>CM035773.1:22987500-24237500 GCA_020466155.1 Pachypeltis micranthus
GTACTCTGTCGCCACACTGTGCTCACCCTGCAGTAGGGGGTCCAGAATTCCACTGCCGTACTCCCTGCGTGTTCGTATAAGCCGGACTAAAAGGGACACAACTTACACTTCATTCACATACATGACACACTGGGAACCCCTACCTTTAGCTGGGATCGCAGAACACACTCTCGCAGGAAGGGGGACAGAATTCTCCTGCCGTATCCTCTGCGTGGCTTAAATCCGGCCTTAAAGGGGCTTAAAGCTCACGACACTGACATACACAACATATTCCAGATACAAAAATACACTGCAACGGCTTGCGTGGCAGAACACATTACTTAAAACACTCATAATGAGCGAAAGACAGTCCTGGAAGTAGCTCACTAACACCTTTGAGCGTTCCCTATATAGGTGCGCCTTCGGAATGAGGAGGGGGAAAACCAGGTTTGAGCGTTCCTGGGGCGGTTGATAGCGTGTGTCCCGCTCACCACATCACTAGTGGCCGAGGGCTGACTCTGAGCAGCAGCCTAAAAATCCTCATGCGTCTTAGTCCCGGTGGGTGGCCGGACTGGCAGCTGCGGCGCATGTGGGGCCCCTTGACCAACGGACCAGCGAAAGGGGCTAGAATCAATATGCCTGAGGGGGAGCTTCCAGGACACTGCCTCGAGCACCTCTCGCCCATACCACTAACACACACAACAAATGAACTCACAAGGATACACTACACCAGTCTGCTTCTTTAATCCCCCCCCCCATCTTAGTAAAAATATAATGACAAAGTCAACTAAATCTTCAGCAGGTAATAAAACGCCACCTGCGCTTTCCTCGGCTCGCCAAGCTCGACCTCCCTCCTCGGACGATGAGCAACCTACTCGTCGTCCAACCAAACAAGGGCGCGAAAGAACCGGCAAACCGCGTTCATCTCCCCTTCTCCCTAGTAGCCCGGGCAACCTGGCTACTACAAGCACTCGGCATTCCGCTGACCCTAATCTGTCGGACATGGAGCAAATTTGCGCTTATGTCCAAACCATCCACGGCCAGCTGGCACGGATGAGGCCAACGCGACAGGACCTATGCGGACCTCGTGAACTAGCTGCCTCTTCGAAATTTCGAAGCTGGCAATCAAAGCTACGCCCCCAACGACATCGCCCCAGCCACCCGCCCTGCGGAAACTGTGGCGGCTGTTGTGAGGGAAGAGCTGCGTAGGGCAATTGCCCAGCAGCCAGTGCCACCAGCCCCCAAACTCAAGGAGCTGCAACGAGCCAGGGTAGTACCCCAGGCCTCATATGCGGCAGTAGCCGCTACTGCGCTCTTCCTCCCCTCATGGAGCTGAGGCGGAATGGCAGTCTGCCAGGCCAGGAAGCGCAGGGGGAAGAATAAAAGGCCCCCAACTAAACAGGCCGAGGGCAGCGCCTGCCTACACCTCTGCCCAAAACAAGGGCAAAGTAATAATAAAAACAAAAAATAAAAAGCCTCCACCGCCTACCAAACTCCCCCCTAAAAACCCACGACAAAACGTGGTAGTGGTTAGGCGGACATGTGAGGAAGGAGAGGCTGGTCCCTCCAACCCTGACACAATGGAAGCGCTTATGCGGGGTGTCCCTGCTACGGACCTCCAAGCTCTAAGCGTCCGAGTGCTAGACATCCGCACCGCAGTAGGAGGTGGCGCCGTCATTGTGACGGAAACGCCAGAAATGGCCAAGGCGCTCACGAGCCACATTTCCACAAAAAAGGAGTTGAAGCTCCAAGCGTCAGCCCCCCTGGGTCGTTTCCCACGCCTGCTATTGTGCGACGTGCGGACTGACCTTCAAAAAGAGGACTTGGCCCAACAAGTTGTTGAGCACAACCTCGCGTTAGCTTGCAGCCGCAGGACGTCAGGCCTCTTCACCAAAAAGCGTGGCAGACAGAAGGATTGGGCGATTGAGGTATCACCCAGCCTATACAAAAACTAGAGGGGGCAAGGCACCTCCAAATAGCCTGGCAGCGGTGCGCCATACGAAAGTACCAAGCCCCCACTCAGTGCTACAAATGCCAGCGCTTATGGCTACCCGGCAGTGGCCTGTACAAGACCTGTTGTGTGCGCCTGGTGCGCCTTGCCACATCTGGAGTAAGGAATGCAAGCGTGATGCTCCCTGCAAGTGCCAATTGGCGCCGAACGCAAAATCCAACAGGTTGCACACTTACACACGACGCACGCTGTACCATTCTGTCAGCGAGCGATTGCCCTCCAGGAGTCACGAGGGACTATGAATAGGTCAAAACAGTTTGAATCCTTCAGCACAACACCAATAAGAGTTGCCCAGTTATGGCTGAGTTGCTGCAAAATGCACTCAACAAACGCTGCAGTGTTCTCGCCATTCAGGAACCATACATAGGATCCAAAACTCTTGGTCTGGGATCGCAGGCACGAGTGGTGGCTGGAGCAAGAACGGGAGCTAAGGCAGCAATGGCCTGCATTGACCCGTCCATTGACATGCTTGCACTCATTCACCTGAACAGCCAGCACTTGGTCAGCTGTGCTCATCCGAGCCGGTGGCTTTGAGCTGGTTGTAATATCATTTACAGGCAATTTGGCGCACCAGTTGCCACCAGCCTTGAACCACTCGAGCGGGCTCTAGCAGGCCTATCAGGACGACCCTGTATAGTCTGTGCTGATGCCAACGCCAGATCACCATTGTGGGGATCCCCAACCCTGGATGGGGCGGGCGAGGCGTATATAGAGCTGCTCACCAGGTACAACTTGATTGTTGCCAACGACCCATGACTGGAGGCGACCTATGATGGTCCGGGAGGAAGGTCGTGTATAGACGCTTCACAGCCGCGGTCACACACCCTGCTACTCAAATTGCAGGGTTGGCGAGTCGTACCAGGTGCAACGCAGAGCGATCACTTGTTATTGACTTTGCCATCACGGATGACAACGTTCCTCTGCAAAGACACGCGTGAAAAGCGATTCCGCACAAAAATGCTGACTGGCCGCACTTTAGGGTACTGGAAGGTAACTGCGTCGCAGACACCGATCTAATAGTGCAAGCATCCACACCTGAAGAGGTGGACAGCAAAGTGGACACATTTACCACAGCACTGCACTCTGCTGGGCTCTCTGTACTTGGCCAACAGAAGCACAGGGCGATCAAAGTCCCATGGTGGACTGAGGAACTTAATCCCCTGCCAAAGTGCAAATAGAGCCAGAAGGATGTACCAAAACACTCGTGACTTGATGCCAGAGCAACACCGAACTGCCTTCATCCAAGAGAAGAAGGCCTTCCACCGCGCCATCAAACGAGCCAAACGACAAGGCTTGGCGAAATTTAGTGGAAGCGGAGAGCTCTGAGAACCCCTGGGGCAGACACTACAAGTCCTCCATAGGAAAAGCAAATGTAGAGCAGGTCTTAGCTGCGATGCAAAATGAGTCAGGCTGGGCCTGCAGCATCGAACGTTCACTGGAAACCTCCTGAAAAGGCGTTCCCAGATGACCAAGTAGCTCGAGACACTGAAGCCCAGAGGGCAGCAAGGAGCTGATCATGGACCCTCCGAACGAGCCCGACATCCCACTGTGGACAACAGGCGAGTTTCGGCAGGGCCCTTGCGACCTTAAAGCCCAACAAATCTCCTGGGCCAGATAAATAGAAAGCAATATGTTAAGGAAGGCTGAGCGAACGATCTCCAGCGGCCTCCTTAATTTATAATGACTGTCTGCTGGTCGGACAGTTCCCCACTCAGTGGAAGACTGCGTGTCGTCACTCTTCAAAAGGGAGGCGACTGCAATCAGTCAGACCCGCGATCATGGAGACCACTCAGCCTTCTTTCCATATTAGGCAAAACACTAGAAATCTTGATGTTGCAGTCCCTCAAGGAGTTCTTGGCCGCAACCTCACAGGCAGGCAACACGGGTGTACCAAAGGAAGGTCCACGCAGGATGTCATTGTCGAGATTCGGCGTGTTTCCTGCTGGCACCAGCTAAGTAATGTTGTAGCAGTTCTGATTGACATCAGAGGAGCGTTTGACAACCTTTTGCGGCCAGCGCTCCTTAATGAGCTCAAAGGTAGGGAATCCCCTGAACCTGTACTGCCGTCAGAAGCTACCTGACAGACAGAACTGCTACGATCGAAAGTAGGCATGTCTCCGTCCGGAGAAAGATTGAGAAGGGGTGCCCACAGGGCTCGGTCCTAGACCAGCACTCTGAATGCCTCTTCGAAGGTCTTCAGGAAACTCATGGAGACTGACTGCGAGCCGTACGCCTATGTGGATGACTTGACTGTGCTTGATCATTGCAGAGTCAGTCCGCCAAATTGAAGAAAAACCCACCACGTGCTCCGTGACTGTCAACCAATGGTGCGAGCACGTCAAGATGCAGGTGGCTGAGGAAAAACCCAGCTAATCCTCTTGAAGGGGAAAGTGAATAATCCACCCACAATACGCTTTATGGCCACAGGCCCTTCTGAAAAGCACGTCAAGTATTTAGGAGTGAATATAGGTGAGAGGTGGGGTTTCAACCAACACCTCCAGTCCCTTAAAGGCACTACCATTGCAAGGTTTGCCTCACTGCGTGCCATTACTAAGGCCACTTTGGGGTGTGTGTTACCACGACACTATCCTCATGTATAAGGCCATCTATCTAGGCGTGATTGGCTACTGCCCCGTTGTCTGGGGTAGCAAACTAACAGTCAATCAAAAGAGAGTATTGGCCCAATCCCAGTGAGCTGCGCTCCTGTGGATCACCAAGGCCTACAAGATCAGACAACGGAAGACTCCAGGTGATCACTGGTCAGTTACCAGTTGATTTGGCTGTTGAGTGCATGATTGACAAGTGAGAGTGAAACGAGCTTCCCCAATTTGGGCTGAACTCCGCAGATCTCACCACAGAACAGAAACTTGCCGCCATCGATGAATGGGCTCAGAGAAATGGCAAGCGAGATGGGAATCCTCGTCAAAGGGACGTGATACGTATGAGTTCTTCCCCAACATCCGTGAACGTCTTTCTAGAAAATGGGTTGGGCCAGACCACTGACGAGCCAGTTCCTCACGGGACATGGTGACTTCAATGCGCGGCTCCACTCCTTTCTCTGAAAGACTTCCATTATGCACGTCTTGTGCCTCCAGTGCGGAGGAAACAAGAAATTATGTGCTGCTCCACTGGTTTCTACAACAGTGAGCGACGGTGCTGTTGGGAGTGGCAACGAACTTGGCAGCTTTGATCGTTACAAAGGAAGCCTATAACCATTTTGCAAAGTTCGCAAAGAAGGTAATGGCTAAGAAACGAGGTTATAGTTGATCAGTCCTTTTGAAACTTGCCACCCAAGTAAAAAGTAAGAACAGGTAGGGAACCAGATTATGAACTACTCCCAGATGGTACGGGATTCCTCAGGTGGTCACCTCCGCGCGGTAACACACGGGCAACAGCTCTTCACGGTGAGACTTCTAACGACCACATACACCTGCCGTACCTTCCACAGGTCTGAGTTCGGTGGATGCTGCAGGGGCCTGGCCTCTGCATATTAGCTTAAAATCAAGAACTTCTATGACTGATATAACCCTCGTCGAGGGTTTAGGTACAGTCATGAAATAAAGAAACAGATCTGCTAATTGGAAGGGGTGGGGTGGGCTATGGCAGGCAGAGACCACGATTCAAGTACCTGGCCTGGCCACCCATGCTTGGGCAAAAGTGGCGAATCTTCGCCTGGCCGACCCAGTGGAAAGAAGCGTAGCTGGATTCTCAGTGGCAGGAATTCGCGTTATGGTTCGCACGTCATCGTACAAAGGGCACTTGAAAAGGACGTGTGATGTATGCCACCCCCTCATTCCCAGGTGGTCCCAGACAAAGCGAGGATGGCATGGAGATGCCACACCATGGGGCCTTCATCCCACAGAGCCTGCCATGTGAGCTCACACTGGCGCTCGGAGGAGCCCTGCTGCTGCAGCACAAGGACCAGCCACGTTGGATGCTAGACTGCAGGACTGCCAGGTCAAGAAGGAGTTCTAGCGGTGGGGGGGGGGGCACCTGTGAGCACTTGCAGGGCAAGGTGGGACATCGTCCGGTATGCCAGCAATATAGTCGGGAGGACCTCCCACTACATGGTGCTGGCGTGCCACCGATCCCTTTCTGAAGGGGCTATACACCAAACAGCTGAAGCATATAGTACGATTGGCAGGAAAATGGCCCGGTAGTAGAAGCAGTAGGCATGCCAGGAAGTCCCCCATGTGGGGCCACACAGGGCTCTGACCTGGATTGTGAGGCTGGAGCATTTGGCATAGTGGAGGGCCAAGTGATCGGTGGGACTACCTTTTCGGGAGAACACTATGCCCAAATATTTGGCTTTGATACCTGGGGTTATGCGTACTCCAAGAGCTAGCTCTATCCTGTGGAAAGGCGGGGAGAGATCAAAGCGCAGCATCACAAGCTAAGTCTTTTCAGATGCCAGCTGGAGACACTTGCAGCCACACCAGGTAGTCACTAGCCTGGTAAAGGCATGGTGTAAAGATTGGGGGGCAGGGAGAGACAGTGCGGCGAGCCGAGCACAGCTGGCCACCACACCGTGTCAAAGGCACTCCAGACGTCAAAAAAACGTCGCGGTGGGGGCTCGCCTCGGCTCTCTCACAAAGGCAGCGAATTGCATACTCTGTGCTGCGCCCGGGAATGCCTCCACATTGGTGGTTGTGGAGTGTGGGATGGACTGCATGTTTGAGTGAGGCGAGGATGAGCTTTTCTAGCCACTGACCTTCGGTGGGCAGGAGGCTGATAGGCCCGAGGGAGATTGCCGCTTGTGGCCCTGTCTGCTACTTCTTGGGGAAGAAGACCACGAAAGCATGCTTCGGAAGTCGTGGGAAACAGCCGAGGGCAAGACAGAAGTTAAAATGAGTTGTGAACTGCCAGGTGACAGATGGTGGAGCATGATGATACGCCGCTGCATAGGTGGCAGTTCGACTTGGGGATACTTAAGATGGCAGTGCCTGGTTCATTTGGGACGTAGATGGGCTATTAGTGGCTCCATGATTTTACTACTGCCTATTGAGAACCGACCCAGGACCACTTAGCTCATTGCATCAGAATGGCCCTCGCGCCATTCCTTCTTTTCGTCTGATAGTGGTACTCTGATTGGCCCTTTAATGGTTCTTTCTGAGAAACCATGCAATACGGGCAGGCGATGCAAAGGGCGCATCTCCTCTGCACTGCTGCCATCTGCTTTCTGTGGTAGGTGCCCAGCTCTCCCATGTTGACCATCAGGCGGGAAAGAGGGGTTGTTGCTGTGTTAGCTTTATCTGCTACTTCCCAGTTGTGGGCCATTTGGTATCGGCAATCGCGCCCAAATATAATACTGCTTGCCTTGGACATTTAGTTACCATCTGGTCAGAGTGAGCGTTGCCTTCGCCCTTGAATGGGAAGGGGCAACGAGCCTTATCGGGTTTTTTTTGACGTTTATTTTCTGTGCCTACCAACGGCCATCTCTGATGGCGTTTTGTGAGGCAGTGTGGCTTGGCATTGCCCATGTGGTCTATATAAGCCTCTATTCAAATAAGGAAAAGCCTGTTATGGGTACCGACTCGCTTGAGCACTCGAAGTCATTCCCATGTGAACCTGGATCTGCATGTGTTGGCCCAGATGGCCAGGTCAGACGTAGTTTCCTAGCTTTCCAGTTTGTGTGGCTTCGGAAACCACGATCTCTGTTGAGGAGTGTGGTCGTCTATTGGCAGGATGTGCCTGGCCAAAGACAGTCGTCGTTTCATTAAACTTCAGGGAGTTATGAGGGAGGTCCTCAGGCTAAAGAGACAATCTACAGGCCTGTTGCCTGGTTAGAGTGCTTGAGGGCCATTCCTGCGTCCAGACGAGGTTGCAAGCATCGACCTAAAGGTTGTCTTACGCTTCCTGCAAGAGCAGTAAGGATCTTTGTTAACTCCATGGGATCTAGGGGTGAGGGTATCGAGAGGACCTTTGGCTGCTCAAGGCTGATCCACACAGCAGCCGCATTTGAGGCCTCTCTGGGGGTTTTCTTTGGTTGCCATCAGCTTAATAAAAGTGAAAAGTAAAAAAAAAAAACTCCATCCCACACCCAACACCCGTTTTTTAAGTTATAGATATAGATATTTTAAAGCAATTTCCAAAGTGTGTCCCTTAGGAGCTGAGAAGTGCTAGATGGGGAAGTGGCAGCCAAATGGAGAAGATGTGAGAGAAATTGTTATAGTCGGGGTCACCTGATGCGACATCCGAGAACTGGGAAGACGCTTTGGAAGAGAGCACTGACGGGTTGGTCGTGAACTTGGGGCAATCAAATGCCCTGAAATGATTAGAATTACAGTTGAGAGGGTTAGCGCTTAATTGAGCTTAAGTACAAAGCCAATAGGAGTTCAAAGTTGAGTCGAAGGAACTGGGGAACTGCGGACTGGGGATTGCGAGATGAGGCCGGGGGACTGTGCGAAGGGTTGGAGGACAATCGTCTTAGAGGATTCTAACAATAGCTCGGCCTAAGGAAACACAATATTCCCTCCTTTTGAATTACAGTAAAGGACGGAGTTTGTAGTTGAGGTGGAAGGACGAAGGGTCCCCGGGAAGGTGAAGCCTGAGGAGCCGTTGCATATGAAATGACCGCACTGTTTCTCTAACTTCACTCAACAATGCTACAAGTTCAGCAAAACGTAGCTAGCAGTCCTCTCAGTTCGCTGCTGCCGCTGTCAGGCGACTTCCATCGCATAATTGATACTTCCTCCGCATTTCCATTCCCGACCCTGTAATTATTATTCATATTGCCACATTCCGCTCCGTGTAACTTTTGTCTTCAAACTCGAACTGATCGGTTTTCCTACTTCTCCCCATCGCCGTTTCCCATCTCTCCACACGCCATTTCTTCCGCCTCACGGCATCCAGTCTGTACGAATGCGATCAATTTTCGCTAATCGAGGTATTGGACGGAAAAGAATGGCTGGAAGTCAATTACAATTACAATGGTAGTGAAGTGCGCAAGTACGACACATATATTCGGCCCAGATCAGGCCGACTTTGTTGCTTTTGACCCTAACAGGAAATCCTGAGCTCGGGCCTTCCTGCACCGCTTTCTGTCTGAGGCCTTTGAAACGGTATCCATAGGGATTCCTGACCTATTGAAAAAGCTTCCCCTGCCCATTAAAGGCCTAAAGATTAGATTATCATTTCTGAAGCCGACAACGGACTTTCTCCTTTGCAGATCCGAAAATATTCTCTCCAAACCACTCCCTTACCCCCTCCTGAGGCATTAGAACTCTAAGCTCCCTAGACCTGACAGTCAACCACACATTCGTCAATCACCTTTCTCGGTTCCCCTCAACCCAGTTCATCAATCCAGAGACACTCATGTTGAGTAAATTTTCTACGCCCACTAATATCTGTAATCTGTCTCAAATGTAATTACAGTCCTGTTTCTCATTCAACTCATTTGTATGCTTTCGCACGGCCATCTCAAGCACCACCTTTTGTGCACCAGACCAAAAAGTTATATACATATTTGGTGCAGTGATCACTACGATACCTAATTTTCTCCAGTTCTACGTGCGCTCACGTGAGCAAAATGTGGAGCGTTAAGGATACTGTTCTAGTTTTTTCAGCGAGCTTAGTTCCAGCTGTTGTTGGATCGATAGTCACCTATCTGTGGGGCCATGGTCTTGGGCCATCGTTACATTCTCGTTGTGCGAGTAACAGCCATTCTAAGTGTTGGGTGGGTTGCATTTACTACCTCCAAAGTTCTAAGTGTAGTCAGTGGCGATTATTGAGCATTTTTCCAAACTCTGCCTATCCTTTGAAAGACTGAGTTGCTTTCTGATCTCATTGTTTTTTTAATGTACCTCCGTATTTTCCTGTTATCATTTGTTTGATATTACAAGTTGAGCTTAGGTTGTTTAAATTTTTTCAAAGAGACATTTAAATTCATTTTGTTTTTATTCGACATGAAAGTGGCCTAAGGTTAGATGTTTAATCACACGTGATTTTCGAATACCGTATACGGCTGCAATTAATTGGTTGGTTGCAGAGAAGATTGTGTCCACATAGAGTGCCATTAACCTTGGCTTGGAACTCACCCTGTTATGGGACAGCTTTAGCCTTCCCCCACTTCTTCGAACCAAATAGCGACTGGGGATAAGGCCATAAAACAATGTCATGAGGTACCAGACCCTACCTCAGTATTCTTCTGACAGTTTCCCAGGGAACGTCGCTGTATACAAAACTGCCAGTATGCTTTTCAATATTTCGATACTTTTAGCACGCCCTAAGTCGATGGTAATTGGCGTCACGAAGTACGCAAGTGTAATGGGACGAACCAAACCCTTCGATTCAGCGGAGGCTCGTTTAGGGCATTTATGCTGACTGGGCACCTCAAATGCCCGCATTTGCTCGAGACTTCGCTGCCGTCAGTTGTAGCCGAGCCAGTTCCCTCGTCGTCGTGTTGTCCCCGCTCGCCTTCGCTCCCACCCAGTTCCCGTTTTGTGGTGGTACAACTTCCCCGAATGTGATTGAGAATAAAATTCTGTTCCAATTGCATTCGGCTTGATATCGTACTAACTCCCCAATTTTCTTAGTGCGATATCGCTTACAATATGAATCTCCCCCCCTAACACAAGTATACAATTTTTTCTCTTGGAGAAGAGAGATAGAAGGTGATGTTTGATCAAGAATATGGACGTTCTTCAGTGTGTGTCATCAGTCGTATGAGCTTCCATTGGCTGATGTTTTCGAATTTTAGTCGTAGGCTCCTAGCATACCATCTCGGGAGATCAGGGATTGTGGGCTTTTGTCTAGTAGAGGCGTCGAGTTTTGATGTTGACAGGATATCTCAACCTAAGCTATGTATTTCCATTAAAGGACCTATGTCCCTCAATCTGTTCTTAGAGTTGTTTCAGCCTCGTGGATTTGTCCTTGCACTCCCAAGGCTGGGTCTTTAGAAATCATTACGAATTAATTCAATCGCTGGCAAAAAAATTACCTCGAAACCCACATTTTCAGTTCGTTGGGATTTCGGAGGCGCTCACTTTCTGGAAAACCTCACCCTACTCTCAACGTCTCTTTTTTCCGCAATTATTCTGATCTCTGTTGTCACTTTGGTCGTGTACTTTATATCATGGTAAAACAAGTTCGGTGTCAATCATTTCTAAGTACTACAGTGCACCACTTCTAGCCCTGTTAGGGTGTCATTTTAACTCCTTAACTGCACAGCCTCCATTAATTGCAATAATCTCATGACGATAGAATGTTTTTTCCTCACTATCTTTATAAAAGTGGGATAAGACATTCGTGTATCATAAGAAAGAAATGAACTTGAGAGTTCACTCAACTGACCATGGAGCGAAATCAGTTTGCAGCAGTCCCACAGAAGGTTAGAAGACAGTGCGAACGTACGAACATCTCACCGGATGTTCATACAACAGACAGATTAACTCTTCTTATTGAGCGAAGGGTTCAGATTATCCTACGAACCCTCCGAGCGGTTGTTGTGGGATGGTAGGGAGGAGACATGGAGGGAGGACGAAAATTAATATTCCGGTCAATCTAAGTAGTTCTGTATTCTAAGGATCGGCGGCCGTTAATTTCCATCCATTTCCAATAACCTGAGACAAGGCGGAGGAGCCGCGGTTTTGGCATCGTGAGAGGGTCTGCTCCGCTGAAAGGGAAACCAGGCAAAGGAATGCATTAGGGAAACCATTCAAATGGGATGTTTACACCCTTGTAATATTCACGAGTCTTGAAGCCTGCAAAGTCAAGCGCCCGCTGTTTCTTCCGCGCTATAAATGAAAAGAATTCTTAATCGCTTTTTGCTCAAAGGGCTCGGCGACCTCGTCAGATTCTCTCGCCACTTTGGCCTTGGCAACGATAGTGAAAATGTTCAACGCGAAATTGTTGTTAAAAAGAGTTACATTTAGGAAAGACTTCACTGCAGTTTCTTGAACAGTGAGCGACGGTTGTTAGAGTAGCAGCGAAACGTTCCAGCTTTGACTGCCACTAAGCAATCTAATAATTAGTCTGACTGGAATGAAGGCCCTGGACGAGGACAACAGCGTAACACTGTGTTGGGTGCCGGGCAACAGGGAATAGAGGGAAACGAACGAGCAGCTCGTTCAACAGGGAGCAGCGCTGATCCCTGTCAGCCCTGAGCCCTTTGTTGGGACTACTAGGAGCCACCTACGTAAAGAGGTTGGCAAATGCGAGGATAGGTGCAGGGATGCCCAGTGGCAGGGGTTGCCCGGCCTTAGACAGTCAAAACTCTTCATCCGACTCTCCAGAGGGAGGAAGGATATGAGGATCACATGTGGCCTGTTTACAGGTCACTGTCCGCTGAGGTACCCCCTTGCTAATATTGGCAAGTGTGAGGTACAGGTATGCAGGTTCTGCGAGGTGGGGCTAGAGACGACAGAGAATGAACTGAGAGGAAAAACTCGCGTCATCGCGTGTTCGGGAGGCTCTTTCTTCCGCCAGAAGAGGGGTCCTCTGCTTTGTGCCGGGGTGGTGGGGGCGTATGGGTGACGTCACACTAAGTGATCCCATTGCCGTGGGGCCTAGGGGTGGAGCAGGGGGGCCATGAGCTGAGGCTCATGGACGCCCTTATAATAGGCCCATTTGTGTCCGCAGTGTGTGTATTGCCAGCATCCACCTTTAAAAAAAAAAAAGAAAAAAGCCAGCTAATAACCGTTTAGCCCAGTTTCCAAAGAAGGTTAGACAAAAAACACGTGTCCACAGTTGATCTGTCCCTTTGAAACTTGCCAACCAACCAAATGATTAGGCCAGGTGGGAAAACAAATAAAAAATATATCCACCCAAATGGTACGGATTTCTCTGGATTATGTCTCCGCATGGTGACACGTGGGCAATAGCTCTCTGCTGGGAGAGTGGCTACATCACAACCTGCCGTACCACTACAGGCGTGGGTTTGGTAGATGCTGACTACCTGAGCTCTTACATGATAGCCTAACAGCATCTTCCACGACTTTCGACTGGACTGGACTGGAGCTTTTCCTTAATAAGTGGTAAGGTCGTTTTGATAAGGAAACAGACCTTTGAATGTACTCCTAGTGGGATGTCACACTGACGAAAAACCTCCTATTGTGGCCTTGGAGTGCTTCTGGATCATTGGGGCATCTTGAGTGAGCATATTGATTCGGCTTCTGGGATTCCTCAAGCGCCGTGGAAGTGACTTCATTTGCATTAACACTACCACTTTTTTGTGCAAGTCTCTCGTCCGTCCCAACTGGAAATACGTCTCTGCAGTTTGCTCGCCCTGTTATTCACCGACAGTTTTGTAGATTGAGCGAGTTCTTCTTAAGCGACTGATTGGCCATTTCTGGACAACTGTCCGCTCCTCACTCTGCACCAACGACGTGCGATTCAGGATATCTCATTCATGTCCTACTCCCGAGCCACTAACGAACTACATCGACCGGTGGTCACTCCAACGACTGCATTGCAACCTCCTCCGGACTTACTCTTTAGCTCAGTCGATGCCTTTAAACCGGTCACATGGCAGACGATTGTTTTCCTTTTTTTGTCACTGAAGCTGTTCTATAGCACGCGTTTACCTTTCTTTTGTATTAAAAAATTATCTACTCCTTCTCCAAATAAATTGCTTAAAGACCCATGTGTACAGGGCTTATTTCTGCACTAGCGTTCTAATCGGATGTGGTCATTTCAGTCATGAGATATGGTCAGGAGATCCTTCTGCCTGTGGTTACGACGAACCCAAACAGATCCAGGGCTCGTCGGCCTGCGTCGCTCACTTAGCAGTAGTTGGTTGGGCCTCTCATTCCTGTGCAACATGGCTCAAGTCCATATTCGCTACACCCATTCTACACGCCTTCCCTTGTTCACTTGTCTTAGTTGTCTGTCGAAAAACATTTTTTTTCGTAGATTTCTTCGGGTATCTACTTTTTTCAGGCTCCAGACTATTTGTGAAAGTGATGTGTGAGTGTCTGTGAACGAAATTTCAAAAGAACGCCCAGGACCAAATCAGCACCGTAGGAAAATCTACGGGGTAGGAAGGAAAGTTATGTAAACTGCTGAAAACATTATTTGCTCTAAATGGCTGAAAAATAGATCGATTTTGAAAATGAAACGACGTAGAACAACGAATCAGAAAACATTTAGACGAAAACCTATTTTCGAGCGTTTTTGGCTTTCCTTAGCTCTCCAGTGTAAGAAGGAACGTTATATAATCCTGTGAAATCAAAATCTTGTGTTATCAAATTACCGAAATCCGTGAATGTGTTATCACTTGAATTGATTGCTCGCCCCCACGTAACGGGATCTCGGTGACGTAACTGATACCTAAAAATAACGCGAGTGACAGAGAGCAGCTTGGTTTGTTGCATAAACCCGAAGAAGACGTTTGTGTTCTTAACAGGTGTCTTACCGAGTGAAATAAATCTTCTTCTGTACGTCACGTGAGTTTTCTGAGATGCCACGTGAGATGCTTACGGGAGACGAATGTGGAATAGTGAGAAACACAAGGGTTAAACCAGAAGGTAAACGTAAAATATACGTTTAGAAACCACTGTCTCACACGCATTATTTGCAAAGGAGGTTTATTCTTTCTATCGATAACTACATCACAAGTGGATAAAATGGGTAGTATGTGGTGTGCATTCGGTGCAAGACTTCGCCATGTTCGCAATGTGTTTCGCAATGTTGAGCCAGGAAGCATCGAGGAAGAGAAGAACTCTAATGTAGAAGTAATCTACAACAATGCTTATTGTTTCGTGCAATATCCAGTGCCTTGGAATGTTGACATGTGTGCTAAGCGAAGATCCTTCACATCGTCGCTGTTGTCAGTGACGCCCAACGACGGATGTAAAACTGAGGGTAATCTCTTCTATGGATGCCCTGTGGAGGCTGAAGAGTAGGGGGAGTTGGGGCATTGCCTGAGTTCCCACCCTGAGTTGGCGGTGGATGAAGTCGCCATGTAACATCACCACAGTTGATCCTGAACGAATAAGACTAGCCACAGCCAGGTGCCTTGGAAGCAAGTAAGCACGTATGGCTTAAGAACAGGTTAGTGGCAGAGAAAGTAGCAAACTCTGAGTGTATGCCCACATGGGGTGGTATGTTGGGAGCCTAGTTATACACACATGGCAGAGGCGGATCATTCTATCAAGATCAATTAGCCTTTGAACCATCCTTGCAGCTCACACTCACACTGATATGTACGTTCTGATATGTGGGGTGTGTAGAACCAGTTATGGCCTCTCGACCCTAACCTGCCTCCGCCCCATCAGGCAAAAAAGGGACCAAGACGCGAGCTACTTCCAGTGAACCCACGACAACTGCGATAACTGGCATTTTGGGAAAAATATGCCTTAATGCTAGAACAGTTGCTAGCCTGCCCAGACTCGCATCTAGATTTACAGCTCCGGGGACCTCCATCATAGAGGGGTTTGGACTTGCCCCTCTTTGCTGGAGGACCTCAGGTACCTGGTAAGCAAGCCCCCCCCCCTCCCAGACCCTCCCAGCAGATGGACAGGGGTCAGGGCCCCGCAAATGCCATATCCGTCCCCTGGATAGGATCCCCTCTGTCCCAACCACTCACCCACACTCCCACCTGCTACCCAATAAACTGACAGACAAATGCCAATTGAAGTTGTAAACTTCACGCCAAACCCTATCTGGAACCAAGCACATGCCTTTGGCACCTTCTAAACCTCACTGTACTTCCCCTAGCGCTCCTGTGACATGGTGAAGGGCGGGAAATGAGGGAGTAGTGAGATGGCTATAGTCGGGAAGATAGAAGGAGTGGGCAAGGTCAACCGTTCACGACATGCTCTAGAAAACCAAATTTCGCACATATTCCATGTTACCTTACTTCTCTAACAAAGCAATACGTCACATTGCGATAACCACTTTTATAAACAAAATCCTCCCACAGCTCCTTCCTTTAACCACTATCACAATTGAGGTTTCGCCGTCACTGTCAGGGACTAGACAGACGAAGGGAAGTCGATCGTTCAAAGTCCACCTTCGCTCCTGAGACGAGCTTGTAGTTACAGCATCAGCTCGCACTCAATCATTACTCCTCTCGTATATACTATCAGCATCACTGGGCGCAGATTCGATCTAATCCCTCCGGAGCTCTAGTACCAAATCCAGACGCGACGCGTGGCAGTCCAATCCTAACGTTCTTATAAATAGTTCCATCGAGTAAGGAGCTTCCTCAAGTTTCCCCTTCAATGACAGAGCTGTTGACGCTGTCGCCTATCGACTTGAATTAATTAAGGAATTTGTTGTTTCACTTCGGCCTTGAACAGATTCGAAGTGTTTTCAATATACATAGTTCTTTCCGGCACATACCTTTCGCCTTTCTTGACGTCTTCGATCAGATATCTGTTGTTAGGCGCTCCGCTCCACTCACGACGCTCCAAACCCTCGGGTTATTTGGCGTCGTTAGCTTATCTCAGATTCGCATTAACGGATCCTCACAATCACAAGTATTGAGCAGATCCAGTCGCTTTATGAACTGTAAACACGGCAGGTCACTCTGCAATGCGGAGTATATAGGCCGCTTCTGTTCATCGCAAAATGCAGCCTCCGCTATTTTTTTGGCACTGAAATTTATTTGTATAACCCGCTATTTAATGACGCAAAGTGCGCTCTTCCTGTGCTGTAATCTAAGCGCAGTAATACCGGCCGTACAAATGGTGAATGGTGAAACCGCGCAGCGAGAGAGAAATTATCAAACACAAGCTTAGGTGCACAAGTTGTTTTGGGATTCATTCTGTGTTCACGTTACGTTGAAATTTGAATGTACAAAATAAATCGATCAGAGTACTGCTACAGCCCATCTTTTCACTTGACGAATTTTATTAAGAAGGTGGTTCATTGGGTCACACACAGGCAACTGACTTTCTCGAAGAATTATTTCCGTACGTACATCTCAAGTTCCGTGGAAAACTGCTGTCTTCCTAAATTATCGCGTTTAAAGCTTCGAAACCAAATATTTTAAAACACACCACACGGTCAACACGTTTTCCTCATCAATTCCGCCGTACTGTCGAAGGACTGTCTGATGAGCACTTATGATAATTACGGAGGTTCGACGAGGTTCTCCGGCAATGAGAATTCAAATTGGAACTGTCAGGCTCTCATTTATGAGTCGTAAGTCGCGGTTGTATGTGACTCAGGTCTTCTCCCGCTTGACACACATTTCCACATTTTCCTGCTAAACGTTGGAGGCTGCGGTCTTCGATTCTAAAGATAACTCACTTTAAGTTGCTTTGGAGTTGCTTTTAGATGCGACCTGCTTGATGAACCAGCAGAAATTAGGGAAGAAATCTTCTTTTCAAGGGCACGACTAAGTTTCTCGGGTATTTCGCAAAACCGGCAAAACTTACTAAAGTGATTGGGCTAGTGAGCGTGTACTGGGGAATCCCCAGCGCTTTGATGCAATACATTTTCATTGAAGCTGGACTTGCGTCAGCCTGTCATTAGTATTTCCTCAAAGCGCGGTGGTGGGTCCCCTCAGGAGAGGTAGTACACACCGCAGAGGAAGGTTCGACAACCTGTAGTGCTCCTCAATGAGCTTAGAGGTTGGAGAACTCCCTGTAACCTCGTTTTTCGGTACAAACTAGAGTCCTAATGCTTTCGCACACTTTCTTTTGTAATTCATAAAGCAAGCGATGTGAGATAGTCATTTTTATTTCACTGCTGCAATAGAAGGCATTTTGAATATCTCACTTCTCCATTTATTCGGTCAGAGAACCGCATACCTGGGAGCAGTAAGGCTTTTCAAGACCAATACTGTTCCCAACTGGGGTGAGGGAAGCTTCCAGGGGACGATTCAGACTGTTCAAAATCGAAGAGGCATTAGTCCTTGCTACTGACGTTATGCCAGAGCGGAGGAACTTTCAGCAGTCATTCAGAGTTTGCGTTCACTCGCAGGAACAGCTGGAGAGGGGGTCATTCTGGACTGAGTAGGGCGCACTGTTACGGTACACTGACAGTTCTGTGTTTGGTGGGGGGTGGGGGGCTGGCCTGGGCATTGCAAGGCCTAACTTCAGCCTCCACCATATCAAGCGGAAATTCTAGCCATAAAGATCTCCACAGAAGAGATGCTGCCAAAAAGACTCAAGGGTAAGTGGATCTACTTATTCTCGGACAGTTAAGCTGCCTTAAAGCCACCGTGGCCTTCAGATCCAGACTGACATGGGAATGTCGGTATTGGACGACTCGGTGCCCATAATAGGCGTCCCTTATCTGGGTTCTGGCGCATGAAGGTCACGATAGCAATGAAAGGCACACTTCCTTGCAAAAAGAGGAACCGAATCCTTACACCCATCAGCCCTACATACGAAGGATAAAAAGACACCGGGAGGGCCTCGGAGGGAGCCAGGTGGCCGAATGGGAGGCATAAGGAAACCACGCTCATTGGCATAGGTCAGCCACTATTAAGACAGTTGAAAAGGCTCAACTTGTGAACTCAACTTGAGGCTCAACTCACCATTGTGAAGCAATGCTAACGCTCTCCAGACAGGATCTAAGTTACTAGCTTCCTCACCGGCCACTGCCCACTTACATAACACAAGATAGGCATTTCACAGGCAGTCAAGTGCAGGTGGTCTGGTGAGCTATTTCTCCCAGGGATTCATCGAACCCCAAACTATAGCAGAGTTTACCAGGAAGGACACACTTGTACTCGGCTTCCTGAAAAAGGCTCGTAATCACAACGTTTTTTATTAAGTAAGGAACATCGTTCCAATAAGCGCATATGTGGTCAGTCCCGTGTGCCCTCGGATCAACAAAAAAAGTACTTTTGGCAATCAGTATACGACTTTTCAGTACGAAAGCGCGACGTTAATAATACTGGCCGCATTGTATTGAGCTACGTTCTACTCGTTTCACACGAACAGAATGAAAAACAGATTTGGTCATAAAAATAGTGCACACGGGTGTGAGGAAAGTTGTGTGATGCATCGCACCAAATATTTTTTGCGCGATCGCAATATTTCTCTTAGTTTCCAAGTCATGGAAAGTAAAAATGAAAAAATTCCCTTAATCGGCTAAGCCTTTTAGGTTCTTGTCGAGAATATCTCTTTTAAGTATTTTACGTTAACAATTTCTGAATAATATTATTTCACTGTGGACCCATTTAAAACGATCCAACTCTCCATTCATTTGAAGGCGACTGCTCTTTTATAATAACCGCTGAAATGATCTTTAGAAAATCAGTACTGGACTCTTGGACCTCGTCGTTTTAAATAAATTGAAACGTGGAAGTTGCGTCAAATATTTGATTTCTTTGACGTGAAATTCCAACTTCTCGCAACTCTCTTCTCAATTGAGAAGTCGTTAATTAGTGGGGGGTTAATGAGCGCTTACCGCTATCATCGAGGGTTCGTCTGAGGAGCTTAGGAAAATTCGCTCGTGAATAATCAACGCCCTAATGAACGTCTCAAGTGTTCCCCTCGCTTTTCTGGTTATTCGGTGGCAACTCGTAAATACTTTATCGCACCTATGCCCCCCCCCCCGCCACATTACAACCTTCTCACGGGGCCGTACCAATCTGCACTCACAGTTCCGGGTCTTCTGTACAGAGATCACGTCGCGACCTCCCATTTACGCCTATTGCGCGCAAACGTTGTCATGGTGTACGGCAACTACTACTGAAATGTTCGCGGATGTTGGTCAGAAGGCAGTGTTCACACTTCAAACTGAACCCAAGGCGATGATGGCAGCTCCTGAGAAGCAACTTGCTATTCCAAGCTAGGGGGCCTATCACCTGCCCTCTACATCCAGAACGTGAAACAGACACAAGCCTGAGATGGCAATGTCATATTCTTCACAATTCATCAGTTTAAACCGTATGTATTCTTTTGAAGTACAATTTTAAAACATGGCATCGAATCTTGAAAAAATTGATACTTCTTTTGTTGGGCGCACGAATGGGGGAGCTTGAAACTGAGAAATCAATGAATGTGGTTGGCGTGAGTGAGGACTATATTAAACTTGACTGAATAGCGTTATCAGGTTGAGTATGAGTATATAAACGCGAACAAAGGAGACTCTGAGCACATGTGAACTGGTTGTGGGAGACTAAGTGGAGGGAGAGAGAGAGTGAGAGATAGTTGAATTGTGAGTAGTGCATGACTTGAGAGACGAATTAGTTTGGAGAACTGAGAAGACAACTGTCGTTCGTGAGTGCTATTGGACGACTAACTTGGAAGGAGCTGTCTGTTCAGAAGAGAAAAGTAAAGGAGGGGTAGGCTTGAAAAAGGATCGTTTTTGGAAAACCCAGAAAAGGGGGAAATCCGCTGTCAATTGGAAATAACTGGAGAGGTGGACTTTTCATAGGTAAACAAAGGGGGTTGGCCCTCGAGGTAACGATGACCTTCCATTAGGCCTTTTGGATCGTGTTAGGGCAAGTGCGGATATTTGGTATGTCAAAGACCCAGCTAATTCGTCCTGCCGAACGTCTTTAAAGATTAGGAATAAAAATCATCAAGATTGTAGCCACCTCAACTGCTGTTAAAAAAATGGACTCCGATGTTTCACAATTTCCAATGACTATTCTTTCTAAAATGAAATACGTATTCGTATACCCAGGTGCCAATAATTGAATCGGTTTAATTTTTGAATTTATAGAGTTGCTCCTGTGTATGTTACAGCTTTTATTGGGCACCCCGCTTCTAGGTGATTCAAACGAATGTTTTTAACGATAGTTTGTGTCTTCCATTCGGGAATAACGGAGACTGCAGCGTGAACCTCATCACACAACTTCACTCTGCACGATAATAGCGATGCAACTGCTAATCCAAAATGTGTTTCACACAGTTCATCTGAACATGGCAAAACACAACATCACGTTACGTTGAAAGTCCAGGATTTATTGAGCTGCTCCTACCAATCAGCTGAGCAATCAGTACACAGGGGAGTTATGAGACTGCCAAGACGGTTTTTACAGAAGATTCTGTGTTTACTGTTTTAGAATTATCGATTAAAAACTGTGAGAAGCGGTAGCAAGTGACGCGGCGATTATTTTGATTCAGAAATTTCTGGGGATGCTACTATTATTATTACTTTATCATAGCTTTTAAATACCCATCTTACAAGTAGTCTATTGGACTAGCATTTCGATTCTTCTGAAAACGGTAGTTTCATTTGAACTGAATGGAACGTACAAGGCGTTAAAACCAACTTTCTTCGAACGTTTTGATAATATATTGTGCTGCTCTCGTCATTTTCCCATGGATGAACATTTTATGCGTCTGTCGGGTCGTTTGGAGCTGGTCACCCAACCTGGTGACCTATGGGGTAGATATATCAAGTTTCAGCCGATTACATAGCTCCCTCTTACTCCTGTTGGGCGCATGAGATGGGGAGCTTGGAATGTGAGAAAGAAATCAAATTGTTGAGCTTGAGGGTGGACTGTATTACACTTTGACAGAAGAGCTAGACTAGGATATGAGTGTGAGAACATAAGCGCGTACGTTAAGTTGTATGAGAAAGAGGAGAGGAGTGAGGATTAGTAGTTGGAGAGCTGTAAAAGGAATGCCTACCTCGAAAACTGGGAGCCGAGTGAGTTTGGGAAGAGCTGTGTGTTGTGGGGAGGAAATAAATTGAGGGGAGGGAACAAGATATTTCGGAAAGTCCGGAAAGGGGAAAACCCTTTGTCACTTGGTAATAACTGAAGAGGAACGGGACTTTCGACTCTCCAAGAGCTCAAAATCCCAACTCATTCCGCCTGCGCGCCGAACAACTTAACATTTGCGTAAAAACGGAATAAAAAATGATTGGCAAGCGAAATAAGGATTTATGGAAATCGACCAGAAATGGAGTATAAATGGGATGACGAAACAAATACACATGGGGGCTCGTTAAGGTCGAAAATGTAAATATTTTCTCGCTCGCGAATTCGCTCCGCGTCACGAACGATTAGATTCCGCGTACCCGAAGGAAGTAGTTAACACTTAACGTATTAAAATAGTTGAAATCCGTGAAGTTTTCGGTTGCGTGGAATCGACTTGAGGTCGCTCCACACAACTCGAGGGTTTCTCTCTCGAAAACCCCTCCGGATCCAATGAGTGCACTTTCACCTCTCAACATCGAACTTTGAAAGAGCTTCTGTTGCCCGATTAGTCGCGCCTTTTTCTCACCAACTTCTAGTAATGTTTCTCGAAGGACAAAAAAGGGAAAAAGAGAGGAGGAGATGTGCATAATTTAACACCTTTGCTACGCTTCTCTCCTCTTCATTTGTGATTTACCTCCACCCTCACTCCCTGTAACTCTTCACCATTCCCCGTTCATCGTTCGTCCGCGTATAGTCCTTTTTCTCTTTTTTTTATCTTCGCGTTTTAGTCGGCAAAGGGAATAAAAACATCCGTAGAAAAACATTGTAAATTATTTCACGACGGCTTATTCTCTTGCGCAGCACTGTGACTTATCTTATTTTGTCAAACGTCGAAAAATATTAAGAATATAATATGGCTATTTCATCTCATACGCAATCGTACAATGTTTGTAGAACACTTCCGAGACCCATCCCGTTCGATCCACTTTCGAAAAATACTAGTAAACGATACGAAAGACGACCTGACTGCAACGAAAATTGACGTATTGAAAGTTGAATTGGCACGTTGTGACGAGTCGAACTGGGAGGCGGGAGCCAGTGAGGGAAATGAGCGCTGGCCGGGGGGAAACAATAACTTTCGTTGTATCCTCCCTCAAGTTTGTGATGAAAGTCAAGGATAAAGGGAAAATAAGAAAATAAATTATTTATGAGGATGAACCCATGAGTCGGGGGAAAGAAATATCAACAAAAAAACAAAACAATTAAGACAAATTCAAAAGAAATCGTAAATTAAAAAAGAAACTGAGCTTCATATATAACCAAAAAAACAAAATGTATACTGTTATGGGAAAAGGAACTGGAATTAAACATTAACTGTCCTTTCCTACCTTCGGCATGCCAAAAGGAAAATGAAAATAAATAGTCACAGACTGCGGACTGACGGTTGAGCCTTCTTCCTGTTCGTTAGAACATATCCAGAGAACCGTTTTTGCTCGGGAAGGGAGCTAGGAACAGGATAAAGGGTCGATAAAAATCAGAAACATCTGCCAGGGATAGGAGAGATAGGCATAACCTTCGTTCAGAAACCGTTCTTGAATCTTCGTTCTGGCCAGTTTTGTTCCAGGCAGGTTCATGGGTTTCGCAAGCCCAACCCCCGAAGGTGCTTCAGTGAGATTTCATGTCACAAGTTCTTTCAAGTAGTAGAATTGGCCACAATAAATTTAACTGTGATTTTCTTCATTTTCATCTAGACGCAGTCCTACGCCTCTGAGGTCCGCGTATTCGCAATAAAACTTTGGATTCTCCATTCCCTGATACGGTAAAGCGTCGAAGTGTTGAGGTCGGTAGGGGGAGAGGGGTTGTAAAAAATTACCTGTCGTACCTCCACAGCTCTGTGTGCGGTGGATGCTCTGCTAATGTCCGTTTGGAGCTCAGCATTCCTACCTCAAGATTCACCAACGGTCAGTACAAGAAAAAAACGGGCCTAGATGTGCTTGAGGCTGAGGAAAGTTGTGTGGGCGTTTCGAAACTTGTTTTCTGCGCGGCTCCACTCCTTTTCTCTCATAGACTCTCCATCCTGCACGTCTTGCCCCAGAAACAAGAAACCACGTGCTGCTCCAATGCAGTCCCTACAACAGTGAGCGATGGTTGTTGAAAGAGCAGCCAAAAGTACCAGCGTTGACTGCTACTAAGGAAGCCTACAGCCGTTTAGCCCAGTTTGCAAAAAGTTGTTAGGGATCTGTCCCTTTGAAACTGGCCGCTGAAGTAAATAGTTAGATCAGGTGGGAAACCAGATTAAGAGCTCCTTCCAGATGGTACAGGATTCCCCGGGCAAAACCACAACCTCTATGACGGTAGACTAATGTAACATTTCATAAGAAAGTCATTTAGATAAGGAAACGTGACCAGTTCAGAAACTTGCGTGTGTTGGTAATAACGCGTCCATTCTGCTAAACTTGTGTTCGTGTAAATACTGATTTGTGGTTTTACGAAGTACACGAGAGACGCAACTTGCGTCATTTTTCATGTCATTTTGGTGGAAACGAAATATTGATGTGTGGTGCTGCGAGTAGCCGAACACAGTATAGTGGAACAGGAAGGAACATAAGTTGCTCAGTGTTTCTACGACGGAATCGTTTGAGTACCAGGTACGTCTCCTCCGTGGTACGCAGTTATGACAGGCAGAGTCAGGCGACTAATTTCTAGAAGACGATTGAGTTTTAGAAATCGATTCCTTAACTGAATAACAAAAGCGTGTTGTTCCTCTGTTCCACACGGCGCCCAAGGGTTCGTTCTTAGTCCGGCAGGACTAAGTGGGTAAGCGGTTATTGATCCAAACGAGGGGCGAGGTGTTGAGACATCAAGAGTCCGAATGTGCATAGGTTCCAAGTTCGTGTAATTAATGTTGATTCGGGGCTGGTGGTGGAACGGCGTGGGGTGGTGGGGTGGCGGGCGTTGGAGAAGGGGGAGGATTCAACTTGCAAGGGAGCGAAGGGTTGAGACGGCTCTCTGTCCAGAAAACGGGCCGTGAGAGGGTGAGTCGCCTGGGATCTACTAGGAGCACGTCTTATTCCCCTCCTCAAAGTCGGCTCTGGTCCCTAAACCAACTCCTCAATAATTTAGTTGTGCGTATGCGCCATCTCTTCGTCAGGTGCTTTCGTTATCACACGAACTATGGGCGTCGCTCCGGCCGGAAACTACTGGGGGAAAAAATCTGGAACGACGCTCCACGCAACTTTCCTGAGCCTCAAGAACATTCAGGTCGGTTTTCTTCTCATATTGACCGTTTCTGAACCCTCAGGCACGAATGTTACGATCCATCAGTCATTTATGAATGTCATGCGGTTTCGATAGCATGTGAGAGCATGGGGACATAGCTCAGCACGTATTGAGTACAGAGCTGTGGGGGAACGGCAGGTTGTCATGTATCCAGTCTTTTGGTAGAAGACTGTTGCGCATAAGTAACTACGCAATGGTATGACCCTTGGGAACTTGACTTAACTGTTAACAAGTTTTGTTGTTTTTAAAAAAATAACATATCATTCACACCTGCCGTCAACGATAAAGTGCATGTCAAGCTGTACTAATTAATTATCGTTGAACTTAATATTTTAAATTTACCCTTACTGAAAGCACTGAATCCTTCAAGAAAGGAATCATAAAATGGTTATAGCAAGGCACACTTCACTGAGTTTTGGAAAAATACGAATATCCTCCGTTCTAGATTTGAGTAAAAGATGGAACGCTACTGGTTATGGTAGTCCTTCAATTACGCATCTCCGCTCCACTGGAACATCTCACAGTCGAAGATGATGTGCCTTAGTCCTGAGCACCTGAGGACGGGCAGGAGCAGTTTGCGGTATCTCGCCAATCTCTATTGCGCTCTTCAGTGCTGTATGCATTATAGTCCGCGTTGTACTTTCTATTTTAGCATGAGATCAAAGGATACTAGGAGACCTCGTCCTGCAGTTGCTTTCTTTGCAAACCTTAATCCCAGCGCGAGCACATGTTCACATGGTCTTCACTTTTCAACCCTTTGAAAAGATCCCTTCCAAGATTCCCTTTCAACTCTTCCAAGATTCGATTACGTATCTTCTCGATGGAATTCTTGTGCTCTGCCAACGTCTATAGGCACGCCGTGGCATCTGTGTAGATCTTTCCTGATCGCTGAGAATCATGAATCTTCTACAGGGCCAATAGCTGTACCATCATCCAAGAAGGTGCCACATCCTGCCAACGGCTGAAGGTAATCAGGTAGAGCCAAGCCTGTACACACTTGTGGTTACCTTACCGCCTCCCAAGTCACTCCCATATGTATGGACAGAGCACATCGTATCTATGCTACCTACAGGCGATTTCTCCACATCGCCTATCTTAGCAGGGTGAGCAAGGAGGGGTTGTAAGTGTCAAAGGGCGAAACAGTTATACGTTTCTTAGTAGTTGTCTAAAGCGCAACGTGGGCTCGCGTTTCTTCCAGACTGGACGCACAAGAGATAAGAAGTAATATCACCATGCCCCTTAAGAAACTGGCTCATCCCACTTTCTCCTAAGACGTTCTCGGGTGTCGGGGGAAAACTCGTTGGTGCCACGTCCCTTTGACAAGTATTCCATTTCGTCAGACATTTATCTAGCACTGATAGCGCATTCGTCTAGTGCTGACAGTTTTCCTTCACTATTTCTGGACGGGGGAGGGGTCGTTGCTGTATTTGGCCCATGACATGGAAAGCTTCCTTATTACTGTCCACTTTTCCCGTATGCACTCAACGGCAATGTCAATGGGTAAAAGGAAGATCACTTGGAGTGTCGAGAACATGCTGTCTTGTAGGCCTTGGTGATCCAGCTCTCTACGATTAGGCCAGTAATGCGTTATGATTGACGTTTAGTTTTCTACCCCAGACAGAGGGGTAGTCGCCGATCAAGACAACGTAAATGGCCTTGCACATGAGAGAACAAACTCCAACTGGAATCCTGCTCGCACTGACTTCACGGGGTATGACTAGGAGGACGAAAGGTGTTGCTGAAATGCCACCAACTGACATGCTTCTGAAGAAGGAGCCTGAGGCCGCGATTGACCACTACACATTTCACGAACTTGATAGAACGTGGCCATACTTTCCGCATAGAAACTGGTTGCGCTTGTTTTTCCAGAATTAATTCGGTTGCTTCTACTTATGCACTAACACTCTGATTGTTTTAGAACGCTAGTGCCAGTGACGAGATTTATAAGAAAAGAGGTTCAGTGCAACCGAATTCGTCGAAATATTTGATCACTTATTGTGCCTCTCTCTTAATTTTCCTACAGGTGAAAAATTAAAATTATCGTGCTGCTGCTTGGAACTCTTTACAGACAAAATTCTATCCATATCGTTCTTGCCATTTTCGAGTTAAAAACTGCAGTGTTTTGATCACTACGATAACTATAGTTAGTTTTGGACCGATTTTGCACATAACTTCAATTTGACATGAAAGCTGTTCTTGGAAACGAGGAGTATTGACGTGGCCGCGACTGGTGGCACACTCTATGCTCTCTATACTATGTCGTGAAGACGAAGAAAGTCAAAATGTTGTGAATGGAATCCAAATTAAGTGAAGTAAAATTCGTTGGGAGTCGCCGGAAGTTAAATCAAAGCGGTGCATTAAAGTCACCTCGCCCAAAGAGAACCGGGGTCGTTCGAACACGAGTACTTGGAAGAAAATCATGTAAAGTTCACGATAGATTCACATCCTGAGCGCAACGTATGACAGTTCTTGCGTCGAATGCGAAAAAGCCCGAGCGTTAACAAACGTCATCATGTTCTCCCCGGATGTTGTAATGAGACGAGCCGAGTTTTGCAACAGCTCGGCGCAGGCCGTTGATAGATTTTCCGTGATATTTCCCGTGAAGTGTGGCGAGACTCTCGCGGTGCAAGTTGCCGTCATTACCGCCAGGTGCGGCGAGGAAAACAAAGGATGAAGCGGTATCTAATTATAGTTCGAGCGGAGTGCTTTACGAAGTGGGACGATTAACGTCTCCTGGTCGTTATTTTGTACATATTTCACCGTTTCAAATTACTCCCGAGTGATTGCTGTATTGTCCTAGAACATTTTTCCGAGATCGCTGCTTGGCAAGCAGAAGCGCGTGACGAAACCAAATGGCGCCCTCCAACAACTGAGGCTTCTAGAGACAACTTGATGATTGTCATAGAGGGAGCGCACGTTATTTTCATTATCGTTATTTTAACACTCTAACAAATACGCACTCTTCTGGCAAAAATGCTGACTTCCACTAGAAATAACCTTTAATTTGATACCTGCTGATATAAGTGCGCGTACCTGTTGGGCGAGCATGTCTCTCCTGGTTGGTCGTCTACTGTGTAAAGGAAGAGCTAGCCATCAATCAGCGCACATCGGCTCGTTGGCTACCGAGTTAAGAGTTCAATAAGATAGTCACTGTAGTTGTGTGTGTGGTAGGGGGGGGGGGGTATGAGTCGGCAAGATGCCCAGCCTAGACCAGGCACAAACCGGCATCAAAGTGGCACCTTCCAGCTCTGCACCAGCCCAGGAGTGTTTTTCATATCGCCTCAGGCCGAGCCAGAGACAGAGATCCTACCGGCATTTCTGCTCGATCTCTACGCTTTTTCCTTACGTTTCCCAGTTGAGAAGCGTTATGGTCTTCGTAGGGCAGCGAGGACCGTATTCCCTCTACTTGGAGTATTCCCATATGCGCCCCCCCCCCCCTTCACAAGTTCGCGTCTTTTAGTTCGAAGAACCTGCACGACGAACACAGTAATCCCACTCCAGCAGTCTGTGCATAGTGACCACCACTATCCCAGAACTATCTCCCCGACACAATGTATGAGAAGCAGCCGTAACATACTTCACCACAATAGCGCCTCACTTCTTGTATCTTCTCTGCGCGGTGAAAGAACCACGGCCATGGCCTGTTAGCATCTGAGTGTGGTGTTAATCAGTGCTTCACTTTCCCACTCCCTTATTTAACCTTCTTGCCTCTCTGAGGTGTCAGAATGTTTAATAGCGTTAATTTTGTATATTATGAAGGTTTTATTATTATTATTTTTACAAATCAAAAGTGGGCAAAACGTTATTACCTGGTTGAATTTCTGACCAGATTGTAGTAATAGATTTCATCTCATTTAATAAATATCGTAAAATTGGTGGTGAAAGGTAGGCAATTTTCAAGTACCCTGCTGAACTGCGCGTCTGCCATATTACAGTCAGGTGTTCACCAAAATTCGAGAAAGTGTTACAATTTGGTTCCTTTAGGTCGTACAATACAAAAGGCTCTTGCTTGGTAATTGTTATTGCCCAAGAATATAGGTATAGTGGGCCCTGGCATCTCCTTTGGCTTAATGACTGTGACATTCCTGGAAGTGGGGCCCGCCGTCTCGTTCTGCTTCACGCCCCCCCCCCCCCCCGCCACCTCCTTACAATCACGCCCGTAATCACGTTGGTCTGAGAGTTCTAACAAACCACACATACAGATAAAACCCACGTCTGGCAGTCGATAACTGGTGAGAACCAGTGGCAAGGGGTTTAAGAATTGTTGTGAACTCATGCAATTTCTGTCAGCTGTTGCACATAGACAGGCGAACGAACATAGTCCGGCCAACCGCCTTAAAAGAAGCGGAAAGCACTAGCAGAGCTTTTTGTACTCAAATGAAACTTGTTCTGGACTAACGAAATTGTGGCCATTGAAACTGCGTTTTCAGAAGCTCGCCGATATCTTATTGGAGAGGAATAGGACTTTCTTCAGTTCCTATTTCTTGTCATTAGCTGGTACTGTTTTATTCTGAAAAATTATTGCAGCTGTGTCGCGTACTTTTGTCAGTTGCAGTTTCGATCCACCTGTGACAGCAACTTTCTCTGAAAAAATGAGATAATTCCGTTTCAAAAAGTTTGGTTTGCGAGTACGTTCCATCAGATGTGAAGCCAAGACAAGGTCCGTTCGTCTTTCTGTGTCTAATGGTTTCAGTGAGCCCACAATATTCCATTACAAAAAGCACTCTGTCTCGGTACTACACGCCATTTATGGAGTGACTAATGCGGGGTTTCTATGTCCCCGTGGTTTGTTGTAAATCTTGTAAAATGTTCAGCTATCTGCAAGTAATTTCATAAATTGTGGAAAGTTGGAATGATCCGTGGCCACTGGTCAGAAGGCGTTTTCAAAAATATTAGACGTCAGGAGAATTTTTCATAACCAACCTGGGGACTAAGGAACCTCGAGGGGTTAAAGGGCTCATTGTAGTTTGGAGATGTTTACCCATGACAACCCGAGACGCTCAGAGCACATGAGGATCAAAGGCAGGGACTGTTATTCTGGGTCTGCGCCTCTAATACTGGCAATTCTAGAAGACTAATGGAGTCCTTGCCTGAGCTGGATGCTGCTGCTCATCCATCCAACTCTCTGTTCTTGGTTTGCCCATTACCGTTCCAGCAGCTTTCGCAGTTTAAGGTCTTATTCGGTTCCACATGTCCAACCGCTTTGGCGTAGAATGTTCCACTAGTGACAGAAAGGTGGGTACTGAGTCGCTTAAGATGCCATCCCTGCAGTACGTGCAGAAAGGGTCTTCCATTATCGCTATCACGAAAAAGAGAGAGAGATTGACACACGAATTGAACGAGATATATGACTGTCTTGATACACTTGCTTAACACGATTGAGTGTTCATTACACTATCATTTGGTTCTCTGAATACGTGAACTGGTGGCGAGAGTCAATAGAGCTGGGAGTGAATAGATGAGTGTCAATCGTGAGACCTGAGAGTTGAGTGTCAATCAAGAGAACTGGGAGATGAGTGAGTATCCAGAGGAGGTGGTGTGTGTTGTGGAGAGAAATGTAAATTGAGAAGTGGGAAAAGCAATTTTGGAAAGTCCGGGAAAAGGGGCGCTTTTCCAAAGCTACAAAAAAAGTCTTGAGGTCAGAAAGGTGGACTCGGGGTTCAGGGAAGGCTCGAAACAATGACTGACTGACAAGTGCGGATGCTCAAAGTCCCAACTAATTCGACCAGTGCCAAACAACATCCGTGTTCTGTATCAAACCGGGTGTGGCAGGTTTTAACTTCCTAGTCTGGACTTGGTAGATCAACGTGGCTGTCCACTGACCTCTTACTTCAGCCTTTCACTGATCTAGAGCAGCAGGTTAATCGACACACCCGTTGATTCTCAATTTTACTTCATTTTTCAACAGTCTGTCCAAAAACGTTTGGAACGATTATAATTCTAATGTATGAAAAGGTTTTTAACAGATAATTGGAATTTTTTTGTTTTATTTGGTTTATTAACAATTTTTGTAACTCGTGGACGATGCACATTTTATCAATGGTATTTACATAGTATCCATAGAGTCGGCCGCTGTTGAGGTGGTTGAGTTGCTCAGTCGGTACTTACGTGTCAACCTTACTGGCTGTAAAGCGTGTACGTACTTACCTCACGGCGAGAGATACGTTGGGCGATGAGGCGATGAAGTAATTGGACATCATCTAGGGAGTGTCGTAAAGTCACTTCCCAGGCTCTGTCTCCCACCTCTTCTCGCTATCACGTCAAACTTTGAACAGCCAACGTTTACTTGTTCAGCTACTCAAGTCTTCCCCTCACTTGCCTTCCATTATTGAGCAATTACAAGCGCCTCCGACTCCCTGCACTCAACACGATGGAGCTGCTCAACCGTCAGGTAAACAATTATTGTACAGAGATCTGCCGTCGTCTCTCTCCCCACTTGAAACAGTGAAACGAGCGGCTCTCGAAGTCGTCTAACCGCACTCCTCTGGCTGCACGCAGGCCGCATTTTGAACTCATTTCCGAATGTTTGGCGCGACGCATCACACAACTTTTCTCAACCCCACTCAGCAAGAGTCGAAAGTAATTGAATTGCGGGTGCAGAGCTAGCAGTGGAGAGGATGTTAGCAAAGTGGTATAAAAAATGACGTGATAGGCACAAAATAAATACTAATGACAGAGTCAGAGTCAGTGTTGGTTTTGGAGTATTGAGCTAACAGCCTGAATGTATGACCACGACAGCCTGATATTGTTGGTCCCGGGGAAAGTAGAGAGTAGGCGAACCTCCTATGGGGGCGGTTTTTGAGGGATCTGAAAAACACTACAGTTGAAATTACTGTCAAGAACGGATTTACCCCTTTACTGCTGGCAACAAAACGAATGAAATTGATGGACAGGGGGTTTTCAGTGGCTCATAGGTGACCGTTTCAGATAAATTCAATAGCTATGGAAACGCGGCTTACGTGTTGGTTTTGACTTGTGCCAAACACTCAAGTACTGAGTGGATTATCTAATGTGACGCATCACAGACCTGCGCAGAGTGCAAATACAGAAATATCTGGTATCTTAACTCGTAAATGCAGATTACAGCAAAATTGGTTGAATTCGAATCGAAGCAGATCCCTGAAAACGAGAGGTTGCCATTGCCTTTGAAATCAGTCTGGATCGAGCAAAGTGATGTGAAAACCCCTTCAAATTATTACGCAACGGTTTATTAATCTCATGAACAGCTTGACCTAGTATTACTGCTCCGAGACCCATTCCATTCGATTCAGCATAAAAAAAAGCGAAAAATAGTAGTAAACCATACGAAACATGACCTGACTACAATGGAACTAGAGAAACTAAATATTCCCGCGGCGCCAGGCGCCCGTAACCGTCTGTAGGCATTTATGATTCGATGTAGGGGTGTGCGGAGTAAGTGCTGGCCTCATTGGCAAAAAGAGTCGGGGAAATTGGGACTGGGACTTCCAGTGAACCATCGGCAATTGACACGACGTTGCGAGTCGAGCAGGCGGGTGGTTTTGATGAGACGGGATGGAGGGAGGAGGAGGGGACAACTAAAGACGAAACGTTGACTTCCGCTAGTTCGTTCAATTAGTTGACTCTAATAATTACTGTAATTTCCCTATACGCAGTTGTACACGTCTGATACTCATTCCATTCGACCCAGGATGTAAAAATACCTTTAAAATGATACGAAACACGGCTTTTTGCGATTATACGGCGTTTCGTTAATTTTTTTAACCATTTTTTTGTCCATAACAAGCATGGGCTTCGTCCGATCGGATTGCCGAGATGGCGGGCACAACTAGATACCAAACGGAATTTTTGTGTGAAAGAACGGATTTTTTAGACCACGTCAAAGGCACAAAACGGCCCAGACGGGGGATGGTGGACCTCTCTCCCTCTACACATCGTAAACATTGTTTTATACCACAGTAACCTCAACTGATGGCTCCCTCCTCAATTAAGTCGTGTTGAATATCCTCTTCCGCTGCCTTCCAACCTGTCAGTCGACTCCTCACATCATGACATCTGACGAGCGCCTCCTAGAAAATATGTTAGTTTTCATGGTTCCGTTGCAGTAAGGTCAAGTTTGGTGTTGTATGCAGGTATTTTTCGGTGGTCAATCGAATGGCATGGATCTCGGAGACGTGAGACTGCGTATAGCTGTGCAATCATGCTGTGTAGGAGTATAATAATTCATTACGTAAGAATTTGAAGCATTTTGTTCTCTAAGTTAGTGGTTCCCTAGTGCAGAGGGGTTCACCAGATTTGAGAATAAAACATCATTAACCACAGTTACTCATGTAAGATGGCTCTCTCAAGGTTGGGTCTTGACAAGATTTTTTGAACTCCAGTGATTGATTCCAGTGATGCATGGGCAGGTGTCAAAATCCTGAAGCCTAATAAACTGAAGCTTTGCCTCGACGGAGGTGGGTTGTGGGGAGTGAGGGGTATCACCATTTCTGCTGTTGGTGTTCTCAGATTCAGGGTACCACCGCATGCAGGTGATGCGCCATACTCACTGCATCAAGACCTGCCACCGATCTTTGACCCACTGTAAAGCTAGTTCCAGCTGGTTCTCTACCCCCTCCATCCTGCTGAGCATGGGGATTAGGGAGTGCATTCCACCATCGTACAATGCCAGGGAACCTACCTTTACGTGGAACTTGATCACTTCAAGATCCTGAAGGAGGTGTAGTGGCGTGGTTCCTGCCCGCACCTGCGGCAGGATGGCAGCCACGAGGGCATCTCGGAGGTTTCATGCTCACTGTCAGTCCCTATCAGAAGGGGCTAGCCACCACATTGAAGTAGCATATAACAACATCAGCTAGAATACCGACTAGTAGTACCTTGCATGAATGTGGGTAGAAGAACTCCATGTCAGCCCAGTCGACGACCTTATGTGTCCCACAAGCACTGTGCACTTCCCCCCCTGGGAAGTTCAAACGGCAAGTTGGTCATCCAGGAGGGTCCAACTCCACTCCCAGGTACCGGGCCATGGGTATTAGCCTGACTCTTGGGGAGAACTCGTTTGTGGGGAACGGCAGCGTGTCTGTGGACTGGAGCACTACAATGTCAGTCTTGTTAAAACCCAGCATCAAGCAGGCAGTGGTGGCATCACTACACCATCACCTTGGTTGTCTGCTGAACCTACAGCGTGGTTGCTCCCAGGGTATTGGCACAGCAGTGTCGTCCACAAACGCTTTTGTGAATTCCCAATCATTCCCCTCAGTCAGACATAAACGTCAAAATAAATAAGTTAAATTTCCTCTTTCCTAAGTAGATCAATCAGTAAGTGGATCAACTCCGATATTTCTCAGTCAGAGTGTCTACTGTAACTCCAATTTTGGATATAATTCCCGTGCCCCATGTTTGTACGAGATGCCGAATTTACTTAAGAAAGTTGCAACTCTTCTCACGCGCTGGAACCAGGTTGTTTGTTTGCTCGTCGTGATCCGTGTAAAATACTTCAGGATCTTTCGTCGCCAAAGACCTAAAAGGGCAGGACAGGCAGGCAGTCGTTATGAGCTTGAAGGGTAATAACGTCAACGGGCGGAAGAAGGTTGGGAAGATTTTCGAGAGATTTGAAAAGAGCGGTCTGAGAAACAGCATGGGAATTGTCATCTTCGGTCGAGAGATAACTTGGACATGTGGACATCAGTCCACATTCAGACCGTTCCTTTAATGACATTCTTTCTCTCAAATTAGGGCCATCAAGTTTCACACGAGATGTAATGCACCTCGTCAAGCAAGCGCAAGTCTCAAGGAAGGCCGGGACACGACCTGAAGCTGACGAGCAGTTTTGGGCGATTGCTACTTATCATTTCCTTTGCGCATTTGGGGCTTTGTTCCTTCGTGACGGCCATTAAAAATCACTCTGAAGGACCAGGAGTTACCATTTTAATTATAAATTTTAGTGACAATCGGGCAAAGTATTATCAACTAGTGAATCGACTCAAATTTGTTGCATCGCCCAGAAATCCACACTGCATGCTCAAAAAATTTTATTTTTATTCTACTTTGATGCAAAAGGGGAAGTCCTCCCACCTGCGGCCACAAATGGGTCTATTGTGTGGGCGTATGTTAGCCGCCTCATGTCCTCCCAGTACCACCCCCAGCTCGTTTTTTCTGATGCGGCGTCACCAATATGTACCAACTATTTTAACACATAACGCAAGACGAGCTCGAAGTCCATCCCCGTGACCCCCAAGCATTCTCGAGCGCACTGCAGCCAGCCCCTCACAAGTACTCAGTACACGCTCAGGCGACCAGTACGTGCTCTATCTCGCAGAATCTGCAACTCTGCACCTCTGACTTCGCCAGGTGGTACCTTTGTGGACAATGATCTGTGAACAGGCCACAAACCCTCCATATTCTTCCTCTCTCCGGACTGAGGATCTCTCTTGTTCTCACCCTGGAGAGTTTGATAAATAACCTTGACTGCTTTTGGCCTGGCACATCCCGACAACAAAGCAACAAGCATTTAGCCTCCCACTCAGATTCTCTTCTCTCCAGTTTGTCAGACTCCTCATTCCTTTCTATCCCTTTTGCAGTTTTTCCCCTTCAAAAGGTCTCAAGGATTATTTTCAACGTCGACAACAGGTTTTCCTGTTCATAGTTTTTAAAATGTTCACTCCCACCCTCCCTAACCATCTTTCCTTAGGCATTCCCAGCTCCCATACCTGATTGTAAACTAAGACAGTTCATGGTAAGTCCTGTATCATTCAGTAGCTATTCTTAATACCAGTTAACATATCTGGAGCCCCAAAATTCAGCGCAGGCTAAATCTTGAGCTTGGAACTTCTGCACATGTCCCTAATGAAAAGTCCTGGTCTCGAGCATTCCCTGACCATTCGTGTCCAGCTCTTTTGTCCTGATGCATTTGGCGGTAGCTGCAGGAAAGTCCGAAACTGATTGTTCAGTCAGGTGCTCCTACTGATAAGTGGCTTAACTTGATTTCCAAAGCTGACGACAGTTTTTCCCTTTTAAGGCTTTCCAAAATATCCACCTCTCATTTTACCTCTTCTACAATTCACATATTTTCTCAGACCTAACCCCAAAATACTCACTCCCTCTCCGCTCCCATTCCGTGCAACCAGTTCACCTATTCGGAGACCCTCTTGTTCACGCTTAAATACTCATTCAAACTCATATTCAAAGTGTTAATACTGTCCTCATGCTCACCGCATTGAGTCACTTATTTCTTATACTCCAACTCAAGCACCCCTCTCATGCACCCAAACACCCGCTGTGGGGCTCATAACTAGTTCTACTGGCAGCTCAATCAGAAGTGTATCGTGCTAATCAAGTGATCGTTCCATTAGAATTCTATTATGATAATGAAGTGACTGTTCAAACCCAGTGTATCAATACAGTCCTCTATCTGGTTCGTCTCATTCATCAATCTCTTAAAGTCCTTATTTCTCTCTGTTGATCTTTCACACAACTACCCTTTCTCACAGTTTTTACTCGCTAATTTCAATTGCACGAGCATGATACGTTTCAAAGAAATCAAGTTGACAGTTTCATAAATCGCTTGTGTACTGATAATTCAGTAACTATCGTGACATGAGTAGGAGCGCTTCAATAAATTATTGAAATGTAAGCGCTACCGCTTTCCACGTAAAACGTCAACCACTTTCAAACGAACTGACTGAGGAATGGAGTGAGTGAAGCTAAATCCACCGGGATTGCCGAGTGTGCGTGTTGTGCTGAGGAAAGTTGTGACATGCTGCGCATCAAATTTTTTCTTTGGGGAGTATTTGGTGGGGGGACGATGAGGGTGAAATCAGGTGTTTGGGTTTGGACTGGGAGGAAGCAAGTTGCTGGAGGAATCGAAAGGTGAGACAGGTCGAGAAGCTTGAAATGTGGATTCCGTTTAATTCCGAAATGTGAAATGAGGAGCTAGTGGTGGTGGTGGTGGTGGTGGTGGTTGGTGGTAGTGGGAGCGAACTCCTTCGGGCAGATCGGAAGGCCCCCACCTCCCTCACCACCCCACCATTTTCCACCACCATTTCCTCGACGACCTCGAACCCCCACAGCGCTTGTACTGAGAGGGTGAGATATGGATTATTATTAGCGAAGGAGGGTGAGTTAAGACTCCGAGCCGGTGGGCGCGGAGATGGGGGATGAAGGTAAGGAAGTGGTCATGGAACGTGAAGGTGAGGGTAGTGCCTTAAGGAAGGGGGCGGTTTGGACGCTCGAGCGAAGGGCTAGAACAATACCGAAAGGGCCCTCTTCCTCCACCCCCCACCTCCACCATCCACTCGCCCCTCGCCCGTTGGCTCATTGGATCCCACGCGATACGGGCGAGTGGCACTGCGGTTGAGGCGAGGGACTGATGGACGAAGAAGGAAGGGGTGGACTCTCTCTAAAGGCAAATGAGAGCGAGAGAGAGAAAAGGCTCCTTCGCCGGCGCTCCGCTGCCTTAGCCCTGTAGCTGTGCTCTGGCCTTGCATGCATATGTCATTAATAAGGAGGGTTGAAGACCACGTGCTCGCTACTCCTCTTCCTCCTTAAAATCTCCACCCCGCCAGATCATCCCCCTCGCCACTCCACCGCCCGCCAATATCCATCGTCCTTAGACCACCCTCTCAACCCCCCGCCCTCTACCACACCTCTTCCTTATCCTATTTGGGGGGTGGCTCTGTTGTTCTGCTGCCTCGTATTTCTCCTCACGAGGGTTCCTCTCCTTACTTCTCAATCGATATTCATTATGAACAGAACAGAAGATGAGAGAAGAGAAGTAGAGGGAAATTGAGAGAGAGAAAGATATAGAGAATGAGCGAGAAAGATGCAAACGACTGCCGAGTCTTCAGAACGAAGCCATCACATCTTCTTGTAAATTTCCAACTTCTTCAACAAAAAATATCTGGTGCGTAGCAACACACTACTTTCCGCCACCCATTTAAGTTCGAACACCACCTACACATGCGGGCGCTATATCTTCGTTCAACGCATTTTTACAGGAACATTTATGGAGAACAAAATGTAGGGACTAGTTAGCTGAGAGTATTCCGAAAGTTTTATCGAAATCGTTGGAGCCGTTTTTGAGAAAATACGAATGCCGATAAATTAATATTCGACAAATCTCCTTTTCTGAGTTAACGTGGCTTATATCTCCGTGCAACATATATATACAGAAATAGTTATGGAGAACAAAATGTTGGTATGGGTGACTAAAGACACTTCATTAGGATTTATCACATCTGGTGAAAAAATTACCCTGGAACTTTCGGAAATGTTCGAAAAACGTTATTTTCAACACATTTTCATTTTTATCTCTGCTCAATGGACTTTCAGAGGAACATTTGTGAGAACAATATGTAGGTATTAACTATTCGAAAATATCCTGAGAGTTTGATGATAATCGTTGAAGTCATTTTGCCAAAAAGCTTAAAAACCTATTTTTGCTTCATAGGTCATTATCTCCGTTCACCGTATTTTCATGGAGATATGTATAGACAAGAAAAGTTAGGTATTGATTAGGAAGATAATTTGAAAGTTTAATCAAAATCGTTAGAGCCGTTTTCAGAAAAATGCGAAAAACCTAGTTTTGGTACATTTTCGTCCCCACCCCCTTCCCATCGGCCGAAATCGTCCATAACCTTATTTTGGTGTCTACAAAAAATAACGAACAAAACAAAAGAACCAGCTCAATCGGATCAGCCGTTCTCCGCAAATCGAACTACAGACACACATACACACAGGTCTGTTTCTTTGTTGGTGACTGTACCTAAACCTCGACGAGGATTATATCAGTCATAGAAGTTGCGGTTTTGCTAATATGCAGAGGCCGGCCCTGCAGCATCCACCGAACTCAGACCTGTGGAGGTACGGCAGGTATTTGGTCTTAGCCAGTCTCACCGTGAAGAGCTGTTGCCGTGTGTTACAAGCGAGGTTGACCACCTGAGGAATCCCGTACCATCTGGGAGTATTTCATAATCTGGTTTCCTACCTGATCTTACTTTTTTACTTGGGTGGCAAGTTTCAAAGGACAGATCAACTATAACCACGTTTCTTAGCCATCACCTTCTTTGCGAACTTTGCAAAATGGTCATAGGCTTCCTTTGTAGCAGTCAATGCTGCTAAGTTCGTTTGCCCTACCAACAACCGTCGCTCACTGTTGTAGAAACTACAGTGGAGCAGCACATGGTTTCTTGTTTCCTCCGCACTGGAGACACAAGACGTGCATAATGGAGAGTCTTTCAGGGAAAAGAAGTGGAGCCGCGCATTGAAGTCACCATGTCCCGTGAGGAACTGACTCGTCCAGTGGTCTGGCTCAACCCATTTTCTAGAAAGACGTTCACGGATGTTGGGGGAAGAACTCATACGTATCACGTCCTTTTGACGAGGATTCCCATCTCGCTTGCCATTTCTCTCTAGAGCCCATTAAATGCGATGGCGGCAAGTTTCTGTTCTGTGGTGAGATCCGCACGGAGTTCAGCCCAAAGCGAGAAGCTCCTGTTTCACTCTCCACTTGTCAATCATGCACTCGACAGCCAAATCAACTGGTAACTGACCAGTGATCACCTGGAGTGCTTCCGTTGATACAGTCTTGTAGGCCTTGGTGATCCACAGAGCGCGGCTCTCTGGGATTGGGCCAATACTCTCTTTTGATTGACTGTTAGTTTGCTACCCCAGACAACGGGCAGTAGCCAACCACACCTAAATAGATGGCCTTATGCATGAGGATGGGGTCGTGGTAACACACACCCCAAGTGGCCTTGCTAATGGCACGCAGTGAGGCAAACCTTGCAATGGTAGTGCCTTTAAGGGACTGGAGGTGTTGGTTGAAACCCCACCTCTCACCTATATTCACTCCTAAATACTTGATGTGCTTTTCAAGAAGGAGCCTGTGGCCGCCAAAGCGTATTGTGGGTGGATTATTCACTTTCCCCTTCAAGAGGATTAGCTGGGTTTTTCCTCAGCCACCTGCATCTTGACATGCTCGCACCATTGGTTGACAGTGCGGAGCACATGGTGAGTTTTTTCTTCAATTTGGCGGACTGACTCTGCAAAGATCAGCACAGTCAAGTCATCCACATAGGCGTACGGCTCGCAGTCAGTCTCCATGAGTTTCTGAGTAGACCTTCAAGAAGGCATTCCAGAGTGCTGGTCCTAGGACTGAGCCCTGTGGGCACCCCTTCTCAATCTTTCTCCGGACGGAGACATGCCTACTTTCGATCGTAGCAGTTCTGTCTGTCAGGTAACTTGACGAGTGAGTACAGGTTGCGGGGATTCCCTATCTTTAAGCTCATTAAGGAGCGCTGGCCACCAAGGTTGTCAAACGCTCCTCTGATGTCAATCAGAACTGCTACGACGTACTTAGCCGGTGCCAGCAGGAAACACGCCGAATCTCGACAATGACATCCTGCGTGGACCTTCCTTTGGTACACCCGTATTGCCTGCCTGTGAGGTTGCGGCCAAAGACTCGCTTCGAGGGACTGCAACATCAAGATTTCTAGTGTTTTGCCTAATATGGAAAGAAGGCTGAGTGGTCTCCATGATCGCGGGTCTGACTGATTGCGGTCGCCTCCCTTTGAAAGAGTGACAACACGCGCAGACTTCCACTGAGTGGGAACTGTCCGACCTGCAGACAGTCATTAAATAAATTAAGGAGACCGCTGGAGATTGTCCGCCTCAGCCTTCCTAGCATATTGCTTTCTATTTTGTCTGGCCGGGGATTTGTTGGGCTTTAAGGTCGCAAGGGCCCTGCGAAGGTCGCCTGTTGTCCACAATGGGATGTCGGGCTCGTTCGGAGGGTCCATGATCAGCTCCTTGCTGTCCCTCTGGGCTTCAGTGTCTCGAGCTACTTGGTCATCTGGGGAACGCCTTCTCAAGGAGGGTTTCCAGTGAGCTTTCGATGCTGCAGGCCCAGCCTGACTCATTTTGCATCGCAGCTAAGACTTGCTCTACGTTTGCTTTTCCTATGGAGGACTTGTAGTGTCTGCCCCAGGGGTTCTCAGAGCTCTCCGCTTCCACAAAATTTCGCCAGCCTTGCCGTTTGGCTCGTTTGATGGCGCGCGGTGGAAAGGCCTTCTTCTCTTGGATGAAGGCAGTTCGGAGTGTTGCTCTGGCATCAGGGTCACGAGTGTTTTGGTACATCCTTCTGGCCTCTATTTGCACTTTGCTTGAGGGTTAAGTTCCTCAGTCCACCATGGGACTTTGATCGCCCTGTGCTTCTGTTGGCCAAGTACAGAGAGCCCAGCAGAGTGCAGTGCTGTGGTAAATGTGTCCACTTTGCTGTCCACCTCTTCAGGTGTGGATGCTTGCGCTATTAGGTCGGTGTCTGTGCACGCAGTTCACCTTCCAGTACCCTACAGAATTGTGGCCAGTCAGCATTTTTTGTGCGGAATCGCTTTTCACGCATGTCTTTGCAGAGGATGTTGTCATCCGTGATGGCAAAGTCAATAACCATGTGATCGCTCTGCGTTGCACCTGGTACGACTCGCCAACCTTGCAATTTGAGTAGCAGAGGTGTGAGACACGGCTGTGACGTCTATACACGACCTTCCTCCTGGACCATCATGGAGTGTCGCCTCAGTCATCGGGTCGTTGGCAACAACCAAGTTGTACCTGGTGAGCAGCTCTATATACGCCTCGCCCGCCCTGTCCAGGGTTGGGGATCCCACAATGGTGATCTGGCGTTTGCATCAGCACAGACTACGCAGGGTCGTCCTGATAGGCTCTGCTAAGAGCCCGCTCGAGTGGTTCAAGGCTGTTGGCAACTGGTGCGCCAAATTGTCTGTAAAATGATATTACAACCAGCTCAAAGCCACCGGCTCGTATGAGCACAGCGGCCAAGTGCTGGCTGTTCGGGTGAGTGCGAGCATGTCAATGGACGGGTCGGTGCAGGCTACTGCTGCCTTGGCTCCCGTTCTTGCTCAGTCACCACTGTGCCTGCGATCCCAGACCAAGGGTTTTGGATCCTATGTATGGTTCCTGTATGGCGAGGACACTGCAGCGTTTCTTGAGTGCATTTTGCAGCAACTCAGCCATAACTGGGCAACTCTTATTTGTGTTGTGCTGAAGGATTCGAACTGTTTTTGACCTATTCATAATCTACTCGTGACTCCTGGAGGGCAATCGCTCGCTGCCAGATGGTACAGCGTGCGTCTCGTGTGAAGTGTGAGACCTGTTGGATTTTGCGTTCGACGCAATTGGCACACCTTGAGAGGGGCATCACGCTTGCATTCCCTACTCCAGATGTGGCAAAGGCGCACCAGGCGCACACAACAGGTCTTGTACAGGCTCACTGCCAGGTGGCCATAGCGCTGGCATTTGTAGCACTGAGTGGGGGCTTGGTACTTTCGTATGGCGCACGCTGCCAGGCTATTTGGAGGTGCCTTGCCCCCTCTAGTTTTTTGTATAGGCTGGGTGATACCTCAATCACCCAATCCTTCTGCCTTCCACGCTGTTTGGTGAAGAGGGCCTGACATCCTGCGGCTGCAAGCCTAACGCAGGGGTTGTGCTCAACAACTTGTTGGGCCAAGTCCTCTTTTTGAAGATCAGTCCGCACGTCGCACAATAGCAGGCGTGGGAACGACCAGGGGGCTGACGCTTGGAGCTTCAACTCCTTTTTGTTGAAATGTGGCTCGTGAGCGCCTTGGCCATTTCTGGCGTTTCCGTCACAATGACGGCGCCACCTCCTACTGCGGTGCGGATGTCTAGCACTCGGACGCTTAGAGCTTGGAGGTCCGTAGCAGGGACACCCCGCATCAGTGCTTCCATTGTATCACGGGTGGAGGAGCCAGCCTCTCCTTCCTTACATGTATGCTAACCACTACCACGTTTTGTCGTGGGTTTTTAGGGGAGTTTGGCAAGCGGTGGAGGCTTTTTATTTTGTTTTTATTTTTACTTTTGCCCTTGTTTTGGGCAGAGGCGTAGGCGGGCGCTGCCCTCAGCCTGCTTAGTTGGGGCCTGTTTCCGCTTCCCTGCGCTTCCTGGCCCTGGCAGACTGCCATTCCGCCTCAGCTCCATGAGGGGGAGGAGGGCAGTAGCGGCTACTGCCGCATATGAGAGCCTGGTACTACCTGGCTCATTGAAGGTCCTTGAGTTTGGGGGCTGGTGGCACTGGCTGCTGGGCAGTTGCCCTACGCAGCTCTTCCTCACGACAGCCGCCACAGTTTCCCGCAGGGGGGTGGCAGGGGGCGATGTCGTTGGGGGCATTAGCTTTATAGCCAGCTTCGAAATTTCGAAGAGGCAGCTAGTGATGAGGTCCGCAGAAGTCCTGTCGCGTTGACCCTCATCCGTGCCATCTGGCTGTGGATGATTTGGACATATGCGCAAATTTGCTCCATGTCCGACAGATTAGGTCAACGGCGTGTCGTGTGCTTGTAGTAGCCGGGTTGCCCGGGCTACTAGGGGAGAAGGGGAGATGAACGCGGTTTGCCCGGTTCTTTCCGCCCTTGTTTGTTTGGACGACGAGTAGATTGCTCATCGTCCGAAGAGGAGGGGTCGAGCTTGGCGAGCCCGAGGAAGAAGGCGCAGGTGGCGTTTTATTACCTGCAATTGTGTTATTTGACTTAGTCATGTTTTTACTAATTTTGAGGGAGGTTAAAGAAGCAGACTGGTGTAGTGTATCCGTGAGTTCATTTGTTGTGTGTGTTAGTGGTATGAGCGAGAGGTGCTCGAGAGGCAGTGTCCTGGAAGCTCCCCTCAGGCATATTGATTCTAGCCCCTTTCGCTGGTCCGTTGAGAGGTCAAGGAGGCCCCACATGCGCCGCAGCTGCCAGTCCGGCCACCCACCAGGACTAAGACGCATGAGGATTTTCGGCTGCTGCTCAGAGTCAGCCCTCGGCCACTGGTGATGTGGTGAGCGGGACACACGCTATCAGCCGCCCCAGGAACGCTCAAACCTGGTTTTCCCCTCCTCATTCCGAAGGCCGCACCTATATAGGGGATCGCTCAAAGGTGTTAGTGAGCTACCTCCAGGACTGTCCTTTCGCTCATTATGAGTGTTTAAGTCAATATGTTCTGCCACGCAAAGCCGTTGCAGTGTATTTTGTATCTGGAATATGTTGTGTGTCAGTGTCGTGAGCTTTAAGCCCCTTTAAGGCCGGATTTAACGACCACGCAGAGGATACGGCAGGAGAATTCTGTCCCCCTTCCTGCGGGGTGTGTACTGCGATCCCAGCTAAAGGTAGGGGTTCCCAGTGTGTCATGTATGTGAATGAAGTGTAAGTTGTGTCCCTTTTAGTTCGGCTTATACGAACACGCAGGGAGTACGGCAGTGGAATTCTGGACCCCCAACTGCAGGGTGAGCACAGTGTGGCGACAGAGTACACTGTGACGCCCAGCCACAGTTAAGCCTCGTTGGATGTAATCCTGCGGGGACCTCGTAGAGGTGAGGTTGTCTTTCAAGCTGGGCCCACCCGGCTTTCCCTTTTAGTCGGCTCATACGACACGCAGGGAATACGTCAGCGGTATTCTGGACCCCCGACTGCAGGGTGACACACATACACACACACATACACACACACACACACACATACACACGGACCACGCGACGAAATTAGGTTTTTTAGACTCAGTAGGGTCTGAAACGTAAAGATCTGAAGAAAACTCAAATTTTTTTTTTGGGCCGATTACTATACTTTCCTTCCCTTCGGGTAGCGGAAAGTAAAAATCTGCTCCAACGCATCACACAACAGTTCTCGGCCCCACCTACCTACAGAATTTTGTCCAGTCAATTTATATAAACCTAGTACAAGTTAACGTTCTACATAAATTCAGGTCGTTAAGGTTCCCCGATTTATTGGGTTGCTCCTCATTATTAGCAAATAGCCATAGTCCGTGTGATTCTGTAGTTCGATTTGAAGGAGAACGGCTGAACCGAATGAGCTGGTTCTTTATTTGTTTTGTTCGTTATTTTTTGTAGACACCAAAATAAGGTTATCGGCGATTTCGTTCGATGGGACATGGGGGTTGGGGACGAAAATGTACCAAAAAATATCTGGTGCGTAGCAACACACGACTTTCCACCACCCATTTAAGTTCGAACACCACCTACATAGGCGGGCGGTATATCTTCGTTCAACGCATTTTTACAGGAACATTTATGGACAACAAAATGTAGGGACTAGTTAGCTGAGAGTACTCCGAAAGTTTGATCAAAATCGTTAGAGCCGTTTTTGGGAAAATTGGAATACCGATAAATTAATATTCGACAAATCTCCTTTTCTGAGTTAACTTGGCTTATATCTCCGTTCAACATATATTTACAGAAATAATTATGGAGAACGCAATGTGGCTATGGGTGACTAAAAGACACTCCATTAGAATTTATCACATCTGGTGAAAAAGTTACCCTGGAATTTACGGAAATGTTCGAAAAAACGTTATTTTTGACACATTTTGATTTTTATCTCTGTTTAATGGACCGCCACAGGAACATTTATCGAGAACAATATGTAGGTATTAACTATTTGAAAACATCCTGTTAGTTTAGTGAAAATCGCTGAAGCCGTTTTGCCGAAAAGCGCAAAAAACCTATTTTTGCTTCATGGGCCTATATCTCCGTTCACCGTATTTTCATGGAGATATGTATAGAGAAGAAAAGTTAGGTATTGATTAGGACAAGATAATTTGAAAGTTTAATTAAAATCGTTAGAGCCGTTTTTGAGAAAAATGCGGAAAACCCTAGTTTTTGGTACATTTTCGTCCCCCACTCCCCCTTCCAATCGGCCGAAATCGTCCATAACCGTATTTTGGCGTCTAAAAAAAATAACGAACAAAACAAAAAAAGAACCAGCTCAATCGGATCAGCCGTTCTCCCGCAAATCGAACTACAGACACACACGCACACACACATACACACGGACCACGCGCCGAAATTAGGTTTTTTAGACTCAGTAGGGTCTGAAACGTAAAGATCTGAAGAAACCCCAAATTTTTTTTTTGGGCCGATTACTATACTTTCCTTCCCTTCGAGTAGCGGAAAGTAACTAGGGGTTATCACATTTTTCTCGAAAACGGCTCTAACAATTTTGATTAAACTTTCAAATTATCTTTTACTAGTCAGTAAAAAACTTTTTTCTCCATAGATATCTCCATGAAAATACGGTGAACGTAGATATAGGCCTATGAAGCAAAAATAGGTTTCTTGGCAAAACGCCTTCAACCATTTTCGCCAAACTCGCAGGATATTTTCGAATAGTTAATACCTACTCAATAAATGTACCTCTGTCAGTCCATTGAACAGAAATAAAAATCAGAATGTGTCGAAAACAAAGTTTTTTCACCAGACGTGATCAATCTTTTATTCACCCATTCCCACATTTCCTTATCCATAATTATTTCTGTATATATATGTTGAACGGAGATATAAGCCAAGTTAACTCAGAAAAGGAAATTTGTCGAATATTTTGTATAATATTAATGAAATATAAATATATATTTGTCGAACTCTAACGATTTCGATGAAACTTACGGAGGACTCTCAGCTAATTAGTCCTTTAAAATATCTGGTGCGTTGCATCACACAACTTTCTTAGCTCTACGTCAATTCACTTTCTATTTGGCTTTGTGCACTTGATCAATTCATTTACCACTCAGTTCATTTGAACTTGGTCAAACAACACTTCACAGCAGCAACAAGCGGTAGCGCTTACAGTTCCAGAATTTATTGTGCTGCTCGTACTCATTTCAGGAGCAATTATTGAGCAATTGGTACAATGATAATTAATGAGGCTGTAAACTCAAATTTTTTGAAGAAGGACAGTTGAGTGATTGGGTAATAACTGTTAGAACTGGTAGTAAGCGAAACGGCGGTAGTTGAAATTCAGGAATTATTGGACTGACCCCCATGTATCTCACGCGCGTTTTTAAACGCTCACCCTTTAGGTATTGAATTGGACTACAATACCAATTTAAAAAAAACAACATTCTACTAACATTCCAGCGGAGTTTATAAGAAAAAACTGCGCTAAAAACGCTTTTGGTCGAACATTTTGATAATTTATTGTGCTGCTCTCGTCATTTTCCCACTGATGGGAATTTTATGGTATAATTGCCTCATTTAGAGCTATCAATTTAAAAAATGTAATCAAAATTGTCAGATCCGTTTTTGAAAACAAAATTTGGTGTTTTGATCAGTATGATAGCTATAGTTAACTTTCGGTGGATTTTGCCCATACCCTTATTTTTGCGTCCCATGGTAACCTGTAGGCTAGACATCATGTTTGGGCTGATTTGGTACGGTTGTTTTCTCTAAAAACCGCACTAAAATCGAATTTGTCGAAAGTTTTGGTAATTTATTGCGCTGCTCTCGTCATTTTCCCACAGATGAGAATTTTACGGTCTAGTTAGCATATTGGGAGCTACCAATCTAAAAAATTTAATCAAAATCGTTAGAGTCGTGCGAGTTTGTGTAACAATGAGGTGACAAGTTAAGGCTGAGAAGTGTGATGAGGTAAGGGGGTGAGGAAAAACTAACTGGGGCAGCCATAGGAGACAAAAACGGTGTCAGCATAAGTCTTACCTTGTGTCAGCAGATTTCAATTGACGGAGGGCTCTGATATTGGCGGCTACTGAGGAACTAAGGACCTGAACTCGGGATCTTTCACGGGGACCATGGAAATTGAACTTATTTGACTCGAGATCGAGATGAGCCTGGGATGTGTTCACATTTTGATACTCTGAAGTCAATGCGGATTGACCGGGTATCATTAAGTTTGATTGTTCATTTCCTATTAACAATTAACTGAGTCCTGCAGTTTCGCTGAGGTTCCTTAACAGAGTTCTTCGGGATAGCTGCGTCAAAGGAAAAGTTGCATGCCTGTTCCTGTTGCTTCAGGAAGGTCTTCGTACAGTACACTTAATACTTTGATTGCCAGTCAGTCAAGCAGGTCTCCAATGTCACTCCACCTAAAAGGCTCCACCGTTTCTTCTAAAAGGCGCCAAGTCAAGCTTTGCAGAAGTGTCTGCGGCCGACCAACCAACAAAAGGCCTTCAGATTTGAGTCCCAGCCCACATTTTCCCTTCCGTTGAAACGAGCTAAAACTGTAAAACGTCTTTACGGCCCTCTAAGGAGCTTCCAGAAGTTGGGATTAATGTTTCGCAAAATATCCGGAGAGAAACCTCCGGAAAGCTAATTGGTTATGAGCCATAAGGAAAACTGGTTTTATAGAAGGGGATGTTTGCTTTAAGGCCCGGAGAAAATTATTAGTTAAACCCTGGAAGGAAGATGGGACGATTGGCGAAGGGTTGAAGGAGGGTAGGGTGGGTAGGTGCAGTGGAGAGGAGGGCGCTAGGGGAGTGGAGGAGTGGGCAACGTTGGCAAAGAGGTAGGCTGGGCTGAAGGGTAAAGGGTTGGTGGGAGTCCGGAAGAAGTTACGTGGTCCTAGCGATGAAGATGAAGGGTCTTGGCATGGGTGGTTGTTTGAGACGTTGGATGGGTGTGGTACTGGCGGCGGTGGTTGAGGGGGTGAAGTAAATGCTAAGGAGGAGGTTGAGCTGAATCTTAGGGGCAGTGAATATGTAGAAGTGGAGGGGTGGGTTTTTAGTGCTGATAGCGGAGGTGAGAGATGGTAGACGCGAGGGTATGGGGGTAGGGGAGAGTAGTATTGAGCAATACAATTAATGGGGAATGGTGGGTTGTGAAGGGCGGAGGTTGAAGCAAAGTCTGCCAGAAGGGGAAAGGAACGGTGCGGGGTAGAGCTAATTCCAGGAGCTTTCGGGTGTGTGTTTTGAACTTGCGGGTGGCGGAAGAAGATTGGACTGGGGGTGTATGGAGGGGTTGGTCTAAACGGACTAGAAGGGTTTGGCGATGGTGGTGTCGAGGGACGGGGGAGGTTGGAGGGTTAGAGCACGAGTATATCGTGGACGGGGCATCTTGGCCTCTCGCTCTCCGTCTCGCATCCTCATCGTCTTCGTCCCTTTCCACCCTCGTCGTCCTCCTTCTTTGTGAAGCTTACCGCCTCCTCTACATCAATAATTCTACTGAGCTAAGGAGCAACCCTTTCCCACCCCTTCCATCCCCCGCTCATTGTCTTTTAATGTCCCCCGCCCCCACACACCCCGTACCCTCGCCCCATCCCATTCCCGTACTATCCACCTCCGAGTTGAGTTCTCCCTTCGAATTGCCGCCGCCGCGCCACGCAGCCCAACCGCTGCCCTCCAAACACCCTCCCCCTCCACCCATGCAGACCACTCACTCCTCCAACACCCGTGTAGTCCGCTCACCTCCTAATTCCCTACCTTTCCGTTCTACTTGACTCTCTAGGCCATTGAAATTTCAGTCAAGTCCTCTTAGTGGTCAATAAAGTGCATCGAGAGAAGTGTTTACTTCAGAAGAAGAACCGGAAAAGACAGTGGCTACTACATCGGACAGTAAGAAAAAGAGAGAGATAGTAATTGAAAGATTCCCTATCAAAATTAGTGTTCCTCAACACTCATAAGAGAGTTATATCAGTGGAAAGACACGGATGTTGCGGTTTGGCTAACAGTCTGGGCATTCCCTCAGCATTCACCGAGCTTTGGTCGTTAGCCAGTCTCGCGATAGAAAGCTGTTGCCCGTGTGTCACTGCCTGGAGTAGCACGTAGTTTCCTGTTTCGTCAACACTGGAGGAGCAAGAGGTGCATGATGGAGAGACTTTGAGACCAAAGAAGTGGAGCCACGTGTTGAAGTCGCCATGTCCCATAAGGAACTGGCTCATCCAGTGGTCAGGCTCAACCCATTTTCTTCAAAAACGTTCGCAGATATTGGGAAGAACTCATACGTATCACGTCCCTTTGACGAGGATTCCCATCTCGCTTGCCATTTCGTCTAACGTCCATTCCTCTATGGCGGCAAGTTTCTGTTCTGTGGTGAGATCCGCACAGAGTTCAGCCCGAAGTGGGGGAAGCTCCCGTTTCACTCTCCACTTGTCAACCATGCACTCAACAGTCTTGTAGGCCTCTACCGGGAGACTGGCTAACGACCAAATACCTGCCGTACCTCCACAGGTCTGATGGTACAGAGGCCGGTCTCTTGCATTGTTGGGTGCAAGAATGGGGGAGGATCGCAACAAAACTGAAACTCGGTGAGCGTGAGGAGGACTGTATTATACGTGCGTACGGATTTGAGTAGAATTGAACGCCTTGCGTCGAACATGCATATTAGCGAAACCGCAACTTCCATGACCTCGTCGAGGGTTTGGGTACAGTCATCAAATAAGGAAACAGACCTGCTCGAAGCAGTGTCCTGGAAGCTCCCCCTCAGGCATATTGATTCTAGCCCCATTCGCTGGTCCGTTGAGGGTCAAAGGGGGGCCCCCACATGCGCCGCAGCTGCCAGTCCAGTCACTCACTGGGACTAAGACGCAAGAGGAATTTTTCAGCTGCTGCTCAGAGTCAGCCCTCGGCCACTGGTGATGTGGTGAGCAGGTTTTTCCCCCTTCTCATTCCAAAGGCCGCACCTATATAGGGGATCGCTCGCAGGTGTTAGTGAGCTACTTCCAGGACTGTCTTTCGCTCATTATGAGTGTTTTAAGTCAATGTGTTCTACCACGTGAGCCGTTGCAGTGTTGTTTGTATCTGGAATATGTTGTGTATGTCAGTGTCGTGAGCTTTAAGCCCCTTTAACGCCGGCTTTTACGGCCACGCAGAGGATATGGCAGGAGAATTCTGTCCTCCTTCCTGCGGGGGGTGTGTTCTGCGATCCCAGCTCAAGGTAGGGGGTTCCCAGTGTGTCATGTATGTGGAAGAACTGTAAGTTGTGTCCCTTTTAGTCCGGCTCATACAAACACGCAGGGAGAACAGCAGTGGAATTCTGGACCCCCACCTGCAGGGTGAGCACAGTGTGGTGACAGAGTACACTGTGACGCCCAGCCACAGTTAAGCCTCGTTGGATGTAATCCTGTGGGGACCTCATAGAGGTGAGGTTGTCATTCCGGCTGGGCCCACTGGACTGCAGGGTGATCTCACACACCAACGTAGCTGATCACGCAACATTCCTTACTGCTTTGTAGAACTAAATGAAGTAAAACCTGTGAACAGCCTATCTGACAGTAGTTGAGTAAGCTGCAGCCCAGGGCCACCATAGCTATGACATGATGCATGCAAACAATCCTCGCTGCGCTGAAGGTTCTGCAGGGTCTTGCATCTCTTCAAATACATGAGGCCCGGACTTACAGGTATGTATGCTCAAATTGGGTCTGGTCAGGAGGACGTGCCTGCTTCACATGTCAAGGACTCAGTACGGATGAAGTACAGCTTCAAACCACCCTTCAGGATACCTTCGTGAAAGAGCCAGGTGCTCTCACGCTTGAGACTTGGGCCAGGGTATAGTATACAGACGGATCAGTGACGGCATAGCAGATCCAGAAGTTTATGGGCAAGAACCTGGTCAGCTGCTGTCCGAGCATGGTGCATTTAATCAGGGCCTCAACTACTTTAAGCACATTCAACCTTGGCCCATGCGGGGGAGAGGTCAGTGATGCAGTGCATGTCCTATTCGAGTGCCCCCTCTACGAGGATGGGTGTACTAGGGTGCGGACTTCCCTCACTGAGCATGTAGCTGCTCTCCAGTCCAAAGGGTCTGGCAGGCGAAGATGCCCAGGCATGGGTGACCAGGCAGCGCCAGCTCGAGACGTGGTCTCTGCCGGCCATGGCTGACTCTCCTCTCTCCAGTTAGCACTCCCCCCTCCCCTTCCTACTCTCACTACCTCAGGCGCGTACATTCTCCTGATGACGGGATATAGAGTACTGTGTTTACTAGACCAGGACGAGGACGGGCCTGGCTCGTTGCCCCATTAGGTTAGGTCAGCATTACTGTTAGATTCGCTTCAAACTGTTTTCCAGACAGCTCTTAGCAGTGATGGTGTCTGTGCAGCACCTCCTGCGCAGGGTGCTTTAATAAGATCTATATTACGTCAGACAGTCAGGCTGCGATTAATTCCTGGGCTTCTCCCACTATTTCAGGGTCGGTTGCTGAAGCAAACAAACTGGCCAGGGTGATCACAAACTGTGGGGACCAGAGCCCTTCGTTGAGTCCACCAAGAGCCACTTAAATAAGGAAGTTGGCAAATCTGAGGAGAAGTGCAGGACTACCTATTGGCGGGAGCAAGGAGTTGTGGTAGATTTACCTCTTCTTCCAAGACAGCTTGTGAGCATTTGATGTTGTGATATGATCCAAACCATTGTGGTGATATCTCTGAAACTCCTGTCGACTCCACTATTGCCAGCAAAGAACCGTGTTGAAGGCTTGGGAAAAATCAATCTTTACCTTTTTTCGTCCATGCTATTCAGCGTTCGGGACAGTTTCCGAGATGCAGCCCACACAATACGCTGACTGCCTATCAGCAAAGACTTCGTGTATGTGTAGTGTGTGTTTGTGTGAGAGAGAGCAAGGATGAGTTAGCTATGTAGCGTGGGTGAGATTAATGAGAATAAACTGGACCACAAGCCTTTCTTCACGAGATGCGCCTGTCTTCCGCGTGAATGCAGTACTTAACTAGTTCATTGGGTCACGGATGGTGCAGCGAATAACGCAGTACTTTCCACGTATGGCTCGAATAATCTTAATCGCCTGTTTAAGTCACAGGGTTCAACCAAAATAAACTTGAATGAGGTTGTAGCTGAGCTTTGCATACCCTTTTGGTTGGTCGAACATGGAGTTCCAGCATTTCGATGCCCATGCAAGGTGACAATACCCCCAACCCCACTCCCTCACCAAAGCGCCTCTTCATATTGTGTTATGGGCTTATTCACACTCTCGCCGATCCTTCGTCGTTGACTCGACAAGACGATACCTCGGACGTTTTTGTTTTACCTTTCGTCCACATAAGGCGTTTTCTCTCCCCGAAGAGGACGACAATTCTGGGTTTGAAGTAAATATGGAACATAAAAGCGGAGTAGGGAAAGGTGTCTCGTTCCTTTTGTTCTCCTTCTGACGAGCTCAGCAGAAGGCTTTTTTTTGACGCCTTTGATGAAACGGGAAATCGTCCAACAAAGGAAATCCGCGGGACGGGAACGGACGAATGACCATTTGCGGACGCGACGACCCCAACTCGGAATCCATCTCGGTGCGAGTTATTTTATTGTTAACTTGTAAGTCCATCGTCATCCGCTCGAATGGCGATATCCCGCCGAATTTGGAGCTTTTTTTCTAGCTTCGAAATCCGGAGGGTTTGGTTTTTTAGTTATCTCACGTCCTCAAAACGAGAGAGCAATAACCGAGCGAAGAATCGATCGCCCAATATGCCACTTAATAATGATCAACAGCTTTATTCGCAAAACTAGCTAAATCTCTCCTCCAGAACAGCCTTTCACAACTGTCAACATACAGCACAGCCAAAATCTTCGGTGTGCGTTTCGTACGAACCCTCCAACAACCAAACTTTCAACTATGCTGAAATATATCTGGTGCGTAGCAACGCACAACTTTCCGCAACCCCCGTCAATATCTTCGTTCAACGCATTTCAGCAGGAACGTCTGTGGAGAACAAAATATTAGTACTAGTTAGTTAGCAATACTACGCGAAATTGATCGAAACGTTTTTCAGAAAATTGGAAAACCGATAACTTAATATTCGACAAATCTCGTTTTCCGAGCTGTCATGGCTAATAACTCCGTTAAACCAGTAGATACATATATAATCACGAAGAGCAAAATGTGAGTATAGGTTGCTTGAAGACATTCCGTAAGATTGATCAAATCCAGTGACGCAGTTACTCGGGAAATTACAAAAATAATTGGGTTAGTTCCGCCAGTAGGTGAATTACTAAAGTTAACGTACATGTTAGGTGAGTCCGTCTGCTCTGGCAGGTGAGAAATTGTGGGCGAGCGCTTTCGATGTAAAGACATCATCGTCTGGCCATTAAGTCAGTACTAAAGTCAGTTAGTAGGTCGTGGTCCTTTATAGAAAGAGAAAGGTTAACAGCATGGTGTAGCGTCAGTGAATGGGGGAGGAGGAGGAAGAGGGAGGTCATGCACCTGCAGGGAAATCCTTTTGGAGGTGAAGCAAAAAGGAACCTAACGGTAGTATGTATGTCTTGAATAGTCTGTTGATTGTCGATTCTTAGTCTTTTGGTTTATTATTGATTCTGACCCTATGTTTTCGGCTGGGAAATTTTTTTTACAACCCCCTCTCAAAATTTGATACTTTACGTTTCAAGACATGGGGATTCCAAATCTGCAGTGTCCGTCCGCCGTTGGCTGTCCGCTGTCTGCCATCCCCTGTCCGCTGTCTGCCGTCCCCTGTCCGCCGTCTGCCATCCCACGTCTGCCGTCTGCCGTCCCCCGTCCACCGGCTGCTGTCCCCCGTCCGCCATCCGGGTCGTTTTGTGCCTCTAACGTGGTCTAAAAAATCCTTTCTTTCGCACAAAAATCCCATTTGGTATCTAGTTGTGCCCGTCATCTCCACAATCCGATCGGACGACGTTTAAGAAATTCACAAAACGCAGTATAATCGCAAATACGCCGTGTTTCGTATCGTTCTCAAGGTATTTTTACATCCTGGGTGGAATGGATTGAGTATCAGACCTGTACAACTGCGTATAGTGACATTACAGTAATTATAGTGAGCGGAAGTCAACTAATTGAAAGAACTACAGCAGAAGGAAACGTTTCGTTGTTAGTACTCCCTCCCTCCCGTCTCATTAAAACCACCCACCCGCTCGACTCGCAACGTCGTGCCAATTGCCTACAGGCACTTACAGGCGCCTGGGGAATATTTAGTTTTTGTAGTTCCATTGTAGCCAGGTCATGTTTCGTATGGTTTACTAGTATTTTTCGATGCTGAATTGAATGGGATGGGTCTCTGAGCAGCAATACTAGGTCAAGCTGTTCATGAGAATAATAAACCGTTGTGTAATAATTTGCAGGGTTTTTAATGAGGGATGGATTGGATAGGATAGTAATTAGTTAGTAGCGATGGTTGGGAGGGGATTGGTTTCCATGTTCAAAAAATGAGTTCACATGTTTTCCCCTGAATCGGAAAAAGGTTAATTCGACGAGTTATCTTTGGAGTGAAAAAGAGAGTGACAATTAAATTTTTTATTGTTCTTAGAAAATAAGGTTTTTTTCATTTTTTACATATATGCTTCAAAGATTTAGAACAAATACGCAACGCACTGCCAAACAGTTAACAGGTATAACTGTTATTTTGTATGGGGTGGTCAGTAACTCCGTCAATTGGTTGTTTTTGTTTGTATACTGTAGATATGGTGTCGTATTTTGTGTTGATTTGTTCATTTATGATATGTCCATTGAAGTTTTTTTGTTTATAGATTTCCATCTTTTCTAATATGTTCGGTTTTCGTCCTCTGTATTGTTTATGTAGTAAGGTGGAGCAGTCGTGTATTTTGGTAGGTTCGTGTCCAGTTGTCTTGAGGTGGTAGCGAAATTTGAGCCGTCTTTGTTCATACTAAGAGATTTATTGTGTTCTGAATATCTGGTCCCCACTTTGGTGGAGTGAGTCTTCTTCTTCTTTTTTCAGTCTTTGCTGTTAGTTCGGTTCTAATTGTGTTGTCCGTACGTAATGCAATTTGTATGACTGTGCTGTGTGTATTTTTTTTCCTGTGTACGTAAATGTGCAGGGTCTTGTCAATCTCAGTGTATTTTGTGTTTTTGGATTATCTCATATTATCTTAATAATTTTTGTAGAAACCAAAATAAGGTTATGGGCGATTTCGGTTGATGGAAAAGGGGATGTTTACGCATTTTTCTCGAAAACGGCTCTAACAATTTTAATTAAACTTCCACATTATCTTTTACTAATCAGTAAAACACTTTTCTACTTCATACATATCTCTATGAAAATACGGTGAACGGAGATATAGGCCTATGAAGCAAAAATAGATTTTTTACGCTTTTTGGCAAAACGGCTTCAACCATTTTCGACAAACTCACAGGATATTTTCGAATAGTTAATACCTGCATATTGTTCTCAATAAATGTTCCTCTGACAGTCCATTGAACAGAGATAAAAATCAAAATGTGTCGAAAATAACGTTTTTCGAACATTTCCGTAAATTCCAGGGTAACTTCTTCACCAGTTGTGATAAATCCTAATGGAGTGTCTTTTAGTCACCCATACCAACATTTTGTTCTCCATAATTATTTCTGTATATATATGTTGAACGGAGATATAAGCCAAGTTAACTCAGAAAAGGAGATTTGTCGAATTTTAATTTAACGGTATTCCAATTGTCTCAAAAACGGCTCTAACGATTTCGATCAAACTTACGGGGTAGTCTCAGCTAACTAGTCCCTACACTTTGTTCTCCATAAATGTTTCTGTGGAAATGCGTTGAACGAAGGTATAGCACCAGTATATGCAGCTGGTGTTCGAACTTGATGGGGTAGCGGAAAGTTGTGTGTTGCTACGCACCGCTCGTTTAGTCTCCGCATCATGTGTCTGAATGCACTTAGTTTATTTTGTTGTGGGTGGTTTGATGTATAGTGTATGGTCGTGTCGGTAGCAGTAGGTTTTCTAAAAATGTCGTACAGTAGTTCGTTGTCAGTCCGTGTGGTTTTTAGGTCCAAGTAGTTAGGAGTTTCGTTCTGTTCTTTGTCCACACATCCTGCCATACTGCCGAGCAGTTTGGTAGGTACAGGAGCGGTCGTTCTTTCGCGTCTTCATTCTTTATCGTTGCGAGATACTAGCCCCGGATCAGGAGGCACCATTCTCTTCTGGCTGAGTACTGCCCGATAGGCCTTAGTTCTTTAGTCTTTCCATTATTCGAATAAAGGCTCGTAGAGGTCACGAGCGCAATGACAATGCAGACTGGCTTGCGGCAATAGGCACGGAATCCTTTCCTTTTGGACCAAACACACACTTAAGAGTGACCAAATGTCTGGACGGGCTCTACCCAGACTGGGACACAAGATAAACACGATCATCGGCGTGGCCAGTGACGACTAAGACATGCGAATAGCAATGGCTCACCAGACGGGAAGTAAGACTCGTACTAGATTCCTCACCGGACACTTCTTACTTGTTATCGTGCATTTCGGCTGCCTTAGCAGAGAAGTGTGAGTGCTAACCAACGGTTCCGGTTTGGTTCTCAATAGGCTAGAGTAAATTTGTGGCCATTCTTAGCAACTCCTTCCTCGTACGCCTCAAAATATAAATGGGGGAAGCTCGCAAACTCGTATTCTTCCTAATCTCCATTGTTTAACTCGCGAAAATACGTTTATGGAATTTTTCAGCTGGAATCCGTGGCTGTACTTATATACTGCAGTATGTTCTCTCTACCACAAAAGAGACGCCAATCATAAAAATCACGCGCACGTAAATGAACGTTTTTTCCGCATTTCGAACATTCTCAGTCGCCCAGAAACTCAGACGCACGCACAATAAAGGTACAAAGCGGGAGATTCGAGGGAAGCGAAAAAGGATAATTTTAAAAGGAATTCATTCACCGGCGAGAGACGCGAATTGAGTTTCCAACGACGAGGACCTGAAAGGTTGCGTGCCACGAGTGGCGCTGACGCAACGCAACACAACACAAGGAAGTACTTGGCCGTTTTACGACTAGTAATTTATTGCCAGTCTTATTCCTAGAGAGGTCGGCGTGTCAAAATGCTTCTACATCATGTACCAACTCCAATCCCCGGCCTGAGCGAAGTTAACAGCCGTAATCTTCTTGTCGGCTAATTGATGTCGATATGATGTGAGCTCATTCCTCGTCTCGTCTGACGCGGGCAAGTTTCTTACGTGAAATAGATCACGATTGTTTCAAGACCACCGGCCGCGTTTTTAGCTTTATCGCTACCAAAATATCCGATTGTGTGTACGTCCGCTTGAACCTTTATAAGGAGCGACGCATCGCGCAGCTTTCCTCGCACCCGCGTGACCTTCGGCGGTTATTGCCGCTTTGACGACTAACTTCAATCTGTTTGAATGAACTTGGTAGAACGTGCTCGTGTCCTTATTTTGGCCCGTTCTGCAGGCAAAATGTCACATTTGAGCCGATTTTCTGGTTTTCTCGAAACGGCGAATCTCTGCCAACTATCGTGAGTCCTTCGTCGTTTCATTGAAGCTCATCGTTTTCTCAAAAATATGTCGCTTTTTATAACATTTTTGTTAAAGCGGCCTCCTGCTGATTTCAACTCTTCCTCTCCGCTCACCATCTCCTTAGCACCCATCCTGGCCCGTTCAGCTCAGGTATTGTACCCTTCAAATCAACAATTCAGGGTAAACTGCAATTCTTCCAGAATTGTGAAGGAATATGACGACATCGTCTCTTATTCGAGCGATCGCAGCTTGCACCCACGAGGATTCTGGGAATACGGATGTCAACCTCTTACCGGAGCGTACTTGAGCAATGCAGGCTTCAACTAAGCCAGGTTACCAGGCAAGGCAAACCAATGCCTGATACATTACTGCGGATGGAGTGCCAAAATATATTTTCGATCGTTTATTGCGCTGCCCATTGTCAATTTAAATTCGTCTTGTCGCTTGTCCCTCTTCGCATGTAATCGTAGTCGTACGAGCTGTTTTTAGGCTATGGAAAGTTGACAAACAGAAAAAGTATACGAAGTTTCACTCGCAAACAGTAATTTTTAATCGGGGTTTACTTGGGGTTTTATGAGTAGGTATTTACGTGGATGAAATTGATATCATCGAAAAGTACACGGTTAGGATGATTCGATGACAGGGCGGTTGGCATAATACGCTTAGGTTGACGGAATTTATCTACACATTTGTTCCATAGCTTGCCAAAAGGAATGGAGCCACAAAATGCGAGTACTACCTGGAAACGATGGATCCAAGAGGTTTTGTTTAGGAGAGTCACAAACCTCTACTCGTTGTCCACATTCTGCGAAGTGTGAAATGATTTTCTGCTTTTTGCAGGAAATTTCCGACCTCCGCGCCGCAAAATCGAAAGGTCGCGTCGAGTCCCGTTGATTTCGTACGTTCGTCAGTAAACTCGACTGCCTCCGGAAGACGATTGTCAGGGGAGCCACGTCTTGAGGCGCGTTCAAGGGCGACGCCTCCGATTGATATGGAAGCCCTTTCTTGCGTTCACCAGGAAAACGAGAACTAGTACCAATTGAGCAACTCAGTATTTCTAATTGGATGCCTTCATATCTTCGCCTTTAGAGAAATTCGCGCGTGGAATTACTACCGACGAGGCTATTTACTGATGTTTTTACTTTCCTCGGATTGTTGCAGTAGATGCGCGTGACTGTTGATATTGACCGGGTTCTTTGTTTGTTCTGAAACAAACAAAAAGAGGATATAGGTCATTTATGGAAAGTCAAAAACCAAAATAAGGGGTTTCCCCAACCATTTTGATCACTTCGGTTTTCATTAAACTTCTTTGTACGAAATATGTAACTGAAGAGGCCAGCGATGCAAAAAGGAAAGTTTACTTCCATTGGTTCCACGGAGTAAGAAGGCAATTTACGTAAATGACTTGGAAAAATGAATTAGTAGTAATTTAACGAAATATTCTAAGATAATGAAAGAGAGAGAGAGAGAGAGAGAGAGAGAGAGAGAGAGTGAGATATTTTTATTCTTCAGGAAAAATTTTACAATAGGTACTGCTTAACATGTAAATTTGAATAAATATTGCTCGTCGTAGGTGAACCAGTGGTGACCAGAGTTGCCGCTGAGTGCAGTGTATTAAAAGATAAATCAAATTGTAAAAAAAGTACAGCAAGTATAAACGTAAATACAGTAAATTTCCCCTGACACTGAAAATGCATAGGTTTCATTGAATCTATCTTACAGATGTGAGGGCACTTGAGAGTGGCAAAAGAATTTGCGTGTCACAGGTAAACACACAGGGATTCGTTATGGAGATAACCAGCTAAACACTGGCCGCTTTTAGTTATTTCTAGAGTGCAGAACTGGGAATCTCATGAGTGGCAGGGGTGGAGGTACACGGCTTTTCTCGAAGCTCGGGCTGTCGAAATTTTCGGGGTTACCGTATTGTGACGTAAACCGTGAAATGGGTTGTGTCCATGTAAATGGAAGAGGGTTCACACAGATTGGGCCACTTATGATAAAATACATCAATACGTTTTTGATGATTGTTGGCCCTAGTGAAACCTTTGTAGATAAGCTTACAGGGGTACCTTTTACATTTAAACAGCATAATTTTAATTCTACAATTTTGTAGTAATATTGGGGAACTTGACCTCCCTAGACTAGGATTCCGTACTGTAAGGTAGAGTGGACGAGGGAATGGAAAATCATTTTAAGAACTTAGCTTGCTCGCAAACGGGGGCAAGGAGAAGTACATACACCTCAAACCTCAAATTATGATAATAAAATGTAAGAACCCAACGTACCTCCCTCTAGTATAGGAGATCATGACCTACCCAAGGTTGGTTCCTACATGCTATTGAAAAAAGTTTTAGGATGTCTTTCCAGCCCTGCCCCTCCTTTATTTTTCTCTCGTCAAAAGACATCAGCACTCGCAAACGACAGTTGTCTTCCCAGTTCTTCCAACGCATTCATCTCTCAAGCCTCTCGCTACTTGCAACTCATATCCTTCTCTCTCTCTCTCTCTCCACTTAGTTTCCCAAGTAGTTAGAGCCTCCTTGTTCGCGTTTATATACTCATACTCAACCTGTCAACTCTGTCAAGCGTAATAGAGTCCTCACTCACGCTTACGACGAGCTATTTCCAGTTTCAAGCTCCCCCATTCGTGCGCCCCACAACAACAGTAGGTTAAGGTAAGCGCTCTATAGTTGTAGGCCGACTTCGATGAAATCTCTTTGCATACTAAGAACTGTCCAGTAAGCCAACTCAGCGACGCACCAAGATCCTCATTCATTGACGTTAGCAACTCCGACAAATTCGTGGGCAAAACGACTGCCCATCTTTCAGTAGCATGGGACTTGATTGCCGACTTCACCCGACGATCCTATTGGCTTTAGGATGGTACACGGAAGTGAAACAGTGAGCCGCGCCAATACGTGAGGTTAACCGCTGGTTAATTTTTGTTGAAGCATCCTAACGATTGGCTCGATGAGAGTAAAATAGGCGAGCTACTGTTTCATCAGGAATGAACCTCCGGTCAACGTGTACATCTGCCAATATATGTGAGAGCGTGCTCAAAACCGGTAGTGATCCTACTAGGACAATGTGCACGTGGCTGACTCAACCGGAAGGTGGTAGGGAAATATCCGATACGACCGACCCACGTAGAACTCGGACTCCCTAGCAAGCTATGCACGTTTTAACACACTCAGCACAATATTAGATTGACGGCCACACTTTCACTTCTTCTTTCTTTCAACGTCCGATGTACTGTACTTTCTTTTCATATTTTGGGCTCGTTCCGTATCCATACTAAATAAATAAATTAAGCGCTTCGCGTCAAATATTTCAAATTAAATTCGCTTTAAAATATCTGATGCGACGCATCACTCAACATTCCTGCGCGCTAACTAATTAATTTTTCCCTCGGTTCGTCTGAACTAGTAAAACGTAACTTATCGATCGACATTGAAACTGGTAGCGTTTAATGTCTCGAAATTTATTGAGCTGCTGATTCTTACGCTACGACCATAATTTAAAAGCGCACTTATGGGCAATTGGTGGATCTGTCAACACGATTTTCGTGAAGTGCTTCAAATCAACGACCCCGAAATAATAGGGGAAGCACTAGGATAAAAGTTAGTCAACGACACGACGTTAATGTGAACTTTACTGTTACTGCTTTCAATTATCTTACGAGCGTTATTGAACTGTTACAGTGCGAGTAGCGTGTACCACACTAGTGTTTGAGAGAATGTCTAGAAAAATATCTGGTGCGTTGCAACACACAACTTTCCTTAGCTCTACGTCAATTCACTTTTTACGTGGCTTTTTCTATTTAATCGATTCATTTATCACTCAGTTCATTTCAACTTGGACAAACAACACTTCACAGCAGCAGGAAGCGCTTACAGTGCCGTAATTTATTACGCTGCTCGTACTCATTCCAGGACCATTATTGAGCGATTGGTACACAGATAATCAATGAGCCTGTAAAGACAAATTTTTTGAAGAAGGATAATAGTTACTTTTGCAGAGTTATTGGTTAAATACTTTTAGAACTGGTATTAAGCGAAACCGCGGTTGAACCTCAGGAAATTCTGGAGTGAGCACCATGTATCTCATGAGCGTTTTTAAACACTCACCCTCTAGATATTGGATTGGACTACGGTACCAATTTTCTTTAACATTCTACTAACATTCCAGCGGAGTTTAAAAGGAAAAAACCACGGCAAAAACGATTTTTGTCGAAAATTTTGATAATTTATCAAAAGCTCTCGCAGCTCTCGCCATTTTCCCACGAATGGAGATTTTATGGTATCATTGCCTTATTGGTAGTCATCAATATAAAAAATTTAATCAAAATCGTTAGAGCCGTTTTTGAGAAAAAATTTGGTGTTTTGATCACTATGATAACTATAGTTAACTTCCGGTGGATTTTGTCCATACCCTTATTTTTGCGTCCCATAGTAACTTGTAGGCTAGACATCAAGTTTCAGCTGATTTGGTACGGTGTTTTTCTCTAAAAACCGCGCTAAAATCGATTTCGTCGAAAGTTTTGTTAATTTATTGTGCTGCTTTCGTCATTTTCCCACGAATGGGAAGTTCATGCTATAATTGTCCTATTGAGAGCTCTCAATATAAAAAATGTAATCAAAATCGTTATAGTTGTTTTTGAGAAAAAACATATTTCGTGTTTGATCACTATGATAACTATAGTTAACTTTCAGTGGATTTGTTCAAACCCTTATTTTGGCGTCCCATGGTAACCTGCGGGCGAGATATCAAGTTTGAGTAGATTTGGCACGGTGGTTCTCTCTAAAAATCGTTCACAGAAACACATACACACACACACCATTTTCCCAAATAGTATTTTTCGGACTCAGGGGGGTCTGAAACGTAAAGATCTGAAGAGAACTCAAAATTTGTTTTTCAGCCGATTACATAACTTCCTTCCTACTTTGTTGAGCGACGGAAAGTAAAAATTGCGCTAAAATGTTTGATAATTTTTTGTGCTGAGGAAAAATCTAATCAAAATCATTCCAGCCGTTTTTGAGAAATAAAATATTTTGTGTTTTGCACTGCACGATAACTATAGATAGTTTTGATTCGATTTAAGTCATACTCTTGTTTAGGCGTTTTACGGTGATCTCTGGACTAAATATCAAGGTTGAGCCCATTACGCAACTGTCCTTCCTACTACGTAGGGCTACGTAAGGTAAAAACGGCCGTTCTGAAAAGTGTATAACATATTACACAAACGACCTCACGTATTCGTTCACTTTCATCACTATCGAGTCTGCCAGGTATAGTTAACTGCCGCCTTCTCCGGCGAAGCTGATGACTAACAGCATCCCGCTTTAAGAACTGTTTCATTTTCATTCGGCGCGGAATAATAAAAGCCGCCCGGTCCTTGAGTTGAAGTTAGTCTCACTCTGGTGGCTTCGCGCTGAATTCAATTCTCATCTCTTCGATTTTATTTGTCAGTTGCGAAATCTTTTTGAAGCTCGTCCGATCAGACGCCTGGGATTTTATTGGCCCGACGGTCAAAACTCAGAAGAGGATGGAAGCGGTTGGGAAAGAGAGCAGACAGAACGTACCATATTCAGGAGGATTGTTGAACAAGTTATCCGTTCGTCGTGTGGGGTGCGGTAATTTTACGGCAGTCATGTTTACTTTTATTAGTTACAAAATGCCACACGCCTTATTGATAGTAAATTGAAAGAGAGCCCAGCCTTAAACGCAAAACTGAGATTTGAACAGCGGTAGAGTTTACGTGAGAAGAATAGAATATTAAACATCAGTGCGGGAACAATAACGCAAACAGACTTAAATAGGTGCGTAATAATAAATGACTTAGGTAAGTGTTCATAAATAGGTAAATAAGAGTACATAGTATTGGGATGACAGAGTTATAAATGGTATGGAAGACAACATAGTTGAATATGTTGCAGCCCAACATTATAAATAATTACCAAATATCTGCTGCGTAGCAACACAAAACATTCCTCAATCCGCGTGAATTCGACGATCTGCTACTTAGCTATCATGGAGGCCACTTTGACTGACCTGACTGCAATGTTCTTTCCTAAAAACGTTTAAAAATTTTATTACATTTTCAAAGGTAATATCGTAGAAAGAAAGCGGTGTTAGTTTATTCGACTGGAAAATGCAAGAGCATCCATCGGTACGTAAAACAGGGAGAGGGAAGGAAAGTAGAGCGAGAGTAGAGTGAGTAAGAGCGAAAGAGAGAGAGAGATTGAAATTGATTTTATTTAAACACCAGAGTACAAATAGAACTGTAAGGCCCTCTCTTACTTTGTCCCTGGATGAAACATTACAGTCGGAAGACATCATCTAGGCAATCATACATCAAATAAATACAAGTTACTAAAAAATCGCGTACTTCAAATATACTTATTTAGCTATGGAAACACCAAATGTAAATTCTTCTATTTTCAAGAAACAAAATAAATCAATGAGTAGCTACTGGTTAGTTTTCTTATCTTATTTGAAAAACCGCATCTCCCATAACGTAAAAAACAAAATGAAAAATAGTAGATAAATAGCCCTGATCTGACTGCACTAGCGTGGAAAGATTTATTGAATATGCTTGTTCTATGTAGAGGAGGAACTTGTAATAATTTTTGCGCATTGCGAGTGCCCTTCTGATGAAGATCACGCGTAGAAATGAAGTTCACTCGCAAGTAGCTCGTTGTTCTGAATTTGAGAATTTTAAACAACATTACAGCGCTGGCTAGTTTAATTTTGCTGTTTATTTTCCGCCATTTCAATTTTACGTAATACGGAGTCACATGTTGATCAAGTTTTAGCCGATAAACGAACTTCTGTGGACGTTATTACATGTTATAATAACCTGGTTGGACCATGACAACTTACTGTTCAATTAAACTTAAATTGAAATGTAATTGCACCTAGATCATAATATATCTCTGTTAGCATCCCCTGCCAGATTTTACATGATTGGTCAGATCCGTGAATTTCCGAAGCCTTGATTAGAGGTGGAAAATGCGCTGGCTCTCACAGATACTTGTGAGCGAAAACCCTCTTAAATGGCACACGACCACAAGATGCCCCCACGGGTCTGTTCCTTTCTGTAGCAACAGGAAAGGCTCTTTGTGAATTAGATTTACACTGGGACGAGATACGCTCCGCTGGATAGCCTGTCGTCGACAACTCCGCGTGGGCCATGGTGCCCTTGCAACCTCCGTCGCATGATTTATGAACTGCTTTACTGATGCGACGTTCCTTTTAGTTTCCGCCGTCCTGTATCTGTTCCGAAAGCACCACAGGTTCTGATCCCGTGATACGACATAAACGCCGGAAAATTAAGAAAGCGGCACGATAAATTAACTACATTCTCGTCGAAATTATATTTTAACTCCGTCATATGACAGGAGCACCATTAAAAAAAAATTGACTGATTTGAGAAGACCGATTTAAACCTAACTTGAATGTCTCCATGCTTCGTCGTGCTAGAAACCCTAAATAACTTCACGGACTCTCAATTTTATTACTTGAATTCAACCTTCGTTTTTCCATGAGTTTAAAGATACGTATTTTGAAACAACCCAGCGACAAATTGTAGAGCTTGGAAAATTCGGGTAGTGAGAAAGAAAGTGGAATTCAGACGATGGTATGGGAAGGGTAGGGGGGTTGTGAGGGGCTGAGGAGAGTCTAACTAAACACTTGATGAATTAGAGACGATGCCTGCACGTTATTCTAAGATGAATCTGTGGAGAGTTCTCCCCCCGGGGGGGTTTAAGATGAGTGCGCTAGAAGGGGATGATGAGGCGGAGGGGTCGAACGCGAGGGGATGGTGCGAGAGGTTGTTCGTTGGTCGACTGTTGAGGAGGGTAGGGGGAGGGGGAATTAAAAACGTTCTCCGCTCTCAAAGACGAGTCTGAACTCTTACCCACTACTCTCTCACTTCCCCCCCCCCTCACCACCATGCTTTCCCCGCTCCTAGCCGTGTCAATATTATTACAAAGCAAAAGGAGAGAAGAAGAACAGAGAAAAAGAGAAAACAAGACCGGTAGCGAGGGGAAGAAGGGGGAGAAGATGAGAATATCGCCAGGACGTTGGTCTGGTGTGACGAGAGGGTGGTGGTGGGTGGGAGGGGTGCAAGGGAAAGCGCGAACGATAGGGAGTTGGTTTCAAGAGATGAAGAGGTGCGAGGGAGGGGGTTGGGTGGGGGAAGGGAAGGTTATGGTGATGAAGGGAGGGGAGGAGGTGTACACTTTGAGTTTAATTGCTGCTCCTGTGAAAGAAGGGAAAATACTCAAGGAGCTTTAAAAACTGCTTCTTCGTATTCCAGTCAATACAATTCTAATGCAGAAGACGAAAGGGATGAGACTGGGAAAGGCGGAATTGGAGAAGCAAAGAAAGGAGCGGCGCAGGGTTGCCGTGAGGAAGAGATAAGAGGAGGAGAAGTGAGGAGAAAAAAGAGTAATTACGAAAGACGTTAGCGACGGTGAAGTAGTGATGGGCAGAGAGGGTAGAATTGGTGGGGAAAAGAACGGAGCCTTCCAAAGGGGGGAAGGGTGAGTGTCGTGGTGGTACCGGTTGGGTGATAAGGGGATGGTGGAGGTGTAAAGGGTGAGTTTCTTAATGAGCGAAGACTCTCGGCGCCCCCCACCCCTCCCCACACCCCTTGACGACCCCTGTTTATTATTCCTGTACCCAAGTTCTGGCTCCTCAGAAAATGAGGAAACGCTGTGGGGGTGAAGTAGGAGTAGGAATGATTGTGGGGTGGGGAGGAATGGGGAGAATATGTGAGGACAGGAAGACGAGGGAGTGGAGTATCGTGTGGAGGGGATTTTTTGACACATAGCTTATCATCAAGGGGTTGTTTCCATAAAATCCTGCTTCGCCTCTGAAGGGTCTCAACTTTATGGACCTCGTCAATCCCCTCGAAATAACCTCCACCACCGCGTCGGATTAGATAGGAATGGGAACTCGTTTAAATTTTAATAAAATTCAACGGGCACTACGACAGTATCTACAGTCTACCGTGCTAACTGACAAGAATAAACAACCAGGCGATAGAGTAGCAATGTACCGACGAGAGGTACGAGAATTGGCCTTGTGTACAGGCTCAGATAGTTTCCTGCCGAGCACCACACCACATGTGTAGGACAGGACTGTACTATGGTTTCATGAATCACGAGAGATGCAACAAGTAACAGGAGGACTGATAGTACACCTACCACAAGTATTAATCGGGCAAACTAGGGAGTTGGAATGTGATTGGCGACCGGAACTGTCCTGTTGGCCGTGCTTCCATTCTATCGCACCACTTCCCAGCTCGCAGCCCTTATGGGCACCTACATGCTGCCGCCCCTCCACTAGACCTCATGGACCACGTACTCTTCCCCTGCTCCTCTATGGGGAGGCTTGGGTAAGGGCACGGCTTCCTGCTGTGGAGAGGGCTGTCACGCTTCTGTTGGACAAATCAGGTTCAGAACATGGGCCCCCAACACTACGGTGGATCACTAAGAGCCCACATTCCTCCCCCCCCCCCCAACATTTGAGGCACTCACTCTACCAGGAGGGTGAGAAGACCAGAGAAGTACCCTGTTGTTCTGCCACTGCCACACACTCAGCTCCTCCGTCAAGCAACGAACTAGCACCAACACTGGCCTGTGAGCTAGAATGATCTGAGAAAGTCTGGGTGGCAAAAGAGAGGGGGGCGTGAGAACTAAAATCAGAGGAGGGGTATTCTATAAAAACCTACTGGATCCTTTTATTTTGCAGGGCTTTGAACATTAGAAGAAAGAGGTTTGATTGACGGGGTTGTGTTAGTCGGTGGTTTTCCTGCAGCTATAAGATAAAACAGCCTTGAGGAGAGTCGAGCCAGAGAAACTCCACCTTGGGAACTTCGTTTGGGTTGAGGAGCCGAACCAAACAATTTTTAAAAAACATTTATTGGTTTTAAATTTCTTAGGTTATTCCATAGTTGACATAAGTGCACTGAGTAAGATCAGTTATTCAATTATGTTCAATGGATTGGTATACATAAAAGACTTGTTGCATGTTAAGTTCTAAGGCTGGGATAAGGTTCTACGGTCTCTCAGTTAATGACATTTTATTTTATTGCATTAGTACTTTAACTTTAATGTGCTATCGTTTTTGGACATTTTACATGCTCGAAGAGAGTATAGTGAGAGATGTGGGGAAATACTGAGTAATTCCTCCAAGGCATTAATGGACTGAGTGCCAATTTTTGATAAGATGCAACCGGAGAACCATGATGGAAATGTGTTCTTCATTCATCAGCAGCACCTGTCAAAAATGGAATTTGACTCGTTGGCGTGAGGTTTATTTGGTGGGGTAAAGCGAATATACCTCTACATGCCCTGTATTATATGATCAGATGAGCCTTACGCTGGATCAGCTAGTACAACTCACTTCACGTGGCCGAGGGAAGTTATGCGTTGCTTAGCATTGAACCTCCCCGTGAATTACGCTCCCGCTCAACAAACGCATTAGCAACCGCTCCGTTTCGGATTTGGAGTCTCCGCCCCTCGGGAATCGGGAAACGATTTGCGGGCGGCAGGCCCCCAACCTCCAGAGAAACAGAAAGGGTGAGGTCACGTTGCACATTCCAGGACCACAGTGCGTGCGTTTGTAAACGAAGGCATCCCCCCAACCCCGCCAGTCTCTCCACCAGTCCCATCATCACGTGCTGCGGCCTTTATCCCTCTCCCACCACTCACCATACCACGGCGGCTCGGCGACGTATTGATCAAACACCCAACTAACCCCTCATTAGTTTTCCCTGTAAAACTTTTCTGTTGACCTATCGACTAAGAAATTGTCCATTTACCTCGACCGCCCAGTCACCCCCCAGTGTAGCGTAACGATCAAACACGTTTTCATTAGTTCATCAAGCGTTCCTGGTGCTACTTGTAGTCGCGTTAAATACGAGATTAAGGTTTTGGTCACGAAACCTATCGATTTGCATCAGAGGTTGCACCAAAACCTCACCTCAAATTGGTGTGGAGTATGCTAGGCGTTACGGAAATGGTAGGGGGCCACGGTGGAAGAATCAACTGACAGGGAGTTGAAAGCCCTTCTAGCGGAAGTGGACGAAGGAATATAAATGTGTATGCTCACACGAGGCACTGTCTTACGTGAGTCAAGTAGCTCCACCGCCGCGTCAAGATCTTGTACTGTGCATCCCCGCTGCACCTACAAGGGAGTGAGTGTCATTGACAAGAAATAAGTCAGAGCAGTTGGTATAAGTGAGCATCCAGGTATCCTCCACAAGTACAAACTCATTCAAGCAACCAACCTCTACTCATTCTTTCCCATTTTTTATTAAAGGAAAACCTCAGTAACTAATTTACTTTATAACTATAATACCACGCTCAATTTTTTTAACGAACTTATATCGAACGCTTGTGTGTAAATTTAATTTAACCTACCGTAGCTTGTGCTTTGCAGTTCATACAAAGGTAGGCGATCGTATCGTGGTTTGTTTCATTACGAGGTTTTCCAGATGTTACAAAGTCCAGATGTCGGAGCTAAGTCAATCCGTCAAACGTTGGGACTTCGTGAATATCTAAATCCGGGTGTACCATTATTTCTTAGGTGTGATTCGTAAGTCACGGTTTTGAAGGCGCCCTTTTGACTTGGGTGCAACCAGCAGCCAGATTGAGCAGCCATGTTGCCAAACTAATCTTTTGTTGCTGGAAGTGAGTTTAGTGGTGATAGGCCTGTAGTCACTTATTGTGCCCAGATCTGGTGAACCAGGACAGGAAAGAAGACTGTGTAGCTGCACCTGGTGAGCTACAGTGGAGGGACAAGGGCGTATGTAAGTAATCCCCATAACTCCACATACATGTAGAGTGAGCGGCCTACTAGCAGAGGTTATGCTTGAACCAGGCCTTGTCAGGTAGGGTAAAAGGGCTCTGCGCCATTGGAACTTGACAGGTAACCTGAGGAGGGGGTTGCTCCGCCCTTCAGGGTGCGTATTCATTAATGATGAAAATAGAAAGATGGTGGTTTCACGCTACAGGCTGGAGTATGTATGCTATACAGACCGAACACTGAGAGGTGGCCTATGTGGATGACTTGACTGTGCTGATCTTTGCAGAGACAGTCCGCCAAATCGAAGAAAAAACACGTTATGTGCTCCACACTGCCACCCAATGGTGCGAGCATGAGTAAAAAACCCAGTTAATCCTCTTGAAGGGGAAAGTGAATAATACATCCTCAATACGCTTTGGCGGCGACAGGCTCCTTCTTGAAAAGCACGTCAAGTATTTAGGAGTGAATATAGGTAAGAGGTGGGGCTTCAACCAACACCTCCAGTCCCTTAAAAGCACTGCCATTGCAAGATTTGCCTCACTGCGTGCCATTACTAATGAATGCTACTTGGGGTGTGTATTGCCATGGCACTACTCTCATGTATAAGGCAATCTATCTAGGCGTGATTGGCTACTGCCCCGTCTGGGGTAGCAAACTAACAGTCAATCAAAATAGAGTATTGGGCCAACCCCAAAGAGCTGCGCTCCTGTGGTTCACCAAGGCCTATAAGGCTGTATCAAGAAACACTCCAGGTGATCACTGGTCGGTTACCACTTGACTTGGCCGTTGAGTGCATGGTTGACAAGTGGAGAGTGAAACGGGAGCTTCCCCCGCTTCGGGCTGAACTTCGTGCGGATCTCACCATAGAACAAAAACTAGAGAAATGGCGAGCGAGATGGGAATCCTCGTCGAAGGGTCGTGACACGTATTAGTTCTTCCCCAACATCGGTGAACGCCTTTCTAGAAAATGGATTGAGCCAGACCACTATACGAGCAAGTTGCTCACGGGACATGGTTACTTCAATGCGCGGCTCCACTTCATTTCCCTCAAAGACTCTTCGTCATGTACGTCTTGTGCCTCCAGTGTAGAGGAAACAAGAAACCACGTGCTGCTCCACTGTAGTTTCTACAACAGTGAGAGACGGTTGTTGGGAGGGCAAACGAACTCAGCAGCATTGACTGCTACAAACCAAGCCTATAACGATTTTGCAGAGTTTGCAAAGAAGGTGATGGCTAAGGAACGTGGTCAAGTTGATCTGCCCTTTTGAATATTGCCACCCAAGTAAACAGTTAGATCAGGTAGGAAACCAGATTAAGAACTCCTCCCAGACGGTACGGGATTCCTCAGGTGGTCACCTCCCCATGGTAACATACAGGCAACAGCTTTCTACCGGGAGACTGACTAACGACTGAATACCTGCTGAACCTCCACAGGTCTGAGTTCGGTGGATGCTGCAGGGGCCAGCCTCTTGCACATTAGTGAACCCGCAACTTCCATGACTGATATAACCCACGTCGAGGGTTTAGGTACAGTCATCAAATAAGGAAACAGACCTGTGCAGGATTTTATGGGCCAGGTATCTGGGCAGCAATACCATGCACTACCAACAGTGTTCCAGACGGAGCTCTTCGAGGTGATGGTGTGCAGGCAGTACCTTCTGCCCAGAGTGTTTGAAGCAGAAAGCGGTATACATTATGTCAGATAGTCAGGCTACACATAAGGCCCTGGCTTCTCATAATATTTCGTTGAGGCTGGTTTCAGAATGCCTTGCTGGTACTGGTATTTGGTTAAAAAGAAAACGTTAACACTGTGTGAGTGCTAGGTGTGCAATCGAATGGCCGGCAAACTGGTGAAAGACATATCTGCTTATCCCACAGTGAGATCTGAGCCTCTGTAGGGACCACCTCCCGAGGTTGGCAAGTGGGAGGAGCAATGCAGGGCTGCCTATTCGCGGGATGTTGCCATAGGCAATCAAGGTTATTAGACACTCCAGAGAGCGATCAAGAGAGGTCCTCAGTCTGAAAGACTGGAAAGAGAGGGAGAGAGAGAGAGTAGCCTGTTCGCAGGATACTGTCCACTATGCACGCCCACTATGGCCAAGATTGGTAAGTCACAGGTACACAGTTGCAGATACTGCGAGGCAGTGTTGGAATCTGCAAAGCATGTAGTGTGTCCCTGTAAGAAGCTGGCTGTGAGTAATGATGTGAGTGATGTCTCAGAGTAATAGGGGTACCTCAGCTGCGGCCAGATGTAGTTGCTTGGATGGACCTCAAGGCTGTCTTGCGTTTCTTCCAAGAACAGTTGGGTCGTATTGGGGGCGTTGCATCTGGGGTGCTCAGAAGAATAGACTGACTTTGTGTAGGGTGACGAGCGCTTGTTAGGCCTCTCTTGCAGTCAGTGGACGTTGCGGGTGTGCTGTGCTTTGTGCTAGAGTGGCGGGGACGTATTGGGAACGCCTCACTATGAACTACCAGAGGACATGAGGGAGCTCATGGGCTCCACACAACAGGCTCGTTTCAGGTTCCAGTGGCGGTTTTGTCGGTTCCCACCAGTATATAGGGAACAAGAGTACAGATTTGTGCCTGGTTGGTTGCCTCAAATATCTGTTGCGACGCATCACACAACTATCTCTAGCCACACGTGCGTTCAGCCAGCGATTTTCATGGCTTCAGCTACTAACCTAATCGATTTTTCACTCAGTTCATTTGACTTTGGAACATAACGTCCCGCGGTAGCTTTTAAAGTTCAATTATTTATCGACTTGCTCTTACTCATGCCACGACCGTTATTAAATAACCAGTATACAGGGAAGTCCATGAGACTTTTGAGGATCGTGTTTACTGTTTTATTAAAAGCGTTGGTTGGAATTCTGGAATTTCTGGGATTGCGCCTATTTTTTTGCGAAATTATTGAACTGGTATAGGAACGTTATTGATATTGAACCACCACACAAATTTTTGAGAACTCTTCTTTTTGCGGGATTTATGAAGAAACAACTGCTCAAAACTTTTGATTTTATTATGCTGCTCTCGTCATTTCCCCAAGGATGAGAATTTTATGGTCTCCATTGTCATTTGTAGTCGTGCATATAAAACATTTAATCAACACCGTTGTTGAGAAAAACAAATTGGTATTTCGGCTATCATTACGATAACTATAGTTAGTTTTGGGGCGATTTGGCTCACGCCCTCATTTTGGCGTCCCTTAGTGACTCGAAACTCAAATAAAGAATTTGATCCGACTCGGTTTTGCTGTACAAACGTACCATTTTCCCAAAATGGCGTTTTTCGGATTCGGAAGACACGTCAAGAGAACTCCAACAAAAATTTCCGTCGATTAAGCATCTTTTCTTCCTGCAGTGGTGGAGCAAGCACCTAACTCTCCGTCGCGTGTTGACTAGTATTGCAATACCTCGAGAATGGAGGGATTTGTGCGTGTGAAGCACACGTGGATAGTAGTGGGTTCGTATTGGCTTTGTGGAGGACGAACGGACTACAGTGTGAATGACGTCCTGAAGACGAGGCTCAAATGGACTGATGCTAAAGCTGAGTGAAGTAAAAACGTGTTGAATTAGTGGGGGGCGTTCCACTGATAACTGAATTCGTCACTTTTCTTGTAGAGGATTTATACTGTCGTTCTGTTCATTTAGAGTTCCCCACGTTTATCCTAAATGTTAATAAATTTGTTGTTATCTGTTCTTTGCACTCGCTCGAAGATGAGTTTTAATATGCTGTCGGCTCTTTGCCACCTGTGCGTCGAACGGCACACATTGTGAATGGCTTTTGACTTTTTGGAGCTATATTTCATAGTTTGGCACAGCTCAAATCAAATCGGTGGTGCGATTAAATGTCATCCGCCTTTCGGGCATTCCCCAGTCTTGATCTGCCCGCTGTCGCTCAATTTCTCTCTTTGCCATTACAAAGTATGACCCGAGCCGACAAAGTATTTTGTGACACCGTAGAGAACTTCGCCGTTATTTCGGAAACAATACGGAAATATTTGTAGCCACGCGAGTTTTGTTTTGTTGTTCATTCCAGAAATAAAAGATTCGACTGCTCAGAAAGTTGAAGGAGCTCTTTGGAAAAGCGAGCGATCGGAAAATTATGGGTTTGTTTTGGTGCTTATAAATATTGAACCACTTCAATCCACGTTGCGCGGCGAGGGATTTTTTTAACCCCCTCCCACACCCACCACTCCCTTTCACTCTTGCCGCTCGCCTTCATCTTACGGAGACAGACTGCAGAAGTGGAAAAAAGACGGAAGGATGCTTTTGAAAGGAGGCAATCGCATTAAAATGAAGGTTTTAACTCACAAAGATTTTCCCGGAGAGAACTCGGGGGAGACTTAGTTATATCTTTTGTGCAAAGATGGGGGCCCAGAGAGAGAGAGAGATGTGAAGAAACAAAAGGAGATTGTCATAAATTGGAGAAGTGAGAAAGATATTTTCCTCTCCTCCCTCCGTCACCACTCTCCCCCCTCCCCCTCCGCGCCCAATCGTTTCCAATTTACGGGCTGAAGTGCAGGGTAAACCTGGTCGTGGATGCGGAGCGTCGTGACTGGAGGAGGGATGAGAGCGAGGCGCGGGGGAACGTAACAGATTTTTGCGAAAAGCTCATGAGAGTTAATGGTCCACGCGGGAGAGGCTGAGGGGAGCTTGGGGCTGAGGAGGATCCGAAGGGAGCGGAAACGGATGATGAAGAGGGAACACACACCGCATCACCGTTCGGGATCATCTCGGGATCCGCATCAAACACGGAGGAAGACATCCGCAGAGATATAAACCGATGACTCGAAAACTTCCAGTTAATTTCACTTTTGCTTCTGTCCTCAAAAATCCAATTACGTTGCTCGGCAGCGCGAGGATTTCCCTTCAGGAGAAGATTCTTTTCTTTTTATCCACCCCCACCCCTCATCCTACGTTCCATCCTCATGTGAGTAGGGGGGACGATGACGAGTGCACCGCTAGGAGAGTCAAATTCTTCCAAATGAATCTAAAAAAAAGTATCGTATTTTTTAAAACGTGGAACAGGTAGTAAATACTCGTATCAGGTACCTAGGCTTCGATAAATTACGTACTACCAACTAGTAAATTATGCTATACTTCGTGATCTATCCACAACTTCAATTGACCTCTTCTTACTGACTTCATCTGGCTTAATCGTTTGTTCAAATTATGTTTACCCGAATTGGAACTGAGTTGAAAAAAACCCTTTAATAAGAAATTACTAGGTTTACAAAAGGTACAATCAGACAGCTAACGCAAATGTCTAGTTCCTCAAGAGGTGAATGTCTGAGGAAACCTCTTAGGGAGGTAGATATTATTATTATTATATTTCGGAAATGTGATAAAGTAATGTGCCGTCAAGGTTCGTTACCCTCGCGTGTAGGAACCTATGAGCCTTAGCGAAATTCAAACGAATAAAATTTTACGGGTTAATAAAATAAGTAAAAAAATGAAGTTAATTTAATCCAACAAAAAAAAAAAAAAACTAACTAACTATATATAAAAGAAAGTGAACAACTGGTAATGAAAATGAAAACAAACAACGGCTTAGAAAATAAATATCTTCTGGGCCTACTTATTTGGCATGCCAATAAAATAAACACCTCACCGGAGTCGTGGTGTTCAGTACTGAGACGAAATTCAATTAATTCTGGATGCAGGGAACAGGAGGGTTTGTAGCCGGACGACAGCAGAATCTGGAAGAAAAAAAAAAGATACCGTATCGCCCGGTTTCGCGGCAAATAGCTTGGTGGTTTCGAAGGGCTGCCATGGACGACTGGTAGCTCCAAGACACTCTCTGACGCTAGAGATTTACTGCCCACCGTCCTGATTCTTTAATTTCACGTGACAGTAATAAAAGCCGTCGTGAATCAAAGCTCTTGAAAGGATAGTATGTCAAAACATCCTCTTCAAGGTAGGCGGTGGAGAGGACGTGAGGCCGCTTTTTACTTTCCGCTACTCGAAGGGAAGGAAAGTATAGTAATCGGCCCAAAAAAAAAATTTGGGTTTTCTTCAGATCTTTACGTTTCAGACCCTACTGAGTATAAAAAACCTAATTTCGGCGCGTTGTCCGTGTGTATGTGTGTGTGTGTGTGTGTCTGTAGTTCGATTTGCGGGAGAACCCCTGATCCGATTGAGCTGGTTCTTTTTTTGTTTTGTTTGTTATTTTTTGTAGACACCAAAATAAGGTTATGGACGATTTCGGCCAATGGGAAGGGGGGGGGGGGACGAAAATGTACCAAAAACTAGGGGTTTTCGCATTTTTCTCAAAAACGGCTATAACGATTTTGATTAAACTTTCAAATTATCTTCTCCTAATCAATACCTAACTTTTCTTCCCCATACATATCTCCATGAAAATACGGTGAACGGATATATGGGCCCCTGAAGCAAAAATAGGCTTTTAACGCTTTTTGGCGAAACGGCTTCAGCGATTTTCACCAAACTCACAGGATGTTTTCAAATAGTTGATACCTAGATATTCTTCTCAATAAACGTTCCTGTGACGGTCTATTGAACAGAGATAAAAATCAAAATGTGTCGAAAATAACGTTTTTTCGAACATTTCCGTAAATTCCAGGGTAACTGCTTCACCAGATGTGATAAATTCTAATGGAGTGTCTTCTAGTCACCCATTCCAACATTTTGTTCTCCATAATTATTTCTGTATATATATGTTGAACGGAGATATAAGCCAAGTTAACTCAGAAAAGGAGATTTCTCGAATATTAATTTATCGGTATTCCAATTTTCTCAAAAACGGCACTAACGATTTCGATCAAACGTATGGAGTACTCTCAGCTAGTCCCTACATTTTGTTCTATATAAATATTCCTGTAAAAATGCGTTGAATGAAGATATATCACCCGCATATGTAGCTGGGGTTCGTACTTAAAGGGGTGGCGGAAAGTTGTATGTTGCTACGCACCAGATATTTTACTTTCCTTGCTCTACGAAGTAGAAAGGAAAGTTATGTAGTGTGTGTGTGTGTGTGTGTGTGTGTGTGTGTGTGCGCGCGCGCGTGCGCGTGCGTGTTGTTGTGCGTGTGCGTGTTGTTGTGTGTGTGCGTGTGCGTGTGTGTGTGTCTGTGAACGATTTTTAGAGAAAACCACCGTATCAAATGCGCTCATGCGCAACTTGATATCTCGTCCGCAGGTCACCATGGGACGCCAAAATAAGGGTTTGAACAAAATCCACCGAATGCTAACTATAGTTATCATAGTGATCAAACACGAAGTATGTTTTTTCTCTAAAACAACTATAACGATTTTGATTAAATTTTTTATATTGATAGCTCCTACTATGTCCACTATACCATACAATTCCCATATACGGGAAAATGACGAGAGCAGCACAATAAATTACCAAAACTTCCGACGAAATCGATTTTAGCGTGGTTTTTATAGAAAACAACCGTACCAAATCAGCTGTAAAATGATGTCTAGCCTGCAGGTGACCATGGGACGCAAAAATAAGGGTATGGGCAAAATCCACCGAAATTTAACTATAGCTATCATAGTGATGAAAATACCAAATTTTTTGTCAAAAACGGCTCTAACGATATTGATTGAATTTTTTATATAGATAGCTCTCAATAAGACAATTATACCATGAAATTTCCATTCGTGGGAAAGTGACGAGAGCAGCACAATAAATTATCAAAATCTTCGACGAAAAGCGTTTTTAGCGTAGTTTTTTCCTTATAAACTCCGCTGGAATTTTTGTAGAAAGTTAAAAAAAATTGGTATTGTAGTCCAATCTAATACCTAAAGGGTGAGTGTTTAAAAACGCTCATGAGATACATGGGGGTCACTCCAGAAATTCAAGAATTTCAACTACTGCCGTTTCGCTTACTACCAGTTCTAACAGTTATTACCCAATAACTCTACAAAATTAATTACTATCCTTCTTCAAAAAATTCTTGTTTACAGCCCCTTTAATTCTCTGTGTACCAATTGCCCAATAATGGTCCTGAAATAAGTACGAGCAGCTCAATAAAATCTGGAACTGTAAGCGCAAGCGGTAGCTGCCGTAGAGCGTTGTTTGACCAAGATTCAAATTAACTGAGTGATAAATGAATTGATTAAATAGAATTAGCCATGTACAAAGTGAATTGTTGTAGAGCTAAGGAAAGTTGTGTGTTGCAACGCACCAGATATTTTCCTTATAAACTCCGCTGGAGTTCTTGTAGAATGTTAAATAAAAATTGGTATTGTGTTTAAAAACTCTCATGAAATACATGGGGGTCACTCCAGAAATTCCTGAATTTCAACTACTGCCGTTTCGCTTACTACCAGTTCTAAACGTTTTTACCCAATAACTCTGCAAAAGTAATTACTATCCTTCTTCAAAAAATTCTTCTTTACAGCCCCATCAATTCTCGGTGTACCAACCGTTCAATAATGGTCCTGCAATGAGCACGAGCAGCACAAAAAAATCTGGTTCTTATTTACTTATTCCATGACATGATTTCGTCCCCCCTTAGCGTGACAGAGGTTTTTTCAAAAATCGAAATTTCGTCATAAATTCAGAATGAAAATCATCGCAATGTAGCCAACTTGATTTTTGTAGAAAAATGTGCACAATTTTCAATGATTATTTTTTCAAACGTATACTAAGTATTCATATTAGATACCATGATTACAATAAATTACGTACTGAGTTGTAGTAAACTATGCTATTTTTCATGAACTTTCTTTGACCTTGATTGACTTCTTCGTACTGACTTCATCTGGCCTAATCATTCGTTCATAAATGCGATAGAGTAATAAAAAACGTCATGAATCAATGCTCTTGAAAGGATAGTGTTCCAAAAACATCCTCTTTCAGAGGAAAAAGGACTGAGATGAGAGGCCTGAAGTGATGGGAGAGCTGGAACTAGGGTTGGGTGCGAGGCTACCTGTTTCTTATGTACTAATTTCGTGGCATGATTTCGTTCCCTCCCGACGTGACGCTTTCTGACTGTTGAAAAAAAAAAGTTAATAGCCAACTCAATTCCTGTTAACAAATAGTTAGTTAAGAGTTCATCCTAAGTTTGATCGAAATCGTTAGAGCCGTCTCTGAGACAATTGGAATACCGATAAATTAATATCGGTATTATTAATTTATTATGTATTATGTATTATTAAGACAAATCTCCCTTTCTGAGTTAACTTGGCTTATATATCCGTTCAACGTATATATATAGAAATAATTACACACAACAAAATGTGGGTCCGGGTGGCTATATGATACTCTGTAAGATTGAACAAGTCTGGTGAAGCAGTTACCGCAGAATTTACGGAAATTTTCGAAAAAATAAAATTATTTTCTACACATTTTGATTTTTATCTCTGTTCAATGAAATGTCAGAGGAACATGTATTCAGAACAATATATAGGTGTTAACTATCTGTAATTAACCTGTGAGTTTGGTGAAAGTCGTTGAAACCATTTTGCCATAAAGCGTATAAAACCTATTTTTGCTTCATAGGTCAAACTGCCTTCATCTCCTTTCACCGTTTTGGTTTATTATTCATTCTGAATAATAACCGTATGTTTTCGGTCAGGAAACATTTGTTACAACCCCCCTCAAAATTTGATACTTTACGTTTCAAGATATGGGGATTCCAAATCTGCAATGTCCGCCGTCCGCTGTCCAGGCCGTTTTGTGACTTTAACGTGGTCTAAAAAATCCGTTCTTTCGCACAAAAATCCCATTTGGTATCTAGTTGTGCCCGGCATCTTCGCAATCCGATCGGATGGTTCTTATGGACAAAAAATGGTTAAAAAAATTAATAAAACGTAGTATAATTCGCAAATACGCCGTGTTTCGTATCGTTTTCAAGGTATTTTTACATCCTGGGTGGAATGGAATGAGTATCCATCGTGTACAACTGCTTATAGTGAAATTACAGTAATTATACTGAGCCAAAGTCAACTAATTGAAAGAACTCGCGGGAACTACAGTAGAAGTAAACGTTTCGTCGTTGGTACTCCCTCCCTCCCGTCTCATCAAAACCACCTGCCTGCTCGACTTGCAAGGTCGTGCCAATTGCCTACAGGGGCTTACGGGCGCCTGGCGCTGGGGGAATATTTAGTTTCCTTAGTTCCATTGTAGTCAGGTCATGTTTCGTATGGTTTACTAGTATTTTTCGGTGCTGAATCGAATAGGATGGGTCTCGGAGCAGTAATACTAGGTCAAGCTGTTCATGAGAATAATAAACCGTTGTGTAATAATTTGCAGGGTTTTTTAACGGAGATATGTTGATAGAGAAGAATAGTTTTGTACCAACTAGAAGATCGATACACCCGTCGCTATTCTCACTAAAGTCACCACCGATTTCATCGAAAGGAATGTAGCACACCCTAACTTTCTCGTTAATGAGAGCTTTTTACCGCCAGACGTTCGCCACCTCAGACGACCACGACATGTCCATGACCTCATACCTACCTAAGTTAATTGTGAATTATGTTTCTTTTTTTTAAATTACGTCTCAATCGAACCTTGTAGCACCCATGGGTGCAAGCGAGAGGACAAGGAACAATGATTGTTAGAGCACTACTACCTACCAGTGAGGAATATTGTATAGTAAATTATAATTGTCTCAAACAAAATAAACTTAAAAAATATCTGGTGCGTTGCAACACACAACTTTCCTTAGCTCTACAACAATTCACTTTGTACATGGCTAATTCTATTTAATCGACTCATTTATCACTCAGTTAATTTGAACTTGGTCAAACAACGCTTTACGGCAGCATAAAGCGGCAGCGATTACAGTTAAAGAATTTATTGTGCTGCTCGTACTCATTCCAGGACCATTATTGAGCAAATGGTACCCAGAAAATTAATGAGGCTGTAAACACGGATTTTTTGAAGGAGGATAGTAATCACTTTTGCGGAGTTATTGGGTAATAACTGTTAGAACTGGTAGTAAGCGAAACGGCGGTAGTTGAAATTCAGGAATTTCTGGAGTGAGCCCCATGTATCTCATGAGCGTTTTTAAATACTCACCCTATAGGTATTGGATTGGACTACGGTACCAATTTTCTTTAACATTCTACTAACATTCCAGCGGAGTTTAAAAGGAAAAAACCACGGCAAAAACGATTTTTGTCGAAAATTTTGATAATTTATTGTGCTGCTCTCGTCACTTTCCCACAAATGGGAATTTTATGGTATAATTATCTTACTAAGAGCTATCTATATAAAAAATTTAATCAAAATCGTTAGAACGGTTTTTGAGAAAAAAAATTTGGTGTTTTGATCACTATGATAACTATAGTTAACTTTCGGTGGATTTTGCCCATACCCTTATTTTTGCGTCTCATGGTAACCTGTAGGCTAGACATCAAGTTTCAACTGATTTCATACGGTTGCTTTCTCTAGAAACCGCGCTAAAATCAATTTCGTCGAAAATTTTGATAATTTATTGTGCTGCTCTCGTCATTTTCCCACTAATGGGAATTTCATGGTATAATTATCATGTTAAGAGCTACCAATATTAAAAATGTGATCAAATTCGTTAGAGCGGTTTTTGAGAAAAAAAATATTTGGTGTTTTGATCACTATGATAACTATAGTTAACTTTCGGTGGATTTTGTTCATACCCTTATTTTGTCGTTCCATGATAACCTGCTGGCGAGATATCAAGTTTGAGCTGATTTGGTACGGTGGTTTTCTCTAAAATCGTATACGGACACACAGACCATTTTCCCAAATAGTGTTTTTCGGACTCAGGAGGGTCTGAAACGTAAAGATCTGAAGACAACTCAAAATTTTTTTTTCAACCGATTACATAACTTTCCTTTCTACTTCGTAGAGCCAAGGAAAGTAAAAAACCAACTAGAAGAATATAATTTGGAAGTTGAATCAAAGCCATTATAGCCGTTTTCGAGAAAATTGCGAAAAACCTCAGTTTTTGGAACTTTTCGTCCCCCCCTCCCCCCTTTCCGTCGACCGAAATCGGCCATAGCCTTATTATGGTGTCTACTTAAAATAACGAACAAAACAAAAAAAAGAACCAGTTCAATCGCTTTAGCCGTTCTCCCGCAAAGCGAACTACAGACACACACACGGACCACGCGCCGAAATGAGGTTTTTTAAATCAGTAGGCCTTGAAAGATCTGTAGAAATTTTTTTTTTTGGACACGATTACAACACTTTCCTTCCCGTTTGGGTAGAGAAAAGTAAAAATTATTACAACATTGTCTCGTCTTTCAATGATTATTCCTTCAAACGTGACATAGATAGTAAGTATTCCTATTATTTTCTTATAAATTACGTACTACCCCCCCGGTAAATGTTTGATGTATCTTCTATCGCATTTATTGACCTCTTCCTACCAACTTCATCCAGCATAGTCATTCGTTAATAAATAGGAATATATTTGTTCGGCACAGGCTGAAGTAGTTGGGATCTTGAACTCGGGCCTTTCTCAGGTGTGTTCGGCCGAAATATTTCGGATCCTTTTTCATGTTTGCCGCAGGGAAGTTTGAGAACTGCTAGTTCAGTCGGTTTCTCCTCTTGACAAAGGGATTACCTTTGGTTTAACTTCCGAAGCGACAACGGATTTCCCCTTTTTTTGGGCTTTCCAAAATATCCTTCCCTCCCCTCGATTTACCTCCTTCTCCAACACACACAGCTCTTCCCAGATACACTCGTCTCCCAGTGCGCAGTATAGACATCCCTCTATCAACTCTTGGTCCAGTCACAACTCTAATCACTCTCTCTTTCCTCTGTTTTTCTGTGCAACCAGTCTGTGCACTACTCAACTCATATCGCTATTCTGTTAAATCTCAATACATTTCTCTCTCTGTGTTTCCTTTTATTTGTCAACTACGTTCTTAAGCTCCCCCTCTCGTGCGCCCAACAATATTATTGTCCCAAGTTTACGTATACTTTTTTCGTGGCACAATTTCGTTCCCTCTTAACACGACTGTTTCTGGCAGTTAGGTGAAGGCTAAAGCTTGTTCCACAATAACACGGTGAACATTATCAAAACTATTGTCAGCAACTGATGACAGCAAGCAATCGGCAAGAGTTGGTCACAAGGTTGCCTCATCAAGAGTCATTAACAAGGCTGCTTGGGGTGCGTGTTACAGTTACACTAAGAACGTGCATGTTGCTGGGCTAAATGAATAGTCATTAGATAAATGGCAAGCGAGATGGGACTCCTAGTCAAAGGGACGTGATGCACACGAGTTTTTCCCCAACATTTGTGAACATGTTAGGATAAAGTGGGTTGAGCCAGACGATCTAGCTTCACATGGGACATGGGAACATCAATGTGAGGCTTCAGTTCTTTTCTCTCTAGGGCGCTCCTTCCTGCCCGGAAAAAAGTGGGGAAAACAAAGAACTACGTGCAGCTCCACTTTAGTTCCTATAACAGTGAGCAACGGTTACTCCAAGTGCAGCCTAACATTTCGAGCACGCTTAAAACCGTTTTGCCCTGTTAGCAATGAAGGTTATTGCAAAAAAATTGTTGACCTGATCACTGTTGATCAGTTAATTGAAACTTGTCACCCAAGTAAAGGGTTAGATCAGGGCCACAATCACATTACGAACTCTAGGAACCCTTAGGTGGCACGAAATTCCCCTGGGCCATACCTCATGTGGTTACAGCTCTCAGCCGTGACACTGGATAGGTGAGCCCTACCTCCACAGGTCTTGGTTCGTTGGGTACCAGCGCTCTCCTACACTGGCAAAACCACAACCTCCATGGCGCTTAAGCTTATGCTGTAACCAGCCTGTAACCATGATAATGATCATCATGATCCAACGTTCACAGCAATCATCTGTCTTCATGGTAATTGTTCTGATCTGATCTTCATAATCACCTCTTTCTGATAATGGTCATTGTCTGACATTCATGAGGGGAGTGAGAGAGAGAAAGATATGTGAGTAGTGCGAGACTTGAGAGACGAATGAGTTGGGAGAACGGGGACACTACTGTATCATGAGTGCTGAAGGATGATTGACTTGGGAAGAGCTGTCTATTGACAATAGGAATCTAAAATTGAGGGGTGGGAAAAGATAGTTGGGAAAGTCCAGCATAGGGAGAAGTCTGTTGTCAATTGGAAATAACTGAGGAGTCGGACTTCCAGAGGTACAAACAAATGGGTTGCGTGCAAAACGCCGAATCAGTATCAGTTTTTTGACCTCGGAATTGCCACACCTGCCCTTAAGGGACTCGCTGGCGCTTAACAGCAAAGTCATTGTTTCTCCAAAGACCTTCGTCCTTTTTGTTACCTATGGAAATTCCACCTCTTCCGTTATTTCTTACAGTAACCGATTTCACCCTGGTTTTCACATCTTTATTTTCCCTCTCCTCAATTTCACATACCTCTCCACGACAGACAGCTCCTCCCTAACTCATTCTCCTACAAACTCTCGCGAAAGTCGGTCGTCTCCAATTCTCCCATGGGCTCTTCTCCCTTCTCCCCCCGCACAACTAGTTTCACGCCTTCAGAGCCCTCCTTGTTCGCGTTTATATACTCAACTCATATCCTGTTTAAGTCACCTCTTTTTGTACATCTAAGGCTCCAAATCTAGCGGTGTACCGACTCTTCAAATTACAAGTTTGTGCTCAACTAAAACCCGTCTCCGAGATTCATTCAAGTCTATGGTCAAAACAAAAGGTGTTTGGGAAAACAATGACTTTCCGTAGGGTGAGTGCGGATATTCCAGGGCTCAAAGGCCTAGCTTATTCGACCTGCTGTTTTGATATGTTCTTCATGTATATCCACCTATCACCTGCCTTCCTGACAACTGCCCGACATTCATTATAATTATCTTTCGTTTGTCTTCACTTTCATAGTAATGGTCCAACTACCTGTGCTCCATGAACTGGACACTTGTCACGATCCAACATCATGACAATCCCCAATCACCTCAGTACTATCGTCGCTATCCAACTTTTATGGCAATTGTCTGCCACCTGGCTTCATGACAATCACCAGTTACTTTGTTGAGATCATTGTAATAATGTCACCTTCACGGTAATCATTAACGCTTCAGGATTATTGTCATTATTCGACCTCCATGTCAAACACTGACATATTCACATAAACGACTGAATAGGACTCGTATCATTGCACATTAACAGTGATTAAGATAAGGAAATATACCCGCGACGCGATTATCCCATCAGGGCTCAGCTCAGTGAGGAGATTGCCAGGTCCGCGGGCTAGGGACTAAGATCTGCTGAGCCTAAACTCAACAGCAATCAAAAGAGAAACACAGACCGCTATAGTTGTCCAATATCCCTCGATAGGAGTGAGACGGAGAGCTCGAAATTGGCGCTAAAATTATCGTCGTAATTACTGCCTTTTTTAAAGAGTAATTGAACCATAAAAATGTCCTCGTTCTCGTCGGAGGTGGTTTGTGGCAGAGTCTCCTGATGGGATGTGATCGCAAGGAGCAGCAGAGCAAGTTGTGTAATCCTGAGAGTGAAATTTTACGTAGAGAAAATGAGGGAGAAGTCGTCGGGAGGGCGGCTAAAGCGGGCAGGAGGGTGGTGGTGGGGGGAGTTTTTAATCACCCGGGTGAAGAACGAAGATAAAGAGGGAAGACGGGGGTGGTGTGTGAAGGTGGTGGTCGTGGAGGGAGTCGTGTGGAAGAGGAAAGCAGAGAGAAAGAGAAAGAACTTCGTGTCGGGCGGAGGGGAGTAAAGTAAAAGAGGATAAAGTGAGGTTGCAGGGTTAAGGAAGACGGAGTAGCGCGAAGGGGGAGGGGGAGGCGGAAAAAGTGAAGGAGGGCGAAGAATGAAGAGGGTTTCACTGTGGACAGAGGGGGGTAGTAGAGGGTTTGAAGAGATGCGAGGAATTAAGAATTAGCTTCTGAGGAAAAAAACCCGAGGGCGGCAGCTTCTCAGTTTGCGCTCTCTCTCTTTCCCTCGTCATCCCCACATCGACCTCCCACACCCACACCCGCCCCACCCCGCTACTATGTGAGGCGAACCTGTCTCTCCAGCCTCTTCCTTCCTCCTTCGTCTTCTTCCTTCTTTTAAAAGTTATGCCCAAATGAAAAAGACGGAAAAGGGGAAATGGAAGATGGCGAAGAAGAAGTGGAAGAACGCGGAAATAACCTGAAGGGTGAAACTGTGATGTTGCAGTGGTGGTGGCGGATGAGGGGGCAACGTACATCTCAGCAACCCTTCCCTCACTCGCGTAGCCCCTGCGCCTCACTCTCCTTCTTACGCCACGAGACCAAGATGGAAGAAGAAGAAGAAGAAGAAGAAGTAAGAAAAGGGAAAAGGAAGACGAGTGGAAAAGGGACGGAAATCAAGCGTTAAAGGTTGTTGCGATAGGAAACAAGGAGACGAGCCCAGCGCACCCCTTTCTTTCATCCCCAAAAACGAAAGAAGCTGCACCTTCCCCCACCCCCTCCGCTAACAATACCTCCACGTCTTCTTCTTCGTTACCTTTCGACAACACACACAGTCCCTGATACGTGACAACCTGCTGATCTGACATTGTCGACAATAACCTGTCTGACCTTCATGACATGATTGTGCCTTGTCATCAAGGTAATTGTCACGATCCAACAGAGTTCAGTACCATTGTCTTGACTATCCAACTTTCATCGCAGTTGCCTTCATGATCATTGCCCTGATCTGCCCTTCGCTCACATCACATTTCTGAGGAGTGAGTTTTAGTGGTGGTGAGTGTTATCTGAATCCACCTTCTGCATATCAGAGCGAAAGGAGGTGTACCCATCAAGAAACCAGAGTACGGCCACCAGAAGAGAAGAAGAAGGGCTGTGGCCCTTAGGAGGTAACAAGATGAGTGGGACACAGCCCAGGTGGTGGACCAGGCTGCTGAAGGCTCGAGAAATGCCATGGTGAGTTGGATTTCTACCTCACTCAGTTCCTAACAGAACATGGAGCATTCAGGGCTTACGTATACCGAATTGGAAAGGCTGCATGCACAAACTGCCTACACTGCGAGCATGCCATCTTCCCATGCCTGCAGTGCCTTATGCCGTGTGCTAAACGGTTCTGGGTTGGTTCTCAATACACAGGAGCGAACCCTCCCCCAAATCTGTCCTTCATTATGATCTACCTATCACCTTGCTTACGTAATAATGGTCATTTTCCGACATTCATGACAATGACCTCTGCCCTGTCAACTAGGTACTTGTCACGCGGTTCAACATCATGACAGGACCCATTTGCGAATGAACGGGGAGGCGCTCAGTACCATTGTCTTAACTATCCAACTTTCATGGCAATTGCCTTCATGATCATCGTTGTTCAACCTTCATGACGACCCACATCACCTGCCTTCGTGATGGTTATCATGACACAACAATAGCCGGCTTTTGTGATCATTGTCCCGCTAATGATCAGCCTTTCAAGACAATAAACTATGCACTGCCAACTGGATACTAGTCACAATCCAACATCAAGGCAATTACCAATCATCTCAGTACCATCCTCTCTTTCCAACTTGGCGATTGCCTAGCTTCATGACCGTCCATACAGTAACTTTCATCATGGTTATTGCATTTAATGAGCATTTGCCACCTGCTTCAGGGTCATTGACATACCTTGCACTGTCTTCATGATCATTGGCATCATCCCACCTTCTTACCAATCATCAGTTTTCTGGACCACTGTCGCAATTCCCCCTCCATGCCAATGCATTTGCCACCTGCTTTTGTGATCATTGGCAGAAGTCCATGGCACTCCCGCGTTCCATTTTTTCGAATGATTTCACATTCTGATCTTCGAGACAATCACTTGTCAGTTGGTTGGTAATCACGGTCACAATCTGAACTTTCCATCGCCTCTTACCTGCTTTAGGATCACAATGAGGATTCTCTGACCATAATGAAAATCAGCTGTCGCCTGCACAACTGACTGTTGTCATCATTTGACCACCTGCTTAGCTGATCCAAGCCAGCGTCTGCCCTTAATGACAATTACCTGTCTTCAATGCTGGCTGATCAAGGTTACTAACTGTGGCCTGCCTTAGGATGGTCGTGAGGATCTGTCCTTAATAAAAATTACCTGTCGTGCATAGTTGATAATTGTCACTGTCCCTCTTTATGTATGCTGTCGTAGAAGGGGTTAGAATGCTGCCAGCAAAGAATCCGACTAAATCATGGCCCTCTGGCTATCTTGTGCTTATTAAAAAGGCTTAGCACTCAGCGGGGTTGTAGGGATCAACTGCTGACCAGGAACCTTAGCGTTGGAGCAGCTAGAATAGAATAATAGAATAGAATAAAACTTTATTCGGAACAGAAATATTCATGAAGACAGGAAAAACAGAATTACGCGCTGAATAGTGTGGCCCGTCTGTAGGTAAACCTGTATTGACGGGCCAGAGTAGCTCCAATATCATAATAAAACTAAAAAAATATCATACCCATAACTGACACAATCAAATTCCTTATTGATACCAAATCACATTGAAAAATAAATAAAAATAATGCCAAACACAAACTCAATAGGATAAACATGTACCTATAAAACATTATTACAGTGCCTAGCAAGTGACTACGCATGTTTCGTGTGCTATGATTCACTCATATCAATCTGAAAAAATGGAGGGTTCTAGACGTAAGGGCTCGTTAGGAGATCCTCTACGCCGTTGGACCCCAGGGCAATAAGCCAGGAGTATATACATTTTTATAGGAGGACCGGGAGTGAGTAGAAGGGTCCGTAAGAGAAGCCGGAAGAGAATTATAAACTAGGTAGATGAGGTATTGCGGACTTCTAGAGGTAAGGGACAAGTTGATCTTAGGGTGAACGACACGCCGGAGGAACTGGAATCTAGTCGGATGGGGGTTTACGTACGGTCTCTCGACGGCCCAACGGTTGGCATAGAAGAAAAGGACCATGGCCTTGACGAAGAGCTGACGTATCGAAAATACCTTGGCCTCTCGGAACAGGAGCTCACTTGAGAACCTTCTTGGTTTGGTAAGCATCACCTTCAGAATTCCTCTTTGTAAGGTCACCAATTTACTCATATGGGTCGGGAATGCACCCCCCCACGCCACAATCCCATACTGGAGCAAGGACTGAACAAGTGAGGTGTACACCAATTTCAGACGATCGACCGATAGGAGAGGCCTCACATGGTAGAAAACATAGAGGAATTTGCGGAGCTTGGTGTAAAGATGGCAGATATGCTTTTCCCAAGTGAGAGAATTCTCCACAATTACCCCTAGGTACTTGTACTGTGGCACTACTTCGAGCTCCGCGCAGTCACAGCCAGCAGGATCATGGCACGAATGGATTCTCAGCCCACGAACGTCAGGGATGCTGCCCCCACCAACAAACATACACTTGGTTTTCATCACGTTCAGAGAGAGGAAACGTCCAAGCAGCCAGCCATTAATCTTGTCCAGGAGACCCTGCATCCTGCCATGAACCTCACCCCACGTCGCCTCTTCCGTTTTAGATCCCTTTCCCTTCTGAAACATCCCCCTTAGAGCCTTCAAGAAGTCTGTGGGTACTAACAACCAGGCACCCTTTGCACTTGCGGCAGCCTACTGAACCGTGTTCCTTCTCACCCTACCTGGGTGAACCATGGGGAACATTTCTGGGAGATTTTAAGAGGCTTGTTAATTGCATTGAGCTCTATATATCCTTAGTTACACACTCACCAGGTGGACGCGTATGCTCTCTCACTGTTACTGTACTATCTGCGTGATCTAACTAGTCCTGTAGCGTCTTGCCACATCTAAGGAACTGTGCAGCCAAACGATCAACTGCCGCCTGGTCTTAGTCACCTCTGCGCGTAGAAGCGACCAAGGGCCGGGTAGCAGCCAGTTGGCCAGGTGGATGCCTTTGCGGTTCACGCAGTTCCCTACCGCTGTGGATTTCAACTCCCATCAAGGAAATTAAACCCGAAACCGCAAGAAACGACGTTATCACATTCGAGCGCATCCCGCTCGACTGTAAATTAAATTTCCATTCGCGATTCCTGTTCCTGAACCTCTCGCAAAGTTTAGAGTTTCCAGAGGCTGTTGCACCGGTGAATTTTCATTCATTTCAAAAAGCACAGGGGAAACTGAAGGGATAGGAACTAGATATGCAGTTTGTTCATTTCCTTCGGCGGACTACGTGGCGGTAGGGCGGGGAGGGCGCCTCACTATCAGAGTGTCATCCTTTGAAAACCCAACCCAACCCAACCCAACCCACGTTGTCAAGAGCTTCCCCGATTGCGAGTGGGAGCGCGGAATCGTAACTTTAAATTTGAGGAAGGAGCTTTGAATGAGGTAGGGAAAGGTGTGGTGACGTCATGTGTATCCGGAGTGTGGTGGTGAGCTTTGGTGGTGGTGGGACGACAAGGGTCACCCCTGTACCTCCCCCCACCCCACCCCCCCAACATCACCACCTACCCTCTTCCAGTGGCCGTTCGAAGGGTGATACAATTATCCTACCGCAAATGAGAAAGAGAGAAACGACCCTCCAATGAGAATCAGAGGGAAGAGTGGAAGGAAGCTGCGATAAAACAACATCAAGTTTCCCCCTCCCTATTGTTCTTATTGTCCCTCTTTCGACCCACTAAACACACGGGAAAGAAATTTCCCTCTTTGCTTTTCATTGTTTTCAAGTCGGGTTGAAGTCCAGTTGCATATCTAACTGCATTTTGAAACAATGAAACAAATGCTCGCCTCTCGAACGCCTTATCGACTCATCACCTCCCCCTCGCCGCAGCATTAAACGCTCAGATATTGAAAACCTGCCAATCCCCCGTGCGAGTTCCTTTCAACCTATTTCTAGCTGTGGAAGGGGGCGATACTCGAAATGCGAAGGACCTCAGGTTGGATTGGAACGAGGCATTAAGCTTCCAGCGCACTGTAGCAGCCAGTGCAACGACAACGACCTGGACAGTAGAGAGAGAGAGAGAGAGAGAGAGAGAGAGAGAGAGAGAGAGAGAGAGAGAGAGAGAGAGAGAGAGAGAGAGAGAGAGAGAGAGAGAGAGAGAGAGAGAGAGAGAGAGAGAGAGAGAGAGAGAGAGAGAGAGAGAGAGAGAGAGAGAGAGAGAGAGAGAGAGAGAGAGAGAGAGAGAGAGAGAGAGAGAGAGAGAGAGAGAGAGAGAAACTCCATTGGACTCAATTCTGTAGTTTAGTAGGGGCAATTTTTAAGCCGATGCCAGTTCGTCCAGAAACCTGGAGAAAGAGGAAACTCAGGAATTCGATGATGGGTGAGTAAGGGGAGTTGATAGTCCAAAAATGCAGTTACTCGGATATGCTGGTGGTTTCATTGACAGAGAGGAAACAGATAGCTGTGAGCAATACGACCACACGATCCTGACAGTACACTAACTCTCTGCAAGGTTGCAAAGCCAATTCTTTCGAAACAAATCACTGACCACAGCATATCGAGGTCAAACTGCTCTGACCGCTGGATTTCCACGAGTCGTTTTATTTACTCCCACTAAAACCAAACCTCGCAATCTTTTATTATCCCAAGCTCTCACACACAAAGATTAATATTTCCAGAGTCAACATACTATTTCCCCTCACTTGAGCCGTCTCAATAGTCCTGTTATGACCAGGGTAGACTTGAAAGAGCCACGAAGATGCGTTTTATTGTAGCACGAAATTGTAATTCGAAGTTTTGAGATCACAACAGACTAGAGCACGTACTAGTACGAAGAAGAAGTGACTAGAATAGGATATGTGTATGAGTATACAAGCGCGAACAAGGGGGCTCTGACTGCGTGAAACTGGTTCTACAGGGATGGAGAGAGGAGTCTGAATTAGTTGTTGGAAAGTGGTGAAATGTGCAAGAACTGGGAGACTACTGTCGTTCGTGATAGTTGACAAATGGCTGTGGATTGGGAGAATTGGAATGGACTGTCGATCGTGAGAACCAGTAGACGCAGTTTTGGGAAGAGCTGCGTGTTGTGGAGAGCAAATAAATTGAGGGGTGGAAAGGGGAAGATGACATTTTGGTCCAGAGAGGGGGAAAATCCGTTGTCATTTGGAAATAACTGAAGAGCTGGAATTTCTGACAGGTACAAACAAAAGGGCTCGGTGTTCGAGGAAGCAATGACTTCCTGTTAGTGCCAAAACCCAACTAATTTGGTCTGCACTGAACAAGTCCAATGAGGCTTCCTTATATTCCCCTTCTCTTATTTCACTTCACACCCCTCATTTTTGCCACCTCCTTACAGCCAGTGCGCTGCACAGCTCACTGTGCTCAATCACCAATCCAGGCTGTAACTCGTTGGAGAGCCAGGTTTTGGTTGCCTGATGTCTGTTCTTTTTGTTAAGTTTTGTTCAAGATGAGGGGGGGCTGTAGTTTGCCAGGCTACGCACTCTGACCCCTACTCTTGTGTCTCAGAGTTTTCCCATCTTTACATAATCCCAGCGCGTTCGTAGTGAAGTTGTTCCTATTAATCATACTTCTAGTCCTGGAAATTGTGTCAAATCAGCATTGTGGACGTTATTCATTCAAAATGTTGATACTTCCGTTTCTGCGTTGGGTTCTTGGAGCGTTTAATTCACTTTGCGGTTGACCCTGTTAGCTCGAGTGTGCGCTTCATGGGCGCGAGCGTAATGAATTTTACTGCGTACTGAGCGTTAAACCGGAGAAACGAGCTTCTCTCAGTGTTAGTGTTAAAGTTTAATGAAAGTAGTTAAAATAACGTAAAAAGGGAAATTTCCCCCCGCAAAATGAACGCTTTATATTTGCAGTGTAACCGCCATTTTTAATAGCAATATCCCCGCGAATTTAAGACACCGTTAAAAAACTCATTCAGTCTAAATGTTTAAAGTGAGAGTTGAGGCATGTGCTTTATTATCTTCGGTGAGTTCCAGGGCGCCGGCTATGCCCTCGTTATACTTTCTTTACTGAGCATTCAAGGTTTTCACTGTGAGTTTAGGGTTTCCTCGAGGTTTAGGGAAGATGATAGGGATTATAAGGAGCCGTTGGGTTGTGGTGATTTCATTCGTCTCGCTCGCTCTCCTTCTCATCAACTTTGTTCAGGTGAGGAGCTGTTACTGCCCCTAGAAATGTAAAAATCCGAAGGTCTGAGGATAGGATTGTAATCTCCAAAACGAAAAGCTGGTGCCCAGCATCGCAGAACTTTCCTCAACCGCTGTGAATTCGATATGTCAAATGCAGTTTGCAGTCCAGGTTCTCGGGAATGATTTCCAAGACGACCTAATACTGACAGACCCGAAGGGAGGTCAATTAGGACCAATGAGCCGCCTCGTCATCTCGTCTGCCCTGAAATCTGGGATTCTCTGTTCGAGCTACCTCTCTATGTGGTTAGTGATTGAGAGGGTTGGTAGCGTAACCTCTGCACCCTTGATGGCCTCCACTGGAGTTCTCCAGGGGTCATGCTTAGGCTCAACGCTTTTCATTCTCGGTTTGCCCTGATGTCAATTTCCGTGCTTATCACTCAATGGATCTCACGACCATACGTGGTATTGAATCCTTAGCAGACTGTTGTCCACTTCAGGTGAGTGTTGACACGTTGCTTTCGTGGTACTTTTTGAATAGTCTAGTGCTTTATGCCATACTACTCGGTGTATGGGTCTGTGTGCTGAAGTAACTACCTGGTATTGTTTAGCGCGTTGCATCATGTCGACCCTCATGCCTCTCTGTCAGGGCAGGTCTTTTTCCTTTTAGTATTCGCCCTCACAAAAAGAGCTTGTATTAACATTCTATTCTTTTGTGTTCAGCACTGTCCATGAAAATAGAGCAATGCACCTCCCGTTGCACCTGCCTTCGCCACCTCACTCCATTCGACTTCTCCCATCGACAGTTTCCGTCGAATTCGCTGCAAGAATTGACCTGAAGTTTACAGAATGCCACATTTCTCACGATCAGGGGCATCAGTATCCAAGAGAAGCGAAGAAAAACGAATTTTGTTGGCTTATTAGCTGGAACCCCCTTGTTCGTTGATTTCCAAACACCGCCCAACCTCCTTCAGCACATCTTCACTGATCTTAGCCACTATCTTCACCCGGTACCTACCGTCAGATCTGTCTTTTTTTCTTCTCCATTACCTCTGTTTGTCTGCACACTGCATAGTCCAATCAGTTCGTCCTTCCCAAGCATTCGATTTTTTTAATGTAAGGAGCTCCTAGAATATTTTTAATTTCTCCGACATAATATTTTACAGCCATCCCAGAGTAGTTTATTTTATTTTAGTTTATTTATCTAAATTTTCCACAACTTCACGCAGCATAATAAATTTTTTTGTTCGTTTTATTTGTAAATGGTTGGATAACCGGATACTCGACGCCTAAATTCCCCTTCCTCCACCCTGGGCTGATGCACATGAGCTGGTCAACACACACACTGCCACACTGCCCATCTTTGTTAAAGAAAGTGGTATGGCAACCATCATCCTCCATTGCTCTGCAGTGCAGGCAGTTTGAGCTTGCAGTGTTACCAATTCGGTACTAGTTCACCCCAAATTCTCCATTTCCCGTGAGGAACTGAGTTTGGTTGAAATCCGCCTCGCTATGGGCGCCTGAGCCACGGACCATGTAGACCAATCAGTTGCCTCGCCCACCGCCCTTTCTGAGCTGCTCTCCATTGTCAACTCCCAAGGGTCCCAGCACTTCTTCTTTTCTTCTAGTAGCCATACTCAAATTGCCCTATAGATCGTTACAGGTCATGCTGCTCGGTAGCCAGGTGGACCCATCTTTGCTAACCGCATTAATGACATCAGTTTCTCGGGCGTTCATGACCCCAATGAATCTTCTTTTTACGAGTGACACATAGAACAGCTGCAAAGAGTTCACCCGGCATTGGTGCGCTATTTGGCCTTGAAGCTCGGGATACTCTGAACTGTACTAGGCAACGTTTGTCTTCCTAAACGCTTTGGTGCCCTGAGCCCAATGGGTCGTTGTATAATCGCCATGACTCATTGAAACAATTTCAACAAAATACCGATGTTTACGCTTTCTTTTCCACTTCTCTAAAAAAAATCAGTGCTGCAGTTCAATAAGCTCGATAAAGTAAGTAGGAGCGACACCAGTAATTGTTGGACGTAGGAAATCAAACCCCTACTCGTTCACGTTTCTCAAGCTTCTAATCGGAAAACGTCGTTTGAGCAAATGATTCGTGAGTGTCTTCAGTTATACTAACTGCGTATCAACTAGGGACGCGAAATTCGGACATGAACTAACTATACTGATAAAAAATGGGGTTTTTTCTCAAATAGGTTCAAACTATTTTGATTGAGACTTCGAAATGGCATAACGGCAATTTACATTTTTTACTTTGAAAATGACGAGAGCAGCACAATAAATTATCAATCATTTCGCCAAAACTCAATTTTGTTGCAGTTTTTCATAATCAACCCGTCTTCGTTTAATGCGATAATTCTCACAAAACCCGTGCTTGTCAGTTACATAAGAATTTATAAATAGTCTTAAGGTAATTAGAGAAACTTCGAGAAATACCAGAGTGGGAACTAATGTCGTTTTTACTTTCCTTGGCTTTAAGAAGTATAAAGGAAAGTTAAGTAATCGGCTGAAAAGTTTGAGTTCTCTTCTTTACGTTTCAGACTCTACTGAGCCCGCAGAACGCTATATAGGAAAATGGTGTGTGTGTGTTTGTGGACGCGATAGAGAACTAAACCAAATCAGTTCAAACTTCATATCTTGCCCGCACGTCATCATGGGACGCCAAAATACGGGTATGAGCAACATCCACCCTACACTAACTATAGTTATAGTGACCAAAACACCACTTTTTTTTTCTAAAAAAAAATGGCTATGACGATCTTGAAAGTTTTTGTATCAACAGCTCCTAATGGCACGACAATGTCACACAATTTCCATCGGTGGGAAAATGACGAGAGCAGAACAATAAATTACCCAACATTTTTACGAAAATCGATTTGAGCGCAGTTTTTCCCACGTAAACACCGCTTAAACGTTATCAGGATCTTCAAAGAAATTGACGTGGTAGTCCAATCAAGTACCTATACGATGAGCGTTTGATAACGCCCATAAGGTATACAGGAACTTATTTTAACCCCCACCGTTCCCTTTCCTGCCATTTATCCTAGTTTTTACCCGATCATTCCACAATAATGAACGCGATCCTTCCTAAAAAATACGTAGACAGTCTTTTGAATTGCCTGTGAATTGATTGTTCAATAATGGTCGTGGCATGCAGCACAGTGAATTTCAGAACCATAAGCGCCTCTCGTTGTCATGTGAACAGAATGAAAAACCTATTTGATTTGTTGCTATACTCAAAAGAATCGCGGAATGCACGTTAGGACCAAGGAAAGTTGTGTGATGCTTTGCACCAGATATTTTCGACTGTCCAGCTAACATTTGCCGCTTTCCCTATTATTCGAGAACCGTTAATACAAAACACTACAAAATCGTGTAGGCAGCCTCATCAATTACCGAGGGTCTGGGTTTTCTAAGAAGACCCTGGCATTAGTAGCAGCGGCCCAGTGAGTTCTCGTTACAGTTGATTCAACCCGGAGGTGTCTTCAGAACTCAAACGATGCAAAGATGACGGCGACCCGTTATATGTCACATGTAAACGATTGATTTGATTAGACAAAACACGAAGGAAGTCAAGAAGATAGAAAGAGTCTCGTTTTTTTCGCGCTTTGTCGCGCAGCTTCCCCGCGAATGGACCGCGGGTTTAGTTTGACGGAGGCCCCGAGTTGGCGGCGGCACTATACGCTTCGAAGAACATATTCTCCTCGGTGAGTTTTTGTATAAAACAGCGTGGGAGACAATGAACGGATATGGCGTTCTTAATATCGGTGCAGGAGGGCAGAGAATCACTCGACTCTAATCGGTGGAGCCAAACCAGGGGCTGGGGATTTCACAGCCCAACGCATCAACCGAAAGAAAGTCGGTCCGACGGCGGAGGAATAAAAATACGAGGAAACGGAGCGCCGTTTCCGGCCGATGAAAACTGAATTGATATTTAATCCTAAAGACTCTGAGAGGCGAAACTGACTCCAGCGGCCGCAGTTTGGGCTTTACTTCCATTACTTTTCTCGGACCGAGACCCCAAAAACTAAGCTCAATTGAAAGTCGGTCGCGGAACGTCGACGTTTTGGGAAAAACCTCGCCGGTTGAAAACTGATCGGCGATGGCACTCGACACATTTGTGAACCCTACACCGCTAGACGCCCGCGGTATAATTAACAACAAAAAAGGCGAAGAAAAAAACTCGCAGTAACTACGACAGCAATTTCGCATTGAAATCACGAAGTTCATTCCGATCTGAACTGATCAAACCAAAAATATCAGGTGCGCCGCTTCACACAACTTTCCTTACCTCTACATAAATTCACTGGTTTTCGTGAATTGTCCGTCTAGTTCAATGTATTTTTCGCTCAGTTCATTTGAACGCTAAAAGCAGTAGAACAAACAGTTACGGACTTTGTTGTGCTGTTCCTACTTCCGCCATGATCATTACTCAGCAACCAGTACGCAGAGAACTAATGAAACAGTAAACATTTTTTTTGAGAAGGATAATAATCACTATCATGGAATTATCGGATAAAACTGTGAGAAATGGTAGTATGTGAAACTGGGTGGAAATTTCGGGATTTCTGGAGTAGCTATATATAGCTAAATTATGTTTGCCCGAAGGGAAACTGAGTTTTTAAAAAAAACTTTAAAAATTTATTACGGAATTACTTGGTTCACGAAGGGTACAATCGTTGGAGACGGCTAACACAAAAGTGAAGTGTCTCAAGTGATGTATGTCTAAGGACACCTCGTAGGGAGGTGGATACTGCTGAGCTAGTCTTTTAATCCCGAGAATCGTCGGGGTTAAAAGTACATACTACGCAAATATCTTCTCGTAACTGCTATATATTTTGAAGGCGTTATCAAACTATCAGCGTGTAAGCTCTTCGTTTGACTACCACGTCAATTTTTTTTGAAGATTCCAATATATATATCGCGGTCTAAGATTGTGCCAGTCCTGATGTCCCACAGGTCCTTCCTTGCCTAGCCTCCTAAGGAACGCCAGATATTTCCTGCAAGAGTCTTCTTTGATGTCCACCCTAACTGATGGGCGTTATGTGCAAGGCCATCTTCTGGCCTGTAGGCACATTGTGTGTGTGTGTGTGCACATTGTGTTGCCATATTGGTACAATGTGGCCTAATGAGATGGGGGAGGGAATGTGATTCCCAACTACCCCAATGCTATTGTGCTGGGGGAGGACATCAGTTCCCTGCAACCCCTTCCTCTGTTGGTGGTTCCCAGGCCTCAAGGCGGCGACGGCGGTTCACCCATGCCTGGGCGAACACAGCAAAGCGGCGAGTAGCAGCCTTTGTGGCTAGTAGGTTCCTTGCCTCCTCTTGCCGTGCGATGCGAGCTCTAGTTCGCGCATCTTGATATAGGGGGCAAGCAAAGATGACGTGGGGAGCGTTGTCCACAACGCCTTCCTCCCGACACGGCTGGAAAGGTGGGATGCCACCACTTCATCTTTGTCCGATCCTTCACTGAGCCGAGGATTGTGAAGAGGTGCCTAGAAGTCACCCCCTCATCCCATCGCCGCTGCCACTTGTCCAGGATCCAATCCTGGGCCAGACTGTTAGATTCTTCATTTCGATGAAGCATTTGCGTGTCCACCCTAACTGAACTCCACCAAAGGCCAGAAAACGCTTCGTCTCTCCGTCACAGGGCCAGAACGTGGTGGGCAGTCGCCCAATCAGCGCCACATCACCTACACCGAGGGGTGCCAACGGTGCCCATAACACACATATGCCTGTTCATTTTACAGCGTCCCGTGATGATCCCCGCTATCTGCTTCAAGTCCTTCCTCTCGACGTCTTATCGACTGTTTGCCCTGAGATGAAGCGTTTAAAGTGACTCACACCTGGAGCATTCCCTGCACACTCCTGACACATTCTTCCACAGTGTGAAACTTGCCCTATAGATACAGTAGACGAACCGAGTCTGGCCATACGGTCCTCCGTCTCCTTTCCAGTGATCCCTTTATGCTCAGGAATCGAATAAACGTTAGCTCTATTTGTGTTGGCTGAACTTGCAAGGCGCTTGAGTATCGGGCATTAAACATTTAAATAACATTTGAGCGGAGTTTATAAGGAAAAAACTACAACAAAATCGATTCTCGTTGAAATGTTTGGTAATTTATTGTGCGGCTCTTGTCATTTTCCAACGGGTGAGAATTTTATGGTATTGTTGTGTTATGTTTAGCTCTATGAACAAGAAATTTAATCAAAATTGTTATTGCTGCTTTGAAAAAAATATATATTAAGTGTTTTGATCACTATGATAACTATAGTTTGTTTTGGGCAGTTTTTGCTCACACCCTTATTTTGGCGTCCCATGGTGACGTGCTGGCATGATATCAAGTTTGAGCTGATTTAGTTAAGGAGTTTTCTCTCAATCGTGAATCACGTTCACAGGCGCACACATAGTTTTGTTCCTACCCAGGAGCTCAACTTGGCTCCCAACGTAGGAAAACTAAATAAATAATAATTAAGGAAAAGATAGACACGACTTGAGCAATACACGGGTGGTGATACCTCGGAGAACGCCTGTTGACATTTTCGCCTGATGCATCTCCTAAGCGCTTTCCTTGCAGCACACGCTGTGCCAGGGCACAGTAAAAGTAAGCTTCCAAAACTGCCATACACGATGATCCGTCCTGTGATATTTGTGCCTTTTGGCTTGCCGGATTAGAGTAAGATCCTGGCTGCTAGATACTACCTAAACATCCAGGATCACTGCGACGATGCGGCCTCATTCCTTCTCCCACAACCCGGTATTACCGCTCTCCCACTGCTTAGCCGTTAGATGACAATGCACCTGCTTCCTGCTTGCAAACCGCGTCATGATGCTTAAAGCAGCTCCCATGAGTACGTGGACACATCTGCATCACATAATTCAGTGACTCAAAAAGTGATCCACAATGTTGTGATCTCCAGCCTATGGTACACGTCATCGCTGTAGGAAGTGACGCCACACAAACGGCGTGAAAGTGACGGTAATCCCTTCCCTGTGCAGCCCATGCAGAAGAGGAGGGAGAGTGAGGACACACCCGTCCGTCAATACAAACATAGGCCATTTTCCCAAATAGTGTCGGAGTCAGTAGAGTCTGAAACGTAAAGATCTGAAGAGAACTCAAAAGTTGTTCTTCAGCCTTACATCCTTTCTAATTCGTAGAACCAAGGCAAGTAAACAACGAAACTATTTTCGTTAACCGATTACGTTACTTCCCTATTTCGCAAGACTAACCTAAATTCCTCGTTTCCTGCAGCCTCAATTCATTTTGTGCATTCCTCACCGGTCACGTGACGGCCCGAGGGGGAGAGAGTTGAGCTCCCTCGCCGTCAGCGTTTACCTAATAAATTCAATTCTTGAAGGAGCATTTGATTTCCTATGACTTCCGCGGTCTCAAAACCAATCTACCAGAGAAACCTTTCTATTAGCCGGAGTTGGGGGTGGGGCTGATAAATTCGACAGAGCTGACGAGGTTTTGCATAAAAATGAAAAAGTAAAATCGGAATTCGATTGGTGACCAATTTTCTAACTTTGTTTTAAGCTGGAGAGCTAGAAATATACCCTTGACGTCACCCCTAGTAACTTTCCAGTTAGAATGAAACGATTCTATGGATATTCAGTAAGTAATGGGTGTTGCGGGCACAATTGGAACCTGCGGTGAAAACGAAACGAGATCAAGTTCTATCTAAATGTGTAAAGCAATGTCGGAGGGATGGTACTCAAAATGAGTTCCAAAGGGGCTCAATCGTGAAGTCGAAGTTGGAAGATAAGGCAGAGGAGGAGGCGGTACCGCGTGGGCAGGTCGCGTCGGTCACTCCATTTCCAGAATTGAGATTTGTTATTTAAATTTGGTGCAACTGATAAACACTCACTGTGGCCTCAAATGAGTGGGGCCTAACCAGCCCTAATCATGTCCTCTCAGTTCCACAGTGAGCTGGTGCTCCCTGTTGCGATGTCTTTAATACGTCTCCACCATTCTCGCACAAAACGCAAGATGACTGTCCATTCGCTGACCGAAACTGAGAAACCCTGGGCACTGGGAGGCGCACCACAGCCAACTTCTCACAAGTACACAGTACATGTTCTGCCGACTCCCGCTCCGCCCAGCAGAATCTGCGACTCTGTACCTCAGACTTGACAGTTTTGGCCAGGTGGTACCTTAGTGGGCAGTGATCTGTGAACAGGCTACATACCATTAGTACTCGTAGACTTTCTCTCTCCCGACTGAGGAATGTCTCTTTTTCGCCCCCTGAAGAGTTTAAATTAAAAAATCTTGTCTGCCTTTGGTCTAGCACCCAGTACAGTGTTAATGTGTTTTCCTTTGCCCAGGTCTTCAGGCCGATCAGGCATTCCCAAACCAGCCCCGAGGTGGTGGTATAGGATGCCAGGATCTTAAGTGCAACCTGACTGTCCGACATAATGTATATTCTTTTCCATTTCAGGCCCCTCCGCAGGACGTGTTGCACGCACTACATCACCACGAAGAGCTCGGCCTGGAAAACTGTAGTCAGCGCACACAGTGATATTTCTGTCCCAATCTCTAGCCCATAAACTCCAGCACCGGCCAGGCCACATCTCACTGATATAATATACCATCGCTCCAGCCTCAAGAGTGGAACCACCTCCTTCCCATTTGGATCTTTCATGAATTCGTACCCGGAAAGGAAACTCAAAGTAAAATTTCATGAGTCTCTGACATGCAAAGCAGCCCCGTGATATTGGAAAAGAGCGTGTGGGGCTCTTCTTCCTCACCTGACAAGACCCAGTTCCAGCATAAGTGCCGCCTGCAAGTAGGCAGCTCTCTCCACACGCACGTGGAGAGGTGCAAAACCCGGCAGGACCTCTAGCGCAGCTGTGGGGGGTCTCCACATGCAACCGTCGGTTGGGCAGTGATGACTGGCTTCTTTTCATAATATCATTCACCTACGTTGTACCGTTGCACCTATAATACAAAAACGACAAAATAATAAATATCTGGTGCGTTGCAACACACAACTTTCCTTAGCATTACAACAATTCACTTTGTACATGGCTAATTCCATTTAATCAATTCATTTATCACTCAGTTAATTTGAACTTGGTCAAACAACGCTTTACGGCAGCAGGAAGCGGTAGCGCTTACAGTTCCAGATTTAATTGTGCTGCTCGTACTCATTGCAGGACCATTATTGAGCAATTGGTACACAGATAATTAATGAGGCTGTAAACACAAATTTTTTGAAGAAGGATAGTAATTACTTTTGCAGAGTTATTGGGTAAAAACGTTTAGAACTGGTGTTAAGCGAAACGGCGCTAGTAGAAATTCAGGAATTTCTGGAGTGAGCCCCATGTATCTCATGAGTGTTTTTAAACACTCACCCTACAGGTATTGGATTGGACTACAGCACGACTTTTTTTTTAACATTCTAGTAACATTCCAGCGGAGTTTAAAAGGAAAAAACCGCGGCAAAAACGCTTTTCGTCGAAAATTTTGATAATTTATTGTGCTGCTCTCGTCATTTTCCCACAAATGGGAATTTTATGGTATAGTTGTCTTATTAAGAGCTATCAATATAACAAAAATATTCAAAATCGTTAGAGCCGTTTTTGAGAAAAAACATTTGGTGTTTTGATCACTATGATAACTATAGTTAACTTACGGTGGATTTTGCCCATACCCTTATTTTTGCGTCCCATGGTAATCCGTAGGCTCGACATCAAGTTTCCGCTGATTTGGTACGGTTGTTTTCTCTAAAAACCGCGCTAAAATCGATTTCGTCGAAAGTTCGATAATTTATTGTGCTGCTCTCGTCATTTTCCCATAAATGGGAATTTTATGGTATAGTTACCATATTGGGAGCTACCAATATAAAAAATTTAATCAAAATCGTTAGAGCTGTTTTTGAGAAAAAAATATTTGGTGTTTTGATCACTATGATAACTATAGTTAACTTTCGGTGGATTTTGTCGAAACCCTCATTTTGGCGTTCCATGGAGGCCTGCGGGCGAGATATCAAGTTTGAGCTGATTTGGTACGGTGGTTTTCTCTAAAAATCGTTCACAGACACACATACACACATACAGACTGACTGACACACACACAGACACTCAGACCATTTTCCCAAATAGTGTTTTTCGGACTCAGGAGGGTCTGAAACGTAAAGATCTGAAGAAAACTCAAATTTTTTTTTTTCAGCCGACTACATAACTTTCCTTTCTACTTCGTAGAGCCAAGGAAAGTAATAAACCATTTACTAAAATCCTCGAAAAATAAGTTTCAAAAGACAATAATGTGGATACCAACTCAACTTCTTCAAAAATCAGGGCAAATCTGATGGCTGCCTCTGGGTAAGCACTTATTGGAGAGATGTTTCCCAAAAAAATCAGACTGCTATTTTTTTTGTTAGCTTGTTTTTGATGCAAACTACTGTTTATTATTCACATACGAAGGTGAGCGTACGGAAAGGATCAAACTATTTAAAAAATGCGTTTCACTTACCTCATACAGTGCAGAATGGATAAGAGCCCCGCACTTGAATTTGTTGCAACGGAGACGTACAAAGAGAAGCGTCAGATCGGTCAAGTGGAAAGTTTTTCCGGCCCATTGCGTCGAAAACCTTAGTTATCGCTCGTCATGTTTGTGCAAGGTCGTTGAAGGTTCTGCGATCGATTTTCACTCACGTTAGATATTCATGTGCATGTACATATGGTCTATGAGTTTTTAACGCAACTTTCAATATTAGATTTTCATGAGAGCCTGATGGTGAGATCGCGGACTTAATTAATAAAATATGTTCAGCGACTGGACGACGAGGGAGTTTTTTGGAACGGTGTGCCCTTGGCTGGTTCCCTTGAGATCCCCTGAATATATACTATTGTGAGGTGCGGATGTTAGCTAGTTGAAGACACCCTGAGAAAATCCTCGAAGCTGTTTTAACAAAAACTGAAAGAAACCAATTTTCGCTTCATATTTGAGGGTACTGGCATCAGAGTAATAGCAGCTCAATAAATTCCGAAATTCATGCGCCACTAGCCTCTAGGTAGAAGTCATTTGAGCCAGTTAATAAGACAATTATTTGGGTTAGTAGCTGGCATGATAAAAGTTGCTGAATGGCTGCGTGAGATTGTGTGAAAGGTTGCAAGTGTCAAGATGGAACCCTCCTCATGGGACGGTTCGTAGTGTATTTAACATCAGCAGGTGAACCGAGTCCGGTAATGGAGTGTAGCCGCTTCTCATTAAATGATGATTCTTGGCTATTGAGGGTTTTGTGAATGGAACGAGAAAGCTCTAGGTAGAAGTCATTTGAGCCAGTTAATAAGACAATTATTTGGGTTAGTAGCTGGCATGATAAAAGTTGCTGAATGGCTGCGTGAGATTGTGTGAAAGGTTGCAAGTGTCAAGATGGAACCCTCCTCATGGGACGGTTCGTAGTGTATTTAACATCAGCAGGTGAACCGAGTCCGGTAATGGAGTGTAGCCGCTTCTCATTAAATGATGATTCTTGGCTATTGAGGGTTTTGTGAATGGAACGAGAAAGAGGCCGTTTCACAGTTTCCGTCTTCTGGTCACTCCGTCTCCTGTCTCATCGTCGGTCCCGAAGATTGCGGCGTTGGACCAGGAGGTCCTGGAGGGGATGGCAGGGTCGTTGGCGGGTCGTGAGAGCCTAACAGACACAGATGAGGCTTCTCGGCTCCTCTTCCTCGGGCAGCCTCACGCAGACACAATGGGCCGGAAGAACTTTCCATTTGACCGATCTGATGCTTCTCTTTCTTGGGGCGCAACGTATTAAACCATCATAACAGTTTCCGGTCCAGCGCGGTCCTCGTCACAGCAGCCGCAGCGTTCGGCTGTCGCTCCTCTTCTTCCCAGGAGCCAACCGATTACTACCTTGTTTTCACCGTCAACCGGGTCGAAAAACCAAAAGGTTTGGTGACGGAGTAAGAGGAAGGGCGAGGAGTGGTGGTTAATTGTCGGGGGGTCGGTGCCTCCAGAACAACGTCGGACGTCGCGATTCCACGAATCCCTCAATAATCCTCAACTCGTACTACTACTTTTCCTACTTAATTTTACTCAGTCAAGAAATCGTTTTAATTACGGAACAAATCTGCCTGGTGTACATTTGAGCGAAGGTTGTTAATTTTAATTGATGGGACTGCCAACGAGATTACTTTAGAGTGATGTTCACAGTTCTGGATGTGTAGGAGAAATATTGCAACGACAAAATAATCAAAAAACGTATTTGAATTCCAGAATTTCTGAGATTGCTCCTGATTTGTATGCTTCCAACGTACAGGCAGCTTATCATTACTACGAATACGAGCGACATTATTGAGAAACAAAAACGCTAAAAACGTCTTTATTATTGTCCCCTGCTCTACCCCAACTGTTCTTCGTATGTCAAGAGTGAACGCAATATCCTGGCTTCCAGAAACGACCTGGACGCCCAAGATCACTGCAGACTCGTCGGAACCCATGCCAGTTGTCGTTCTGAGACACCGCGGTAGTGTTAATAAGGCGCTCGGCTTTGCAGCCCTTGAATGAATTTTCACTAGGAAGTTTCTTCGAGACTACATCATGACACTTGAAGCCGCACCTTCATGAGCACGCGGGCACGACCGCACCACATAATTTAGTGACTCACTTGTTTTCTTTTATCCCCCCTGAGGGCATGTGAAACTGAGTCCGTTTTTCACTGCGGCCAATTGTAACAACGTCCCTTACTCGTAGAAGGCTTTGTACATACAAGCTCCTTTTAGGAAGCCGAGTATGTTTTTTGCCGCTATAGCTTGCGGTTCTAAGTTAGGCCCAACGATGTCCAGACCCGCCCTGCCCTCTGTCAGAGAAAGATCAGTGTACCATGGTAGTATTCCCAACATCCATGAACGTCTTGGGTTGAGCCAGACCACTGGACAAGCCAGTTCCTTGTAAGACATGGCGACTTCAATGCGCGGCTTCACTTTTTTGCTCTCAAAGACTCTCTATCATGCACTTCTTGCACCTCCAGTGCAGTGAAACACGGACTGCTCCACTGTAGTTCCTACAACAGTACTTGACGGTTGTTGTGAGGGCAAACGAACTTAGCAGCATTGACTGCTACAAAGCAAGCCTAAAACCATTTCGCCGAGTTCGCGAAGAAGGTGATGGCAAAGAGACGTGGACAGTTGATCTGTCTCTTATCAGGTGGGAAACCAGATTAAGAACTCCTCCCAGACGGTACGGGATTCCTCAGGTTGTCAGGTCTGAGTTCTTCCATGACTGATATAACGGTCGTGGAGGGTTTAGGAACATTCATTAAATAAGGAAACACCTGTACCATGGCAGTGCGTCCATTTCAGTCTGGAACGATCCTCTCTCCCACTGCTCCCGTGAGTGAATGCGGACGCTGAATGCCTACAGAAAATTCTTCCGCTCTGGCATAACGTCAGTAGCAAGGACTGCCACCTCTTCTAATTTGAACTGCCTAATCGTTCCTTCCTGTATTAGCCCTAGAAGAAACACTACAACTAACTTTAATCTGACTTCCACTTGTTACCATAGGCACAACAGTTAGCATCCACTCCAGCATTTTGTGCACCTCATCTTGGTAGAGAGTGACTCCTCTCCTGTGGGTACGTTATGACGCCTATTCTACTCACCCTTAACACTACGAGGAGTCAGAACCATGTTATGCCACTGTAGGTGGTCCTGAATAAGCCCAAGAGCAGCTACGGCGCGTCCAACATCCTGGTCAGAGAGAGAGAGAGAGCAAGCACGCACGCACTTACGGAATAGAAGCTGAGAGGTTCTGAGAACAGCTTATCCTTCAGGTCGAACCGGGGCGTGAATATGCTCACAGGAGACGCCATGCCGGAGGCCCATAAAAGTATGCCCAGCTAAGCAAGCAATTTCATCCGCCTCCTGACAGTCAACTCTCCAAAACAATCTTCTCGAAGATATTGTGGGGGTTCTATTTTCCTTTATTTTTATTTTCGTTAATACCCCTTTGAAAAAGGTTCTCAGGGGGTGGGGACCTATTGTCCTATTCTCTCTCTAGGGCTCACACAAAAATAAAAGTAAACTTCTTCAAACAGGAAAAAATAAATTTACTATGAACTGTTTACGATCGAATAAATTTAATGACGGTGTTGTAATTATATGATTTCGCACCTGCGTCTGGGATCCAATGGGAAGCCCAGAATTCAAAGAAATAAGTCAGCCTGTTCTATTTTCCTGTGTGGAAAGGTTCGAGATGGCGATTCGCTATCCGCTTCAGAGACGGCTTCTCCACTCTCCAGCGTCTACCCTGTGACTACTTCCTGCGTTTTTGCGACGTTCGAGGTGGCGCTTCCCACTCCCTCGCCTTTTCTGCAAGTTCACGAGCCGAGTTCTGACTCCACAATATGCACCAGCGTTCTTAAGATCACACGGCATCTGGCTGAGGGGCCTGCACCGAGACGTTCGACCCTAAGATAACGCCAGATCTAGAGAACGGGCCCTAGGATTCACGGATCTTCAAAGAAACGCGGAAATCTTTGTTCGGCCTTGTACTGGCAGTGTTAACACGATCCAATGGCGTAACGCATGTTTTTCATGGTGCTGACCTGAATGCTAACTTTCATGGGGCCTTAACACTAAGTTACACCAGTTCTGCGGTTTCTGAACTGTTCGATTATTGATTCGCCCGAATCGAGGTTGAAGTTCTAATCAGAACAAAGTTTTGATTTCAGCAAGTTCCACGCATCCAAGTTCTCCAGTTAACTACAATCAACAGTGCAGACGCAGCCCAACTGAACGCAAGTTTGAAAACAATCCAGCAGTAGTTGCTGAAGGGAAGCGAAGTTTAAAACAAGGTTGGCAACAAGTGAGGGCTCCGCGGTCGGAGATGACCGAAGGGCAGATGTGCAACTTGCCAAGTAAAACGGGCAAAAGGGCTGCCACTGCCGGACGTTGGGATGTTGGGTCGGAAGCTGGTGAAGACGAAGGGTGATGGTCGCGGTTGCTGGCTGTGGCGGAGAGTAAAGGGGTGTAAGGGCGGACGGTAAAGGGGTGTAAGGACGAGGAAGGATTGTGAAAGGGTCCTGGAATGGAGAGGTAAAGGAGGGGTAGATGCGCGCAAACAAATCGTCTTGTGCTGACCCAAGTACATCCCCCGAGGCACCACCAAGACCGAAGTAACTGTAACAACTACTCTTCTTGCATCCCTTACCAGTTTCCACCCCCTCCCTCGCCCATCATCACTCTACTCCTCCTTTACACAACGCAAAAGGCTGAAGGGGATAAAGCTAAGGATAGGGACACGGACAGGAACCGGCATAGAGAGGAGGAGGTGGACGGGGAGAAGGATAGGAGTAGAGTATAGTAGGAGTTGAGGGATAGGAAAGGATGTTAGGATGTTGGCGGAGGAAGGGGCCGAGAAGGTCGTCCCCCGCCGGCAACTCCTGGATGGTGACGAGAGGGGTAAATCGTTAGCAACCCTTCAAACAACATCTTAGCTCAACCGCCCTCCAACTCCTTATGAAATGTAAACCCTCACCACACCGCTAGCTACCTAAGCAGATATTGAACGACCAGGAAACGATCTTGAGCTCATCGGACAAAACGATGAACCCTCATTTCTCATTTGTTCTGGAACAAACCGCCTCCAACTGCTCCGGTCAACAGTTTCATATACAACGTGTTAACTCGTGTTTTTATCGTAGTTTGGCGACATCCAAAGAATGAGGAAATGGCAATTGCAAAATTGGGTTTTCCTCAGATTTTTGAGTTTTGAGGTCTACATAATCAGAAAAAGTTGCACTGTAGGGCATGTGTGTGTGCTTTTCCGAGGGCAGGGAAGTGGTGAGAGGGAGATAGAGGCTCTAAGGGGTTGGCTCCGGCGAAGGACTAAGGCCTCACATTGTATTCTCACAGTCTGCAGTGATCTTGGATGTCCTGGGTGTCCTGTTTCCTAGAAGCCTTGCGCCTCATTCGGCAAGCCAAGAATTGTAAATGTGACAGGGAAGATCATATGTTAGTATCGTGGAGTGGAAGCGAGTAACATCAGAGTTGTAGCATTGACTGTGTCCTGGCGCGGTGGTCGGTGGGAGAAAAATCACGAGGAGATATGGGTCGGATGGGAGTGTTAGGTACATCGAGGTATCGCTGTGAGTTGCTAGGACCTTATAGGAACTGGTGGTCGTTTTATCGTGGAACATCCACTTATCATTCTTCCCTTACTCCTCACAATCCTTCTATTGTTAAGGCGCTCTCCCCATTACATTAATTTTTGTTGCGAAAAACGAAGAACTGGGAAGTTGGAATGCGGGAGAACGGCTGAACCGATTGAGCTGGTGCTCCTTACCTTCCTTGGACCTACAGAGTAAACAATCCGCCTAAAGAAACTGTTTTACCTTTCTCCAGATCTTAACGTCTCAAGGGCTTCTGAATCCATATAACTTTTTTCCAAAGCTGGCAATAACTGTATTTTTTGTATTTGCAGCGATTAACATTTTCATTCGCGCTAAAAATACAACAGCATCATAAAGATTAGTGCGCACAGTTGGGAATTGTAGGGGCGAACAACTGTTGCACAGCCCCAGCCAAATTGGTACAAATGTTCAGTGTCCTCAACCTGACCAGACTTTTTGAGGTCGAGCTTTCACACTTGAGGCAATTAATTTTTGCCGCTATGAAAAATTCCGTACTACCCGTGGTAATCATTATTCGTTCATGAATATTTTGAGTCCTGTCGAACACAAGGATTGGTATTTCCAGAGCCGACGTCGTACTTTCCCACATTTGAGAGTTCACTGGGTTTTCCTACACTCCATTGCTCCAGCCCTCCTAAGGCTCTAGCGTACACCCTTTCTGACTGTGACGCCAGACCACAATGCAGTTTGTTAGTCAGTGGATGATCCTACTAAGGGGCTCAGTTACCATTTGGGCGTTCATGCAAGGTTGGCACCATTACCCCTCTCCGAGGGGATTCGCTCATCTGATCCTTATTAATGTGAAGTAGTCTTCAGTGTTGAAGTGTTTTTTGTCTTCTGTTCTCCGTTCCTACTTTGATGCAACTGGGAAAACCCCAGGGGGGGGGGGGATTGAGTAGACGTACTTATGTCCTCCCAGCTCCACCCCCAGCTGATGTTCCCTGATGCTAGATCCCCACCACTCTCACTAAAAACGCCAGATGACCTTGAAGTATATTCAACCTACAACCTCTGCTGGTTGTGACTGAGGAACCCCAAGCACTCTGAGGCGCACTGCAGCCAGCCCCTCGCATGTGCACAGTACATGCTCCACCTCGCACAATCTGACCTCTGACTTGCCAATTTCGGCCAGTTGGCGTCTTAGTGGACAGTGACCTGTTAACACGCCACATACCATCTATATAATTTTTCTCTTCAGGCTGGGCATCTCTCTTGTTCGCTACCTAGAGAGTTTGATCTCAGTCAGTTTGGTCTGTCTTTGGTACCCACGCAGCTCTGCACTTCTCCTCCCTCGCTTGCCATATCCCATATTCAAGCGGCTCTTTCACCGAATCGGCCTCCTATCTCTATCGCCTGGCAACCAACACAGAGTTAATGTGTTTTCCTTTGCCAAGCTCTTCAGGCCAGGCAGGCATTCTAAAACCAACGCCAACGTGATGGTATAGGAAGCCAGGGCCAGGGGGGGGGGGATGCAGCCTGACTGTCCGACGTAATGTATATCCTTTTCGTTTTCAGACCCCTGCGCCAAAGGTGCTGCTCGCTCACCATCACAGCGAAGAATCTACGTCGCTCGCACCCTCGTTTTGCCTCGTTGAGTAGATTTGCAGATTGATTCACAAATTTGACTAGATTTGGTTCAGCTACTCCTTCCCAATCGTTTTCATACACACAACCCGTCGTCCTAAATTGTATTTCTCGGACTGAGAAGCTTTGAAGATTCAAATAAAATTAACTTTCCTTTTTACTCCGTAGAGCGAATGAAAGTAAACTCCTTGGTTCAGCGAAGTCGATGTGGTTTAAAAAAAAACGTCGGATTTATAAGAAATAAATGTTTCAGCCCGTCGCGTGAGGAATTATTTTAGGAAACGCGACGTAGAACTTCGTTTAATCCCCTTCGTTATTCGGGTGACTTGCTCAGGGGCACGGGGTGGGAACTGTAGGTTTAGTTTCAGCACCCCCTTCAACCCCCGCAATCTTCAAATGTCTCCTGCTTTTTCTTCGTAACGTCACCTTGGGAGGTGACAAAAAGGTCTCCAAGTCGTCGTCCATCACAGTAGTTTACCCGCTGTCTGGCTTCGTTAAGGACATAATAGGCCTCATTCACGAATAAATCAAAAAAGTAACCGTTCGAAAATCAAGGTGTCAGAACTATAACAAAATAGTAGGTTAAAGCCACTGTCCATCGAAAATCGAAAAATGAACAAATGTTCAATAGCTCTGCACGTTCCTCAATATTGTCAACATCAACTCAGTAGGAACCCGGTTTTGTCACAGTTTTGGTTGTTCACGTCGCCACTAGGTAAAGGAGACTACCGTATCAACCTGACTTTAACAGTCGCGAACATTCGACATGATTTTTCAATTTTTACTTGAAAAATAGAAAGAGAGAAACTTGAGATTTGATTTTATATTCCTGAGTCCTAAGAAATAGGAAAGAAAGCAAGAAACTCCCAAAAAACTTTCTGAACGAAATCAGTTATCATAGTGATCAAAACATCATTGTTTTCCTCATTAATAACAAACAACTAACGTTTTATTAAATTTGTTTGGGTGGGCAGTGTTCTCAACAACTGAATGACGTGAAATTTTCGTATTCGGAAAAATGACGGGATTGGCACAATAAATCATGAAAAGGCCATTTTAGTGTAGTGTTTTAGTTATAAATCGCACTTAGCGGAGGCTCGTCCGGGGCATTTATGCTGAAGGGGCACCTCAAATGCCCCGATTCGCTCGAGATTTCGCTGCTGTCAGTTGTAATCGAGCCAGCTCCCTCGTCGCTGTGTTGCCTGCGCTCGCGTTCGCTCCCACCCAGTTCCCGGTTTGTGGTGGTAAATCTCTGAATGTCATTCACGAATAAAACTCCTCGTGCAAATTGCATTCGGCTTCTACCGTAGTACTTCCCGACTCACCTAGTGCGATACCGCTTTCAATATCAATCTCCCCCGTAACATAATCAATCAGTTCAGCCGTTCTCCCGCAAATCGAACTACAGAAACACACACACAGGGACTGTTCCTAACCCTTCGATGAGGGTTATATCAGTCATGGAAGTTGTGGTTTCGCTAATGTGCAAGACGTACAGCAGGTTTTTGGTCGTTAGCTAGTCTCCCGATAGAAATCTGTTGCCCGTGTGTTACCGCGCAGAAGTCATCATCTGAGGAATCCCCTACCGTCTGGGAGGAGTTTTTAATCTGGTTTCCCCCCTAATCTAGCTATTTAGTTGGGTGGCAAGTTTCAAAAGGACAAATCAACTATGACCACGTTTCTTAGACCTTCGTGAACTCTGCAAAATGGTTATAGGCTTGCTTTGTGTAGCTGTCAATGCTGCTAAACTCGTTTGCCCTACCAACAACCGTCGCTCACTGTTGTAGAAACTACACTGGAGCAGCACGTGGTTTCTTGTTTCCTCCGCACTGGCGTGCATGACGGAGAGTTTGAGAGAGAAGTGGAGCCTCGCATTGGAGTCACCATGTCCCGTGAGGAACTGGATCGCCCAGTGGTCTGACTCAACCCATTTTCTAGAAAGACGTTCACGTATGTTGGGGAAGAACTCATACGTGCCACGACCCTTTGACGAGGATTCCCATTCTCAAGAAGACACGGTTACTATTACCTTTGGGTAGCGGATAGTAAAAATTAGCGTATAGCCGGAGCTGGTGTCCTCCAGGGTTCCCACCTTGTCCCCCTTCTTTTCACCCTCGTCGTCAACGACGTTCCTGCTGACTTGAGCTAGGTCAGCTTCCTCATCTCCACCGACGATATCAAGGTATTCACTTGTGTTCAAATGCCAATGGTGCCCTCCCAGTACGTAGCCCCAACTCCCTCGCTGACTCGTCTGCCAGAGCAGACCTTTCACTCAACTGAGCGAAATGTTCAGTAACATACTTCCATCTATGCTTCACACCTATTCCTCATTCGTCCCTCTATAGTAAAAGACCTCGGGATGCTTTTGGGCCCCTCTGTCCATATTGCTCAAACTTCCACTTGTGCAATGCCGTTCCCTAGGCTTTTTGAAACGACATACCAGGGAAATCACCCTTCTTCCTGCTTTGAATGCCTTTTATCAAGCAATGATTCTTCCTACTTTCGAATATGTCGTCTGGTTGTCAGGTCGAGTGCATCGAGCCGCTCTCTCGCACACTATGTCTCTCGAGGCCAGCCAACCACCGTATAATAATTGACACAGCCTTTCTCGACAGTCTCCTCTCGATTCGACTTGATGCTGCTTGCTTTCTCACTCAGGTTATCCTGCGCGTCCTCTGCTCAAACTTCTACCATACTGCCTTTTGTGGTTTATTACTTCGTTGAGGAAGGTATCTAGTTGTGCTCGGCAATCCGATCGGCCAAAGCCTATGGTTATCATTGGCAATGGTTAAAAAATTATAATTATAATCACAGTAATTATAGTTAGCCAAAGACTACTAATCGAAAGAACTCGAGGGACAATAACTACAGCAAAAGAAATCGTTTCATGGTTTGAACTCCTTCCCTCCACCCGCCAGCTAGACTCGCAGCATCGTGCCAATTGCCTGAAATTTGTCATTTTCGTAGTTTCGTAGTAGTTAGGTATTTCGTATCGTTCCCTGGTGTTGGTGTATTATTTTTGGTTTTGAGTCGAATGGGATGGGTCTCGGAAGTGTGAGACCAGGTCAAGCTGTTGAAGAGAAGAATAAACCGTTGTGTAATAATTTGCAGGGTTTTCCCCCTACAAACTATGTGACCCACTGCCCGTCGGGCCGTCTGCTATCCTGCTTCTTTAATCCGCGCCCCATCTTGAGCTGTCTACATCCCTGACTCAATCGGCACTCTCCCCACTGATTCCTCTCAATCACGCTCGTTTCTGTATCTACCACCATTGACACTACACTCTTTTAGTGGAACGTCTCGTGCATTCTCACAAGTATGTGATGGTGACCACTACTGCCATGTATGGTTACTGGTTAACTCCCCGTTCTCTGTAAATTAAATGCGTACTCGCTAAATTCGAGCCGATGGACCTTCTGTGAAGGCTATAAAATAGCTAGGGACCGCCCATGAAATTCTGGAATTTCCACTAGTGTCATCTCTTTGACCAACTGAGTAGTGTTTTTTTCGATGTTCTTCCCCAACCATGACGCCTACTTTTTAAAAAAAATCTCGATAGCCTCATAACTCACCTGTGGAACTGGTTAAACAAGAAAGGCAGAGATACAGAGGGAGAGATAGGGCACACTGCGCGTGAGTAGCAGCGTGATAAATTCCATATCTTCAAGCGCTACCAGTTTCTGCATAGAATCCTAGAAGAACTAAGAATATTGCCCTGAATATTAGGTACGTGGGGTCATGAGATGGGAAGGCTATTTCTAGTCGGTTCGCGTGGTGAGCTCGTAGGCGACGGCCACCCAACTAGGAAATCGGTTGGTTCTGTTGGAGGCTGTTCGCACGTCAATCTGCGCGTCAGACGACGGTGGAGCGTTGGTGTAATCGAGGGGGGGGGGGTAGAGAAAAGTAGCCCGATGCCCTGGCAGGATAAACAGTCAAAAGAGAAGCGGAAGGAACAGACCCAGTGTATCGGTGACGAGACGAGGGGAAGGTAGAGTTTAGGAGAACTCGTGTGTTGTGACATGATAAGTCGTGATCTTTGTGGGCGGCCATCCAGCAATTAGCCGAGACACGAGCGGTCCAGATCTGTGGAGCTGTCACGAGCCTCAGGCTTCTCTTCGTTTGAGGTCCCTCTTCCTCGCAATAGCTCGATGAAACACACTCCTACGAGGACTGTCACTCCGCTGGTCAGCGAAAACGTCGGAGCAATGTCAGTTGAAAGGGAATGTTTTCGCTTGCTTTCGACGGGGAGATTGGCCTGATTGTTTTCATTTTGGTATGACGAACTATTTTCATGGGTTTACAATAATTACAGTTACTCTTCGGATTTCAAACAATTATAAAGTCTAGGACTAAAACCGGGTGGGCAATATTTTTTCCGACAGATCTCAAATGTTTACTTTCCTTAGCTCTTTGTAGTAGGAAGGAAAATGATCTAATCGGCTGGCCAACCTTTTTTAGTTTTCTCCTGTTCTCTCTTTTAACTACTTTATTTCCTTTTCACTGAGGTCCGTACACTACTGCTAGGTTCTGAGGAACGTGAAGTTTAGCACGGGCGAATAAAAACTGACGAATGAGATGAATAAGAGGTATGAGTATGACGAATGAGATGAATAAGAGGTATGAGTATGACGAATGAGATGAATAAGAGGTATGAGTATGAGAGTATAGAATTCTCGCTATATGGGGGAGGTCTCTTGATTGGTGAACTGGTATAGGAACACGGGCTACGAGCGAGTGAGTGTAACTGAGTGAGAGCTCAGAGTCTAGTACTTTATCAGGCAAGTAATAGCTCAGAAATGACACGAAAAAAGGGGATGAGCGAAACCTCATGGGAACCTGTTAGAGGGAAAATCCTTGCGTTGGCAGGGCTTGAAACAATGTCAAAAGGTTTATTGACTTGAGGCTCTAGAATTCCGGGGTTCATGGCTAATGTTGGGAGCTAGGGAAGGTCCTGTGCTCCGGTTCTTAGACCTAAACATTATTGAAGCAATGTTTCCTGTATTTTTCAATAATCCAAGATCTCGATCTCTGAGCCCTTCCCCAAACTTTGTACCTTAGACACCAATCCAGGAATCCCAGACCCCCTGTCAATCAGCTCTTGGACAATTCAAGCCCTGAAAACACAATTTCATGACTGTGTTTCATGAAGCCGACAACGTATTTTCCCTCTGACGGTTTCCAAAGTTGAATTTGCCCTACTCCCTTTCCTCGTATTCTTCTCAGCCCTCACAAGTTCATGCCAGGAGTTGACTTTCAGCTCTCGCCCAGTTACTAATTCTATTGTTGACAAATGTAACAATACAGTCCTTTCTCTCACTCACTTAATCGTCAGTTTGTTCGTATTAAATTCCTCATGCCCCCAACGAGCATATTCAGTAGTCTACAATACGATTCTCTGTAATCTATGTTTTTTTCTGGGATGTAATGCTTAAACTTAATTGTGTTAAAACTAGAGAATTGTAATAGCGTTTAAGTAAAAACAACGTTGATACGTGCAGAAGGCTCGCATGTTGTCAGGGCGGTACAAAAGAATTCGTAATGGCAAACGTTTGAATTCTTCGGGTTTCGAAACAGATAACAGAGCGGTCAAGAAAAGATGGGAACTTGACCGGAGATTAACGGCAATGCCAATTATTGGATGAACCGATCCGCATCAGTCGGAGAAGGCGAAGAAGGTTCGGGTCACGATGCGTGTTGTAGGAACACAACGTCCTAGGCGTTAACGTAACATCTCTTCTCCAGAGCGGGAAAAACCTATTGGACGAAGAGATCACGGATCTGGTACACTCAACGTCATTATCTCGTATGCCCATGCGTGGCCAAATCGTGACCACCTCAACATCCTTCCTTCCTCTCTCGCTCGTAACTCCTAACTCTCGTCCTTATCGAGTGTGACCGACTTGAGTCCTTACCTCCACAACCGCCCCCTCCCCCTACCCTCTTCATTCCCACACCTCGCTTCCCTTACGGCACAAACGATCTGTCGTCATTTGCTGGCCGCCTTCCCGACGGTTTTACGACAGGCTTTGTCCTCGTGTTACACTTATTCTCTGGAGCCTGGTGAACCGACTCCCGTCCGCCTCTTTCATCTTCTTCGAGGCTCCGATTGTCTTCCACCTCTCTTTCTTCGAAGACTCGCTACAGCAAATTAGCAGTATACTTTTCGATGAATGCCTTTACCACTTATAGCACAATTCAGCTCAAAATAGTAGCTCAATATTCGTAAAAATTCTCTAAGTTGAGTTCGTGCCAACTGGCGAATTCCGTCTTTCCATTCACCCTCCTTCCTAGCACTGCAAATAACAGTTAGCGTAGTTGTTCAAATGAATTCAGTTACGTAGTTTCTGCGAACGTTTCACAATTGTAGAGAACAGGAACTAACCAGATGGAATTTTATTTTCAGTTTCGACTCTTCAAAACGTAAGCGAAGTACTGAAGCTTGGAGGGGGAGGGGGGAATGGAATTTCCTTCAGATATGTACGTTTTGAGGTCTACCCAACACTTCGTTGCGTCTGTATGTTTAGTTCAATTTGCAGAACGGATGGACCGGATTCTTAAATGGTGTTTTTCGCTCACGAAGCGCTTGAAAAATATATCCTTTTCTGCGAAAGATTTGAAAAAAAATGTCTGGTGCGGGACGTCATCAGTGCATTCAGCCATTTTCTTGGCTTCAGCCACTAAGTCAACCTATTTTTCGCAAAGTTCTATAACTTCCTACTAGTGTCATTAAACTTTCAACGCATAGGAGTTTTATTGGACTATTGCCCTAATTAGTCTGAGAATGATAGTGTCCTAAGAGACAGATTTGTGATGAAAAAACTAAGCTACAATCGATTCGCTTCGATATTTTCTAGTGCTCATATTGTGAACATGGTCCTGTCGTGTTTTAGAAAAAAGTAGGTGTTTTGATCACTATGACTAGTTAGTTTGGAACCTTTTTTGGACGCACACTTATTTTAGTGTTCCTCAGTTATCAGTATGCTACATATCTAGTTATGAGTTCATCCCTTTTCTCTCAATGACGTTCACAAGCACACACATTTTGCCAAATGGCGTTTTTCGGACTCAGTGGCCCTTGAAATGTAAACGTCTGAGGGACATCTTTCTTTTTTTTCATCCGATTTCATATCTTTCGTTTCTACTAAATATGGCTAAGGAACGTAAAAATGCGTCGAAGAGGCAATTTAGCTATATAGTCAAATTTATGGGAGATTGCGAAATGTTGTGTGTTGTTTTATCTTCGTTCATCGTGAATTCATAGATACCACCGGTTCCATTAATGTTCCTCAACGCTTATAAGAGAGTTACAGCGAGTGATGGTTAAGGCGGTTGCGGTTTCGATATCGTACAACTGCCTGGGCGTCCACTGGACCAGAGGTATGACCCTGGATAGTCCGTACCGCCTGGAAGTTCACCTGCTCCAACCATTTACTTGGGAGGCAAATTTCAAAGTGAGAGAGAGATATCAACTTTGACGGCGTTCCTTTGTCATAACATTCTTTGCAAACAGGGCGAAACAGTTACAACGATGCTTAGTCAGAGCTGGAAGGCGTGGCTGTTCATCCAACAACCGTCGCTCACTGTTGTAAGTACTACGCACGTGGTGTCCTCTGCTTTGAGAGGAAAGAAGTGGAACTACGCATTGAAGACGCCATGCTCCGTAAGGAACTCGCTCATCCAGTGGCCTGGTTCAACCTACCTTCTTCTAAGACGTTCGCGGATGTTGGGGGAAAAAACTAGTACCCCTCCTTTTGACGAGGATTCCCATTTCGCTCGGTATTTATCGAGTGTTCACTCATCTAGCGCTAGTTTTCGTTCAATGGAGAGCTCTATGCGCAGTTCAGCCCAGAGCTACATCTCTACCCTCCAGCATGCACTAACCCACAGCAGTGCCCTCCTTTAACTGATTGCAAGTTTGCCCAGACAACGAGATAGCAGCCAATCAAGCCTAAGTAAATGCCTTTGGATTGTGTCTCAGTAACACATACTCAAAGTGGCCTTGTTAATTGTTCGTATTGAGGAAGACCTTGCGAGGGTAGTGCCTTTGAGGATTTCATATTACGGTTATCTAGCGCTTAAGCAGGTTGGTGACTACTGGAAAACATATTGCAAGTTTAATTAAAATAATTAGGACTGTTTTATAATAAAAAATGATGCTCATAACAATGAAATAACGTAAAAAACGAAAAAGGACGGGTCTGAATAAAATCGGACGTTATTCCCTTAATTTATGGTAGCATTAAGTTAAAATGGGCGTGGTGAAGCACAATCCTGACAGGACATCGAACTGCAACCAAATCTCTCGCCCATTTTGCGGTGGTCGACCTCCTGACAGAAGCTCAAACCGAGGAACCCGGTGAGACATGGAAAGGAAATTATTCACGTCGGTCGGAGATATGTGCGCCTCCAGCGATATTAGTGAACCACTGAAGGAAACAACGTCCCCGACCTTTCGCTGCCATTGGGCTCAACCCCTCTGATGCATTTTCCATCTTTCGCCGTCATAAAATTCGTTGGCAAGAAACTGCGCGCGTTGAAGCAACGAGGGGGCACCGTAATTCCACGCGTCACGAAGCGGAAGGCCGATGGTGATTTAAGTAGGCAACAGGTTTACGAGTAGGAACACGGCCTATTGTTCTCTACTCCTTGGCCCTCTGATAAGTTGCAAGTGCGGCCGCCATACCGACGCACGCAGAAGGAGTTCGAGGGCAAAGTTTGTTGAGTGTGGAAGTGTTATAAGTCGTTCACGCGGCATTTAACGGAAGCGAAACAACTTTGATGAGCCCAACAGCTTCGACGATGTTCGTTGAAGTAGCGGGACCCCACAAGGGCATTGTTATTCTCTAAGCGACATATTTGCCAGACACTGAGAACCACTTGCCCAGGGAACTGAAAAATATCTGGTGCGACGCATCTTCCAACTTTCCTTAGCACTACGTTCATTCGGTATATTCAACTCTATTCCGCTACCCGAAGGGAAGGAAAGTATAGTAATCGGCCCAAAAAAAATTTGGGTTTTCTTCAGATCTTTACGTTTCAGACCCTACTGAGTATAAAAAACCTAATTTCGGCGCGTTGTCCGTGTGTATGTATGTGTATGTGTGTGTCTGTAGTTCGATTTGCGGGAGAACGGCTGATCCGATTGAGCTGGTTCTTTTTTGTTTTGTTCGTTACTTTTCGTAGACACCAAACTAAGGTTATGGACGATTTCGGCCGATGGGAAGGGGGGTGGGGGACGAAAATGTACCAAAAACTAGGGTTTTTCGCATTTTTCTCGAAAACAGCTCTAACGATGTTGATCAAACTTTCAAATTATCTTCTCCTAATCAATACCTAACTTTTCTTCTCTATACATATCTCCATGAAAATACGGCGAACGGAGATATGGGCCCCTGAAGCAAAAATAGGTTTTTTACGCTTTTTGGCGAAACGGCTTCAGCGATTTTCACCAAGCTCACAGGATGTTTTCAAATAGTTAATACCTACATATTCTATTCAATAAATGTTCCTGTGACGGTCCATTGAACAGAGATAAAAATCAAAATGTGTCGAAAATAACGTTTTTTCTAACATTTCCGTAAATTCCAGGGTAACTTTTTCACCAGATGTGATAAATTCTAATGGAGTGTCTTTTATTTACCCATACCAACATTTCGTTCTGTATAATTATTTCTGTATGTACATGTTGAACGGAGATATAAGCCAAGTTAACTCAGAAAAGGAGATTTGTCGAATATTAATTTATCGGTATTCCAATTGTCTCAAAAACGGCTCTAACGATTTCGATCAAACTTACGGAGTACTCGCAGCTAACTAGTCTCTACATTTTGTTCTCCATAAATGTTCCTGTAAAAATGCGCTGAACGAAGATATAGCGCCCGCATATGCAGCTGGTGTTCGAACTTAAAGGGGTGGCGGAAAGTACTGTGTTGCTACGCACCAGATATTTCTGTTTTGCAATTATCATTTGAGGCAAAGGGGAAGCTATACTGGACAAGGCAAGCTCTCCTCCATGGGGTGATTGCTGGAGACGTAGCGAGAGAATGTTATTTCTCGTCTCGCATTTCACGTAGCAGATGAGGTCCTGCCAGCCAGGGAAACTGTGCCCATAAGGAAGTCCTTGTTCGAGCAACTGCAGGACAGCGGGAAGTGCTACCCACCGTGAAGGCCTCTCCCCTGGACACACTTACCTGGCTAAGGGGGATTGCAGTTCAGGTATCACGCAACCTGACCTGATTGTCAAGCCCAATCCTGAGGATACACGTGTGAATAAAACTGCAAGAGAACGCCTTTTGGCAATTCCTGCTCTGGGGCCTGCCACCCATTCAGCTCCTTAGGCTGCTCAAGCCACAAGTAATGGGAATAGCATCACGGGAGGCATACCTGTCAACACAAAGTGCCGCCAGGTGGAGTGTAACCGGATATGAAGCCAATATGTTGGATTCATGGAGGATGTGGAAGGTTCAATGGAAAACTTCCCATCTCTAATGACCTGTTGGCTGGAGAGGGGTAGAGGCCATATGTCTAGGTACCCTCTCCAAATGCCTAAGGCTTTTTGTCTTGTAATTTTCAGGCAAAAACAGTGGTATTCTGGAATTATTAATGCTGCTCTTATGAACGTTGTTACGTATAAGTAGTGTATTGGACTTTCACTCTGATATTTCTGAGAATAATACGACAGTCACCTCTTTTGTTGGCAACACTGCTAGAACAGCTGACTCTGAGAAGGGTGCTAATGGCCGGAGGGGTGTAGGGGGTGGCCAACCCATCTAATCTCTTATCAATTGAGAAGGTCAGTTGTCAGTTGTCGTTCGCCCCCTTTTACACTAATTTCGTTTTCTGTAAGAACCTCCAACATAGTAGCCTTGGGACTGTAGGCCATCGTGCTCAATTCAATAAAATGCTTCTTCTTTTTAGGAAATCACCTGGTATGAGGCGGAAAGGTTCAAGTTGGCCCATTTTCCGTTCTATTGTGGTCTCAATTGCACAAATATCTACAACACCATCGTACAAGAAATAAGTCTACCATAAGTCCTGAGACTACATAACATGTAAGTTGCCTGGCTGAGTGTGGCTGATCGTGCTTCAAGGGTTAATCCTAAGGAAGCCACATGCCAAATTAGTATGTCGCCACCCACCTCAGGAAGTGGTCCAAAAAGCATCTACTAGCTTCGCTGTCACTCCGATTACGGAATAACCCCCTACCGTAAGAAATGTCAAAAAACCTTGTTCAGGTCTGAGTTAGGTGGACGCTGAGCGAGTGCCTGGTCTCATGCACAATCGAAACTCCATGACTTTCGACCGAAATATCTATCGTATGAGTGTTGAACTGTCGTTTGGATAACTGAACAGACGTCTGCGGATTGAGAGGAAACGGCTGAACCAAATCACCTCAAACTTGATATCTAGCCCACAGGTTGCTATAGCTCGCCAAAATCAATGAACAAAATCCGCCTAAAATTAGTTACAATTATCATAGTGATCAAGACACGAAAAGCTTCAAAAAAAGCTTCAACGATTTTGATTAAATTATTTGTGTGATTAGCTCCTGATAACACAACACCATGGATTTCCTGCGTGAGAAAACGACGGGAGTACCAAACCACCAAACCAGAGTACCACTATGGATTACCAAACATCTCTACGAAAATCGGTTTTTTCTCAACTCCGCTCGAATGATAACAGAACTGCTGATAGCTCCCAAAAGAAAAAAGCTCAACTTTTTTGTACGCGATTGCAATTCTATCTTTACTTTTGGGTAGCTGAAAGTATCAGTTGATCCAAAAACGATTTTCGTCGAAATACTGGATCATTTATTGAGCAGCTCATTTTCAACTTTTTTTTTCAATCGACGGCTTGTTCTGAATTTTTCAAATCAAGGTGGTCGCCGTCTTTTTTGTGTTAATATTTGGCGTTTTGATCACTATGATAACTATAGTTTATTTTGAACCGATTTGGTTAACGATGTTCTTTTGGCGTCGCATGACAATCAATTTTGAGCTTCTCAAACGATGTTTTTTGGAATCAGGATTATGGAACGTGAAAACGTTTTGGGATAATTGCTAGTGAGATCACGATCACTGAATGTTCGTTTGGCCGAGGAAAGCGGTGTGTTGTCTCTCTCAGGCAGGCTCTTGGTTCGTATTGTAAATACGAGCTATTCAAGAAATAAGTTCGACCGCCTAAAAGCGAAGAGGAGGCCGTGGCTTTTGTCATCCTTCTTTCAGGGGAGAGAGAGCGAGAGATTTAACCGCCGTTTCGGTGAGCGCATCCGGTCGTCTCTCCGAGTTATTGATGCACCGGCCTTTTTCTGTCCTTTTCTGGGAACCTGCAAAGCCAATAAAGCGAAGGCAGGCGAAGAGGGAAAATTGAAGGTGAAACAATTCGAAGGTGACCAGCCCACTAGTTGCGACACATCCTGCCTTTCTTCACAAACTCCCAACTACTGGCCATTTACCCAGTTGTTCACCTCGAGCGACCGAAGAAACGGCATGTTCCTAAACAGGAGATCCCTGTTTTTCCAAACATTGAGAAACGCTTTTCATTGAAGAAATGGCGACACTGTGAATTGAATCTGACGCTTTTGTTCCAGGGGGGGCTTTTTACTTTACTACGTATACGATTTCACTACTCGAACTTCATTCAGGAAACTGGAGTCTTGGAAATCGAGGAGAGCGAGCAGCGTCCGCTGGAATTGGAATCTGATTCAATCGAACGTCCTCTCCTTCTTCAATTATAACACATAACATTGTCCAACATCACTTTTCAAATTGCAATTTTCCACTGCAGTTTTCGATAAGACGAATCACACAACTCTCATTCGTATTTATTTTGTGTCATGGTTTCGTTACCTCATAGCGTGACGTTTCTTGGCAATCGTTGAAGGCCTGCTAAAAATTGATTGATAAGGACAATTCCAAGATCACACGGTCTAAGCTCAAAAGAACCTCGGAAAGTTCGATCGAATTGAGAACAGTAATTGAATTCGTACCGATTTAGCTTGAGCTGAGACAAACAACTACGGTTCATTTGAAGCGTGCGAAGAACCACTGAATGCTCGTGGACTGAGACAAGTGTACATATTTCTTTTGAGTTCCGTTCAGTTTTTTATATACAACTACAATATTAAGGACAATGGCCTATGTATTTGTAACTATAGTAATCATGATGATCAAAACTCCAAATTTTCCCCCCTGAATAACGGTTTCAACGATTTTGATTGAATTTTTTGTATTCATAGCTCCAAATAACACAACAGCGCCAAGATATTCTCATCCGTGGGAAACTGGCGAGAGCAGCATAATAAATTATAATAAGTTTCGAAGTAAATCGATTTCAGCGCAGTTTTGTCGTTATTAACTCTACTTAAATTATACTAGCATTCTCCGAAGGTGGTAGTTAATTAAACTATGATGGCGCTCCTACAATGTTTGTAAAATAGTTAAGTACAATCCCAAAAATTCCTTAATTCACTTATTACCATTTCTTACGGATTTTACCCGATAATTCCGAAACAGTAAACGCAATTCTTCTCAGAGAAATCGACTAGGTAGTCTTACGAACCACCTGTGCACTGATCACTCAATAATGGTCGAGGCACGAGTAGGAGCAGCCCAATAAATGCCGAAACCTCACGCTCCAACATTCATACTGAACGTAGTTAAAGCTGAATGAAGAACGAATTTTATTAGGTGCTACAGTGAAGAAAATAGCTTAATGAGCGTGGAGCCTAGGAATGCTGTGCAATGCGTCACACCAGATATTTTTTAAAACTTGTAAAACCATTTAATTTATATAAAATTCACAGCGTGTCTTCGGCTAGACAATTCTCAATGAAATTATCCTTTTCACCAAGTTTAATAAAATGTAGATCAGTATTTTAATTGTGATCCTTGTGAAGGGCAGGATCGTTGTTATGGGCAAATATGGTTTTAAAAACACCCAACAACGATATTTTGACATTTGTATTGCACTTATGTGGGGGTGAAACAAAGAACAGCGACCGCTGTCACCGCTTCTTCTGATAAGGCAATATATCGATATATCACGACTGAGGTCAGGTTATCGATATGCCCGACATCGTAGGCTCTGGCGCCATGTTTGAGATTAGAAATAACGACAGCTGTACGATTATGCCAATTATTTAATGTTCATTATGTAATAACCCGTTATATAATTATTTTAAATGTACAAAGGCTATGAAATCAAGAAGGTGTATGTGAAATAACAAATTTATTTGATGATGATCTAACGAGGGCATTTCTGAAGGATGTGGTATAGGTTTACCGAGTGAACAGTGGAGGAGAGGAAGTGTCCGGCAGTTCTTCGTCAGGGACTTCTTACAATCTGTAAGTACAGTATAACATTGTTCCAACTTTTGTTAAATGTACGTTTTCGCCAATCCGTTAGTTATCTCATATTTATTTCATATACCCATTCTTAATTTCATCGAATTAACTCCTTTTCATAGTCTTTGTACATTTAAAATAATTATATAACGGGTTATTACATAATTAACATTAAATAATTGGCATAATCGTATAGCTGTCGTTATTTCTAATCTCAAACATGGCGCCAGAGCCTACGATGTCGGGCATATCGGTAACCTGACCTCGGTTATGATATATTGCCTTGTCGAGGAAACGATCCCTGTTCGTTCATTTTACCCTTATGTGGTACTGGTATCGTTTCTTAGGTATTTTTCGATCCTGTGTCGAACAGGATGGGCCTCAGATGTCCAGGACTGTGTCTAGGGAGGAAACAGTGAAATCTAAGTAAATATAGTGAGGCGTATTCTACGACTTGAAGAAACTCCCTTGACGATATAGCACAAAGCTATCGTTTCTTCCCGGGCTACGCTCATTTCCCGCACTGCCCCGCGTCTCATGTAACTGCTCGTCAGCTGGAAAATTTGTCGCCTAGAAAATTTCAATATCCGTTGTACTCAGGTCATGTTCCGTATCGTTTACTCGTATTTTTCGATGCTGAATCGAATGTAATGAGTCTAGGAGGAGTTTGACTGCGTCAAGCTGTGCATGAGAATAACAAACCGTTGTCGAATAATTTGTAGTGTTTTGGTTAGTCATTAGACCATTTTTGTTAGACCCCCTCCCCCCTTCAAATATGTCATTTTACGTTTCGAGGAATAGAGATTCTAAATGTGCGATACCCGTCCGCCGTCTAGGCCATATTTTAACGTAGTCTGAATAATCCATTTTTTCAACCAAAAATTCCAATTGGGATTTCAGTTGTCCTGGCATTCTCGGCAATTCGATAGAACGAAACTCACCGTTGTCATGAGCAACAAATGGTTTAAAAATTAGCTGAAAACGAAAATTTGGCAGTTTTATTGCTTTTACGTCGTGTTTGGTATAGTTTCCTAGGTAATTTTTTATGCTGAGTCGAATAGGACGGGCCTCAGAGTCAAATTACAGTGAGTATAGTGTGGGGAATTCTTTTAGTTGAAGGAACTTGCATTATAACGAAAGTTATCTTTTCTCCTTGGTCTGCGCTGCTCTCACTGCCTCTCGCCTCACTCCAATCGTCCATTAGCTCGACTCGTCCTACCAATCGCTGGTTAAGATTGGGGCGAAAATTTCCCGAACTGAGGACCATCCTCCTCAGCTCCTTCAGTTCACAACAGAAAGGGGCAGCAAACAAGTGTGGCCTTGAAAACTTTGTTCTCCCGATAACCATCAATATACAACAAAACACACCACCGACATTCCTCCTTCTTTTGAGCTGCTCATGCGACCAGTGCTGTTCTACATCTCCTGCAGTTTCTCTACGTTCGATCCGATTCCATACAACGCGATCCATCAAACTTTTTCCGCGTGTCGCCGTCCTTTGTGCTTCATACCATTTCTACCCTCTATCATCTCTGCTGCTCACTCCCTACAACTTTCAACCGGTAAGATCATTCCAATTTTCTTCTGCACTTGACGTCGCCACATTCACCATATTTTTCAATCAACAACTTATCACCTCATCAAGGCCCCAACGACAGTTAAATTCATTTATTTATTTCTTGGCTCGAGCCCTTAAAAGAACTCTTAATTTGAACATAAACATCTTTATCCTTTTAATTTCGAATCACTTTCCTTATTGTTCTTCTCTCATTCAGCATCCCCTTCCTTCACCCTTTTTTCACATTTAATTTATCGGATTTTCTACAGTGGTTCTACACAATTTGGGAAAATGGTGTGTGTGTGTGTATGTGTCAGAATCTACTGACCTGAAAAAAAGAATACAAAAAGTGTGTGTGTGTCCGTGAACGATTTTTAGAGAAAACGACCGTACCAAATCAGCTCAAACTTGATCTACTCCGCAGGTTACCATAGGACGCCAAAATAAGGGTATGAGCAAAATCGACTGAAAGTTAACTACAGTTATCATATTGATCAAAACACATATATTTTTTTCTCAATAACGGCTATAACGATTTTGATTAAATTTTTAATATTGGTAGCTCTTAATAAGATAATTATACCATTTGGGGGGAAATGACGAGAGCAGCATAATAAATTACCAACATTTTCGACGAAAATCGATTTTAGCGCGGTTTTTCCTTATAAACTCCGCTGAAGTGTTACTAGAATGTTCACAAAAAAAATTTAGTAGTCTAATCCAATACTTATTGGATGATATGTAACATAAGATATATGGGCTCTATGGGCTAGCGCCGTTTCGCTTACTACCAGTTCTAAAATTGTTTACCTCATAACTCTGCAAAAGTGATTTCTATCCTCTTCAGAAAACTAGTGTTTACAGCCTCACTAATTCTCTGTGTACCAATTGCTCAATGGATCGGGAATCAGTATGAACAGCACGATAAATTCCGGAACTGAAAGCGCTACCGCTTTCTGCTGCTGGGAACTGTTGTTTGACCAAGTTCAAATGAACTGAGTGATAAATGAATTGAATAAGTAGAATAAGTCATGTACACAAGTGAATTGACATTGACCTTTACCCACATTTCCGTGATTATCCTTTGAATGGAGATATTAGCCAAGATTCCTCGGAAAGGTAGACAACAATAAACAATAAATGGCCCGTCTTTCTCATTTCCTCAAATACGACATTTTGTTCTGCGTACACGTTTCTGTTGAAACGCTTTGAACGGTGGTACAGCGCATCGTCAATCGTACTCGAGTGGCGGAAAGTTGTGTTGCCCAGGACCAGATGTAAGTAAATGAAACGCTAATGGTTTTCGTGAGGAATGTTCGAGTGAAGGTCATAAGTGTTCGACGTTGCTCTGGTCGGCGGATCCTGAGGTGTCGTGAGTGAAAAGGTAGATGAAGCGAGCGCGATAACGTAGTCCCGATTTCATAATTACTAATAGAATACCCAGAGCAGAAGACGTATCTCTAAGGTCGTAGAGTTCGCTTTATTTGCTTTAGAAAGTTCTGAAGATCTCCTACGACCCAAAGAATGATATTTTATGAGATCTCGTTGTCAGATTGGAGCAATTAGAAGATCATAGGGGATACGAAGTAGTTGCGGAGGAGGTGCTCTGCACTTCTCTGCTCTGCTCTGCTCTGCTCTGGTGCGCCGTAAAAATAGAGGGAACCCCTCTCGCAATGATTTATTGGTCCCGATCACATGTTCATGGGCGTAATGGCCCTCACGGCGTCGTTTCCTTCTCAACAGTTTGATCTAATCCAATCTTTATTTTTCATGCTCGACCCCGTCTCGAATCCGTCCTTATCTCATCCATTCCCTTCTCGTTGCCGTTACAACCGTTAATCGACGTTCTGCCATATCGATTGTCGACACGACGAGTTACTTTGGCGCCAATGACGTTCAACAGTCACACACCATTTAAGTAATTATGGGGGGCGGGGGGCGTAAACACTTTTCGCACGAACTCAATATAAGTCCCAAAACCTAGAGATAGATCTTCACACGACGAGGTGTACTTTTACTCGGCATACATGCCACTTCCAATCCTTGTGCCTAAAACAAGCCAATACATACTTTTGCTGCTTATTCTGCCGAGCTGCGCCTACCGAAATGTGGGCGATTAACTTCTTGGCAGCAACTTCAGGTAACAGAAGCTCGCCACCTTCTAGTGGATTCTTTAAGTGGACTGTATAAGAAATAAACAATGAGCAAAATTAGCACAGCTCAGCGTTGAAGAGCTTCTGGAAGAGAGCAGCACTGACGGTATTGCAAACTTTGTAGCTTGTATGTAGGGTATATCCTGGGTTTTCCGTATCGTTCGGCCAACACCCAAAATGCGCTCATTTTGTATCGCTTTAACTACGCACGTGTTTACAGTAGTGTTGATGATGATGAACTCAGGAAGTCAGGTGTAGCTGTAGAAACGCCATGGCACGTAGCCAGGATTGGTCCATTTCCCATCTCCCCTGGCACAGATCCCGTTAGAAGGCCCGCTCCAGCTGTATTGCCTCCCTCCCCATGGGTTCGTATGGGGGGGGGGGGGTCGTGGTTGAATATGGAACCATAACCATAACCAGTCCATCCGTGTGTGGACAACCTCTTGCACTATCGTGTTCGCTCCCCATAGTTGTGAGCGAATTCATAAAGAAAATATCTGGTGCGTTGCAACACACAACTTTCCTTAGCTCTACGTCAATTCACTTTGTACATGGCTAATTCTATTTAATCGATTCATTTATCACTCAGTTCCTGTGAAATTGGTCAAACAACACTTCACAGCAGCAGGAAGCGGTAGCGCCTAATGTTCTGGAATTTATTGTGCTGCTCGTACTCATTCCCGGACGATTATTGAGCAATTGGTACACAGATAATTAATGAGCCTGTAATCACGATTTAAAGAAAAAAGGATAGTAATCACTTTTGCAGAGTTATTGGGTAATAACTGTTAGAATTGGTAGTACGCGAAACAGCGGTAGTTGAAATTCAGGAATTTCTGGAGTGAGCCCCATGTATCTCATGAGCGGTTTTAAACACCTCACCCTCTGGGGATTGAATTGGACTACAATACCAATTTTCTTTAACATTCTACCAACATTCCAGCGGAGGTTATAAGAAAAAAACCGCGCTAAAAACGCTTTTCGACGAAAATTTTGATAATTTATAGTGCTGCTCTCGTCATTTTCCCACGAATGGGAATTTTATGATATAATTGCCTTATTAAAAGATATCAATATAAAAACTTTAATCAAAATCGTTAGAGCCGTTTTGGAGAAAAAAATTGGTGTTTTAATCACTATGGTAACTATAGTTAACTTTCGGTGGATTTTGTTCATACCCTTATTTTTGCGTCCCATAGTAACCTGTAGGCTGGAGATCAAATTTGAGGTGATTTGGCTCGGTCGTTTCCTCTATAAACCACTCTAAAATCGATTACGTCGAAAGTTTTGGTAATTTATTGTGCTGCTCTCGTCATTTTCCCATAGATGGGAATTTTATGGTATAGTTGCCCTATTGGGAGCTGTCAATATAAAAAATTTAATCAAAATCGTTAGAGCCATTTTTGAGAAAAAAAAAGCTTGGTGTTTTGATCACTATGATAACTATAGTTAACTTTCGGTGGATTTTGCTCATACCCTTATTTTGGCGTTCCATTGTGACCAGCGGGCGAGATATGAAGTTTGAGCTGATTTGATACCGTGGTTTTCTCTAAAAATCGTTCACAGACACACTTTAGTGACACACACATACACACAGACCATTTTCCCAAATAGTGTTTTTCGGACTCAGGAGGGTCTGAAACGTGATGATCTGAAGAAAAAATTTTTTTTCAGCCGATTACATAACTTTAATTTCTACTTCGTAGAGCCAAGGAAAGTAAAAATATCTGGTGCGTAGCAACACACAACTTTCCGCCACCCCTTTAAGTTCGAATACCAACAACATATGCGGGTGCTATATCTTCGTTCAACGCATTTCTACAGAAACATTTATTCAGAACTAAATGTAGGGACTCGTTAGCTGAGAGTACTCCGAAAGTTTGATCGAAATCGTTAGAGCCGTTTTTGAGAAAATTGGAATTCCGATAAATCAATATTCGACAAATCTCCTTTTCTGAGTTAACTTGGCTTATATCTCCGTTCAACATATATATACAGAAATAATTATATAGAATGAAATGTTGGTATGGGTGACTAAAAGACACTCCATTAGAATTTATCACATCTGGTGAAAAAGTTACCCTGGAATTTACGGAAATGTTCGAAAAAACGTTATTTTCGACACATTTTCATTTTTATCTCTGTTCAATGGAGTGTCAGAGGAACATTTATTGAGAACAATATGTAGGTATAAACTATTTAAAAACATCCTGTGAGTTTGGTGGAAATCGCTGAAGCCGTTTTGCCAAAAAGGGTAAAAAACCTATTTTTGCTTCAGGGGCCCATATCTCCGTTCACCGTATTTTCATGGAGATATGTATGGATAAGAAAAGTTAGGTATTTATTAGGAGAAGATAATTTGAAAGTTTAATCAAAATCGTTAGAGCCGTTTTTGAGAAAAATGCGAAAAACCCTAGTTTTTGGTACATTTTCGTCCCCCACCCCCCTTCCCACCGGCCGAAATCGTCCATAACCTTATTTTGGTGTCTACAAAAAATAACGAACAAAAGAAAAAAAGAACCAGCTCAATCGGATCAGCCGTTCTCCCGCAAATCGAACTACAGACACACACACACACACACACACACACACACACACACACATACACACACACACACATACACACGGACCACGCGCCGAAATTAGGTTTTTTAGACTCAGTAGGGTCTGAAACGTAAAGATCTGAAGAAAACCCAAATTTTTTTTTGGGCCGATTACTATACTTTCCTTCCCTTCGGGTAGCGGAAAGTAAAAACTTGGTGGCTGGTAGGGAGGCTTTGTGGAATTCATCTTATCAAACAAGAGTGCACGGGCAAATAGATCGCATCCATAGTTTCAAACGGCGGAAAAACTGTCCACAGAAAGCTATCAATTTTGCAATATTAACAAATCATTTGAATCGAACACAGTAAATGGAATAACAAATATATAACATGTGACCAATACGATTTAAACGTTGCCCCCGCACAAAGTGGAATTGCTACACACGAAGTTTACCATTTTTGGAAGTTGGACGATCTATTGTTAGATGAAATCAATCATACCCCTGTCACTTTAACAACTGTAGGATTAGTCTACTTCTACCGGATGTTGCCATAGGCCACAAGGGCTCTTGCGCAATCAGCGAGTTACGAATCGACTACGTCAAGTTAAGTACAAACTTTCGTTAATTTATTAGATACAAGTAGTTTTCGCGTAATTTAGTTCTGGGTTTATTTTACGTTATGAATAGAAGTTTTTGATTTGTTTATCTGCCGTAGGGCATGATTATGAGGGAGAATTGTAATTGAAAAGTCGCCATTGAATATGCTTCATTATTTACTGAACACCAACAAACATATCCGTTTGTATAAATATATGTATCAAATATTGGTTTAATGGCACGAACTGAGCGATTTTGAATTTAATAACTAAACAACAGCGCGGCAACGTTTCATTTGAATGTTTCACGGCTACCGATAGCTGAATGAATAAGTCCACCGTATTGAAGACCGCCCTCGAGCACGTCGTGAATGTGACTTCGGGGTCCTCAAATGCTGACGAATACAGACCAATTAATTCAAACAACGTGATCCGGTGGAGTTGTGACGCGTGTACGTCGAAACGCGTGAACATCAGTAGCTCGTGCGCCTCGTGAGGCAGAGAGCGTCGTTTTGTACGCTTCAACCTCACCCTGTCATTCCCATCCTAATCCCACCTTTCCCTCCTACCACTAAGTACATTACCATTCCGCGTCCGATGACACGAAGTTTCGTACTAGTCACCGGCGGTTGATTCCGGTTCCGTTGAACGCTTACGAAGACGACGTGCCTCCAATTCTCGAAAAGTTGGGGGCCCCTCAAGTTGTGACTCATTACCTGAGACGCTCGTGAATTTTTAAATCGCTTCGTCGCTTCAAAAGCACCATTCACATTAACACAATGCGAGTGTGTCAATTCTCTAAGTTCACATGATGCCCAAGCAACACCTGGACATTCTCAACGGACGGATTTATGAGTTATTTGAATACAAACAGTCAAGGCGAGTGAAACAATGATTAGCTAAAAAGCGAAACAAAAGACACGAAAAGATATTAAAAAATGGTGCGGCGCATCACGCAACCGTTCTCAGCCCTAATAATTCTACATTGTAGCTACGAATACAATATATTTTTACTTTCCTTATACGTCTGTGAACGCGATTAAGAGAAAAAGTTTTAATCCACCGCTTTCATAAGTGATGGAACTGTCAACATGAGTTTTTCAACTGGTTCGTATGAATTCTGGATTTTATGAGGTTGCTTCTGATTATTGTATGACCCTATATTAAACCATATCACCATTATTAAACTCCAACCGTATATGGAGCTTATTGGACCCCCATCACGATTTTTTTCAGGACTTGAGTATTATATACGCGAGAAGTATAAGGAAAAAATGCACTAAAATCGACTTGCGTGCTGCTCTTTTCATTTCTCCAGAAATGACAATTTCGTATGATCGCAGCGTTATTTGGATCTGTCCAGAAAAAAATTATCAAAATCGTTGAAGCCGTTTTGCAGAAAAACAAAATTTAGTCATTTTGATCACTATGATAACTATATTTAGTTGTGGACGGATAACGCTCACACCGTCATGTTGGCGTCCCATGGCGTCCTGCAGGCTACATATCAAATTTGAACGGATTTGGCCAATTTATGAAATTGTTTTTCCCGCTCCCTTGAAGCATGAAGGTATTTAAAATGACTAATTTTTCTTTAAAACTTTAAACTAACACAAACGGTCGGTACAGCTTTCGTACAAGTACGCAACCACGAGGGACATTTTATGTCTTTTACTTTAAAAAATCTGTTAAACCTGGTGGGACTCGAACACACAATCTCCGGTTTGAGAGATCGATGCCCTGTCCACTAGGCCACAGGTTAAATCTCCGTTACATATCCCGCGTAACATCTCTCACGTTACATCTCCAGCGTCACATTTTCGAGTTTATGTAGCAAAGTAAAGACATAAAATGTCAAAAACTCAGGAATTAGAATGGAACGTGTTTTGGTCTTTGCCTAACTGCCAAAAAGTGTCACGCTGGGAGGGAACGAAATCATGTCACAAAATAAGTTTATAAAAAAACTCTGCCGACCACCCCAACACTCTCTTCCATCCCTCTCCCAGGGGGGCCCAAGAAGCCTCGCTCTTTGGTGTGAGATGATGCAATACCTTCCAATACCCATACCTTTTGAATTTCAGCTGTAGGCTCTAAGTGGCAAGTATCAGAAGGTCCAGGCAGCTTGACTCCGGTGGAGTACAGGTAGAATGTTTTCTTTCTTTCTGCCCATGGCACAACTGTCCTTCCCAATTCGTAGGGCTAAGGAAAGTAACAATATTTCCTCACACGCTTCATTTTACCTGACACATACCTGGTTAGTGATGTACGTCTCATACTTATTTCGATCATGCTTGCAATTGTTAGTCCGATCCCTCAGCCCAATTTGCACCTTGTTCAGGAATAATACCAAACTATCCTCGTTTCTGCTTTTCTAGTGCTCACGTTACGTTAACTCTGCAGTGTCAATAAAACATTCTATTTCGTTCCCCGCCACGTGTACGACCCTCTTTCGCCGGCTTATTGTTGATCCAGAGCAGTTTCAGGCTTGAAGCTCACATATTCGCGCCGTTAAATAACTTGGATACTCGCCTTTCCTTTCTAAAAACCTTGACGACTCCTGCATCGCCGGGGAAACTCATCAGACAAAGAGAAGCAGCTACTCAAACGGAAAATCCAGCGCCGTCTCTGATACAAAGGCTGTTTGAGGTCAAGCTTATTCGTTGATTAGCTGCCGAGCGAGCAACTGTGACAACTCCGGAGGAAAGAAGGACTTATTGCGTGAAGGTTGGTGTACCGCAGGCTACACGACACGGTTGATCAATGTAGTGACACCGCCACCGTTAGTTTCCACCAGTCGATCACCTTTCTTGGTTAATTACTCAAAAGTGATCCTTCGTCGGGAGTCGTTTTTCTGGCAACTGTTGAAGAAGAGTCACGAGTATTTAGGTCGCTACTGTTGACAATACGTTTATAGATTGGGACAGAAGATGAAACCACAATTATCGTTTTCGGGAAATTCGTCTGTTACAAAATGACTAACAAAATAGGATTGAATTGATTGAGTGGGCACCTACGAACGGCTGAATGTAAATAAAAAATGTTTCACCCATGGGAAGTGCACGAGAGCAGCACGATAACTTCTCCTAAAAATAAAAATGTTTGCTTCGTAGACCTATGTCTCCGTTCACCGAATTTTCAATCAGATGATTACGGACAGTTCCCCCAAAATTGAGCGACAGACACAAACTACGTACCGCAATTAGCGGCAGAAGGTATGTTATGTAATGGGCTGAGATAGAAGTTTTAGTTTTCTTCAGATCTTTATGTTTCGGGCTGGGTCCGAAGAGGCATGGTTTGAGTAGACATTCTTTCATGCCTGAAAACGCAATTGAGAAAAAATCTCGGAACCAGATCAGCTCAAAATTACAGATCCACACGACGCGCTAAAATTAGTTAAAAATCAGTCTAACTCGAACTATAGTTATCGTGGTGATCAAAACATTAACTTTTTTTTTCTAAAAGGGAAAATAAGAAATAGATTCATCTGGCGATGACTCATGTCGCTATGCGGGGTCAGATTTTCTGTATTTTTACATCCTGGGTCGAATGGAATGAGTATCAGACGTGTACAACTGCGTATAGGGAAATTACAGTAATTATTAGAGTCAACTAATTGAACTTGCAGGAACTACAGCGGAAGTCAATGTTTCGTCGTTTGTACTCCCTCCCGTCTCATCACAAACCCTGCAAACTATTACGCAACGGTTTATTATTCTCATGAACAGCTTGACCTAGTATTACTGCTCAAAGACCCATTCCATTCGATTCAGCATCGAAAAATACTAGTAAACCACACGAAACATGACCTGACTACAATGGAACTAGGGAAACTAAATATTCCCCCTGGCGCCAGGCACCCCTAACGTAGTAGGAATTTATGATCCGATGTAGGGGTGTGCGGAGGAATTGCCGGCCTCATCGGCTCTAACCTTCCTCTGCCCCGTCGGAAAAAGAGTCGGAGAAATTGGGGTGGAGACTTCCAGCAAACCCTCGGCAATCGGCACGACGTTGCAGTGCAAGCAGGCGGGTGGTTTTGGTTTATTATTCATTCTGAATAATAACCCTATGTTTTCGGTCTCGAAAAATTTTTTACAACCCCCAGAATTTGATACTTTACGTTTCAAGACTTGGAGATTCCAAATTTGCAATGTCCGTCCGCTGTCCCCGGTCCGCCATCCCCCCTCCGCCGTCTGGGCTGTTTTGTGCCTTTAACGTGGTCTACAAAATTCGTTCTTTTGCACAAAAATCCGATTGGTATCTTGTTGTGCCCGCCATCTCGGCAATCCGATTGGACGAAGCCCGTTGTTGTAATGGGCAGCAAATGGTTAAAAAAATTAACGAAATGCAGCGGAACTACAGCGGAAGTCAACGTTTCGTCGTTTGAAGTCCCTCCCTCCCTCCCATCTCAATAAAAAACCACCCACTTCGTCCTCGCCTCGCAACGCTGCCCGCCCACTCAACTCCCCTTTCGCCTCACAACGGGTTCGCTCGAAGCGCCCCCGTTCCAATTTCCCCGACCCGACGGACCAAATCATCAGACGTTTTGTTTCCGTAGTTCCATTGTAGCCAGGACATGTTTCGTATGGTTTACTAGTATTCGATGCTGAATCGAATGGGATGGGGGAGCAGTAATACTTGGTCAAGCTGTACATGAGAATAAACCATTGTGTAATAATTTTCGGGGTTTTGATGAGACGGGAGGGAGTAAAACGACGAAACATTGACTTCCGCTGTAGTTCCTGCAAGTTCATTTAGTTGACTCTAATAATTACTGTAATTTCCCTATACGCAGTTGTACACGTCTGATACTCATTTCATTCGACCCAGGATGTAGAAATACCTTGAAAACGATACAAAACACGGCTTATTTGCGATTATACGAACAGAACGGATTTTTTAGACCACGTTAAAGGCACAAAACGACCCGGACGGGGGATGGTGGACAGGGGACGGCGGACGGACATTGCAAATTTGAAATCCCCATGTCTTGAAACGTAAAGTATCAAATTTGAGGGGGGGTTGTAAAAACTTTTTCGTGACCGAAAACATAGGGTTATTATTCAGAATGAACAATAAACCAAAAGTGGAGGACGAAGGTGTTTGGGGGAACAATGACTTTCCATTAGGTCTGGTGCGGACATTTCATCGAGTTCATAGACCCAGCCAATTTGGCCTGACAAACCTAGGGTTTGGAACGTAAAAATCTAAATTTGCTCAGCCGATTACTCAACTTTCCTTTCGACTTCACACCGCCAAGAAAAGTAAAAACTGCACTAAATTCGATCTTTGTTAAGATTGTGCTGTTCTCGGGTTTTCTCTACACACGAGCATTTAATGATACTGTCACATTATTTGAAGCTGTCCGTACAAGAAATTTAATCCAAATCACTATGATGGTTTTTAGGAAAAAACGTATTTGGAGTTTTGATTACTACAATAAGTATAATCAGTTTTGAGCCGATTTTGCTCAAACCCTTTCTTGAATACGGGTCTCCGAAGTTACTGTTTTGGCTTCAGTGAAAGCCTCTTGAATGGACTTGCATAGTCTGGTCTGAATAATAACGTAAATGCCAAAACGAAGAAATGTCTCGAGATATTTCATCGGAAATGGATTTAACGTGGATACAGCTGAGTAGAAATGAACTATCATATGTTCCACTGTGCACTTAAACGAATTATGATGTCTCCCACTGTTGATGGGTGATCTCATCATAGTCAATTTGCTGATGATTTTTCACAACTAAATTTAAAACGAAAAACTATTAAACGATATGTTCGTTAATTTATTGAGCTGTTCTCGTCATTTTTCTACGTTATTATCGTTGTGTTATTTGACGCTTCCATACAAAAGATTTAGAACAAGTTAGGTATTAATTAGTAGAAGATAATTTGAACGTTTACCATAAATAATAAGAGCCGAGAAAAGTGCGATAAATCTCGTTTTTGAACAGTGAAATCACAGTAAATCTAGTGAGGCGAAATCTACTACTTCAATGGACTCACGGGACAAAATAGCGAAAGTTATAGTTTCTCCCCAGCCAGCGCTCATTTCCCGTACTGCCTCTCGTCTCACTTCAACCACCCATCGGTTCGGCTCGTCATGTTACGCCAATTGCCTAGCTTCGCATGGACAATGTCAATTTTCGTTGTTCCGTTGTAGTCAGGTCGTGTTTCTTATATTATACTAGTACTTTTCGGTGCTGAATCGGATGGGATGGGTCTCGGAGGTGAAAGGCTGTGCAAGAGAATAATAAAACTAACAATAATAAATCTTCTTGTAATAATGTGCAGCATTTTAAATATTATTCAACCCTTCAAAACGTTGAAGTTTCTAGCTGAAAACATTTTTCCGTAATAACAAGGAACGAATTTCACGAAAACGTTTTTGGATATGTGCGCTTCATCTTTTTTCACATTAGATGGGAATTCACGAATTAGCGGAGTTAAAGAAAGTGACGAATGTAGTAGTACAAAGTCAGGCAAGTTTAACCCATAAGCCGTACAATCGTTGCAAGTTGATGTAAACGCAATATTCTGGGGACCCTACATTCACATGCTCTAAAACAGGTGTCTCTAAACGTTTTAAGGGAAAGGCCATATAGTGAAAATATCTGGCGGACCAAAATACTATAAGGTAAAAAAAATCTGCAAAACCTTTTTGAGCCATTTTTTTCGCCGCTACATGTCGGGCTTTCGATATCGCTCGAATCTCTGGGATACGTGTAATTCAATGGGGCCATGCCGCGGTGTAAGCATGAATTGTTGCTTTCACCCCATTATTGAAATTAGGTTGCGGTAGGGTTGGGTGGGTAAGGTGAGTGAGACGTTAGTGACCTGAGCTCAAGTCAATTATACGGTAGTTAAAACAGCTTGGTACTCGCACGGCTTCTGTTGATATTGTCACATATTCCAACATAAACGATATATTACCGAGCTTTTATATATTGTTATAACCGCTACGTATAAATGTTCCAGGTTTGCCATTACGCTTGTTTTATTCTTGTATACAACATAAGATTCGACGTACTAAAAACAATGACATCGAGGCAGTAGCAGACCAGTATCCGCGGGCCGGTCAAAATCCTCTCGCGGGCTGTAGTTTGAAGATTCCTGCTCTAATACATCACCAGTGCCACAGTTCAGCTCAAGCCCTTTGCAATTATCCCAGAAAAGTGATAATTTAAGCCTAATCTTATGTCGATTTTAATTCCAACCTTTAGCCACCTCAATTTAATCCCCTTCCCTGCTCCTATGACAGGGTTATACCGCGATTGAATTGATTGTTTAATTTTCAGTGTTTTATTTAAATGTCCATCCCCAACGACCCAAATGTCCATTTAACGTTTCTTTTTGTTCATTTAATTTTCCTTATTCATTCATTTAATTTTTCTTATTTCCCTATGTAAGAGGTGTCACTCGTTTTTTGTCATTTTTTAAGTAGTTTAAAACGTGAGGAAGCGACTGTTTTAGGATCTGAAAGGCTCAGGAAAGTGTTGTGGTTGACTACAAAAAAACTAAATGTTCGTTTGATCGTATTGAAGCCACCAAAAGTGGAAAAAATTGCACGAGTTTCTTCAAAAAAATCTTGTTGAGAATCCATAAAACTAAAACTATCAACACGCTTCGTCTACTACGTTAGCAACTACCGATTTTGAGGCTATCTTTTCCACGTTTCTTATCACAGCTTTAGAAGTTTTACTGGTCATCAGAAACTTCAACTACCTCTATTTGATTGGCGTGAAGAAGCTAGTTTTTGAATGATTTTGGAGAATCATCCATAACTAGGTCTCCGGCTGAAATGAGAGAAAAATATTGGTTCAAGGCGAGTGCCTGAAAATTGAATGAATAGACGAGCTCGTAATGAATCCTCGGACGCCGCTCGACATGCAACGCGGAGGCCCATTGCGGGTCGAGACGGACCAGCAAACCCGCATAACTTGGCAGTACGCGCGTTTGGGTGCTCGGAGAACGCCTTAAACGGTGTTGGAGTCACTAAGCGATTGGACGTAATTAAAGCAACTCTCACGGATCGAGTATGAACACCGTATATTGTAGGAAGCCGTGACCTTGAGAACAATAAGGATTCAGTCGCTTTCTTTCGTTTTTTTAAGTGGAAAGAAATAAAAAAAACCACGGGCAAAGTGTCCTCCAAATATAATTGCCCAGGGTTTGCTCCCAGAAGCCCCAATCAGGGAATCGGCTAACCGAAGATATTGCCCCCAGGGAATTTACTGTTATTTACTTGGAAATAAAAGCAAGGAAGTAAATTTCGAGATTCAGCAATCTGCGCCAAACCTACGGCGTCCCCTAGGGATGAAAGAAACTCGGTAATTTCAAATGGCTTACATATTGGGAGCGATCCGAAAAAACTCCTAAGTGCACACAAAAAAGTAGGTTGTCAACCAATGGACGATGCTGGCGAACAGCTAATGATGAAATTGGAGGGGAATCGGTTGCAAGAAGGGGACATGGGAAAAGAAAAGGGATTATTTGTAAACACGAAGGACGATTCCCCTGGGCAAAAGATCCAAAAACCAAGAGCAAACCCAAAAAATGCCGGCATGTAAATATTCTGCATGCTCTTTCACGTGTGTTCTGAAGCTCACGATACCGCTAACCAAGTTTCTAAATAAAACGCCTTGCAGTGATAATAGTGAGCGTGAGAGTGGCCTTTATTCAGCGCAGTAGTCGGAGAAAAAGAACAATAAGGGCCGGTTTATGAATTCTTTAGTTAAAACGTTGATTAGGTAGCGATCTGTTAACGATAATCATGGAGTGAAAAAATTCTTGAGCTCGGATCGCGTTCATCAATCGGCAATTGACGTTAGCTAGCGAGAGTTTTGTTTTAACGCGAGGAAAAAGGGCTGCCACTACACTCAAACGAGAATCCCTCGAACGAAAAGGCGACTTGGCGAGTTTTCCTCCAAAACAATGTCTTGGAGAGTTGGTACCATTGCCTTCATTTGCCGCCTGTCGATTTCATTACTTGACATTTTCATTCGAATACCCAAAATATCAGTTGCAGAATTGTTAAATAATATATTTGTGATCTTACTTGATACTTTTCTCTTTTTTTCCAATTCTTTTCTTATCTTTCCTTACTTCTCATTCTTCTCTTGCTCCTCTACTTATTGTGTAGCTCATTTTTCGTATTGTGATTATTTTTGTTAAGTGTTTGTGGTGATTTTTCCCGTCGATTTTATAACTTTCCGTCGTGAGTGGGGCAATCATAAGTAAAAAAATGTTCCTTACAAAAAACGTCACGTGTATTATTCAAAATTCCTTCAAAAATCATACACCAAGCAACTTTAAAAAATTTGAAAAACGATACATGATGCTTCTCAACACCAAATGTGCGGTGTGTTTCACTCAAATTGACATTTTCACGTGTGTACAGTCGATAACACCAGTGGTCAGTGCCATTCTAGCCCAGTGGTAAAACGCTCTTTGGGATTTTTTCTTCTCCGAATATCGTCTTTAAGAAAGTAGGGGCAAATGAACAGTGGTCTGGGAAACTAGTTTCACAATGAGCGAGCCAGGAGTTTTACAAGCGCCACAAGAGTCGCCTACAGCTATTAGCATCGAACCTGCAAAGAGAAAACAAAAATGGTTATTTACGTGCTCTACTACCACATAATTCTAAAATGTATACGAATAATCGCATTGAATTTTAGTGCCCATTTTCTTTATACAGCCTCATTAAAGTAGGATGAGAGCTACGTGATTGGCCACAAAGACAATTTGATTGAGTTTTCTTCAGATATTTAAGTTTCAAACTTTTCCAAAGCCCCCATTTCAGAACATGGTGTGTGCGATTGTGGACACGATTGAGAGAGAATGACTGACCCAGTCAACTCACGCTTGATATTCACGATCCCACACCCACATTAGACGGTGACACAAAATTATAGTTTTCATTGTGGTCAAAACGCATAATTATCACCGCCATCGTTCACGTCAAATTCGTGTTGGAAATCCAATAAGGTACGAAATAGAGTTTCAATCATAATCAGCAACACCAAATTACGGCATTCAAACAGCTAATTCCAAAAGAATCAAAACAACTTCCCACAACATAATCGTCTTGGCATAGTCTCGTCAAACGTTACTCATTATTGGTTACTCAATGACATAATGTAATTATGGATAACTATAGATTCCTCGACTTTCTTCTTTATCAGTTTATACGTACACATTGTGAACACCATTGCACTATGCTGCATTATTAGTGCGTTGCGCTGAACGTACGAGGGGACTAGAGAACTCGTGATTAGTCGAACCCAGACATTTGGACTAAAAGAATTGAAACGTAAACATTCGATGAAAGCTCTTAATTACTTTTCGAACTTGACGTAAGTTATATCATGCACATAAGTAACGTGGTAGGTCGATAAAATATTAGGTCTGTACTTACCGAGACCGTAGAACCTGAGCGTTAAGAGAAGTTTCGTCATAGCCGTAATTGCGTGATTGCGATTGCTTGGCGATTCTATTCGCGTTCGAATTAGCCAAAGCACAAACTCCGTTGTTTCTTTCGACAACCGGAACCTAGAATGGAAATCTACGTCGTCGAGTGTGCCAAAATATTCAATTCTCGGACGGACCTGGTACGGCCTTCTCTCCCACTCAAGAAACGCGTATACCTCTTCGTCGGAGAAATCAGAGTCAGACAGATCGTAGTCGAAGTCCATTGTTAATGCAATGATTTAAAATTTAGGTGACGAAAACCCAATAGAATAGAATAGTAATAAAATCGTGAAAGCGCAAACAAAACGAGGCTAGCGAAACACAACCGAAAATGGCTGCCAACAAACTAACCGATAGCTAAAGAGCGAAGAGACGAGTTAAAACATAACTAACAGCTAGCGCTAACGCAGTGTCAAAGTGAATTGATGAACGCGTCTTCGGGACTTGATGAACGATTTGACTTAGTCAACCTTTAGTCAAGCTAGCAAATGCCATTGATAAACCAGCCCTAATGCTGATAAAGACAGAAAAAGACAAAAGAATACTTAGAACGACAGATCAAGGAAAGCGACCTAACCGACGCATTACTTCCTGAATCACGCGGTTCATCTACCAAGTGCGTGGCATAAGTAACAGCAGCTAAATCAATTCCACAACTGTAAACGCTACCAGTTTCTGCGCAAACAACACGATAGTACCGTAAAAAAACTTTCAGCCGTGAAAAAAGGACATGAGCACCTCAATAAATTATCAAAAAAGAAAAGGGTTGAACTAAATCGGCTCAAATTTCACATTTGACCTGGAGGCCACCATAGGACTCCAAAATCAGGGTGCGCGCAAATGACACGTTTTCGGAAACATTAGGGAGGTAGTCCAATAAACAAATTATTTTAGTAACGTTACTAACGCTCATAAGGTAATTACGAGCATCTCCCAGAAATTTCGGAATTGCAAACACCGCAGTTTTACTTACTGCCGTTTCTCAGTGTTTACCTGTGCACTTTTTGTGCAATATGTTGAAGTCTGAACATTTACGCCACAATGTACCATTTACATTCCATTTTCCTTCAAAGTTATTTTTCACCTTATTTATTTTTAGCTGCCATCCTGAAGGTATTCCTCGTTGAGTTGGAGCCAGAGGACAGAATCGCAGAGGATTTCTTAATATTTTTCTTTGTTCCATACATCAGCTTTCCTATCGCATATACACCACTCGCTCTTTGCAGTGATGTTGTGCCTGCAGCACCTCCTGAATGGGAGCAGATCTATATTATGCCAGACTAGGCTGCACTTCATGCCCTGACTTCTTACACTATTTTGTAGGAACTGGTATGGGAATGCCCGACTGGTCTGAAGAACGCTGTAAGGCTGCACTGCGCTTCAGGTGATGGAGAAATAGGAGGGAATGAGGAGGCGCACAAACTGGTAAGAGACGGATCTGCGCTTCTCTCGGTAGAACCTGAGCCATTCGTAGGGACAATGCACCCACTTGCAGAATTGCAGTGCTGTCTGATGTCGGGATGCGTCTGCCCAAAGGCAGTCGAGGTTATTTATTAGACTCTTCAGAGAGCCATCGAGAGTGGATCTCAGTCTCGTACTGTGGACTTGTGAGGGCTGGTTGTGGCTCGTTTCAGAATGCTTAGCGTTCCTCTGCTGCTGCTTGAAGAGGTCAAGGCTGTATTGCGCTAGAATGGTGGGGACGTCGCATGACGTAACACTAGCTTCCAGGTACCTGGGTGGAACCGAGAACCAAGAGGACGAAAGGTTGCTTATGCACGCGACACCATCTCGCGGTGCGGTTTTTTTTTCAGTACAGGGGGAAATAATAAAGTGGGATATGACTTTTACGAGGAGCGCTCAGTGGCTTCTCGGCAGTTTTCAATCTCTCTCGTTCAAGCAATACAAGGTACAACCTTTCGCCAAAATATTTCTCAACTTAATCCCGTCTTCATAGCGCTCGCATCTGCTGAGAAAATGCGGTAGTTTTTGTGTGGGTGAAATCACGCTTGAAGGCTAAGCCAAAAATTGAGCAATCTCTAGGGGCAAGAGCACGGTGCTACTGCCTTCCTCAGATCCGAAAGCTACATTCACGGAAGAAATGCTTAAAGGATGGCAAGTGTACCGCAACAACTATCCGTCTACTTACACAGATTTATTAACTCTAAGGTTCCAAAGATACAGTAGTATCTAGAACTGAGAGAGAAGGGGAAACTCTTCTGCTTTGTCATGCCTGGACGTGGGCTGTGTTAGGGGTGTACAAAATAGGGCGTGACAGTGACTGTGATGGGTGGTTGTGTACTGTGTAGTGATGTAGAAGATTTGGAGGATACAACTGTTCTTTACAGAAATGGTAGTATTTGATGCGGTCACCGAATTAGTTATTTGTCACTAAAGTTAACGTAACTGTTAAGTGAGTCCGTCTCCTCTGGCTGGTGAGTTACTGTGGGCAAGCACTTTCGATGTAAAGACATCATCGTCTGACCGTTAAGTCAGTACTGGAGTCAGTCAGTTGTCGTGGTCTTTATATACGAAGAGAAAGGTGAAAGGAATGATGGAGCGTCGGTGAAAGGGCGGGGAGAGGAGGTCAAGTACCTCAGAGGGAAACCCCCTAGAGGTGAATGGAACGTCTTGAATGATCTGTCAATTGTGGAATTTACGTCTTTTTTGTGTAGGGTGGTCTGTAAATACGTCAGTTGGTTGTTTTCGTTTGTGTAGTGTTTTGAGTGGTGTGAATATCGTGTCGCATTTTGTGTTGATTTATTCATTTATTATTTAGTTATTTTGTTTCCACGACCAACTGACTGACTCCAGTACTGACTTAACGGTCAGACGATGATGTCTTTACATCGAAAGCGCTTGCCCACAGTAACTCACCAGCCAGAGGAGACTGACTCGCCTAACAGGTACGTTAACTTTAGTAATTTGCCTACTGGCGAATATAACCCAATTGCTTTAATAGTTATCTGTCGTTTCAATTTTAATGTCACCTAAGATCGAGGAATCTTACAGCGTAAATCGTATAAAGGTGGATACCAGGATTGTCTATAAGGTCCACTGATGCCTATTAAGATGGCAAAAAAACCATAGTAATACGGGGTAGCCGCATCGTCACTGTTGTCCCTCATGGAAAGAGGAGCCCAAGTCCTTCGAATAGTTTCAATTCGACTCTTCAATAGGGAGGAAATGACAAAGCGCGCTTTTGGAAGCTCATCCCTAGCGATCAGCATCGGGTTAATGCGCTATGAATATTCTAATCGACCCAATCAATCACATAAACGGGAAATTTGCGGCTGCATTCAGGTGGACTGACGAGAGAGAAGCGGATGATCTGTTTAGAGATATCTGTGTAGGGCTTTTCGACTGACCTCCCTCGCCGCCGCTCCGAATCAATATCTCATTCAAACCTCCTCCAGACTTTTCATCCAAGTATTGCCACTTCGTGGGCATCGCACGCCTTTAGCCTTTAGCCGAGTGGAAAAGGCAGGAAAAGCCGCTTCGCGTCACGAAACCCCGTTACGGCCGCTTTTAGTTCCCTATCGGTTCCGAGTAAAAGAATAATTGGTGTCGCGGAGGACTTACAACTTTCACAGCGTCAACCGAACCGTCGTCATTAAAACTCAGTGAGTGATGCACAAAAAATGCGTTCGCTTCTGCTTTTTAGTACTTTTCTTCTTATTATTACTTTCCACAGTCCAAAGGGTAAGGTGTGTAACAAAATGTAAAAAAAACTGGGGCATTACACAACTTTTTTTGCCCCCACGTGCATTCAGCGATTTTTTTTCATTGTAGCAACTAATAAAATTTGTTTATCATTTAGCTTATGTTCTGTGTTGAACTGGAAGCTGTTAAGGTTTCAGAATTTATTGAGTTGCTCCTACTTATGCCACGACCATTATTGAGTAATCAGCGCTACGATGATGCATAAGACTGTCAACTTGATTTTTCTGAGAAGCATCGTGTTTATGGTTTTAGAATTAGTTAAGTTGTGTTTACGGGCGATACGCGAATATATCGAGAGCTCCTCTTCTTTGGACGACTGGCGCAAAGAAAAAGAGAAAAAAAGCGCTCTCGACTTGGCCTCTACAGGTCAAGACAACCTCACTTCCACAAGGTGCCTGCTGGAGACATGGCGAAACAATTTTATCTGCCTCACTCTTCGGTCGTAAGAGACGAGCTTCTGTCAGGCGCGGAACGTGTGTTCATAAGGAAGTCCTAGTCTGGATAGCGGCCATCAATAATCGAAGTATGGAGACAGCGAGCGAGCGTTTCTACGATTGTACACTGGCGCTGTTTGTGCGCTCAGCGAACCCTGCTAAAATACCAAGAATTGAAAGCCCTCGAGAACAGGATTTATTCCATTCATGGTGAGAATAAAGAGGGGAGTCCAAGGTGAGATCCCTGCGGGACACCAGAAGACACTGCACCACGAATTCTGACGGACGACGAACGGGCGAATGTCTGCCGAGGTTTGTGTTAAGGAGGAAAGTCAAGGTTTCTGGGTGACACACACACATGCTCAATTCACTATTTCTCCGTAGCAGCTCAAGATGGTTCCCACAACAACGTGAGTAACTTATTTGCCGTGCTCGTTCGGATATCCATTACCGTCGGAAATGAGCTTAAGTACGTTTCTGTGAAGTCCTTCAGCGGAAAAATGTTGGGTTCGCCGCATTATCCACTTCCGGCCATAGTTTTGTTCTGCGCGACTTCTTCGGCCTCCTTTTTTTTCTTCTTAACCCTTTTCTTATGGAAGAAGAAGCGGTAATAACGTTAAGAGGAGCAGAGTTCCCCGAACCCGGGCGACCGGGGCCCATGCGAAGGACAATTAACGTGCGGCAAATGCGGCTCCATGAACGTTCATTAGGAAGAAAAATAGCGGCAGAACGAGAGGCGGTTTAGTGCCAAGGCGGGGACCCTCTTAACCGATGGAAGAAGACAAATCGGCAATTGTGGAAGCACATTATAACTTGGCGATTGCTACTTTGGACGTTTTACAGGTTCAGGAACCGCGGCAGCCCCTAAACAGACCGCTCCGCTCCTTCGGCGTTTTGGTTCTCCCCAGAATACGAGAGATGTGTCTCTCTCTATACTTAAGCCAGCCAATCACTAGCCGACTGGTGGATCCGACACTTAGGTCCTATAGACCTTTCATCGACCTACCTTTAGATACGCATGCGTCACCTGTCGTAAAACCTGTAACGTGGTCTTAAACATCCGTTCTTTCGCACAAAAATACATTTTGGTATCTAGTTGTGCCCAACCGCTCGACAATCCAATCGGACGAAGCTCCTGGTTGTTATGGAACAAAAATGGTTAGCAAAATTAACAAAAACGCAATTTTGGCAGTCATATCGCAAATACGCCGTGTTCGGTGTCGTTTTCTAGGTAGTTTTGAATGCTGGATATTATGAAAAAATTCTCAGATGTGTACGACTGCGTCTAGTGAAATCGCTGTAATTATAATGAGCCAAATTCTACTAATTGAAAGAACTCGTGGGGGAATGGAAAGTACTCGTTTCTTCATTTTTTCTTCATTCTACATTTTCCGTACTCCCTCCCTCCTGTCTCAAAACGTCGTCCCTACAGGCGCCTGGAAATTTAGTTTTTGGCGTTCAATTGTAGTCAGGACACGTTTCGTACAGTTTACTGGTATTTTTCGATGCTGAATCGAGGGGGATGGGTCTTAGAGGCAATTCTAGGCAAAGCTATTCAACAGAATAATAAACCGTTGTGCGTATACTGTTTTTATATCGATTATAATACTTTACTTACGCTTTAGGTTGTAGAAAGTTAAAAAAAACAAACTTTCCTTAGCTCTACGTCAATTTACTTTGTACATGGCTTTTTCTACTTAATCAAATTATTTATCACTCAGTTCATTTGACCTTCACGGCAGAAAGCGGTAGTGCTTACAGTTCCGGAATTTATTATGCTGCTCATACTCATTCCCGGACCATTATTGAACAATTGGTACACAGAAAATTGATGAGGCTGTAAATATGATTTTTTTTATCACTTTTGCAGAGTTATCGGGTTAAAACTTTTAAAACTGGTAGTAAGCGAAACGGTGGTATTTGAAATTCCGGAATTTCTGGAGTGACCCTCTTATAACTTATGAGCGTTTTTAAACGCTCATCCCATAGGTATTGTATTGGACTACTACAGCAATTTTTTTTAACATTCTATTGACGTTTCAGCGAAGTTACAAGAAACAATTGCGCTAAAATCGATTTTCGTCTAGATTTTTGGTAATTTATTGTGCTGCTCTCGTCATTTTCCCACTAATAGGAATTTTAGGGTATAATTGCCTTATTACGATCTATCAATATAAAAAATTTAATCAAAATTGTTTGTGCTGTTTTTGAGAAAAAACCGTTGGTGTTTTGATCACTATGATAACTATAGTTAACTATCGGTGGATTTTGCTCATACTTATTTTGCTTATTTTGGTGTCCCATGCTAGCCTGCGGGCTAGATATCAAGTTTGAGCTGATTTGGTACGGTAGTTTTCTCTAAAAATCGTTCATAGACTGGTCTGTTGCCTTAATTGATGACTGTTCCTAAACCCTCGACGAGGGTTATATCAGTCATGGAAGTTGCGGTTTCGCTAATGTGCAAGAGGTCGGCCCCTGCAGCATCCACTCAGATCTGCGGAGGTACGGCAGGTATTTGGTCGTTAGCCAGACTCTCAGTAGAGAGCTGTTGCCCGGTGTGTTACCGCGCGGGGGTGACCTGAGGAATCCTGTACCGTCAGGGAGGAGTTATTATTCTGGTTTCCGACTGATAAAACTATTTACTTGGGTGGCAAGCTTCAAAAGGGTAGATCAACTATGACCACGTTTCTTAGCCACCACCTTCTTCGCGAACTCTGCAAAATGGTTATAGGCTTGGTTTGTAGCAGTCAATGCTGCTAAGTTCGTTTGCCCTCCCAACAACCGTCGCTCACTGTTGTAAAAAATGCAGGGAAAAGAAGTGGACCCGCGCATTGAAGTCACCATGTCCCGTGAGGAATTGGCTCTTCCAGTGGTCTGGTTCAACCCATTTTCTTGAAAGACGTTCACGGATTTTGGGGAAGAACTCATGCGTGTCACGTCTCGCTTGCCATTTCTCTACTGCCCATTCGTCAATAGTGGGAAGTTTTTCATTCTGTGGTGAGATCCGCACAGAGTTCAGCCCAATGTGGGAGAAGCTCCCGTTTCACTCTCCACTTGCCAATCATACACTCAACGGCCAAGTCAACTGGTAACTGACCAGTGATCACCTGTAGTGCTTCCGTTGATACAGACTTATAGGCCTTGGTGATCCTTAGGAAGTTCAGCTCTCTGGGATTGGGCCAATACTCTCTTTTGATTGACTGTTAGTTTGCTACCCCAGACAACGTGGCAGTAGCCAATCCCGCCTAGATAGGTGGCCTTATATATGAAGATAGTGTCATGGTAACACAGACCCCAAGTGGCCTTAGTAATTGCACGCAGTGAGGCAAACCTTGCAATGGTAGTGCCTTTAAGGGACTGGAGGTGTTGGTTGAAACCCCACCTCTCACCTGTGGCCGCCAAAGCGTATTGAGGGTTTATTATTCGCTTTTCCTTCCAAGAGGATTAGCTGGGTTTTTTCCTCAGCTACCCTCATTGGGTCATGGTGCGGAGCACGTGGTGAGTTTTTTCTTCGATTTGGCTGACTGGCTCTGCAAAGATCAGCGCAGTCAAGTCATCCACATAGGCGTATGGCTCGCTGTCAGTCTCCATGAGCCTCCTGAGAAGACCTTCGAAGGAGGAATTCCAGAGTGGTGGTCCAAGGACTGAGCCCTGTGGGCACCCCTTCTCAATCTTTCTCTGAATTGAGACATGGTTGCATTCGATCGTAGCAGTTCTGTCCTTCCGGTATTTTCTGACGAGCGAGTACAGATTGTGGGGGATTCCTCTACCATTAAGCTCATTAAGGAGCGCTGGCCACTAAACGCTCCTGTGATGTCAATCAGAACTGCTAAGACGTACTTAGCCGGTGCCAGCAGAGAAACACGCCGAATTTCGACAATGACATCCTGCGTGGACCTTCCTTTGGTACGCCCGTATTGCCTGCCTGTGAGGTTGCGGTCAAAGACTCCTTCAAGGGACTGCAACATCAAGATTTCTAGTGTTTTACCTAATATGGAAAGAAGGCTGAGCGGTGTCCATGATAGCGGGTCTGACTGATTACGGTTGCCTCTCTTTTGAAGAGTGACAGCACGAGCAGACTTCCACTGAGTGAGGAACTGTGCGACCTGCAGACCGTCTTTAAATAAATTAAGGAGGCTGCTGGAGATTGTCCGTTCAGCCTTCCTTAGCACATTGTTTTCTATTCTATCTGGCCCAGGAGATTTGTTGGGCTTTAAGGTCGCCTGTTGACCACAATGGGATGTTGGGCTCATTCAGAGGGTCCATGATCAGCTCCCTTGCTGCCCTCTGGGCATCAGTATCTCAAGCTACTTGGTCGTCATTGAACGCCTTCTGAAAGAGGGTTTCTAGGGAACTTTCGAGGCTGCAGGCCCTGCCAGACTCATTTTGCATCGCAGCTAAGATCTGCTCTACGTTTGCTATTCCTATGGAGGACTTGCAATGTCAGCCCCGGGGGGCTTGTAATTTCACCAGCCTTGCCGTTTGGCTCGTTTGATGGCATTGTGAAAAGCCTTCTTCTCTTGGATGAAGGCAGTTCGGAGAGTGGCTGTGGTATGAGGGTCAGTGTGTTGGTACATCCTTCAGGCTTTATTTACACTTTGCTTGAGGGGATTAAGTTCCTCAGTCCACCATGAGACTTTGATCGCCCTGTGCTTCTGTTGCCCAAGTACAGAGAGCCCAGCAGAGTGCAGTGCTGTGGTAAATATGTCCACTTTGCTGTCCACCTCTTCAGGTGTGGATGCTTGCACTATTAGGTTGGTGTCTGCAGCACGCAGTTCACCTTCCAGTACCCTACAGAATTGTGGCCAGTCAGCATTTTTCGTGCGGAATCGCTTTTCACGCGTGTTGTTGCAGGGGATGTTGTCATCCATGATGGCAAAGTCAATAACCATGTGATCGCTCTGCGTTGCACCTGGTACGACTCGCCAACCCTGCAATTTGAGTAGCAGGGTATGAGACACGGCTGTGACGTCTATACACGACCTTCCTCCCGGACCATCATAGGTCGCCTCAGTCATGGGGTCGTTGGCAGCAACCAAGTTGTACCTGGTGAGCAGCTCTATATACGCCTCGCCCGCCCCATCCAGGGTTGGGGATCCCCACAATGGTGATCTGGGGTTTGCATCAGCACAGACTAAGCAGGGTCGTCCTGGCTCGGATGAGCACAGCGGCCAAGTGCTGGCTGTTCAGGTGAGTGAGTGCGACCATGTCAATGGACGGGTCAATGCAGGCCACTGCAGCCTTGGCTCCCATTCCTGCTCCAGCCACCACTCGTGCCTGCGATCCCAGAGCAAGAGTTTTGGATCCTATGTATGGTTCCTGTATGGCGAGAACACTGCAGCGTTACTTGAGTGCATTTTGCAGCAAATCAGCCATAACTGGGGAACTCTTATTTGTGTTGTGCTGAAGGACTCGAACTGATTTTTACCTATTCATAATCCACTCGTGACTCCTGGAGGGCAATTGCTCGCTGACGAACTGTACAGCGTGCGTCTCGTGTAGAGTGCGAGATCTGTTGTAACTTGTGGATCGTTCACAGACACACATACACACACACAGACCATTTTTTTAATAGTATTTTTCGGACTCAGTAGGGTCTGAAACGTAAAGATCGAAGATATCTCAAAATTTTTTTTTCAGCCGATTACTTAACTTTCCTTCATACTTTGTAGAGCCAAGGGAAGTAAAAAGCTAATACGTCATAACGAAGAAGGCGACGTAAGAATTTAAAATAAGGGAAGCTGCGAATCTCCTTTTTTCTCCATCTTGACTACTAATAGGAGGTGTCAGAAAGCGTCAAGATGTACAAGAGTATAACAAACCTTAGTCTAATAATTTTCAGCGTCCTTAAAAAGTGATAAGCCTTGCAAAAAGGAGAATCCCTACCGACGGGGCCAGAGCCCTACACAGGAGTGACGAAAAGTCACCTAAATCGGCAAACGACCCGATGGGAGGCACATGAAAACCACGCCCATTGGCCTTCCTGTTCATTGTGACATTCTGAATAATAACCCTATGTTTTCAGTCACGAAAAAGTTTTTACAACCCCCCCTCAAAATTTGATACTATACGTTTCAAGACTTGGAGATTTCAAATTCGCAATGTCCGTCCGCCGCCCCCCCGGCCACTGTCTGCCGTCCGGGCCGTTTTGTGCCTTTAACGTGATCTAAAAAATTCGTTCTTACGCCCAAAAATCCGATTTGGTATCTAGTTGTGCCCGCCATCTTGGCAATCCGATCGGACGAAGCCCGTGGTTGTAATGGGCAAAAAACGGTTAAAAAAATTAACGAAACGCAGTAGAACGCGGGAGCTACAGCGATTCGTTGTTTGAACTCCCTCCCTCCCCACCCGTCTCATTAAAAAAGCAACCGCGCTCGAGGCGAGCGAGCGGGCCTCCCGCTCGCTTGCCTCCCAACTCCCCTTTCGCCTCGGAACGGGTGGGTTCGCTTCGAGCGCCCCCGTTCCAATTTCCCCGACGGGGCAAAATCATCAGACGTTTTGTTTCCGTAGTTCCATTGTAACCAGGACATGTTTCGTATGGTTTACTAGTATTCGATGCTGAGTCGAATGGGATGGGGGAGCACTAATACAAGGTCAAGCTGTTCATGAGAATAACAAACCATTGTGTAATAATTTGCAGGGTTTTTGGTGTACCTCATCCCACGTATCGCCATCAACCAAAAGTGGTGTCGTTGGCAAATAGATACATTTTCCCGTCAACTTTCACGTCCACCAGCTAATTTACAAAAATTTTAAGCCAACTCGTTCCCAAAGTGTTCCTTTTTTTCAGCCGATTATATAACTTTCCATTCTACTTTGTAGAGTCAAGGAAAGTAACAATTGGTAGGGGGAGTTGTCAACGCCGAAGTAGGAATTAGTTGTTCGTATAATTTAATAATGACGTAGGGGTAAGAAATGCCGTGGACTTGTGAACGGTCATCAAAAGTGTCCACACCCTCAAACACGCCATTTTTACGACCAACTGCCTTCGTACTGGAACGGCAATGTCCGCCGTTTCATCATCGTGCTTCTCATTTTTTGTCCAACTCGTTGAGGCAGCTGGGTCATCAGCGTCTTAATCCCAGTCTCTACTCTTACTTGGGAATCAATCAGCACGAGCCGTACGCCGCATCATCTTCTTCTGACCTACTGGCTCGCCTGAATCGTTTAGCTCCGCTTTAGCGCCTCAGCAGTAACGGACGAAACTTAATTTTACTCGTACTTGAACATTACTGTTAGGAGCTCCTAATTTTATTTCTCTGTGAATACCTTTTAATAATGATTAACAGGACGTTTTCATTTGGTTTTGTTTATGAGCGGGACAACAAACTAGTTTTAAATTTCTTACTAAAAGAAAAGAAGAAACCCGCGCTTTCCCCGTCGAATCCGTTGCCAAACACGCGTTGAGATTCGTTGTGTCGCCGTTAATATAGTGTTTGCTAGAGGTACATGACGATAAAGATAAAGAGGTTAGACAAAATAGTTTCGTTATTCCTTCAAAGTGTTGCTGAAGCGCTTTCTTTATAGTGGTAATTTTCAGTTCTTCAGCGAAGTATTCTTTACAAGAAGGCGCATATCAATAACTTCTCAAACCTTATGCGCACCTTTTTTCGGCGTTTACACTACAATTCGAGGACGGTGAACCTCTGCCTCGATAAAGGTGGCATGAGAAGTAGCAACCGTATAAATTAGGGTCTACCAGTTTCGATGAAGAACATGAGCTACTTTCCGAGTAGTATGTATACACTTAGTGCAAACTACGTTTGATTAGTCGCTAGAAAATGATGAAATGAATGCTCTTGGCTCTACGAAGTAGAAAGGGAAGTTACGTAATCGGCCGGAAAAAAAAGTTGAGTTCCCTTCACACCTTTACGTTTCAGACCCTACTGAGTCCGGAAAACACTATTTGGGAAGTGTTCTGTGCGTACGTGTGTTTGTGAGCGCAATTGAGAGAAAAAGGCAGATCCAAATCAGCTCCACCTTTTTTTCCTCAAAAACAGCACAAATAATTATGAATAATTGTTTTGTATAGGTAGCGCCTAATCAGACAATAATACCGTAAAATATTATTTGTGGGAAAATGATGAGAGAAACACAAACTCCGCTCAGAATCTTAAAAAAAATTCAGGTAATAATCCAATTAAGTACCTACACCTTGAGCGTTCAATAACGTTCATAAAATATATAGGGGCTACTTCAGAAATTCCGGAATGTCAACAGCCGCTGTTTCACTTTCTATCATTTCCATAAGTTTTTGCCAGATAACTCTAAAAAACTGATTTTCGTTTTTCTGAAAAAATTCGGGTCTACGGCCTCATCAATTCTTTGTGTACCAATTGCTCATTAATGGTTGGAGCATGAGTACGAGCAGCACAGTGCATTCCGGAACTCGTAGCGCTACTGCTTCCTGCCGCCGTGAAGTTACGTTGTTCAAGTTCAAATGAATTGGATGAAAGGAGAATTGAATTAGTAGCAAAAGCCAGTCTTTTTATGTAGAGCTAAGGAGAGTTGTGTGATGCGGCGTACCTGATATTTTTCGTAAAGAACGATGTTGTGTGTGAACAGCCGTGAACGCGTATGATAAATTATCAAATACGTCGACAAAAATATATTTTAGACATAGTGGTCGTCAGCGGATGTGGTTACGATAATTCGACGATTAGCCAATTTTATTATTTAACGGATACTTCGGGGCGTGGTGGAAAATGCACATACTGGCAGGGGAGTATTTAGCGAGTCGCACGTGAATCATAGTTCTCTAATTACTGAACCAAATGGCTTCGAGGAATTGAAAAGCAGCTGCTTTCGAGTCACGAAGTCGGGTTTTCAGGGAAAGAGATGTCGTTGGCGCTGCACCGAATAAAACATGCGGTCGCTATTAAAACTTGCAACGTGTCGGATCGTTGAACATTTCAACAAGAAAATGTTTTTCGAGATTCGTTTCCCATTGAACACCCGGGGAAACAAATGGGATTTTCAAATATTTAGCCCCTTCTGGCTATCAAATATTGAACGGCTCGGCAATGGCGTGTCCCCCTCGCTCCCTCCAATCAACCGCTTCTCTCTTGACGCATACAGGACAAGACAGGATGCCGTTGTATGAGTCACGTAGAGGTTTTCGGGTGGGTTCGCATACGCCCCAAAAACCCCGGCGAGTTTATTGAATCCCTCCCAGCGGAAACATGTGGCCAATCGTGAGACGTGAAGGGAGTGAACGCGCGTGTGTGGGCCCTCACACATGCTCCTTAAACCACGCCCACACCGCCTCCGCCCATAGCGGTGGCCCAACCTCTCCACCCCCGACCTCATGTAAGACTAGGTCAACCCACAGCTCACAGCTCTCAGCCTTCACATCACTTCACTCCTTTAGCTCACCCCAGCTAGCCGCCAACCTCTGAGCCAATAAACGCCTATTTTGCCCGTTTTATTCATCCTTAAACTACTGCTCGAAAAATGGTACGATCCCCTCAAAACAACTTCGTCGACGTCGTAACGGTCACATACTACACTAAAAAGCCAAATCCGACTCACCTCTTGAAGCAATCCTCTGGCTGGTCGTGCTGTGACGACTACTGACAGTAATGAGCCGAGGCCCCCAATACGTTTACCCATTAGTTGAAAGTTACCAACTACTTTTTGTGAAAGCTCCCTCGATGTTTAATGAAAAATAGGTTCTCTGCTCTGTATGAAGTATGGACTAAAAAAATGTCTGCCGGCCCAACACGCCAAAATTTGTCGAAACCTTGCTAATTAGTTGGCTCAGGGAATTTGTACGGTTGATTCGCATCAAGTCGTAAAACCGAGTCTTCCAAAAAAATTAGATCGACCTCGATTTGCTGATAATACCCAAATTAGATGAAAGTTTGATCAAAAGTTCACATTTATAGGTGATTGAATTGCTTTGCTCGTTTCGAGGGCTCCTTCGAGCAGAGATAGTCTAAAATTGTCCAATTTTGGCTCAAAAATATTTGTTACCTGCAAACGGTGAATGAGTTCCACAGCCACGGACTACACTGCAAAATGTTATCTGCTACCTACAAAAGGCGGAATATTAAAAGCATAGTCGATAATTTTATGTTTTCCAGAATTTGACGAAAAAAACTAACTAGTTGACAAATGAAAGTATACCGAATTGCTTCTAAAGCCACTCAGTAAACTATGAAATAGTATATGCTACCTTCAAAATGTGGTGCTCACATAACAGACTCAATTTTTGCGTGGAAGTTCTAGAAGTAGAAGAAGAGGCAACCAAATTCAAACAATTTTATAAAACCATTGCACGAAAGTCCTCAAAACGAGGAAAACATATAGTAATTTCTCAAGTACGCTACGTCACCCATTCGTTTATAAATTTTAAGATTCAACATCAAAAGTTAATTTTTTACCAAAATTTCATCAATTTTGGTTTTTGTTGAGTCAGCTATTAAAATTTTATGGAACCGAGTTCCATACAAATTTTTTATCAGATTCGGTTATTATTTTTTTTGAAAATGCATTTATTGAATAATACTTATTTACACATTTATAACATTAAATGGTCAATATGCTACGCAGCCCTTTGGGTAATACCCGCGCTGGGCTGCGGAGTACCTTCGGGTCAATACCCTTGTTGTATTAACAAAATTAAATACAAATTATAGTGTAAATAGCTTATAAATTAATTGTAATTTATAGTATAAATAGCATATGGCATAAATTATCAACACTGAAAGTAATAGTCGTTTAGTTTATTTTTGATTTTCTAGTGTCACCTTTGTTGTTATAATTTCTTTAGGTAGTTTATTATGTAAGCACACCCCATTGGATAAATAAAACCTGTGAGCCGCAGCATTATTTAGACTCGGCGCTATTAATGTAATTTTTTTACCACTTCTCGATTGAGAGAGAACTCATTTTATCTTCCCCTGGATAAAGATTTTGTGCGTGTAAATTATCGTGGTCTTTTCAATTAAATTTTCCACTTTCATTACTTCAAATATTTTAAATAATTCGTCTCAAGGGAATCTCCTAGGTTTTTAAAGAAGGAGTTTAATCAACAATTTTTGAGTGATTATAATCTGTTGAATTTTATTTTTATGTGTAGTACCCCAAATCACAATTCCATAAATGATCAAAGATTGTATTAAAGCAAAATAAAATTGTCTCTTTAATTTTAGCGACATAAAATTTCTGACTTCCCGGCAGATAGGGTTAAGTCTCCGAAGCTTATTGTTTAAATGGTTAATGTGTGGGTCCCATTTTAAGCATTGATCAATAGTTACTCCTAGATACTTAGTTTGGGCAACTTGAGCAATAGAGGGGCAAGTGCAATTTTCTGCACAGTTTGTCTGTACGTGACAAACAATTTGCCCAATAGCTGGTATTTGAATTGTTGACCATGAAAAGGCCATGAAATTTGTTTTAGAAAAATTTAGCATAAGGCTCTTTGATGACAACCAGTTGTTTACCACCGACATATTACTCGATGTTTTTGAAATCACCTCATCCCAAGAACTTCCTGTCACTATCATGGCAGAGTCATCTGCAAAACACTTGTCCCCCTGTATATTACAACGGAGTAACCGAGCGATATATGTGGTGAAATAAATCGGAGCTAGTACTGTTCCTTGGGGAATTGAGTAGGTGAAGGAAGGTTCTTGCATTACTCCTGTGATTATCTATTTTAACTTTTTGTTCTCGGTTAGACAAATAAGTGGCAGTCCATTTGATAAATGATGGATCGAATTTCAGATCTGAGAGTGTCTCCAGAAGGCCCATGTGAGGAATAGTGCCGAAGGCCTTATTATGACATAGTTACTCGATGCGAACCAACCATACAATTTCCAATGTCACTAACAAGTCGCAATTAATTTCAAAATTTGACCAATTGTAATCATCTTGAGATTGGGCCGAAAGTGACATTTAGGGGACTCACGTTTTTTTGTCACATTTCCTCAGCCAAATTGTGTGGTAAAAGAACAGCACTCAACAGTGTGATGCATGTTATAACCATCGGCTAATAACTCATGTTTTGACATTTTCGCTGAGCCGCCATTTTTGCAGTCTACGCTCCACAAAGAACAGAAAACTGTGATTTTTTGCCAAACATCGAGGGACCTTCCAGAAAAAGTAACTTTCAACTTTCAGACGCTCAAAAATGAGGAATCTGATCCTTCAGCCCTTACACCTGAATGGATTGGCTGTTTCCTCAAATCTTGGGAGCATCCCGTGATTTGCATGATCCACAAAACAGATAAGCCCAAGTGCAACTCGGGCCTTTATTTAAAAAACCTTCCACCGTAACAACATCAACAGAGACAAATCGTAATATTTGACGGCTCGCTAAATATATGCGTACAAGTACGTCGGTTTTCCCTATCATTCACGCTTCTCGACAGAAACTCATCCAGTGACGGTGTTCTTCGAAACATTAAAATCTATCGCGCACATGTCTGCCGGTAATCTCAACACCCAATTAACATGATGATGTCCAGACTGACATGTTCAGTTTACTCAGGTTGAACGACGAACCCTCACGAATTGAACGTTTCGAATTGCGGCCGCCCAATCTACAACTTCATTCAAAACCGTCTGGTTCAGTTATCAGAATTTATCGAGGTGCTACTACAAATGCCACTACACGAATTCAACAATCATTTCACAGATTCATGAGACTGTCAACGCGATTTTTCGAGAAGCATCGTGTTCACTGTTTTAGAATTAGTTTGTAAAAACTTTGAGAAATAGTGAAAAACATAATTTTTGGGATTGCTTTTAGTTATCACAAGACCTTTATTCATCTCTCATCGAGTAGGTTATAGGGTTTTTATTGGACTACGACGCCAATTTTTCTAAAGAGACTACTTTTCTTCGAGCGTAATTTATTTTTAAAAACTGCGCTAAAACCGCTTTTTGTCGTGAGTTGTTGTTCTGCTTTCATCATTTTCCTGTGTATGACAATTTTACTATACTGTTATATTATATCTACCTACCCATAAAAAATCGTTTGATCAAATAGATACCTTGGAGGGGGAGATTTGATATTGTTAGTTTTAAACCGATTTTGCTCACACTCGTATTTTGGCGTTACGTAGTCGACTCCCCCGCTCTCTCTCAATTGAGCTCACACATACTATTTTCCCAAATGGTGTTTTTCGAACTCAGTTGCGTAGAAATGTGTATATCGCGGGAGCGACCCTAATCGCAATAATAAACCGCCGTTTTCTTCATCGATTTCCGTCTGCCTGTGAACATTTGAATCTTGTGCAAGACACCGCGCAACCTTCCTCATCGCATTTAAATTCGATGATGCGTTTTGTTTTGCAGCCGTGTTTTCGTTCAATGTTCTCCTACGGAAACGTGAGAACCGAGCTGTAACTAAGAGTTAGCAAAAAGCCATTTGAGTTGGATCAAAATAAAAGAAAAAGCAAAATCGCACCAAAAAAAAACTGGTTCTCTTCAATTGAATTAAGTAAAATAAGACTTTGAAAACACTTCTGTAACGGATGCGACAGTTCACGTTTCTGAGAAAAAAGTCTCTGGCCGTTTTAATGTAGTAATGTCGACCTGTAATGTTGAAGCTGTAATGTTGAAGCTGGGTAACGTTAAGATTTATTTCCGTGAGATGCTGACGACCGACGGAGGAAATTCTTGTATAAAAGCGAAAAAAGCCGGTGGATATTGCTGACCGCTATATATACGGGTTTCAACAAAAAGTGAGTAAGGGTGGGAGGGCTGACAATGATGGTGGAGATGAGAAGAGCAATGGTTGATGCAGTTCAGGAACCCCTTCATGGGGAAGGGGTGAGGGAGGCCACAGGTCAGCGCAATCATCGCAGTCGATCGTGAACAGACCTGAGGTGAGGTGCAAGGGTCATCAACCACCAAATAAATAAATGAACAAATAAAGGGGCGTAAACGTTCATAACTGTGGAATAGTACAGTTCAAAGGTGACGAAAATAAATGCGTACTCCACGCCTTTGAAAAATTTTGAATTTTTTATCTCCGCTCAGTGGGCTGTCAGAAGAATGTTAATCGGGTACAACATGCAAGTAATTACTATTTGAAAGTTTGACCCAAATCTATGAAACTGAGGTAAAAAAAACCTTCGTTTTGCTTGACACGCCTAATCCTCCGCTCGCCGAATTTCCCAACCGAAGCTATGTACTGACTGGTAAAAGGTGTAAGTTTGATCAAAATTGTTGAAGCCATGTTTAAGGAAAATACGATAACCACCGGTCGATTGAAATTCATAATGTTATTTTTATGCGTTCAAAAAGTAACGAACAAAACTTATTAAGAACGACTTGAATGGTGTTTAACGTTCTTTCAAGAATTGCCACATGATGTTTGAACTTAGAGGTTACAAGAATTAACTAGGGTTTTGTCTCTAGCAGCTTTTAGTGGTTATAATTCAATATAATTTGTTTCTGGTTATGGTGCTGCTTCTGGAGATAAAAATGAATGTTTGGAGGTGCTTCAGGACCCAGCATCCGATTGTTCTGACTACAGTCACTGGGGATCCTACAATAGGACATAGGTGTTTGACGCAGGCCGAATCACTTGGAACCTTGAGCTCGCAACTTACCCATTTGCCTCAAATGATATGTCCTGGCCCTTTCTGACGTGAAGACCTTTGTCTGTAGTTGCGTAAATGTCCGGCTTGCCTGTTCAGTTATTTCCTAAGCTGACAACGGTTTTCCGTTTTTTGGGCTTTTCAAAATATCCTCTTCCCACCGCGCAATTCACCTCCTCTCTAACTTTTTCAGCTCTTTCAAAACCGATGAAAACAGAGACTTATCTCCCAGCTCTTGGACCACTCACAGCTCTACTCACTCTAGTTCCCCTCTAGCTCACACATTCAGAGTCCCCTTGCTTTCACTTTAATGCTTACACTTAAACTCATATTGCTACTCTGTCAAAGTAATACAGTCATCACTCAAGCTTATCACGTTCATTTATTTCTCAAGCATGCTCCTCCACCTATGCGCCCTACAATGGATAAAACGTGAAGTTGTCTTATCAACTTCATATGCTCTGAGTAGGTCGGACGTTGAAGCCATGAAAATCGCTGACATTTTTGCTTTCCGTGGCTTTACGTGGTAGAAAGGAATGTTGCGTTATCTGCTGAAAAAAATAGCCAAACCAGTTTGGAAAATGGTCTGTGAGTGTAACAGGAAACTCTTGCTCTAACACCCTTCTCAGAAAAATCAAGTTGAAAGTCTTATGAACCACCTATGCTCGGATACTTAAATAATGGCATACGTAGCAACAACTAGATAAATTCTGGAACCTTCAGCGCTGTTAGTTTCAAGTTCACATAAGCTGAATAAAAACACATTGCATTTGTCGCTAGATCGATGAAAATCGATGATTGCAATTTAAGTTTTACACAAGAGCTTTTTTAAAACCAGAATGAAAATCATGTAACGCTGCGAGGAGAAGACAAGATTTTAGGGCCCTTTTCTTCTTATAGATGGTGTTTCATGTCCGAAAAATTGATGCTGTAGTTGTCCGATGGCAGTTTAGGAACAGTTAATTTCATTTGCCACCATTTCTCACCCGATAATTTCAAAACGGTAAAATCAATTCTTCATAGAAAATTCTCGTTTGCGATCAAACGCACTGAGTACTCAATAATCGCCGTGGAGTTAGGACGACTCAATAAATTCCAGAATCTCGAGTTCTACCAGTTTGTTTGTGGAAAGTTGTTGCAATCTGAATGAAAACCCAATAAATAAATTGATTGATGTACAGCAGTAATGTCAAAGATACCGCCCGCGATCCCAATCTGATCACGGAACTCAACAATCATTTTGAAGACTGCCACAAAATGAATGAATTATATCCATATTTTCAACGATCCGTTCATTTTGGAGCTTCGCAGGCGCCAGTTTATTCGTAAATGGAGTTGATCGACCTTCACTGGAGAGCGTTTTGAAAGAACAATTTTGAAAGGTTAACGCTCTTACATTTTATACGCAATATTTCGAGAGTTCGGGAGAGCACGTGGAAGTAAAAAAGCACGCAGCACGCATTCTGTACATGTTTGGTAGCACTTATTTATGTGAGCCATGAAAATAAATAAGTTCTTAAAATAATTACAACGAACATGATACCAGACATCATTGGGCTTGCCGAAAAGAAGAGTCAGATATCTGAAACCTCGAACTCAAAATAATTGCACTCTCCTATAACTTTGATATGATGATATGAACTGCCATTCACTGCCACTTATAAATAATGAAATAAATAAAATGTTATAGTAATTCAGTACATTGTAATCAGGCCCACCTGTACATTTTAAATCTAACATATGGCTCCCTGAAAAACTGAGTTTGACATCCCTGTTGAACAGCTTATTGAACTTACAGGGTTTGGAAATGTGTGTGTGTGTGACGGAGCACATGGAATATTTTTCATAAACTGCGAAGGTATGGTTCGTTTCTTAGATTTGCTGTTAGAGCTCTGCCGTTTTCGGAGCTTTCGTGGAAATGAGGACTTGAAGAAGCGCGTTCATGAATATCCGAGTTGAGCCTCGTTCGCGGAGGCTGCGAGAGAAGCTCGGAAAATTCTGCAGGACGAGGAAAGAGGAAAGGAAAAACTTTTCCCACCCGTGGAAGTGAAAGAGGGTTGTGGGGGAAAGGGGTGAGTGGTGTTGGTGGTGGTGGTGGAGGGTGAATTTCCCGGGAAAAGGGTTGGTGTAGGCGAGAAGAGGGGGCGGACCCGTGCGCCACGACCTAAAGCTTTATTGGCAGAAGCCCCACCCAATCCCACATAAGTGATCCTGTATCTTTTATTCGCCCCTCCACCTGACTCTTCCCAACGGAGCGGAGCTGAAAATCGAGGTAGAACCGGGAGAAGAGAAGGCGAGTCGTCGAGAGGAGCGAAAGATGCGGGAGGACGAAGAGTGGCAAAGGGGGACGTGGGGGCTGGGGCATAAGACGGGAGGTGTGGGAAGAGTGGTGGGAGGGGGCAGTAGGGTGAGGGATAGTAGGGTGCGGGGCGACGGCAAGGGGAGGAGTAGGGTGCGTCTGAAGAGGAGAAGGTGAGTGTGAGGCTCGATTGGCGAGGCGCAGTACTGAGTTGATGGCGATAGGCGAGGGGAAGAGTGGACTCCGTGGGCAGAGAAGGAGATGGAATGAGTGGAGGGTAACGGGGTGAGTGAGCGGGCGCAATGTATCCGATCGATAAGCCGGCCCCACGGTTCCCACACGTACCCACAAAACGTCGAGGTGCTTCCAACCAACGGCAAGGGGCTGCGGATACATCTAATGGGAGTAGGGCAGAGCTTGGAGACTTCCACAGTCCCCTTCTGAAATACACTTCGGCTTCGCCTCCCCCCCCACCCCTGAACTACCTCTTGTACTGAAAACCGTTACCAACGTCGGTTGTGCACCCACGAACGTACTAATGCTCGTCAACCTCCCTCCAAAACAATCCAAACAGATGCTGGCTCACTTTGAGAAAGCTGTAAGTTGGGCAGCAGGTACTACACGACCGATAGACGTAAAAATCCTTTATTTCACACAATCTGGAACATTATAAATGGCAAATATAAAGGTACATCTCATTTCGCACGATATTTATAATCTATACATGCGCTCTAATTTCTGCTCTCAAGCCCAGCCTTGTCGTTGTTGAAAAAATTATTGTGCCAAGTCCTCATCAGCCTGTTTTTACTTAATTACATGCAACTGTTATGGACATTGCATGTAACTTTTTTATGTATAATAATAACATTACTACATTCAGCTCTTCTGGAAGTTCCTCATGATCCCAGACTCACCTGTGAGCTCACATGTAGACTGGTGACTAAGTAGTTTCTTCCTTTGCTAATGAGGTTAGCAGAAACTTTCAATCTCGAAAACAGCAACCTTCGCAAGTTCGTAGCAATCGGTTGCTTTCATTCAAGCTCGTCAATTTCGACTAATGGCGGTTGGTTGGCTCAATCTAGTAGAATATATGCCATATACCCTCGTGTATAGCAATTCCTCCTTTAAATGTTACACTCCCTCCATTGTCTAGATGTTACCTTTGTTCTAAAGCGTCAATTTCGACTATCAACAACTTTCAATCGTGTGACAGGGGGTTGGTTGGCACAATCTAGCATTTCACACTTAACTGTTGAACAGCCAACAGCCACTCGTACCTGTTTACACGGTGGCTTTCATTCAACAGCGTAAATTCGGAGAATCAGCAACTTAAAGTCATGTGGCAAGGGTTGGTCGGCTAAATCTAGTGGGATATGGTCGAAAAATATCAACCCTCAAAAACTAGAGTAGAAAGAAAACGTATCAACCCTGGAGAGAAGCAATTCCGCGTTAACATGACAGGGGGTTGATTGGCTTCCCTTCTTGTCTAAAAATGGCAACCCTTGTGTGTAGCAATTCCACCGTTAAAAGTTTAACACCCACACATCGTCCTCACGCACTGGCTTTCATTCAACAGCGTCAATACGGACCATCAGCAACTTGCAATCACGTGGCAGGGCGTTGATTGGCTCCATCTAGCGAGATATCGTCTAACCTTCAAAATGAGCAACCTTCCAGTGGAAATTTCACCTTCAAATATTGAGTCCCCCCCCCAACTCTGTTTCGGTTGATCATGCATTCTGAATAGTCCATGTTTTCGGTCGGGATAACATTTGTTTACAACCACCACCTCCGATGGTCTTGGCAACTCGAAATCTACAATGTCCATCCACTGTCCGCCGTCCAGACCATATTTTTGTCTTTAACGTTGTCTAAAACATCCGTAATTTTCACAAAAATGCTGTTTGGGGCCTATTTGTGCTCGATCAAGCAAAACTCGTGGTTGCTATGGGCAAAAAATTAGCTAAAAACGAATTTTTGGCAGCTTAATCGCAATTACGTCGTGTTCAGCATAGTTTGCCTGGTATTTGTCGATGCAGAGTCGAACAAAACGGGTCTTTAGAGATGTTGGGCAGCGTCTAGATGGAAAACAGAGAAACCACACTAAATATAAAGCGGCGAAAACTACTACTTCAAGAAACTCGCTGTAGGATGTAGCCTCTGGCCTGCGCTCATTTCCCGCACTCCCTCTGTGAACGCGAAGGAAGAAAACGGCTGAACAAAATCATCTCAAACTTGATATCTAGCCCGCAAGGCATAGGACGCCAAAATAAGGATATGAGCAAAATCCCCCCAAAACTAACTATAGCTGTCATAGTGATCTAAACACCAAATAAACGGATCTCGAAAACGGCTCTTAATTTAATTTTGATTAAATTTTTTATGTTGACGGCTCCTAATGACATAAAAACACCGTAAAATTCCCATCTGTAGGGAAATTACGAGAACTGCACAATTAACAAACATATCGACGATTTTAGAGCAGTTTTCCCCTCATAAACTGCGTTCAAATGTTACTAGAATATTGAGAAAAATTTAGGTGGTAGTCCAACTAAGTTCCTATACGACAAGTCTTCAATAACTACCATAAGATATATAGGGGTTACCCCGGAATTTTCTTAATTCCATCCTTTGCTGTTTCTCTTGAGTGGCTATATTATTTTTTAAACGAGCGGTGCGTAGCAACACACAACTTTCCGCAATCCCTTTGAGTTCGAACACCAGCTACATATGCGGGCGCTATATCTTCGTTCAACGCATTTCTACAGAAACATTTATGGAGAACAAAATGTAGGGACTGGTTAGCTGAGAGTACTCCGTAAGTTTGTTCGAAATCGTTAGAGCCGTTTTTGGTAAAATTGAAATACCGATAAATTAATATTTGACAAATCTCTTTTTCTAAGTTAACTTGGCTTATATCTCCGTTCAACATATACATATAGAAATAATTATACACGACGAAATGTGGGTATGTGTGACTAAAAGACACTCTGAACGATTGATCGAATTTGGCGAAGCAGTTACTCAGCAGAATTTACGGAAATGTTCGAAAAAACGTTATTTTCGACACATTTTTATTTATATCTCTGCTCAATGGACCTTCAGAGGAACATTTATTGAGAACAATACGTAGGTATTAACTATTCAAAAACGTCCTGAGAGTTTGGTGAAAATCGTTGTAGTCGTTTTGCCAAAAAGCGTAAAAAACCGATTTTTGCTTCATAGGCCTATATCTCCGTTCACCGTATTTTAATGGAGATATGTATGAAAAAGAAAAGTTAGGTATTGATTAGTAGCAGGTAATTTGAAAGTTTCATTAAAATCGTTAGAGCAGTTTTTGAGGAAAATGCGAAAATCCTAGTTTTTGGTACATCCCCCCCCCCTTATATCGGCCCAAATCGTCCATAAACTTATTTTGGTGTCTCCAAAAAATAACAAAAAAAACCAGCTCAATCGGATCAGCCGTTCTCTCGAAAATGAACTACAGACACACACACAGGGTTTAACCTCCTCATTATAGGTCGGGGCATCAGTACGCCGTGAAGTGATGTTTCAAATGAACCGAGTGCTAAATAAATTGAGTCAGTAGAATATTGGACACGAGTGAATTGACGTAGAGCTGAGAAACGTTGCGTGATGCGGTGCACCTGCTATTTTATAGTCGTTTGGAGTCATAGTTTCTCACCCATCAACCAAAACGCCAAAAAGCAATTCGCTTTGTCCCAATAAATGTTTTTCTTCATATTTTCAACATCCTAAACGTTTCACGAAAAGAAACCTTAACTGCTCAACGAACTAATTCAGGGGTGAGTGGGCTGGAGTCTCTGACCTTGTGAAATGAATCGGCGACCAACGGAAGTTCCTCGAAGGCCTGGCTGGACACTACCGGCGCCCTTATCTCCCGAGCCCCTGGTCTCGTTGGGATGTCGTATGTCGAGGATGAAAAGTAACGAAATATTATCGCCGACTCCGTCGTCGCAGTTAAAAGGGCGGCGAAATGTGAAAACTGCGGTTTTAAATATCGATTTCATGCCTCTTAACTGAAGCCGCTTTTCTTCGTTTCTTCTTCCGATGGTAGTAGGGGTTTTCGTGAGGATGGTGGGTGTGGAAGAGGGATGGAGTCGTTCGCCACCCGAATCCTTCTTTGTCTAACCGGCTAACGAGCGTATTTTTCGTTCCCAAGTTTCTACCCTCGGAGAAGTTTCCAGTTTAGTGGAAGACTGAATGAGATGGAAGTGAGGGAAGAAGAGGGGGAGGATTCGAGGGTTGGCGGATGAAGCTTTCATTTTTATAGCGAGGAAATGAGGCTTCCCATTCTCCGACCTGCCAACGCTACTGCTCCAGCTTCAACGTTCCACCCTCGTCCTCTCCGGTTACATTCTTCAAGCTCTGGAAGACAATCCCGTTTCTCTCCTCTGAGAAAAAAAAACCGATATCGTTGAGCGAACAAAAGCTTCGTTTCCTTTAAAAAAACACCTTCTGAAGGGCGCTTAAAAATATGGTCATTATAAAAAAAAAATCGTAAAAGCGCACGTCGATAATTACAATTAGTCGACAACAGCCTGAACAGGAAGTCTTTTGAGTCGTACAAAGCTCATTATCGCCAATGCTCCGCACGAGTGGAATTGAGCAAATTTTACTCTCTTAACGTCATGTGGTGGCAAGGAAAGTTATAGTTTTGAGTTTTCTTCTTCTGTGCGCTGCGGCAAGTGCAACGACTGCATTTGAAAATATGTTGTGCGATGCATCAGATAACTTTCCTCTGCCACGCATGCATTCATCGCTTTTCTCCACTCTTGCAACTAATCTAATCTGCTTTTCATTCAGTTAATACGAACTTGAAGTCGGTAGCGTCCAACGTCCCAACTACGCCACGACTATCACTGAGTGATCAGTGCACAGGTGATTTATAAGACTGACAATATGAATTTTGAATGATCGTGTTTACTGTTTTGAAATTATCTTGTGAGAACTGGTAGTAAGTGAAACGACCGCGGTTTGAATTCCGAAACTTCACTGGTCCCTTCTAATCATTTCATGAAGGTTAACAAACCGTCATTTTTTACCTTCGAATGTCCGCACTGACCGGTACTGATTGGCCCCACAGAAAGTCATTGTTTCCCTATACACCTTATTGGATCTCAACCCTTTTGTTTGTACCTGTGTACAGCCCAGCTCTTCAGTATTTCGGTGAGACAACAGATTTCCCCCTTTTCTGAACTTTCCAAAATATCCTTTTCCCATTCCTCAATTTTATATTCCTCTCGGCAACACACCGCTCTTCCAACAATCAGTTATCTATCAGCTCTCGCGAACGACAGTCGTCTCCCAGTTATCTCAACTTGCGGGTCTCTCTCTCTCTCTCTCTCTCTCTCTCTCTCTCTCTCTCTCTCTCTCTCTCTCTCTCTCTCTCTCTCTCTATCCACTAGGTTTCCCATGCAACCCGCTCACGTGTATTTAGAGTCCCCTTGTTCGCGTTTAATACTCCCACTCAACCCTGATATCGCTATACTGTCAAGAGTAATACAGTCCTCACTCACGCTCTCCAGATGTTTTCAATTCAAGCTCCCCCCAACAGACCATCGTCCCGATTTTTTTTAGAGAACTGTATCACACGAGTGCGAATTTATAAAGAAAAGTTGCGCAGAAATCAAAACATTACTAATTTATTGTGTTGCTCTCATCACTTTCCAGCAAATGAATTTCATGTTACTATCGCGTTATTTGAAGCAATCAATTCAAAAAACTTATTGAAGCCGTTTTTGAGAAAAAAAAGTGGTGTTTTGATCACTTTGATGATCAGTTAGTTAGGTTTGGCACATCCTTATTTTTCGGTCCCTCACTGACCTGCAGGCAAGGTATGAAATTTAGGCCAATTTCGTTCAGCTTTTGGTTTATTATTCAGAATGAATAATAACCCTATCTTTTCGGTCACGAAAATTTTTTTACAACCCCCCTCAAAATTTGATACTTTACGTTTCAAGACATGGAGATTCCAAATTTGCAATGTCCGTCCGCCATCGCTGTCCCCCGCCGCCTGGGCCGTTTTGTGCCTTTAATGTGGTCTAAAAAATTCGTTCTTTTGCACAAAAATCCCATTTGGTATCTATTGGTGCCCGCCATCTCGGCAATCCGATCTGACGAAGCCCACGGTTGTTATGGGCAAAAAATGGTTAAAAAAATTAACGAAACGCCGTATAACGCGGGAACTACAGCGGAAGTCAAGGTTTCGTCGTTAGTACTCCCTCCCGTTATATCAAACTCAATCACCCACTCGCTCGACTCGCAACGGGTTGGCTGGAACCCCCGTCCCAATTCCCCCGACTCTCTGACAGGTTAAGGCCACTTCCTCTGCACACCCCTCCATCGGCTCATAAATGCCTACAGACGTTTACGGACGCCTGGCGCCGGGGGGAATATTTAGTCTCCGTAGTTCCATTGTAGTCTGGTCATGTTTCGTATGGTTTACTAGGATTCGATGCTGAATTGAATGGGATGGGTCTCGAAGCAGTAGTACTAGGTCAAGCTGTTCATGAGAATAATAAACCATTGTGTAATAATTTGCAGGGTTTTTTCTCAGTAATGTTCGCAGACACACACACTCACGGTATTTTTTATCAGTAAATCACATAAGTTGCTTTGATATAAACAAACATCTAATATATAAATATAAATAAATGGTTGTAAATGTGCGCGCTTTAAATTTCCGACGATTTTTATTTTGTACGAAAACGCGGTAAAAAACTTTCGCAGTCATCGACTTAGTTCTACCAGTGCGGCAAGTAGCTCGTTAGACGGTTACCTCATTCGTGCATGTTACAACGTGCCCGACGTCCGGAAACACTAGGAAAACAAATTTATCCTCGTCAACGGCAGATCGATACTTCCGGCTACTAACGAACCGCCTCGATTACCTCTGAGCTAATCACCTTCAACCGAATTATTCACAAAAAACGAAGAAATTGACGGTAAAATCCTGATATAAAATTCCGGGTAAAAAAAGTCGGTTGACGGCGGAACGGTCGGATAATAGCTCAAGCGACGACGGGGCTGAGCAAACAGAATTGGGTTTAACACGAGAACGAGGGTCCGGTGCGGTGGGAGGGGGAGGGGGGCATGTAGGATAATTTCGGTTTAATATTGAATGAGGAGGAGCTCGTCGTCATACGTCGTTAAAAATTGCAAGGGGTCAATATTAACACGTGAACCGTCTTAATGAATAATTCGCGTAAATTCAGGTTTGAATGTTATACGGAGAACGGCCATTTGGAGGGGAGGGCGAAAGGGGGTACAAGTTCACAACGTTGGCGTGTCAAGAGCGTAAGGCTCATCAATTGCCCTTACAGGCCCGTTGAACGGCATTCATTACTCGGAAGTTAGTGCGTTATTATTTCTCCCGGCTATTATTTGCTGTTGGGGCCTCTTCCAACGTGCACTTACAACAAGAAGTTCAATACGCCGCTGCCGAAGGGGAAATTGCGGAATTTAGATGAACTCCTTACGAGCTTTGAAGAATAACAAACGTCTCGTTAGGATCGACAATCGTTACCCCCTTTGGACGATTCATTATTCACGTCCATCCTAATCAGTTAGAATCGGCGGTGTTTTTTCAAAAAAAAAAAAGGATTAATGAGGGAGTTCAAAATTGATGAAAAGAAACCTCGGTCGAGAAGGCGTGGAAATGCATGTGGAATAGGGTCGTTCATAATGTGCACTTGGCACTCAATTGGAACCAGCCTGGCGCAATCAGGTTAAATCCCTTCGAGGCTCATTTTGTGGCTATTTAGTCACTGCAGGTCTAGTGCACTCCCCCACCCCTCACGTTGTATTCTCCCCGAACGTCTACCCCAGTTTTCACATTTGATCTGCATCCAGCCTCTCATCTCCTTCCAACGTTTTACGACGAAGGAACATTTAGCTCTGAATCCCATTTTCTCCTTGGCGTGTTGATGAAGGGATGCTCATTTTGGGGCATTCCTTTACTCATCGTTACTGCACACTTGTAATTATGGAGTTGCATACCTAGTATCTCTCTCAGGGGAGAGCGCGTTCCCGGGTGGTGGATAGGGGAATGCCTTCTAGGTACGGGCGGTAAGAGGGAAATCAAATATTTCTCACGGACCACCAGGTAAACCGCCAACGGCTCCCCTAGGCGGATGAGATTCTCGAATCCAACGACTGTTAAGGCGGAAAAGCGAAAACTCTGTTGCCTTCCAAAGGCTAAAGATGGGATTCCCGAAAGAATAAAACTCTTCAACACCAACGTCAAATCTGTCTTCCTATGTGGATGCGAGACGTGGGGCGTGCGAGACATCACCATACCATGCCAGCTGCAGACGTTCATAAAGCGCTACCTCCGGACAATCTAAGGGATTTTGTGGCCCAACATGATCTCTAATGCAGATTTGTGGAGGACAACCGAGCAGCTTGTGATCGACCAGGAGATGAATAAAAGAAAACATAAGACTGCTCTCAATGGAATCCCCAGAGCGAAGACAGGAAGACCAGGGGAGACGTGGAGAAGATTGATAGATAAGGATTCCACCTGGTAGGCGAAACTTGGAATGAAATAAGGAGAACTGCACCCAACTGATCCAACTGGAACGATCTTTTTTCTGCCCTATGCCCCCGAAGAATTATTTGGATTTAATAGAAATAATAGAATACCTTGTGTATGCAGATGAGGTAAAGATCTTCACCTGATTTCTTCGCTCTCCAGGCTCCCCTCATGCCTTTTCCCCATGAATTAACTCGTCAAAGTGCTTTATCGTCCCCTAACGTCGCTCGCTAGCTCCGTAGCAGTCACTCGAGTTTCCACCACTCCCAACCTCAACGTCCAACTCGCAATGACCACACCGCTCAGCTCGGACTCATGAAGTGGCATACTCGAGAGTTCCCTATGCTCCAGCTATTATCCTGCTTTACTCTCATCCAGCCCGTTCTTGAATACACGTCTGTGGTGTTATTCCACTTCGTCCACCTCGCCTGCCTGATCCCCAGCGACCAAGTTGCGTACGACGCCCTCTACTCCAGGTCTGTGACTGTGTTGCTCCGGGGAACTTTGTCTCGTCGGTTCGAGCCCCTGACCTCCTGGCCATGCCACCGACTGGGCTCTCCTCCATGAACTTATGTTCGCTCCCTTCTCACACCTCGTACTGCCGAATTCCTCAGTTCTGACCATGATTGCCTTTAATGGTCGCTCAAGACTTTACACTTGAACTGTCAGTTGTTGCAATTCCTTTCCTAATTTTTGTTCATGTTCACCCGCTTTTGATGTTGCGTCCGAAGCATTGGGCTCGTTCCGTTTGAATAAGTAAACCGTCTTCCCTATTTTCTCAGTCACTCTGCACTCAGCCTCTCACCTTCCCCCAAACACGTTCCTATGAAGCCACCCTTAGCTCCGAGCCCCATTCCCCCAACTTTCTTTAGTTTACAAAAGAACAAGGATAAGGTAAGGTTTTTAGGGTACAAAAAGTATTTCCTCACTCTTCACGTTGTATTCGTCAGAAGCCGAAGGTCGATATAACTTAAGTGAAGTATGAGATAGCATTATTCCCGTCACAGCGGTCGCTATGAATGCATTTTTTCGTGTGTGTTTTTATTATGGTTTAAAGTTGAATCGCGCGTGTTCATTCAACATAATTTCGCTTTAACAACTGGAAGGTATCTACGAAGAATATCCTGTGAAGAGGAGAGCAGTATCATTAGCGCAGCACGTTATTTTGCGCCTCGTACAGCGTAGTGTTGTGATTTGATTTATGAATCGATGCGAAGTCAAAACTCTGTCAATGGGCTGACGACAACTGACGACCGCCAGCTCAAGGGTTAAAGAGATAACGTGAGGTGCTCAAGGGGGGATCCTGAGATCGAAGCCCTCGGTTGGAATGAAGGGGGAAAAGGCAGAGTGGCAACAAGGAGAGGAAGCAGAGGGAGCGTTGCAGAGCAGGGATGCCCTTGCTACCACTGACCCACATACCTTCTAACATCTCTCCCTATAAACAGTTTTGGAAACGCCCTCCCATTCCCCTCTTTCATACTTCACTCTTTCAACCGCACCCCTCCGCGCACTTAACAGCCCTCGCCCCTCACCGCTGCAGATGCACCGACCTAGACCTCTTTAACTTCCGTCGGTTTCCCCCCTCGTATCACCGAGAGATTCCTTCCCTTCGATGCAACCTCTCGTACTTCCTTCTTCATCGTCAAAGCGGGAGTCGTGACATATCGCTACGCGAGCAAAACCCCATTAATCTGTAACACTGCATTTCAGGCAGTTTAGCGCGTGAAGTTGAAATAATTTCTCGTTTACAGTAGAAGTTAACAATCTAACTATATTAAATAACACAAGAGATCATCATTATCATCGCACGAAAAACAATAAGATTTGCCATCAAGCTTATTGCACTTAACTAGTGAACTCACTCAAACGTAATTACTAAACAAAAAAGTTAATAGTTTTATTGTTGAACTCTGGGAGTGTAAGATGAAGCCAGCAAACCAGTTAGCAGCCTCGACTCTCCTCAGGGGCCTTGCCACCTCGCTTCAATTCCCTTTCCAAGAGGACGTTAGGCTGCTTTAGTGGGTGAGCTAAGGGAGAATTTGATCGGCAATGTATCTTTCCCGGGCCCACTCCACTTTCCTTTCTCGCTCGTAAGTGTTCACATGCAGCAGCCATTGGACATGCCTGTTGCAGCCCTTGGACTTGAGACGAGCGTACTGTGGACTCCTGCTTCAATGTTACTTTTTCATGATTGATTTTTTCCCGCTGCCTCCTCTATAGTGCAGAAAATTCATGGTGGACAAAGAAGTCGGGAGACTTGTATCAGGAGGGAAGACTGTTGGAGAGGAGCCAAGATCCAATGTCAGAAGGCAACTAAGTTCTCACGTTAGGGAAGCAGGTGGTTCCACTCCTCATTCTTGATGCGCTCCACAACCCATGGTTCCCAATGCGTATCCCTAATTATATCCCTTCTTTTACTTGCTTGCTTTCCTCTCCAAATAATTATTTTCAAGTGCCAAAAATTACCCCGTCCGTAAATGGACACCATGGAAAGGCCCGTTTTCCAAGATACGACTGCAACCTTCTGCAACCCTGACGTCTTTTAGCCCAAGACGCTCTAACTTTGAAGTCTGCGCTGAATTGAAGTGTCTCACGTGATACTGAGTTCTTTCACAATGTTATGTCAACCCTGCATCGATTTTAATGTGCTTTTCCTAGCTTTTGGGAGTGAAAGGTCTCATGAACGAGGAAGGCAGTCAACGTGTGTTGTAATTGCATACCCCATGCTACTTTATAAGGAGTACCATTTTGATAAACGTTTTGTTTAATTCATGGGTATGTCACTAGTGACCACTAATGATTTCCGGATAATTACATTCACGTTCCGATATATGGGATGCCTTCTGGGCTTTCGGCCCCCAACTGCCCCCCCCCCCCCCACCAGACAAAAAGAATTCAGGGACTTGGAGAACCCTACTTCGACCTTGGAAGGGTTGAGAGTGCCTCGAGCTTGCCCTCCTCCGCTGAAGGCACCCAGGTGGTACGCAAGAACCCCCTCCAGTCTAGCCGCGCCCCACAGTTGGCTATATTACGGGTCCCCAATTCAGGGTGATAACATTTTGTACAAGCGTTGGGCTAATGCATGAGGATACCTAACTTATAAGCCCTCTCCTACCGACACTCAACTCGTTCTCTAGGGAGTCAGCGAAGCACAACCCCACAATTCCATCCCATCCGCTTCGTGGCCGCCAGTTCTTTGTCTTAGGGCGTTGTACCGGCGTATTTGGCTGTGGGTGGCAGGCCTCGATGAAGCAATTGCCAAACTGCGTTCTCCCTACATTTACGCTTCTTCCCTGCATGGCTTCTGGGAATTGGATTTGTTCTTGTCCACCACGCAGGGAATGATGTCAGGGCCTAATGGGGCTCCTAATCTGCGATCCCATCCAGGCACAACACTCACACTATAAATACTCTCACATACTCATTCACTCCTATTCGAGACCCTGATAAGGACAACTCGATAATCGGTCATCCCGGCCCCCCACAGTTTCCCTAGGTGCTTACCTACTCAGCCCTTAAATACTATCACACACTGCGGCCCAAATGTGGGCTATTAATATCCATCCACCCCTGGTACCATCACTACTCTACATGTGCTAACCTACTCTAAACCACATATCCATAATATCTACGTTCCGATATAAGGATGTTTGGAGGCGGTACCGGCATTACGGCCCCAACCCGCCCTCACACCACAGGGCAAAATAGCTTTAGGGACTGGGAATGGGACTTCTTCCAGCGAACTCACGACCACTGCGATATCTGAAGCCCTCCCTGGGGGGGTTGCTCAGGGATCGGCTCCAGGGTAATAAAGTGGAAAACTCCAGCAAAAGTTACCCTGCTTGAAGTTAAGAGCTCAGCGGTTGTACCATAGTGCATTAGTGATATAACTCACCAGGTAACGAATTTATGGTCAACGTGTTGCGAAAACCTGCACTTTCATTTCGTTGCCTTCAGTAATGCCTTGTCTTCAATCTGTATTTGTTCTTATTGGGTTCTTTAATGTTTTTTCACTGTACATCTCACCTGTTATCTGTCGTACTCCATGTCTCTCATCACATTTTGTACTATGTCTTCATCATCCCTATATTGCTCTATATTGCTTCCAATTCTGGAAATATTATTATTTTTGGGATACTTCCTTAGGAGCACAAGTCATCCGTTGGTGCGATATCGAAATACAACCTCTGTTCTGGTTGTCTCTTAGCCATCGCATCGTGACCATATCTTATCGCCGATGCCAAATCGCTCGTCTCTGTGGCAGCACCTCTCATTTCCAAATACATGATTGTTCCTCCAGCATACGTAACCATTTATTTCCTCCATGCACTCCTAATTTTATCGTTGGACAGTCTATGTGCAACAGACAACCATGCAGCCATTCAGTTGCTTCGCCAATAACGCCTACCTTAATCAGAGCTCTGCCATTTTTCTCTGTAGATTCTAATTTGCCACATTCCCAGCAGTGTTCCCCCGCAAGCGAGCCCAAACTTGAAAATCAACTGGAACCCACAGCACTCTTCTAATTCGTGAAACGTATCTTCATTTAACTGAATATCCTATTCTTCCACAAAAGTTTAAATTACCTTGGTCACATGCAGAAAGAAATCAGCTTTTGTAATTCGCCTGAATGTGCATAATTACGAATTGAAAATATTTTGGGTGGAAGTTGACTTTGAGTTTTGATGTCCCTCTGAGGCGGGCGAAGTGCTGTACGAGTATTTATTTTTTGTATAAAAGTGTTGTAGTAAATTAGGTCAAAACTCAATTACTTATAAGTTTCAAGCCTGTATTAATCTTAATAAACCAAGATTATAACAAAAAAATGTAAGTGGCCTATTATAAGGCACAAGCTGTGTTGGACAGCTGCCTCTGCAGAGTTACTGAAGCCCAAGAAGAAAGTTGGTCAAGGAGTCGCTACTCTCCTCTTTGTGTTCATTTTGGTTGGCGTCCCATCGACCATTATATGATTTACCACCCTCATGACATCCTGCCGACCACATCTCGCCTGAGCTCGATCCAGGTGCTCTATTACAACCTTTTTCTTGTGTCGATTTGGGATGGAAGGTTCGGCGTTAGCTCTATCACTAAGACACTACCTACCCTCTTCTCAAAAACAGTTTCCCTTGAAAATGTAATTTTTGAGAGAACCATTAATTTCGTATACAGCCAATTGTTAGCAATTACCGACAATTTTTGTTTATTTTCATTTCTTCTCTTTTTTGAATCCCCGTTGCACGACAAATATATTTTCAGTCCTCCAGGCCAAGCCACTTGTAAAGATGGGCCATGTATTTGAAGGTAAGACTGATTTCAGTGTAGAAGAAGAAGGAAGTTAGGCAGGGCAAAGCATCGTTTGCTTAACTGCAATCATGAAACACGACGGGTAGTACGACGATTCCTAGCTCCCTCGTTGGGTACAGCATAATGCTGTCCATCTGGTCTTTCCTCTTGTCTGTTGATCGTCTCTAGAGTCAAGTTAGTCCAGGATCGTGTTTCACAACTAGTGCAGAGAGCAGAACAATCAATTTGTAAGACTGGCGTCTCTAAATCCCCTAATCGGAACTTCCTTGCGCAGATTCCATCCACCTTTGGAACTGACGAACCCCTCCAGATTCACCCTATCCTCAGGGCGGACCACACTCTTCATACGGTCCCATACCATACCCACATTTTCTGCTTCTGCAAGGTACTGCTCTACAGATACTGCACTTCTTCCCTTGGTAGTAAGATCCAGAAACGTCTCCTTAATCAAACTCCACTGGTTGAGCGCGTTAATAGGTCAGCCCACCCATGTACACTTCTTCCTCAGCCTCGACTTTGTTGAATTCTTGAATATTCTGAAATGAAAGAAATAGTAAAATTACCATCACATTCCAAGGGACTGCTAGAAGTATCCAATGTTACAATAACAAAGAAGCATCTTATTCAAGGAACTTCAAATCTACTGCTGCTACGACTAGATAGAATTCAACGCTCTGCGTAGAAGCTAGTAGTAGTGATGGTCGCAAATTTAATTTATTTATTTATTATATAATTTATGGGACTGCCAACCCAATTTTTTTATATTCCTTTGTAATCGGCCGAAAAAATTGAGTTTTTTCCGTATCCTTACGTTTTGATGGGTTCTGAATCCATTTGGGAAACCATGGGTGTTATTTTTTTTTTTACTTACCGGAAATATCAGTTAATTTACGGAAGATATGGATAGGTTTATTATGGTAGAAGAAAAATCTCTTCTTCGACGCTCAACGAGCACACATGAGTTCCACACAACCTGTGCAGTAAATTAAGCGATTTTCATGGCTTCAGCCTCTAATCAATTTGTACCCTGTTCATTTTACCTTGCTAAAACGTAACTTAACATTTCTGGTAGAACATGACAGCGCTTAAAGTTCCGGAATTTGCTGAGTTGCCCCAACCATTTTCAATTAATCGGGGCACAAAAAATTCGGCAATTTATGGGGTTGCTCCTAACGATTTCATGAACGCTATCAAACCGTTATCGTATAGGTGGTTTATTTGACTGTCACTCCAATTTTTCTGAGATTGCTAGCGTCATTTGAGCGGTATTTACTAAGGAAAAACTGCATTAAAATTTTTTGTGTGACATTTTTTGTCATTAATTGTGCTCTCTCGTCATTTTTCTACTAATTTGAATGTCATGGTACTGCCGTGTTATTTGAAATTGTATGTACATAGATTTAATCGAAATCGTTACAGCCTTTTTGGAGCAAAAAAATTTAGTGTTTTGATTACTATAACTATAGTTAGCTTTGAACCGATTTCACTCCTAACCTCATTTTTTCGTCTCATGGTTTGCGATTGAACCCATTTCATGCTGCCGTTTTATCTGTACAAAAAAAAACTACTGAAATCGATTTTTGTCGAAATATTTGGTTCTGTCAAACTTTCCTTCCTCACTCTATGCTTTGTACTGGTATGGAATAAAGAACACAAAGCTACATCGTGATATTAGAACTTGAACGAGGCTGGTAAACAACGAAACTTTGACCGAACTTCAAAGTTTAAAGACTTGAATGCGGTTAAAGTTAAGCGAAGGTTGTGAAGTCCATTTGCGCGGAGTAGAGCGGTTAATGAGCGTTAGCTGAGAATGATGAAGTTGACGAAATCTCACACACTTCACAATAGTTCAGAGATTCGACTCCCTCCAAAAGTTCGCACGTGGTCAGTTTGACTCCTCCTGACCAGTTGTTGGTATTACCGGTGCGCTGTACGCAATTTAATGATGTTTTTGTGGAAGTTGCGTATTAAAGCGCGTATTAAGCGTGTTAAACGTGATAGTTGCGGTTCTCCAAACTGACTAGCAACAGGTTCTGATGTTTCGAAATGTTATTTCGGTATCATGTGTCAGAAAATGAGGTCCGCAAGTCGTGTCGTGGAACGAACGAAAATTTCTTGTGCAAATCTAAAGGAACGGAAACTAGTAATTTTCGAAGACTAATTATCAATGGATCGAAAGTTTGGATGAAGGCCGAGGTTCCCGTCTCTTCACGTCACGGTGCCTCTTGATCCGATCCTTCACATGAGCTCTCCTTTCGAACTGAGCGAGATGCGACCTAATGACATAAGAACCTCAACTGGCGACGCTCAGCGGACGGTAATCCCTGCGATTTGTCCACCCCTAGTCACGTCCCAGATGAATATCGGAGCGGGGAACCGTGGGACGTGCACTCGTTCTTTTGTGAAATGATGTGGGTAATGGGGGGGAAGCCCTTCTATCAATGACCATTGTTTCATGTTTCTGAAAGAGAAATGTCGAGGGAACAACTTCCACGAGCAACAATCAGAACGCTATAAGAAACTATTGTTCTACAAAAGTGATAAACATCGCAGTTTGGTGGCACAAACCACCGGAACATACGTGGCCGGCCTTTGTGATCACCTCTTCTGTGCTCTCCTTCTCTCCGACGGGCCACTGGCTCTCATTTCCATAATCACCGTCTGCGTTTTCTGACAAACCAGAAAATTTCCGTCTCCGTTCTCCCCGCGATGACTTTCAAAGATTTGCGTAGCGTTTTGAAGCTGGGAATACGAGTATATCCGTTCACTAAACTACTGCCGCCAGCCGGCCGGAAAAATGTCGTGGCGTAACGGCTCTCTCTGCGGCGGTTTCCATAGCAAAAGAATTCTTCCCTAAAGCGTGAAATTCAAATGGAGTAGGGGACCAAGAAGGCCAATTTTTACATTTGTTCATTCCACACTGAAACGAAATTACAGCAGTACAACAAAATGCACAAGTTTCCTCGTACGGGCATTTAACTCTAGCAACTAATCCGTTTTTGATCCAGCTTTAGACGAACTGGGTAGAAAGTGATCGTTCTAAGTAGAAACTGGCGGCAAGTAAGTTTTCGGTTTATATAGTCGCTCCTAGAAGAAGATTGTTGTGATCAGCCAAAGCCGAGGGAACAATGACCTAAGACGTGGCCACAAATGGGCCCTTCTCCCATCACCCAAATGATGAGGGGATCCGGCTTTGGCTCCTGAAGTGGGTACCGGAATCTTGCAGTTCCCTCCACAAATTTGAGGATTTTCCTCCATTCCTTATTTCGTTTGTCGCCCCTATTTATTGTACGTCCTCCTAGTCTTTCTGGTTGGTTCTGAACAACATTGAGCATTCATATATGAAACGCTCAACCGTTTCTATTTCCCCACAGGAGCATTGAGCCCCGATGGTCGATTTGAATCTATGTAGTGTGTTCCTAACCGAGTAATGCCCAGTTAGCATACCTATTAGTCTTCTTAGTTGATTCTTATTCAGTTTTAGAGCCCATTCCATCTTCTGTTTGTTGTATTGTGGTCCCTGTACACTTAGAGAACTCAAGGCTTCTACTGTAATCTATGTCATTACTAACTCTATCCCAGAGAGTGTTATGAACTGCCTTTTTGAGTGTCACCATCTTTATGGAGTCGCTCCTACTTGTGCCACAGCGATTATTGCGATTATTAGACTGTCGACTTTATTTTTTCTTTTCTTTATTTTATTCCTGTGAGAGTTGGGAGCAATTGAAACGGCTGTGATTAGAGCCGGAAATAGAGCGTGTGGTGGGGGTGAGTGGTATTTATAACCCAAAAACTGCTCTAAAATAGAGTTTCTTCGACGTTTTTGATCATTTATGGAGCTGCTCTCGTCGTTTTTACACAATTGAGAATTTTATCGTATTAGTTGCAGCTTCCCACACGAAAAGTTTGATCAAGATTATGATAGACTTACGAATTACCTATGCGATGGCCACTGAAGGTCATGAGATGAATAGGGGCAACCTAATCAATTCCAGGACCTTTTATACGGGACGTTGAACTAATTTTTTCGAAGTTTGATAATAAGCAGATTTGATTGATTGCTACAGCGACGACAACCGCACAATGCGCGCGGGGCTGATGATTATTGTGTGCTATCGCGCCGGATAGTTTCGTCATTTTTCAGGTCCATACACCTCGTTCAAGAGATAGAACCACTTGTACCAGATGAGCAGCGAGAATTAATTTATGGGAGCGGGGAGCGGCCCTGAGCGCAGTGCGCCCGTGAAGTGTGAGCACTGAGTGACGGCTCAGTTATTGATCTAAAGTTGCCACTCGAGGCTCCCCAAACCCGCCCGCTTAACGAACGCATAAGCTAAGCACAGATTTTTATAACTCTCGAGCGTCTCAGTCTCGAATGGAAGCCGCTTCAAAACTACCCGAGGAAGACCGGCGATACGACGATTTCCGTCAGAAATCCGTGTACTGCGATGTCGAGAGGAGATTCGCTATGAATTAAACTCGTAAATGCGTTCATTTGGTAACTTTCGAACGAGGGAACAAACTTAAATGTAAATGACCCACAGCTCCTTGTTTTTTTGTGAAAAATATGGAGTCATCTGGTGGTGTCAGGTGGGAATCCAGATTAAGAACTCAAATGGTGTGACACACCAGCAACAGCTCTCTACCAGGATACAGACTAAATGACAACCTGCCATTCCGTATGGTCCAGCCAGGAGCTTGCTCCCAGCTGAAGTCACTTCGTAGATCGCGCAATTTCTATCAAAGGATTAAGATACTGAGGCGGGAAAACACAAGATTTAACTAATAACAACTTACAAATAAATCAGTTGGTCATCAACCACAACTACCTAACTACAGTTTTCAATTCAAGCTTATTTTAGAAAACATTTTTACACAGACCTAACTCCCAATACCAATTGTAGACACTCGAAATTGTCCCAGGATTAGCAAATTTTATACTTGCTGATAGTGGCAAAATTTCATTTTACGTCTGCAGGAGCCAAAGAACTACCCAAGTAACCCTAAAAATGTGTAAAAAAATAAAAATTTAGTTGTTCTTCTCAAATATACTAACAACTATAGTTCAACTAAATTAGTTAGTCGGGCTTACACAACTTCCACTTTACTATAGCATTTAACTACACCAGTATATACGAGAAGGGGTAACGCTCGTAATATAATTAGGAGCTAACTCATAAATTCCGGAATTCAAACCACTGCCGTGCCACTTACTACCACTTCTCACAGTTTTCACCCAATAAGTCCACAACAGTCAATGCGACCCTTATAAACAAAAGTATGTTGACAGTGTCATAAATCATATATTCACTGATTAGCCATTAATGATCGTGGTGTGAGCAGGAGTGCCTCAATAAATTACGGAACATTAAGGCCTACCAATTTCTAAGCAAAACGTGAAGTTGTCCTAGCAAGTCCTAATTAACTGAGTGAAAAAGGGATTGGGTTAGTAGCTAAAACCGTCTAAACTGCTGAAGGTGATCATCTACAGGACCAAAACGTTTCGAATTGAGTCAATTGTATTTCCGCTTGTTGTGTGCAAGGGAGGGACGCATCTGAAGTTTAGTGGGAACGAGAGAGAAAGAGAGAGATATTGATCGATTGATTGATTAAGAGTTTTATTTAACGAATAGGGAGGATTAGGGTCTAGTGGCCTTCTCTTCCACCCACCCTGGATACATATTTATCGAAGCATTACCCTCGTATCGTTATTTTAAGGTGAGTTTTTTTAAAATTAGATAATTAATATGTGGCGAGAAAAAATCATGTAACTCAAGTGAAAAACGAAATGTAATGAACATATCGAATGTCAAAAAATCGAGAAAGAAAGTAAAAGAACAAAACCATCACGTGTTACGTTTTCAAGAACATCTTTAGTATTCGCCGAAAAATTTCTTCTTCAGCGTCGGACGGAAAGTTTTGCCAGCTCCGGTTTAAAGTCCTCCCAGTGTTCATTACATAGCTTTCTAATCAGTATCAAAAAACGGAACCGTTCGATGCGCGATCATTGATGTGATGCGTAAACTTGAAGTCTTGGAACAGATAATTAGGTTCTATGAATTTGAGCAGCTCAAAGACAAGAGATGCGATTTGTTCTTTCTTGAGTTCCCTGATTTTTAGCACTCTCACTTTTTTAAAGGCACGGGTCACACGATCGTCCAGTTTCAGTGTCATAACAAAACGAATCGCGGCGTTTTGAGCTTTTGGCAATTTGTCCAATTCTTCGTTTTTGAGGTCGTTTGAAGCAACAGTGGCGTTGCTGATTCAAGGACGGGATAAAATTAGGGATTGCACTAGCTGCAGCCTAATACGTAGAGGGAAGTCTACGGCTACTCTTCTCAGTTTGCAAATTGTTTTATAAAACAATTTATGACTTGTATTCCCACGAGATGGTATTTAGAATGACAATGCTCAAATTCTCCGTCTTAGAGACGTAGTCTGAATACACTCCGCTATGAATTTTCGTGAGAATCTTCGTGTACCCAAGTATGATTGCTTTGTTTTCTCCTTATTTACTCTCAGCCCATGTGACGTACACCATTGTCTTGAATTGTCTAAATCTCTATTAAAGGAAGCAACAGTGGCGTTGCTTTGGGGGCGCATGAACGATATAATTGGAAGTCATCAGCTTACAACATATATCTGGTTTTGAGTAAGGATCTTGGAGATGAGAGAGAGGACTGTAACGTTACACGAGTTTGAGAGTGGCGCCATTTAAGAAGGAAAACCTCACTGGGGAATCCGAAGAGTGAAAATACTTCGTTGACTCGGGTCCCGAATCGTATCAGCAGAGCTTGAAAAGTCACAGATAGAAGACGATTGACCGGGAGGTGTGGTGTTAGTGGCACAGAACGAAACTAGGTAAGGCCCGATAGAGACTGGATCTGTCTTAAGCGGAGTCAAACATTGCTAATAATACAGCCTTCGGTGATCTTCGACTGTTATTGTAACACAAAATAAATCAGTAAATAAAATTTTTCGAAAATCCAGAGGGTACTTTTGATTTGTTAGCTCACGTTGTTCTCCGTAGCCAATTTGAGGGGAATAAATAGTGATTTACTTAAATTGCACGCTGCAATGACTCAAACCAGCTAATTAACCTGAAATGTCAGGTTAGTCTGTCGCTCCGACCTCTCGTAGACTGCAGAGGGAAAAGAAAAGACGAGGTCGATGATGTTTTCCCGTCGTTTCCTCATAGCTCGGTCGATGAAGTCGCAATCAAGCCATTCATTACATCGCATGCATCGCCTTAATTTGTCTATTCTCGTACCGGGGGAAAAAAGGACGTGTGGCTCCTGGGGTTATTTGTAGCACGCTACCAACAACTAACCGCCTTCTTTGTCACTTTTCTTTCCGAAACGCATGAAATATTAATTGCCCGGATGAAATCGAAATACCCGTTTTTCCGCGGCACCAGATCCATCAGGAACGAGGAGCTGATAAGCCTGGCGGGATTGGAACTGTGGTGGGAAAGTAGCGCGCCAGACAGACATGTGGCACTTCCAAGCGGATGAAAGGTGTTGATAGTTCATGAGCTTCGTTTAGGAACGAACAAGCGGCACAGGTACTCGAGCAGGCGGGGATGACATGGCAGCGATATCAAGTCATCCTCCTGGCTTATCACGTGTGGCGAAGATGCTGTGATTACAGAAGGGCTGGTTTTGCTTTTTAGTCGTCTACCAAACAACTCAGAACGGTAGTTAATGGTATTCTTTCAAATTAAAATAAAAAGAAAAATGGATGGAGGGTGCTTGTTGTGGTCTGTTTTCCAACATCGTACTTGGCGGATGTATTAATTTAATTTACGTTTAGTGTACTTATGCTGAATTACTTATGTCCATTGGCAAGAGATACAATGGACTCCTCCCTTTAGCACAGTTCTGGCTCACAGAGGGGAGTAGCATTTCGACGCGAGCTGTGAATATCATCCAAAGTTGGTCGACAAGGAAGGGCTGTACATCAATTGAGCATCTCCACAATCTTTATTACCAAAAGAAGGAGCAGTAAATCATTAGGCGTCATTCCAAAAAGGGGATAATAAGATCCCGTGTATGGTGACGCCTCCAAGGAAGGCGACCAGCCGTCAGGCAGTTTGGGGGAACTCCAGAAACTGCAGTGACTGGCGTGCCTTGCTATAACAGGGGTCATGAAGATTTGCCCTGCTGTCGTAGAAGTCCTTTTGAATAGCTCACCCCCCCCCCCCCCGCACATACACATTCAGAGGGGTCTTCTATCTGTAAGGCTTTTGCGGAATAGTAGCACGGAGCGAAGGATTGTCAGTTGCCATTCAGCGTCCGCGTTCACTCGTAGGAATAGTGGGAGAGAGGGCTGTTCCAGACTCGGGTGGACGTACTGCCGTGGTACACAACACAGACGGTTCTGTGATGAGAGGCAGAGCTGCCAGCCTTGCCAAGCTGCTGGGAGAGTATGCATTGATGTATGAAGCAGAAAATGTAGCCATGAAGATCTCCACAGAAGCGATCCTGACTAAAGGACTCAAGAGTAAGTGGATCTACATACTCTCAGATTGTCAGGCTGCCTTAAAGGCCACGCTTTCAGATCTAGCCTGGCATGAAAACGTCTTCAGGCGCTCAAACGACTCGGTGCCCATAATAGCCTTTCCCTTATTTGGGTGATGGCTCATAGTGCGCATGAGGGCAAAGAAAAGGCAGACTGTCTTGCAAAAAGGGGTACAGAATCCCTACCCATCCAGCCTGAGCCCCACGCAGGAGTGACGAAAAGCCTAGCGTCCAGAGAGAGTCTGGAGAGAGTACGTACATGGATGGTATGTGGTGGATGGGACTCTGTCCAGTAAGGTAGGTAGGTCTCAGGTACAGAGTCAAGGATCAGAGATTTCGTAAGGCAGGGTTGGAATCGCGCATGCATGTACTATGTAAAGAGCTGCCTGCAACGCAACGCTTGCAGTGGCTCTGCCTGGGCTGGCTGAAGTTTCTGGGATGGACCTCAAGGTTGTCTCAAGGGAGCCAGGTGTGTAACAGGGAGGACATGAGCCAGCTGATGTACGCCCACACAATAGGCTCATTTGAGGCTTGAACTGTATATTTTCTCAGTTGCGATAATTAAATAAATAAAAGTTCAGTGAACAGGGGAGGATTTTTAAAAACTTTCAAGTTTGTGCGAACAGCCGGTTGTTTTACGTTAAGCTCAGAGTGTCATCAAATAGCAGTTACCTCTATATATAGTTATGCATCAGTGTTCCTCTGATGGTCAATTGAACAGAAATAACCTGAATGCGCCCAAAAGCCTTGACCACCGTTTGCATAATTGAGCTCGATCAACCTAACAAGTGTCTAGCAACCTTCCTCACACAACACACTTTCTCTCCTACAATTATTTGTGTATATTTATAGAATAGCATGATTTTTGAAAAGCTCTGCAGTGTTACCCACTAGATATTGTTTATTTAAAAATAAATAGGTCGAAACGTTGGCGTGTGGGGTAATTTTATTCCCTCTAGAAACGTTATTGTTTGGAGCAAGCCCAAAATCAGTACGATGGAGAGGTCTTAGTTTGGTTCTAGTGGCCTTTAAATTCAGAGACACCACAACTGCCCCCCTCATTAACTTTGGAAAACGTCTTCCTATTCATTTTAGAGGTTTCCCTGAACCTTTAAATGGCCCACAAAATTGTCCTAGATTCATTATGGTCTGCTCCAGCCCTTAGAACTATCCCTCAAGAAGAGACTATTTGAGTCATTCAGTGCAATATTCTTCAACCCATTGGGGAAGTTGTTGTCCTTCTTTTCCCACTTCGTACTACCCTCAGACAATCCACTAAGTGTTGTGGCTCATCAGGTCTGTTTCCTTATCACACGACTGTTCCTGAACCCTCAAAGATGAGTTTACGGCTTCGCTATCATGCAAAAAGCTGACCACTGTCGCCCGTGTGTTATCCCGCGGAGGTATGACGCCTGGATAACCCCGTACCATCTGTGTAGGGTTCTTAATCTGGTTTCAGGCAAACTTTGCTATTGTAATGCTTTTGAGGGACTGGAGGCGTTGGCTGAAACTTCACCTCTCACCTATATTCCCTCTCCTAGATACTTGACTTGCTTCTCAAGAAGGAACTTGTGGCCGTCAGAGCGTATTCTCTCTCACTATCTCTGCCCGACCAATAATTACCACTACCACGTTATTTGCGTACCCTGCAAGAATCATATAGACAGGCATCTCGAGCGAAATAGATCATAGTACGCTATATTCCACAGTCGATCAAACGACCGTCCCTGCAGTGACATCCCTCCTGTACCATCTCTGAATTGTCTCTACGTGGTCGGTTTCGCTGATGGCTTCCCATCACACAAAGTATGTATTCAAGAACCCTCCAGGGCGTTCAGCACATTTCATATATATGGGGACCACAAGCTTACACTTATGGGATAAGTGGTTACCCCTCGGTGTCCTTTATAAGGGGTTTCCGCCACTTCTTAGATATTGCTCCCTATTGATCACTCAATCAGTAGTCAATTTTACTCTGATTTTTCTCATGCTATTATTTTGACGCCCCATGGTGATGTGCAAGTTAAATATAAAATTTTCGGTTTAACCGCTTTCTCTCAATCACGTTCACAGAAAGGAATCCGAAAAAAGTCGATTTCGAAACAGTCCGTGCTTTTGTGACCGCGAGTGAGAACGGCTGAGCTCAGCTTGAGAAACAGCACGGTGCGTCGTAAAAATGGTGCGGTATTATTCGTCAACTGCTCCTGGCACTAATCTAAAAACATAATTTAAAAAAACGGAAACTGGCCAAAAAGCACAGGATTCCCGTCGATGGAAACCTTAATTTCGCTCACTCGGTTCAGCCATTCTCACGAAAATAGAACTGTAGAAGCGTACGGTATACTTTTCACGCATAGTGGCAAGTAATTGAGGAGTGTCTGAGTGGTGGGAAGGGGGGAGTACTAAACAGTGCCGGTAATTCGCGTAAACTTGATATTTCGAAGGAGGAATTCTTTTTTGGAAATAATAAAAGATGAGAAATGATAACTGAAAGGAGGGAATTAGATTGCACGGAGGGAAGTTATGGAAGAGGAAGTGTGTCTGACGCGCCCTTCAGTTGAAGCCGAGAGCAATTAATACATTTTGCGAGATGCCCCACCCATCTTCTAAGGTGGTGACCGGCCAGGTTCTCAATCGATATGCATTTCGCTCCTTCCTTAACCCACGCCCTCCACCTTCCTTCCAAACTCTCTTCCCAGCCCACCAGCCTTACTATTCAATCTCCCCACCCTGGCAAGTTGGCTAGGCCTCTCCTCAAGTCGGCTTTTCATTTAAATTTAGATGGCTCGGGGAGCCAACTTCCTCCGCCAGGCTTCGTCTTCAACCTTCTTCCATTTCACCTCGACACAATTTGTCAGTCGGATTACACCCCACCCACGCCCCTCTTGCTGCCCCTCTCCGCCACCGCCATCCCGCTCGCTCATTCATCCAAATCACCTGCCGGCCCCTCAGGTCCGGGGAGCGAGTGCATGGTTCGCCGACCAGGATGGAGTGAGTTCAGCAACACTAATTGTAAAGCATTTGTTATGCGTCGCTTGTACGAAAGCATAATAAAGTCTCTCCTTCTCCCGCTAACAAACTATGCGTAATTTGGAGGCCCTTTAAGCCCGGCTAAAATGCCAATATATCCGCCAGCTAAATGAGAAACTCACTACCCACCTGGTTCGTTTGAGTAAGCTGGCGGTTACGAATGAAGCCGCCCTACCCGACGAGATGTACCACCGTCGGTCGCTTTTAATGCTTCTCGATTCAGGAAATCATATTTTCAAGATCTCCACGATAAACTGTAGCTTTCCCACCACCACCTTCTGAACCCTGCGTCCTCCTACTTGGCAAATTTTCGTACATTGCTTTTCAGGAAACCGTCGAAATAATGTTCGAAGCTTCCTCCAAAGAATGCTTCACTAGTGAGAGCTACATAAGTCGCCATACCTTTTTTAATTCTTGGGACCTTGGCGTTTTATATCCAAAAGTACAGAATGGAGAGAATGACAGAACTAAATCGGCTAATAGTTTAGCAAGAACATGGAACGCAAATGTAATGGTGTTTCTAAAATCGGTCAAGAATTAACTGTACTTATCGTAGTGATCGAAACACCAAATTTTTTTCTCCAAAAAAGTACGATTTTGATTGTTTTTTGGGTAAGTAGTGTTTAGTAACATAACATATAATATAATGTTACTATACACTTTTCATTTGCGGGAAAATGACGAGAGAAGCGCAATAAATTATTGAACATTTTGACAAAAATCCATTCAAGTGCCGTAAAGGCCATAAAATAATGAGGAGCAACCTCAGAAATTTCAGAATTGAAAGTAGACTTCTTAGATTTTTGTTTGGTATTTCTTCTACAATTCCACGGCTGCTAACACCAATCTTCCCCTCGGTTGATCACTCGATAAAGGGGACGTAAGGAACATCGTAGCAGAACATAGAAAGCAACTCTACAAATTCCGGAATCTTAAGCTCTACCAGTTCTGTATATATCGTTGTTCCACGCAGTTCGTGTTAACTGAGTAAAAACATATTGGACTAGTAGGTATACACCTATAAGTAGGGCTGGTGAAACCTTGAGGGCCCGGTTTTGGCCCAATTTGAAGTGGGGAAGAAAACCACCCCCCACCCCCCATTCTTGTAGCAGTACATCATTTTTTTATCCCGTCACACTCATCCCCTGCCACGTCACTTTTGACACCCTGTCTTCTCAAAATCACAAGCCTTAGACCCTACCCACCAAACAATCACGTTATAGTACAGAATTTTTACCCTCTCCCTCCATCCTAACCTATATGTATATCGAACAAGCCTCTCCCCCCTAGATCTACATCCCCCCCCCCCATCATTCTAGACTCCTGGTGGAAGCTGATGTACTACTGTAGGAGTGCACACGTAACACCAAAAGTTCAAGCGTCCGCTGGATGACGTGACTTTGTTAAAAAAATATCCATGTCTAGGATTGAACACAGCACCTCTCGTACTCGGCTACGAATGAATCGTTGAAGAGTGATTTAAACTTCAGGTATAAGAACGTCAAGAAGGAGCACAATATGACATCATCTTGTTAGGACAGATACAGATTTTCTGTGATCGTTCCAGAGCAGGATTCATACTTCCACAATATTATGCAACAGTATGAGGTATTTACATGTTCGCATAGCCCCACGCAGCTGCGTTCATTCTTGGAATTTAATGCTTTGGCTCTGCTGCGTACAGGTGTGATAAACACGAAACTCCTGTCTCGATTCGTCTATTCCTCAGAGGTTGGAGGTGGGAAAGATCGTCGCATACTACAGTACATCAGCTTCCAGCAGCAGGCTCGTGGGAAAAGTCTGGAACGAAGTGGCAAAACGTAAGTAAATTGAGTGAGAGGGGGGGGGGTCGCTTGATTTACATACATATAGGGTTAGGATGGTTGGAGAGGGTAAAAATTATGTACTATAATGTGATTGGTAGGTGGATGGGGTCTGAGCCAGCCGAGTAGTGCTCTTAAGAGAAGAGCAGTTCAAAAGTGACGCATTTCAAGAACTTACGCGGGGGGGGGGGGGGGGTAAAAAGGCTGTAGTACAGTAAGATTGGTTAATAACCATGTTGGTCGGCATCAAAATGACGTACTGCAACAGGACTACAAATGACGTTTAATTGACCACCTATGGCCGTTTGCCCAGAAGTCCTGGAAAGTTGCAGATATGAATATGAAACAAGTTTTAAATCAGGGAAAGAATATTTAAATAGAACTTTGTCGAAATTTGGGCCCCCTTCAAAATTTCAACAAATTTGTGTTAGGTGGCCAATTTTGAACGGGGGCCAAATTTCGAAAAACGTAAATAAAGTTCCACCTTGATATTGTACCACTGATTTAAAATTATTTTTTTATTCATGTCTGCGACCTTCTATGGCATCAGGGTGAACAGTCAAACTTTCGATTATGAATATGTAGCTTACTTCAGCCCAGTTGTTCTTTCAACGTAATTTCACGTTCAAATCCATTAACAGTGATAACAATGTTTGATGTATTTGAGTAGCATCAAATTTCAGTTAGTTCTGGGACTGAAGAATATGTTCGTTCCACCTGATTTTGGCCCGTCAACGTCCCCTCCCCCCTTCCAAGTTGGCCCTCTCAATTTCCCTCTAACTGGCCCTAAATGCGGCAATTAAGTGTCAATAGTCGATAAACCGTGAGATCTGGATGTTGAACGACAACGATAACCGCTAACGTTCAACGCTTCCGCCGCGGTGGTGGCGTCGGGATTGGGAGGGGGGGGGTCGTTTCATTAAACGCAGTTCGCACAGTTATTTTTATATTTAACAGTTGATAATTTAACGTCAAAGAGCATCGTGAAGGTTTCGGTAGGGCTGTGTGAAATCTCCCACACGCTCGCAAATTACTCGAGAAAATACGATGTGTCGAAAGAGGCGTTTTGAGGCATCACCGGGAAAAGCGAACATTAAAGCGTTAATCACAAAAGCGTTAACTTGTGAAGGGGAGCGAGAGGGTCCTTATTAAGCCATTAAGGAATTCTCGCTCTCCTGGTTCTCTTCATTCACCCCGGAAGTGTCTACTAGGCCTATCTTTCATAAAGCTATTTCCTTCCACTCGCTTCCTTTGCTTTATTGTCCATTTGAGCAGGCCGTTTCTGTTGTAGTTCTTCGACGGTACTGCTGGAGCATTTAACGTGCAATCGTACTTTCTCTAACCCGAAGGGAATGGAAATAACTTCCTCTGTACTCCGACAAAAATTAAATTCTGGTGCGAAGAATCTCACAACTTTCCGAAGCACACATAAACTCAACGTTACTTCGTGAGGTTTGTTTACACATTTCTAGGAAAACACCTTATTGTTTTTTGATCTGAGGCCTATAGTGACGATGTCCCTTACCTGATAAAATATGTCGTTCATAACAAAACAGCCCCTCTTAAGAAGCGCAGTCCGCCGCAGACTCCAATATGGTTCGGGGTTTGGCAGATGCCACATGATGGGCCCATTTCCCACCTCCCGTCGACACGTTGGGAAGCACCCCCCTGGGTTTGGACAAGCAGCTGGCCTCAATACACTTGGTCACTGCGCCCCCCTAACAACAATGTTTGAAGCGCCTGGCTGCTAAGACAGAGCACTCACATAGGTCCACTACGTCCTCCTTTCCGCACAATCTCCATTCAACTGCTTCTGATTTGCCCATCTTGCTGAGGTGATATCTAAGTTGGCAGTACCCAGTGAGAATGCTAGTAAGAACTCTTAGTTCCTGTCTGGTGAGTGTAAGCACTGCCTTCACCATTGTACAGCAAGGCGCAATGTGCCTTTTCGCCTGTCTTAGTTGCGGCTGGCGATGCTGATGGGCGTGATTTTCATGTGCCTCCCATGGGTCACCTGCCGATTTCGTCGTTCTTATGTAAGGTTCACGGTCAATAGGTAGGGATTCTGTGCCTCTCTGGAAAAAAGACGGCCTGCATTTTAATTGGCCTCGGAGCCAATGGAGCTTTTTACTTTCCTTGGCTCTACAAAGTAGAAAGGAAAGTTGCGTAATCGACTGGAAAAAAATTTTTAGTTTTCTTACGATCTTTACGTTTCAGACCCTCCTGAGTCTGAAAAACACTATTTGGGAAAATAGTCTGTGTGTGTGTGTGTGTGTCTGTGAACGATTTTTAGAGAAAACCACCGTACCAAATCAGCTCAAACTTCATATCTCGCCCGCAGGTTACTATGAGGCCCCAAAATTGGGGTATGAACAAAATCCATCGAAAGCTAACCATAGTTATCATGGAGATCAAAACACCAAATATTTTTTTTCTCAAAAACGGCTCTAACGATTTTGATTAAATTTTTTATATTGGTAGCTCCCTTTTTACATTGATAGCTCCTTATTTATGGAAACTATACCATAAAATTCCCATTCGTGGGAAAATGACGAGAGCAGCACAATAAATTATCAAAATTGTCGACGAAAAGTTTTTAGCGCGGGTTTTCCTTATAAAATCTTCTGGAATGTTACTAGAATGTTTAAAAAAATTGGTATTGTAATCCAATCCAATACCCATAGGGTGAGTGTTCAAAAACGCTCATGAGATACATGGGGCTCACTCCGAAAATTCCTGAATATCAACTACCGCCACTCCGCTTACTACCAGTTCTTAAAGTTTTTACCCAATAACTCTGCCAAAGTGATCACTATCCTTCTTCAAAAAATTCGTGTTATAGCCTCATTAATTATCTGTGTACCAATTGCTCAGTAATGGTTCTGGAATGAGTACGAGCAGCACAATAAATTCCGGAACTGTAAGCGGCCGTAAAGCGTTGTTTGACCAAGTTCAAATTAACTGAGTGATAAATGAATTGATTAAACAGAATTAGCCATGTAAAAAGTGAATTGATGTAGAACTAACGAAAGTTGTGTGTTGCAACGCACCAGATATTTTTCTTTTTTCGTTTCGTTTGTGTTACATTACTTTCCCGTCCCTATCATCTCTGTTGGTATGTTACATCCTGTAGTATACATCATAAAGTATATAAGAGATCTGTGAGAGTGTATCTTGCTAAAAATTTATAAATCTTACTTTGTCTTGTGTATTGTGTGCGTTTTATTTTTTTATGCACTTCTGTCATGGTTTATGTGATTTTCATTTTCACTGTCTTCTAACTATTTCTTATCCTGTCTTTTCTTCTTTCTTTAGTCTTTATTTTCTCCTTAATTGGTCTGTATTCTTCTTTTTCTCTCTCCTTTTATTTCTTGTTCATTCTCCCTTCTTTCTTCTTCCTGATTACTTCATCTCCTTCTGCTCTTCTTTTTTATTGTTCAGTTCAGCTCTCTTGCTCTCTTCCCAATGCATCTGCCTCTTCTTTTGTTTTCCCTCAGTCCTCTCATCCTCTTCGTCTTCATTGATCATCTTTATTATTTCATTTTTTCTTGGGTCCTTACCTCCGACTTTCTTTTCTTCTTCTTATTCGTCATTTTCTCCTGTCTTCTTTTTCATCCTCTTAATATTAATTGCAGGGAATTTCAGCAATTTTATTCTCAATTACTGTGATATTTCATCACAATCAATCTTCAACATCAATTAATCGTAGTTTATTGTCATGTCTAAGGGCCTTCTTTGAGAAATGTAACGGTAGATATGGAGTTTGTCTAACTGCTTAACTATTGATGGGAAGTAAACGATCGATGAAGCACCGACGATATGGCAGCAAAAAAGAAGCCTTTTTATTTGGAGGGATAGAAGTCTTGTGGGGGGGGGGGGAGGACGACATGCCGTAATTAGGTTTTGTAAACATTTGCTGCCGGAGCAGCGCGGCGTGGCAATAATTACAGGAGCCTTGTAATCACGAGACCGAGCGGCGAGCGGTGATCGGTGTATGGTAAAAAGAGTGCTAATATCCCCAGGGGGGACGAGAAAACTGTCTGTTCACATGCAATCTGAAGCAAAGCGGTTGTGGACGGCGGTGTGCGGGGCGAATCTAAAAGTAATGTCCTAGTCACGACCTCGTTTTTCTTCGTTAATCCTCGACCCAAAACGAAAACCTCTTCACTTTCTGCATCGCCTCCTACAAAGTAATTCGGGTACTACTTCAATCGGACGCTGAGAGGAAGTGAAAGGGGTTGACCTGACCGGGCTCTTCACGACAATCTGTGGTGGGCTTCACTCCAACAGCCACTCGCCGATAACTTGCAGCATTGTGTAGAGAGGGATGCTATAGGGGGTGGATAAACTCCAGGCTTTGAAAAAATTACAACTCCTACGATCTTACGGGTCCTACATCTACGTTTTGGTGTAGCACAATCACCCACCAGGAAGACTGCTGGTCCACTGCACTATCAACATTGTGCTACTCAGAGTTGGAAGTGGTGGTGGGAGGGTGGTTGCTCCATCCAGTGGAGAACTGTCCAACTTCGGCCAATCACAACCCTATTGAGCTGTAATTCTACCTGTAAACGTTCCAAATCTCCCCGCTATCTCAAGAGTTATGAACAACAAGCAACTTTGTGAAACAGAAGGTAGTTAGTTCAACCCTGTAGGAACAGGTCAACTTCTAAAAATTGTTACCCATATTATCATAATGCCATCATGTGGAAGTTTGATCCCGTTCAACAACCTTTTGAACTGGAGGAGTCTGAAAGCCATCAGGCGTGAAACCATACAACTTCCATCTGTGAATCCATTGATTGCTCTGCCAATATCGTGGGTTTTATAATTCTTTATTCAATAAATGGATAACATTTTATTAACACTTTCATTTTGAAATTTATCAACGGAACTTGTGATTTTCAGGAAAACAAAACTGGATGCAATGCGGAGAATACAGCTGACGGCGCGATCAGCTGTATCAGAACCTAACATTCAAAAAATACGTTGTTTTTAGTCCTTCCAGCTAAAGCGCTCGTTATATTGGCAACACTGCTCTCTGGGAGGCCTAGGAACACCTCTAGCAGTGGGAAATCATTAAGTAGAATTACGAGACGACAACCACCGCGTTTTGTTGGCAACACTGATCTCTAAAAGGCATTGGAACAGCTGAGGGTGGCACTGACGTCATCATCAGATTTGGGGGGGGGGGAGAGGTGGATGATCCTATACCAGAGTTTCCTCAGTATATGAACTGTCTTTGATCACTAGACTACGATCACTCCTTCCCAGAAGTTTCTCAATAGGAGTCAGTGTTTGGCGGTTGATAAGCACAAACCACCGATTTGTCCTCGTCAAAGCTCCTCCACTACACAATACGATATTTGTGGATGAGAGCTACACAAACCCACAAACAGGCGGAGAGGCAAGTCGGCCGGCTAAATGACTTACTAATGACTTTGAACACGAAGACCGATTTGTAATTGAATAAGCAAATGTTGACGTCTCTCTGCAAGGTGACGACGGTGGGGAGAAAGTTGTTGATATCTGCAATATCCGAATCACCGTTCGCGTTAGACCAACAATTGCCACCGCTAAGGAAACACTTCCCTCTCGGTTGAGCTGAAGAGCCCAGAATCATCGTCCCTTCGTCACACTTGACGCTCTCCGTTGATTGTCTCGTCGCATTGTTAATTGGAGCTTGTAGTAACTACACTGGCTGTGATTAGGCTACGACCTCAATTGGCGTCTTTCTACATAGCTTCTACAGCAATAACAGCTCTTCCCACGGATTACCTGTATGTATACGGAACAGCGCAAATGTTCACTTTTAAAAACTACTGTTTCAAAAATTCAAACAATTTAAAACACTACTTACTCTCTTCCACGTCGGAGGAAGATAATGAGTAAACCCAGAAAGTGGTGGAATGAACAAGAGTATCGTGACTCGTGTGAGCTACACTAACTGACTGAGACACATATTGACTTCGCCCTTCTGTGCGCGACGGACTAGTGGAAAGTGACAAGGGAGCTTCCCCACGCTCTGGAATAAACTTCGTAGACTGTTTGCTGAACGAAACCTTGGCACGCTAGATGAATGGGCATTATATAAGTGCCAAGCGAGATGGGAATCCTCATCAGGGATGTGACACGTACGATTTTTACAATCATGTTTTCTGTTAATTAGGCATTTTCGCCTACTATATAAGATATGTATTGATCTAAATTATAGTGTTACATATTAACAATAAAGTTTTCATTAATTTAAAAAAAAAGTCTTAGGAGAAAGAGCGTTGAGCCAGACCACTCGACGAGCCAGTTCATTATGGGACATGGCGATTTCAATGCACGGCTTCACTTCTTTTGTCTCAAAGGCTCTCAATCCTGCACGTCTTGCTTCTTCAGTACGAAGGATACGAAACCACGGATTGGTCCACTGTGGACTGCACCACAACCGCGATTGCGGGTTGTTGGAAAAGCACCCAAACCTTCCAGATTTGACGGTTGTAACCGTTTCGCCCAGTTTGCGAAGAAGGTCATGGACAATGAAACTTACCACCCATGTATATAGTTAGGTCAGGTGGGAAACGAGATTAAAAACTCCTTCCAGATGGTACCGGAGTCCCCAGGGTCCACGTTGTGACACATCGATAACGGCTTTCCAATGGAGGCTGGCTAAGTGATAACCTACCGTACCTCCACAAGTCTGGGTTCAGTGGATGCTGAGTGAGTGCAACCACCATGACTTTCGACTCTCATCAGCTTTGAAAATCAGTCATTTTGATAAGGAAACAGACCTAACTGGGAAATGGAAGCGAGTATAGGTAAGTTAGGAGTTCTTTAATAGTCGTGAAACTTTGGAATGTTTGAGAACGAAATTATTGGTTGTTCTAAAACAATAAAACATCGGAAACGAACCGAACACGAGAAGGAAACGAGATTAAATTAGGCTATGGGCTATCCTCTCCCACTTCTCATGTGCTAACTGGGGGAGGTGCTCTGTTTGAAAAGGAAGGAAGCGAAGCAATGTTCTATTCCTGATCTATTGGGCCAACTCACAAGTATAGATCAATGGAATGCGTCGGACCAGGTAGTTAATAGAGTCGTTACAACAGTAGGCGACGATTCTTGGAAGAGCAGCAAAACCTTCAAGCATTGACTGCTCCTAACAAAGCCTATAATCGTTTAACCCAGTTTTTGGAAGAAGGTCATTGCAAAGAATCGTGTTCACAATCCCCTTTGAAACGTGCCACCCAAGTAAATAGTTAGGTCAGGTTGAAAACCAGATTAAGAACTCCTCCCAGATGGTACAGGATTCCCCAGGGGTCATACGTCGACCAGGAGGCTGGCAAAGCGACCATATCTGCTGTTCCTCCAAAAGTTTGGGTTCGGTGGATGCTGAGTGAGTGGCCAGCCTTTTGAATGATAGCGAAACCGCAACCTCCATCGCAGTCGACTGGTATACCTCTCTCCGAGAGTTCAGGAATCTGGATTTTGATAAGGAACCTGAGTAATAGAGTCGTACCGATAAATTGAAACAGACGCTGTACCTGTATGGTCGTTTAAACGTCCCCTTTGAAGTACTTGGAACAATACGTAACATTTTTAGAATATTGTTTACACCAGTTGTTCCGGAATTGTGATCTTGTGCCTTAAACTCGGAGCAAAATCAACCGTGGTGTCGCCCAAACTCAACCCTAACTCCGAGCGGCGCGCCCCACAGCCAGCGAGGTCAGGGGTTATTTTGTTGTTGTTAGCGTTCTGTAATTAACGTTTCAACTTGTCAGGCTCAAATTGAATTATACGACAAATAATGGGAGGCCGAAAAGGGACGATGGAAAGAGAAGGGAAGTGAAAGGGAGAGGGACAGTCTAGAACTAAGTTAGGAGCTGTGCTGCGGGAGATGGCTGTAGCGAGAACGGGTTAGCAGTAGAAGGGGCTGGCGGAGTAAAGTCTTGTCTTGATCGATCGCCAAGAGCCTTTGAGGTTGAGGTACGGCGGCTAGGCACTTATCTGTACCGACATATCCATTAAGTGAATGCACCTCTCAACCCCTCCACCCCTCGCTGCGTCAATACTGCCAGGTAGAATGAACACAGTGTTCTGGACAGGGATCACAACTTTGATCATCTCTCTCGACTCAGTAACTCCCTCGCCCTCACTCACTCGACCCTTCTTTATTTACCACTATTATTCTCCCTCTCATCACACGCTAAATCGCCGCACGTAAGTAGTTATGGGTATGTACATAATTTTTCTTATAACATTTCGCCTGCGGTGTTGTAAACTGTTTTTTACTTTTTTCTTATGGACTTAATTGAATTTATCTTTTCCTATAAAAAGTCAGTCAAGCTACCAGTGCCTCACATCCAACTCAAACTGTGAAAGCCCCCCTTCCCCTTGACATCACAAATCGCTCCCAGAGGAAAGCAACCTAATTACATGACGCTTCACACAGCTTTCCTCTGCCCCGCGCGCTTACAGCTATTTTCTGTCAGTCTAGCGACTAATAAAATCCGGGTTTCGTTCGGTTTATACGAACTTGGTAGGACTTGGCTCTGCGTTTTATTTATTTTATTTATTGAGACGTGTAATATCATGCTCTTTAAAGCCAACGTTGCATGTCAGCAACGAGACTGCCGAATTGTTGCTTCTTTCCTTTGCTATAAGGAGTAGGGAGGAAAGTTATGTAAAGCGAAAAATTGAATTCTCTACTGAGTCCGAAAAACACTACTTGGGAAAATGATCTGTGTGTGTGAACGCGATTGAGCGAAAACGGTCGACATCAGGTCAAACTTGATATCTAGCACGCAGATTCCCATGGGACGTCAAAATATTGGCCAGAGCCAAATCCACCCAAAACTAACTGTAGTTATCATAGTGATCGATTCACTAAATTTTTTTTCTGAAAAGCGGCTTTAACGATTTTTGGTAAATTTCTTGTATAGAAATCTCATAATAATGTAAAACTCTCATCCATAGGAAAATGACGATGAGCAGCACAATAAATTAGTAGACATATGACAAAAACGTTTTTCTCTCTCATAAATTCCACTCAAATGTTACCAGAATCTTCGGAAAAATTGACGCGGTATTCCAATCAAGTGCCCTTACGATGAGCATTTTATAACGGTCATAAAATATATAGTACCTACTCTACTTTCATTCCTCACCGTTTTTACCCGATTATTCCAAAAGAATGAACGCGATGGTTTCAAAACAAATCACGTAGACAGTCTTTTAAACTGCCTGTGAACCGACTGCTGAATTATGGTAGTGCCACAAGTTGGAACAGCACAATTAATTCCAGAACCACAAGCTCCTCCCGCTGTGAAGTAGAACGTTGTTGTGAACAGAATGAAAAACAGATTTGATTAGTAGCTAGTCACGTGAGACCAGGGAAAGTTGTGTGATGCGTCGCAAAGATATTTTAAAAAAATGAAGCCTCTGTTACAAAAGTGAGCCAGTGCAGTGTCAATAGTTTAGCTTAAAATTCCGGAATTCATTGGGCTGCTGCTACTGTCACATCTTTTACTGAGTGATTAACGTATTGGTAATTGATATGGCTGTCAAGGCGAGGAAGATCGTGTTTACCGGTCAGGAATTGTTGGATAAATACTGTGCCAAATGTTAGCGAAAGAAACACAACAGTGGTGTCAATTCCTAACTACCTCATGGACGTTACTAATTTTTACCCGCATGTGCAGTTTATTGGACTAGTCCGGTTTCTCGGAGAACGCTAATATCATATGGAAGTGATTTATACGAAAGCAACAGCGCTAAAATCGAGTTTAGGTCGTTGATTGTGGTTGATTGATTTCATGACACTTTTTGTGTAACTTGCCTTCTTGCCCCGTACACCTAAGGGAAGGTAAAAGGTATTAAAGAAATTGGGTTATGTCCGCCAGTAGGCAAATTACTAAAGTTAACGTACCTGTTAGGTGAGTCCGTCTCCTCTGGCTTGTGAGTTACTGTGGGCAAGCGCTTTCGATGTAAAGACATCATCGTCTGGCCGTTAAGTTAAGAAGGGCCCCTTCCCCGACGCTCCATCACCCCTTTCACCTTTCTCTTTGTATAGATAAAGATCATAGTAAGATATTATTGTTAGGAATACACCCGTGATCTGACTCCAGTAGGTACTGACTTAACGGCCAGACGATGATGTCTTTACATCGAAAGCGCTTGCCCACAGTAACTCACAAGCCAGAGGAGACGGACTCACCTAACAGGTACGTTAACTTTAGGAAGGTAAAAGGTTGGGCTATTATCTGTACAAGGGTCGAAAAATATTGGGAATATTACATGGCTTCATCAACAATCCGGAAAACTACAATGTCAAGCACCTTCGAAACCAATCCCATTCGATTCAGCGTCGAAAACGATTTTTTTTCTCTTCTCCTCCCCCACCCCCCCCCTCCAACTTGAATTGGGCCTTTTGTGTGAGCGTACATGAGCCACCTCATGTCCTCCAAGTCCATCCCCAGGTCGCATAGAGCTGGTAATTCCTGATGCGACGTCCTCACCATCACTGCCCTGCAAACTCCTCTGGCCGCAGCTGAGGGACTCCAACCACTCGGAGGCAGTACACGCTCCGTCAACTCCCGCTCCGCCTTGCAGAATCTGCAACTGTGTGACTCTGACTTATCATTCTTGGCCAGGTGGACAGTGGTCTGTGAACAGGCTACATACCATCCACATAATTTCTCCCTTCAGACGGAGGATCTCTCTTGTTCGCTCCTTGGAGATTTTGATAAACAACCATGACTGCCTTTGGCCTGGCACATCCCGCAAATAGGCAGCCCTGCACTGACGGGAGTATGGTGTGGGACGGGAGGTAGTGCGGGGAATGAGCGCAGGCTAAAGGCTACATTCTACGGCGAGTTTCTTCAAGTAGTATATTTCGCCTCACTATATTTACTGTGATTTCACTGTCTTCCATTTAGACGGAGCCCTACACCTCTGAGACCCTCACATACAAATTTGGTATCCCCACATCTTGAAATGTGCCGAATTTTGCTTGAGAGGTGACCGAAAACATTTGCGTGTTATTCAAAATGAATAATAACCAATAGGTTGAAGACTGAAAAGTTGGTGAGATGGGTCGCACAAGATATCCATAAACGGGTGACTTCATCCAATTAGGTTTCCACTCACTCGACTCTGAAGTCGAGAGTCAACTCCTGTTTTCGACTCCAATGGAAAATGTTTCAAGATTTTGAAGCTCTCCGCGATAAAATGACGTTCGTCGCGAGACTTTTCCTCCACACGAATCTTCCTCTTTTCAAATCCCTTCGTCGTGCTTTTGAGCCGCCTGAATTCGCTCGGTAATTAGAGTTAAAGGGGTTGAGCTCGTTGACGGCTGTTCATACGTACGTGGCGCTTGTTTAATAATTCATTAGGGGCTGGCAGAGATGTAAAAACACACTTAACTGCGGCTGCGGCGACGAGAGGAACATCTGTCTCCCCTCGAACCTGCGGATCCTAACTGGAAGAACAACCCAAGTTTAGGAGTGCGTCTAGTCTCTGGCGCTTTACACATCTCACGCCCCGAGTTTTGCCAAACAAGTTTCATCTCGACTCCGCTGAATTGCTCCTAAAATATTCCGCTTGGAAGTGGAGAACCTGTTTCTACCGAATGCTTCTGAATTTCCTCAAGACCCCTGTGAATCACATCCTGTTGAGGCACTTGTGGTAAAAGTGGGCCCTTCTTGATGAACTGTTCGATTAAGTTGAACTGTTCTTCTCCCACCTACATGGAATACATTTTTTTTTTTTTTTTTCATTTTAAAAATACTGTCTGCAATGTAGCAATTTTCTGCCACCCATATACATTCGACAATACGCGACTTATAGTGTTGCTTCCTTCATTCAACGTAATCCTACATAAACCCTTATGAAGAACATAATGTTAACACTAGTTAGCTGCAAGTACCCTTTGAGTTGTTTAATTGAAATCGAAAATGGAAAAGCCCCACTTTTGATGCCCAGATCGTCACATTTTCTGACGAATATAGGCACATCTCCGTGTAATGGGCGATTGAAGAAACAATGGAGGAGAACAAAATGTGAGTATAGATTCCTAGAAGAGAGTGTGCTTGAGGTTAATCCAATTGTGTTGAGAATTTATTGTGGAAAATTCGAAAAATATCTCTCTAGCGCGGCTACTTCCCTATCGTTGGGAGGTCTTCACAGAGATTGGTCGCTCCCTCTTCACTTCCCTTGTCCTACATGCACTCCAGGCTAAGTCAAGCCAGTGACCACTGGAGAGCTTCGATGGATACTGCGTTGTAGGCCTTGGTGAGCGCAGCTCGATGGGATTGGGCCTGTAATTTCTTATAATTGACAGTGAGTTGGCTACCTCAGACAACGGAGCAGTAGCCAATGTTCCTCCCTACATTTTATATTGAGATCGCTCGGTACGTTCGGGCAGTTGGGACGGTTTGCCACCACATTCACATAATTCCTATTGAAATGTGTTGAACGAAGGAACACACGGGAAATGCTGGAAATGTGTCTGTCGCTATTCACCAGATATTTTTAACCTGTATAAACCCTCTTTATTTCTTGGGGGCGAAGAGAAGGTCGCTAGATAGGTGACGTGATTCGACACGACGGAAGCATCTGTTTCGCTAAAGAACCGCAGGGTTTGGAGGGGAACGCTTGGTATCCCGCCAAAGCTGCACAGTAGTTAAGGGCCGCTTCATCATTTCCTGAGGATTTATTAACGTAACACACGGCTTCTCGACAGAGCATCTCGAATCTCTAAGTAAATTCTGAGTCTGTGATGGTTACCGCGCGACTCTACCTGGGGCCACTGGCATTAGAATGATTGATCCAGCCACTTGCTTCAAGAAATCATCATTCATACCAAAGTCAACATTTAATGCATATCTTATGCCCGTGGCTACTGAGCTCTCGCTCCAACATCCATGAATATTAATTCCCATTCTTGTTAAGTCCATTACCGGACTCTTCCAAAGACAAGCAAATAATTAGTTCCGAAATTCTCCGAGATGGGAGATGGAGCTCCCCCTTGAAACCACTCCCTCGCTTCTCCGCAAGATCCTCCAAAGAGCAGTAATATAATCTCGTCGTGGGAGGTTTCGCCATAATATGTCGATTACCCCTTTAGCGCCCACAACTTGCCGCCACCTGATGCCGCATAACGTACTCCTGTTCACCTGTCTCTAAGGCCGTTTCCACCGTTTGCGAGTAATTCAACCACACTACTACGATATCTCTCCAACTTCCTAATATATGGATAATAATTAAGTCCCCAGGTGCCGGCATCTCCGACGTAATGGATGAGTGAAGTTTGCTCCGCCGGCAGCTTCACTCAACCCCACTTCCTTTTGCATTATCTGTCACACTGCAAACCTGAGTTACTTTATATCCTCTCGTTACTGCAACAAATAACTTCTTGGCATGCTTTATCGGTACGTTGTAAATACTACCATGTGTAGACAAGTAACGAGTGAAGGACATCCCTTTAGATATTGTACATTTAAGGAGTGGGGAATGCGAGTGCATCAGTCAGTACATAGGATCAGTCATACTGGAGTTGGTGGTCTCTGCGAAGGGTTAGGGTCTCACCAGGATCATATTATTGATCGTTGACAAGCAATACTTACTCGATAAATTCCGAAACCTTCATCGATATGTTCTACCTGGTTGTACTAACCCAACGTATGATTTAAAGTAGATTTGATGAATTGCGAGAGGGATACAAATCACCGAACGGGCTGAGGAAAGTTCGGTTATGCATCTCACCAGGTGATTTTGATTCAATGGTGAAAAGTCAGCGGAATGAAAAAGTTGTTGAACGTTTGCGAACTTTTCACAGTAAATGCACAACTGAAATAGATCACACTGACAGAACTTACGCTCGTTTTAACAGGCTTTAACTCTCCGGCCCTGTATAAATATTTTTATAGAAGAGCATTGATCAAAGATGCAGCGCCTGTTCATACGCCGTTGTTCAGTATTATTTGATGTAACGGACCTGTCTCAGGGGCTTTCTGGAAAACGGTAACCCACAAACACACGACGAGTTGATTGCAATTGAGCAGAGCAGTGAAAGGGCCGAATTATAACACGACTTCGTAACAGGTTTCGTGTTCTAGAGCCGAGCTCTACAAAACAAACCAAAAAAAAGGGGCGTGCGAGAGAACGTGTTTGGGTTTGGTAGCCCCCGTCCACAAATTGATATCCGAGGAGAACAGGCCTTGTCGGTTGGGACGGTTGCCTCCTAAGTATAGCCGAGACGAGATATTAATTTTAGGCTCCAATGATGTTGACTTTTACTACTGTAGCTCAGGCTGGATGAGGCAGCAGATGGTTGGAAAGAAGCGAACGTGAGGATCATGAGAGTAACAATTAGATGAGCGGAGGATCACGCGCTGGGCGCTCGAATCTGACGTCGCGTCACGGCTTCGTTACCTCCGCGTCGTGTCCGCGCGATTCTGCGACCGCGAATAACCGAGCAGACGTTTTTAGACAGACGAGACCGGTGGTTCATTAAAAGAAGCAACGCGTCGACGTGTTTTGCGTTCATCTGTTCTCACTTATCCCCTGTACTGAAAACACGGCCCTCATATTGATTCGTGGCTTGCTCCCAACAAACATCAACAATTACTTTCAAATTTTCTCTACTATAACCGGTTTTTACTTTCCTCCGCCTAAAGGGAGTAGAGTATTGCAATCGTGCACAAAAAGTTGAGTATTCTTCAGATTTCTTGACGCGTACTGAGTTCGGCGACTCACTTAGCATCCACCGAACCCAGACCTGCGGAGGTACAGCAGGTATGGTCACTTTGCCAGCCTCCCGTTGGGGAGCTATTGCCTCTGTGTTTACTGTGCAGAAGTATGACCCCTGGGGAACCCCGTACCATGTCGAAGGACTTCTTAATCTGGTTTCTCGCCTGATCTAACTATTTACTTGGGTGGCAAGCTTCAAAGAGACTGATTACTGTGACCGCGTTTCTTTTCCATAACCTTATTCACAAACTGGGTTATACGGTTATAGGCATTCTTAGTCCTGTGGTGTTGGTAGGCTCGACTGCTCTTCCAACTTCGTCGCTCGCTGTTGTAGGAACTACAACACACATATGTTTCCTCTGCACTGGAGGTGCAAAACGTACATGATGTAGCGTGTTTGAGACAAAAGAAGTGGGTCCCGTGAGGAACTGGCTTGTCCAGTCTGGCTCAACCCAAGTTCTCTCAAGACATTCAAGGATGTTGGGAAGAACCCACGCGCGTCACTCCCCTTCGACGAGGATTCCCATCTCGCTTATCATTTCTCGCGGAGGTAACGAAGCCGTGAGTGGGAAGCACTCAACGACCAAATCAACTGGTAACTGGTTAGTATTTCTGCCAATACACGCCCTGCTATACAAAGGAGGAATCTGCTACATCCTGGGAGAATATGGAACCCTGTTGGCTCTCTGAGGCCGTTCTGAGACCATTCATTTCATATGTGCCGCAGAGCTGCCATCAGAGGGACCTGTTACAACTCAACAGTGCGTACTAATAGCAGGGGTGATGAGAACCACACCTATTTTTACTACGGAGGAAATGAACTTCTTTCCCTCGATATGTTTCATCAAGCTAGATGCTTTGAGAGTCGCATACAGACAGGCTGAGGTACGGCAAGCACCTGGCCAACTGAAAACTTTTACAGATCTCGACATGATCACTGACCTGATGGCGAACAAGTACGAGTTCGACAGGAAAAACCAAGTGCAACCCGACTGAAAGCTTATCGCAATGAAAGTCGTCAGTTTAAGCCTCCGAGTGGTTTCAACATCTACACTGATGGGTCTAAAACCCTGGAGGGCACAGGAACTAGGGTGTGGATAAGCGGTTGTGGGAGAAATGGAACATGCCTGGGGTCCCATTACAACGGCTTGTCGAACAAAGATTTATGTAATCATCGCTCGGGCTGCCATGATCGAAAAGGACATATCAATGAAACTATAGACATAATGACTGATACCAGACGCTGAAGAACTACTGCACCGAGGTAAACTGGCGAGGGAGTGCAAGATGCACCTCAATTTTCGAAAATAAAGTTAACTTTTATGAAATCCTGGGAATAAAAGCCTAGGAATGAGAGAGCGTGCCATAATTGCTTTTTCTGCCAGCCACTCGTGATTTAGTCTGGTCGGCTTATGTCGTTGGCTACTCTGAGCTGTTTATGGGATGAGAAGTGACACCAGTGGACGCCTGCCAGGAGTAACTGATCAATTATCGATCTCGAGAGTCGAAAATCATTAAGCACCAATATTTCATTTATTTCATTTATAATTGATCGCTATTCTTAAATATCTGGTGCGACGCATCACACAACTTTTCTTTGCCTCACGCGCATTCAGCGATTCTGTTGACTCTGGAAACTTTTCTGCTTATATCACACACCTCTACATAACACAGGAGGCGCTCATGGTTCTGGAGTTTATTGTGCTGCTCCTAGTTGTGCCACGATCATTACTGAGCAATCAGTTCACGGGTCATTAAAATGATTGTTTCGTGATTTGTTTGGAAATGACTGCGTTCACTCATCACAAAGTGCAGTGAACTAAAAAACTGTGAGAAATGAAAGTAAGTGAAATGGTCGGGGTGGAAATTCATGGATTTCTGGAGTAGCACCTATACATCTTATGAGCGTTATCACTCATCTCATAGGTAAATGGGCTACATTTGAGCGGAGTTTATGAGAAAAAAGCTAAGCTAAAATCGATTTCCTTCGAAGTGTTTGATAATTTATTGTGCTGCTCTCATCATTTTCCCAAGAATGAGGATTTTATTCTATCGCCATGTCATTTAGAGCTGTCCGTACAAAAACGTCAACCAAAATGGTAAAGCCGTTTTCGAGAAAAATATATATTTAGCGTTTTGATCGTTACGATAACTATAGTTAGTTAAGCTGATTTTGTTCAGCCATTTTTGCTCAATCTCGTTCACATACACACGCACACCATCTTTCCAAATAGTGCTTTTCGGAAATCAGTAGGGTCACATCGGACAAGAATGCAGTCAATCACTTTCCTTTCTACTTCGGTGGTGGTAGAAGGGTGACAATTTGTACATATTTTTTAACGCCGAATCATTAAAAAATTACAATAAAAAAGTTTCTAAAAAATTAAAAAAAAAAAAAAAAGAAATGTTTGGGGTGGACCACTTTAATCACTTAGGGGTATGAGAAATAGTTTACGTCCTACCGTCAAACCAGCTGAATATACGCGTTGTATACGCGGAGTTGCTTTTCAAGTGCGATTGGGCGCCTGGAACAGACCCAGGGTGGAGGCTTGGAACAGTGCCTTCCAAGATGATAACCGGATGGGAGGTTTATGAGAAGTTGAGGAGGGAGTTGTTTCTCTCCCCCGGGGGTGTTTTGTTTTGGTCTGTTCCGCGGAGGGCTTGTTTTCCAGAAAGGAGATGGTTGACTCGTTCCGACTCCGGGTTTCAAGTTTTTTCCTTGTTTTCCGGTTCCGATTCCTTATTGGGTTCTTCTGGAGAGCTTCAGGTTCGAACGAAGAAAGAAGGTACATGGCCGCAAGTTGCGTTTATTTTCTTCCGTTTCTTTTTTTTGGCATGCCAGAAGTGGGGTAGAAAGGCGTTTTAATTTAATTCTTATTTTCTTAAATTTCTTTTGGTTGAAATTTTGATTGGAAGGAGAAGTCTGTTATCTTATTTTAATACGTATATATTTCTATTACTTTTTTATTTATATTTATTTTCTTTCAATTTTGTTTCTATTTCTGTAAAGAAATATCTCGTTGTTGTGGGCTTCATCCTCACGTGGACTTGTTCGCAAAATCATTAATTCCGTCACAGCGTTCAAAACCCTTGATCGTGTTACGAACCGTTTGAGGCGAGAATTTTATATATTCGAATAACGTACAGTATGTTTAACTGAGCAACACACTGAGCGTATTGTCAAATGTACTTTAAGGTGTGGGAGAGAGGGACGCGCGTCTCACCAGACATCCATCATCTTAGCGGCCCGTACCAGTCGAAATGACGAGTATCAGCGCATCTGAGGTCGTGAAATAACGAGGGGTCACTATTACACGACACAAGTGAATTCGTAGTTCAGAAGAGGAAGGTTCTTAGAACTCGTGAGGACGATAAAACGCAGTATAGCGATTTAGATCGTCGTTTCAAAGCCGGAGATTTGTATCTGATGTCGTTAAATGGGAAAGACTTTATTAAGGCTCAACGAGCGACGTGATATGAGCCTTTCACTGAAGCCGATTCCGTTTCTCGGAATATCGATCTTGGGAACTGAAATAATTAGGGCGACGCATCACGCAACTTTCCTCGGCGATTTATTAGCGCACTACCAAAAAGCCGGGAGTGTACTATTGTAACAGACCACACATCAAAATCATTATAGCCGTTTTTCGGGCAATGAAATATTCGACGTTCTGATGACTATAGTTGACGTTGAGCGTATTTTGCTCGTGCCCTTATTTTGATGTCCCTCGTAGATCCGTAGGCGCTTTTCGCTGATTTAGTACACTCAATCGTATTAGCAGACACACGCGCCACATTATTTTGCCATATCACGCAACTTTTCTCAGCCCCACGTTCATTCCAGCTACTAATTAAGTTTTATGCCCTTTGTAAAACATAACTTCACGTTTTACGTAGAAACTTTCAGAGCTCACAGTTAGGACTTCCACAGAAATCTAGTTGGTGGTCCAATAAGCTACCTTCACGTCAGTAGTTAATGACGGTTATACAATAATTAGGAACATTTCCCCAACTAGCCAGCTCCTTACGGTGCATGGCGACTGCAATGCGTGGCTCGATTTCTTTTCGCTCAAAGATTCTCCACCCTGCACGTCTCGCGTCTTCAGTGCGGAGGAAACAAGCAACCACGCGCTGCTCCATCGTAATTCCTACAAAAGTGAGCGACGCCATTGACAGCTACAAGCAGCAAGTCTATAACTGTTTCGCCTAGTTTGCTAAGGTCGTGGCAGAGAAACGTGGTTCCAATTTTGATAAGAAAACAGAACTGGGCACTAACATGGGGGGGGGGGGGGCACAGGCCAATTCAGAGACAACCGCGACAAGTTCAATTGGAAGGTGGATGACTGAGGACTCACAATTTGACTGGAACCCCATCCCTACCACCCCTACCTCCAGTCAAATATCAATAAGGTGAGAAGGATATAGCCTCTGATTCCGCCAGCTCTCCTTCCTTACGTTCTCCGGGCCGCGAGCTCCATTTTATATTCTGATTCTTCATGTGCTCGATGACGTTCTAATCGAGCCTTTCCCTCATAAGCCACAGATTTTAAGTTCAGTGTTTTCCTCCCTCGCTGGAATATTGTTGGATAAAAAGTGATCAAATCCCTGCTTATCAACCCCTTGTCCCTATATTGTCTTTAATAACGATCCAAGCAAATTAGGTTACTTTCATAAAATTTTGAAGGGAGTTCATTTCATTTCTATTTATTCGATTAAATTCAAAGCGTCTTATTTTCTCCTCAAGAAGAGTTATTTATTTATTTGATATCTGAGATGAGTTTCATGAGTTCTAGTCTGATTAAATGTATTGGCACCAGGCACGAACTACTGTGATACAAAACCACTAAACACATCACAAAGGCTAATTTGAACGTATTAATCTTGAAGCTTTGGACGTTTCTTCCGGAAGATAAAGCTGCCGACTCATGCTTTGATGATAGTTACTAATTCAATACTATTTTACTGGTAAAACATCGCAGTTAGAGCTTCCACAAAAATCATGTTGGTGGTCCAATAAGTTACCTTCGCGTTAATAGTTAACGACGGTTATACAATAATTAGGACACGTTCCACGGAGTTACGTCATTCTAGCTACTTTTTATTTTTATAATTCCAGAACTATAAACACGAATGTTTAGGGAAACCACCTTTTTTTACAGGTTTTATGATTTGCCTGTGTTACGGATACTCAATGAAGACCGTGACATAGAAGCTTCCACTAAGTTCTACCGAGTTCGTATCAACTGAGCGAATGTAGTTGCCAGAGCGACAAAAATCGGTGTGTTGCACCAAATATTAACATGGTGACGTCACCTCTTATAGCACCTGTGATCTAACGAAACGTAGGATCTTCGCATATTGTGAACGATCACGTATTGCTCGCAAAATTGACTGTTCCATAATTAGCGACGCCCTTTGGAAATCGTCGTTTCCATAGCTTTTGCCCCCAGTAACGTCATCGCGTTGTACAGTTGGATGAACTACAAAGGGCATAAGGGGCCGAAAGATGAGAATTAAGGAAGGGTCTTATCTTCGAAGATCGTTCGGCATGCGAGGGACGGAGGAGAGGGCGACAATCGAAGAGGAAGCGTTCCACCAGGTCCAAAGTTGTACGGGGAGACAAAGACTATCTTGCCAACCGAATGCTTCAGTCTGAATCACGTTACAGGCTGCGTTGCCGCCATTGTTAGTTTAGATCTCTAATCTAGTTGAAGGCTGCAGGTGAGTCGGTCGGTATGTCAAAACTGAAAACCGAGGGAGCCGCAGATAAACCTGGAGTTGCCCCGAGAGGATACGAATATTGTCGGGGCACATCATTTACACGTACTTTCGTTAGGTGTTCTCCGAAAATTCTCATGCGTCAGGAAAGGGAACATTGAAAAGTGATTGTCTTTTCCTTCAGTAACGAATAAAACACAGAGTGAAAAAATAGTGCAACACGTAGCGTCACAACAGTGACTACAGCTCCCTGAGAGTGTAGGTTCTGATGAGAATTGAAACCAGGGCAATACAATTTTTTTAAATACCAACAGACCCAGAGACAGCAAACAAATGTTAGTTTAATCAAGCTCGTTGGTGCAAATGAATATTAGTTTCCCGAGTTTTCACTCCTTTAAATGTGTTACAACTACGTGACAGGGAGGTGGCTCCTGTAAAGGCAAAACATCCAACTTAACAAAAATATCAACTCCCCTGGGGTGCAATTCCATCTTTAAAGTGGATGCGTTAGTGGGCAACATTAAACAGACGGTTGTTATGGACGAAAATGGTAGTTATTACAGGCAAAAAATGGTTTAAAAAATTAACTCCAAATGTTGGCAATTTTATTGCGATTATGTTGTCGAGTCTAGCATCATTTTCTACGTAGTTTTTTACGCTGAGGCGAATAGGACGGGTCTAGGAAGTGTTGGTTCACAATAAATGTAGTGAGGCAAATTCTACTACTTGAAGGAACTCGAACGCACTGTTCGGCACAGGCGAAATTAGCTGGGGTTTTTTACGCTCGAACGTCTGCGCTTGGCCCTAACGGCATTGTTTCCCCAAGATTTTGTGCTTTTGTGCGTTATGTTCCAAGTGGCAACGGATTTACCCCTTTTTCTGCACTTTACAAAATATTCTGTTCCCACCCCTCATTTTTACATTCCTCTCACCAATAGACAGCTCCTCCCAAACTCAGTCATCTCCCAGTGCTCACCACTGACATCAACTCTCGTGCCAGTCACAGCTTTACTTATTCTCTCTCTGGGCAACCACTTCATGCGCATTTAGAGCCCCCTTGTGTTCGTGCTTATATACTCTACCTCATATCACTCTTCTGTTAAAGCTCAATACAGTCCTCACTCACGCTCACTGAGTTACCTTTTTACTTTCCTTGGCTCTACGAAGTAGAAAGGAAAGTTATGTAATCGGCTGAAAAATTTTTTTTGAGTTTTCTTAAGATCTTTACGTTTCAGACCCTCCTGAATCCGAAACACACTATTTGGGAAAATGGTCTGTTTGTCTGTGTGTGTGTGTGTGTCACTAAAGTTTGTCTGTGAACAATTTTTAGAGAAAACCACCGTATCAAATCAGCTCAAACTTCATATCTCGCCAGCTGGTCACTATGGGACGCCAAAATAAGGGTATGAGCAAAATCCACCGAAAGTTAACTGTAGTTATCATAGTGACCAAACACCAAATTTTTTTTTCTCAAAAACGGCTCTAACGATTTTGATTAAATTTATTATATTGATAGCTCTCAATAAGGCGATTATACCATAAAATTCCCATTTGTAGGAAAATGACGAGAGCAGCACAATAAATTATCAAAATTTTCGTCGAAAAGCGTTTTTAGCGCGGTTTTTTTCTTATAAAGTCCGCTGGAATGTTGGTAGAATGTTAAAGAAAATTGGTATTGTAGTCCAATTCAATACCCAGAGGGTGTGTTTAAAACCGCTCATGAGATACATGGGGCTCACTCCAGAAATTCCTGAATTTCAACTACCGCCGTTTCGCTTACTACCAGTTCTAACAGTTATTGCCCAATAACTCTGCAAAAGTAATTACTATCCTTCTTCAAAAAATTCGTGTTTACAGGCTCATTAATTATCTGTGTACCAATTGCTCAATAATGGTCCGGGAATGAGTACGAGCAGCACATTAAATTCCAGAACATTAGGCGCTTCCGCTTCCTGCTGCTGTGAAGTGTTGTTTGACCAATTCCAAAGGAACTGAGTGATAAATGAATCGATTAAATAGAATTAGCCATGTACAAAGTGAATTGAAGTAGAGCTAAGGAAAGTTGTCTGTTGCAACGCACCAGATATTTATTTATCAACTCCGTTCTTAAGCTCTCGTGTGCCCAACACGGACAATATAGCGAAAGTTATTGTTTCCAGCCTGCACTCATTTCTCACTCTCAGTTAGACTCGTCACATCGTGCCAATTGCCCTGTGTCGCCTAAAAGTGTCAAGTTTGTTTATTTCAGTGTTTTCAAGGGGTGTTTCGTATCGTTTAATAATATTTTTCCATGCTGCATCGAATAGGATGGTGTTAGAGGTACCCTACAATCGCAATACTTGCAGGACCACTTAAGTAGTGAAAAGTAAAAACAGCTCAACAACAACAACAGTTTAACGCATTTCTATGGGAATCACGTGTATGTTTGTTGGCAAGTCGCCCAAACTGTAAGAACTTCACAAATGAACTTTTCTGTAGGCAGACGACTGGTGAATTCGAAGGGGGGAACCCTACTGCCCCTTTATCCCCACTCGCTGTCAATTAAAAGAAAATACTGTACACGCTAGTATCCACTAAAGCCCTCCAGTGAGCTCTGTTGTAGTCATGACATGTTTCGTATCGTTTACTAGTATTTTTCTATGTTAAATCGTATGGAATGGGTCTCGAAGGTGTGAAACACTCTTAAGCTAGATAACTATACCTTGCAAGAGAATAATAAACCTTCGAGTGATAATTTGCAGCAGACTGAACAACAATTTTTTTTGGAAACTAAAAGTCTGTCAATCAAACACGCTGCAGCATGAGAAAGGAAATATCTTTTTGTAGAATCAGAAAAACCATTACCTGGGAACTACCACTTCTTAGTCAAAATCAGAAAAAAGCCTTAGCAAAATAGAGAAAATTGAGTAATTTTCTTTCCAAATTAGCTACATCTTTTATTAGTACTGCTACCCAATTTTTTAGGGTAATCGGTAAATATTATTTCGAATAATGAAAAGACCCCGTTGGAATATGTGATAAGTCGTTCTGAAAATGACAGAATTTCTAAAAGTCTTTTCAAAATGAACAAACCCCTTCGGCAGTACAACGATTTTTTTTACCAAGTGCAAATAACATTGCAAAATGCTAAAAAACTTCAGTGGAATGGAAGGTAATAAATATGTTTATGGCGAATAATAATCTCCAGTGAAAATTTATGGAAAAGCTTGGCCGAATGGATCGAATGCCCAAAGGAAAGCGACAGTTCAGAGGGAGACGGTGCGCTTGAATAAGATGAAGAATTAATTGATGAATAAGACGATGTTGATGTTCACTTGAGATGCACGTAAGAAATAAAGAGTTCAGTATAAAATAAGAGACAGAGTTCACAGGGGTGTAATTCTATGGATAGTTGAACTGGCAGGAGTGTGCAATGGAGAGCAAAGAGAAAGTTTGTAGGGAGGTGGCAAAAGTAAGGGGTGAGAAACGAGATGAGGGAAGAGTGGGGATGTATGTTGTCAGCTCAGAAGGACTCGGAATATTTAAAGAAGGAATTGACAGGGGAAGTTTGGAGTGTCCCTTAGCTCGACAACGAAGGCCTCTGGTCAGAAAGTCTGATGAGGTTTGAGGACAGAGTGCTTTCGTACTAATTTCGTGTGAGCTGAGCTGGCACTAAAATATCAAATCGGTGGTTTTTGCACTTGAAAAAAAAAACGGTTCTTGGCGAGGAGCTGCCAATTTCTATGTTGTCGTGAGTTATAAATAGACATAAGTCTCACCTTGGCATTTCGAAAGTATTTTTAAAATGTTTAAAATCGCGTCGTTTCCAGAACGTTTTGAGCTATTGATGTTTTTACTAGATTCGCTCTAAAAACCACGTCAAAGTCAACTTTTTCAATAATATTTGTAGTACATGCTGTCATCCGATGTGACTGCTTAATGGACGCGACTTAAGGAATTACTAGAGCAATCTTGGAACATAATTTTGCACTCCCAATGTCACTTCAAGACGAAGAAGCTGGAGGATTGAAAACAGTTTATACGCTTGGCTTCTCGAAAACGACGCAGATAGTTAAGGCAGGTAAGGTGTGTGAAAGGGAGCTTGGCTGTGGAAGAGGGATTAGCTCAAGTGTTTGGCAATTGAGGATTAGCGGTTAGTCGTACCCTCAAAATCGGAAAGGGGTGAAATGAAAGGGTAGAGAAACGGGACTAATAAGTATTTCTCAGTCGGATTAAGCCGACGTTATCGTAACAGGTGTGTCTTAGTTGGAGACATTACTTGCCAAGAACTGGCTTACCTCCTATCCGTCCCATCCCGCTTGATCATCTTCCCAACTCCGTTGTCCGATCGCCGAGAGTTGGAATTCAAATTCTGCCAGCCAACTTTAAGCTGAAGGACTCAGGCGGAGAAGGCCCTTCTGATTGGAGCCGAAAGAGAGTGGAACCCAGGAGCTTAATCCAAGGGCTCCGTCGAATGACAAATTAATTCCCTGGATCCTCGACGTTCTCTTCAAGATATTCATAGTTATCCCGATGTTCCTCCGCGGGTTCGGCCCTCTCGTCTTTTAGGATTCGTCGCCCAAAGCCCAATTCTGATCTCCCTTAAGACAAAGCGTTCGTTGTTCGAAAACGCAATTTTATCCAAATCTTTGTTTATCAAGAACCCAACTTTGATGAAACATATTTTGAGGACGCGATCCTTGTGAGAAACAGTTGACACAAACTAGTGAAGACTGCTGATCCATAGGAACTCAAACTTCGTGAATATTGTCATCAAAATGTTATCAACACTCATAACGCTGCGAAGATAACCTGGCTAATCAAAATTCCCTCGTTAATTCGCTAATTTATCGTTTTTATATCATTCTTCGCGTAACTCCACAATTAAGCGCATCGCATTGCTGCATGCTAGAAATATAAACACATTATTGCGCGTACATGTACGTAAATTACTGATTGCTGGGTACATAGGTAATTACTAATTCTTTTCGATTCGAGTAGTTAGAGAATTACTCCATAGTTCTCGTTAAATGTTTCCGTGACAGTTTGTTGAACGGAGACAACTGCCAAAATGTGCAGAAAATCGTGTTTTGGTTTATTATTCATTCTGAATAATACACCTATGTTTTCAAATCCCCTCAAAACTTGATACTTTACGTTTCAAGACTCAGGAATTCCAAATCTGCAATGTCCGTCCTCCGTCAGGGCCGTTTGTGCCTGTACCGTGGTCTAAAAAATCCATTTTTTGCACAAAAATCCCATTTAATAACCATTTTTCCCCCTCTTGCTCGGGCAAAAAATGGTTTAAGAAAAAAACGAAAACGGAATGTTTTATCGCAAACATTTTGTTTTATATCGTTTTCTAGGTATTTTTTGGTGCTGGGTAAAATGGGAACAATTCTCAGCGGTATACTACTGTCTCTAGTGAAATCACCGTAATTATAGAACTCGCGGGATAATAACTGTTGCGAAAATAAGCGTTTCGTCATTTGAACTCCCTCCCTCCCGCCAGGTCGTGCCACTTGCCTATGGGCGTCTGGAATATTTAGTTTTCGTCGTTCTGTTCTAGTCAGGTCAAGTTTCCAATGGTTTACTGGTATTTTTCGATACTCAATCGAACGGGATGAGTCTCAGAGATACTACATCAAGCTGATCGTTTTTTAGTTTTTACATCTGCCACAGACAATACCCCGTTGACTCAATTTAGTCAACGTGACGGAGTGTCTTCTAGCAACCTGTACTCAAGTTTCGTTTCTGGCAACTGTTTTTGTTATCAGTTTGTTGAGCAGGCCAAATTTGCTGGGTCTTGGACCTCTGGAATATCCTCACTCGCACTTAATGGTACTCACTGGCCTTAAGAAAAGTCATTGTTTCCCCAAACACCTTTCTATCTCAACCCTTTTTTTTGTACCTGTGGAAGTCCCGCTCTTCAGTTATTTCTGATTAATAACGGAATTTCCCTTTCCTGGACATTCCGTACTATCTTTTCCCACCCCTCAATTTTAGATTCCTCTCCACACAACACAGCTCCTTCCAAAAGTCAGTAATCCTTCGGCTCTCACGAGCAACAGTCGTTCCCCAGTTCTCCCAACTCAAGTCTCACAACTCTCTCTCTCTCTCTCTCTCTCTCTCTCTCTCTCTCTCTCTCTCTCCACATCCAGCTCACGTGTATAAGAGTTCCCTTGTTCCCGTTTATACACTCACACTCCAACTGATATCGCTGTTCTGTCACGCTCACCACGTCCATTTATTTCTTAGTTTCAAGCTCCCCCATTCGTGAACCCAACACAGTTAAATGGAGATAAAAATGTAAAAATATGAGTATTTGGGACTCGCCGATCAATTAAATTGATTGTTTTTGACATTTTATTAGAAACGGCTCTAACAATTTTTATGAATCTTAAGGGGTATGTTTAGCTCGTCAGTGGTAATTGATGATAATTAGTTACGACATTTTCGCTTCATGAGCGTTGAATGAAGATAGAACGGTTCAAGTAGCGTATGATTAAATTTGTGGGGGTTGAGGGAAGTTGTTTGAGATATTTTCAGTTCTACGAAAAACCGCGAGCCCCTGAGTCCAAGTTTGGGTGTTGGTGGATATCGTGAGAGTCGAATGATGGAGTGGCGAGTGCGTGAGCGTGAGGAACGAGAATTGAAAGGGGCTACGACACGTTCCGTCGCTGACTGCCAGAGAAGCCGGTGGAATCATGTAGAGGTGGTAATGACACGGCGGTGGAAGCAAAGGAGGATGTGATGTGATGCCGATGGCGAAGGTGATGAGCAGGTGTCGAGGGCCTATCGACGAGGAAAATTAGTGGAAGAGAGGGGAAAAACCGGGGGGGGGGGACTCCGAGTGAATTGGAAGCTCGTCTCATGTAGCCCACCTCTCAAAGACTCCAACGGGCCTCTCAGGCTCTGGCCAACTCCAATAGAAGAGTTTCCCCCGGCCAGTGCAGTATGTGCGACCCCTGTGGACCTTTTGAGAAACCGGCCGTGACTGTCTGGAAGTCACGTGCCCTCTTCCTAATATGCTATGATCTCGCGCCCGACCCGGGAGCCCGCACATTATCCCTTCGGTATCGGCACCGGCTTCGGCGCGTGAATGCTTCGGAATGTCCTTCAATCTTTTTCGTTTTCTTACATTGGATTCATCTCAGATCGACCCACCCACAAGTTTTGTATTTTGCGTCATTATCCTCACCACTCGCTTCGCCTTTTTGTACGAACATGTCTTCAATATTCGCGCCGGCCTATGTTACTAGGCACCTGCCACTTTCTCACATCTTCCTCAGAAGGATTTCCGATAACGGGAAGCGCCTCGTAACTGGCTGTTAGGCTGCTCCTTCTCCTGCGCAATCAAACCTGACAAGCACCTTATCCTTGAAATAATTACGACAAGACCACTCCTCGTTTTGACACCAACATCCAGCCTACCATGGCGTAAACCAATGTAATCATTAAGGCTTCAAATTACACAAGATCAAAATCCGAAATGTAGTTCTCAGAGTTTTCAAAGATCTCCCTCAATCCAGGGTGAGGGTTAAGGGTTATCGTGTCTAGCGGTGTGGGATTGAGAGCCGTTTTCACCAAAACAGCACTGGTTGGGACGTGGTCCAACTGATCACTTCTAGATAAGTAAACCAAGGCTAACCTGTTTCGTTCTAACCACGGTAGCCGAGATCACTGTGGGTTGCGGTTACAATAGCCGTGATTACGCAGCGATTAAGCCACATCGAGAAGGTAGTGGACTAATGACGTAACAGTACAATAAGAAAATTGGGCATTTGTTCAACATCCTGCCCCATAAACTAGTGTCCTGTAAACGTAAACGGCCCCGTAACAGTACATCCCGTAGATGCCCAACCCTCAACAATCCAGATTTGAGCAAATTATTGTTTCTAATAATTGTCAGAAGCCTAATCGGTCTCATTAACCTATGCCGAAGCAGAAACTGGTGAGGAGCATAAAGTGAAAATACGCGTATTCTAACTGCAAGAGCTGCAAACAAAGCCAAATTAGTACGGCAGAATGCTCTGTGTGAACAGGAAAAATTGGAAGCGGTACAAGAAAATGAGAGCTGAGCAAGAAATAATAAAAATTGCAATTGTGAGGTAGCAACTTTTACAAGCAAGGAACTTTAACAAGGAAAGGAGAATCGTGTTTAATACAGGTCTGTTTCCTTATTTGATGACTGTTCCTAAACCCTCGACGAGGGTTATATCAGTCATGGAAGTTGCGGTTTCGCTGATGTCCAAGAGGCCGGCCCCTGCACCACCCACCGAACTGCGGAGGTGACCACCTGAGGAATCCCGTACTGTCTGGGAGGAGTTCTCAAACTGGTTTCCAACCTGATCTAATTATTTACTTGGGCGGCAAATTTCAAAAGGACAGATCAACTATGACCACGTTTCTTAGCCATCACCTTTTTAGCAAACTCGGCAAAAGTGTGCAGTTTTTGCAAGTTGCTTTGTAACAGTCAATGCCGCGAAGTTCGTTTGCCCTCCCACAACCGTCGCTCACTGTTGTACAAACTAAAGTGGAGCAGTACGTGGTTTGTTTTTTCCTCCGCACTGGAGGCACAAAACGTGGATGAATGAATGAATGACGGCTTTATTAATACATCTCGCGATATTTGGTCGTACTCGACCATTCTTACACCTAACCATGACGGAGAGTCGTTGAGGGAAATGAAGAGGAGCTGCGCATTGAAGTCGCCATGTCCCAAGAGGAACTGGCTCGTCTAGTGGTCTGGCTCAACCCATTTTCTAGAAAGACGTTCACGGATGTTGGGGAAGATCTCATACGTATCACGTCCCTTTGCCATTTCTCTAACGCCCATTCGTCGATAGCGGCGTTTTCGTTCTGCAGTGCGATCCACACGGAGTTCAGCCCAAAGCGTTTGATGCTCCCGTTTCACTCTCCGCTTGTCAACCATGCACTCAACGGCCAAGTCAACTGGTAACTGACCAGTGATTACCTGGAGTGCTTCTTGATACAGCCTTATAGGCCTTGGTGTCTGTGGCCGTCAAAGCGTGTTGAGGGTTTATTATTCACTTTTCCTTTCAAGTGGATTAGCTGGGTTTTTTCCTCAGCCACCTGCATCTTGACATGCTCGCACCATTGGGTGACAGTGTGGAGCACATGACCAGGCTTTTCTTCGATTTGGCGGACTGTCTCTGCAAAGATCACACAGTCACCCACTCACATAAGCCATTTGCGTTCGGATTTCTAACACGGCGATATGAGGCTTATAGTTTTTTCTTTAAGCTGCTCAACACATATTTTACGCCAACAACAACTTGTCTTCGTCGATCGTAATACTTATGTTCGCAACAGAATTTACATTCGTACATCTCGAAGTCGTCGGAACGCTCCCATATCCATCTAAGGCGCTGGGTGAGATGACGATAACTTAACATACTAGCTATGTGGGGTCGTTTTTTACTTTAGTAGTTAACTTTGGTGTGGATTCTTGAGAGCCAGTCAGGATGAATGAGAAGTTTTCTCTAGGCCGGGGTTCGCTTAATTTATTAAGCATCATCAGGGCTACAGGATATAATTTTCTCCGAATGTCGATTTTAAGAAACTATTAGCCATTTCCCGCGGCACGTTTTTCAGCATTAATTACTGTCAAAGCGAGGAGCTCTGCTTGGAAAACTGTCCCCAGCGCACCCAGTGGTATCCCTGTCTCATAGACGGACCTGCAAGGCTACCCCTAACTGATCCGTCAGTATAATATTCCACGGGAGGCGGTTAGGTGTTAATTGATTCGAAACGGGATCAACGCAGTTGATGAAAACGGCCCTGAGCCGATGAGATTGACGCGAACACGCATCAGCAGTGTACCTGGACATTCCCTTTTGGATATGTATATGTTTATTTTATTGATCGTTTATTCGTGAACGAATAAATTTCCCCCCACTGCTTTTTCTCTCGTCAGGTCACATCACCCTTGCACCGTGTGCTTGTCAGTGAAAGGACGAGATACGTATGAGTTTTGATCCGTGAAGGCCGTAGGAATAGTGGGTTGAGCTAGTTCTTCGCGGAATATGGTGGCATCAATGCCTTTTTTCCCCGCGGTACCTCAACAAGATTGCAACTGCAACCTCCAAGACTTTCCACAGATATAACTCCATTATGAGCGTTTAGGAAGTATTTTTTATAAGGGAACAGACCTGAAAGGGTATGTGGGGTTTCGGTTATCATCGCCCCACGCGTAAACAGATAGGGAGGTGTGTAGTCGTCGGTATTGAAAATGCGGTCAAAAGCTTAACACCCATTCAAGTCCAAACTATCGTGAACCTGTGCAAACACTTAATACAAGTACTCGAGCCAAAAGGGAAAGCTGCCCAAACTTACAAATCAATGCCAGTCATCTAATGACCCTCCGGTGGAATCACGGGCTGCGTTCTGTGAATTGAAAAAGGCGTTTGACCGCTATAAAAAGCCCTCGAACCTCTGACCCGGCGGACACGGTTAAATCGAGCAGAAAAGACGAATGCCACTCCGGACGTTGAAGAAAAAAAAGAAACGTAGAAAACATGTTCCGCTAGTTTTCTTGTTGATTAGAAGATCGCCGGACCGCCTCGACGCGGACTGTAGGAGCAGAAAGGACGCATTATCGCAAGTACTGAAGAAGAAAAGGCGACCAACCAAAAACGGATCCGATCGATCATAAAAGAGTAAGGGTCCAGTTGGTTTGCTCCCAATGCTCGCCAGTTAAATACCCAACGGAGATTCGTCGACCGTCCAACAGAAGGAGAGTCTACACGGCTTTCTTCTTTCAACAGATTCCAAGCAATTGTTCAGCAGAATCAGTTTCCCGAAAACGACGTTCTCTATGGGCAAACCACGTTTTCTATGCCTGTACGAAGAGTGCCAAACCACACCGCTGCCTGCAGGAGGTAGTGGAAGAGCTCCGGCCGTCGGTATAGAGGGAAATTGGGGGGCTGTGGTTGGCTTCGTCCAGACTGTGCTCCATCAAAAGATAATGGAATGGCCGGATGACTAGTGGCATCCGAGTGTCCTAATAAGTTGGACGAGAAAGTCCTGGTTGTTCCCCATGAAGTTATAAAACAGAGGCGATGCCAGGGTAAAGTCGTCCATAGGGGGTGTAAAAAAACGAAAAACAAGCGCCAGGTGGTTATGTAACCTGTAGGATTTACCAACCGCCCAAAAATGATGGCGCGTTCATCTGACAACCATTCCTTATTACAAACGTTACACGGCAAGGGTGAAAGACTGTAGAAGTTGCGAGCCCTGTGAGCTCTTTGGAGGCACTACGACTTGAAGCAACGAATCACGTATAGATTCCTCTTGCACTGAAGGTTCTTTGGCCCTTTTCCAAAACTGTACTGTAGCAGTAGAACCAGTAGCACTGGGATTGTGCTGATCGTGAGTCCCTCGAAAAACCCTGATGTTAGGCAGAGGGCCTAAGGTGAAATAGAGACAAATACGTCTATCCTGCGCCCTTACTCTCTGCCTGCAGGTTGAGCGAATCAGTGTGGACCTTAGTTTTCCAAAAAGAGGAGCTCACCCTCGACCATGGTGACCTCCCTGATATTGTCTGCAATCTCCCAGGTAGACAGCAACGAAAACCCGAAGGCTGAGCATCACTTTTGACGTCTGCGCATGTGCAACGATGCCAAACCTAAGGAGTGATTGACAACCTTTGGCGATCAGCTTTGCTCGAGGAGACTCTCAACAACCAACATCCTTGAAAGCTTTCTGTGCAATACGACTGCCCCTTTAAGGCGTGCTGTCACTTTGGGGAATACATCAGCCCAGACGCCTTAAAAGAAAAAGAACACCATTATTGGACACAAGTGAGTACCTGAATAGTTATTACATTACCAAGCCATTTTTTAGTCAATAATTGCTATCGTTTGTGTTATTTAAATACGTCATCAATACAATCTACACATAGTACTGTGGTCACAATGAAGAATAGCAAGGCCTGTCATTGGACAGCAACCCTGGCACAAGTGCCGTAGTACTAAAGTTAACGTACCTGTTAGGTGAGTCCGTCTCCTCTGGGTGGTGAATTACTGTGGGCAAGCGCTTTCGATGTATAGACATCATCGTCTGGCCGTTAAATCAGTACTGGAGTCAGTCAGTTGGTCGTGGTGAAAAGGATGATGGAGCGTCAAGGAAGGGGCGGGAAGGGGAGGTCATGTACCTCAGGGGGAAACCCCCTAGAGGTGAATGGAACGTCTTGAATGATCTGTCAATTGTGGAATTTACGTCTTTTTTGTGTAGGGTGGTCTGTAAATCCGTCAGTTGGTTGTTTTCGTTTGTGTAGTGTTTTGAGTGATGTGAATATGGTGTTGCATTTTGTGTTAATTTTTTCATTTATGATTTGTCCATTGAAGTTTTTTTATTTATAAATTTCCTACTAAGAGATTTAATGTGTTTTTCGTCCTGTCTGTCCTATGTATGCGTTTTTACAAGTGCAAGTTATTTTATATACCCCACTTTGGTCGAGTGGGTGTGTCTTTTCAGTCTTTGCAGTTAGTTTGGTTCTAAGTGTGTTGTCCGTACGTAATGCGATTTGTATACCTTCCTCTCGGAGGATATTAGTTATTCCGTATATTTTTGGTCCTGTGTACGTGAATGTGCAGCATCTTGATAAAGTCTGTGTATTTTGTGTTTTTGAGTCGTTTGTTTTGGAGTCATATTGTCTTAATAATTTGTTTATTGTTTTTTTGGAGTAACCGTTATTTTCTGCGATAGTATTTATAGTATCAAGTTCTTTTTTGTAATTTTGTTCGAATAGTGGGATAGTTTTTGACATTTTATGTCTTTACTTTGCTACATAAACTCGAAAATGTAACGGCCAAAAGCGTCACGAAAATTAACCTTTGAGGCCGATTGGACTAGGCAACGCTTTAACCCCAGTTGCAACCGCAGTTCCTGTGGCGTAATGCATAAGGCATCAGATTCCTAAACCGGAGGTTGAGGGTTCGAGTCCCACCAGGTTTACGATTATTTTTTTGTTGTCATTTTATGTCTTTACTTTGCTACATAAACTCCAATATGTAACGGAGAAGCGTCACTAAATTTGTGTTGGGTTAAGTGCATGGTAACGTCTGTTACAAAAAAATATTTTTTGTGTTGTAATTTTATATTTCTTTATTTAAAATAAACAAAATTATATTAAAAGAAAAAGACATAAAATGTCCCTCGTGGTTGCGTACTCGTACGAAAGCTGTACCCACTGTTTGTGTTTGTGATTTTAAATTTTGACATTTTAAAGAAAAAGACAAAATGTCCTTTGTTTCCATCAACATCTCGTCTATATGATTAGCATTCTCATAAAAATCATGGTCGTTTTGTTAAAGACTTAATAAGTGAGGAAAGTATTGGAGCCGTGCTATCCACAAACACCATTTGAGAAAGAAAGTCTTTGTTTCAGAAGGTTATAAGTTATTCATTTTCGAGACAAGGAATGTGTAAAATGGTAGTATATAACAAGATCACATTATAAATTGTGGAGAAGATATTAAAGGACTCTTATTCAATTCTATCATTTTAGGTAAAGTTAGTCTCCATATCATGTGTCTAAATGCACTTAGTTTATGTTGTTGTGGGTGGTTCGATGTAAAGTGTATGGTCGTGTCGGTAGCAGTAGGTTTTCTAAAATGTCGTATTCGTTGTCCAACCGTGTGATTTTCAGGTCCAAGTAGTTAAGAGTTTTATTTTGTTCTTTGTCCATGTCATATTGGATGTTATGGTGGATATTGTTCAAGTCCTTTAGTATATCGTCAGTGTTATCACGGCCTAATATGCAGATGATATCATCTACATATCTGGCGTAATGCCTGATATCGTGTTTTGTCATTAAAGTCTGAATGTGAGTTTCTTCGTAATGTTGTAGAAATATTTCAGTTAATATGGACGAAGTAGGGTTTCCCATACCTAATCCATATTTGGCTCGTATACGCTATTGTTAAATTGAAAGTAGTTTTGTCCGAGTGTCAGTTTGGTGAGGTTGGTAACGTTTCTAGTGGTTGTCGTGTCTAATGTACTTATGTACAAAAATATTATTTATTCTGTGTTTTGGCCCAACTTATAATACTGAATGTTTAATAAATGTATTATTTTAAAAAACGAGACCGAAGACGGCCTCCGCTCCGGACAATTGGTGTCTCGGGTCGCGTTCGAAAAGCACCTGCACTTACGAAGGTTGCGCTCCTATACAAGTACCATTCTCCAATAACTGCAGATTCGTCAGAACATCAAACACGAAACGAATTTATTGATGAATTGCCTCGACCAATCGAAATTATTTTCGACGACGAATTCGACCAGAATAACTGCACAAAAGTTAGATCAAATTTTTCTTTCGACGTTATTCTTCCTTCAAAATGTGTTTTATTGAGCCGAAAATACGTCCTGAACATATCGTCATCGAACAATAAATAGATATTCTTCACTAAAAAAAAAAAGATCCTTCTTGTCCTCTAGTCGAATATAATCCACTAATAGGCAATCTTTTCTTCGATTTGTAATAATAATGCTAGAGTAAATCGTCGTCTTCTTCTTCCTCCAACAGTAACTCTATTTGTCTTTCCACTTTCCAATTTACACTGTTAAAATTAGAGACAAAGTCAACGCAACACGCAACTGGCGCCATCGACAGACTGACCCGTTTCCATCGAAAAATATCTGGTGCGTTGCTACACACAACTTTCATTAGCTCTACGTCAATTCACTTTGTACATGGCTAATTCTATTTAATCAATTCATTTATCACTCAGTTCCCTTGAACTTGGTCAAACAACACTTCACAGCAGCAGGAGGCGGTAGTGCCTACAGTAAATTTATTGTGCTGCTCGTACTCATTGCAGGACCATTATTGAGCAATTGGCACACAGAAAATTAATGAGGCTGTAAACACAAATTTTTTGAAGAGTGATAATAATCACTTTTGCAGAGTTATTGGGTAATAACTGTTAGAACTAGTAGTAAGCGACACAGGGGTAGTTGAAATTCAGGAATTTCTGGAGTGAGCCCCATGTATCTCATGAGCGGTTTTAATCACTCACCTTTTAGGTATTGGATTGGACTACAGTACCAGTTTTTTATTTTTTTAAACATTCTAGTAATATTCCAGCAGAGTTTATAAGGAAAAACCGCGTTAAAAACGTTTGTCGTCGAAAATTTTGATAATTTATTGTGCTGCTCTCGTCACTTTCCCACAAATGGGAATTTCATGCTATGATTAACTCATTAAGAGCTATCTATATACAAAATTTTATCAAAATCGTTAGAGCCGTTTTTGAGAAAAAAAAAAATTTGGTGTTTTGATTACTATGGTAACTATGGTTAACTTTCGGTGGATTTTGCTCATACCCTAATTATGGCGTTCCATAGTAACTTGCGGGCGAGATATGAAGTTTAAGCTGATTTGGTACGGTGGTTCTCTCTAAAAATTGTTCACAGACACACAGACCATTTTTCCAAATAGTGTTTTTCTGACTCAGGAGGGTCTGAAACATAAACTCAAAATTTTTTTTTCAGCCGATTACGTAACTTTCCGTTCTACTTTCTAGAGCCAAGGAAAGTAAAAAGGTGCCCACCATGCGAATAATTAGTTCTTAGGGCAATGTTTGAAGAGCTACACAAAGCCCTCATAGGAGTGGATTGGTTATTGTATGTTGATGGAGGCTACCAGGCCCCTTTAGACGAGCAAAATATCCGCCCGGATAGTGATCAGTGAGTGTGTGTAGGATGCATTATCACGGCACAGTCCAGTAGCCTTCTCACAGATTGTGCGTAGCGGGTGAAGAACTTAGCACCCATGACTCTGTAACACAAGTTAATGTAAAGTGGAAGTAGTAGTTCGCTATTCCACTCGTCACTGTGCGCTATGTTTCAAAAAGGAGCGTGAATCGGTCAGAGGCGTAGGGGTTGCGAACTTACTTGTTGAATGGTCGAAAAAGTTAGTGTCAAGTCGAGGGGAGAAAGGTGGGGAGGTACTGTTGCTTTTTGGCTTTCCCCACGCGACTAGATTACCATTAAGGTGGAGGGGAACCAGAAACTTGAACAGGGAATTCCATTACGGGAGGCTTGAGTTGAGACAGCGTCGTTGAGGCAAAAAGTAGATATGTATACGTTCGTAGGGACATTGACCACCAGTTTCTGATGGGTTCGGGTGAGGATCATCTGATCGTCCGCTTTGCCAGTGAAAACAAAAACATTCGCCGCAGAGACACGAAAATGCTGAGTGTGGGCTTAATTTTCTCCACCTCATGCCATTCCCGACCCAGTGGGCAGCAAGGTGGACATGGTTACCACACCGCCGTTCGAAACTCTCATTCAGAATCCTAATGAACTAGCCGCTTGACAGTATCCTGGAACGCTCCTACGGTATGGACATCCCCTTGCTCATCACGTGTCGCTCACTTACCTGAGCCATCTTCCCACAGCCTAAACTCGATCCCCGTAAAACTCCAGAAGGACCTCCTCTGGGACATTCCCCGCTTCCAGAGTCCCAAGACTTTTACGACAAACCTTCAAACCCGTGCCGGAAAATCCTGCGAGACTCGGCGTCAGTAAATCGGTTGCCGACCGAATTGATCGGTGCTGGGACCAAGCGGCAAGGGGACGTCCACACTTCTCGTCAAGTACCGAATCGAACGCAGTGCGGCAGGTTGGGAAATCCGCACCTGCGTGAAGTTGAACCCTCGAGCTGATTCATCGAGTTTGTACAGAACAAACGAATTCATTTGATGCCGCGGTCATCTTAGATTTTAGGGAAATACTGTTGGGGATATTTTTCAGGGCGTCGGGCGAAGGGAAACGAGCGCGAACGGGAAGAGAAAAAGACGAGGGAACGTCGGAAAAAGGGGGAGAAAGCGAAGAAGAAGAAGAAAGAAGAAGGAAGAACGAGCGTGGAGCGAGGGTTCCGCTAATTATTGAGCATCTTAATTAGAAAAGAGCGCTGGATGAGGGAGAAAGAAGGATTGTGACGAAGGGAAGTGGGGGGGGGGCAGAGGAGGGACGTGCGAGTGAATAAGAAATAAGGGGTGAGGCCGCGGTCCCACAAGGGTGAGGAAGAGGGAAGATAGACTGGAGGATAGGAGAAAGAAAGGGGCAAAATTTTGGTGGGAGGAATGGTAAAGAGAAGAAGGAAACGTTCCTTTTCGAATGGAACGGGAAGAAGATGAAGAAGACGGCTGGAAAAAATGCAATCGGCGCATGTCCTTGTACACCCCCTTTTACCCTCCCCTTCCGTCGTTTTGCCACTCATCACCCTCCCCACGTCTTCTTCTTCTTCTTCTCAACCTCTCTCTCATCCCGCTCTGCTCTCTCCAAACCATCATACAGCAGACCAAGCACTCACCCCATCACCAATCCGAAATTCAACTCTCCTGTCACAGCAGCGACCCGCAGACTAAAGAAAATACTTTTCCAGATGCCCCTCCGTGAGCGCACATTTTCTCCTCCTGCGTTGAAAGTGCCTTTTTTGTCACACCTCTTAAAGTGAACCCGCCTTCCCACCACTTCATCCTGACAACCTTCATGCCCACCTCCACCTCTGACACCCCATTCTGCAGGATCGACCAAAGACAGTACAGCACCTTGCGGCGACAGGGGGTCCTTTCAAATATTTCAAAACCGTGTCACCTAACAACAACAGAGCAATGGGTAGCCTACTCACTTCACCACATGAGGGAGAGCAAGAGGAAGAACATGTAAATGGTAGAAGAAGAATGACGACCAGAAGTCTACCAAGATGACCCCTAACCCCAAACGACCTGTGAACACAGTTTCCTCGAAATGAACATGATTTGTTTTTGTTATGTTCTAAGAGTGAGGTGTGTTGGCTTCCATCCTTCCATGCCTCCAGCAAACGACGCTCAAGTGTGGGCCAACGTGGTGAAGTGGTGGATGGCTGTTTTATTGCCCACTAGTTGGTTTCCTGCAGTCTGGTCTGGGATATGGTGACGTGAGCGTGGGCTGCAATACAATGGGCAATCATGTGTGGCATGGGCCGCATCCTCCACTGCGTCCATTTTGCATGGCTGGGCCAGTTGTTGAAAGTTCGCCGAATGTTATATTGTAGCCAGTTGTTGAATGTTCTGTAGCTGGATAACTGCAAAGGTTGGGTGGTCCCATCCTGGACTTATCCAGATCCTGACTGAGGGGGTCAAGGTTGGTAGGTGGAGAGCTATTGCCTGTGTTATATCGGGCTTGCTTCATTCTGCTACCAAATGGGTAAAATGGCATAGGCTTTCGCGTCTCTCCGTAGGAACAGCCGTACAATTGCAATCAATTGCTCTCAGGCGTCTGTTATAAAGCCGGAGATAAGAAGGAGCGCGCGATAAAATTTCAACATCGTCGTTCGGGCCACTTGTAATGGTTTTCGCGGCGGACTACGCGAGGTGGCAACACTGACCGTCACCCGTGCAGCCCGCGGCTGTTTATATTAGCAAGAGGAGCCAGTCGGTTATCATAACGGCTGGCGGCGCCTCAAGCGAAACGGTTTCCCTGAAAGTCAGTGTTTAATTTCCCCTTTTGGTTTGTGAAGTAAGGTAAGCGATCAGAGCTTTGTGTTTCATTTTCCCCATTGTCCCTTTTATTGTCATTTAATACAATCCGAGCATAGGTTATTTATTTCATTTTAAAAGGAGTTCGTTTCGTTTCATTCATTTCGAGTTTTGCCGATTAAATTCAAGTGGGTCTGATGTGGACGTTGATGCTCTCACGAAACTTCACGAAGTTTTGGGTTTTGAAGTGAAGTTGTTTAACAACTGCACTGTCGACCAAATAAAGAAGCTGATCAGAGAACTGTCTACGGCAGACTACAGTGACTGCGATTGTTTCTGCCTCACGGTGCTCACCCATGGAATGGAAAAAAACATTCTCCACGCTCACGATGGATTGTTTGTTGCCGACAGCCTTTGGCGTCCTTTCTCGTCTGATAACTGCACCACTTTGGCCGGGAAACCTAAAATATTTTTCATTCAGGCTTGTCGAGGGACGATGTTGGACGGGGGCACTCGATTGGTAAGGTACCGAAATGCTACAGAGACGGATAATAGCAGCGAAGGTGGCTACAAGATCCCAAGTATGGCGGATTTCCTCATTGTTCATTCTACCGTTGAAGGCTATTACTCCTGGCGCAATCCGGAATTCGGCACTTGGTTCGTCCATGCTCTCTGCCAAGTGTTTCGAGACCGTCACGAGACGACCGATCTCCTCAAAATGATGACGATCGTCTCTCGAAAAGTCGCCCTCGATTTTGAATCTTTCAACGACCTATACGTCGAGCGACACGGGCAAAAGCAGGTCCCCAGCGTCATCTCCACTCTCATTCGAGATTTAGATTTCCGCCCCAAAATCAGCCTTTGAGCGCAGCGACGTGAGTCGTTTCCCGCTCTCGGGGATGTCGCCGGTTTCGGGCAAAAGTCCCATCCCCCCTGTGTTTGATCCTCGTCTCAAAGTCGCTCGGTGGGCAAGGTTTAGTCTTGTTCAGTTGGCTGACTGTTGTTATTGCTGAGTATTTTTAGAAGCTATCATTGTTATACATTCCAGGTGCATTCTTCAAATTTAAAAAAAATCAAACTTTTTATACTTCCAACACGAATCATTCAGCGATTTGTGTTTTTTTTTTGGGAGGGTTCTCCAAAGTTGCAGTTTTTATGTAAAATTAGTGTCGCTTCGAGGTCAACAAGTGAAGTGAGTCTTGCCTAGGCTAATGATAGGCACGTTGACTCGTTAGGGCGTTGAATCGAACAATATCGTCGAGACAGGTCAGCTGGCTGAACAGGTTACGCCGCGTATCACCAAGAGCCGAGCGTTTGTTGTCAAATCTAAACTGCCTTTTTCACTGCCTTCACTTTAAAATTATTTCGTACAACGAAATGTAAATTCTGTCTGAAAACTCACTTCTTGTTGTTCTCTCACGCCTTCGGCAGAAGTGACGTTAACGTTATTTTAATCGAGAAACTGAAAAACGTTTCTTCGCTACTTTTTGTCGTTCATAACAAAATTGTTTCTTCTTGTGTTGGTAAACAAATATACCGCATGTCTTTCATTTCCCTTCTTTTGTACGAGGGAATTTTGTATTTTCTTAGTTGATTGGAAATTTTTTTAAAATAAAAAAAAAATCGTCTAATTAGCTCATTATTGTGTTTTAAATAAATGAAAATTTAGTTAATTATTTTTTATACGTTAATGTGCAGCTTTTCGGGTACATTTGTGTTTAACGTACCTGTTGATATGATAGTACCAGTAGAAAGTAGACATTGAAATTTATGTGAATCTGTGGTAGCGTGGCAAATAATGAAAACATTGATCTCTTAACTAGTGAAAAAAAAAGGTCGCTAGCTGTGATTTGAATGTAGCGATCGATGAAACATGAGCTGTCTTTATTAATTTCAAAATTTGATTTTTTTTTTTTTTTGGCCGAGTGGCGGAACTTTTTCAAACCGTGGAAATTCGTTCGCGAACCTTTTCCTTTGTTTACGCTCAATTTGTGACGTACTTGCGGAATTGTGTCCCAATTCCGGCGTACAGAACACTCGTTAAGACCGTGTCTGGTCCCAAAAGAACAGAATAGATCAAATACGCTCAATAATGCTCACTCGATCAAATAAATAAAATAATAACTCTCAAGAAGGTAATGGGAAATGAAATTATAAAGCAATTAAGACCCACTTGAATTTAATCGGCAAAACTCGAAATGAATGAAACGAAACGAACTCCTTTTAAAATGAAATAAATAACCTATGCTCGGATTGTATTAAATGACAATAAAGGGACAATGGGGAAAATGAAACACAAAGCTCTGATCGCTTACCTTACTTCACAAACCAAAAGGGGAAATTAAACACTGACTTTCAGGGAAACCGTTTCGCTTGAGGCGCCGCCAGCCGTTATGATAACCGACTGGCTCCTCTTGCTAATATAAACAGCCGCGGGCTGCACGGGTGACGGTCAGTGTTGCCACCTCGCGCAGTCCGCCGCGAAAACCATTACACACTTGACTCCGACGCAGTGAGATGGTGAGCGCAAATCATCTTCGTTGCTTTCAAAATGCGCTGTGGAAGTGTCGCATTGAGAAACACGTTGGTAGATTGAGCGGATTAAATGAGTAATTGCTGCATCTCCCAGAGACTGGAGTAGCAACCAGGCACGATCTTCCAGCTTCGTTTTCATTTACAATTTGGTACATCGTCAGCTGACAAATTTTCAAGGCTTATTCATAGGTTTGTGCATAGGTCTGGGAATGTGGTTTGGTTTGATGCCGACCGTCTTCTACAACGTTCATCCTGCCATAGCGGGTGAATGGGAGGGGAGGCCTAACTGGGCTCCTAGCACAATGCCACCTCAGGTTGTTCCTCCAGTTCGTGGGCGAACCAGCGTGTGGACCAAAGGGAGATGAATGTGAGTACTGAGTTGCCTTGTACAATCCCAGCGCTGACCCTCACATCCATGTAAAGGCTGCAGTTCAAGAGCTCGTGGGCGACATCCTCAGCGACCTCCATGCCACAAGGGCACTCAGCGAATGTGCGCTGTCTGGAATATTGGGGTGTGCATTGAATGCCCGAGCCCCGACGGCAGTTGTGTGGCCGCTATGCGCATCTCCACTTCTGTTCTCTCAAAGTCACTCTAGAGGAAACAAGAAACCACGTGCTGCTCTACTGTAGTTTATTCTAGCAGGAAGGGCAGACGAAGTTAGCAACATTGACTGTTACAAAGCAAGCCTATAACCGTTTCCGCGAGTTTGCTAAAAATCGTGGTCACAGTTGATCTGTTCCTTTGAAACTAGCCACCCAAGTAAATAGTTAGATCAGGTCATAGCTCTCTACCGGGAGACTGGCAAACGACCGTACCTCTGTAGGTCTGAGTTTGGTGGCTGCAGGGGCCAGCCTCTTGCATATTAGCAAACCCGCAACTTCCATGACTGATATAACTATCGTCGAGGGTTTAGGAACAGTCATTTCATAAGGAAACAGACCTGTGTGGCTGCAAATGTGCACCACTTTATGCCTAGCCGATCCTGCACAGAGGTCGCTGCGTCCCACCTCGCCTGCCACTGGTTCTGTTTGGATTTGCAAGGAGGAAGGGAAGGAAAGAAAGGGAGGTGGTGTTGAATTGGAGTGCGGTATGAATAGAGATGGTGGTGGTACCTGAGTTGGCGTTGTCGTTGGTTGCTCCTGGCCAGGAGGGATGCGATGATTCCAGCACAAACTCAGTCCATGCACCGCACTGAAGGAAAATAATGTTCGCCTGCGCACAGTGCTCGCGTACACGAAAAAAACGCGCAGAAAACGCGAAAATAGTGGGATTTTGGTATAAAAAGGAACAGGTGGTTGCTGACGGTACAAAACGGCGGATAATAATAATTGTGATAAGTGGAGAGAGCGATTAAAGTAAAAAAAGGCGGTAAGAGATCTCAGGTGAGAAGGCAGCAGAGGCTCTCCCAAGGTCGCTATCCTTGCCATCTCTGTGTCCGACTCCAACTCAACAGGGAATAAATAATAGGTGAACAGATAACAATAAACAAGGAAATAAAGGGGTAACAGAAAGGAGGGACAGGTCATCGGAAAGAAAGTGTGGGGTAAATTTTCTGACTCAAACAGGTTCAATAGCCAGTGTGTTTCTTTGGCCGATCGCTTCTTCGCAGAGCAACCCCGGGACCAAACCTGCCAACAGAACTTGACACGACGCCAGGTGGTTGGTTCTTACATGGTGGCACATGGCGTGCAACCCAACTAGATTCCACCTTTGAGGAGCTGCAGGGCGAGGTGCAAGGTTGTGCAACACGCCTCATTCTGCCATCAAGTTGTAACATGGTTGGGGTAGTTCAAAATTATTAAATCTATTCCCTAGCACAACGTGAACGCAACGAAACCACGAAATGTCAATGGAAAGCATGCCAAAATGTCAATACTCTTTAATTTAACGAATGGAAGTATAGTTATGGGCCCCTTTCCCGTTTCACTTCTTCGAGAGAGCGACACGAAAGCGACAAGAGCAGCACACGAGTGGTTGTGTTTGTTGGTGTCACCCCGCGGTTCAACAACTATGACGCCTCGGTCGAAGTTCGTTGGCGTCAACTTTATTCTTTTTAGGGAAGTGGCATGAGCAGCACAATAAATTAACAAAACTTCCAAAAGCGACTTTAGAGCAGTTTTTTCTTCCCAAATCTCGCTCGCGTTGCGTTCTCATATCTGAACGGTAGTCGAATGAGCTTCGTACGTATGTTAAAGGGGTTAACAAACATACTCACCAGGAGCAACCTCAGGAATCCCAAAATTCAAACTACCTTCGACTAGCTTATTGACATTTTATGTCTTTACTTTGCTACATAAACTCGAAAAACGTTACGCGGGAGATGTAACGTGGTATATGTAACGGAGAAGCGTCACGAAATATATTGTGTGGGGTTAGGTGCGCTTGGTAACGTCTGTTACAAAATGTAACGCTTGGTAACATCACACGTTTTAATAACCTCAGTGACCAAGTGATGATGTCAATTGCAATTGACGCGGCCATTATATCGAAACCATCAACGAGCACAATCAAACGTAGTTATCATTGCATAAAAACACAAATAAAAGACATAAAATGTCCCTAGTGGTTGCGTACCTGTACGAAAGCTGTACCCACCGTTTGTGTTTCTCAAAAATTTGTGGGTTAGTTCCTACTTACAATTTTGTTATAAGAGATAAAAATTAGTCAACAAAACGATAGTAGTTTGATTTGCGGAATTTATCAAGTTGCTCCAGATTATCTTACGTCCATTGTTAAACTTCCATCGTATAGGTTACACATTGGACTACCAACAAGAGTTTAGCTAGAACGCTGGTGTGTATTGTTTGAACGACAGTATGATTAAGACTGCGCTAAAATCTCTTTTCGTCAAAATGTTTGCTAATTACAACCCAACACACTAACAAAAATGGTATGAGCTGGGCATGGGTACCCTGTTTCTAAGGTCGCTGAACACGAATTTGAGGTTATAATTGTTCTAATAAGTCGCAGTTTTGCCCTAATTTCAAAAAAAAAGCTAAACCGACCAATTTTGACAGCGTTTTCCCTCAAATTCCAGAACGAGCCCCAAGTATTGCCTAACCATTGATGACTCTATGTAGATCGTGACACAACCGCTACCAGTTTACGTACAGAACGTTACACCAAGTTCATATGAACTGAGTGACCAACAGATAGCATTGCTACAGCGGCATAAATGCGTGTTGTACTGACGAGCTGTGCGGTGCGTCGCACCAGATATTTTTTTGCGGATTTTGAGCACGAGCGTCGTACAATCCGGTCTCTCATGAACATCTCACGGACTTTATGGAATGTTCTGAGACGGGGAGGATGAAGTCTCATTCCCCAAAACTAAGAAGCTAACGCCAAACACCGGAGCTCTGGGTAAAAGGGTAGTGCAGGAGTTTTCGCCAACGTCTCTCGAACTGACACAAAAAGCTCTTGGTATTATTGTTAGTTTCCGCTGAGCAAAGGGAAAGTATTGTAATCGCATCAACAAAAAGTTTGGTTTTCTTCAGATATTTACGTTTCGAGGTATACTAAATCTAAGATATCTGATGCGTAGCAACACCCAACTTTCCTCCACTCCCGTCAATTCGAACAACAGCTACATACGCGGGCGCTATATCATCATTCAACGCATTTCTACAGAAACATTTATGGAGAACAAAATGCGGGGCTTAGTTAGTTGGGAGTTCATCGTCAGTTTGATCGAAATCGTTAAAGCCCTTTTCGAGGAAATCGGAATACCAATAAATTGATTTGTGAAAAATCTCCTTTTCTGAGTTAACATGGCTTGTACCTCCGTTTTACAGATACGTACGGAAATAATTACGGAGAACGCAATGTAGATATAGGCAGCTAAAAGACACTCCGTAAGATTGAGCGAATCTGGTGAAGCAGTTAACCCAGTATTTACGGCAACGTTGGAAACACAGCATCAGGAAGCGGTAGCGCCTACAGTTCTGGAATTTATTGTGCTGCTCGTACTCATTGCAGGACCATTATTGAGCAATTGGTACGCAGAAAATTAATGTGCTGTAAACACGAATTTTTTGAAGAAGGATAGTAATCACTTTTGCAGAGTTATTGGGTAATAACTGTTGGAACTGGTAGTAAGCGAAACGGCGGTAGTTGAAACTCAGGCATTTCTGGAGTGAGCCCCATGTATCTCATGAGCGTTTTCAAACACTCACCCTATAGGTATTGGATTGGACTACAATACCAATTTTTTTTAAGCATTCTATTAACATTTCAGCGGAGTATAAGGGACAAACCGCCCTAAAAGCGCTTGTCGTCGATAATTTGGATAATTTATTGTGCTGCTCTCGTCACTTTCCCACAAATGGGAGTTTTATGGTCTAATTGCCATATTGGGAGCTACCCATATAAAAAATTTAATCAAAATCGTTAGGGCCGTTTTCGGGGAAAAAAATTTGGTGTTTTGATCACTATGATAACTACAGTTAACTTGCGGTGGATTTTGTTCATACCCTTATTTTTGCGTCTCATGGTAACCTGTAGGCTAGACATTAAGTTTCAGCTGATTTGGTACGGTTGTTTTCTCTAAAAATCAATCATAGACACACACACACACACACACACACACACACACACACACACACACACAGACCATTTTCCCAAATAGTGTTTTTCGGACTCGGAAGGGTCTGAAACGTAAAGATCTGAAGAAACCTCAAATTTTTTTTTTCAGCCGATTACATAACTTTCCTTTCTACCTCGTAGAGCCAAGGAAAGTAAAAACATTATATTCGACACATTTTGATTGTTATCTCTGTTCAATGGACTGCCAGAGGAACATTTATTCAGAACAATATATAGGTAGTAATTATTCGAAAACATCCTGTGAGCTTGATGAAAATATATTCATACAGAAGAAAAGTTTTGTACTAACTAGTAAAAAATAATTTGAAAGTTTAATTGAAATCGTTATAGCCGTTTTTGAGAAAAATGCGAAAAACCCCAGTTTCTGGTACATTTTTGTCCCCCACCCTATTTCCCATCGACCGTAATCGTCCATAACCTTATTTTGGCGTCTACAAAAAAAAAACAACCAGCTCAATCGGTTCAGCCATTCTCCCGCAAATCGAATTTTTTGACACGAGTACTTTCCTTTCCCTTCGAGTATCGTAAAGTAAAAACCTAATCTCGGCGTGTGTGTGGTTTTAGTTCGATTTGTAGGAGAACGGCTCGACCGATGGAGGTGGGTATTTTTTGTCTACTAGTCAATACCTAACGAGCAAATATAGTTTTTTTACGCGTTTAGGCAAAACGGCTTCAACGATTTTCACCGAACTCACAGAATGTTTTTAAATAGTTAATACCTATATATTGTCCGCAATAAATTTTCCTTTAATAGTCCATTGAAATTGAAAATGTGTCGAAAATAATGTAATTTTTTTCCCGATTAACTACGTAACTGTATTTCATCAAACCTATGGAGTGTATTCTGGTAACGTATGCCCACATTTTGTTCCGCGCAACTATTTCGACATATAAGCCTTTGGTTGTTATAAGAATCCGGTGTTGTACACGAAAAATAACGTGAGAGAGCGAGGGAAAAGAACTGGATTTAACAATATTTTCTTCACCAGACGCGACAGTACCAGCGAGGGAACAGAACTCGAAAAAATGATTAAATATAAAGAGCCCAGTGTCTGGGGAAAACACAGAAGGAAGTTAATCAAAACGACCGAAAAAATCCGCTTGACGCGCAATCGTCGCAAGAGATCCCCACAAGCCAAGTTAACTCAGAAAAGTAGATTTTTCAAATATTAATTTATCGGCTTTCTAATTTTTTAAAAAAGGGCTCTAACCATTTCTATCAAACTTAACGAATGATAAATGTTACTTACATGTTTCTCGAGAAATATCAATGAACGAAGGTATAGCGCCCTTCAAATTTACGCGGACAATGTGCCTTAAATGTTGTGAGTTGCTGCCACACCACCAGATATGTTGGTTGTTGGGCGATGTGGGTTTGTTTTGTTACGTCTTTGTTAACTAACGTTAAATCAGAGTTATGAGGGCAATACGGGGAAGGTAATTATCTCTATCAAAACACCATGTACATTTGTTTTACCAATATACAAAAACGTGAGAAACTATTTAAATTTAATTTTTCTGTTCTGACAGTTACAATCAATTGAACGTTAACACAAAATTTATCAACGAGGCTGCGACGAGAGGACAATAAATTGTCACCAATTATAGCTATTTTAGTAATTTTATCATTACAAATCTCGCTCATATGACGCTGACGCTCGCTGGCCGTAACAGCAAAGTCATTGTTTCCCCGAGCACCTTCTGTTCACAAGGCCTTTTTTTTACCTATGGAAATTCCACCTCTTCAGTTATTTCCGATTGACAATGAATTTCCTCCTTCTTCTGGATTTTCCCAAATATCCTTTCCCCCTCCCCTCAATTTACATTCCTCTTCACAATGTACAGCTCCTCCCAAACTCATTCACGTAAGTGTTCTCGCGAAAGTCGGTCGTTTCCCAGTTCTCCCAACAGACTCCCCCGTACAACCAGATTCACGCCTTCAAAGCCCCTTCTTTACTCAAATCATCTCCTGTTCTAGTCACTTCTTCTTTGTACATTTAAAACTTCAAATCTAGTGATATCCCATCACTTCAATAACAAGTTCGTGCTACACTAAAACCTGTCTCCGTGGTTCTTTCCAGTCTACCCTCGTCAAAACAGATATGATTATAGTTATGAAATAATTAGGAGGAAACTACGAAAATTCCTGAATTGAAGCTAACACGGCCCGTTTTTGGCGAACCGTTTCGACAGTGTTTTCCCTTTAATTCTAGAACTGTCAAACCAATTTGCCCGCACAAAAAACGCTCCGACACAACTTTCCTTGGCTCCACGTGCATTCAACTATTTTTACAGATTTAGTTACCTATTCATTCTATTTTTGACTACTTATACCGCGATCCTCATTTAAGAACCAACGTGTAAGTAATTCATAGTACTGCAGCTATGATTTCTAGAGTGTTTTGTGTTCAGAGTTCCGAAATCATAAGGGAAAAAATGAAGTGCGACGCATCACACAACTTAGCTCTAGATAAATTCACTGGTTTTCATAGCTTTGGCTACTAATGCAATTTATTATTCACTCAGTTCATATAAACTTTGTAAAACCACACTTGACAGTGGCCGAAAGTAGCAGCTCTTACAGTTCCGGAATTTATTGAGCTACTCCCATGCCCTGGCCGATGAGCGATCAGTACCAGAAGAACTAATGCGACTGTAAACATGATTTTTTTACAGGATAATGATAACTATTCCAGAGTTATCGGGTACAAATTGAGAGAAATGGTAGTAAGAGAAACAGCGGTGGATGAAATTACTGATTTTGTGGAATAGCCCCTATTCGTCTTATGATAGTAATTAAATAATCACTATAATTGGCCTACATCCTGAATTCGATAGGTTCTAGTAACATTTGAGCGGAGTTCACATGAAAAAACTGCGCTAAAATCGATTTTCGTTTGATAATGTATTGTACTGCTCTCGTTATTTTCCAGCAGACAGGAATTCTATGGTATCGTCGAGTGATTTTAAGCCGTCTATACAAGAAAGTCAAAATCATCGGTCATTTTTGATCGAAAAAAAATTTGGTGTCGTGATGGCAGCGATAACTATGGTTAGTTTTACGCGGATTTTGCTCATCCTCTCATTTTGGCGTCCCATGCTGAGCCGAGACGTATGTTTTTGACAACTTTTTTACTGCTACTTAACAACTTCCTAAATTTCTCCGCTCAAATAGGATTTTTCTCAACATCTCTGGTTCAATTGTCTAACCTACTTAGTAAATTACCCAATCGGTAAATCTGGAATAACTGCAACTCGGTAATTCGACCCGAAGGAAGGCGGTATTCTTTTGTTCGGTCGTCCAAAGGCGACGGCTGTAAGGGCGAACGTCCAACTTCAACCTTGGCCAGAGTCAAGAGAGAGGTTCCGAGAATATCTATCCGTTTTGCGGTACCCGGTAAACTACCTTCCAACTGTCCAAGTTCGACAAGACTAAAAAGATTACATTTGATGACTTGGTTCGGGTGACAGTGAGCCGACCTCCGCTCGCCCTAAACTCGGCTTTGAACAGGATGCTCTCTCTCGTCACCGAAAGAGACAAGGGGCAAACGGACGAACGAGTAAGAAGACTGTGCAACAAAAAAAAAAAAAAGAAAAGAAAAACGCCAATTGGTCCGCATTAGTTTTTTCATAACGAGAAAACAGCCACACCGGTCGCCACGGCCGAAACTGAACAATTTTTTCCGTGAAACGGGGAACAAGTAAAACAAGTTTTTTTTTCTTCACGTGGCTGAAGTCTGGAAAGGAGCGAAGGAGACGTTTCAGTTGGCACGCCCTGGCTTATTACACCATGCCGGATAATACCCGCTGTATCGTAACATTCCGTAATAAGAGAAGCCTTGAAGCCTAGTTGTCATCAGACAAACACATAGCAAACTTTGGCGTGTTTGTTAAATGACACGCTGTACGTACTCGCGCTGTGTCTTCTTACGACGCATTTCGACGAAGAGTTGAGTTTTTGGGAAAATCTCATTCGACGTTTTCCAAATTTGATTTTTGGATGCATGCGCTAGATCTTTGTTCAACAGATGGTTACAGAAATAGCGTGGATTGTAGAATGTAGGTAAAGGCTGCTAGAAGACAATCCATCAAGTTGGTCGAGTTTGAACTCGTTCGTAATGTGAAAATACGCTGCAAATTACTATGCAACGCTTATTACTCTATAGCGACCTATCCCAATCAATCCAGCGTCGAAAAATATTAGGAGTATAACATGTCTGTGACAACAATCCGGGAAACAATGTGTGTAGAGCTCGGACGTGACCTGACTACAACGAAACTGCGAAAATAAACACATTCTAGGCGTTGCTAGGCAATTGGCATGATGCGACGAGTCGAAGTGAGATGGGAGGCAGAGCGCAGGACAGGGAGAAACGATAACTTTGGCTAAATTGTCTCTCGAGTTCCATCAAATACTAGAATTATCCTCACTATATTTACTGTGATTTCACTGTTCCATCTAAATGCAGTGCTACGCTTCCTAGACCCCACCTTATTCAACTCAGCATCGGAACATACTTAGGAACGGACTACGTTGAAAGCTAACATCGAGATAATTAGAATAGAACAACGATCATTAAAGTACGGCAAATCTCATTTTTCCGTTATCTTGGCTCTCCGCTCAACGGGCACTCGCTAAAATAGTCACCGCACGGCGTATAATGGTCATACGTTGATTCTCCGCCAGGTTGATCAAAGTCAGTTGTGCGGGTACTACGAAAATATCGACAGCGTTTCCAAAAAGTCTAATGGGTTGCGACTCACAACATCCAACAGCCCCCGTACATTCGACGACCTGCTACATATACGGGCGCTATACCTTCATTCAACGCACTCCAACAGGAACATTATACAGAACAAAACCTAGGAACTAGTTAGTCAAGAGTCCTCTGTAAGTTTGATCGAAATCGTTACAGCCATTTTTGAGAAAATTAGAAAACCGATAAGTTAATTATCGACAAAACTCGTTTTCCGAATTATCATGGCTTATATCTTCGTTCGACAGATAGATACAGGAATAATCACGAAAAACAAAATGTGGGTGCAGGTTGCTCTGTAAGATTGATGAAATCCAGTGATGAAGTTACTCGGGAAATAACAAAAATGTTTAAAAAACATGATTTTCGACACATTTTGATTTTTATCTCTGTTCAATGGAGTACCAGAGGAAAATGTATTGAGAACAATATATAGGTATTAACTATTTAAAAACATTCTGTTTGTTTGGTAAAATCGTTGAAACCGTTTTACCAAAAAGCTATAAAAAACCCTTTAAAAAAGCATTAAAAATTTTTGCCTTTTAAGTCTACCTCCTCACACAGTCTTGTCATGGAGATATGTACATAGAAGAAAAGTTTTGTACTAAATAGTAGGAGATAATTTGAAAGTTTAATCAAAATCGTTACTTGTTTTTGGTACATTTTCGTCCCCCATCCCGGTTCCCCAACGACGGAAATCGCCCACAACCGTATTTTAACGTCCACAAAATATCTGGTGCGTTGCAACACACAACTTTCCTTAGCTCTACAACAATTCACTTTGTACGTGGCTAATTCTACTTAATCAATTCATTTATCACTCAGTTAATTTGAATTTTGTCAAACAACGCTTTACGGCAGCAGGAAGCGGTAGCGCTTACAGTTCCAGCTTTTATTGTGCTGCTCGTACTCATTGCATGACCATTAGTGAGCAATTGGTACACAGATCATTCATGAGGCTGTAAACACAAATTTTTATTGGGTAAAAACGTCTAGAACTGGTAGTGAGCGAAACGGCAGTAGTTGAAACACAGGAATTTCTGGAGTGAGCCCCATGTATCTCATGAGCGTTTTTAAACACTCACCCTTTAGGTATTGGATTGGACTACAATACCAATTTTTTCGAACATTCTACAAAAATTCCAGCGGAGTTTATAAGGAAAAACCTGCGCTAAAAACGTTTTTCGTCGAAAATTTTGATAATTTATTGTGCTGCTCTCGTCATTTTCTCACGAATGGGAATTTTATGGTATAATTATCTTATTGAGAGCTATCTATATAAACAATTTAATCAAAATCGTTAGAGCCGTTTTGAGAAAAAAATTGGGCGTTTTGATGACTATGATAACTATAGTTAACTTTCGGTAGATGTTGGCCATACCCTTATTTGTGCGTCCCATGGTAACCTGTAGGCTAGACATCAAGTTTCAGCTGATTTGGTACGGTTCTTTTCCCTAAAAACCGCGCTAAAACCGATTACGTCTAAAATGTTGATAATTTATGGTGCTGCTCTCGTCATGTTCCTACAAATGGGAATTTTATGGTATGGTTGGCTTATCAAAAGCTATCAATATAAAACATTTAATCAAAACCGTTAGAGCCGTTTTTGAGAAAAAAAAAATATTTGGTGTTTTGATCACTATGATAACTATAGTTAACTTTCGGTGGATTTTGTTCATACCCTCATTTTGGCGTCCCATGGTAACCGGCGAGCGAGATATCAAGTTTGAGTGGATTTGGTACGATGGTTCTCTCTAAAAATCGTTCACAGACACACATACACACAGACCATTTTCCCAAATAGTGTTTTTCGGACTCAGGAGGGTCTGAAACGTAAAGATCTGAAGAGAACTAAAAAAAAAGTTTCACCCGATTACATAACTTTTCTTTCTACTTTGTAGAGCCAAGGAAAGTAAAAATAACAAACATAACAAAAGTAGAACCTACTCTATCGGTTCAGTCGTTCTCCCACAAATTAAACGCATGCACACGACCCACGCACCGAAATTAGGTTGTGCGAATTCAGTAGACCTCAAAAAGTAAAGATATGAAGAAAAGTCAACTTTATTTAAGACACGATCGCTATACTTTCCTCACGCGGAAAGTAAAAACGGGTTTTGACCCTTTTTGATTGGTTTCTCTGTTTAACGGAGTGTCAGAGGAACATTTATGGAGAAGAATATATAGGCGTTGACTAGTTGAAGACATTCTGTGAGTTTGGTGGAAATCGTTCAAGCCGTTTTGCCAAAAACTGCTAATGGGTTTTGTATACGAAAGAACGGATTTGTTAGACCGTGTAAAGGTAAACCACAGCGTGCACGACGGTCATAGCAGATTTGGAAATCCCCATACAACGTGAAGCGTAAAATTGTGATGATGCAGGGGGGGGGGGGGTAAAAATGTTTCGACCGAAACATCCAAGAAGAACTAACTCAATCTGTCCAGCTCTCCCGATTGAACTGCCAACATACACACACACACACACACACACACAGGCCGCTGACATGAAGATGTGAAGAAAAGTAGATTCTCTGGCGCGGTGTGTGGTGCAAATAAAGAAGTGTTGAGATTTGGAGCAATCACCATCCGCGTTTACACTCAGATCACCTGTTCCAAGGAAAACTAGGCTCGCTGGGCTCATTCACGGTTGCCAAGGGTTTCAGGTGGTGAGCCACGAGATATATATATTTTTTAACCTGTGCAGTTCAGGTAATGGAATAAGTGAAGTCTCTCGCCCTTGAGTCTTGCAAAAAGTGCAGATCTGTTGTGGATTGATTGTGTACTGACTATCCGTGTTTCCTTGCATTGAACTGTAAAATACTCGTACTTCAAGTCCAAGCCTATTTTGTGCTAGTTCTAGAAAGCAATCACTTTTAATCATAATCACGTAATGTTCCCAAAATCGAATCAACAATTATTATTTGGTTGAGTGGCAGGTAACGTTGTGCATTAGTGTGGTGTGGTGATATGTACACCAGTACTGCTTTATTTAGAAATGCGTTGATGTATAGGTGACGAGAATGGGGACGCGTCTGATTTGGGATGAAGTGTAGAGGTCAACTGGATGTTAAATGTGGTAAAAGGTTGGAGATGAATCCAGCAGAAACTGAGTGCAGCAGGAGGAGAATTAAGAGTTGGAAGGAAGCTGAGAGAAGGAGGCTAAGTACCTATTTCAGATCTCCTCCAGCCATCCACCCTCCGTGCCGTCATCTCACTTATCATCCCTCGCGACCTCTCCAGCACCATCCCCTGGCAACTCTCCTGGCCCTCTCTTTTCTGTATCCTTCCACTCTTTTCCCAGTCAACCCTCCATACCCCCCACCACCCCTCCAACGTCATCCCGCCCCACTTCCCTTCCAGTCCTACTCTACCTTCACGCCCAGTCGCCGACTTCTCCTTCTTTCTTGTTTCTCTCTTCGAATGCCGGCTGCTACAGTCTCACATGCGCGTAAATGAAATCGATTAAAAAGCTAGTGTGAGTCGAGTCATCGCCCTTCTCCTTCACCACCTACCCTTTCCACTCTCGTCACCAATCACCCCTCTTTCCCTCATTACTCCTCCTCCTCGGTTTTCCATTTTCTTTTAAACCATCTTCTTCTTCTTCTTCTCATTCCCCGTCTTCTACCTCCAAACACTTTCTCCCTTCGTTTGCTGAGGGCCCCCCTCTCAAGAAAAATCACAAACTTTCACTTCTCTACTTCCCAACATATTCACGAATGTGTCAAAAACACTGTGATACCTTTGCTGCCCCTCTTTCTTTACTAAACTAAAGTGGTCAGTAGCGTAGTGCCTTTGCTCAAAACGTTCTCCACGTTGAGCGGAAAACTAATTGTTACGACGAGTTAAAGTGAAATTTAAATGCATCAAAACAAATATGTAAATGAAAATGAACAAAACTTTGCGCTTACAGGTGAGGAATTACCTAATACTACAAAGAAAAATATTTTTAAAAGTGTCTGGAAATTTATGAGGACAAGGGATCACATCGATGATGATTTGTTTAGAAGATAGTGTAAGGTAAATCGAGTGATGATAAACGATTGATTCTCGACTGTGATCGCTTCTGAGCGTCGGATAGTTAACACTGGATTCTCTTGCTGGCGGTTATAAAAACAGAATAAAATAGCGATAAACACGAAAAAAGGCCTTGTTGAAATGACAGTAAGTTCAAATGCTGGTGAAATACCTCGAGGTGATAATGTATGATGCAACTAAGATGGAAAGGCACAAGGCAACCACAGCTCTGGGGGCAGTGGAGTGGCTCTACAAGGGGGTAATAAGACTCCGCATCACATACGCCTCCACTGTGTGGTGAAAGGCGACAAGCCGGCTAGCAGTTCAGGGGAAGCTCCAGCAACTGCAGCGACAAGCATGTCTTGCTATTACGGGGGCTGTGTGAACTTACCCCACTGCTGCAATGTGTAATGGTTCGCGGCGGGCTACAGGAGGTGGTAACACTGAACGCCACCTGTGCAGCCCGCCGCTGTTTATATTAGCGACGGAGCCACGTTTCTCAATTAGAACGGCTGCCAGCTTCGTCAACGAATTATTCCGTTTTAAGCCAGTGTTGTTGTTGCAAGCGTATTTGATTTGTTCTTTTCTTTTGGGCCCAGATACGACTTTCACGCGTGTTCTGTATGCGGGAATTGTGGGACAATTCCCCAAGTACGTTACAAATGGTAAGTACTCTTGAATATCCCACCTCTTCAAATACACATTCGGAAGACTGCATACCTGGGAGGGTTTCCACCGGGACTAAGGCAAGCCTCCAAGGAACGACTAGACAGTTCAAGCTAGAAGAGGCAGCAGGCCTTTGCTACTGACGTTATGCCAGAGCGGAAGAAGTTTCAGTTGCCATTCAGTTTTAGCGTCTGCTCACGTGAAGGAAGGGAGCAAGAGACGTCCCTGCAGTGGTATACTGATGGTTTTATAATGGGAGGCAGAGCTAGAATAGGCATAGTAGGGCCCAACTACAGTCTTGCTAAGCCTGGGAGAGTACGCCACAATGTATCTAGCGGAAAGCCTACCTATAGACATCTGCGCAGAAGAGATCCTGATCAAAGGGCTTACGGATCTACATCAAGTCACCTGAATCGCCTGGTGGTCTGATGGGAGGCACAGGAAACGCAGCGCCCAGTGGCCTCGCCAGCCACAACTAAGCAAGCAAAAAGCTTGTTACGCCATCCTGTCTAAGGGCGAAGGCGACTTTGTCCCGTATGCCCTCGGGAAAGAAAAATATTTTAAAAACATGCTGGTCCTCTACAATTATAGGGGTATAAAATCACCTTTATAAATTATTACCTATGATTGCGCCGCTTGACGCAGTCCCACGCCACCGAGACGTATCTAATTCGATTCAGCATCGTAAAATACTAATAAACAATAAATAAGTCCAACACGACTGCTGCAACGAAAATTGGCATTTTCTCGGCAAATCTTCTAATTAGCACAACGTGGCAGTCGAACTGCCGAGTGGTTGCCGTACGAAGTAGGAACTTTAAGTTATTGCGGGTGTGCAGCAACACACCACTTTCCACTACTATATTGGTATCTACTGCTGCATATTCCTTCGACGCATTTCTACAGAAATATGTATTGCGAATAAAATATCAAACTCGTTGAAGCCGTTTTTAATAAAATTAGAAAAAAAAGGTCATCGTTCCGAGTTGAAAGGTCAAGGTTATGGCAGCCAACCCCAGAGACATGGCGACACCAGTACTGGAAGTAATGGCTGCAGGTGACCAATCAGCAGTCATGCAATTCGAGGTAGGCCGAGGAAAGCGAGAACCGGTAGCTCGGAGTCGGGGCAGTTGAGGTCCATGCTGGCGATGTGATAAGCCCGAATACTGAGTAGGAGACTGTCTACAGCTATCGAGGGAACGAAAGGCGGTCAAACTACCGGAAAACGATGGGAAAATTCAAGCGTTACTTTGTCTCAAAGCATGAGAGCCCTTGAACAGACGACGGTTAAAGATAACGTTTTGTATCGGGGGCTGGACCGACCACTGATGTTCCTGGATGGAGCTGAGAACGTGAAGAACCGTATTTTTGTAGTGCTCAATCCACCATCCAAATTCTTCACCTCAATAGACAATCTAGTACTGTAAGAATATTAGGTTGGAGTCTAGATTCGAAAAGAAAGTGGACAGATAGCATTAGATTAACAACATATGCGACTACCTACTTAATGTGCTGCCAATAACACGGAAACTTAAACCTGAAGTGTTCGGATAAACTGCGGATGGACGATGGTAGAAAAGACGAAAAAATGATGATGGATCATTTGAATGATTCGGCGTTTAACAGCATCATTCGTGGCGTTCAGAAATGCGTAAAGAACTCGTTGGGAGTACAATTGTCTACGTTGCACTAAATGCGAACAATATGCACTTCCACGTCTTGGACGACAGAAAAGGGCAGTAGTTTTATCGTACACCGTTAGAAACGGAACTGAGAAAGAGTCGATATGGTTGTTCTGAAGTTCTGGGCGATTTTCGAGAAAGAATTGTTGTGTCAGTCATGTTTTGATGGTGAGTCCGGAGGAGGGTTCAGTTGCCTAGTTCAGTTGACTAGTCAACAGAGTTACCTAATTGCCTAAACAATCAGGGTAGCCGAGGATGGGCGTGTAAGCAGTCTCGGCTACATGTTTGTCCGTTCGGTATCAGGGAGGCGATTGCTAGGACAAATCGAAATTCAGTTGAACGAGGAGGATGGTGTTCAATGTCGGCGAGAAGCGCTGGTACTGAACGTTCACGAGCAGATCATTCTGGCGATAGACGATAGATCCAGCAACACATGGATGATTATAGAGAACAAACGCATAGTAGACGGTAACTTAAAATGTATTTATTGTGGCACGGGTTTATTTGTCAATTGCTCCTGGACTAACGTGAAAAACGGTTTAGTAACTGGGGAAGTACAGGCTTTGCTGTCAACTGCTCTCGATCTAGGCATCGAGGACCAACTGCTCTTCGTTGGCTTTGTTTATAAAAGACGTCAAGTTCTCCACTTCCACAATATGTCTCCCTCCACCATTCGGGGTTTTTGATGGCCCACTTTAAGGCCTCGTTGTGTTCCTAGAGCCATCACGTTCGAGCCTGTGCTGGGCTGCACTCAGTATCACCCCCCCCCCCTAATAATTGCAGTACCTCACACATTCACGTAATGTTGCTCGTGCGAACAGAATTGACCAAATGCAAAACCTAAGCAGGTGCCTAGAGCCCCACAGTGGACAGTGTAAACATGAAATATCTTATAACAGCTGAGGTACAACCACTCGTCATAAGAAACATACACATCAGGCCCTCAAGAGACCGTCAATCTATTTTCCAGCTATCTCTAGAAACTCCGCCGAACATTTATACCCGGAATGCCGTTATAGTATTTGCTATTGTTATAATTAGTTGGCGCGAGCATTTTGGAGAAGCTTGAAATGAGGCGGAGTCGCAGAGAATACCGTTGGTAATATTTCAACGAGAAGAGACGTCATCTAATTTCTCCGCTATGACCATTAATGGAAAGAGTAGGGACATTTTGGAGTAATGAAAACTTAGCGGGGTTTCCGCTTCTTCTCATCTCGCAGACTTCTTTTTCCTTCTCTTCCTTCACCTTCTTCTTCGTCTTCCCTTTCGAAACCCCTCCCTCTCATTATCTTCCCACAATCGATTGTTCTTCCGTCCTCGCTAAATGTTGAAAAATGAGATTTCCTGGGACTCGAGATATTAATGGGGAGTTGGCGGCGATGAAACAATGGAAGAATATTGTGTACCCTACCAACATTCACGGTGTTGTTGAGGCGGAGGTGGAAGGACAGTCGGCTGAGTCTCCAGGAGCTTTCAGTATTGTAACAGTACAGTACAAGCACCAAAAACATAATAAGTAAACGTGGCAAGAACTAATCGTGATCAACAACTCAAATTTGAAAATATAGTACTTCGTTGCGGTTACACCCACACAAACCTAAATACCGTGCGAGCATATATCACAGTAAAGAAGCAAAGTACGAAAACAGCTAGGTGAGGAAGAAGAGAGTGAAGAGGTCAAGAAAAGGAGAACACGTGGCAAGCAAGTTGACTAAACGTGGGAGTACCAAGACTGTCAGGCACACAACACAGATAGTAAATATCTGTAAATATATAAAAATGGTTGAGAGAAGGGGGAGGCATGGCATTCGGCAGTGGGTGAGAAGCACAGAGTTCAGTGAAACAATGATGCGATTAATCGTCTACGAAGAAAGAGAATATCAGCAGTTTGGCGTCAATCCACCTTGAGAGAGGAATCATCGTCAAAGGGACGTGCTATGCATGATTTCGTTGCTAACATCCGTGAATGTCTTGGGAGAGAGTGGGTTGAGCCAGACCATTGGACGAGCCGGTTCATAACGAGACGTGGTGACGTCTAGGCGCGGCTTCGCTTCTTTTCTCTCGAAGGCCGCACATCTTGCGCCTCCAGTGTGAAGGAAACAAGAAACCATGGGCTGCCTAACCAGCGACGTTTGTTGGGAGGGCAGGTGGTCACACAACCGTGTGGTATAACATGGGCTACAGCTCTCTACCGGGAGACTGGCAGACGACCATATACCTGCTGTACCTCCACAGGTCTGGGTTAGGAAGATGCTGTGCGAGGCTTATTGCATGATAGCGAAACCGCAACTTCCATGACAGTAGACTGATGTAACCCTTGTCAAGAGTTCAGGAACAGTCATTTAATAAGGAAGTAGACTTGCTTCTACTTTTAATAAGGAAGTAGACTTGCTTCTAACGATAGTGTGTTATAGGAAGTAACTGGGATTGTGCCAATACTCTGTTTTGATTGACTGTGAGTTCGCTAGCCCAGACAACGGAGCAGTAGCCAATCACGCCTAGACAGATAGCCTCGTACATGAGGATCGTGCCACATTGGAACCGGAGGAACGCCGTCAGAGTGAGACCAAGAAGGCCATTCAGGCTGCCGCCTCATGGATGGATAAACTACCCAATAACTGCCACAGCAATTTGACGAACCAACTCCTGCATCCAGTCGCAGCCCAGCGACGGCAAAAGGTTAGACCAACATGGATGCTGCTGCTTCTTCAACAACAACAGAGCGAATATCGATTCGTCTCAGGAGTTTTTCGAAAACATCCAACGACTTCCTCCGACGGAGCGCTGGAAAATATTAATAGGATGTGGGAACATTAGCAGGAAAAAAGGGTTGTTCTGGAGCTGTGCAGGGGATGGGGACGTTGAAGCAGAAGAAGGGTCTTGAATAATATCTCTTCTTCAAGAAGGGTTGCCTGGCAATAGCCACTTGGAAGGGTTCGCTTGTTTCTTATTTTGAATAAAAGTTGTGCTTTCTCTTCTCAAGGGGGCGCGGAGCGGCGAAAAGAGAAGAACGCAACGTTAATTTTCTACTCTCACTAATCTCGCTGCCGGTTGAGGGGATGTGACGAGCCCGGGAAAAGTAAGTTATTCCCCTTCCACCTGCTCAATCCTCGTCCTTTCCCTCCGCTTTTTCTTCCATCTTCCATTTTCTTCGTTAATTCTTAATACGAATCTTCACAATTAGCGGAAGTATTTTGTTCGAGACGGAGCTGCTTCTTCCCCTCCGCCCTCCGCCTCAAAATAAGTTAACCCCAACCCACTGCAACGTGCGCGTACCCTCGTCAAATAATCCGTCCACGTCATTTTACACGTTCCTTGAATTACACGGTGTTTGTGGGGAATGGGCATTCACGAGCAACTACATTAGTTCCCGAACATTTCACAACTGACCGCACCCTTTTGGGCCACTAACTGTTCCGCGTGACTCTAGTTTGAAGACTAATGAACAGCAGGTGGTGTCAAGGTGCTTTGTGGAGCAGCGACAAAGGCGAATAACCAAACTTCAGGGCGTGTGGGGCCAGAGTACAACTCGTATTGTTCAAATTCTCCCTTTCCCATATGTTTGGCAGAAAGAACATGCTGTTCTCAACTGGAACAAAGTTCTCGAGGCTGAGCTACGCTGACTGCTGGATTTGTCACCACTTGTTTGATCTTACAACCAACGACCAACTCAGTCAATCACCTTCGTTGTTCCGATATTCTGAGCTTGGTCGAACACAAGGGTTAGTATTTCCAGAGCCGACAACTTTTCCACTTATTAGTTCCCTCAGTCGTTCAGTGTGTGTTTCCCTTGCACACTTCTCATCTCTCGTTTAGCCACCTTATTGCTGCCAGCCTGACAACCTCTAGACCACAGTCACTCATCTCTTGCTTGTGATATTGCCAGTTCAGTTATCCTGTAAGTTGCAAGGACTTTCAATCTTTCTCTTGATCATTACTAAGAACTCTCTTGTAAACCTCTAATGATCTACTAACCAACCACTATTTTTACTTTCTTTGGGTCTACAGAAGTAAAAAGGAAAGTTATGTGATAGGCTGACAAAAAAGTATCTGTGTGTGTCCATAAACGCAGTTGAGCAGAAAATGGCCGAACCAAATCAGCTCAAACTTGATATTTAGCCAACAGGTTACGGTAGGAATAAGGGTATGAGCAAAACCTGCGCAAAACTAACTGTAGTTATTATAGTAATGAGTTTGAGCTGATTTGGTTCGGCCAAAGTTGATTACTATAATCAAAACGCTAAATATTTTCCTCCCAAAAACGGTGGTAACGATTTTGATTAAATTATTTGTGTAAACATGTCTAAATAACACGACCATACCATAGTATTCCCTTCAATGGGAAAATGATGGGAGCAGCACCATAAATTATGAAACACTTCGACGAAAATCGATTTTAGTGCTGATTTTTCCTCATAAACGCAGCTAAAATGCGACTAGAACCTTCAAAAAAATTGACGTTGTAGTCCAATCAAGGACCTATACGACGATAGTTAGATAACGCTCATAAGAGGTATAGAACCCACGACATAAATTCCAAAATTTCAACCCCCGCCGTTTCAATTACAATCATTTCTCTCAGTTTTTACCATATAGTTCTGAAACAGCGATTGTTATCGTTCTAAAAAAAACGGTTTCGCAGTCTCACTGATTCTGTATGTACTGGTTGCATAATGATGGTCTCGGCACAAATAGAAACGCCATGATAAATTCCGGAACGGTTGTTTAACCAAGTTCACATGAACTGAGTGAACAATGAATTGAATTAGTAGCGACAACCATTGAATTTACGTCGGAAAGTTGTGTGACATGTCCCACTTGATGTTTTTAAACATTTTCATAGTTTCCAGAATAACTGCTTCGCTTTATTTGATCAATCTTACGCAGTACCTGCTGGATACCTATACCCTCATTCTGCAGTCTCTGTTGAACCGAACTATAAGCCAAGACAGCACGTAAAACAATGTCTGTTGAACGTTAATTTATCGTTTTTCCAATTTTCTCAGAAACGCCTATCACGATTTCGATAAAACTTACGGAGTACTCTCAACTAACGAGTACCTACAATCCGTTCTCCATAAATGTTCATGTAGAAATGCGTTGAACCAAATTTATAGCACCCGCGAATGTAGCAGGCCGACGAATTGCGCAGGGGGTTTGCGAGTTGTGTTCCAGATATTTTTACTTTCCTTGGCTCTACAAAGTAGGAAGGAAAGTTATGTAATCGGCTGAAAAAAAAAATTTTGAGTTTTCTTCAGTTCTTTACGTTTCAGACCCCCCTGAGTCCGAAAAACACTATTTGGGAAAATGGTCTGTGTGTGTGTGTCTGTGAACGATTTTTAGAGAAAACCACCGTATCAAATCAGCTCAAACTTGATATCTAGCCGACAAGTAACCATGGGACACCAAAATAAGGATATGAACAAAATCCACCGAATGCTAACTATAGTTATCATAGTGATCAAAACACCAAATTTTTTTTTCTCAAAAACGGCTCTAACGTTTTTGATTACATTTCTTATATTGATAGCTCTCGATAAGACAATTATACCATAACATTCCCATTCGTGGTAAAATGACGACAGCAGCACAATAAATTATCAAAATTTTCGACGAAAAGCGTTTTTCGCGCAGTTTTTTCCTTATAAACTCCGCTGGAATGTTAGTAGAATGTTAAAAAAGTTTGTTATTTGTAGCCCAATCCAATACCTAAAGGGCGAGTGTTTGAAAACGCTCATGAGATATATGGGGCTCACTCCAACAATTCCTGAATTTCAACTACTGCCGTTTCGCTTACTACCAGTTCTAGACGGTTTTACCCAATAACTCTGCAAAAGTAATTACTACCCTTCTTGAAATAATTGTTGTTTACAGCCTCATTAATTATCTGTGTACCAGTTGCTCAATAATGGTCCTGCAATGAGTACGAGCAGCACAATAAATTCCAGAACTATAGGCGCTACCGTTTCCTGCTGCTGTGTCCTGTTGTTTGACCAAGTTCAAATTAACTGAGTGATAAATGAATTGATAAATAGGATTAGCCACGTATAAAGTGAATTGTTGTCGAGCTAAGGAAAGTTGTGTGTTGCAACGCACCAGATATTTTACATGATTTATTAGCTATTCTCACTCGATTAGCCTACTTTACTGTCGCCTTATTTCCCACCCAGTTTTATTGAACTTATCAACAGCTCAATTTGTGGTTAGCGCTCTGTGTATGTTCTCCTCGTCCTCCTTCAGTCCTGCTCTACTCAAGAGAACTATCATTCTAACCCAGGGGTCGGCTGTTAGAGCGTCATTCTGCTGACTTCAGCTGCCCCTCCAATAAGCCGCCACCTGACTTAGTGGCGTTCATGTGTTGAGCGTCTTCGCTTGTTCATTCGTTCTCCTCCGCTCTATAATATGTCGTTTATGTTTTGTTCTCTTAATGTAACTTCGTTCCCGATCCGTTTTCTGCTTAAAAAGTTATGAGCCCAGGTAGGTGTTGAATTAGTTTCAACATCGGCAAAGTGCGGCTCTTTGAACTCTTGCGTGTGGCACTGGCACAAATATCCTACCGGCTTGCCCGGCCTCTAATCGGTCGACGGCGACTGTTGTACGTTCGGATGAAGGCTGCGAAATGTACCTAAAATTAAAAATAACAACCTAAGTACTGAACTTGAGCAAAATTTCGAAGGAGATACAAGAACATTCTTCGCATTAAGTAGTGTTTGTATGGATGCTTTACTAGATATCAAATTATTTTGTATCGATGAATAAAGTCCTTATTAAATATGAAATCAAGTTTTATTCAATGAACCCATAATTTAATGAATCTTTAAAATTATGATAAATGTTTGCATTTACAAACAGATTTGGCTCTCAATTTTTTAAAATAGTTTTAATTTCCATGTTTGGCTCTTAGGCGAATAAGTTTGCCGACCAGTTTTCTAACAATGACTGTGCAACCATAACTCTACCGTATTAAGCAAGTGTATCAGTACAGTCCTACATCTCGTTGAATTCTTGTGTATATTTCTAACTTTTTCTCTTCCATCCAATACTTTTTTCCTCGTAACTATTGCTGTGACTATCTGCCGAACTGAGATATAATAGATCGGAAAATCATTGTTTTCTCAATTTTCGAATTTAGAGGGGAGTCAGAAAGTTGTGTGTTTCTTTCTACCAGATATATGTGTATACTGCTTTTTTTATAGAATACAATACTTCGCTTACGCTTTAGGTTGTAGAAAGTAAAAAAAAAGCGTGGAGGAGCTGAAACGTCATAACGAAGAAGGCGCCGTAAGAATTTAAAACAAGGGGCGCTGAGAATCTCCTTTTTCCCCCTTCTTGACTACTAATAAGGAAATGAATCGATTTTCTTGATGCATGATGTTAGTTTTATTTTTCATTAGCTCACCCTCCTCTTCACTAATTCTTCTCCTTCTTCTTTCCTTTTCTCCTTCCGTTTCTCTTTTCCACCCCTTTTTTCCCCGTCTCCCACACAACTCCGGGCGTCTTGGCAGGGGTGAAAGAAGGCGAGGGGGAACCGCTAGAGGAAGCGGAAGGAGAGGAAAAGCCGCTACGGCAGTTACCAACTGCACGGGAGCTCCTTGATTTTATCGTTCTTGTTATTTACCCGCTTTGGGTAAATTGCTTTCTACCCCTTTTCTTTCTATTACGTTACGTTACGTTACGTGCTCGCCCTCGCTTAACCTCATCTTAACAACCGAAACTAAGTAGTCGAAGAAAAATTGAATAGCTCGCAATCTTTGCGAAAGAACAATTTTTTCGTTAGTTTAGCGGGTTTAAATGAGCGCTGCATAAGCGGATTCCGAAGAATTGCGTGCCATACTGCAACGTCTCTGGTTTGCAGGGCAGAACGAGTATAGACAAACGCGGTTGTTTCAGATTCCTCTAATATCGGCGAACGACAGGGTTGTGAGCGAAATGAGCCGACTGAACGTTATATCCGTCGCCCATCGCTCCTCAATGAGCTACGGAGAATTACCCGCAACTTATTTTTCCTCCTCTGAAAGTATCTAGCAAATAGAAATGCCACGATAGTAGACACAGCTCCGCACGAAGAACACCCTAGAATAGCTGTTAGGAGAGGCCGGTTCATGTACTAGCCCTTGTAGCGTCCTAGGTGTGGAGTTGGTTGTGTTGGAAATATATGGTGGATTCCGCCCTAGTCCAGTCGTGGTAGGTGACACGGATGGAACACCCAAGGAAATATCATTTTCAACGCTCTAACATCGATGTTTTTTTATTCAATTTTTGTCACAAATCGTTTCGTCGAACCACTCCCAATAAATACTTTCACGAGGTATAGTTACCAGTTACGTCTTCTCAGTAACTGTCTCAACCACATACAAACAAGGCTTAAATTTAATCCGAGACGGGGCCAGAACAACACAGTCTACAGTTTTTTTGTTTTTTTTTGTAAATAAAATTGGATTTATTGTGCTAAAATGGTTTATTTTTAACCTATTTTACAAATATCTTAAATGCTACGACTTCGCTAAGTGAAACTTGTGTAGCGGTGGAAGTAACTATCAGCTCCGAAAATAAACAATTACTGAAAATAAAATACCAATGTAAATACTCTGGTGTGGATTCTTGAGAGCAGAATGAATGATTAGCTTTCTCTATGCCTTAGGAATAGTAAACAACAGATTGGACTAGTGTGGAAGGTTTTAACGAGGTTGTGAGTAGAAAGGAACATAGCGAAGAGGAAAAAACGACAAAGCGTGGAATTATTCTTCTTTTCTAGTTTTCCCATTCCAAACCAAATCAGTAGTAAAATAGCACATAAAAAAACCACAACAACGTGGTGTATTCAAATACAAAATGTAGAATTCTCATCCAAAACTGCAGCCACATCGTATATTCCATACCTTGTGGCGATTGTCCTAAATTGTATATAGGAGAAACAAAGCAATACACGATTTCGAGGATTAGGGGCCGCAAACCTGACATCAACACATTCCTCACACACACTGCATGCTGGCCGAACACTCAATCAATGACGGACATACATTTGATTTTGACAGAACCAACATTCTTGACCGGGAAAGCATCGCTTTAAAAAAATATATGTATAAGCAAATCTCCAACAGCGTGCAATAAAAGGACTGACACCGCCAATCTTAGCAAAATTTATTCAAACCCAATAAACAATTACACCTAACTTTCATGTACCTAGGTTGTTTCTCCCATCTCTTTCTAGAAAATAAGAATAATTCCATGTTTTTTCATACAAACTAGTCCTAGTTTACTATTAAGGTCTGTTTTTTGGTTTTTGTCCAAATGTCATTATTTAAAGAAACTATTAACAATTTCACGAGGTATGTTTTTCAACAATAATTCAGTTCAATGTGTGTCTATTGGTGCCTTACAGTTTATTGTAACTTCATTGCCTGCTGTGATATCCAAAAGCCCTAATGGTGCTTTATAACGTACGCGAAACGTCGGCTTAGAGAAAGCTTTTCATTCATTCTGACTGGCTCTCAAGAATCCACATCTGAGTAAACTTCTACAGTGAAGGACGGCGCAACATAGCAAAATAAATACTCTCTTCAGAATTGCAACATAAAACTATTTCTCCGTATTTCTTTTTATACACAATAACAGAGTTAGTGACAATCCTACACCCTTCTCACAGCAAAAATACGAGCAGATTTCTCTTCTTTCTCATCCCTGGTCAACTAAAATCGTGAATGAAACCCGGCCAATAGACGTTAAAAATAAAATCGATCGAGTCTGAGCATCAACATTGCCAGTTAACTCATGCCTAGCAATTCCCACTTCAAAACGGATTACAAAGTATGCCCACAGTTCCAACTCTTCTTCATACAGTGAAGAGTGTTCATACGTGCTGATGTATTCAACTCACGGAGTACCGGGGGATTAGATCGGGCTTCTATTAAATTATCCGGCCCGGAGGACCAATGTTATGTGGGGAAATGTAGACTCTAAGGCTCCAAATCTGAGCGTCTGAATATTAACCCCACAAGTTATAAAAATGTGTGGACTGTATGTAGGATGGGGAAATGCGAATAAATTATGGGAAAACAGTTGACAATAAATAATTTACTTTATAAAAACTAGAAGACGGAACGTTTATTTGGCGGTTGAACGAGATGGTTTCTGAAAAGTTGTAGTAGATCGTGGAAAAATGGATCGGACTGACCTGGAATCCAGACAGATGTCAGAATGTGGACCCTTGTACACTTGGAAACGCGGGCTACGGAGTTAATTTGCACAGCAAATAGTTGTTGGAACGTCGAAACTAGCGGTTGGAATGCTCGCAAACAGCAGTGGCCACCAAAAAACTCGAAAAAAAGGAGAATTGGGAAAACGTCTCGTACTGTTCGTCAATGGCAGTAAATCGCAACTGGTCACACGTTTGTACGCGATCAGGCACAATCACAGACCCTTGGTCGAAGCAGGTAGATCGGCGATAATGATTTGCGATAAGTTCCTCGGTGATCATGTGACCCCTGACTCTGCCACCTTTCTCGAACCTTAAGATAATTCAGCAGTTTCGCTGCCAGTCGCCACGTCGGCTTTTGTTGCCCTTTCTCAGACGTCCTGTCCGCAGCGCCAATTTAAGGACTCAATGCAAATATCGTTCGTGAATAAGTTTCGATTGGAAAAACATCGAAGGGAAAGGCGACGTTGAGACCCCAGTAGGTGAAAACTGAGCTGAATTGAAGGTCGTTGAAGTGGTCTCTGGTCATATTCCTCCGGGCCGCCTCTGGCTCCTTGTAGAGCAGGTCAAGTACCAAGGTTTAAGTATAGGTCGGAGGGGCAAATCGCCCAATATTTCCCTTTAAAGGAAAACCCATCAGCAGTTTTGCCCGGTTATTGAGAGCTACTAGTAATACCACTTGACAAATGTGTTCGTGTACGAAAGGCGATTTATTCAGAAGAAATTGGCCCTCGTAAGGGGTAACGTGTGTGCTACTTCCAAAGCTACTCACTGGGAACTTCGTTGAGCTCTGGCCGGCTCGGTGGAGCATCGGAGTTAACGATTCGTCCTCTTCATGTCATGGTGGTCTGAGTGAGCGCCCGCGAATATGCTGGTCATACCGTAAGTTTCTAGTCACCCAATCGCTCTCAGGACGTGGGCCCTTCAATGCAAGCTTTTGTTTTTTTATGGAACCAAAACCTGACAGTCTTCTTTCAAACAATCTCTCGTTTCGTTCTTCGCAAATATTTCTGTGTTCATCCGATGAACGGAAATTTACGCCTAGAAACATTACGAGATTACACGAGATCGAACATTAAATTATCATTTTTAATTTTGTACGAAATGGCTCCTACGATTTAAATCAAATGTATGTGGTACTTGTAGATAACTGGAACCTACATTTTATTTTCCACAAACATTTCCGTAAAAATCCTGTGAACGAAGGTACAGCTCGAATACACCATACCGTAAAATTTACAAGCTAAAGAAAAGTTGGGTGGTGCTTCGCTCCGGGTATTTTTGTATTTTTCTCACATTTTTCGAACGACACGATTCAAGCGGAAATCCTAGCTATAAATATCTGCGCGGAAGAGATTCTGACCGAAGGACTCAAGAGCAAGCGGATCTACATATCCTCGGACAGACAGGACGCCTTAAAGGCCATTGCAGTCTATAATTTTAGGTCCAAGATGGCATGAGAATGCCTTCATACGCGCAAGCAGCTCGGCGCCCATAACAGGCTTTCCCTCATCTGGGTTCCAGCTCCCAGGGGCCATGAGGGCGACGAAAAGGGGTACAGATTCCCTACCCATCAGGCCTGAGCCATACGTGGGTATGACGAAGAGTCACTTGAATCGTCTGGTGGCTCGATGGCACTCACATATCACCTCAACAAAATGGGCATCCCAGAGGCGGTGGAATGCAGACTTTGCGGCGAGGAGGACGAGACAGCAGACCACATCCTATGTGAATGCCCTGCCTTGACAGTCAAACGTTTAGAATACTTCGCTCAGGGGACTATTGAACTCCAAATCATAGCGGAATCGGCGGTGAAGGACATACTCGGCTTCCTAGAGGGGGCTGGTATGTACGACGCCTTCTACTAAGAAAGGGTCAGTGTCACAACAGACCCATGTGCGGCCGCAGTGACTTAAGGACTTGTCCCGCATGCCCTCCGGGGAAAAGAAAAGATTGTGTCTTCTCACTCAATCTGTTTCACGATGTACCACAGATTATGGCTCAGCATTAATTGATTTGTACTGTGCGCTCGTTGAAGTTTGAAAACTAAAGTAGCAGTCACGTCTCGGTGGGTAACTGTGTTTCACTATCATTAAAAGGGTTGCGATAAGCGGTTGAGCCATGTGCTTCAATTAGAACGTAACCGAATAAGTTGTAACAACGATGAGACCAGCATAATAATTTATGACACATTTCGACGAAAATCGATTATAGTGCAGATTTTAACTTACAAAACACGCTGCTAAAATGTTATTAGAACCTCCATCCAATCAATTACCTACACGATAAGCATTTGATAACGCCCATAAGGTATATAAGAGCTACTACGAAAATTCCCGAATTCCAGTTTTTACCCGATTCCTTTAAAAGAATACCGTAGACGGTCTCTTAAATCACCGGTGAACCGATTGCCCAATAATGGCCATGGCGCAGGCAGGTGCAGCAGAATAAATTCCAGAACGACAAGCGCCTCTCGCTGTCGTGTTGAACGTTGTTATAAAGAGAATGAAAAACGGATTTGATTAGTTGCTAGAGTCAGAAGAATCGCAAGGTAAGTTATGTGATACGTCGCACCAGATATTGTTGTGACATTTTTAGCAACTTCCTTTTATTTAGATTTTCTGTGAATTTATATTTTATTACGTTTAGTGCTGCTTAGTTTGTGAAGTTCTTTTGTAGCTAGTGGCGCAGGTTTGTTTATTATAATGTTTTACTCGTTCATTTGTTTAAATTTTTTCCTTTGTGAAGTTCTGAACGTTTCGGTTTTTGTGTAGTTTTGTGGGTGAATTTATTTCAAGTTTATTTAGTAAATTGTTCATGTAATTAAGATATTTTTACTAACGTTAAGCACTTTTTAACGATTATTTTAATTAATAACGTTTTTTGTTAAGTTTCGACGCGACATTGTTTTTTTTTGTGCAAAATGATAGATCACTGACTTTTTGAAGTTTTTAAAGAAGTTTTTAGTGAGTTGTTGGTGATGTATTATTTGCAGTTGTGATGTTTCCTTATTAGTTTATTTACATACTTTTTTCACGTTTTCATGACAGTTTATTACGTGACATTTCTATTCAGTGAAGGTACTTTCATGTTACAACAGGATTGGAATATTTTTTAATTTTTGCTTGTGGTCCCTCGCTCTGCTCAAAATAAAACTTGTCGGGGGCGCATTACATTCAGGTCATTTAAACTGCCGTAGAGACGAACGATCCTGTTCCTTATATCCGGGGAAGGTTAAAAATTGGAACCTCTTTTCTTACGAAAGTGATGAAAGTCTGATGAATGAAACTACTAGGTGTGATGAAGGCATCCACAAAGAAAAACAGAGGAGAATGAAAAGCATCCGTGTTGGTTTTGAGAGTCAGGGCTGAGAAAACTCGTGGGATCTCTCCATACTAGCCTTAAAAGCGACCAAGGGGGAGTACAGTTGGTAACAGGAAGAGGAAAGAGGGGGCTGTTAGCCATTAAAATAACCTCCTTTCCCGTCACTATGGTTGACAATCTATCCCTACTGGTGCGTTCGATGGTTCATTTTTTACACGTTAATGATCGCCATCTCAATTTTTATTTTTTGACGTTGCAGTAGGCTTAACGCTCGTCAGTTTGCAGAATTACTGCGGAGGAAAGGATCGAGGGAGGAGAAGCAAAAGATGACGTTATAAATTACGCAATTAATCAAGATTACGCTTTCCCAAGTTACAAAAAAAAAACTTTCAGAACAGAGAAAGAGAAGGAAAGGAAAATTGAGGGACGACGAAATTAAAAACTACAGAGAAGAAAGGGGCGGGAGTCCTCAAGTGGCTGGGAAGTAACGAGGGCGGTGGATGGAGCCAGAGAGAAGGAATGAAGATGAGGGCAAAGGGTTGTATCCCTCCAAGTTTCTAAAGAAAGAATGGGAGCGGAATCCTTTACCTTCCTCCAGGGCGCGTGTGTGTCGTCGGATTAGAAGAAGCAGGAGCCTGCATAAGTTAGGGAAGGTTTCAAGGGAAGATTTCTTAACGATGTTAGCGAAAGGGAAAAGAGGAAGAAGGGAGCGGAAAAAGAAAAGGGTGGAGTGACACAGTCCTAGTTCTGGAAGCGGGAACCGGCTCTGCATATTTTTAGGGATTCCCCCTCTCTACCCCCTTCATCCGCTTGTTAAAACCAAGTATTTGACTCCCTCATTTGCGTGTATGGAAATCACCAGCACTTCTTAAACTACCTTCAACGTAGAATGATTAATTCGAGATATTCACGGGCATAAACGCCTCAAAAAGCGGCGCAGAGCTTCTCCGAGCGGTTCCTTTACCAAACAAGGAGTTTTATCGGAAAACGTTAATTATTCTAGTAATGAGTACCTAACTTGTACTAAATTAACATGTTGTGAGCACGCAATGAGTAACAATACAAGCCTGAGCAGCAAAGGCTTTCTCAATCTTGAGAAAGCAAATTTAACAATTAGATCAGGAAATACTAAATACAACCACAAGGATTCCTGTGGAACAGCGAAACCTGTTTTTGCCGATTTTGACCTTTTACTGGTGTCAGCATCTTCACAGATGTACCTAAAACCCTGCAGGCCCACTGGCTCTGGGAGGAGTGGAACGTACATTGCCTTGGGTCGCTCTCCAACGGTTTTTGAAGCAGCAATCCGTTAGCTATCATTGCTATAGCATACAAGGCCATCCTAATGCATGATAAAGAATATCGCGATAAAACTATCAACATAATGACGGATAGACAACTGAGCAACAATGGCGAAGGAATGCAGAATGCGTCTCAACTCTTGAGCTAACTCTAATCGAGTTAACGTTTATTGGATTCCTGGGCATGACGGTATCACTAGAAATGAGGGGGCGAACCATCTGGCCAAACTCGTTTTGCCTACTGTACCTATAGTGCAACCTCCACAGTGTGGGACATCGCTAGCCGAGAGGACCGTGAGGGAATATGCCAGAAGAATGCATCAGGCGGTCTGGAATGCTGTGGATGTGAGGTACTCCAAACGCTTTACCTGAGGGCCAACACAGGAGATACGACGTAGCCTGTAGGGATCGCTGCAAAATGAACAAACACATGTACGTTAAGGACGTAGTAGACACCTCTTGATGCAGGTGGCGGGGCACAGATGAGGTAACCTCCTTTCCAGAGTTATAAAAAACACAATTATATAAAAATGGCGATAAAATCTATTTTAAAAATTGTTTATTGCCGAATAATTTATTATTGCTCCTTCATCATTTTGCCACGGATGAGAATTCTATCGTACTATCGTGTTATTTTGAACTGTCTTGAAAAATTATCTCGTGCAACGTGTCACACAACTTTCCTCAGCCCCACGACGAGACAAACCGTTATTCCGAAACAAACCTTCGCAGAGAAATCATGTTGACAGACTAATGCAATTCCGTATTAATTCCCACAAATGCTGAACGCTTGTCGGTTTCCATATTAATATGACTGTTCCTGAACCCTGATGAGAGAGTTATCATGGTTATCATTCAAGAACGTGGTCACTCGCTCAGCATCTACCGAAGCCAGCACCTGTTCAGCAGATCAACTGTGGCCACATTTCTTTGCCATGACCTTCTTCGCAAACTGGGTTCTTGACTGCTGAAGGAAGTACAGTGCATCGTTTCTTGTTCCCTCTGCGCTGGAGGCGCAAGACGTGCAGGATGAAGAGTCTTTGAGAGAGAAGAAGTGGAGCCTGTAAGGAACTGGCTCATCCAGTGGTTTGGCTCAACACACTTTCTCTGAAGACTCATACGAGTCACGTCCCTTCGACGAGAATTCTCACCACCATATCTAACGCCAGCTCATATAGTGTAGCACGTTTTCGTTCGACAAGACGGCCCTATGCGGAGTTCAGCCCGGAGTTGGGGACTCCCTTTTTACTCCCCACTTGTCAACCATGCACTTAACGGCCAAGTCAACTAGTAACTGACCAGTGATCGCTTGGATACTGTCTTATAGGCTTCGGTTATCCTCAGGAGCGCAGATCACTGATATTTGGCCAGCACTCTCTTCTGATTGGTTGTGAGGTTGCTACGCCAGACAACAGGAACCTACGTCGGCTCTTCCAATGTAAACCTGACGGTTGTGCACCTCTACGTACGACTTTGTGTGATTACCTCACAATCTGTGGTTAAACTAAGTTTCCACCCGTCGCTTAGTAGTTACTAGCTACAAAATGATAATCAGGCTTTTGGCGTCTTGCGCGTTAAAAAAGCAATGAAATGTCTAGGTAAAACAGACATGAGTGTACTGCAACACATTCACGGAAAATCGTCTCAAGTCTTCTGTTTCACAAACACAGTCAAGCAGCTCCAAGCAACTAAACTGGACATCCCGCTCGTATGCCATTTTAAATTTTAAAAATTGGGTTGGTAGTCCAATAAGTTCCTCATGTTTCTTTGCGGTTATAAAATAGTTAGGAGCCACCCCCGAAATTTCGGAATCCCAACTGCTGGCTGTGAAGTTGACATTTATTAGTTAGTGTTGAGCTGAGGCCCATGGCTGTTGGGTTTCCAGGTTTAAAGCCTCAACCCCTCCCCGTCAACACCGATAATACGAATGTAGGGGAACTTCCAACGTACTCACGACCCTCACGAGTTGAACACCTTGGCTTCAGGGCCAGACGCACTTTGCTCAAGTGAGTGTGTCTGTAGAAGTCTCTCGTCGTGTCAGTTTATTTCACTGCAGCTTCAACCTAAATACCCAAATGGGTTTGGAGGCACCAGAGCTGTATTTTCCGAAAGCATCTGCCCTTTTTTCCACATGGATTCTGGACATTGGACTGGCCCTTGATTGGATCTTCCGTATGGAAAAAAGATGGCAGTCGTTCAGTCGAACTGCGGTCCCTCCTCCTCCCAATAAACCAGGCACAGATGCCATCACCTCCTCCATTCACAGAATAAATACAATCACTCATCATAAGACAAACCAGAGGCGGACTACTCGATATTCGGCCACCTCTAGGCATGGTGGTTAGCAGTTCTCCCTTCTCTTCACTTTGGTTAGCAACATGGGCAACTAGTCTGCACCCCGCAGTTTAGGGTGCTCCTGTTAGCCCAGACTTTGGCGTGCAATGCCTAATTTTGTAATAAAATCCACCCAAAACCACTCAATAAATACATACCAGCGGCCAGTGAGGAGGGAGGGGGGTGCCCAGTATCCGACCACCCTGTCGACACCACCAACCTATTTCCAAGGAATGTTTGACACTTCCTTTTATGTCCTACTCTCCCACAGATAAAAATTGTATGGAATCCGACCGAGTCCAAGACTACCGTTTAGTTTCTTGTGTTGATTGTGGTGCATGTTGGTGCATGAACAATTAAAAGGTTCGTTCCTTCCTTCGTTATTCTTCTGCCGCTCATCATCCCCCTCGCACTTTTCCCATCTCTGAACGCATTTTTGGGTATTTTCATCAGCGAAGCAAGTTAAGAAGGAATAGAGCATCCTTGAGGGGTCGGGTGGAAAGGACGGCAGTTAAATGAAGAGAAGGAACTCTATAAATTGCAGGGGAGGAGGGGGCTTCATGGCGACTGATAATGGTCGAATGAGACGTTGGAAGGGGTGGGGTGTGGGGTTTGAAGGAAGGGAGTTTTTCCGGAGGGGGTTGATGTGGAAAGCGCGTGTGTGGAGGCTTCAGAGTTCATTACAGCTATCTCTCGTTTACTCTCTCGCTCTCTTGAGAAAAGAGAAAGAGTATGAAAGAAGAGAAGGAAGGTTGGTTGAGAGGGGAATAGAAGAGAGTGAGAAGGGACGTGGTAGGAGCGGCGGGGAGGGGGAATCAAGGCAAACTTTTATAAAAAACCGTTCTTTTGTGTTTAGCATTTTCACCCCCCCCCCTTCTCCTACACTCATTCCCCTTCTCTTCACCTAGCTCCTTTAGGTTCTTACGATGAGGTTGAAAGAGAGCAAGAAAACGCGTAGCGGATGATGATGGAAGAGGGGCGAGGTGGAGGGTGTAGGAGCAGGATGGCGAAGAACCTGCAATTAATTTGGTCTTGTGGGTCTGAGCCCGTGTAAGCCTTCTATAACCTACCCCTACCAACCCCTCCCCCCACGTCTCACCATACATTCGCCCCTCGCCATCCACAACACTCTAAGCCTCCCTACTACCTCCCTTCTACCCCTCCGTCCCACTACTTCTACTTTTAACTGCGGCCCTCTCAACCTTCCCACTTCTCTTTTCTTCGTCTTCAAACCACCACCACCACCACCATCACCACCGCCAGCCTCTACGAAATTTCCTTCCCACTCATTTCACACTCTTTTCTTCTGTTTCGAGTTGAATTTTTGTGAAGGTTTTGAGGGGGCTGATGAGAGAGGGGGAGTTGTTTCTGGCTCCTTCGCCTTCTCTTGCAAAATGAGGAAATGGAATCGGTGGGAAGAGCTCGGTTTGGCAAGGAGGTTACTATTCTTCATTTCCCAGAACTGTTTTTTTTTTTTTTTACCTTTGTCGTGAACTTTATTAGAAAAACTGAAGTCGCGATAGCGTCAAAAAAGTTAAAGAGCGAATTTTGGAAAGGTCCTTCTACTTACTCACAAACATTTAACTATAATTACAAATTAAAGTACGGAACAACTGAAAAGGGCGAAAACCAATAACGAAACACCATGATTACCGTTAAAAAAGGTCTTTGTATATATCTCTCTACGAATATATCTACAAAAAAAACGTCCATGTACATAAAACGAGGACACAGAAACATGAGGAAATGATAGAAGAAAGAATATTTCGGCTGGACGGCCGTCAGACTAGTGATGTCGAAGTCGAAAGAGAGGACTATAGATAGTGAGATCAGGGCAGTTAAGAACATAATAAGTTAGTCGAATGGGCTACAATAGTTGGAATTCCGTCATTTCCCTACTTACTACTTTCCTTGCTCTACGAAGTAGAAAGGAAAGTTATGTAATCGGCTGAAAAAAAAAATTTTGAGTTTTCTTCAGATCTTTACGTTTCAGATCCTCCTGAGTCCGAAAAACACTATGTGGGAAAATGGTCTGTGTGTATGTGTGTCTGTATACGATTTTTAGAGAAAACCACCGTACCAAATCAGCTCAAACTTCATATCTCGCCCGCACGCCACCATGGGACGCCAACATAAGGGTATGAACAAAATTCACCGAAATTTAACAATAGTTATCATAGTGATCAAAACACCAAATATTTTTTTCTCAAAAACGGCTCTAACGATTTTGATTAAATTTTTATATTGATAGCTCTTAATAAGGCAATTATACCATAAAATTCTCATTCGTGGGAAAATGACGAGAGCAGCACAATAAATTATCAAAATTTTCGACCAAAAGCGTTTTTCGCGCAGTTTTTTCCTTATAAACTCCGCTGGAATTCTTGTAGAATGTTAAAAAAATTGGTATTGTAGTCCAATCCAATACCTAAAGGGTGAGTGTTTAAAAACGCTCATGAGATACATGGGGCTCACTCCAGAAATTCCTGAATTTCAACTACTGCCGTTTCGCTTACTACCAGTTCTAACAGTTATTTTCCAATAACTCTGCAAAAGTGATTACTACCCTTTTTTTTTAAAATCGTGTTTACAGCCTCATTAGTTATCTGTGTACCAATTTCTCAATAATGGTTCAGCAATGAGTACCTGCAATTAGCCATGTACAAAGTGAATTGACGTAGAGCTAAGTTTTATAATTGCAATGACCATTCTGTAGGTAACTCATTGGATAAGCGACACGTTTTTTTTTTTGGATTTGTAAGAAAGGGACTGCGCTAAAATCGATTTTCGCCGAGCATGTTCATAATTTGCTTGGCTCCGCTCGTGCGCAATTGGTACGAAAGTATCAAACTGATCGGACTTTCCGAGCTCGAGCTTACCTAGCCGAGGCCGTCTTGCCTAGGCGCCCTTCCTTCCAATAGTCTGAGGACTGGGGAACACAAGGATTAGAATTTTCTGAGTGGACAAAGTACGTTCCTCACGCTTGGGCGTTCAGTTGGTTTTCCTGTACTGTAACGTGAAGAGTAGGAAGGAATGTAGCACTCAGAAGTCATAGAAAAAGGACAATCCGGGAGTGATTTATTTATGTTTATCTTTTTTTTTCTCTGTACGCCGCACAAGATTTGACTTGTAATCAATACTGTATTTTGCCAGGGATGATGTAAGAGAGGGCCTTATGGTGATCCTCCCTGGTTGGTTAAATAAACTGCATCAATCAATCAATCTCTCTCAGAGAAATTTAGTGCGATGAGTAGTATATAAATGTATATAAAGATTGTTATGATTGTAAATGCAAATTTAGAGGATGATTGTGAAACCTGTAGCCTGGGGGAATGGAAGAGAGGGCCCCATGGCCCTAATTCCCCCAGGTGGTTAAATAAAATCAATCAATATCTCCCTCTCTCTCTCTCTCTCTCTCTCTCTCTCTCTCTCTCTCTCTCTCTCTCTCCCTCTCCCATTTCCTTTGAACTTGGTCAAACAACACGTCACAGCAGCAGGAAGCGGTAGCGCCTACCGTTCTGGAATTTATTGTGCTGCTCGTACTCATTGCAGGACCATTATTGAGCAATTGGTACACAGAACATTAATGAGGCTGTAAACACGAATTTTTTGAAGAAGGATAGTAATCACTTTTGCAGAGTTATTGGGCAATAACTGTTAGAACTGGTGGTACGCGAAACGGCGGTAGTTGAAATTCAGGAATTTCTGGAGTGAGCCCCATGTATCTCATGAGCGTTTTTAAACACTCACTCTTTAGGTGTTGGATTGGACTACAATACCAATTTTCTTTAACTTTCTACTAACAGTCCAGCGGAGTTTATAAGGAAAAATCCGCGCTGAAAACGCTTTACGTGGAAAATTTTGATAATTTATTATGCTACACTCGCCATTTTGCCACGAGTGGAAATGTTATGGTGTAATTGCCTTATTAAGAGCTATCAATACAAAAAATTTAATCAAAATCGTTAGAGCCGTTTTTGAGAAAAAAATTGGTGTTTTGATCACTATGATAACTATCGTTAACTTTCGGTGGATTTTGTTCATACCCTTATTTTGGCGTCCCATGGTAACCTGCGGGCGAGATATCAAGTTTGCGATGATTTGATACGGCCATTTTCTCTAAAAATCGTTCACAGACACACAGACCATTTTCCCAAATAGTGTTTTTCGGACTCAGGAGGGTCTGAAACGTAAAGATCTGAATACTTAAAAATGTTTTTTCAACCGATTACATAACTTTTCTTTCTAGCCAAAGAAAGTAAAAAAATTGTGTAAGGTGTCGTAGCGATGTAGTCGAGTCCATATGCATGTCCCACGCTCTCGTTGCACTCCTTAGTTTTTCTTGACTTGAGTATTTATTGTTAACTGTTGTGTTTGTTTATGTCAATTATTAATACTACTTGGATTATTAGTATTTCTGCTATGATAAGTGTTTAAGATAAGGAATTCGCTCTAAGAAGGGGAGGAATATCTACTCCCTCCACTCTCCCTTCGCTTTGAGTATGTAAACGGTACAATTGTGTATTAGTTGGGAGAATGAATGATCAGGTGAATGAGTAAGTAGGTAGCCACAGCTAATCCCGAGATGGAAGAGCAGGGATGAGACTGTGGCAGTTTAATTGATGAAAGGTGTACGAAAGGTAAAATAAATGTTGAGTTGAATGTAATTTATTTGGTATGGACGTGATGTTCTTCTTCCTTCAGTACTACAGCATGTTAGCGAGAGGTATGTAATTGTACATTTTGTGCAACGAGTAGTATACTAATATGTATACGGATTGTTGGAAACGTAAGTTGCTTCCCGCCGATTCGCCCTGCGGCCCGCCGATCGTTTTCCCCTCCAGGTGTCCGCCTCACCTCCCACAGACCACCATCCCTTCCTTCTCACCTACTACTCTCCATCGCGCGGGCGATCAAGACAGAGCCCTCAAGTTTTTCTTGGTTTTAATTGCACATATATTAACAATCTTTTACACCCCCTTTTGAAGAGCTTCCGCTTAGTATTGTTGTGACGCGACGAAGTGGTTCCCGCCGCTAAATCCAGTGGTTCCCGGCCGGGGAAAAGCGTCTGTCACATTCATAAAGGTGAGTCCCTCATTTCCAATTTCTCCGTTCCTGTATTTGTTCCCTTTTCAGGTCGGCGAGGTCCCGGCATCGGCGGAGGCACAGTTTGCTACAAGGGGGGAGAAATTAATTCTATCGGATCCGGGGTGTTTGAAATACAGTCCGCTTTTAATTTCGACAACTAGGGTTGGCTACCCCGGTGTGTTTTTAACACGGATTTTTATGAATATTTATTTAATATTGGTTGTAAATGCAAATTTAGAGGATGATTCTGAAACATGGGGGAATGAAAGAGAGGGCCTCATGGTCCTAATTCCCCCAGGTGGTTAAATAAAACCGCTCTCTCTCTCTCGCTCTCTCTCTCTCTCTCTCTCTCTCCCTCTCTCTCCCTCTCTCTCCCTCTCTCTCTATCTCTCTCTATCTCTCACTCACTCTCCCTCCCTCTCTTACTCTTACTCTCTTCTTGTAACCCCACGAGTTAATGTGTTCAAGTGTTGAGGTACAAATCCAGTACCGTTTGACACTTTGTATCAGGTTGGCACGAGTTTCAGCGTGCATCCATCCCCAAACAATTGCTAGGCAGTTCGAGAGGTTCAAGAGCGGTATCCATTCCTCATCTCTGCGCGATGCTGACCCCTTATCAGCTGTGGGAGTTCAGTTTCACCTGATTAATTTTAAAAACCGATTTTATTGGTTGGTAGAGTAATGAAGTCCCTGGAAGAATTTGTGCTTCCCTTCGCTCGTCATTCATCTTTTCTCTTTTGCTGAACAGTTATTTAAACCTACACGTTGATGTGTGCCTTTTGATTTCATGGGGTTGAGAAGAGCTTAACCTTCATGTCATCAGACCACCTTCTTCTTGTTCATTCGTAGTTATTATCGCGCATTTCTCTGATGTTACTGCAGAAACAACCTCCGCTTTCCGTTGCATAATACATAGACTTTGGTTGAGGGGAAGGGGACTCGGGATCGGCCGTAAAAACCGGAGCCATAGTCATAACTGTACAACGGAGTGAAGGCTGAAAAAGGGTGGGGAAAATTGTGAAGTGAGAGGTTTGCAGGGGTTTGTTGGTTGTTGGAGCCACTTCAACCTCCGCTCTCCACTTCACTCCAGTTGGGCTCTACAATCTCACTCAATGCTCGGTCCTCCTCGGCTTCCTCTCAAAACCGAAATGTGGAAGAGGCCGGAGGGAAAGTAAATTCAAAACTTCTCGAATGAAACGGCGAACGGAGGTTCCGGTTAAATAAAAACAAAACGGACACTTGGTGCTGAGGCCAGCACCCCTCCGCCGACCAGACGGAAATTCCGTAGCCCAAGCAGCAACCACAACTCATTGCGTCTGGCACTTCACTTCTATCGTTTGGACTGGAAAACTACCACAACGCACAACACTCCTCAGCCCCACGTTCATCCACCGACTTTTACCACTCAAGCAAAATCATCCAATATTTTTCATTTATTACTGCAAATTCTTCAGCGATTAATTGGGCTGCTGCTGCTTATGCCACGGTCGTAAATGTAAAATCAACGTATAGGTGAACGAATGGGGGAGCTTGAAACTGAGAAACAAATTAACATGGTGAGTGTTAGTGAGAACAGTATTACACTTGACAGAATAGCGATATCCAGGGAAGTATGGATATATATTAACTCGAACAAGGGACTCTCAAGAACATGTAAACTGATTGTGAGACACCAAGTGGAGGGAGAGGGACAGAGAGAGAAAGAGATGGGAGTTGAGTAGGGAGTAGTGCGAGCTGAGAGACAGATCGTTGGGAGAACTAAGAGATGGCTGCTGTAACATTGTTAGATGACTGACATGAAACGAGCTGTCTGTTGAGAAGAGGAATCTAAAATTGAGGAGTGGGAAGAGAAGTTGGGAAAGTCCAGGAGGAAATCCGTTGTCAATTAAAAATAATTGGGGAGTGGGACTTCCACAGGTAAAAAACAAAAAGGTTGATGTAGAAAAGTGTTTGGGGAAACAATGACTTTCCATAGGGCCAGTGAGTACCATTAAGTGCGAGTGCGGATATTTCATAGGTCAAAGATTTCGGCCGGACGAACAAATATATTGAAAAGAAGAGAAAATTGCTGGGGTACATTAAATCGGCGAATCCTTTGTAAAATGTCCACCTTTCTAGAAAATAACTAACAAAACTCCGACCTGAAGGCTTCGTAGGTTGGACGACAGTGATGACTCCAATTTAGATGGATATTCACGTGGATAGGATCGGTAACGACGTATATTTACTTGTAGCCGAATATAATCTTCCGGATGCCGCTTTAACGAGGTTTGCAGTGCCAGCACAAAATTAGACACAACCAACAAACCAGACGCCAGGTGCAATTCGTTTGATGCAGATCCGTAGGTGATGGACGTTAACAGGTGGAAGAGAATGACGAGAATGGCTGGTATTTTTACCGAGCTGAGCAATGATGACTTCCCGGTAGATTTAAGATAAAATGGATTTTTTAAAACCGTAATCTTCATGTAAATGGAAATTATACAAACGATAAATTTTAATAACTTAGATAGTTGTAAGGTGTGTCAACAATATGTTTTCTCCCCTTTCATTTATTCCCTTACTTTAAATATTTTGTTTATATTTAGATACATATACAAACTTGTGTAGATAGTGTAAGAGAAACAGTCAAAACAAACTAAGTTAGGCCAACGTTTCGCTCAATTTATTCATCGGAGCTAGCCAAACAGCATGAAACTGATTTTTACTTTCCGCTACCCAAGTGTTTCCTTTAGATCATTACGTTTTGAGGCCAACTGAACAACCTAATTTCGGCACGAGGTCGGTGTGTGTGTGTTCCAAGAAGCGCAAATACGGCAGGACGGATCTTCGTATGGCTGTCTCAGAAGCTCGGGGAGTGGATGCTGGTAACATCAGGGTTACTGCATTGACCGAACCCTGGCGTGGTGCAAAAATAGTGCTGGGGAGATGCGTCGGCTGGCTGTGTCGGCAGGCGTTCTCCGCAGTATCACCACCCATGTGTGGCTCAGTTCGTAACTTAACTGGGGGGTCCTCTTATCCTTCTTTCCTTCCCTGTCCCTATCCTTCTATCCCTAGAGCCGGCGTAGGGTAGTCTGCGCGCCCTCCCCATTTCCTTACTTTTTAATTATTTAGTTTCTCCTTTTTGGGTGCCACTGTCCCTTTTACTGTGAGCTCCGAAAAAAAAAGTGTGTGTGTGTGTCTGTAGTTCGATTTGCGGGAGAACCGCTGAACCGAATGAACTGGTTCTTTTTTGTTCTGTTCGTTGAAGATTTCTTTTTTTGTTGATAATATAATTATTGATTACCTTTCGTTTTTAGACGAAAGAGTAGTAAGTAGTAGTGAGTCTTCATTTAAATTTCATGCTGTAAAGGGCCATATTGATCTATTTTAAATGTACAATGCGCTTAAAATTACTTCGTAAATAAGCCATTTTTTCCCGTAAAATGTAAAGGATAAAAATGGTTATTCTGGGTTATCCTTAAGAGATCGTGGACTTTTGTAGACATTTTTAAGGTGTGCAATACTGTAGTGCATTATTTTGATTGTCTCGTGAAGTTCAGCCAGCTTTTGCAATATGAACCCCAAAAAATGTGTTTATTTACATTGCATTTATCAGAGTTTCCCTACAGTATTACACAAGTTATGTTCGGTGATTACGAACGGCACTTTTTAAAATGAACTTTTATTTACACAAGACAAAAGCAACTACAACTGTACAAGTCAGGGGCTGAAGATAATCTTACGAGCTCTGATCTGCTCGTCCTATTTATAATGTTTGATTGCCAAGTCGGTGGGAAAGGACAGTAAGTAACATGATAGTCTATGCGTGGGCAGGTTTATGTGTTAAAAGTTACTATGTAAACGTTATAGATACACATAACTTGCATGCATTATAATATAAACCTTCCTCTTGAATCCTATCCTATTTATTAAAGAAGCTCTTCAAAATCCGTTGCGAAGTAATGATTTAAGTATGCATAGGGACAGACAGCCACAGCGTGATGATTGATCTCGTTAATTTGAATAATAGAGCTCCACTTAATTTGATTTGATTTTTTGCTGTTTTGATCATGTTTACAATATTGTTATTCTCCAAGGGGTAGGTTTTGGGTTGGGTGAGTCTTATTACAAGTTATTTTTGCATTTCCCAGCACACGATCTCATAATGAGAGAACGGAAAAGGAGAAAAAACTATCTGCACAGCAACACCCAACTTTCCACCACTCCCTTAAGTTCGGACACCAGCTATATATACAGGCGCTATATCTTCGTTCAACGCATTTCTACAGGAACATTTATACTGAACAAAATGTAGGTACTAGTTAGTTGAAAGTCCTCGGTAAGTTTGATCGAAATCTTTAGAGCCGTTTCTGAGAAAATTGGGAAACCGATCGTTCGATGTTCGACAATCTCATTTTCCGAGTTATCGTGGCTAATATCTTCGTTCATCATATAAATACTGAGACAATCACGAAAAACAAAATGTGGGTATCGCTGCTAAAAGACACTGTAAGATTGATGAGATCCAATTATGCAGATACTTGGGAAATGAAAAAAATGTTCGAAAAAACGTTATTTTCGACACATTTTCATTTTTATCTTTGTTCATTGAACTGTCAGAGGAATATTTATTGAGAACAATATATAGGTATCAACTATTCAAAAACATCCTGTGAGTTTGGTGAAAATCGTTGAAGCGATTTTTGAGAAAAATGCGAAGAACCTTCGTTTTTGGCACATTGTCGTCCTCCACCCACCTTTCCCAACAACTGAAATCGCCCATTACCTTATTTTCGCATCAACGAAAAAATCATGAACAAAACGAAAAAATAATCAGCTCAATCGGTGCAGCCATTCTCTCGCAAATTAGGTTTTTCAGATTCAGTAGGCCTCAAAACGTAATTCGGTTTTTTTTTACATGATTACATACTTCCCTTGCCCTTTGGATAGTTGAATATAATATGCAGAATAAAAATTAAAACTGCATTAGCTTACTCTTGAAGAGCGTTACTGTCATTGGAAAAGTAAACTCCTTTGAAGACAAAGAACTACATAAATTTACCCCGAAATATGCATTGACCAAGTGATGTGTGTCACGGCAGAATTATAGTGAGTTTATTGGGTGCCCTTGTTTCGTTGTCCAATATTGAAAAGTGTCCCAATAAGCACATCGTTTGTTGCAATAAATCAGGAAGTGATAGAACCTTCGTTTCAGGGAAATACTCCCACTGAAGGGTGTACAATGGGCTTATTTAAAAGGATCTTGATTAGACATTATCGAGTTGTATGAAATGTATGAAATCGCCTGTTACATCCTGTAACCAGACCCTCAGGCAACAGTGACCGAATAAGCCTGAAGTACAATATTCTTTCGAAGAGAACTGGCATGAATGGTCGTAACTTTGCATCACTGCTATATGCCGATCCGACACTGGTCAATAACCAACCCCATAGTATTTTGTAGTTTGGGCTGAAGTTGAAATTGGATGGGCTGGCCTGTTATTTCAGACCAGTGGGTTGGGGATTGTCCCTTGGCCAGTATGGCTCATCACAAAACGGCCAGCACCTCTATGTCCTTCAGTTCCTCGTCCAGAACTGCCGGTCTGCCTCTTGCTTCGCTATGGGCTACTGACACGCCTATCGGCCTTGGAATAGCAGGTCACCAACTCCTTTGGTGTCCAGTCCGCATCTCCTGGTGGTGCCAGATTATTGCATAGCAAGTCGTTATTTATTTGCTTTCATGGCACACGGTTATTCAGGTAACTCCCCCTTCGAAGGGGAATAACCGGAAAAAACGAGCATATACATCTAATTGTTCCTCCTCGAATAATTAAGTCCCTCATGGGCTCTTGCCACTGTCCCATCTCTCGTATGATATCAAACCTCCTCTACTTCCCGGTGCCAGGCTGTTCCAGTCAAGCCCCTTCTCTTAATTACTTTCACCGGTTTTATCCTCGACTTGAAGGCGTTCGAGTTGTTCCAACGCCCGCACCTTTCTTCCGAACCTTCACTTCGACCAAATAATCGCATTTGGCGCCGAGCCGTGTCAGAACCCCTGAGTCGCCTCATAATAAACCGGAGACGCTAATCTCGTTAATTTATTGCCCCCCCCCCCCCAGCACAGAAGAAGAAGCGGCATTTTTTTATCGAAAAACAACACGTGACATCGTCCCAAGTTTTCGAGAAAATAATTTAAAAAATTACCAAACTTAGGTTCTTCAAAAAAAGTCGCAGGAGGGGGAGAAGAACAACAACTTTCTCTCTCCCCCCCTTGCCCTCCCATGTAAAAAAAACCTCTGGAAGGTTCCAAGTTAATTACGAAAGCCAAGCGAACCTTCCAGCGGTGTACGGTTGATTTATTAAGCTCGTGTAATTACCACGTTACACTTCGCGAGTAATTAAGAAAAATAAGTTGGAAACTTCTCCACCGCCCCACACCGTCCCTTTCCATTGTCCCCCTTACCCCTCGTTCCCTCATAGCCCCCTCCTACGCTCACCTTCCACATCTGCACCTCTTCACTTTTTCACAATTAGATAGGTAAATTAGATTTTGAAAAGTGGTTTGGTTGTTCCTGAGCCGAGCGACGTTGACGGCGGAGGGTAGAGGAGGGGGAATAAGAGTGAAGGTTGGATGACGAGAGAGCGGTGGTATGGGGCGACGCGGAATCGATCGATTCCACTGAAGGGGGCACTTAATGAGAAAGAGAAAGAGGGATGAAGAACGTTAAGAAACAGGGAAGGAAAAGTGCCAGCGAAGGAGGATAAGAAGAGAGTTGAAGGGGTAGTTGGTTTTTAAAGAGTGAGCCCAGTGTTGAGGAACGAGGATGGCGAGAGGGTGTGCAGCGGGGAGAGCCGACGGTAGTAGCTAAGGGTTGGTGGATGGTTGGAGTAGCGAAGGGCGGTGAAGGGGGAGAGGGGGGTTCGTTAAAAAGACGGCGAGAGTTGCGATGGAATGAGAAAGTGTGGCAGGAGGATGGTGGTAGGGGGAATAAAACACTGAAGACTATAGCTAAGGAAAAAAGAGGGACTTTGGCGGAGAGGGGTAGACACGCGTGTGGTGTGGCGGAAGAGTGGAAGGGCAGTAGGAAAGAGTGTGAATATTGATGAGTGCTCACCTCCAACTCACCACCCTCTCTCCTCTCAGTCCTCTCCAACACTCGCAGCCTAACTCACCCTCACAATGCACCTACGTGGACCTCCCCCCTTCGTCCCTCATCGCGTCAGCTCCTTCAAGACTGCTCTCTCGCCAATTCCAGAAAAATCTTATTATCTCTAAATGAAAACTGAATGTATCCCCTCTTGCCCTTTCCCTTACGATCCCTTAGCGTTCCTCACTCCCTCCGCAGCCACGACCGCTTTCCCGACCTCCTCCATTTACCACCAAACGTGCAATTTTCCGCTGTCGCCCCTTCACATGCCACCAACTTGTCTCTGTCCGTGCACAAAACTAACTTATCGCTCGCTTTTCCACTCGATCCCTTCAAATTTTCAACTTTCGGGACTTTGCGCAGAAAATGAAGCAATTGCACGGGTTTCAAATACGGGCGAGCTTGGGATTCACTTTGCCTTTTGGTTCGAAGACCAGCGTGAGGCCCAATGCTGTGGGAATGTCCAGAGGAGGAGCTTCAAGAGTCAGCCTGGCGCTCTCCGACTATGCAGAAACCTAATGGTTCTTTGCTCAAAGAGCAGGGTGCTGCGAACCTTGAAGTGCCCACCCCAATCAGCCTGAGGATTCACCTAATATTGACCATTCCTGAAGCATCACTATAAGAGAACTGACCTGCTGCACATTTTGAGGTCGCATCGCGCGTGCACTGATTGGGGTGGGCGTCTCACAGCTCTTAGACACAGAACGAACCATTCGGTCCTTAACCTGCAGCGTCGTCTTGTAGAACTGAGGGGGTATTGAACTTACGTCCCAATAGGAGTAATGGGATTTGACTGGTGATTTAGCAGACTCCTGACGACACACTACGCCATTGCAGCAAACCACAACGATTCCAAAGATCCTCTACTAAAAGATTTAACCGGACCACGAGGTCTAATGAAGAACGATTTAGTGGTCAGCTCTTTGTTTTCACTACCCAATTAAGAACTTCCGACGACCCCCCAGAATATAATGCTCCTGTAAAGTGAAACAAACAAAGGGGTCGTCCTTTGCCAGTCTCTTCCCTTTTAGGAGCTTCGTTGGAAGGAAACGAGAAAAATGAGCGGCCGAGCCTCCCGAACGACCCCTCTCCGGAGAAGGGAATTGCAGGAAGACGGGTTTTGGGTGGAAGGAGTCAAGTTAATTGTTACAAGTGCTTTCCATAACTGAGGGTCAGGTGAAAACAATAGAATCGGAAGATAGTTTCGCTCGATTAACACTGGCCGGTGGGCTCAGGAAGAAGGAAGGCGAGAGACCCCATGCCCCTATTCCTAAACCCAGAGTCGTTCCTGTTTCTGGTGAACAGCCAATCCGATTATCCGGCGGGACCTGGAATATAGGGGCCCTTTCAATTGGATTTCCCGGGAAATGCCCTTGTAAAGAGATGACTAGGGGAGGTGAGTGTGCACTATAAACGAATCCATCAGCGAAAAGGGCAAACTAATTTTTATTTAAATCACGAAAACCTAACGAAATGATTAATAAATGTGTACAAAACTAGACAAAAATTTAAAATTGCCATCGGTGGGGAAATTACGAGGGCAGCTCTATCAATTATCAAACATTCCGAAGAACGTTTCCTTTATAAATCCCGCTATGGCAGAAGAGTTCTGACAAAAATGTTGATGGTAACACAATAAACCACCTCCCTGATGCGGTTCAATAATTAAGAAGAACCCACGAAATTTAGAAAACAAACTAATATTTCTTTCTTGACTAACTTTTTACTTTAGTCAGACCTATGTGGTAGTATGTAATCTAAATCTAAGACTAACTATAGTTATCATAGTGATCAAAACGCCTATGTTGTTTCTCTAAAACGGCTCCCACGATTTTGATTGTACTTTTTGTACGAACTGTTGCACGCACCACGATCATTTACATCCGCTGAAACCGACGAGAGCAGCACAATAAGTTTGCAAAAATTTCGACGGAAATCAATTACAGGTCAGTTTTTACTTTCTGCCACCCACAGGGTAGGGGAAGTGTTGCAGTCGTGTACGAAACGCGGCAAATTATTACAGAACGGTTTATAATACTTTTGCATAGCATAATTGTGAACTTAACTATATCAACAATTCGGGAAACTCCAATGTTTGCAGAGCAACTCCAAGACGGATCCCATTCCATTCAGCCTCGAAAAATACCAGTAAACGATACGAAACATGATGTTCGGCAGACCGAATTAGTTGGGTCTTGGCCCTATGGAAAGTCATTGTTTCCCTAAACACCTTTCCATCTGAATCCTTTTGTTTGTACCTGTGGAAGTTACGCTCCGTAGTTAATAACAATTGTTACCTGTCCTGGACTTTCCCAAATATCTCTTCGCACTCCTCAATTTTAGATTCCTCTTCTCAACAGACAACTCCTTTCAAGTCAGTCATCTAACAGCTCTCACGATACAGCAGTCGTCTCCCAGTTCTCCCTACGATTCGTCTTGTGCACCTTGTGCGTGTTTATATACTCATAATCAACCTCGCTATTCTGTTAAGTATAATACAGTCCACACTCACATGTTCATTTATTTCTCAGTTTCAAGCTCCCCCATTCTTGGTTGGGCGCACATGATGTGACTAGAACGAGCTATTTTCTGTGTAAAACCGTCAAGTTACCAAATTCAAGTGAACTGAGTGAAAAGTAGATCCTATCAGTAGCTAAAGCGATGAAAATCGGAGATTGGGCTGGGGAAAGTTGTATGATGCATCGTACAAGATGTTTTTTCATAAATCACGCTCCTAACAATCAGGTTGGTAGCCCATGAAGCTAACAACATAATGGTAATTTAATAACAGTAACTTTTTTTCTCTCTGTGCCTACCTTGTACTTCCATAACAATACGCATCAACATTCTCAAAAAAGCGTCGTATTAACATCACCCATAGGCTAGTGACAAGTGTAGGAAACACATTATACTCCAGAAAATCAAGCCATTTGTCGATCGACTTCTTTCTTTTAATAGTTTCTGAGTCCTGAAGGTCCTGGTTTTTCTTGTAACTCCGTCCCTTATCACACTTCTCACCCCTCATTTTTGCCACCTCCTCACGGAACTCATACAGTTACACTCACTCGGTTTTTTGACGCGGGGGTGGTCACTAATAGCGGGTGTGGTGAAAGTCACACATACCGGTACTATGGAGAAAATTCAAGTTTCCCTTGTCAAGGCAGACGCTATGAAGGTGGCGTGGAGACTGACCAGGCTCGGAATAGCTAAGATGCCGCAGACGAGTAATGAGCACCTGGATATATTCAGGAACTCTGAAACCTTTTCAGAGCTGACATAATTGGGGCCCAAGCACTGATAGGAAATACGAAGTGCAACCAGAAGAAAGCCTATGAAACAGTGGTTCGTCGATTTTGGTCTCATAATGATTCAAACATGTACACAGGTGGATCTAAAACTCTGGAGAGTAGTGGGGGGGCGAATAAGTTGCTCTGGGAGGAGTGCCCTGGGTCCTGCTCCAACGGTTTCTGAAGTAGAGATGTACGCTATCATCGCTAGCGCCTTCATAATGCATGATAAAGACTATAGCAATAAAACTATCAACATAGTGAACTTTAGTCATGTGGCATTACTTACGGAGAGGGAATGCAGTATGCGGCTCAACACTATGTAAACTCTAATAGAGTTAATGTTTATTGGATTCCAGGGTATAAAGGGAACTCGAACTGAGAGAGCAGACCATCTTGTACCTATAGGGCTTCCCCAGTGTAGAACATCTCCGTCACTAGTAGAGAGGATTATGAGAGAATATGCCTGGAAAATGCATCACACGGTCTGGAATGCTGCGAGAGTGAGGCATTTCAAACATTTCATCCTTGTGCTAACACACGAGATTAGTCACCCTGTGGTCCCTTTGGGCACCCCCTTCTCAATTCGAGATTTCAACGATGGCGTTTTGAGCGGCCTTTCCTTTGGAACACTCATATTGTCTGCCTGTGAGGTTGCGGCCATTGACTCCTGCGAAGGACTGCAACATCAAGATGTATAACATTTTACCAAATATCATACGTCAATTAACGCCTGTCTTTCCTTGCCGCCGCCTGCTTCTCATTCTTACTTCGGATCGCAGAGGGATCAAGCGTCCCATCGTATTAACATTAGTTGTTTCGAACAATATCCTTTTTGTAGGCTCACAAATCGTGCGATTCCCTCCTTTTTTCGTCATTCCCCTCATCCGTCCTTCGGCCATTCCGGCAGATTCCTTTCTGCTCCTTTTTCCTCCTTAAGATTCGACACCTCCGCATTACGAAGGTAATACCTCACAAAATAAGTCTTATTTAGCATTACAGTCCACAATCATGTGCTATATATTGAGGAATAAGGGGTCGGTATACTCGTATTTGACGATTTGTTAGTTGTCAGTGATACGGATTTTCTGAAAATTGCCCATTCCGGAACCCATTTTTATTGACTTCAAAAATAATGGGCTCCTCCCGTCATCTTGTGACGACTGGAAATTGTGTATTACTCATCAGTTGTTCGGAACTGTCTGCACACAATATTCAATTAAAATCAGTTCGGCGGCGTGTTCAGTTTTTTGCTCGCTCTGAAAGTGAGGACTTGAAAGGTGAAGAGTTTGATTCAGGAACGGGATTTCAAGCGTGTTGTCTTCAACTGTTGACGCCTGCACGTCCCTCGACGGCAGAACCTCCGCTGCTGTTGGAACAATCCAAAAGTTGGAGGCAAACAGTTGGCAATTAAATGCGGAGGACGAGTTGTTTAGGCGCGCAACACATCCGTCGGAGGAGGAAGAGTCGACAGATTTAGATTAGAACCGAAACGAGAAGTAAACCTTTCGCCGAAGGAAGAAATGTGAAAGGGATTAAATGAGACGAGAGAGGGTGAGAGGGGGGAGAGTTGGAAGGGGAAATGGATGCTGGGTGTTGGACCGCAGAATTAGTTTAATTTAACCGCATTCCTCATTTCCGTCCCTGAGATCACACATTCAGCTCCGCTCAAACCCCTTAACAAGTTGTATTCGGGTGTAAACCGCAGTTGTTTTCCGTAACGGGAAACGCCGTTGATCAAAGTTTCCAGGCAACGACTTGAAGGGTTTAGTCAAACAGGAGCGAGAGAGTTGCTGCTGGCGGGTTGGGGAAGCTTTTCAGCCTCGGCACAAAGAAAGATCTGGAACGAGGGGCCTCCTCATTTGACGCGAAGCAATCACAATGCAATCTGCACTCCCATTATACTTTAAGAGACAATGCTTTTCGTAAGTGGAGCGCATTTCGCGAGGGATGAGGTGAAACTCGTAGATGCGACACACAACCGACGCAGACGGAAAGTCGCTACACTCGAGAAAGAGAAAGAGTGAGTAGCGGGAGGGTTGATGATGATGGCGAAAGGTTTTATTTAATCAACCAAGGAGAGATAAGTTAGTAACCTCTGGTCTTGTATCGGTTAATAACGTCTCTTTATAGGTTAATAACGTCTGGCCTCCGTCGCTAACATGTTACAAGTATTTGACAAAAGTAATAATATAAATTTAACGCGCACTGTAACACTTTAACCCATTATAATAATTTATTTAAATCTTTAAACACTTTCGATATCACCAACCTGAAACAAATATGATGATTTATAGGCATGTATTGGGTCATACAAGCCGTCCATTGGGTTCTCATTATAAACACTATAAATTGTGTTGAAGATCGAACTAACTATACAGGTACAGGAGGAGGAAAATAACAGAGGAGCACAATGAAGTACTGAAGTATTTTAGAGGAGTTTTTTGCCTATCAATCCCGCTCATGTAACGCTAGGGACCATTTTCACCAACTTAGTAAACCGCGGTTATTTTCGGCTAACGCTGACTAACCGATCGTCTTTTGTTAAAGTAAAACTGGCGTCAAACCGCGGTAAGATCTTAATCAGTACTATCGAGCGATTTAATATCGTTAAAGAGTTTTCTGTCAGGCAAAAATACGTAAAATCAGCCCTTACGTTTTTGCATAAGTATCCCAGTAAATTTGAGTATGGTAGTACATAAAACAGAGCGTATATGTCTCGCCTCACCACCCTGGTTACCCTCGTACCAAAGTCCCGCTTAATAGGTGCGTCACGCCATATTATGTTTAGAACATAACTTTCTGAAATTGGGCGGTCAGCGTGGACTAAGCGCGATTAACCACACATCAGGCCGACATCTTTTATTACGTCTCAGTTTGAGTGCTAGTATCATGGCGATAAACTGTTTTTTATACTACTATTACTGTTTCCCCTTTTTTTATCACGATGCTCGCGGGCATCTGGCTTTCGAAGAGATCATGATGATTATTATTATTTCTCCTCAGACGGACACGGAAAAGCTCTAATGACGAATAATTTTGACAATACCGATTTCTTACCCTCTTCACCATTACGAGAATATTGTAGTGTGCCGCCATTCCTATACATCCTCCCATACTGCCCAGCAGTAGAGAGCCGATCAAAGATACTAACTCTGGGTCTGCAAGCTCCAGCCTCTTCTGGCTGATCACTGCCCGGGCAAATTGAGCAACGTGCGCCAGGTCCTCCAGTTTTCCTCGGAATGCAACATGGAGAAGACAAACGCCTCTCATGCACTGCCAGCCTGCCCACCCTTGGCATAAAAAAATGGTATGGGAGTGGCCCACCCTTGGCAGTTTGGACTTATGGGCCAAGTGGGCCTTCTGGGCTGTGTCCCGCTTGTCTTGCCACCTCCCACCAGTCACAGCCCTTCTTTTCCTATTCCAGTGGCCGTACTCTAGTTACTCTGTTGCAGGATACAGCTCCCTCCATTCATCTACATGAAGGTGGATTTGGATAACACTTTCCACCACCAATACTGCCTCCAGAAAAATCATGCAGTACGAGCAAGCGATGAGGAGTGCACACCTTCTCTGCACCACTGCCATCCGCTTTTTGTCACAGGTATACTCAGTATATCAGGCCATGTCTCCGCTCCACATAAGAAGATGGAGTCCATGGCGATCATAAGCCCGTCGTCCCTCTGGTTTTGTCCATCAACCAGGAAAGAGCCGAGAGCTACTGTGTCCGTGGCACATGCTGCTTTCCCATAATGGAAACCAAACCATTAAACCCAAATATTGAGCTGCTTACGTTCTCTGCAGCTCCACGGTATCTGAACGAATGGGAAGGAGAGTCTCCATTTTTCCCATTGTCATCAGAGCTAGCTCGGTCTTCTACAGGGCGAGGGACAGCCAATGAGCTCCCATCAATTCACTCAGGCCATGCTCCGATCCAATGCCATAATTTCCTCGGAATATGAATCTTCGCCTTTGACCACCAGACTACGATTACAAGGGTGCCTAAAATGGGAGTCAGGCGGTACACAAATATTATATGAACCAATATTTACTGCCGCCACATCATCTGCATACCCCCCGGATAACATCGTCAGGCATCTCGAGATGAAGAAGGCCATTGTACGCCACATTCTACGGAGTCAACCCAAGGATCGACCTGGGCAGCACGTGCAGTGACATCGCTCCTGTACCATCCCTGGGCTGTCTCTCGAGTACCCTCTGAAACTTCCAATTCGTCTTTCCTGTTTAGTCGTCATACGAGCCTCCACCACTTCTGGTATTCCGATATTTCCAACACAATATCAGTTAAATTTTTTTTTTTTTGGTACGAGTTAAGAAGGTTTAATTTATGTGTTTTACTGCTGTAAATCTGTGTGGAAATAAAAATAAATACTATTGCTACTACTTATTAATGGTTTCGAAATATTGTGCCTTGCGTACGAAAAACTTATCTGGAATGGCACGAAATTGAACGGGAAATCGAAGCGACTTTCCACGGAGGTTTGCAGACTCCTATTTTTTTTTTCAAGCCTCCTTTTATTTTCCGGCATCGGCTTTTCGAGACCGATCGTTAGTTATCATTAACTTGAATTTCCTCCACTGCGTTCCCCTCTTATTAGTCGGCAGCCATATTTTTTTTCTTTTTAGCGCATCCACCCTCAAAGCCCCACTTCCTTATTCGAGCGGCTCTTGTTGGCCCCTTCTTAAAACTAACCCCTTTTTTAAAGAGGGTGCACCACCCCTGTTTTAAATGCTCTCATTCCACACTCTTGTCTCTCCAGAGGCACCCCCTCTCGCCCTCAACCATGAGACGCGCCTCGTATTGATCAGCGTGCAGTACTTAACAACATAGTTGATATTGATCGCGGAGAATATGTCCCGCCAAAAGTGGAGCCAGGTTCGTCGTTTTTCGTTTTTTTTTTTTTTTGTTTTGTTTGTTGGATCCTCGCAAACATGAGCGTGAATCCATGGCGGGTCAGGACAACGCTATTTATTCGAGCGAGATGAGGTGTTACTAGCGACGAAATAGTCGCACAGTAGACGAGAGTGGAATGTGTTGATTTCGAAATACTGTTCGCATTTGTGAAAGAAGATTGAGAGCGATAGTTCAGAGTGACACGCGACACATCCTTCGACTGGCAAAGGGAATGAGGACTAACGAGGAAACTGTTGGAATACATGATTTCTAATAGAGTAAGAAAAAAGGTTGGTCTCGTCCCTTGCACAATGGAAGGACCTTTCCCTCAGCCAAACGAGCGTCCGGCGATTTGTATCACTCTGGCAACTGATAAATCTGCTTCCGTTCAGTTTATATGAACTTCGTTCTACGTAGAAACTGGTGGCGATTAAGGTTCTAGAATTGATTGAATTACTTTGACTTATACTACGACCAAGTAACCAATGCATGACTCCGTCGACTTGATTTTTCTAAGAAGGCTTACTACTCGTTAAACCGGTGGGACGAGACAGGTGGTTATTATCGTTTCCTAGGTATTTATTGATGCTGAGTCGGATAAGACTGGTCTGGGAAGTATTGGACTGCATCTAGATGGAAAATATCTGACGCATTACACTGCTTTCCTTAACTCCGCGTACAATACACGATTCTTACCGCTCAAGTTACTAATGCGATATTGGTTTCTCTTTCTTTATACTAGGAAATGTGCTTAAAGTAGAGATTAGTATCCTTTTTGGATGACTGGCGTTATCTCAGATAATCAGTACGGTTTTCGCGAGGGAGTGTGTATTGAAAATATTAAAATAAAATTAATTGAATAGCAGCACTACTGATAAATCGGGTGTCCTGGGGTTTTTTGCATATCAGAAATGCGTTTGATTCGGTTAACCATTTGAATTTGCTGCGCAAGTTGTATAAATATCGGATGAGGGGGTTGCCGTGGGAGTTGACTCGATATTATTTGTTGGACCCTCCACAGGTAATCAGAATTAATGGAGCTTTTAGTTTTGAAGTATTATCAACCTGCGGAGTGCCTCAGGAAACAGTGTTTAGCCCTATTTTGTTTTTATTGTACATAAAGTAATTATTAATAGAAGGCGAGGCGCTGGGCTTTGCTGATTGCGTTTTATGCAAGGGATTAGCAGCGCTTATTGCAATGAATTATAATTTGTTCTCAGTTAAGCACTGAATGGATACACATTCTCTGGACCTTAATGTTGACAAGACGTCACTAAAACGGTTTTCTTTTTCTAATCGGGGATTTACCGCGTAATTGTGACGACTTGCCGTTGTCTTATAAATATAGGTACCCAAGTGTTGTATTTGATCGCAATATGGAATTTGATATACACATTGAGCCCGTGCTTGTCAAAATGAGAAAGTTATTCAATGTGCTTAAAGAGGCTAGACTTTTTTTGCGTTCTACTTACTTTATTAAAAATATCTGGTGCGTAGCAACACACTACTTTCCGCCACCCCTTTAAGCTCGAACACCAGCTACATAGGCGGGCGCTATATCTTCGTTCAACGCATTTTTACAGGAACATTTATGGAGAACTAAATGTAGGGACTAGTTAGCTGAGAGTACTCCGAAAGTTTGATCGAAATCGTTAGAGCCGTTTTTGAGAAAATTGGAATACCGATAAATTAATATTCGACAAATCTCCTTTTCTGTGTTAACTTGGCTTATATCTCCGTTCAACATACATATACGGAAATAATTATGGAGAACGAAATGTTGGTATGGGTGAATATAAGACACGCCATTTGGTGAAGAAGTTACCCTGGAATTTACGGAAATGTTCGAAAAAACGTTATTTTCGACCTATTTTGATTTTTATCTCTGTTCAATGGACCGTCACAGGAACAGTTATTGAGAACAATATGTAGGTATTAACTATTTGAAAACATCCTGTGAGTTTGGTGAAAACCGCTGAAGCCGTTATGCCAAAAAGCGTAAAAAACCTATTCTTGCTTCAGGGGCCCATATCTCCGTTCACCGTATTTTCATGGAGATATGTATAGAGAAGAAAAGTTAGGTATTGATTAGGAGAAGATAATATGAAAGTTTAATCAAAATCGTTAGAGCCGTTTTCGAGAAAAATGCGAAAAACCCTAGTTTTTGGTACATTTTCGTCCCCCACCCCCCTTTCCATCGGCCGAAATCGTCCATAACCTTATTTTGGTGTCTACAAAAAATAACGAACAAAACAAAAAAGAACCAGCTCAATCGGATCAGCCGTTCTCCTGCAAATCGAACTACAGACACACACACACACACACACACACACATACACACGGACCACGCGCCGAAATTAGGTTTTTTAGACTCAGTAGGGTCTGAAACGTAAAGATCTGAAGAAAACCCAAATTTTTTTTTTTGGGCCGATTACTATACTTTCCTTCCCTTCGGGTAGCGGAAAGTAATATGGTATTTCAGTCGCTCAAAACATAATTATTCGAACCGCCCTTAGGAGAAATTCCCGATACCCAAAAGCTCTGCTTTACCGGGAGAGTAGGGTGGTTTATTATTCGTTACAACCCCCCCCCCCTCATCAAAATTTGATACTTTACGTTTCCAAAAATCCGGATTCCAAATCTGCAATGCCCGTCCGGGCCGCTTCGTGTCTTAAAGACGGTGTAAACAATCCGTTCTGTCGAACAAAAATCCCATTTGTTATCTGAATGTGCCCGCCTGCTCGCCGATCCGATTGGACAAAGCTCGTGGTTGTTAAGGGCAAAAAATTGTTGAAAAATTAACAAAAACGCGATTTTGGCAATTTTATCGGAAATACGTCCTATTAGGTATCATTTTCAAGGTATTTTTAGATGCTGGGTCAAATGTAACAATTCTCAGAGGTGTAGGACTGCGTCTATACCGAAAATAGAGAAAGAACAGTAATTATAGTGAGCCAAAGTCTACTAATTGAAAGAACTCGCAGGACGATAACTACAGCGAAAGTAATCGTTTCATCATTTATACTTACTCTCTCCCGTCTCATCAAAACCTCCATTCAGCTCAACTCGCCACGTCGTGCCAATGGCCTTAAGGCGGGCGTACTGGCGCCTGCAATATTTAGTTTTCGTCGTTCCATTGTAGTCAGGTCATGTTTAGTATGGTTTACTGGTATTTTTCGATGCTGAATCGAATAGGATGTGTCTCGGTAGTGAGAGACTACCTCAAGCTGTGCTAGAGAATAATAAACCGTTGTTTAATCATTTGCAGCGTTTTTGCATTCAGAACTGGTATTCGACGGGAGCACAAGTGTTCTTCTGTCAACACGCGAACTAGATAGCGAGGAAACGCGCTTATTACAAGGCTATACGTTTCTTTTGTGCTTGTAAAATTAATCCTGATGTTTTTAGAAATTCTAAAAATTACGAAATGAGAATCTAATTTCTAAAATTTCAAGTTCAGGGGCATATGGAGTTATTCGTATTCAGTTTTAATAGTGAGACTTCGTTGGTAAAATAAGTACTAAGCTAGTAATGAGTGTAATTTGTCATTTTAATCTAGTAACGCAGTTTTTGTCTGAGAATCCACAACCACCAGCAACCACAAGTTCGTATGAACTTATTTTCATGGTGGACGGGAGCTGATGTGTTCATTTCATACACGTTTTTGTTTTCCTCCTATCGATTAATAAATAGATATGCTCTTCATTCAACACATGGCTGATTCAACTTTATGTTATAGAACTCCACATTCTATAAGGTAAGGCTGACAGCGCTTATCGGTTCGGACTTTATTAGGCTGCTGCTACTTATCGCACGACGTTCACTGAAGTATAGGCAATTGGTGGGACTAGAAAAGTAAATTTTTCGATAACGCTAGTCGTTAGGGTTCTGAAATTATAGACGTAAAACTGCGAAAATGTTGGATGATAAAACGACGTTAGGTTGAGTTACAGAATTTCTGTACTTGCTCCGGATCATGTACATTATAAAACAGTCATCGTAGGCAGATGATTGGGCTATCATTATGACTTTTTTGGGAGCCTAAATGTCATGTGTGCGAGATTTCTAGAGAACGAACTGCAGTAAAATCGACTTTTGTCGAAAATTTGTTATTTTATTGTCCTGCTCTCGTCGTATTAATAGCCTTAATTAATTGTTCACCTTTAACAACAAATTTAATCAAAATTCCTTACAGCAGCTTCTTATTTTGAGTTTTGATCACTATGGCAACCATAAAATATTTTACAAAGGGCTAAGGAATGTAAAAAGACATGACCGGCGCCTGATAACGATGTTCTGATTTGTAATTCGTATTCAGCATATTCTAAAAAGTGAAGAACGAAATGTCGCGGGAGGGAGGACATGGCGCGTCGTCGGCACATTAGAGGGATGCGTCTTCAATTCAATTTGAAGAGATCCAACTCATGTGAGTTCGAAGGGCGCCGCCGATAGGGGTGAACGCTTGTGAACACCAATTCCACCGCATTACGAAATTTATGCGGAGTTAGATCGGTGTATAAATGATATTACTGTGTACTTCTGCGTGTAGGTACATGATTGGAGTACCAACTGAATTTTTGCGAAGGAAACAAACTGCGCCAAAATCGATTTTCGTCGAAATGTTTGGTAATTTATTATGCTGCTTTCGCCATTTTCCAACGGATGGGAATTTTATGGCATTGTCGTCTTATTAGGAGCTGCCCATACACAAAATTTAATCAAAATCGTTAGTGCCGTTTTTGAGAAAAAAACTATTTGTTGTTTTGATGTTTGTTTTGGGCTGATTTTTCTCATACCTTCATTTTGGCGTCTCACGGTGACCTGCGGGATAGATATAAAGTTTGAGCTCATTTGGTTCAGCCGTTTCCTCGCACGCGTTCACAGAAACGTTTGTTTCGTTATCTAATGACTGTTTCTGAACCCTGAACGAGGGTTATGCCGCTCTATTGTCATGGAGGTTGCGGTTTCGCTAACATTTAAGAAGCCAGCTACTCGCGCAGGATCCACCCAACCCAGACCTTGCGGAGGTATGGCAGGTATTTAGGTCGTTCTCCCGGCGGGGAGCTGTTGCTCCGCGTTCACAGACACACATACCATTTTTCTAGTATTGTTTTTGTGACTCAGTAGCTAAGGAGTAAAGGAGTAAATCATTCAGAAATTATAAGCAACGGGGATTTAGCCGTATGGCCAACAACTGCTGGATGCGCACGAGACCTTAAGAGAGATAAACACAACTCATCTTACCTTGCTGACTTCATCCCTTAGGCGCTGCTTTCGACGATGAGCACGAAAGACGAGGATCTGGGCCAGACCGGACGAGGACTCGATCGTTTGTGTCGGACGTCGCCCCGCATTTCCTGCCGACGGCTCAGCTGCTACGTCGCTCCATCCAGCTGACTGCTGCCTAGCCCCAGAGACCTCGACCAAGACGAACCCTCCAATTGCCCTTTTTTTCCTTCTGATTCAATTGTTTTCCCCCTTTTTTTTATCCGTCGTCCCTTGTTTTATTTCGACGCTGCGGCGGGGGCTCAAGGTGTCGCGTCTCGTTCGCTCCGAAGCGCATCTGTCTGTCTGCCGGGACAAACGAGAGGCGTCCCACTGGAAACAACGGCCGTTCCGTTCGAATATAATTACAATAACAAAAGGAGGCAAAACGCGAGCTGAGCGACGGTGATGATATTAACGGGAAGCCTCCTGTGTTTTAGACAAAAGGATCCGAGATCCGCCGCAGTCGCCTGTTTAATTAGGGTTTTCCAGTTTCAACTTGGACGCCGCCGCCAGTTCTCTTTTGTTGAAAATCCACGACAGATGCGCGAAGGTAGTCGTCTGAACCACGCGACCTTCCCCCCTCAACGCCCTGCAAACTGCGACCGTAGAACCCTCGCTCGGTAAAGAAATATCCCCAGGTAACGTCATTAGCGAAAATGATTCCTGTTCACGTCGACAGCGCTCGTCCACAGAACGGTACGAGGAGATATCCCCAATTGGCGGTACAGGGAGTTGAATTTTGAAATTAAAAAGTGGCAGACTAAGCTGCTGTGGGAGGGGGAGGGGGGGGGTGACTAAATTGTTTACCTCAACTGGTCTGGCGTAAAGCTTCACAACTTTGCTCAAGCCGTAAAACTCCCTGTTCTGGGCTGAGAAGTTAGCTACATATTCATAATTGAAAGTTGACCTCTTGCCCACAAGTTCAGGATGTTCGCAGACACGAATATGAAATCAGGAGAACTATTAGCTTCTCTTCGTGTTAAACGGCTCTGCTCTGCCTCGCGCAGACATTGTACGTGACCTTGGTGTAATTTTCGAGTCAGTTTATTATCATTTCCTTGTCGATGAGATACGCAGCGAGGCTATGAGGAATCTTGACTTCATATTTAGTATATTTCATCTTTAGTCGTTCTTTTTGATGCCTTGGCCTTACCGATGTTATTTGTGCACCTTTCCACTCTGATCCCAAAGATCGGATTGAGCGCGTGCAGCAAGAATGAATTCGATTACGACGTCGATGACGACTTTCTTGCTTAGGTTGCTCCAAAATGCGATCCAATGCCCTCCTCTCTGTGGTAGACTAGATTTCAGCTTTTTATGAGACCAGACTTGGGCAGGTTTTATGTATCCCCTTAGCACCAACTAACTATCCGTTCAATGAGCCCTTACTTATGCTCTGAAGAGAATTTAATAGCCTTTTCATTTCTCACCACGATTTGTACATTTTTGCAATATACCTGCCTTCAAGAGGTTCCCTATTGAGCACACGTGAAGTATTTTATATATTCTTTTTTACTTCCGTCATTAACATTTCAGATTGTATTTATTTTGATTGCTCTTCAGATTCTCCCTTTTACATTTAACAAGAGTCGGAAACTGAACTACCGTGATGTTTCCAATTTCCTTCACAATTTAAGAATAAGACTTTTTTTCAATGTTACTATGTTATTGCGCTTAAGCTTGTGCTCGTAAAATAAAATGAACAATATCTAAATCGAACGTTTTTCGTTTGTTTTCAAAAATTATTCCCGTTCAAAATTTAACATAAAATTGAAAACAGTTCGACATAGATATCGTTCCTCTGATTTCTGTTTTTTTTTTACTTTCCTTGGCTCTACGAAGTAGAAAGGAAAGTTATGTAATCGGCTGAAAATTTTTTTTTGAGTTTTCTTCAGATCTTTACGTTTCAGACCCTCCTGAGTCCGAAAAACACTATTTGGGAAAATGGTCTGTGTGTCTGTGAACGATTTTTAGAGAAAACGACCGTACCAAATCCACTCAAACTTGATATCTAGCCTGCAGGTTACCATGGGACGCCAACATAAGGGTATGAACAAAATCCACCGAAAGTTACCTATAGTAGTCATAGTGATCAAAACAACAAATTTTTTTTTCTCAAAAACGGCTCTAACGATTTTGATTAAATTTTTTATATTGGTAGCTCCTAATATGTCAACTATACCATAAAATTCCCATTCATAGGAAAATGACGAAAGCAGCACAATAAATTACCAAAACTATCGACGAAATCGATTATACCGCGGTTTTTCGAGAAAACAACCGTACCAAATCAGCTGAAACTTGATGCCTAGCCTACAGGTTGCCCTGGGACGCAAAAATAAGGGTATGGGCAAAATCCACCGAAAGTTAACTATAGTCATCATAGTGATCAAAACACCAAATTTTTTTCTCAAAAACAGCTCTAACGATTTTGATTAAATTTTTTATATTGATAGCTCTCAATGAGGCAACTATACCATAAAATTCCCATTCGTGGGAAAATGACGAGAGCAGCACAATAAATTATCAAAATTTTCGACGAAAAGCGTTTTTAGCGCAGTTTTTTCCTTATAAACTCCGCTGAAAATTTTGAAGAATGTTAAAAAAATTGGTATTGTAGTCCAATCCAATACCTAACGGGTGAGTGTTTAAAAACACTCATGAGATACATGGTGCTCACTCCAGAAATTCCTGAATTTCAACTACCGCCGTTTCGCTTACTACCAGTTCTAAACGTTTTTACCCAATAACTCTGCAAAAGTGATTACTATCCTTCTTCAAGAAATTTGGGTTTACAGCCTCATTAATTATCTGTGTACCAATTGCTCAATAATGGTCCTGCAAAGAGTACGAGCAGCACAATAAATTCCGGAACTGTAAGCGCTACCGCTTCCTGCTGCCGTAAAGCGTTGTTTGACCAAGTTCAAATGAAGTGAGTGATAAATGAATTGATTAAACAGAATTAGCCTTGTAAAAAGTGAATTGACGTTGAGCTAAGGAAAGTTGTGTGTTGCAACGCACCAGATATTTTAACTGCGACCATCCTGAACTGGCGGATAAACGGTTAAACTTTCGATGTGTCCAGTGAATAAGTACTGAACTTCAGCCCATTTTGAACAAAGTGATACGCTGTACGTACTCGCGCTGTGTTACGACGCATTTCGACGGAGAGTTGTGTTTTTGGGAAAATCTCATTCGACGTTTTCCAAATCTGATTTTTGGATGCTTGCGCTAGATCTTTGTTCAACAGATGGTTACAGAAATAGCGTGGATTGTAGAATGTAGGTAAAGGCTGCTAGAAGACAATCCATCAAGTTGGTCGAGTTTGAACTCGATCGTAATGTGAAAATACGCTGCGAATTAATATGCAACGTTTATTACTCTATAGCGACCTATCCCAATCAATCCAGCGCCGAAAAATATTAGGAGTATAACATGTCTATCACAACAATCCGGGAAACAATGTGTGTAGAGCTCGGACGTGACCTGACTACAACGAAACTGCGAAAATTAACACATTCTAGGCGTTGCTAGGCAATTGGCATGATGCGACGAGTCGAAGTGAGATGGGAGGCAGAGCACAGGACAGGGAGAAACGATAACTTTGGCTAAATTGTCTCTCGAGTTCCTTCAAATACTAGAATTTGCCTCACTATTTTTACTCTGATTTCATTGTTCCATCTAAATGCAGTGCTACGATTCTTCGACCCAGCATTGACTCATACTTAGGAACGGACGACAAACTGCTAAAACTTCGTTTTTGCCTCATTTTTCCCCATAACAACCACAGGTTTCGTACGATAGGTTTGCCGAGTAGGTACAACTTGAGCCCAAATGGAATTTTCGGATGGCCACTGCAGATTTTGAATCCCCATGCATTGAAACGTGAAGTGAGAGAGGGATGTGTAAAAAAAAAACGTTCTCGTCCGAAAATGGGTGCATTACTCAGAACGAAAACACGATTTTTTGGCACATTTTCGTAGTTACCTCCGTTCAACAGACAATAGTAATGACGAAACGCACTCAAAATATAACAAGTCTGTTTCCTGGTCAAAATGACTGTTACTGAACCTTCTCGCATGTCATGAGGAGAAAAAAAGATTTGGAGTTTTGATGGCTATAGTAACTACATTTAGTTGTTCGCCAACTTCGCTTCAATTCTTTTGGCGTTCTCTTGAAATCGTACAGCTCACGTTTATATACAATTGAACAACTTTATTAAATGACTCCTCCAGGAATTGGAACCAAAAACTCAGATCAGAACGCACTCTTTGCGGGTCAGTTTATTGCAGTGATAAGAGCTGGATTTACACTACTGCCGGCGTTTAAAAGAAATTTTAGAGGGTCTGGTAAAAATATGTGACTAGTTCGTTCGCTGTGCTAATTTTGCGTAGATAAGATCGACGAAATATCGCCCTGGGAATCAGAAATAGCTGATGCCGATCATATCCGATTCTGTATCATACAGGTCTGTTCATTGTCAAAATTACTGTTCCTTAACACCCGTAAGAGAGTTATACGTATCCGAAGTCATGAAGGTTGCGATTTTACTATTACGCAAGAGCAAGACCAAACCCAGTGCTGTCTCGTTGTTGCGTGTGTATTACCGTACAGAGGTATGACCCTGGGGAATTCGTGCCACCTAGGTGGACTTCTGAATCTGGTTTCCCGCCTGACCTAACTATTTACTTGGGTGGAAAGTTACAAAGAGCAGATCAACTGTGACCATGTATCTTTGCCATGGTCTTTGCAAACTGGGCGAAACGGTTATAGGCTTCCTTAACAGCAGTTGATGCTGGGAGGTTTGTCTGCTCTTCCAAGAACCGTCGCTCACTGTTGTAGGAACGACAGTGGAGCAGCACGTGGTTTCTTGATTCCTCTGCACTGGAGGCTCAAGTCATGCAGGGTAGTCTTTGAGAGAAAAGAAGTGCTGCCTTGCATTGAAGCCACCAGGTCTTGTAAAGAACTGGCTCAACCCGCTTTCTCCTGAGATGTTCACGGATGTTGGGAAAAAAACTCAAACGCCTGACATCGAAACGCTCACCATCATCCCTTCGGTGGCCCAACCACACAGCAGTACACAAGAACAGACCCAGCGTAGATCCGTCCCTCATTATCAGATCACAGGCTTTTCCACAGTCACTAACAGCTGTGACTACTGATAGACTTCTCTCTACTTCATGTTGAGTCTATGACACATTATTTTCACGGAATGTGTGTTCCTTAACTGGTTCCTTAAAGCTTGACTTTAATACGTATCGGTATACAACACACATGCCTTATACTTAGCGAATATAAAAGCGCAGATTTGCAAGAAGTGCGTCTTGTTCTTGTAGTGGATAATATAGGTTTTGCTCATACATTGAGGGTGAAGTATGGTTCGAAACGAGAACCATACTGATATTGTAGTAACTAGAAAACAACAGGTGTGACTCTCACACGAAGCACAAAAACGCATTTCCAGGAGGTTTTTTTCATCTTTTTTTAATAAATAAACACGTAAATGTATATGTGTATATATCTTACATGTATAACAAGAGAGAAAAAACAAAACATGAACAGCGATTGACCGTTTTCGTGTTAAGTTTCTTAAAACTAAAAAAAAATGCCTGAATTCCCTTTAGAAACAATTTGTTAAATAACGAGTTTCCACGGCCGTTCAAAAACGAGGAAATAAACAGTAATTCTGATATTATTCGTAGATTTAATGAAATAAAACAAAAAAAAACAACAAAAAAAACCTCATAAGGAATAGGATATTTACGTATAATTCGTGTTGAGGTTTTGGCATTGAAATGAGGAAACGATGGAAGATGAGGTTAAAACGTGGAGGCGACGACGGCGGAGCGTTTGTCCCTGTTTTTGCCTCTCGAAATGCTCCTCGCTTTGAAATTAGCCGCATTCATCAAGTGCTGTCAACATAACAGACAATAACATTAAAACGCAATTTAGGCTTTTTTTTTATAAATCGAGTAAACATTCTAACTAATCTTGCATTCCTCGCCAATGGGAAAAATAGATATTATTCTACTGGACTAATAGAGAATGGCATAAGACTGATATTGTAATACTGCAGGTTATTTCATCATAAACTGCTACGAAGAAAAACAGTTGGCTCCAAGGCCACTGCTGATTACAGTGAACATTCCAGAAATTTTTAATAATTTATTATCGTGATTTTATGAATATGAACCCACCAGTAGTCACAGCGAGGGGTTTTCTCTCACACGTCTCTCTTTATAAAAAGATTACCTGAAATACACGCTAGAAACATGAACTCAATATCTGGAGGGAACTGTGGACTATAGCAATCGTAGACATAGGTTAACTTCCCACCAGCTGATATCGTCTCCTATTGTTCTCTCAAGATAGTTCAACCAGGCACATCATAAGGTATCTCAACAATAAGATAAAACACCCACCCTGGCCATCTTGGATTGTTTGGAGGCAGCCATGTTCAACGGAGATATCTTTTCACCCAACTCAAAGATGTCGCGCAATAAAAAGTTTTCACTCATATGCAAATTCATTCCAGAGCCGAGAACCTGCGAACATCAACATAATAAGCGAGTGGTCCAAAATAGTTCGGAAACACAATTACGTCACAAAGACCAATTGTAAAAGTTCACCTGACAAAACGCGTCGTACTGCTTCTTTTTACTCCACGAATCTAAAGACAGAGCTTCCTGACCGAATTTCACTTGGATGTTTGGCAACTCGTCGCACTGAAACATAAGAAAGGAAGATGGCTAGAGGTCATTTGATGTAATCCTCCCCACTGTAACAGGATCAAGTCACAAAAAGTGAAATATGATAATTCCCCAACGTTTTTGTGTGAAGTAAAACGTATTCGGATTCATGTTGCACAACGAAGGAGCATTGATGTTCCACAACTTGGAATTACAGATGATTGATCTTTGTTCAAGGTGTTTCTCGTCATCACTCATTGTAAGTTTTCATACAGGGTGAACGGTTGACCAATGTGCACGGCATTAAGCCCCCTACACTGTAGCAAAATCATGGAAATTTTAGGGGGCAACCGCTTGAAGACCGCAGATGACGCAGAAATCAGTCTCTTAAGTTCCCTGGTTCAATTCCCAAGAAAGATTGATAGTATCTATTTATTTTGAACTAAATAAACAAAAATAAAAATAAAAATGGATTTTGAAAACACGCTTGGATGACAAAAACCTAATTGAAGGCACCAACACATTTGCTGGCTGTCTTCAAATACTCATTCTGGTTCACTCGTTAGACACAAACGGAATTAGATACACCCCAAAGAAAAACACTGGCATATCACAGGAAACATCATCACAAATCAAACATGGAGAGGACCACGCCAGGAGGGTAGAAGAGGACTGTCAGGCGTTAAGCAGCTACACAACAAACTGATCCAAAACCTGAAACAGTATTTCTCCTACATCAAAACAGGTCAGTTTCCTTATCAAATGACAGTTCCTGAACACCCCAATGAGGGTTATATCAGTCATTCTGATCGTACTGACCATGAGGGCAGAAAAATCGAAGAAAAAGGAAGAATTGGATTTTCCAAGTTCGCCGAATAGCTCACCTTCAGCTGGCAAGCTCCTGATAAAGAACAGAATTAAAGGAGTGAGGAAAACGTGGGCGACTCAACCTACTTTTCCTGACCAGGTAAACAAGGCGCCAATGCCGTACTAAGCAGGAGAGCTGAAGAAATCAAGAGGTTCTTGGATACGTCCCGACACAGGAACCAGACAACTCCTCACAGTTATAATTGATGTAGAAAAAATAGATCGGTCGAAAACGCTCCAAATCGACGCGATCAGACAACGGGAATGGGAGGGTACAGATATGGGGGGGGGGGATAGACGGAAGGCAGTATAAAGGCCCTCACTGACCTCGGGCGACCACCTTCAAACTATGACCAGTAAACTCAAAACATTTCTTCCGAATTGAACAGTGGAAAATACTACTTACGAAGCGCCCCAGAGACTCAAGGGTTTTATGACAATACACGACCAGATCAGCCCAAACACTTATTTACAGAAAACACACCCTCAAGGAACAAATTACCAGACACTACAAATCCACACCTAGCCCTGTCCTCAAGAGCATCAATTGCAAGTGGCCCATCAATACTAACAGAATGGACAAACGCTAGTCAACAAGCATAACAATCTGATGTGATTTGTAAGCGCTGCCACATGACGAGTTACAAAAGACTTCAACTATCAACACATGTCACACAGTCAGAAAATTCCTCAACACTACTGAATGAATGAGGATCTTGGTTACGGCCCAACTTCATCCTGAACCCCTATCACAATAAAAATGGTAGAAACTACAATTCTCCACAACTTCTTTCCTATTTCTATACATTTGAGGTAGAGTGCAACCACCCATCGCTCATAGATATACCGCATAATTCAAGTTCAATTCCTGTAAGTACCACGCAGTGCAAAGGCTATAAAGAAGGAACCCTCCAGTGTATACTGGCTGCTGGTCACTGTGGACAATGCGAAACAAGTCTTCTTCACCCATCCCAGGTGGGTCGAGCCCCACTGCCGTCTCCAGGAGGTAGTGAGGGAGCTCCAGTCACCCACAGTCACAGGTAAGATGCTGGAGAGTGAAGGTGGGAGGTAGTGCATAGATTCATCCGGACTGCGCTCACCAAAAAAGAAGAGGAGGGATTCAATGAGTAGTGGCATCTGGATCTTCGTGGACTGTATTATCACGGCTTCACTCCGAAGTTATGTGGTTGAGGCAATGACGTATACGAAAGGAGCCTGTGTGCGCTCGACAAATTATTTTCATTGTGACACAGCTGAAAGGTTACCAATCGCACGATGCCTGCAAAGTTTGGGGACATTTGTGAGGAGCCGACGGGAAGCCCCTGGTTACAAATAGGGTTCAGCGGACCCTAGGAAAGCAGTGAATTAGGGTTTAATTGACATCTGCCAGTCAGTATGTGTGAGGGCTTTAAGAAGAAAGCAGCACTGATAACGCTCAGCGGTGAAGATAAAATAACAAAGACTGAAGACTTGTGACAACTCGTTTGGATGTGTCGCAATCTCGAAGCGCCGATTCATTCTCCAACTGTCATCAGATCGAACACTGGTCATCAGAATTCCGACGAATTTGCACTTTTACTGGTCACTGAGTCATCATCTCAACTATTCATTTCGCGTTTTTACTATTTGTGCATTTGATAATATTACTGAGTATAGCATGACTGAAGACCCCTTGAACAGCACGACTAAAGCGTCTCACTCGAAGTGCATCCCCAATGGTCACAACTACCTCAACCTCAACACCTGCATATCGTGATCATGGTCTGAAACTCTTTTCTTTTTACATCTGGGCTTTGTGCGGACATTTCTGCAGAATATTCTACTTTATTTCGTTTCAGCCTTGAGAAGAGACACATTTGTATTTCTTTCTTTTTTGTTCGAATTCATTTATACCTAACGTTAGAAGGAGCTTCTTATTGATTTATTTTTATACTTTTTTCGTTTTGGTAATTATATCAAAGACATTCAACAAAATTTGAGGTCTGAGGTGAAAAAGTATTTGAGGTACTGAAACCTCTCTTCCGATCGAGAACAGAGCATCTTCCAACAGCTTCTTCTGATCACCCTACTTTAAACCATTTGGTTTAACCATTTGGAGCTAATTCTTCAGTTTCGAGTTGAATCTTTTTCCATATTTTCGAACATACTCTGCGTACCCTGGTCATTTCACGTACTTCATTACCATAGCGCTTCTGTGTGGAATTATGCCAAAATGAGGATAATACAGTCCACTGTTGGTCCAGAGTTCAGTCACAGTAGAGTCCACGTTCGGGAATCCAAACAAACTATAAAGTGTTAAAATATTTATACATGAACGTTTATAGGCTCATGGTACCTCAAGCTGAAGCTAACCCGTGTTTAATACGACTCAACTGCAATTAGAACATCCCTCTTCCCCGTCGACAGACATTTTACCTCGCTGACATTGCTTACACACTAAATCATACAAGCTGTTGAAATATCGTTTCGCAACTCACTTCAATAAAACGCAGTATGTCACGAAAACTAGATCGTTGAGTTTTCCTGTCCTTCTTCGCACGATATTTGTGGGAATCCGTAGCCAATTGCCGAAGTTTGTCGAGAAGGCCGTCTGATACCTGTAAATTGCGATAAAAATGACAGTAGAGTTGGTTCAAAGCGTATCATTTTTGTATTGGGCTATTATTTGATGAACCCGCAACAGCAACAGAACCTAACGCCCTCTAATTTCGAGTTCTTCCACTTGGGTAGAATTTTCATGGAAAATGGAGCTATCGGAGTAGTCTCAAAATGAGAACAAATTTTCAGGAAATTGCGCCATAATCTTCACGGTATTCCCGAGCGAATCCGAGGTAAAGTTGTTGAATAAATGTGATGAAAATGGCGTCAAGGGAGGCTTCTCCCCACACTACCACTGACAGCTCTGTGGAACGAAGGTGTTGGGTTCATAGTGGTCCCGGTTGCTCAGGACAATACCTTATTATTTCCAATGTTCGAAAGGGGGGGGGGGGGTTGAAGCTGCAAAGCCAGGCACCCTCTCCAACAGCCATGAGCATTTGCCCACTCACTCTTGTAAATGTCAACTTGATTTTTCTGAGAAGGTGCGTGTTTACTTTTTAAGAATTGTCAAGCAAAAACTGTGAATTGTCAGTGGCACGAAAGCGGTTGGAATTCTGGAATTTCTGGGGTTGCTTCGAGAATGTACAGAACATTATTAAACCCAGGGTCATTACTGGGTCGATATTTATCATTCCTCGTTTAGGCCAAAATACTATAACAACATAAGGATTCAGTGTTCAGCCGAAATTAAACTTGTTCGTCTTATGCTCTTATGTCTATCTTTGTCCATTGTATAAATAAACGTAGTTAAAGTATAAGTAACGATGTGGTTGTATCACTGTTGAGAACAATGAGGGGGAGGTAGTCACTCTCTTTTGCTCTATTATCAAGGGGACTGTAATAAAAGAAGAAACCCCATAGGCACAGTGACTGTGTTTACTCTCAGAAGCCCCAATTCGAAAACTAATCACCCGGAGAAATCACCCCCAGTAAATTTACGAACTAGCAAATAAATTATGGGACGGCGCCAATCTGCACCAAACCTCTAGTGTTCCCCAGGGATAAAAGAGCAGTTCTCAGCCTTGGAGGCGTCATAATTTCAAATGAATTACGTGTGATGGAATACTTCCGAAAAAACTCCACAGTACAATAAAAAATTAAGACGATAAAACGGGAATAAATAGGAAGTAAAAAGGTAAAAGGAAAGGGATTGTTTGTAAACATGGAGAACGACTCCTCAGGCAAAAGACGCCGAACCAATCGACCTAACCCCAACAATCCAACAATCACTGTTTTGGTTTATTATTCATTCTGAATAATAACCCTATGTTTTCGGTCACGAAAATTTTTTTACAACCCCCCCTCAAAATTTGATACTTTACGTTTCAAGACATGGAGATTCCAAATTTGCAATGTCCGTCCGCCGTCCAGGCCGTTTTGTGCCTTTAACGTGGTCTAAAAAACGCGTTCTTTCGCACAAAAATCCCATTTGGTATCTAGTTGTGCCCGCCATCTCGGCAATCCGATCGGACGAAGCCCATGATTGTTATGGGCAAAAAATTGTTTAAAAAATTAACGAAACGCAGTACAATGCGGGAACTACAGCAGAAGTCAACGTTTCATCATTAGTACTCCCTCCCTCCCTCCCATCTCTGCTCGCCTCGCAACGCCGCCCGCTCAACTCCCCTTTCGACTCGCAACGGATTCGCTCGAAGCGCCCCCGTTACAACTTCCCCTACCCGACGGGGCAAAATCATAAGACGTTTTGTTTCCGTAGTTCCATTGTAGCCTGGTCATGTTTCGCATGGTTTACTAGTTAAACAAATATTGCCCTCCTTCTTTTTCATAATTCTGTCTTTCTTTCAGCAACCACTAACTGCACATTCCCTCACTCTGATCGTTGGAACTATTGTGGCTAATAGGGAAAGAAACGGTACAGGAAACACTGCGCCCACATAACACGCTGAACTTTTAACAGGGCAAATATTCTCAACGACGGGATCTGGGGTCAAGTGGAAACTGACTGACTATAACTATCTACTTCATTCCATCTGACCCGTCAGTAGCTTTCAGGCCCCATTATATTTAGAGTAATAAAAAACAAAGTGACACTTACATCACACAGCCAGTCGTCATTATACTGACGTCCTTGTTCCAGAAGGAGGGCGATGCACTCCCCAGCGGCCATTCTAATATCCAAGTGCGGAGAATCCAGAAGTTGTCCGAGCTGATTGATGCTCCTGAAAGGTGGCGAGAATCTCCAAAATTTCACCAACAACATTCACGGTTATGAGGCAAAAGTATGAATATTAAACAGCAAAATTTATCGGTCGATAGTAGATCTAATTTGTAACTTTTTTAAACTCAACTTTTATCACTTTGATTTTTTTCGCGATCTCCACCAAGCCTCACGACAATGACCACAATTTTCTTAATTAACTGTGTAAAATGAAAAACTGAGGCAACCGTTGGGAAGAGCATTAACGTTTCTACCTCCTAGGCTACAAAACATATTTTAAAATCTGCACCGATTACATTTCTTTCCACGGCCAAACTTCCGGACCAGGTATTTCAGGCCATACACTGTGAACACACGTTCTTCACCTGTCCAAGGTGGAAATACTTCACAAAACCATACAAAACAGCTATAGCATTTTTCAAAATGATACATGTTGAAAAAAAGTTTTCGACGCGTTCAATTCATGGAAAATTAACTAACGGGATATTGGACGAGCTGTGAGGTGAGGCGTCAATCACAGTGAGCAGCAGGCTCCAAGAAGAGAGAGCAGCGTAATGAAGGGGAGCGACTTCCGGTGTAATCGCAGGTACAGTACCGTCCCCTTTATGAAAAGACGCCGAAAAAACTCCTTTCAAGCACGTCATTATTTCACCGATATCGTCAACGTTCGCCAAAAAAGTCAGCAACCCGAGCGCCCAGCAACACTGTACAAAAACACAACGAAATCAGGATGTTGAATGAAGTACGACGACTGTTAATTAATAGTGCAAATGGAGTCTCAAAAAATTACGAAAATGTATCCATTTGATTTCAATCAAGAGTTCTGTCACTGTGACAATAAACAACCCCCCCCCCTCTCACGGTTTAGTTCAGTTGTGTTTAGGCTGTCCCATCCCTCCGTTGGAGGGAAGAACCTCGAAGATCTGCCGAGTCGGGAAGGAGAGTCCCTTAGTTCACCCCATTTCATTTATGAGTTCCAATCAGAGGATGTTCTCCTTAAGCGGGGTTAATTCCTACTCTCATAATCATACAATCCACCATCGTTTCTCTCTTATTCAGTTTACATTGGGTAGAAGCGTACCTACAGTATATATCATTTAAAAACAAAGTTTGAAATAAATTAATCTTGCTATTATCGTCTATCTACCTCCGCAGTTCTATTGCCCCAGCTGTCACCTTAGTACCGTCCCATCTAGAACATTAGGACGTCCATACCCATCACTAAATTGAAGAGTTCAGTTCGCCCCGGAACATAAAAAAGAAATTGCATAAAAATCGATTTTCGTCAAAATGTTTGATAATTTATTGTGCTGCTCTGGAGATCTTTCCACCAATAAGAATGTTATGGTACTGTCGTGATATTTAGCACTGCCCACACAAAAAAATGTTATCAATATCGATAAAACCAATTTTGAAAATAAAAATATTTGGTGTTTTGATCACGATGATACCTATAGTTATTTTTCGAACTGCTTGCTAAACATGAAATTCGAGTCGATTTGGTGCCAACACAAACTATTAACACAAGTGGCGTTTTTTGATCTCATAAGCCTTAAAACTTTGTAGGATAAACGCAAGTAAGAAATACCAGATAATAAGACTGATGTGTTTGTTTGCCACAAACTTGCCTGAAATGGCAACCGAAGAACAGAAATGCTCATTGAGCGTAATAACTGTGACACGATTAGAAACTAAAGTCGGCATTTAACCAAAGAAAGAATTTTGTCAATGTTTTCCCATGTTCGATTCATTTTATAGAAATATGTTTATTTAATAAAATACCAATGGAAACCATATGGACTGATTAACAATTCACGATCGTTTTCAGTAACTAAGCTTATCATCGATCATGAGGTAGATGTAGGTATAAACCAACAAATAAATTCTCCCCGTGATAGTCAATTCTAGTCGCCCGCAAAGCAAGGCTCGTTTGTGTTGTAACCCTTCGCCTAGTTCAGTTCACAACCTTCTCAATTTCCTGGCTGTGATGGCTACATCAGTGAAAGGTGCTGTTCTCCTATAAAGCCCCACCTCTCAGCACCACTACAATCCCAGTGCAAACTGTAGAGCACCTACTCAGATCACCACCCCAGGGAACAGACCCACCTCATAATGCCTCAATTTGCCTCGTTAACGCAAAACACTTCCAAGTCATAGAAACCACAACTGATCGTTGCGGTACACATGTTCTATAAGGTTGCATCATTGAAATTAGAACAAACCTTGGATCTCGCTTGCACGCTCATGGAACCATCATTAACGATGTATGTGAGTAGAGGCGATAAATCTCGGCACACTTCATCAGTCATATCGCCCGACCCCAACTGGACGCAGAGGAGAATTGCAAGTTGAGCAGCAGCTGCCTGTTCTTGACTACGCCCTTTCTTCAGGCACCTTTCTATTCCGTCAGTCAAAGTTAGTTTCCTACGGGCATTCAATTGAAAACAAAATAAAACATTAAATTCCTTTCAGATATTAACATACGTTTTGTTCGCTTAGTTAAAGGAACTCGCATCGTGTAATCCAATGAAAACCCCCATTAATGCATTCAATATTGAGGCAGTAAGACGCCATTCACAAGCCAGTGTTGGCAATGCACTTCGTGGTGTGTTTAGTGATTTTGTACAACAGCAGTTCATGTCTGGGGCCAATATACCTAATCAGACAAGAATTCATTAAACTCACCTCAGATATCAAATAAATATCTCTTCTTGAGGGGAAAATAAGGAAATGAAAATAAAAACATATGACCCATTTTGAATTTACTCGAATAAATAGAAATTAAATAAATAAATTGAAGTCCTTTCAATATTTAATCAAAGTAACCTAATTTGCTGAGATAAAGACAATATTCGGACAAGGGGTTAATAAGCAGGGATTTGCTCACTTTTATCCAACAATATTCAAGCAAGGGAGGAAAACTCTGAACTTAAAATTTGTGGCTGATAAGGGTCGCAGTGTGACTCGATAAGTACGTCGCAGGGCGTTTGAAGAATCAGAATGAAAAATGCTAAGCTGCTCACCCTTCCCCACGTTTTTCTACCACAAGGCAGAAAGTGCTAAGGATAGAGAGCCGGCAGTGGAATCAGAGGCTATATCACACCCCCAAGCCCTCCCAACCCTTCACAACTTACACGTCTGTTTCCTTATTGACTTTACTGTTCCTAAACACATATTAGAGAATTATATCAGTGCCATGTCATGGAGGTTGGGGTTTTGCCCGGTCACTCGTTCAAAATCCACCAAATAAAGACCTGTGGAGGTATGGCAGGTTGTCATTTAGCCTGTCTCCACGCGGAGAGATGATGCAAATGAGTGACCAAGTTTCTGGTCGGTGGAGAGGTCTTTACAGAGTTCGAAGCACTTGAGTCAGTGGCAGGACGTATTGACAGTTGCACATTTCAATTTTCCCTTAGAAGGATTAGCTGGGTTTTTTTCTTAGCCACCTGCAGCTTGACATACTCGCGGATTGGTGATGGTTTGGAGCACATAATGGGTTTTGCCTGGGTTTTCTCTGGACTGAGACTTGTCTGCATTCGATCCCAGCAGCCATTAGGAAATTGGGCCCATTTTGGTTATTATCCCTGTTCAATGGAATATCAGAGGCTTTATAGTTTTCGAAAAAGCAAGAACGTAATAAAAAAGAAATAGATCGATCAGTCAAATTGGTCTTTGACAAACCTAATCACGCATGCAGAGCACATGCCAAAATTAGGATTTTCGCTTCAGTAGGCCACTAGATTTGAAGACTTAACAGGTTTCTTGTGTGATCACAACGCCTAGCTAACCTTTAGTGCAGCAGAAAGTAGTCACTTATAAAAAAACTAACTAATAATTTTGATTAAATAGGAGACATACCTATTCACGACGAATTCTGGAATGAAGCGCATCGTAAACGACGTACCAACCGCTTCCAAACAACTAGTGCGTCCTTGAGCCGATTTTTGCGTCAAACCGTCAATTGCTTCGACCAATTTTTCTTCAAACCCATCATTTTGGACACTGTCTTCATTTTCTTCGCACCCTGGAGGACAAACAGAGCCTTTGGAGATTGAGTTAGGCGGCGGAGAGCTACTTTAACGTCGAAGGTAGAGAAAATTAATTACAGAAAACAAAAAGGCTTACCTTCCTCAAGGAATGTACCATCAGAGGCCAGACTGATAACTGAGGCATTGTCGTTCAACGAATCTTCGTCTGAAGTGCTGAATTCAATCCGTCCTTTGCCTGTAAAACAATCGTCATGAGACTTTTGTTGAAGTTCTCGTGAACAATTAGTGTGTGTCACAAATGTGCAGCTGGTTGTATCAATCTACACCTATTTTTTTTTTTTTTCGCAACAATTTCTCTTACCCACTAAAAGGAGATGCACGCCTGTTTGGCCATATGTGGGGTGTTCTAATTTTAACCAATTAATTATGGCGAACAAGGTTAAGAGAAAAGAAACAACTCAACTTTTCTTGTGTGTCGTAGAAAAAAAAGAGTACACTGAAATGAAATTGAACAGAGTAAATCAACGGCTCTTTCCAAGATATAAATGGGCAAATAAAAGGTGGCTCAATGTTCCTAAATAACTTGCAGCAAGAAAGAAACATCCGCAGTGAAAAACGAAAGAGGTGAGAGAGTTGAGGCGAGCAAAGCTGAACAGGAGAGATTAGATCAGAAGAGACAAAACTGGAACTATGAATGACTGTGGGCTCATCATCAAAAGACTGGGAGTAGGTCAAGTATGTCAGAGGTGTTTGAGGATGTTTACTGCGAATCACATAAAATAAAACTGCTTCTCTGGTGGTAAACAAAAAACAATTGAAGAATATTCCTTTGGCACATGAACAATGCCAAACGCCTAAAAATGTTGTTTAGCAATTTTCTGCAAAATGGCTTTGATTTTGGTTAAAGGTGGAGAGTAATTTATTAATCCTTCTTATAGCGCCTTGACTAATATAGTATAATTGTTACAGACCTAATCGGGTTGACCTGAGGTCTTCAGCAAAACGCCTGAGTGTCCCCATCCTTTAGTTGCAGAAGTAGTGGGGAATCTCTGCAAGGGTCTTTGGTCCTCTATTTGCCTTGACAGTCAGTTAGGTTTGTATTTCTTTACACACATCTGCAGTATCAACCGAGTTGACTCATATGATTGCAAGGTTCCTGTTAGGGAGTTCAGAAATGGTCGCTATGTAATAAAATAGACCAGTATCTGTTGCTGTATAGACTGAAGAAGGCGAAACGCAGCTTTTTCATGTTAGCTGAGTGGTAAAAAGGGGCTGCCCCCTCTCTCAGCAGTGTGTAGTGTTTCTAAATCACTCCGTGAATAATCATGGACTGAAGAGCATGGTGTAAAGATTGAGGGACTTGTGGTCAAAGTTTCAAATATTCAGATGTTTAGGTGGCAACGGCAGATGAAACAGGTGAGCTGCAAGTGAATATCAACATTATGAAAAGTTGCAGCAAAAGGGGATTAAGGTCCTTTTCCATTAGAGACCCATCAAGTCACCCACCCTCCGTTACAGCTCAACCAACTCGGATAAGAGCTGTGTTAAGCTAACCCCCACCCACCAGACTCTTGCGGAGTATTCTTCTGAAGCGCGTTCTCTAAAGTTGAGTTACGCAAAAGCACACACATCCACACTCACGTGAAATATCTTTGGCGGAGCAAGTCTCGTGTATTTGTTTCTCATGATCCTTTGACACGACGTAAAAACCAACTCTTGAGCGAAGCCAGGTAGAGTGAGAAGACTAACAAGGAGCCATGAGCAACCACATTTCACATTCATGCTCATTGAACAAAGTGAGAAGAGGATGAACAGGGAGGGCCAAGGGAATTTTCGCTCTTTGGACTACTCCGTGAGTCTAGAGTATGTTGGCCTAGTCTTATATAAGAAAACCTAATAGAATTCTGGTCAGTGTGAGAATAATTACTATATAATTACATTACATTACATAATTGTTGTGAATTAGTGTATGAGTGTCGATTTTATCTCAGACAGGTATGCATGTCCTGAATGCCCCCCCTCCCCCCATCAAATTTGGACGTGTAACTTGAGAGGCCAGTGGTATTTTCAATTTTTTTTTTCGTTAGCAATGTCTTTCATTAGGTGCTCACTGTTTGCTCACATTCTCCATTCGTTACAGCGACTCAATTTCGCACACATAGTCATTCTTTACGTGCTTCCCTGTTACTTTCAAACGATTTCTTTACATTCACTTTTAAGACAAAACATTGCTGAACTATTACTGGAACTGTTGAGCTCACCAGTAACAGTTCCAAATCCTGAGCTGAGTTCTAGCCTTATCTACTTACAGCCTTGTTTAGGGAATCAACTGAAAACTCTGTCAAAAGATCGTCATAGAAGAAGCAAAAGATGATGCTGGACAATCAATTATGCTAACGCCTGGTTCTGGGTTATCTTCCCAGGAGCATGCCCATGCTACCAGGCGCGACCACGGGTTGTGGATAGTGGAATGGCCACAGCATTGTCCCCAGGAGCATGTCTGCGGCGAGCTGTGAATAAGGTCAGCATGCTGGCTGAATAAGCAGCCGCGAACAATGGGCAAAACCCAAGAGATCGCAGAAGAGATCCTGAACAAAGGACTCAAGGGCAAGCGGATCTACATTTTCTCTTATAGTTTTAGGTCTAAGCTGGCATGGGAATGCCTCCATGCGCTCAAGCAGCTCAGCACCCATAACAGGCTCTCCCTCATTTGGGTGCCGGCTCACAGGGGGCAAGAGGGCAATGAAAAGGCTGACCGCCTCGTGAAAAGGGGTACAGAATCCCTACCCATCGAGCCTGAACCACACGTGGGTCTGACGAAAAGTCACCTGAACCGTCTGGTTGCTCGATGGAAGATACAGGAAAATGGCGCCCATTGGCATCGCCAGCCACGACTAAGACAGGCGAAAAGGCTTGTCACACCTTCCTGTCAAAGGGCGAAGGTGATGCTGACACTCTCTAGACAAGATCTGAGAGTACTGATAAGCTTCCTCACCGGGCACTGCCCACTCAGATACTACCTCAGCAAAATGGGCATCTCAGAGGCAGTGGAGTGCAGACTGTGTGGCGAGGAGGATGAGACGGCAGAGCATATCCTATGTGAATGCCCTGCCTTGGCAGCAAAACCGCTTTGAATACTTCGGTCAGGGGACCACTGAACCCCAAACTGTAGCGGACTCTGCGGTGAAGGACATACTCGGCTTCCTAAGGGGGGTGGGTATGTACGACGCCTTCTACTAAGAAAGGGCCAGCGTCACAATAGGCCCATATGCGACCGCATTGACAAAGGGACTTGCCCCACACGCCCTCGGGTCAGAAAAAAAAAAAAAATTATGCTAACGTGGGTACCTGGGGCATGACAGGTATGAGAGAGGGGATGATGACACTTCTGCAGGCCAGAGCCATTCTCATCCACATCAATGCAGCAAATAGCTACATAAGCAGGGAAATGAGGAGAAAAGTGAGCGAAGAAATTGCCAATACCAATCCATACCAAACAGTGAGCAGACATGCAAACACACCTCACAGCTTTTAACATACGTTTTGTTCGCCTTTTTAAAGGAACTAGCACTGTGTACTCCAATGAAAAACCCCATTGATCCATTCAATATTGACGTAGTAAGACGCCATTCACAAATCAATGTTGGCAATGGAAGGAATGTCGGGTAGGACTTCACATTTACCGCTCCCACGAGTTTTATTTCAAGAAATCAATTCAAATGGGTACCTATTTATTGTCTATATACGCATTAGAACGAAATTTTAAAAAACGTATGTTGGGTACTCTCTTTGTGGGCGACACATCTAAATGTGTGCTTTAAGACCATCTGCGAAAGGCGGCGCACATATTAGTATTTTCGGCTTCACTGGCCAAACTTCAGTTCAGTCGAGAGAAAATACGGCCATTAAAATGGTGTTCTCACGGGCTACATATCAAGAGGGCATTGCGTCGGTCTGTGCACCCGTTGGCGTTTTCTGTAGTTAACGACTTCCCGTCGTCGACCAATATGTCGGGCATTCGACAGATTGTACGAACGGGTAAGATGCGAGGAAGCTATGCGCCACACCTCCTTGGCGTAGGTTTGGTCCTCAGCCTGTTTCAGATATCAGTTTCTATCAGGCCAACAATACTTTCTATTATTAGTTTCGACGTATCGAGGGCCACGCGTCAAGGACGTAGCTTCCAAGGTCCCACCTCCCATCCGCATATTTGTTTAATAATACCGCGGCCACTAATTGGTTTGAAATTGAAGTATCACTATAGAGAGAGTTTCACAAATCCAAACGAATTTTTCGAGAGAATGAGTAAGAGCACAGCTGCTGCCAATACTCCACACACACACACCAGAATTATAATTAGTTTGACGTAAATCATCTGTTCTAACTTTCAACGCCAAACAGGTTCCACCAAAATATCTACTCAGGAGTCTTCAAAACGAGATTGAACTGAGACAGCAGCATCCGCCGCTCCAGATTTCCCGTTGCTCGAAGGCCCCAGATGATAAGGCAAATCAACAAGAAACTCCTCCATGAGGGTTGAGCGTTAAAAGGCGCCAACTCGTCGTCCTTCGGGTACACGCCAAAAACCTCTCTTTCGTAACTCAAAATCATATTAAGGTAAAACTGGACCACTCACCAGCCGATTTGGCCTTCTTCTTACCACCTTTAGGCATCTTGTTTGGAGAGAATTTAAAATTAACCAACGATACGAAACACTCGATCAAGAGCGTAAATTTTGTATCATACACGTGCTATTCCAAATGTTAAAGAATTTAATGTGCAAACTGAAATGAATTCGACAACACATGTACATGTTGAACAAAATTGAGCCAGCGGGCGACAATTAGGCCACCAGTCGCTATCGCTCACTGGTCCCCTTCGGAAATTCGAGCGTCTAGAGCTCACAAGGGGGTTAGTCCGAAACACCTCCGCTATAGCGCTGTTAGCCACATTCGGAATTTCATATTTCACGCTTCAACAATACGCTTTACTGGTTTTAAATAATTAATAATTAAATTTAAATTAATCGCAATTTTCTTGACAGTTCTTTCGGTTCCACTCAACTTCGGTCGAAAAGTTTGTTTATTTGTACAGAAGATGACAGGGAGTCTGCTGAAGCTGAGGTATCGATTGCATACGGCCGCTTTTATATTGCCCGAGAGAAACGGAACTCGCTCACCTTTCATCGCGGAAGCCTCTATCGAAATAATTGATACGGTTTTTTTGTAGAAGACTAATCGCTGAAGACCAGAAAAGAGAAAGAGTAGGAAGAAGGAATATCAACTTAATGTATTTCGCATCTGTAGCGAGACCACAGATACTGCGATTCCCAACGACGGGAGTTCCACTATTAACAGTTCGTGAGCATTGCCCTGAGGATGGTACTCCCATCTCCCCTCGAAGGAACCCATCAGGGAGCCCGATGTTTTAGTAGATTACTGCTCCTAACATGCGAGGTTAGTCCATTTTAATCACCTCCAGGTTATGCATTTCTACACTAAACGATTTTCTACATTTCGGAATTATATATATGTTTGTATAAATACGTACACACTCTTTTTTTATATGTTAAATTCTGTTCATGTTTTACTTTTCAGATGGAGTGTTTCAACAGTTGAAGAACCTCAGTACAAAACTTTGTATTCAAGTCAACTCAACTTCAACTTCGGATGCCTGAGGCACTCTGCTCATCTTTGGATTAGAGGGAGTAAGCCACCGCTGATAGAAGCCAACCCTAAAATGAACCATCACACCCGAAGTTCATGGGGAAGGACAACTAGCCTCTGCAACCCATATAGGCAGGCAGTTGACAACTAGTGAACGATTTTGCTGTGCTGCCCACATTTTAAGTTGTACCAAACCACTCTTTCTTCTTTTTGTTAGATCTTATTTATTTTCAAATTTCCCAGATGTTGAAAGGTTCAAAGAAGGTGTTTATAGTCGTTCAAAGAAGAATGTTTGTATTAGCAACGAGGAAGAAAAACAACAAAGTGATTGGCCAGTCAAGACTTCCATTTGTACATGTGAGAGTTGCGCACATCATAAATCTCCTGTACACCGATTCCATTATTACAATAAATGGTAAGAGTATAAATATTGAGAACGTTGTTATTAACTTGATGAGAAACAGTTTTGATTACTTGCTATAGTGAAGGAAATCGGTGATTTCACGTGGGGCTAAGGAAAGTTGGCGCTTTACACAAAATATTTTTACTCTGTGAATAAAGCAATGTACCAAATTTGGAAAAACGCATTGACAAGATCGCGAGCTGCTCCAGCGCGAGAATGGAAGAGGAGCCGCTCCAGCTTGAACGTTGAAGAAGAACAGCTCGATTTAAAGAACAGTCAAAAGCTGCTCCGCAACGCGTTCTTCAGTCCCGGTAATTCCGCACTGGCAGACGCGTGTGTTTGTGCCCGAGTGTTACTCGTATACAACCGCGTTAAGTTTTAACTAATGGCGTGAAAAACATGAGCTTAATTAACAGCTCGTACGTTTCATATTGCCACATGGCGCTTAGCAGCGGCGAAAAACAAACACCGCTAAGTTGAATGGAGTCAGAGGTGTTGCAGGATGGATTCTCCCAAGTAAGAACCGGGTTTACGTAAACAAATAATTTCCGCTCTAATATCAAACGTCTGTAAGCGTTTTGGTTTCACCCCGACATCGTTTCTATGTTATATTCCCCGCTACCCTAAGTTGAAAGTTGTTCAGAAATAATTAATCCGCATAACAGTATCCTGTCCACTATGAATCGCTGAACTTCAAGTTCGTGGTGACTTGGCTCCTGAATCCTAGGTAGTTTATTGCCTTGCTTTTGGTTCACTCTGCGATTTTACCCGCGGTGGCAAGCAATCCTTTCTGATTTTTCAAACAGCTTATGTAATGTAGATGGCTCTTAGCTCGTTTCAGTATTTATAGGGTTCACACTAATCGCCATCAGCGCATTGGCAATTTATGAAACTGTCAAGATGAGTTTTTTTGGAAACGTTCGCGTTAGTCGGGCAAATATTTCGAAAACGTTTGTTGCGAAGCACCGCAATTCGACGATGTTATTACGCATAGGAGCGCAATATATCAACGCATGGGTACAGAAACGTTTATACACGACAAAATTTAGGTACTATTTAGATGAAGGCAGAGGTTGGCAGTAGCTAGCTACAATGACAGCTACTCAATTGAAAAATTTGAAAGTGAATAACTGTAATAGTTGAATAAAAGTAATATACTACTGTAGTATCCTTCTCTCTCCTCAGCATAAAATATATAATAATAGCTAGTAGTAACTTATATATCTCTCCCTCACCAAGTATGTACTCTTGTGATTTAAATTATGTGTGAATATTTAGTACCAACTTCTCATTCTCAACAGGATCATTCTGCCTTAAGTGTAGCTGAGCTGTGGGAATACCATGCATTGGTCGTGGTGCAGTCAACTTTTTTCTCTTTCACAAGGGTACAGAGATTGGCAAGTAGGACGTGCGCGTCGTACCTTGGCTTCTGGGCTACGCTTCGAGCTTTTAGATTATTCTTAAGTGCTCTCCGCTTACAGTTCAGGTTCAAATCCCACAAGAAACGCATAAGATCTATATGTCTGTGGATCATATATCATGTTTTTCTTGTTTTTTCGAGCTGTAACCCTCTCAGCCAAAATCAATAAATGAAAAAAAGAAGCTAAATAATATCGTTTTGCTGTTGCAGAGTAGACATAGTGGGAAACATTCCACCAGAACTGTCTCTCTTAATCGTTAAATGGCTGACTCTCAACGAACTTTTGAAGTGCCAAGCAGTTTCTCGAACGTGGTATTCAATTATTAACAGCAATTCAATATGGAAGAAATTCATCAAAGACAGTTATCCGGAGAAAGAAGTTAATCTCCGTAGAGGTAATGATTTTAAATGGAAATCACTTATTCTCATGATTTTGCATTTGGTCGAATTTGTTAACGCGTATCATTCCCGATTTGACAGTTCACTATCCTTTTCTTTAGAATCGAGGAAGAGAGTATAAATACACACACACAACGTGCTGTTCTTTGGAGTTTTCTTCTACTTTCGTTCATTATTTAGCCTGAATAACATACCTGTTTCTGGTCAGGACATTTTTATAAAACCGTCTCAAAATTTGGCACTTCCCGTTTCAAGACATGGGGATTCCAAATCTGCGATGTCCGTCCTGGCCGTAGTTTGCCTATAATGTGACCTAGCAAACCCCGTCCATTCCATTTGAGATCTACATGCGTCCCAGTGTGGCATGAATAATTAGGGCGGAAGCGGTTTAAGCATCTCCTTTCCGCATATGCCACTATCTGCCGAGAGACGCAAGCATCACGTCGTTGTTGGTAAACTGCAACTCGTCATTCTGCCATTCATCGTTCGTCTGCCATCTTGTCCACCGAAAAATATTAATTCCGAAGAAACTTCACCCTTTTTCCGTACCGGTATGTCACATTTTCCATTAAATCCCCATTGTTCCGTTCCTCTAGCAAACCCACTCTCATTCTGGCCGGTTTATTGTTTTCAGTTCGAGACTCACCCCACCGCAGTTCCGAAGATTTGCCGATCACTCAATTGCTACGTTTTTATTTTTTGTTGAATTTAGAGAAGATTTCATTTCGCCTTATTATTTTTAATTTTTACTTTTATGATCACCTGAGAGGTTTAGTTTTGAAATCGTACACCACACCCAAAAACGAAATTTTGGCTGTTTCATTCACTTCGTGTTTGGTATCACTTCCCAGGTATTTTTGGATGCTGAGTCGAATAGGACGGGTGTAAGAAGTGTAGGACTGCATCTAGATGAAAAACATTGAAATGACAGTAAATATAGTGAGGCAAATTCTACTATATTGAACGAACTCGTGGGACAATATAGCAAAAGTTGTCGTTTCTCCCTGGGAAGCGCTCATTCTCCACTCTGCCTCCTGTCTCACACCACCCGTCGGTGCCTAACATGTCCTATCAGCAAAAACAAGTTGGTTGAATCGCACCAGACTGAACACAAAAATAAACGTCCCAATGAGATGAATGTTGAGCATTCTTCAATCGTTTGGGGAAACTGTCTGAAGGAAAGTGTGAATGATTGAAGAAAATAATTCACACTTGTGTGGAATGTTTGTTATGTGGAGATGACAAACTGACGATACCCATGAGCACTTAACTCTGACCCTTTAAGCATTGAGCCTATTGGAAAAGACTGGTCATATTGACATTATCATACGGTTTTCGTACAAATCTGATATATCGCGGCTTCAGCTGAACTGATCAGTTCCCACATAATGAACAAATGACATACACACAGCCAAGTACATATGATAGTAGCAACTAGGAGGACGACACCTAAACGAGCTAGTAAGCGGCTTGTGCTCAAAGTGAGCTTCAAGAAACACATAGTGGTTACGAAAATAAACAGTGTCCCATAGACGTCAGAAGTGATTTCCACCAGTTCAGCCATTTTGTGGTCAATTGTCGTTGTTTTGTTGTAGTCAGGTCATGTTTCGTATCGTATACTCATATTTTTTCCCAATCATGCTGTGAAAAAGAGAATAATGGATTTTTTTTGTAAAGGTTTCCATGTGTTCATCTGCAATTTGGAATCGTTTCTTAACAAAATAATATTTGAGTTGTCTTCAAGTTCCAACTCAACACACTCCCCAACGTATCTTCATGAACTGTCCTATCGTTTCAGATTTTCGTTGGTTGACTTTGACGCCATGCGAAGCCAAATTGAAGATGTTGAACCACAAAAGGGTGGTGAAAAATTGGCGAGAAGACAAATACAACCGATTCAAACTGAGGGAAGTTCCTTACAATTGCACTGCGTATGATGGTAGGTAATTAATTTGGAGTCAAGTGGATAGCGTAAACGAAAAATGTGTGGTACAAGGCGTCACGCAACTTTCTCAACTCTTGCAACTTCTACGATACGGCATGTCTGCGTCCTCATTCACTAAATTTAAACAAAAACCATGCGCTACACAATGGGATTCAGGCATTGTTTCGCTGAGAACAATGTGAGTTTAAAAAACCCGTTTTTGAGAAAGTTACAACAGAGAAAATTAACGCTCATAATATAACTGTGTTCTCCGTTCCAGAAATTCCGGAATTTCAACCGCTGCTGTTTTACTTACCACCCATTTCTAAAAGTGTATACCTGAGAACTTACCGAACTGTAAGTTCCACCATTTTCTGCCACCGTGAATGAACTGAGTGAAAAATACATTTAATTAGTTGCAGAAGCCATGAAAACCAGTGAATGTTTACAGAGTTAAGGAGAGTTGTGTGATGCGGCGCACCTGACATTTTTTACTTAACTTTTTTCGCATTTTCCCCCGGATTTTCAGATCTGTAGACACGAACCATTCCATAATAAAAATCGTGTTGACAACCCCATTAATTACCTACACTTTGGTTTATCATTTAAGGTCATGGTATAAGTAGCAGCAGCTCAATAAGTTCTGCAACGTAAAGTGGTACCAGTTGCTCTTCGTGGAATGTTGTTAATTTACAATAGTATAAATAGAGTAAATATTAGATTGTATTGGTTGCTAGCGCCCCTGATATTTTGAAAAATTTCTCTAAAATGGCCGTAACGGGGTTGATTGAAGTTGCTGAGTGCCTTTAAATAAATAATTTCTACGTTGTGTACTTGATGAAAGTTTGTATGTATTTACTGTGTGCTGTAATCATCAAATTTGCCGCACACCAAACAATTTTTTGGGGTGATTTCATTACTCTTCTTACCCTTTTTGTCGAGGGAAGTAAAAATGTCTCCTTAAATTTCGTCGTTTATTTCAGGAACCACGCTAATTGTCTCTCGTAAACCCCCCAATCAGGGCGTTACCGTATATCGAGTCGAAAGAGGAAAACTGTGGACCACGCAATTTCTTAAAATCGATGCTTGTGTAGTAACGTTTTTGGCTACCAACACGAGGTATATTATTGTGAACTCTGGAGCTCACATATTCGTGTATAACCTTGGTATGCTCCTAAATTCGTATCACTATGAATCTTAATTGAAATGCATGACGTGTTTTGTTTTGGTTTATCATTCATTCTGAATAATAACCCTATGTTTTCGGTCACGAAAAATTTTTTACAACCCCCCCTCAAAATTTGATACTTTACGTCCGGGCCGTTTTGTGCCTTTAACGTGGTCTAAAAAATTCGTTCTTTCGCTCAAAAATCCGATTTGGTATCTAGTTGTGCCCGCCATCTCGGCAATCCGATCGGACGAAGCCCGTGGTTGTAATGGGCAAAAAACGGTTAAAAAAATTAACGAAACGCAGTACAACGCGGGAGCTACAGCGTTTCGTCGTTTGAACTCCCTCCCGTCCCGCCCGTCTCGTTAAAAAAGCGAGCGAGCACGCCCGCTCGCATCCCTCCCACTCAACTCCCTTTTCGCCTTTCGCTTCTAGCGCCCCCGTTCCAATTTTCCCGACGTTTTGGTTTTAATACGATTCAATTTTTTTAGATTCCTTCGTTTCATTCTCATTTTGGTTTTTTTCATAGGTTTTGGGTTAAATTTTGATATTAGTATTTAGCGTGCATGTTTTCATATTAACATTCAGTTTTTTCTAGATACTTTCGTTTTTTTGTTTTGTTGTTTATTTTAATATTACGATTCAGTTCTTTTCGACCTTTTTTTGGGTTTCATTATGATATTTTTCGATGCTGAATCGAACAGGATGGGTCTCGGAGCATTAATGCTAGGTCAAGCTGATTATCCGAATAATAAACCGTTGTGAAATAATTTGCAGGGTTTTATTAAAGTGGATCATCGTTTTGGTATTGATCGATTGTGTGAAGTGTTTTTACCACAAGTTGAATTGGCTTCAACTGAGAAGTTGAGAATATTATAACAATATTATTTTTTGTCACTACTAACTGTTATTTATACGTGGGTACTGCCACAAGTTTGGTTGGTGGGGGGGGGGGTGTGTGTATAGGAGGAAGGGTTTGCTTCTAGTGGCCTTATGAATTCACTTCTGTATGTTGTGAACCAACTTGAAACTGTTTAGCGCTTTGCATCTGGTCAGCCCTCACACCTCTCTACAATGGCAGCCCTTCTTTCTTGCCCTCTTGGCACCATTCCCATACATTTGGCGTGGTCTTTCCTTCATTCTTCATCCCGGCGAGGTACTGTCTCCAGATCAGCAAGCTGCATCCTCTTCTGGCTGTGTGATGCCTGAGTAAATTGAGCAATGCACGTCAAGTGCGGATGAATGTCTCTGGTGTGAGTCAGCTGACTGTTCTCCCCTGTGTGCCACCAGCCTGCCCACCTTTGGCACAAGGAGAAAGCATCATCCACCGTTACATTTGAGCTTGCAACCTTACCGATTCGGTGCACATATGCCATAACTGTTCGACGACCCATGAAGAACTATGTAAGGTAGAAATCCACCTCACTGTGGCACTACCCATGCTGTGGAACAAGTGCTGGAATCAGCTACCTGGTCCACCACCCCTTCTAGGCTGCGTCCCATTCGTGTATATCCTCCCATGGATCACAACCCTCCTTTTCTTGTTGTTGTCCCTTTAATGGTGATGTCCCCCCTCTGGTTGTCCTGCTCGGCTGCCCAAAGGTGGATTGACATAATAGCCACTACCACCAATACTCTCTGCTGAAAAACCGCGCGGAATGAGCGATTTTTGTGGTAGCAACTTATCGTGAGTAAGATACCAACATAACGCACATGGTTTCCAATTTTCACTATACACTTTTGTGCCAACTTTGTGGATGCAAGCGCAATCGCCAGTTAAATTAGTGTAGTATAATGTGTTTGCGCGCCTTTTGTTGCAGCTTCCATACGGAAAAAAGCTTATCGGTTGGCGTACATTTTATGTCAGCGTTCCGAGAAAGAAACAATGAAACAGATCAGAGTGGAAAGCGGAAATAAATTGCTCGGAAATCATATGTACAATTGTTCGACAAATCCACTCGAATCAGTCAAAATGTGTTTAGTTGGCAACACTCTTTTCGTCTTTTACGGGCATGCGAATGTAAGTATCAACTTGGTCTTGTAATGTTTTCAATATCGTTTTCATCATAGAACAACTGTTTTACATTCACCAACACAAATTTTTATTGCATCATACGTCAGGTTTTCATACGTTCACCAGTCATAGGAGAAATTGGGACCTACTGAATCGAATAAGCCAGTTATGGTATGGGGAGATCCGAGATTTCAAGCCGTTGATGCGAGGTTCAAAATCTTTGAAGAGCGTGACTGCTGAGGCTTTGATAATTGTTGGCAGTTTGATGGGTTGTGTTGTGATAACCAGATTTATTAGGGTTATGGTAGCATGCTGTAGAAATGTGCCCAACTTTGTGGCATGTTTAGTTTAAAATTTACCCAGAGCGTGGAGAAAGAGGGGATTTATTACTTTGCTTTGGTTGCTACCGGGACTGTGAGCTAGGCGCGCTAGGACGGACGACTGGCAAATTTATTTTGATTTTCCGGTGAATGACATTTTAGGTGCTTTTTCGGGAACTTCGCTGAATTTAATAGGTTTATTAGAAGTACAATTGCTTATCTGAATGTGTATAAATTGTTAATGAATTGAATGATCAATGAATATTCTGGGGAAATACCCAAACACACAATATTGGGTGGGTGGCTGCTTTCAGTCTTCAGTCTCCTTGCATAGTGAGAGTTGTTTGGTTCTTAAGCGAGTTTGTAGAATCGAATTGGCCTTCTTTATTTATTTTTAGCGGCTGGAAAAAAGCGTATTAACAATTTCCTGGGTTTGTTGGGTTATACCAAGGCAACGTCTTGAAGGGCAATATTTAATTTGGAACACGTATAGTAGTTGCAACCGCTGCACACACCAGGAGCGCATACTACAGAGTCTTCCCATAGTGGTGTAGTGCCTAGGCAGAGAGCAGAAATGCTTCAGCGCGACACGCTGCTTGTGATCATACCAGACTACTGGGCAACATCCCACCTGGCCCTGGAGATCCTCATCCCCCCTCTCCCCCCATCCGCACAAAATCAGTTGAGCAGCGACTCAAACTTGCCCAAGACTGGGTATATATCCGTTGGCAGGAGCGATGGTTTGCAGTGCCCACATCCTGGCACCTGAATGGCCTAATGATGGCAGAGCAAGACCGTGTGCATGCGCATTACTGGTCACGCAACTTCTCCCTGGGCAAGCAACCTTCAACACAAGGCTCTAGTTCTTCAAACGCCACAAATTCCCTACTTGCTTTAAAGTGCTCGATTAAGCGCTTAACTGTGTTTGCGCAAGCATGGTAAAAAAGGCGTAAAAGTAAGGAGACGTGGGAGCCACAGCCAATGGGCAACGTGTTCAGAGAGGAAGAACACCCATCCCCCTCCAATTCGCCAATAATGGTCATGCCAATCCAGTGCCTGTTCACACCACCCCCAGGACACATTGGAGTGGAGTACAAAAACAGGATGTTCACAGTAACATTACTAAACCCAAGACCAATGAGCCAATAGGCCTCAAGATGGCAGGGTCTATTTCCTACATCAGTTAGGTGCAACCTCTTATATGACTAGAGACGGAAGGAATGTTATGTGTACGTACGCTTCTTTCCGGAGAAAAATAAAGAAATGAGAAGCGCACGGGTGGACTGTATGATTTGGTGAATGAGAGTCGATTCCCGCCGAACAAAGAACAGCCCCCAATGCAAACACAAACTGAGTGAGGAAAACGAGTGAAGGACTCACCTTGGGTTTGGCAGATCGGAGCGGCCTCCCGTCGACGGGGCAAATCTTCGTGTTTCCCTCCAGCGGAGAGAAGGGACGTCGATTTGGAGGTGTTGGGTCCGGAACAACGAGGACCGAAGAATATGGGGGGTTAGTGAGAAAATGGAAAGAACAATAGGAAAATTCGCACAACGCGGGGAACATGCGAAAACGCAACTGAGCTGCAGGGGGCTTAAGGAGCAGGGAGGGCCCTTCAAGAGCGAAGGAAGGAGGTAAAAGGAGCGGGGACACACATTTCATGTTTGCGCCTTAGTGCCAGAACCTTGTCGGCGGAAAACGGCTCCCATCCCCGCAATTGAGATCAAACATTATGTAATCAGCGTTTTGATAACAATTTGAGTTTTTTCAGATCTCCACGTTTCAAATGTTTTTTAATCCGCAAAATACCATTTGGGAAAATTGTGTGTGTGCGAATGTGATTGACTGAACCAAATCAACCGTATATAAACTGGAAAAAACGCTGCGGATTATTACACAAAGGTTTATTATTTCTTGCAAAGCATGATTGTGATCTACCCAATTTTATCAAACGTCAAAAGCATCGCTGTATCAAATATCCGGGGAACAACAGCTCCTATTCGATTCAGCATCGAACAATACTAGTAAACGATACGAAACATGACTTAACTACAACAGAACTACAAAAGTTGACATTTTCTAGCTTATGCTAGAGATTTGATACATTGTTACGAGTCATATGGGTGCTAGTGGCAGGTAATTGCTATTTCAGTGAGGATAGTCTCCGATAATTGTTCAGTGTCGTTTTGTTCTCCATAAATGTTGCTGTTGCATATGCGCCTGTATGGATAGGATATCAAATCTACAGGGTTGCGGGAAGGTTTGTGTCTATGCACCAAATATTTTTCTCTTTTCTCTCTCTGAATGAGTGAGATATAGCGTTCCCCTCTATAAATTCTTCTTTATTGTTTTCTAATTTTGATCATTTTTAGTTTTAACTTGATATTTGAAAGCAAAGATCATGAATATGCGTACGTGACGAGAAACAGCTGTTTACAATAGAGTTTTTCAATGTTATTATCTTTTTCACCAATTTGATTCGTTAAACACAGGTTTTATACGCTTGGGGATTAGAAAAAGAAGAACTCCTCCTCCGTACAGAACTTGATGACATTGGCTGGCATGGTTTCACGACTGACGGTAAACAGGTAGCTCGCTGATTATATCTTACAACTAACTATAGTTATCGTAGTGATAACAATATCAAATTGCGTCGTGTTACTGCATTTTTTCAGTTGTATACTGTCGTTAGCCCTTTGAAGTTGGAAAGTAAGTTTTGTAATCGGCTGTAATACATTTTTCAGATCTTAATTTTCATCAGGTTTTTACGTTTCAAAGTCTTTCGATAAAAAAAACACCATTTGAGAGAATGGGTTGCCTGTGTGTGTCTGCAAACGCGAGTGAATGAAAATGGCTGAACCAAATCGACTCAAATTTGATATTTAGCGTAGAGCGTAACATGGCGCACCAAAATCCAGCAGTTCATAAAAGCTAGATAATAATTTAAAATATTCCTTAGTGAGGAAATGACGAGAGTGACACGATCAAACTATTCGCCAAAAAGCCTTTTTTAAAGTAGTTTCTCTCCTATTAGGAAGCTAGCAATTCTAAAAAAGTCTTAGTAGTCCAATAAGAACCAAAAGTTACTTCAATGCAAAACTATTTTGAAATTGAAGAAGAAGAAGAAAAAAAAGATGTTTAGTGAATGAATAGCAACGGCGTAGAGGTACGTGATGTTCATACAATAATAACGATACTAATAGTTTGTTCGAGGTTGGATTGTTAATGTTTCGGCCATCCTCCTTTACTTTCTGACTCACTTCCTTCATTCAGCCATGTTCCAACCACTGCTCTGTTCACCCTGTGAGTTCTTGTTCCCTGTGTCCGCTATAACAAACCTGATTTCCGATCAGGAAGCCCCATTATTTCCCGTTGAGCGTTCCAAATCTGGTTTCGTGGTGGTCTATAATGGACGATTGTAGCCTATCTTCCTCTAATAAGCGTCTCTGAATACGAAAACGTCGGTCTGGGGGCCCCCTGTCGATGCCACATTGAAGACTTAGGGCGTTACATGTCTTTCTTTTAAATACAGTCCACTTCGAATACAGTTAAAAAAAGAAAAGAAACATGATTACGGCAATGGGCTTGAAAACTTCGGCAGACTCTTTAATTGGTTTGGTGATTGCGTTTTTTCGTTATTAACTCCTGATGGGACTGTGGCAGTTGCGACATCCTGCGTCCAGAACAGTAAGAGCAATAACAAAAATTCTTAAACATTGAGCGCTATCATATTCTGATGGGACGTCGAATTTTACTAAGTCCGTGCGAATCGTTTGAAAAACAAATTGGTTTAGATGAGAAATGGGAAGATGAAATTTGTGTGGTGCTTCGCACTTCGTATTTTCTTGTGCTTCTTCTGGATATAGGCGGCCACCAAAGTGAGAGTGAGTCTTATTCACCTGCTCTGAATTGTTGGAAATAATTTCAGTGGTGCGTTATTGACCCTCAATTGGGTTTCGTCTTCAATGGCTATCAATACGAATGATTTAGGTTTGTTGCAGGTCTACAGCGCCTTTTCAAAAATGATATCAGCCTACGACGAACAATCCGAGTTAATCTATTCCATCAAAGTGGACTGCATGATCTGTAAAATGATGGTGAACGACAACCTGATTATCGTTTTGCACGAGAGGGTGAGGACTGACAGTACCAATTGATGAGCGACTATTGGGCTTCTAAGTATGATGAACTAACGAATTTTTCACTCCGTGTTCCAGGATTACGCCTGTTATAACAAGTTCAGCGGAGACCTGGTGTTCAAAGGTGCAGAGCCCTTGTCAACTGATTCCCTTCTACACCCGCATAAAAACGTTCTGTTCGATAAATCGGACGACTCTGACATGATGCAGGTAATTTGTTTTTTCACAGAGTGTGACATAACTGTCTGAAGGTGAAGGTGTCATCAAACAAAGGTGAATGTTATTTTTACTTTCGGCTACCCTAAGGGTAAGGAAAGTGTTGCAATCGTGTCAAAAAAAATCTGGTGCGCAGCCTGCTGTCCCTCATATGCCCATAAGCAACCCATCAGCACCTCAGTAGCATTGTCTGTGTGTGCTTATCCCTCCTCATGTAGAATTTCCAGTTACCCTTTCTTCCTCTCTTAGTCTCTTTGCCTTAGCAGCAATTTCTGGCACACCCAGGAACAGTAGCCCCCCTTGCCCTCCTGGCTTCAGTCGTACCTCTTGGCATATCCAGTCTGGGTCTCTTGACAAATTCTGTCTGCACCAGACCTTTTTGAAAGCGCGTAATTCCCATGGACTCTTTGTGTGAGAGGTTGTTAGGGGACAGACTTGCGGGAAGATGTCGATGTTGATGAATGTTGGGGAATTGAGTCATTGCGAGGTGTACGCTTAGTAGGTTTCAGCTGCTGCGATGCTAGGTAAGTATTGACCTCATCTACGTAGATATGCGCGAGATCCTGGTAGACCAGAAGCTTCTTGACATCTGCCATGCTTTCCTCGAAGCAGCCGCCATCGATTGAACACAAAGCTGTGTTTAACTGTTCGTCAAGAATGGAAAACGTTCGAACATAATGACGGGCGAGAGTATGTCACAACACCATAACAGAAAATGGGAAGGCGGGGGGTCCGAAGTTCCCATTGCACTGGAAGAACCTTCAAGTTTTTCTGCGTGGCCGGCATCATGAACTAATGTAGTGAAATTTGGACCACTTGTTGGGCGCGAATGTTGCGGCATAAAGCGAGCCTCTGTTGAATGAAAGAATTTGTTTCTTCCCAGTACACTCACCGAATGTTGTCACTTGAAGGATTAATTCCATATTGCAGACAAAACTCTCTTGCATTGTAATTACTAATTGAGTGCGACCGAACCTGAGCACACAAAAAGCTTTATGTTTGATAGTCATTACTAACGACCACAATAAAAAGGTGATAACATAGCTTTGGTTAGTGCTAGCATTACCTACCGTCTGCTGAATGAAACTAGATGAATTCCTCTACAATTCGGTAGGTGGCAAACCATTCTCCAATGCATGGTTGCACATCTATTGAGCTCCCAAACTCTGATATTATTTTCGAAACACCCGGTATTTCGTCGTTCAGGACTTCGTACTGACTTCATTTTACCGTAGTAGTGCTACTCTTTTTATTTTATTTTTCTGAGCGTGTTTCTGTTACTTCTTGATTGTTTTCCGATGAGTAACTACTGAGACCACTTATTAGTGTTTGAACGCTTACAACTTTTTATGGTTCTTCATTCGAGTTGGAAACTCCCAACACACACACACACATCTGTGAACTTGTTACTCTTTGTAGAATTTACCGTTTTCAATTCCTTGGCTCTGTCCTTTAGCTGCTTTCAGGTTTTCTAGCTAAATTATTATACAAATCATCGTGGTAATATTATTTGTGCAAATAAAATGGAATCGGGCCCCAAGTGACAAACCCTGTTATCTTCCTCCATATATTCGATCCCCTGGACTCCTCGGTTCAATATCTCGTTTTGTTTCCTCCCCCAGGTGTACGCTCTGGAGCTAAAGACTGATCTCGTACTGTGGACAACACGGATGATGCCGACTATGTTCCTTGGCAGCCTTCATTCAATCGTCGCCGACGAATGTTTGTTGGTGACGCCCTTTTGCGGGCAGGTTTGCAACCTCTACGACGGGAAAAAAGGACATTTCCTGTACACTTTGCTCGTTGACGGTAATCGCTTTTTTATTTAGTTCGGCTCTAACGATTTCGATTAAATTTGTCGTGTTGTTGAGTTTGAAATGGCGTAACAGTAACGTAAAATTTTCGTTGTTGGGTACAATGACTAAAGGAGCACGATCAATTGTCGAAAATATCGACACAAATCGAGTCGGTAGTCCAATAAGCTGCATTTCCCATGAGTTATGAATAAAAAAACTGCGATTAAAATATCTGATGCGGCGCAAACAACAACTTTCCTTGGACTCACATGTATTAAGCGATTTTCTTCACTGTAGCTACTCTTCATATCTGTTTTTCATTCAGTGTTTAACAACATTCTTAGTTATGGCGCTTACAGTTCCGAAATCTGTTGTGCTGCTCCTATTCATGCCACGGACATGGACAGTGCATGAGACTGTCCAAATTTTTTTTTTTCAAACGTTCTGGTTGTAGAATTACGTGAAAATGGAGAGAAAAACTGTGAGTAAAGTTTCCCGTGGAGAGGCAGTCATTTGAATTCTGGAATTTTGTACATTGCCCTATCGTTGAGCAATTGGTACACAGAGAATTTTAACATATATTCTCTGGGAGAAATAGAACTGAGATAATTAGGAGCAACTCCAAAAATTCCAGAATTCCAACTACCACCACTTACTGCCATTTCTCACCGTTTTTAGGCGATAATTCTAAAACAGCAAATAGTATCTTCTCACAAAAATAACGTAAACAGTCTCGTAAATTCTCAATAATGATCGCGGCATACGTAGGAGCCCCACAATAAATACCTGAACATGAACCGCTACCACTTGTGTATATTTTAAATAACTTACTATCTCATATTTGGAATGAGCATTGCGACCCAAAGTCCTAGCTTCCTAAGAAATGCCAGGTATTTCCTGGATGAGTCTTCTTTGATGTTTACGCTTGGAGAAGTGGCACCTAAGGACAAAAATGGCTCCCTTTCCAGTTTCTGGCGCTGGCCCTGGACAAAATTGGGAGTTTCCTAGTCTACACTACACCATCTGCACCAAGGAGCATCGCTTATACCCATAGCATGCGTGTGTCTATGCCCTACTTACCTGAAGTCCTTCCTTCCCATCATCAGAAGGTGAGGTCTTATCTCGCGCATTGGTCTGGAGATGAAGCGTTTCGAGTGCCTCACTTCCGCAGCATTCCAAACAGTCTGATGAATTCTCCCAGAAAATTTCACAATCCTCTTTACTAGTTACGAAGATGTCCTGCAGTAGGGAAGTGGCCCTAAAAGTAGGGTAGACCTTGGGTGGTAGAGTGTAGAGCGGGGTCTGGCCAGGTGGCCCACTCCCATTTAAAGTGATCCCTTTATGTCCAGTAATCCAATAAACTCCATTAGAATTTCCTAAAGAGTTGAGCTGCATCCATCATTCCCTCGTGTTGACATTGTGTAGTAGTTCTTCAGCGCCGTGCTGGGCGCTTGACTATCGGTGACTCTGTTGGTAATTATATTTCTACAATCTTTGTAATGCACTATGATGGCCCCAGCAATGTAAATATGTGCTTGACAAATCGACGACTTTCACTGTTCCATAAGCTTCCTTCTGGTAGCATTTTGTATTGCCTATCTAACCTGTAACTGAGCACCGTCATATCAGCGACTATACTGAGCCCCTTGAAGGTTTCCAAGTGCCTGAATATATATTAGTAAGCACCCCAGCCTTTGTACTTTGGCTGGGCTGCTACAGTTCTCTCAGATGACAGCTCTGTGCCATCATACAATCGACCCATATGAGATTAATGGTCTCACAACAACCTCATAAAGCCAGCAGGCTATTCTAGTCTTTCAGCCCCATGTTTTCCCGCACATTCATTGATACGTCCACGTCTCTGATGTCCTCTTTCCAGGTTAGTTTACGATCCAAAACCACACCCAGATACTTGACCAGTTCACTGACCTGAATTGCTCAACTGGTGTAAAATGTGAAATTATGTTTTACCCAGTTCGAATGAACTACGTGGAAAATTCATCGGATTAGTAGTTTAGTAGTTAAAGATATACTCATAAACATCGCTGAATATACGTGAGGAATTTTATGTGATCCGTAGCACATACATTTGCGTGGAGTATGTCGGGGAAAATTTAATTTAATATTCACGTGTATTTCATTCAATTGATGTTTAAAGCGACCATAATAATGTAGAGATAATAACTCTCTTAGTTCAGTTTCCTCACTCGTGTCATTTTTCTGAATTTCTACATAGCTAACGTAAGTCTAGTAACTCGTTTTGATTGATTAATTTGTGTTTTCCATCATGTTTTCTTATTTCAGAGACAGTCGGCTCTAGTTTGGTGACGCATTACGACCTCTTGATCTACTTCAACCCTCATGAATCCGCCCTAGTTGTCAATATTTATTCCTGAGTCTACTGTCTACAATTATGTTGTACTTTCTTCGTCGTCGATCTGATCTATCATCTTACCGAATAAAACTGCGCAATATTCGTTTTTCCACCTATTTCGGTTCTGAACCAAGTGCTCATATTTGAACATTAGATGATTGAATACCTTCCTTTATTGACTGAATTCAACATCATTCATACATTTGGACGCAATTTCTAGTTTAAAAAGCAGAAGTAAACTGGAAACAGAGGGTGAAGAGCCTACCTTCAAAATCCCAGGCGCTCTAAGGAAATCCGTCACATTTCCCAACTAACTTGAAATCTCTTATACTCTTATTTCCTTTTCCCAGCGGAGTTATTCCAGGTTATGTTTTAGCTCTACAAAGTTATTTCTGGTTTAGTTTTAGCTCTGCTGAGTTATACCTAGTCTATATTTAGCTCTGCAGAGTTATTCCTGGTCGGGTTTTGTCCCTGCAGTTATTTCCAGTTGAGGGTAAGCTCTACACGTTTATTCTTGGTCAGGTTTTAGCTTTGCTTGGTTATATCTGGGCGGGGTTTTGTTTTGTTGAGTTATTCCTGCTCTGGAATTAACTCTAATTTAGGGAGAGAAGCTTACTACTGAGCTAAATCCTGAGCCTAAACATGACTAGAAAAACTACGTAGCTAATGCAATAGAATTAAAACTCAACCAAGAATAAATACACAGCTAAAACCTGATTGGGAATAATTAGAAGACTGGAAATAACTCTAGAGCTCAATCCCGACTAGAAATTACTCAGTAGAGCTAAAAGCTAACCAGGAATAACTACTGAACTTACGGCTGTCAGGTACACTGAGCATCGCATTTCCTTATCAGGAATAACTCAGTGGAGTTGATACCTGACCAGGAAAAACTCATGACTAAAAATGACTGCATATCTAAAACATAACCAGGAAGCAGCACAGTTAAAACTCGAATGGGAATAGCTCTGCTGAACTTCAAGTTGACTGGAAATCAGTCTCCCCCGCTGCATTGGAGCTGGCGTAACTCTGCTAAGCTAATTCCTAAATGGAATGACTTAGAAGAGCTAAAACCTCACCGGGAATAACTACTTAGTTAAAACCCAACCAAGAATAACTCGGAGGTGTAGGCCTTCGTCTAGATGGAACAAAATGAAATCACGGCAAATGTAGCGAGTGTATGGTGTTCTACTCCTTGAAGGGACTTGTTGTTGTGAATGTCATCAATTCTCCCCAGTCTGTGCTCGTTTCTAGCGCTGCTGCCTTTCTCACTCTATCCACTCCTCAGTTCAACTCGTCATGTCTTGCCAATTAGCGAGAAAATGTCAATTTTTGTTGTTCCATTGTAGTCAGGTCATGTTTCATATCGTTTCTAGTATTTTTCGATGCCGAATGGAATGGGTCTTGGAGGTGCTCTACAAACAGTCGTGTATGTATGAGTTGTTATACGACGTTATATTCATAAGTTTTGATGTTAAATTAAATCGGATAGGACACAATCTTGCTGTGTAATAATTTGCAGCATTGTGTAACATGTCGTTTTATGTAGAACGTAGTTACGCTCAATATTCTGGAATTTATTGAATTGCTCCTACTCCCCATTTTGAACACTGAGACTATCAATACTTTTTTTTTTTTTTAATAAGTACCCTGGTCACTGTTTTTATTGTTATCACATCAAATTCTCGAGAAATAGTAGAACATTATTATTTAAATTATTTCTGAATATATAATAATAACAGTAGTTACTTTTTGGGCCGATTTGGATCGTACCTAATTTCGGTGTTCCATAGTAACCTGCATCCAATTACATAACTTTTCTTTGTACTTTGTTGAGCTAATGTAAGCAAAACACTGGAAAAAGGGAGTTCAGCAGTAAGCTTTAGTTTTATAAAATTTCGATAGGTATCCCTTCGATTTATTCCACGTAAGTCATTATCATGCAAGTGAGTTTATTAATGGTGATTAGGAATCAATTAAAGCCACGTTACTCAGGGAAGTTGATAGGAGAACGTTCAATCTGGCAACCCTGCATGAGGGAGATAACGTTGTGATAACGCTCCCGGGGACCTTGTCCGCAACCCCAGGCTGCCTCAGCGGGCGATTGAGGGCCCTCGTATTTCAACAATTTCCTTGGACGTTATTAATTCTTGATTCTTGTCACAAGGCCTTCCCTCTCCCGGCGATTCCTCCGTGACCTTCTTTACTTTCATCCAGAAGTGTCCAGTGTTTCTTATCCGAGTGATCCACCTTTTCCTCCAGACGATTTATTACCGGTACGTCAATTTATGCTTTGAGCTTTTCACAAACGGAATTATAAACAAGTTCGTAGTCTTTCATGTTGTCATTCAAGGACACTAGGGGTCAGGTTACTTTGCGCTCTATTTCATTGATTCGCTTGATCGACAATCAGGATTTGCTGTCATTGCAAATAAGCAGTTTTGAATATGAGAAGCTGTCAAAAGGCCCAAAATGATAGCTACTCGTCAATTACAGAAACCTCACTTACAACGTAAAAATGAGGCTTTTTATGTTGTGCAGCAAGCAGTCGTTATTTTACGGTCATATTTTGTATGATAATTGCTCATGTTGATTAGGTAACTGATGCGACGCATCCTCAGCCCCACGTAAATTCCATCATTTTTACTGCTCCAACACTAATCCTGTGTTTTTCACACAGCTTATTTTGAGCGTGCTAAACGACGTATACCTAAAGACAGGTAGTGCTTAAAGTTTCGGAATTTATTGGGCTAATTATGCCACGACCTTCATTGAAAATCCTTTGTATTTGTAATTAATAAGACCGTTAACATGATTATTCTGGGAACTAAGAAAAAAGTTAGAAAAATTATTAGTTGGAATTTCGGAGCTTGCTCTTTATCATGACATTATTTAACACCCATTGTATAGGTAGCTCATCGGACCGGCACCCTGATTTTTTTGAGAAAGGATTTATGAGAACGAACGACATAACACTTTTGATAATTGATTGTGCGGCTTTCGTAATTTTCCCGTGGACGAAAATTTTAAATTATCGTCGTGTCATTTGAATCTGACCCCAATCAAAATTCAGTTGTAGTTTTGTTCATCCCATTTTTTTGGCTACGTATCAAATTTAGCCGTTTTCCCTCAATTGCGTTCACATGCTCAGTCAATTTTCTCAAATGGTGTTTTTCGGAATCGTAATGCTCTGAAGAAAACTCGAGGAACACTTCAGTCGAATACATAACTTTCCTTTTTACTTTGTTGGGCTAGAGTAAAAAGGTCGTGATGAATGTAGCTTCCACACCTCCCTGATGAATCGCAACCTTGCAAAATCAAATTACAGTCAGTACCATTGAGTTCTATAAAGCTCTCCTTATGACCTCGTATTAATTTTTTCCTTTGATGTGTGTTGGGGGGTTTCAAATACATGGGGTACAAAATTCGAAGGTAATTCAATTAGATCATTACTTATAATTAAAGTAAAATTTAATTGTGTGAAAAAACTATTAAATTACTAAAAGGTTCGTAAATTAGTTGAAGTTAGAAGTTGATTTACCTTAGAATTAGAAGTGTAAATGGGTTATCTAAAATTAAATAATCAGGGCCTAAAATAATCTATTAAATATATACTATATAAGGTGATTAAATGATCTAAAATTAGAGGGATAATAAGTAACGCAACGTTAGGCAACAGGTATACATACTGACCCTGTATTTTCGTTCAACGTATTTCTATGAAAACCTTCACGGAGAACGAAATGTAGTTATTAGTTAGGTGAGAGTACTAAAGTTAATCAAAATCGTTCCTGAATCGTTCGTACCGAGCGGGATATTTCCAGTATAATCCTCATTTGTCTCACGCACCCTTCTTCCCTACAAACATTCATTCTTCTTCCACTATCGATTTGATTTCTCAATTTCGGTGACCGTATTGATGGCTATTGAAGTGATAGCATATCAATTAGAGAAAATTCGAGATGACACAGAAGGAGACCTTTGGGCATGTAGTCAATGTACTTGCTCTGATAATATTTCTCGGCCTGCTGGCGATTACTACAATAGTGGAGAAGCCTTACAAGAGTGATTCACACAGTCGCATTTGGACTGGCACAGCTGAAGTAACTGTATTATACCACGAAGGCTGGAAGGATAAAATCATACTGACAGATGAGGAAGGGTCAACATTTACAAATTTCTCAAGTGAAGGGATCGTCACAGCAGACATTTATGTCAATGGTACACGATCTATGAAACTGGTAGGAAAACTCGAGGATGAAGAATATTTCTCTAAAACCATAACAATCACCCAAGGGGTAACCAGCTACTACGTTCGTGAAATTAGTGGTACAGTGAATCCATTGAACATCCGAAGTCCAGGGTTCGCCACTAAATTTAAGCCCTGTTTGCTCCAAACCTGTAGAACCAATAAAACTGCAGCATGGGAACGATTGCATATTGGTGCGATTTGCTGATAATTCGTTTTCGAAAATACTGCAGGAAGTAGAAGTTGATATTCCAAAGCAGTATAGCATGAGCCAGGTATTTAAATTTCCAATTTCTACAGAGGAGAAAACTGCTGCATTCGGATAAGAGGAGACTTACATAGATGGTCAACTTCTTGCATCCCCTTACGAAGAAAGCAAAGGATTAACGTACTTTTGTATTCTGCAGATAAGTCTGAATTAGTAAGGTTCGCGGCTTTTCCATGGGCTAGCCCAATTACAGACCTACCTACTAAAACTTCAACCACTTTCACCACTACAACAACTCCAACAACTACCCACCACTACAACAATTCCAACAACTACCCACCACTACAACAATTCCAACAACTACCCACCACTACAACAACTCCAACAACTACCCACCACTACAACAATCACTACTGTTACATTTTCGTACAAAAATGAGAAAAACGATCATGTTCAGTAAATCTTCCGCTAAGACCTGGCAGATAGTTACAGAAAGAGTGCTGGCCATCTTCTCTATTGTGGACAATTTTAAAACGTTAAAATACAAAGAAATGTGAGTTTTGGCGGTGATTTCGTCACTCTCGTTCGGAGGTTCTCAAAACGTGGGGGATCTTATGCAACTCGGAAGGAGTTTTAAAGTCTGAGGAAAACTTGAAAAAAAAAGTTTTCAACCTACTTGTTATTGCTGAGGAAACAAAAAAAGAGCTGACGTCGATCTGTCAGTCAGAAATCCTCATCACGCTAAGAAAATGTACTCAGTACATAAAATGATAAAAAGTAAGCAAAATTTGCGTGAAAATTGAGTGAATTCGTTAAGGTACAAGTAAAACCTTCAACTTCGCAACATACCCCATCAAAAAGTGAATTAAACTCATTAACGAGTTTTCGCTAATTTGGTTTTTGTCACCATCGGTGTTCAGGAAGGTATAGATCAACGATCTGCCTTCGAACTTTCCTTATAGTGTGGTGTTTAGCGGACATGCAAATCTGTCAAGTCTGCGATTTACTAGCTTCGCCGAACTTAACGATGTGCGGTTTGTTGAGTTGGTTATTGCAATTCAATTTGGTCTCCATTGTAGGAATTTTAAAGTACATTTATTTCTCTCTGGGTTCCACTTGTATCTTAACCTTTCATAATGTGTTATACCTGACGCGTATTTATAGCACGTTTTGTGTTAACGAGAGCGAGCGTTTAGTTGATAAAAGGCTCAAAAACTCAAGGCCGCCCAGTTGAGTCAATATCGTTCCAACGTCTCATTTTCAGCTGAACGTGTACTTGGGGTAATTTGATAACAATTTAGTCTTTAACTGACTATCTTATTGACCAATAAAGTGAGTTCATTCTATTACAATTGGAGCTGGTTTTTTAGTTGAGATAAAGACGTGTGGCAGCTAAGCTGATTAAGGCGAGGAGTTGAATTGAGAATTTGAGAAATAATGGAAAGGCTAGGCATCATCATATCGGAGTCTACGTTGCGTGGATGGATGAGCTTTGTGGGATATTGTGAAATATTGTGAAATGAGAAGTTTATTTCATTCAACCGCTGGGTCAATTACAAAAACTAGTTTTAAAAGTAATCAAATTCTACTCGTCTGCGGTCAAAGTTGATAAATGGATTTTATTGTTGGTTCGGCGGAAATACGAAATTTTTAGAAAGGATAGTAGAAAGAATAGAAAGGATAGTTAGATGATCGAAGGGATAATAACTAATAATAGGATAGTTAGATAATCGAACCTTACGCGAGATTGCGAAAGAAAAATGAAGGTTTGTTGATTTTTTTTCAAAAACGACTCTAATGATTATAAACTTTCATATCATCTCCCAATTACTACACTTTTTTCTACGAAAATTGGGCAAATGAAAATATAGGGTGTTTTCCACTAGTCAACTCTTAACATTTCGTATTTCTTATTCGTATAACAAATACGAAGCCCAAAATCGTGTTTTTTGAAAATATTTTCGAAATATCGTGATCGAAAAAAGAGAGCAAGCGAAACGGTCGTCTTTCACATTAAATCAAAAACGGCTCTAATTATTTTGATCAAAGTTAGTGGGTACTGTCAACTAACTGGTGCCTACGTTTCGTTTTCGGTAAATACATGCGTTGAACGAAGATTGAAACACACATACGAGAATGTTTCGTCGGACTTTCAACGCTCTTGAACCTCCTGCTGAGTGGAGATAAGTCGATAAGTATCTCCGGCCCGGTCTGAAATAGTACGATTAATAGACTGTTCTGATGGAACATTTTGGTGTCTCGATCTAATTTGTCGATGTGCCAACCGTTTATGATTTTATGAAAATTCAGTGAGGTGTAGCTCATACGACAAATCTCATATTCAAATATTCATAGATCTTTCTTATTGCCAAACATTAATTTTGTAAGCCCTTGATTCAGCTCAGTTTGAACCCACCGTTAACGCGTTTTATGTTTTGAGTTTCCCTTATTATGCCCTAAGCATTATATTTATTTATAGAATAAGTACTACAACTATTAACTACTTCGTTACTTTTCACAGAAATGCCTCTCTCCGATTATCAAGACATAGTTGGCGCAACAGCTGGGGCTGTGACCATAGCGCAGTTTTTCTCTCCCATGTAAGACTCGTTTTAGTTTCTATTTCTTACTGATGGATGAATGAGTTAGCAATTTATTTTGCACTTGTCAGCTGAACAATAATACCCTTGATTTGGAGGCACGATCATACAAAGACAAATTGCTGTTGTGCAAGTGAGGGAGAGAGAAAAAATTTGACTTGAATTAATTGATGAATGAGACGTACGAGGTAGAGGACTGCAATGATACACACCTGGTTTCAATGGTCACTTAATTAGCATAATAGACTTCTGCAGAACTAATAGGTATCTAGATTGTTGCACTGGCAGAGGCCATCAAGAGATGACAATGTTCAACTGGAAGAGAACATACTAAGTCATAAACTTGCACGTTAAACTGTGAAAAAAATAAGAACTCATAGGGGGAACAGGACATGAATGAAACATCGTGCGGTCAAAGTTTAGGGGTTGTGGAAAGGCCCTAAAGGGCGAGTAGCAGGAGTGGGATCCAGGGTGGAAAGAGAAAATGACTTACGATGAATGGACAATCGTCCCCACGTTTACCTGGCGCCTTCACCTTGGCTTGCCAGATAAGGTCAACAGTTGCTATGACATGAGGCTATTAAATCACGAGACTGACTTGTTGTGAATTGTTCTACTAATAACTGTCGTGGAGCTTCCTCTTTTTCGAATTCAGTGCCTCTCCCCTCGATAAACTAATCAGTTCAATGCCTAGCTCTCGTTTAAATTAATGCTGTCTTTTTGTTTTGCTGGGAAAGTGCCACGTTACAGTTGTGCGACGAATTGTGTGAAAACTGCTACTGAAACTTATAATTTGTTGAAAGAAGTGTGTGGCACTAAGTGATCTTCTCGTGCACATGTTATTGAGTGGTTTAAGCGTTTTCAAGATGGTCGTGATGATATTCCAGATGATTCTCCCCCTTCCAATAGATGACAATATCAAATAACCCGAAAACCTAATTTGATCCGACTGCTGAAAGTGTACAAATTGATAAAGAATCCGTATGGCACTTTAAACGTCATTAAAAGTGACTCAAACTTATAGGGAAAGATAATGACTGGCGACGAACATGGAGTCTCAACTGGTCAGCCGAAAAAAGCTTGAAGTAGCGAATCAAAATTCATAAGCGACGATTGTTTTTTTTTTCGATATTCATAGGATTGTCTATCTTTATTGGGTCCTTGAAGGTCAAACTATTCGTCGATTTTGTTACCTTCACTATATTACCAAAAGAACGACGCGAATTGTGGAATGATCTCGTGGTTCTCAACCAAAACGTTGAACTAGCGTATTCCACATTGCCTGTCAAGAAGTTTTTTAACATGTCCATCATTCCTGCGTTACTCTCCGTCCCATTAGCTTAAACTTTTACTGTGCGACTTCTGATTTCGTAAGATGGATTAAAAGGAATTAGAATTTAGTTCATTTGAGTTTCGAAATAGAAATCGTCATGCGCCTTGAAGAGGCTGGCGAAAGAATACTTCCAGCACTGTTTCGAGCAATGAGTCTAATGGAGTTTTGTAGGTGTAGATAAGGAGTATACGATTATGAAAAATGTGCAGGTTCAAAACAAAATGTTTCACGTCCTCAGTCTCGTTATTTAACAACCACAACTCGTATGTCTCCCTGTTATTGTGCCTTACGAAGGATAAAGAGATGTGACTACTGATTCTCCTACAGGTTGATGTCCTTTCACCCCAAGGCCGGCCACTCGTAGGAGAATCAGTAAACGCTCTTTACATTGCGGCTGTCTCTCCTCGTCAGTGAGATCGTGTTGGCAGCCACAACAAACACACTGTAGTACTCAAATAATTACACGGGAATAAAAAACAGTTTGTGCAGATGCTTGGGGCATCCATGACGTAAAATTTACTTATATATTCCTTACACTTTAAAAATAGTTCCTAAGATGGCAATAATCTTCTACGGAAGTTACCAGCGTTCTTTCTTTGATTTCGTTTTCTTATATTTACTAGATGATTAAATTGTTACCCTGTTGTGTTATTTTCAGATTTATTTGCAAACAAATTGTTAATCAAGGAAATACAGCGAATGTGGACTCAACTCCATTTGTGGGGGGTATTGGCATGTAAGTACCTTTGGTCTCTTGTTGGTCTCATGATTTCAATAATCATAATTAACAAACGTGAAGTCATTTTGATGGAACAGAAATGAATGAAAGTTGTATTTGCATGTTAATTATTTTCGTGTTATAAAACTGGAGTTTTAATGTTGACCAAAGCCTGATTCCCCAATATGCTTCTAAACTGAGCGTCTGAATACTTGTAAGGCTGCCTCCAATTACTTCCAGTGTTTTCCCATCGAGTTGCACTTTCTAGGATATTTTTAGGCAAAACCAAGCAGCTTAGATAGACTTCGTGACCTGCTTGCATCCTCTCCACAACACCCACGCCGCATAGTCCTGCCTCCTAATACCACAACTAACGATGTGCGACCCTCAACGCCAAGATGTGTACGTGTGTGGATTGACCTAGTGCCTAGGATTGAATATAGGTGAGTGGTGGCGTTTCAACCTCTCAAAGGCACTACCCGAAAGGTTAGGCTCATTATGAGGAATTGACTATGCCACTCAGGGCCTGTGTTACCGTGATGCTACCCTCATGTACAAGTCCTATACTTAGGCATGATTGGCTTCAAAAATATAATCAATCAAAAGAAAGTACCGATCCAATCCCAGAGAGTGGTGTTTCACTGAGGCCTACAATTCGATGAAGGGCTTTCAAGTGATCACTGGCCAGTTATGCGTTAACTTGGTCGTTGAGTGTGTGGTGGACCTATCCACTGAATGAACACTTGTTGTGCTAGATGAATGAGCATTAGATTAATGGCATGCAAGGAACCCTTGTCAGTGACGTGACACCTGTGAGTGTTTACTCAACATCTTACGAGAAAATGGGTTGAGCTAGACAACTGGACGAGCCAATTCCTTAAGGGACATGGCTACATCAATGCACGGCTCCACTTCTTTTCTTCCAAAGACTCCATTCTGCACATCTTGCGACTCCAGTACTGGGGAAACAAAAAACCACGTTCCTACAACCTTCCAGCTTTGACTGCGACTAAGCAAGCGTATAACTGTTTACCAAGTTGGCGAAGAAGCGCCTCAACGCGATGATAGCGAAACCTCAACCTCCATGACTTTGAACTCTCACATTGACACAGCATAATGGCCCAAACCTTAATAAGGGAAATTCCCTGTGGTTGGTCAGACAACAACAACACGCAGCATAGGGGTGAAGTCATTTGACTAAAAACAGGAAACCCAGGGGAACGTAAAAAGCCATTAGGCTTCCATCCTTGGAGCATCCAGAATCTGAGTATTGCGTACATTTATACCTGCATCACTTAGCTTTAGCCGTTCTAGAGACATTCATGTTTTGTACATCGCTGTTGTTTATGAAATTTCTGTATATTCCCCACAATTTTCAAGAGTTATATGCGAGTTCTGTGGCTTGTTCTGCTATGAAAATTTGCTCGTTTTTGTCTACCTTCTTTTAGTAGGCCGTTTTTTTCGTCATATTAGTAGAGCTCATTTTCTTTCAAATCTTTGCAACTATACTCTCTCAATTGACACGAGCCCTGCAGTCTGGCTTTAGTGTTGCAATGGTCCCCAATTTAGTGACGTCTGTAACTCTCAAGGTGTGTTGATGAAAGGTTTACTTCTTCCTTCCAATAACTTGCAGACCTGGTTATCCTCCAACAAATGAAAATTTTAGTTATAATGTAAAATCTTCTTTATGAATCTTACATAAATTATATTATTCGTGTTTTGCAGGGGTTTGTTGATGTTGAGACATGGCTATCTGTTGGATGATCCCACAATGACGGTCGTAAACATCGCAGCTTTGATTTTAAATAGCGTTTACCTCTTGGTCTACATCACTTACTCGAATGATAAGGTAACTTATCTGCTTTTTAACAGCAGAATCAGAACCTACAGTTTTCTGTGGTCTGTCAACTGGAGACTTTCTCTTGATGTTGATACCATTGGCTTCCTCGGCTCATAGTGCTCACTTTGTTCTTCCTCGTGTTTCTTCTACACCATTCCTCCCAACGATTGCATAGAAGTTGTTTGTTACCTTTCGATAGTATAGAAACTAGAGGTTTAGTTCGCTCTACAAAATAGGAATGAAAAGTTACGTTGAAGTAGAGTTCTCAAAAAGATGAGGGGGGTAATTCCATATGCTACTTATACCGAAAGTTCGCTCGTTAGCTATTCATTGCCAATGTGTTTTGCACCAGTTCTTGTACTTTGTGGACATCACAGCGTTTTTAAAACTTATTTTAAAACATCGTCGCTGATAAGTCCCAAGTTCTGAATCTCTTCATCATGTTATATTTCTACATTCATTTATATTTATCTCAGCTTTCTTAAACGTTTTCATTTTCTGCTTTTTTCGCATATTTTGTTACGTTCTCACGATCGCTATGGTGCTCATTTTTTTGTGTTGTTATATCTGATGATGCTTTTCGTCAAAGATAGAAGAAAATGTACCAGTCGGTCAATAGATTAAAATTTAATTCAAAGCGTCATGAGATAATTAGAAGCAACCTCTTAAATTCGAACTAACGTTTTTCACAGAGTTTCTTCAACAATTCCAGATCTCTACTCGTAAATACGAACCTTAAAAAAGAATAAATCGTATTAGTCCCGTAAATTACCCTAATAAAGATTTATTGACAAAATCAAATCGAAGGATTTTTTTTGCGCTAATCGTGCCACAGTGTGTAAACCTTGAGAACTTGAACTCGACATTCGTATAAATTGACCTAACCAGGCTCTTTCTGTCCCTAACCCCGGCTGCTTGTTGTTTCTGATTCATCCGTTCTCCTCAGCTCTTTTGTTTGTCATAATCACGACTGAGATTGAAATAGGGTTCTCTCGATTATGCACATGGGTCTGTCAATGGATTAGACCATGTTTTCGTCGATTGATCACTCTTCATTTTTATCACCAAGTAACAACAATGAACTGGTGAGAAGGTTTGATCGTTATGTTATTTTGTAAGGTATTCCACTTGATTTATTTGAATTTATTGTGTTATAGTACCTCTTGCCAGCCATATGTGTTTTATTTGCGTGCACTATTTCGATAACTTTCAGCCTTACACAGTTGCTATGGACGTCGGTAGGGTAGTGTGGCCATCCCATTTCCTTACAGTTTCATTATTGTTTTGACTAGCTATTGATTTGAACTTGTCTTAGTTAGTTTCTTATTTTGTTCCAGGGAGCAGTATTCAAAAACATTTTTAAGACGCTTGCTGCAGCCCTTTTAATTATAGCTTATACCGTGCTGGACTGGTCTCCTAACAGAGTTCTTACTGTGTATGGATCAATCGTTACCTTGGTTATGTTTGCCCTCATTGGGGCGCCTCTAAGGGATCTGGTAATTGTGCCATACTTCTATAGCGAGTACCTTGTTGTGCTTTAATGGTCTGAATTAAACACCAAACTGATAAATATTTTTAATTAAATTGGTTGATTGATTTTGCAGAAGGAAATAATCAGGACCAAAAACACTGGAAGCATGCCATTCCCGATGATCGTATCTGGAGAAATAACGTTGTCTCTGTGGCTTCTCTACGGAATCATCATCAACAATTTTTTTATTATCGTGCGTAACCACTTCTTACCCTCCTAACTAACACAAATTTCAGCAGAGTTCTCCTAGCTTGGGAAATTCCAACTGTGCGAGATCAACTACGCAATCACTTGCACAATGTTGGAATGAGGGGGGTGTTCATTTCTAGAGGCACCAGAGGAAGATTCTAACAGAATATTGAAAAATAGCGTGTCGGGAGAATGAAAGTCAAATGTTTGTGTCGCATCAGCACAAACATCGCACAACTTCATGCAACCCTGGTAAATTCAACGGTTTGCCATACCTGCGAATGTTGTGTCTTCGTTCAACTCATTTCTATGGAAATGGATGTGCAAGTTAAAATGTACATATTAGTCGGCTGAGAGTCCTGTATGAGTTGATCTGACTCGTTAATGCCGTTTTTGCGAAAATGTGAAAAACCATCATGGGTTGATTCCCAAAACAAGTGCCGTGAGTAGATATGGCTGGAACTTGCGTTCAGGATTCAGAATTGTTACTAGTTGCACTGCTACTGGTGTTAGTTACAACTTTTATTACTGGCAACTCTCTAGCGTTAGTGTTCTTTACAATTCGAACTGAATCACTCAACTAGCCATTGAACTATTGACTCTGTCTGTGAATCCCACTCTTATTCAATTTTCCGTTATAAGCTAAATATTCTCCTTCAGTTCACTAGTAGCCAAAGTGTTTTTTTCCCTGCCCCATTCGCCGTCTCTGAATTCATTCACCTATGTTTTCGAGCAGGAACATTTTTTTACAACCCCCCTCAAAATTCAAGATATCGGAATTCCTAATTTGCAATATCTGTAAGCCATCCAGGCCTTTTACGTGAATCCGTTCTGAATTAGCTCACGGCAGTTATGGACAAAAAATTGTTGAAATAGTTAACAAAAACGCAATTTTGGCAATTTTATCACAAATACGCCGCGGGTTTCAAGGTATTTTTTTTAATGCTGGGTCAAATGGGACAATTCCCAGAGGCGTAAGACTGCGTCAAGACTGAAAATGGTGAAATTAATTAATTATAGTGAGACAAAGTCTACTAATTGGAAGAACTCGGGAGACCACAGCTACAGCGAAACTAATCGTTGGAATCCCTCCCGTCTCACGCGCCAGCCTGACTCGTTGTGCCAATTGCCTACGGGCGTCTGGAATATTTAGTTTTCATCGCTCCGTTGTATTCAGGTCATATTTCGTATGGTTTACTGGTATTTTTCGATGCTGAAGCGAACAAGATGTGTCTCGGTGGAGAGAGAACGTCACGCTGAGCAAGGTAATAATAAATCGTTCAGTAATAGTTTGAAGTGTTTTAAAAAAATATCTTTCGACCTGCCATGAATAGGCAAAGAAATACAGCAATTTATTTTTTTGTCACTGAATTTTCTAATAATGAATAAATTGACCACTGGTAATTTATGATTTACCTCCTTTGTTTCAGGTACAAAATTCAGTAGCGTTGGTCCTCACAACGTTTCAGCTCTCTCTGTTCTTTATCTATCCCAGCAAAAAGAAGTCGAGGTTCGCCGACTAAGTGGCATTTTTTTCGTTGGGGCTGTTGGAACGACACTCACTGGAAGGTTTGGTAGACAAGAAACACCAATGAGCACAAAAAAAGACTCTGTTAAACAACTCTGTTTAAAATTAGAAGTTGTTGGCACATGAAAGAAACTTCAGGCTGTTTACCGTGCCAATTTATATTTATAAGTATTCACTGAGGAAATGGTTGTTGAAATATATAATTTTTGTAAATACGAAAACGTGTTTGTTAACACAGTTCTATGGCAGCAATATTCTGTTTCGGTGGTTTAGAAAATGAATCTCCAAGATCACAGTCAATCTTACAAAAATATGGAATGAGAATTGCGGATATTGTACGTATTTATTGCCCTCACCCCAAGGAACCATGGAAGCACGAGGGTGGTCCAATAAGTAGGTAGTGGAGCCACTACTGCAAGGAATGTTTTACTATCCTGTAGGCCGTTCTAGTATACGGCTACTGTCGAAATTGAACTCTTACGTTTTTCTTTTATTACTTGTCCAAGAAGTGCCCCCGTATCTTGGACAAAGGAGCAATATAGGTTGGTGATTTGATTCTTGGTTTTGGAAAGGAAATCTTGCAGCAAAATCAAAGAGCGCTTGGATGGGGACTGTCAATAAGTTTCAGCGTGGTCGCACGTAATTTTTTTATGAGCCATGCGCAGGTGTGTCAAAAACAGCCACTGTGACAAAAACCCACGATCATATTGGCACACTTCCAATCGAAGGTGCACGAGACATCATCGACAGTAGTCATAAGTAACTGTGTCAGCCACATTCTTCATGAATTATTGTGCTTGAGCACAACTGGGAGGTACTTCAGAGCAGTGATTTGACAGATCTGAAGAAATTTCTGCGTCATTTCGTGACTGGTGAAACTTTTATCCACTGGTACACGCCACAGACCAAGGAACAGTCGAAATGGTGAACTTCACCTGGCAAAAGTGCTTCAAAGAAGGCAGAGGATGTCTTATCAAGTGGATATTGCCAATTGGGCCGATATGACAAATTGCAGAACAAACTGCCCTATCAAGTGCTCTTCTGCTGTGACAGCACTGGCTCACAGCCCTGCCCTCGCTGTGGCCAATTTGAGTTACAAACTGCTAAAGTACTCTTCAGATTTGGCCTCGTGCCACTTCTTTTTATTTCTAAACTTCTAAGTGAAGTTGCTGGTAATCCATTTGTTCATACACCCGCAAAAGTATGAAGAAAACTAGCTTTTCAGCCGATTACTTAACTTCCTGTGGTGAATGAAAGTAATAATACAATTAGGGGTTTGTTGAAGGGCGTTCAATCAAATTAAATTAAGATTATACTGCTTTCTTTCTATGCCTTCTAAAGCACAGGAGCTGCAAATTATTTTTTAACTTATTTGTCCAAATAGCTACAATGTGAAGAAAACTAGGAAAGGGTTTAGTCAGTTTCTTTCCTATTTGCTAGAGATAAGAAAAGTAAACAAATAATCAGTTGCAAAACGAGGTATCGAATCCGTCGAGATATTACATTCGTTTGATGCTATCCAGTGATATACCACAACCTGGAAACTCATCGGAATGACCCCAATTTGCACATCCATAGCCACTACTTCAAATTAAAAGGTTCGACTTAGATGTTGACTCAACAAAAGTTCGACCGCATTATGTAGTCGTATTCATATTGGCAATCTCAAGTGAGCAAGTATTTATGAAAGTTGGCTGTCCCAAAGATAACCAGACGCGTCATAAAATCGATTAATTCTGTATAAATTAATTAAAATATTCCTTTATGCTGTAAATGGTGCTTTCGCGCGGTCTATTTCAAAGTCTCAGAAGCTGTTTTGCTTGAGAAAATAAGGCTGGCAGTGTCAACTGTCCCACTCAATGGAGTGAGCTTTAGCGAACAAAGCATTTTTCATGGCAGATAACACACCAGTTCGAAAACTCAACTATTCATCCAGCCACGCCAATGTAGTTTTTTCCACGGAGGGCTCTGAGACAGCAACGCCTTAGTATATTATTAACTCCTCGTCACCTTAATTTAATGTTAAAATTTCCCTCAACAATTCGTGAGCTAGCATTCTCACTGTACCTATTAACACCTAGGATTCTACTCGTTAAGGTGTACTGCAATGATAATTTCGTGTTTCCCAGCAACACCTAACACATAGGGCTGGTTTGGCAGACCACGGTAGAAATACCGAGAAATTATATGCGGAAAGAAGGGGAAGCTGAATGAGAAAAGAACAATAAGGAATTCTGTTGAGGATATGCGAATACAAGGAAACGTCGGACAAAGAAATAAATAAATGAATTTGACTTTTGTTGGGGGGAGATGCGCAAAAGAAAATTGGAATGATCTTACCGGTGGTTCGAGGCAGCAGAAATTACAGAGGGAAAAATAGGATGAAGCAAAAAGGGTGGCGACGCTCGGAAAAGGTTTGATGGATCGCGTTTTATGGAATTGGATCGAACGTAGAGAAAATGCAGGAGATGTAGGACCACATTGGTCGCATGAGCAGCTCAACAGGCGGAGGAAAGTGATGAATGTTTTGGAGTGTCTTGCAAACTTTTCAAGTTTGTTTGCTGCCCCTTTCTGTTGTGAGCAGAAGGGCCCGTAATGAAGAGAGCACTGAGTTGGATAGGGCTCAGAAGTTTTCGCTCCAATGTTAACCACTACTAATATACAGGGAGGGGGGACATTTTTACTGTTTTTCAAATAAATTCGCACTGTTTTCAGTTAAAAAAACGCGAAATTTATTAACCCTAAATATTACAAAAAAGTTACGACTCGGAAAAAACCAAAACTGTGCGAATAATGAAGACTGAGGAATTTATTGGTTGAACAAAACAAAAAAACCCACAGCATGAATTGATACGTTAACATTAATAACAAGCAATCGTTGTGAGATACAAAATATATTCATGAAATCCAGGGCACGATGAAATGGTTCAGTCCTAAATGTGTACAATCTTCGGATGACAAAAAATTAGGAACTTCAATCTAGTTCCAACCAACTCACGAATATTATTTATTCCACAGTTTGCCGACGCCTTGCCCCCTCAGTATTTTCAATTTCATTCCCTTTTTCGACTTGTCAGCAGCGGTGGCTTCTCTCGTATCAGTCGCCATCGGCTCCCCGTCTGTTTCTTGTGATTGTGATTTCAGGGTTTTCTTTATGTTTGACATCTGCAACAGGAATAACGCTTCCAGTTAACCGTTCATATAAGTATATAATTGAGTTTAATTTTAAAGTATAAAATAAATGTAATGTTGCATGGGGGAATGGCAATTTCCTCAAGTTGGGAAGAAGCGCAATTTTTGGTAATCTTAATCAAAATAGTGCTGATTTCCAGAGAGTGTACAGTTTGGAGTGCTTCTTCTTCATCTCTTTTCTTTCTCGTTACTGCAGGACCACGTCAACGTTTAAAGCCCCCCCCCCCCCACCTTCTACAACACTCCATCCAAGCCCTTTGGTGCACTAAGTAGGAGCACCGAAACACCTCATGTTCCCAGTCTTGGACCTTCCTCGAACAGAAACACGCGAAATCATTGGCGTTCAAACGGCGCCAAAAAGTGCTAACTCTCATGACCTTCAATCGTCCGTTGTGTCCAGGCAATACTGGGCCCACTACTGAATACTTCTGGCTCCACAAACCCTTTTTATTTTTTGAATCAGACAAAACTCAACCGGAAGATCGCTTAATGCTGTCTGCTTTGCACATCGACCAGCCTCTTCATTCTCAGTTGTTCTAAACGTGTGCCTGGGTGTACTTCACTCCTCGCTACGCCAATAAAGGTGGTCGCTGAGGCATTAGACGATAAGAGTACAATCAACTCGTCCCTGACCATTCGCAACCTTCATTCCCCCACCTTAACATCCACGTTGGGAATCTTCACAGAATGGAGCTATCTTCCAGGCGGAAACAGTTTCTCAACTTGCTCATTCAAAGATCTGCAGTACACCTTCATCAAGTCTTTCGCCTCTACTTTTATGGGCCCCCCTCCCCCTTCCGACGACACAAACTAGGAATGAAACTCTTCTTATAATTTTGATTATCCCCAGCAGTTGTAGTTAGCTGGACCCTACGAAGCTTTTCTGTATTACCGATAATGGTCAGTGTCCCCCACAATGGGACACAGCACATGAAAAAACAGCTACCCAACAAGTGTGCGTCCTGTAGTCCCCACAACCTTATTCATTAACATAAAGCTTCATTATTCAATAACACAAAGTTATTCATTATTCATAAAGCTCAGCTTAGACTCATTCCACGAATATATATACCCTCCTAATATATGTAAGTAGCCTCCTGTGGTGAAGACGCTGATTGTCCAATAAATTTCACTGAATGATAATCATGAACTACCAAATTTCTACGGTGCACAAGTGGTTTGTGATCTTATGACAACTTGATTGCGTTCTTTATTCTAACAGTGTGGTGTCATGGAATACACTGCTTCAAGCGCTGCTATTGAAATTTCCTTCTCGTTTCTGCTTAATGCGAATTGTAAAACATATCAAAGACTAGAGTTGGATAGCGATTGTTTAGGCGAGGAAACTTTATTATGAGGTTCACTAATTTGGCAAAGACAACATGAATTTATAACGAGTGGCACGACGACAGATAACTATACATAGTAATACACAAAAAGTAGGTTAGTTATATAGCATTTTCACGCCAATTTGAGGTTTTCCATTTCAAATTGGAGGTTTTACACATCAATTTGTTGGATGACAGAAATACATGATTTAATACTAGGAAAGTAATAACAACAAATTAGCGAATGAAACGTAACACTCAACTAAAGAATGAACATAATGAACGGAAAAGAATGAACAAATTTCAGCGGTTGTCAGGTCTATCATCATTCTGATAACATAATTTGTGCAGTCCGATGTGGTGACAGTTGCAACGCTTCGGGTTATTGTGTCACACAGGTCGTGGTTTGTTTGGGGCTCACTGAGAATTTGTCTTGCTGACAACTTGATTTTTGAAAAGCAGTGCTCCACTGGATTCAAGTTGGGTGAGTAGGGGGGCAGATATTTCACGTTAAACCCCAATTCGATCATCTTACTGGTAACTTGTCCAGCTCGGTGAATCGCTGCTGTATCCATTATCATGTACGTGATAGTTGGGTTCGCAACTTTTTCGTGCAGCTCTGCAATAAATTCCTTAAACGTCTCTCCATTGCAGTTGCCTCGCAATATTATCTTATAATGAACAACACCTCGAGTGTTTACGGCTAGGACGAGAGAAACATTTCTTCCTCTTACCGTGGGTACTGTGGAAACAGCACGTGTATTCCTCCTGGATCTCGCATGACTTCTTCGAAGATGCAAATTAAAACCAGATTCGTCAATGAATACCATATTTTCACGGTTTTCTGGCGCCCATGTTCTGAATTCCGCAGCGTACATTTTTCTTCTCTCTTTAGTTTCTACAGAATTCATCCGATCCAGCTCTTTGACAACTAAGGTTATTTTCAAAAGACGCTAACCTTTATCAATGGGTCTCACGGCCAAGTCAATGTTTTTCTCGAAAAGAACGCGTTTTATCTCCTTCAGAGTCCTTTCAGGATTTTCTTCCACTGCAGCCTCAATTGCTTCCAAAACCTCAGTGGTAAGCTTTTCACGCCGTTTTCCTCCTCTGCTTCGACAAACAAGCTCATTTTCGTTGTCCTTATACTTTTTCAACAACATGTAAGCCGTACTCTCTTTATGCCAAATATAGAAGCCGCATGTTTAGTAGTATGTCCTTCTTCGTACATTCTAATAAACATTTTTCTTTGTTCTATAGCGTACCTACCGCATTGTCCTCGAAGTCGTCGGGTAGTGGAAAGAATCCCCCCATTTTCAGCATCTTCGTCACTCTCACTACTTCTTACTGCATGGTTCAATCGGCAAACGAAATGCGGTCTCATTTCTTCGTCGTCCGAACTCATGTCACAAAAATAAAGCAAGTCGCAACTAACGACAGCAATCAAAGACTTTAGAATCAACAGGCACCTTCAAAAGAATGGCATTTGGAAGGGACGGATGGAATGTCTTCCTCAAGTTCTGTTGCACGGAGTAGGTATTTTCAGAATCACCGGGTTTTTCCGCCTTCTACGCGGGCTAGCGTTGCGGCGTTTAAAACTAATGTGAAACGAACCATTTCCGTCAACCTCCAATTTGAAATGTAAAACTTCCAATTTGAAATGGAAAACCTCCAAATTGATGTGTAAAACCTCCAATTTGAAATGGAAAACCTCAAATTTGGCGTGAAAATGCTATATTAACTCCCCAAAAGGTAATGTCACCTAAAAAACCTTAAAAGAAACCTCTTACTTCAGTCTCAATCTTTTCCCGGTGACGTATAGCCTGGTTTTTGGAGTGATTGGCTCGAGTGATTTCGTTTTGAACGCACGAGAGAACAGTTTCACATGAATCACACCTGCAGACGAAACAAAGCGTTAAGGTAAAATTAAGGAAATATTATAAACTACTTCAAAAACTATGAGACGAAATACGAACAAAATAGTTATTCATTTTTTCGACGAAAAACGAGACCAACTCAGTTATTCCTCAGATTGATTTTAACAATCCACCAAACTGCTCTAATCATTCTTCTCTGCCTCATTTTTTTGGATGTAGAAATATGAATGAGTAGCTGGCAATACAATAAAGAATAGAATAAAATAAATAGACTCGTTCTCTCATGAACAAAACATTAGCTTTCACTACTGATTCAATTTATTACTCACTAAGTTCATTTAAACTTAGTAAAACACCTCTTCACGGGTGCAGAAAGTGGTATCGCTTACAGTTCCGGAATTTATTATACTGGTCGTATTTGTCCCTTGACTATTATTGAGCAATTGGTATACTTAATGGTGAGGCTGCAGACACGATTCTTTTGAGATGGATAACCACACAGAGTTATCAGGTAAAAACTTTTAGAATCTCGTTTTTTGACGTGTTTTCAATTAATACATCACACACCATTTAACCATTGATTAGAGAAATAGTGACGAGGAACAAAATCTGTGCATAGATTAGTAAACAATACGTCAACTCGTAAATTACCCTAGAAATTCGAAAACGTTAAAAACATTTTTTTTGGTACACTTCGGCTTTTAAATTGGAGATATATTAGTTGTGAAAAATATGTAGGTATTGATTGTTAGATAAGAAATTAACAACAAAAAACGTTTTGCTTATTACATAATCTGTTCTCAGTATTTTCTTTGATATGTTTATGGAGTACAACACGTTGGTATTAGCTAGCTGAACGTACTGTTAGTTTGACCAGAAATGCCTATTTTTTATTATATTTGAAAAAAAAAATAAATTAATGATCGGATAATCACATTTCCTGGCGTGTCTGGACGTAAATCTTCGTCCGATGGATAGTTACAGACATAATTGCAGGGAGAACATGAGGGACGGATAGATGAAACACGATTTTAAGGAAGAAAATACGGGTTCAGGTTGCTACCTGTCAAGATGTTCAAATTCCATTTGGAATTTACTGTGAATTATTTAAGAACGCGTTCCTTGTAGCATTTGGGGATTTTATTTCATCCGTAAGAGGAACATTTATAAACTGACTAGGCGTTTTTTTTGTTTTGTTTTTGTAAAGCTAAAACCAGCCTGTGAGTGATGTAAATCATCAAAGTCCTTTTTGCACCAACAGCGATAAAAATTCTCCTTTTGCTTCTTAGGTACATACCTCCACTCACCGATGTTTTCACAGAAAAGCTGAAGCTAAGTACCAATCTGTTGATAACAATGTGAAAACGTATGTACTAAAGTTTTTGGTACTTTTTGGTTCCCCATTATTCAGTTTTGTGAATGGAAACGACTCACATGCTTATTTCTGAGGATGCGAAATTTACAGACCTAACTAAGAAATAATGCGTTCAATTGGTTCCAGCCAATCTAGACATGCACACAGGGCAGGGTCCATTCAAAATCTGGTTTCTGGTTCGATCCTTGAAAAACGCTTCGACGAAGCATGTTAAATTTTTTTTTAATTACGCTTTGAACTTACCATTCTTGCAGCGTTTTAATAATGACTCCTAGATCTTCATCTCGCGTGTCCCTTCCAATCGCATAATCAACTTCCAACTGGGAATTTTTCTGGTCTAGTTTACCGTGTATTATATCTGCGAAAAATAAAATGTTATAACTACATTTCACGTTCTAATTTTGGCAAAGTTTATTCGAGTTGAGACGCGGTGGGGACATTGAAGGTGTTACCTGCATAAATTGCTTCAATGATCAGGTCTTCGAGGTCACGGACGTTTTTCATATCGAGTTCGTTGAGCAGAACGTTGTAAGGTATACACTGAAACGACAACGACGTAAGATTTTTGTTTGAAGAAATATTACTATTTCATTTGTCAAGTAGATTTTAACAAAGACGAACGTGAGATTTACCTTCATTTTAGTTGCGAGTGTGACGATTGTGAGGTGTTGCAATTTCTTCTTCTCCACGTCAGTAAGCTCCAATAGATTCTGCTTGTTGGTCAGATAGTCGTGGTACGTCCCGTAAGCGAACACATTTAATGTGCGAAAGGCGGTTGAATGAAGTCCGTTTTCCAACTAAAATAAAACGCAACATTTCGATGCATCAAGTGAGCATAAATGTTCAGTGACGCGACATGCTGTATTTATTAAGGGGGTGTTTGAATATAAACGTCCACATTAGAGTCACCTCTCTGCCTTAGGGCTAAACAATAGTTAGCTTCCTTTCGATTTCACCATTGAGCTCACAGTTGAATGTGGTAAGACAGGCTGTAATTAAGCCATATCGAGAAAGAAGTGAACTATGGATGCATGGAGGGACATTGTTGCTTCTATTCCGATTTAAAAACAATTAATTTTGTGTATTCATTCTTTCAACGAACTTTCATGCAAAGTACTCCAAAATCTTTTGACTAACTTTAGAACTTTCGCTAAAATCTGTTGTTTCCTAACGATTTCTACATACGTATATATTTATTAACGCCATTGAGCATTTATATACTGATATTAAGGCAAAGGTTTAGATCTACTCTTTTCAGAAGGAGGCGGAGCTGACAAAAGGCTCAATGTGATGTGAAGTAAAGTGGAAGTTTGAGAATTCATTCCCTCACTCCAATGGATCCCCGTTGAAACTGTTCTTCGTTGCATAGGCCCTCCTTCTACCGTGTTTACAAGTTCCATAGCGTCACTGCAGATTTCCAAACGTTAAAGCTCAATTCTCTTTCAATTTCGACTGTAACTCAAGTCTCTTTCTTCTAAAAGATGAGACAACACTCGCGAGCCAACAAATTATGAAAATAATGAGTCGAATTCTCTGGTCTGGGATTAGGGCCCTTCACACGTGCACTCTCGACGACTGAACGGGACACTCTTGAGTGGAAGTTTGAATGCGGTTAAAACTCCACGCTCCAATTTTTTGTCCTCTCGCTCTTGCGTGAGCTCAGAAATGTCGTTCAGGCGTCTGCCATTCCAGAGTGGGACACGCAAGAGTGTGTTGTTTTTGGACAGCACACTCTTAACCCCACGCAAACGCGGCACCTGGGTTCGTCCACTCAAAAGTGTAAGTGTAAACGCAGAACTTTCAGTTTTAACCTCACTCCTGAGTGGCGTGTGGAATGAGGAAAAATTGGAAATTTTTCACCGCACGCCCAAGCCTCCCTCATCTCTCAGCAGTGCTAACTGCTACCTGATAGGGTTAGGTATCATGGCTCTCGTAGAGAGCAACAGTCAGGCCGCAGTCTTAGCTGCTGCCTGTTGTTTTGTGATATATGTGCGGGAGAAATTTGGTAGAAAACGGCGTATTTGGGTGAAGAGGTACAGGGAAGAGTTCAGTCATACGCCGCTTGTTCAAGAACTAAGGGAAACTTACCCGGATGACGTTCGGAATTACCTGAGGCGGCCCAACATTCGACTTACTTGTCGATCTAGTAAAAGAAAAAATCGCTAAAAAGGATACAGTTATGCGAGCAAGCATATCTGCAGAGCAACGCGTTGTGGCCACTTTGAGGTATTTGGCAACTGGGCGCTCCTATGAAGATCTGAAATTCACGACTGGCATCTCAGTTTCATTGCTGTCAGCAGTTATTCCAGAAACCTGCAGGGCATTGTACGAGGTTCTATGTTTCTACGAGGCTTTGCACTTTTTTGTATACGAAATCGCGGTTAGCACTTGGAAAGATAGGCTTACAAAATTCAACAAGCTTGTCGTAGGCTTCGTTTTTCAGATTCTTATTTAGGTACTCCTTTGATTTGATTTTCCACAGGCATGGAAAATCTCTATTAAGTTTGTGAGAACTTCCCTACTCCAGCATCTGCTATCTGCCATGTTTGGGCCACCGGAAAGCACTAAAAAACAGGTTTTATCACAGAAAGAACGGGAGAAAACCGCGAGAACGACGACGTTCCTAACTCCACTCCAACCTTCACCCAAAACTGTGATGATGTGATCACACAACTGTATTCACACTCACACTCTTGACTTTCAGCAGGAGTGCGTTCAAAACCGTCGACGCTTCGGCGCGCTAGCCCCGTTCCTAGGCCCACGCAGAATTGCCGTTTACACTTACACTTTTGATTCGAGACTTGAGTGTCCCGTTCAGTCGTCGACTCTAGAGTGTACGTGTGAAGGGCCTCATTTGCTGACAAGTCGTGAAGTTTCAGCGATGAGGTAAAGCGACATGATGACCTGCTTACTACCATGTTGTGAAAGAAAACTAGGCACCCTTTCCTTGTCACCTTCCTCTTGGACTCCGCACGATATTAATGCTCCAAGAACTCAAGAATTTAACTCAACATCACCCAAGGCCTCTTTTGTGAAAAACCGCCTATTACGTTTCTCCACACGTCTTTAATGCACAGACTCTTATTATAAGTAGTATAAATGTTCAATATACAAGACAGATGAAACAAAACATTGAACTGACAAAAAGCAGTTTAGTGAGCACCAAGCCAAGCGAAGCATGAACAATCCTCCGATGGTTTCATAAATCGAATCAGTTAGTACATTTGTCATGTCCTTTAAAAGAAAACAAAAACCACAAACCTTTTAACTAGCGTAAAATGTTTTTATGTTTATTATAGCGTAAGTTAATATATTGAAACGAAACCTCTTTAATGTTGGGCATATCTAAGAGTTCTCCAAATACATGAACTCCTGGGGCCGCTAGAACCTGCCGTATCAGTTCAGCTGCTGCCGCCCCGTGAGCAGACTTGGCGAGGAGTACAAATTGTTCAAGGGGACCATTGCCAGAAGACAAAGCTGACTTCTCCATTCCTGAAGCAAAAGTAAATTTGTGATTAACTGAGGAGAGTAGAGTGCAGGATGAGTTGTATCGTGACATAATCAGTTGAGCTTATCGTTCTGGGCTGTATCTATATAAACACAGTGGAATACTGAGAAATGAAATGACGGATAGGAACTCGAAGAAACAGCAAAATGAAGAGTAATAGCAGCTAGACAGCCATTGTGAATCTGGTCTCTTGTCCAGTCATCTTTCCATCCCCTTTGTTCATGTATTTTGTTTGAACGCAACCATGCAATCTAACACATAGGTATAAACCATACTGACTTTCTTAACTGTTCACATCAAGTTCATGGAGGTTCGAGGTTCAGTTATAAATTACTTTTTTTTTATGCCAATTTTTCGGTGAATTTGATGATGATTGATTGATGTCACTACGATTATTTCCAATTATGTCAATGCAGTACTTGAGCAGTGACAATTCCTGAGACTGTGACGCATTGAATGCAATCAGAAATTCATCAACAACCACTATAACTGAATAACTCTACACAAAGCTTCATCAGATGATGGGGGTGTGGTTTGGACGTTATGAAGCAAATACAGAAATGACCCAAGAAAATTCGCGCAATAGAAGGGCTGCATGCTTAAAGTTTTTTTAGCTACTTAACGCTCATACAAGAAATTACAGTATTTTGTTTGAGGACGTATAACTCACACATACTCAAAGTTTATTGTTGCCAATAAGTAGAAACGTTGAACATCAATGGGACCAAGTGTTCAACAATTTATCTTGGGGTGGGACAGGATAATTTGCAAGTTGTTTCTCACAATTACCCATCTCATCTTCGTTCGTCACCACCAATGAGAACATTCTATATAAGTGGCGCCTTTAAAAATTACTCGTGAAACCATAACCGGCTTGTTCATCCTTGGCACCTGTATTTTTGTACTTGGAGCGGCCTTAGGTTCTACCATTGTACTGGAACCCTTCTATTTCACACATAAAGGGATGAGGGATGAAATGAAATCGATTTGCTGCTCAGGGGCTTCTGCAATCCCAATAACAATTTAATTGATCCTTATAATTTAGGTGAAACTGATTTGACAGTTCACGACTCTTACTGTTAATGCGGGGTTAGTAATAAATTCATGGAAATAGAAAACACCACACCGACCAATTACTTCTGCTCTGACTTTCCACGCGTTAATACCTTTTATTAAAAGTCGGCAATTTGCTCCAAGCAAATTTTAGTTGGTCAAAAATCGGATGTTCATACGGAGTGCAGCATCAGACCAACTGTGTTAAGTGAAGTAGCAGCGAGCACTGTGCATTGAAAATAAGTAAACAACAGGTTCATACTCGTGTTTGATGATATTGAGAAAAGGCGCTTTGTGCCCAACGAGGCACTCACAGTACCATGCTCATCAACACGAAAGATAATTTAGGAGGACAAGAAGCAACACAAGCGCTTGGGTCTTCAAACTAATTTCTTGGGTCATCAAAGTACGATTAATGAAAATTAATGAGCGTGTTAATATAAGTAATAACTAATTATTAAGTCCTCCGAAAAAACTTACTATGATTTCCACGCCACGAAGGTTTCAATGGTAATCACTACGATAACTAGTCGAAATTAAGTCGCATATGAAGCGTTTGGCTGTTGCCTATATCAAAAACACAGATAATTTCCAATGAATTTCGTTTTTAAACCAAATTTTAATTTTGTTGAGGCTCAAACTTATCCCAAGAGCAGAAAGAATAAGAACAACTGCTAGCTTATCTCGGTATATGCCCGATGTCAATGTTATCAAAACATCGATGTATCAGAATATTGCAATTACCGTTGATGTTTGTCGCCCTTCGTGAGTTTTACTTAATCAATCTTCATGTTATTATTTACCCTGAAGGAGAAATATATAAAGTGGCTCCGGAGAAAATAAAAGAGGTTTTCGTCAAATCTTAATGATTTGAGGAGACTCATTTTTCAAACGTAAAAGTAAGGCTATCGGCCGTTCCCGTTGTTGAAGCTTGTCCAAGTTATCTAGCTGCTTGTGATTGCAGTCCTAAGCTACCCGTGCAGTCAGGGCTGAGAATGGTCTTGCTGTTCAGTCAGCTAACAAGTCGTGTTGATTTAAATAATTAGTACTGCTTAAAAAATTAGATCAATGAATTTCTACCATCAAGCAGCAACCGTTGCCTCGAACGTAGAAAAAGGCGAAGGTTTACGGTCTCAACTGTACGGAAAGAATTTGTGTGACAAAAAGGTAGGCAGATTCAATCCGTTATTGACTTATTCAAATAGTGTTTGTTTGGCCACACTGATCCTTGCAGTGTAAGTTCTTTGTTACTTTGATGAAACGTGCTATATTCCAATTGCAGGACCTGCCAAAAATTTTGTTCCTGACAGCCAACTCACTTCAAAAGAAAAATGAGCTGGATGACTTGATTGTAAAAACCGGATTGAGTGTGGAAATACCCAAGAAAGATCTGTGGTGAGTATCGTAGTCAAAGAAGCGACGGTAAAAGCAAAGAACATGGACCGACCCCTCTGATAAGGCAATAATATCGATGTATGACGACCGAGGTCAGGTTATCGATATGCCCGACATCGCTCGTAGGCTCTTCCCCGCTAACTGCGCCTGTGACGCATCGTAGGCTCTGGCGCCATGTTTGAAATTAGAAATAACGACATTGTGTACTTACAGGTTCTAAGAAGTTCCTGACGAACTGCCGGATGCTTCCTCTCCTCCACTGTTCACTTTATACATCTGTACCACATCCTTCAGAAATGCCCTCATTAGATCATCACAGTCACTTCTCGTCCTTCTCCAAATATATTCGAAGAGGTACGAATCAAAATGATCTGTGAGCGATCTAGAGGGAACCCCTCGCTTGATAGTGGCCCATGTTCCCTCGATCGAATTTGTGTGGGCCTCTGTTGCCGGGTCCTTGGAAAACAAGGAGTGGTTAATCCTCCAGGCAATCAAAGGCCTTCCAGCAATCGGAGATCACTGTTGTGCCCGGAAGAATGAATTCCTTTATGATTGCGAGGAGGACTTCCTTCCCTCGGTTTTCAACGACCCGGAAAAAGCACTTTCGGGACCCACGCTCCACCCCACCAAACACCCAGCGTCCGTCTACCGATTTGCCCCTATTAAACTTCCTCTTACCAAATTTACATTTGTCAATCTCAACAACTTTTCCATCGCCACCTAACTTCATGCACGCTTGATCACGACACACTTCCATACATACTTCACGACAAAACATCATCCAGTCGGTAGCGGTAGGATCAAAGATTTCACACTCAAACGATGGAAACAGTTAGTTGTAAGTCTTTGAGAACTCATGATTTATGAATATAAAGTTGGGAAGAGTAAATATAGAGCAGGACAGAAGACTTTCACACGATTCAAAAGTAGAAAAAATAGAAACGCACAAACTTGAAGGGTGGTAAAGGTAAAATGTGAAGGAACGGCGCGAACTACCGGCACGAGAACCGTTAACGAACTGAGGAATACAGAAAGGCGGAGGGAACAGGGAATAAGGTGGAAGGGTGAAGGGTCAAACAACTCCGGTTATTATTCTTTCTCATTCTGTTATCGATACCAGCGATCGGTCAAGCAACCTATCGATACATGCAGTCGTAGCGTTATCTCGGTCCATGTTCTTTAGTTCACCCGAAGCGACTAAGGGGTAGATGACGTCAAACAGAATCCAGTATTTCACATAATAAAAGTGGAGTTTAAAATGAAAGACATGAAGGTTTATATACTGTACTCCACGTAAGGCCTTGACACTGAAGGGGGATAATTTTAACAAAGCTAAAGTGTTTGTGGGTAATAACACTGTATGTATCGAAGGAAGAGATATCAAAGGTGTACTCAAGAGCACCACCTCCTCCAGTGCATTGTTCAAAAGAATCATATCTATCTGCAAACGGATTCATTACACTGCAACATCGATACTGGTGAGCTGGACAGTAGCGGTAACAGTTGAGCAAAGCTTAGTCGTAAAAGTGAATGTAAACAACGTGCAAGAAAGAACGGGAACAATGTAAACAATAGAGAGCGCGCCAAACTGAGTCAATGTGAGCAAACAGTGTATGCCTAATGCATCAGACATTTACGATCGCCAAAATAATTAAAAAATGTCACTTGCGTATTGCTGCATAGTAGATTTTGGCGATCACAGAAATAATTTAAAATATCACTCACCTCTTAAGTTACGTATATGAATTTTAGAGGGTGGGAATGGGGGATAGGCTGTTTTGATGGCTTCAAATAACTGTGATTCATTCATCCAGGACACGCACACTCGCCAGAGATGAAACCGACGCTCATACACCAATCCGCTTCACTTCTCTAGCCTTTTTCTCTCAATCTATGAATCAAAGTCGTATTAATTTACCTATCCAGGGCTGGTCGAATAATATCAAACAAATAAACGAAGAAGTGGGTGGTGGGGAAATTACTAAAGCAGGAGAAGCTGGACAGGCGCGAAAAAAAAAAGGATACGCAACACATTGGTGAAGTGTGGCGTTTATGCAATGATTCCATAGTTCAATGGTTAAGTGATTTAATTCGTATTTTGAAGAATACAGAGGCTAGACAGTTGCCAATGATGAAAGTTGTATCTCCAGTGACGCCAGGAAAGGTTCCGAATCGCGGACCGAAGAACCGAGCAAATGTACTCGCAGCCATTGTTTTGGGATTCAACCGATTTCATTTTATCGGTGACCTAACGTCACATGGCATAATTGTGAATTGCCACACTTAAGTGTAAGATTACAGACTGCGTCAGTATCAAGGAAATAGTGATTCAGAGTATAAATACATAGGCCAACTTTGTTGCATGTAAAGTGGTTGATGACATTGGATCCTTGAGTTGCAGTCTCCCAGTTCAATGCTCTAATACATTCTTAATCATTTTATTAACTCAAACTTAAAAAAAAGGTGTTGGTTACAGGTTGGCTCGAATTCTTATCACTGAGTTGGTACTTGGTAGAAAATCATTCCATCCAAAATGTCCAGTGATGAGGGCTGTGTACAAGAAAAAATCAGAAGTGAAAAAAATCGCGATGGATATCAAGTTGTCCAAAAAGCCAGGTTTGTTAATTTCTTGAGCTCTCAGGTAATGTGTGATTACAAGAATGTGAAACTAGTTCTCGTGTAATTTTTTTTCTCAGAAATTCGCACTGTAACGAGTTTGACTGTATTACAATAGCTTAATTTCTCATGAAAGGTCGATAAAAAAAATATTCAGTCATTGGCATTTCTTGAAGATCTCGAAGAATTGTGAACTTGTGTTTTTTGGATGAAATTAAAGCTTTTAATTTTGTTTCAGAGATCAATATTCCTCGTTATGTGCGGGTCAACGTCAACCAAGTTACAATGAGTGATGCCCACACTTACCTCAAAGAGACGGGAGGGTTTTCGCTATTATCCAACGAAATGATCCCCAAAGAGGCCAATTCTTACTGTATTGATAACCACGTTCCTGCTCTACTTGCCTTCCACCCAAAAGCCTCGCTTCACAATTTAGATTGGGTCTCGTCTGGCAAGTTGATTTTGCAGGACAAAGTGAGTGAATCAAGCGTAGAAGCGAATTTCATCATCGAATTAATTTTTTCCGACTAATGACTGTAAAAAATCCTGTTAGGTTATGTGATTGACTTTTTAATATATTGATTGCAGTCGAGCTGTTTAATAGCTCACCTCTTATCTCCCCATCCGTGTGCTACAGTTCTGGACATGTGTGCTGCTCCAGGATTGAAGACGCAACATGTAGCTTCTCTGAATCACGGTTTAGGGTATGTATCGTCTTGGTTGGAGAGACCAGATTGTATTACTGAAAATAAATACCACTGCATATTCGTACTGAACTCTCATCAAGGACCTACGACTGAGGCTTGGACTGCTGCCAGTTTCGATGTTGTCATGTGTCAAATGAGGCACATTACACAACGATAATTAGGCTCTCCCTCGTGAATTTAAGATTTATCTGAGCTGTGTCCTCAAAATATCAGCTGTGTCATCAAAATGTAGGCAATGTTTCTGTGAGTTCAATCAAAATCGTTCGAAAAAAAGTCGAAAAAACGTTTTTTCGGATAATCTCTCCAAGTCAAAGTGTAAATAATATTCTAGCACTCTGCAATTGTATGGTGTTTGGTTTTGCGTTTACTATTCGTGAAATGTGAAGGACCAGCGATTTTATGAATGTGTTGAAATTTCAAGTGGCTGGTTAGTGTGGACTCACCTTGAGGGCTTTTTGTAAACCGTCAAAGCGTATTTATCGAGGTAGGTGCTGTCGGAGATAGAAGGGTGGATGATGTGAGGATCAGAAGGATTCGATGAAAAGGGAATTTCACCTCGATTTTATGATTTTGACACTCTGTGGTTGATGCAGCGGTGAGATTGAGCGTAGCGCGTCTCTCGAGTGACGTTTGCCGGGTTTTGCTTGTCAGCTTGGTTTGACAGATATACACGAAGAAAAATTAAAACTAACTTTAAATAAGCAGAAAACAAAACAAAAGAAAGGAGAACGATGCGGTCAGCCGTTGCGATAACAATGATAGTAATTGGCGGGTAATTTTTCTTTGATATCAGAGGTGGGTGCGTTCCAGTCAAAGCTTCCCTGAGTTCGTTTTGATAAAATTAAGTAGGCACAATCAGTGTTGTTGAGGTGATCCTCATTTTGGTCGTCAAATCATCTTGCTCTAAACAAGATGGTTTGTTTGTGTGGTATGTCAATTAATTATTTTTATTGCAGACGAGTGGTTGCTGTTGAAAAAAATCCTGATCGTTTCAATTCTTTATGCCATCTTAAAGAAAAATACTCCCTTCACAATGTGGATTGTGTTCATAGTGACGTTCTCAACGCGAAGAACATGGATGAGTATCGATCATCGATTGAGTACATCTTGCTTGACCCCCCTTGCAGCGGATCAGGTTCGTTTCTTTTTGAAATCGTTGATACAAAATACCGATTTATTCATTGAAGTACGTATTTGGGCGACAAATCAGGCCCCACTAGAAATTATTGCCCTTTAGTAACATATTCGTTTCAGGTATTGCCAAAAATTATGATTATGGTCAACACAATGACTTGAATGGTCAGCGTCACAGCAAACTTCACAATCTACAAATCAAAATGCTGAAGAGCGCTCTCAGTGATTACCCTGCTGCGAGAAGAGTAACATACTCTACCTGTTCGATTTCTGAAGAGGAAAATGAAGCAGTTATTCATGAAATTTTGAACGACATCCCGGGGAATTTCGCTTTAGTGGACTTGTCTCCATTTTATCCTGGTCTTTCGAGAGGTCGCCGGGAGTATAAGTGCGGCAGGTAATGGCGTGGTTTGATTTGAACTACATTCACTATTTTTGATGTTGAGATGAACGTATTTTATATATTGTTTGCAGCAAGTGTATCCGATTGTCGCCTGAAGTGGATCGGACTAATGGGTTTTTCATTGCTGTGTTCGAAAGATTGTGCCCGATCACAATTCCTGATGGTGTTGTGTCTAAATCCACTCTCTTTTGTGAGGAAGAAGGTACAACAGATGTTATTTCCAAGAAAGTCAAACGGAAGAAGAAGAAGTTGAAATGATACGAAATACATTACATTGTGCAATTTTCGTTCGTACAAAAGACTTGTTATTGTTGAGATCATTTTGGCCTTTAGTACCATAACTCCACGAATTAACTACGTCTACCACACACATATATATGTCATTACGCACATTAATGTCCCATAGGTGTGAGCTGGGGAGACTCATCATCCACATCAGTAGCTTTCGAACGAAAAATGGGACCAGACTTCAAAAAACACAATTTGAGAAAATGTTCTGTGTCTGAGCATGCGATTGTGTAATATCTGGTGCGTTGCAACACACGACTTTCCTCAGCTCTACAACAATTCACTTTGTACGTGGCTAGTTCTATTTAATCAATTCACTCATCACTCAGTTCATTTGAACTTGGTCAAACAACACTTCACAACAGTTCTGGAATTTATAGTGCTGCTCGTACTCATTTCAGGACCATTATTGAGCAATCGGTACACAGATAATTAACGAGGCTGTAAACACAAATTTTTTGAAGAAGGATAGTAATTACTTTTGCAGAGTTATTGCGTAAGCATTTTTAGAACTGGTAGTAAGCCAAACGGCAGTAGTTGAAATTCAGGAATTTCTGGAGTGACCCCCCATGTATCTCATGAGCGTTTTTAAACACTCACCCTTTAGGTATTGGATTGGACTACAATACCAATTTTTTTTAACGTTTTACAAAAATTCCTGCGGAGTTTATACGGAAAAAACTGCGCTAAAAACGCTTTTCGTCGAAAGTTTTGGTAATTTATTGTGCTGCTCTCGTCATTTTCCCACTAATGGGAATTTTATTCTATAATTGTCTTATTAAGAGCTATCAATATAAAAAATTTAATCAAAATCGTTGGAGTCGTTTTTGAGAAAAAAAAAATTTGGTGTTTTGATCACTATGATAACTATGGTTAAATTTCGGTGGATTTTGTTCAAACCCTTATTTTGGCGTCCCATGGTAACTTACAAGGCAGTATATGGGGGTCCCATGGGCAGTATATCAAGTTTGAGCTGATTTGGTACGGTGGTTCTCTCTAAATATCTGGTGCGTAGCAACACACAACTTTCCGCCACCCCCGTAATTTCGAACACCACCTATATGCGGGCGCTATATCTTCGTTCAACGCATTTTTACAGGAACATTTATACAGAACAAAATGTAGGGACTAGTTAGGTGAGAGTACTCCGAAAGTTTGATCGAAATCGTTAGAGCCGTTTTTGAGAAAATTGGAATACCGATAAATTAATATTCGACAAATATCCTTTTCTGAGTTAACTTGGCTTATATCTCCGTTCAACATATATATACAGAAATAATTATAGAAAACGAAATGTTGGTATGGGTAAATATAAGACATTCCATTAGGATTTATCACATCTGGTGAAGTAGTTACCCTAGAATTTACGGAAATGTTCGAAAAAACGTTATTTTCGACACATTTTGATTTTTATCTCCGTTCAATGGACTGTCTGAGGAACATTTATTGAGAACAATATGTAGGTATTAACTATTCGGATACATCTTGAAAGTTTGGTGATAATCGTTGAAGCCGTTTTGCCAAAAAGCGTAAAAAACCTATTTTTGCTTCATAGGCCTATATCTCCGTTCACCGTATTTTCATGGAGATATGTATGGAGAAGAAAAGTGAGGTATTGATTAGTAGAAGATAATTTTAAAGTTTAATCAAAATCGTTAGAGCCGTTTTCGAGAAAAATGCGAAAAACCCTAGTTTTTGGTACATTTTCGTCCCCCTCCCCCCCTTCCCATCGGCCGAAATCGTCCATAACCTTATTTTGGTGTCTACAAAAAATAACAAACAAAACAAAAAAAGAACCAGCTCAATCGGTTCAGCCGTTCTCCCGCAAATCGAACTACAGACACACACACACACGGACCACGCGCCGAAATTAGGTTTTTTAGACTCAGTAGGGTCTGAAACGTAAAGATCTGAAGAAAACTCAAATTTTTTTTTTGGGCCGATTACTATACTTTCCTTCCCTTCGGGTAGCGGAAAGTAAAAATCGTTCACAGACACACAGACCATTTTCCCAAATAGTGTTTTTCGGACTCAGGAGGGTCGGAAACGTTAAGATCTGAAGAAAACTTTTTTTTTTTTAGCCGATTACATAACTTTCCTTTCTACTTCTTAGAGCCAAGGAAAGTAAAAACCGGACGAACCTAATCGGCTCAAATTGCATATTTAGCATACTGGTCACTGTGCAATGTCGAAATGGAGGTATGAGCTAAATCGGCTCAAAACTAACCATAGTGGTCAAAACACTTAATGCCCCCCCCCCCCACTGCCGTAACGATTTAGGTTACATTTTAAGCATAGACAGCTTAACCAGATAGTAATTGTGTGTTGACAAGCTCCTGAGTCACCTGTGTACTGACTACTGAACGGTCGTGGCATAATTAGGAGCACCCAATAAATTCTGGAACTTGGAGCACTACCACATTGTACGTTTACTTATTTCATCATGTTCAAACGGACTGAGTGAAAACTAGATAAGGGATTGTTGCTACATCCATGAATGTAGCCAGAAATAAGTATTCAATTTCCACGACGACCCGTAATTAACGGTAAATAATGACACCTGAAGCAATGTGTGGCGCCATCGGAACCTCAAAGAAACTCGCCTAAACGGGGCTCTGATTTTCCATCGCCTACCACCACGCGCCGTGTCATCCCATCAGCCGGCACAGGAGAACGCAAGTAACAACTGTGCACTGCATTCAATAATCTCGGGCTGTTTCTTCCGACGCTCACCTGAGTTTCCGACACCAATCCGTTCTGTCCGCGTTTTTCCTCTTTCTCATTTTACCACTTTAATTTCTGTCTTATGCTGTCAACAAGCCATAATAAACGTACTCATAATCAAGGTACCTAGAAGTAATTACGTAGAATCAGCGATTATATAAATCTAACGCGTAGGATTCTAAAAAAATTCCCGCAGATTTAGTTTAATATTTATTTTGAATAATATTCCTATGTTTTCAGCCAGGAAAATTGTTTTATAGCCCTACCTCCCTCAAAATTTGACTACACTTTTTGCCTTTAACGTTATCCAACAAAACGACATTTGGCATTTTATTGTAATCACGTTGTTTGGTATCCATTGTTTCCTCGGTTTTTTTCGATGCTGAGTAGAATAGGGCGAGTCTCAGAGGTGTTCTACTAACACTGTAGTATGAATCGTCATTTCCCAGATTGTTTACATATTCATAAAATTGTTCAACATTGGTTTGAACAGGATTGGTAACAATCATGCTGTCTGGGCAATTTTGCAGCATTTTTGAGTATCCTAACTACTCATGCTGACTCAATGCTTCGTCCTGAGCTTTTTAATTAGTGTCGGCAAACCTATGTGACGCCTCAAGAGACCAATGACAAAAGGTGAAACCCATTTCGGTGTGACGCGACGTATTTTGCATTTAAGTCCCGAACAGATGAAGCAGTTTGTTCGCATTTTTTGTCCCGAATGTGGAGCGAAGTCGTCGGAGGTATTCATTATCGCGTCATTATTTCTTTCTCTTCCCGACATCTCTACCACTCATTATTTGTACGAAACTGCCGCGCAAACGCTTCCTAATGACCTTCTTCAACTGAACCACTTACGTTCGAAAATTTGAACGCCCCAAAAAACATTTCTGAGAAATTGGCTCTCGACCCGATTGCTCTGTCGGTGAAAGCGAGTGTAATTTGATTTCTTTCCTGTGGAAATCCTCAATTGGCCGATGATCGGTGAAAAACTCCGTCCAATTTAGGACCAACGTCATTTCCCCTGCTAGTCGGAACCTGTTGGCTTCCATTCTGCGGTACTAAATTATCGACAGTGTTACTTCTTAAGCAACTTGAATCATGTTTAGCCTGATATATCGCGCCTATATGTAGCATTTCCAAGTGAAATGAATCCTTTCGCGAAAATTAGCTAAATGAATAGCAGACGTCGTAGAAAAGCACTGCGCGAAGACAACGCGAAAATCCACAAAGCTGCGGAAGTTAAACGCTACTTTCAAGAAGCTAACCACCACCTTCCTTCTTACTCCCCTGTGCTAAATTTTATTTAAGAAAATGCCTCACAACTGAGCAACCTGCCTAGATTCCCATTTTGACCGAATTGCTGGAAGCGTCTATACAATAACAACTACTGACTCAACAAATTACACGATGAACATAATGATGGGTAGTGTGGCCTCGTGCCGCCACTGGGTGCGGTTTAACGTACATTAACAGGAGGTTTCTCTCTCACCATCGCTAGCTATCGCTTTTTCCTTGAAATTCGCGAATTTTGTATGAATTCCCAATACGTTGTTTACAGAATTGTGAGATTAGGTATCTTAGGTCGTCGAATTGTCCAGATATTTTCCCGATCAATCACAAAACGTACCGTATTGGTTTGGTCCAGTAAGGCGAATAACAATTTAAGGAACTTTTACGTAACTGCTGTAATACCTGAGCAGTGCGAAACTTTAGAAGATGATCGTTCGAGATTCAGTTTATGTTTGCTATTTAGCGCGAAAGAATGATCCTGAGGCATATTTCTCGAGCGATAGGTCAATTGCCGTAGAACGCTCCGTTCTCCTTGTGAATGCAACGAAGAAAGGAGTGTTAAGGTCAGTCGACGAGGAGGATGCTTCGTGTTTCTCGGTTGAAAAGAAGTGCGGAACTGCCCGATCGGTCGAACAGTCTCCTAAGACCATATCGTGGGTTCGACCGGTTTCCCTTACAGTACCAGATTCTGAGCTCCTCGTCATCCCTTTTTTTTCGTTCAAAATGTTATCCGGTCTGGTCCCTGGCAGCATGACGGAGAAGAGGGAATTCCCCGAGAAATTGGGGTTTCGGGACGACAGAATGTTTTAACCGAGTGAAAGTTGAGTAAATTTAGAATTGTCCTGAACAACAGCTTTCCAAAACCTGTAATTCGCAATTTATCTTCTTATCCCTGCAACTCTCAAATTAATTCAAAGCGTTGTCCGCTCGACACATTCCAACCTGTATTCCCTATTCTCGTCCTTGACACGACGCATCTCTTCTTTTGGGGTTGAAAAAACGTGTCTATTTCAGTGTCTCTGAGGCTAAACGTTTTCTACCTTTGAGTTGACAATGCATCTATTTTCTTGTCAACGCATGTAACATCATGCTGCACACGGTCAAAAGCTTTTTCGCTGCGCGTGGAGCAAATGGACATTGGTGCCTCGCATCAGATATTTTTATTGGTATCAGTATTTTACCTTACACTTTACATAGTTTACATTCTGTGAGATTACCTGCACCGATTCGGCACAGGTTCGATATTTGGTTTGCAGATTACCGTGGGACTTGAAATTTTTTGTTTTCAAAAAGGACACTGCCGATTTTATTTTGTAAAAAATGTAACCGTACTATACAATTTTTATCTGTGGGAAAATGAGCAGAGCTGCGCAACAAATTATCAAAAATTTCGACGAAAATCGATTTCAGTGCAGCTTTTTCATTATAAATCCCGTTAATATGATAATTAGATTCTCAAAAAAATCGAAGTGGTTTTTCAATATGCTGCTTATACGATGGAAGTATAATAACGGTCGTAAGATAATTAGGAGCATACTAGGAAATTCTAGAATACAAACTACCTTTTTTTTAGAATTTTTTTGGCAGTGACTCAAGTAATTCCAGAACTGTAAACTACAACATGTGACACATTAACAGACCTATCAATTCCCTACGCGGTAATTTTTCAATCAAAGTCCTGGCATAAGTAGCTCAATTAATTCCGGAACGTTGAAGGCTGTTCCTAGGTATGACGCGAAGTTTTGTTTTATATGAACTGAGCGTGAAATAGATTGAATTAATAGGTAAAGCGATAAAATTCGCTGGATCAGTTAGCCATAACCCATCACATATGGCTCTTGATGCACCTTAGCGATAAACGACTTTTTTCAAGGGTGAGAATAAAGATGAGAGATTTTTTGCGTGTGTTTCTCCTAGTTCGAAAATACGAATGAGGAGTTGAAAAAGAGGTGGTAATAAAACGTTTATTAAGGTCTTGTCAAACTGGACCGAGGTTCGGCGGTTCTTTAAGCACTTCAACGAGTTGTCGAATTAGGCTTCGCGGTCGAGGAAGCTTTCTATACGCATTCAGAAATGACTCATTACGAAAACGAGCCCCTCGGTCGGATTCGTTCTTCGGCTACGTTCGAACTGAACAGTCATTGAGAGAAAAAAAAGAAGTGAAATAGCAGTTGATAGTTGGATATCGAAGGGCTTGGGACTTTCGAAGCGCAGACAATCGACCGGTTATAGACTGCTTCGGCGTAATGAGAATCTGTGACTTACAAGTCACACGTATTTATGTCAGCAGGATGTCCACGATGGAACTCGGAACAACTCCTGGCGTTTACTTCGTACGAAATTGCCCTTTAGCGCTGAAACTGCGAATGAAGTGTTTGAATTATCGTTTATTGAACAACGATTTTCAACAATCTTTATGAAGAAATAAATAAGAACCGCTCCAAAAATATTTAATCGTAATTTGCCGAACAAGTTCACGATTTAAACCCTATCATCACACCGCCAATTAAAATCTATCTTCACACTACTCAGCGTCTTCACGGACTGTTTTACCAAATTTAGGTAAAAAATTAAGCTACTAAACCAAGCTATCGCCTCAAATTAGATGCGAATTCAGAAAATGTAAAAATTTGTTTCTCTAAAAGTTAACTTTTTTGAATGTATACACAGTACAGTTCCATTGTGACGAGCTATCCGCTCGAAACGATCTTGAAGTGCTTAGAAATTCTCCTTGCTGTCGCTAATTCTCGAAAGCCTGTGGCCGGTGTTCATGATTCACATTCAGAACGAGCATTCACTCACTCACAAAGGACTGGGGGCTTTTTTTTGCAAAAATGCAGTAAAAATAAATATCTGGTGCGACGGATCACACTTCTCTTCTCTGCTCCACATGCATTCTGCAATTTTGATCATTCTAGCAACTAATAATGAATTCTGTTTTTCCATTCAGTTTGTGGTAACTTGATAGAACTAGCTCAACGTTTTACGTAGAAATTGTTAGCAATGGAGATTTCGGACTTTATTGAGTTACTCCTACTAATGCTAACTAAACTAGCATAGATGCAAACTATCAACTCGTTTTTCCTGTCGAGGGTCGTGTTCACTGTTTTGGACGTGTACGGTGAAAACTGTGAGAAATGGCTGAGGTGAAACACTAGGGGTTTCAGTTCCGGGATATCTTGCTCTTCCGAGGTTGCTCTTAATTATTTTATTTTCCCCCCCTCTATATACTGGTGGCAACTGGCAAATTCCCATACGTGAGCTGCCTCGTGCCCTCTCAGCCCCACCCTTCGTTCCCATGGAGCAGGAGTGGCACAAAACGGAAGACAGCAACCTCGTCCAGTCGCCACAGCAGAGGCTCCCCAAGCACTGTGAGGCCCACCTCAACCCCACCCCCCGCCCGCCCGTAAGTACAGTATTTATGCTCCACTGACTCCAGCCCCACCTCACAGAATCTGCAACTCTGAGACTGAGGACTCGCTTGATCGCACCCTGGAGGATGTAATAAATAACATTGACTGCCTTTGGCCAGGCCCATCCTGCCAGTAGGCAGCCCTGCACTTCTCCTCCTGCTTACCTCCTTATTCAAGTGACTCTTGGTTCAAAGGACTCAGGTTCGACCGAGAGAAGTTCCTCTCCCAAGTTTGTCAGCCTCCTCATTCCCTTCTATTCCTCTATGACCTGGCACCCAACACAGCGTTAAATTGTTTTCCATCTTCAGAACTTGTCAGGCATTCCCAAATCAGTCCCGACGAAATAGTATAAGAAGTAACTCCAAGTGCAGCCACTCTGACATAATATGGATTCCTCATTATCTTATGAACGTCATTCAACTTTCACTAACCAGGTTGTTTTTGAACCACTACTTTGATTTATTTGAAAACGTTAGTATAGCAAGAGCGAGATTCATACGGGGAAAAAACGCTAAAACGTTTTGAAAATTTTAAATAATTTATTGCGTTGCTCTCGTCATTTTCCGGCTGACGAGCATTTTGTAACACTATTGTGTTATTTGAAACAGTCCGTGCAAAAGAGCCGTTTTTAAGGAAAACTGTGCTGTTTGATAATAAATACTGAGTAGGTTTTACAAAAATAAATACCTCTTTTAACTGGGACTTTTAATTTTCTGATATTGTGAAACGCAATCAGCAGGCTGATATCAGGTAATAAAACTTCTTATCAAATGAGTTGATTAAATTAACTAATGGCACTGGGGAGAGGGTGGGAGAATAAATACTAACGCGAATGAAACTACCGTTTTTGTATTACGAGTATATCCAATCTAAGACGCATATCTTTTGACGCACCAATCGAAAGAAAGTGCGTCTTATAATGGAAATTACCGACGTAGTATAAACACTAATTATGGCTGCAGTTTTCTATAATTTGACTAGCTATTAACGTGGCAGCGAGAGGGAACAGTTTATAATCTCCTTCGCTTCTGACATAATTTCTTTAAATGCTGAACTAGATAGCAAAATCAAGTCCGAAAACAGGTGGCAAGAAATCCACTGCAGGGACGAGGGAGGGCGCCAGGTCAGAGCAACTTTCGCGTTTCCTGTCCTCCGATGACAGCCGAAGTAAATCAACCGGTCCAATTTTTTTAGGTCACCACCGGATATTATTCGAGGAAAGGTCGATGCTTCGAAATTTGGCTCATCAGAGTCACAACGGGCGGAGGGCGAAAGAGAATAATGAAGAGCCTATTTGGAGAAGTTTTCTTGGAGGAGGATAGAAATAGTTGTGTTGGCTTAGAATGGAACACTACGACCGGTTTGGACGGCGACAACTTAGAACTTTTTATCGGTTGAATTATTCTGACGTGCGCCTTGAGGGCAAGAGAGAAAATGTGCTTAGTTGCAGTTCACCGTTTCACCCCAAACTTCAGTCAATCGGTTGGAATTACTAATCGCAATTGTACCTTACCTTGGGTTCGTTTTATTAGACTCGGGCTGAACTTATAAGTTTCATCATTGGTCGTTTGGTACAAGAGAGAAAGAGAAATGAAATGATTCCATTACAGGAGAGGAATTAGAAGTGAAGTAAGTCTGAAGTGAACTGCATTGGTATCGAAATATTGTTAAGGTGATATGCACAAATAAGATGGGGACGAGAGAGTTTGAAATCACATCTGATACTGTGCCATCCTCTCGTGCCAAAGGTTGGAATTGCTTTGCTCAATTTGGCTGGGCAGTGCGGAGCCAGAAGAGGATGGAGCATCCGGGACCAGCATCCAACGAGTATGTAGTCCTGAAGACAGGGAGTTCAGATAGCTCCTCAACCTCTCGTAAGGGGTATCGTGCAGCATTCTCCGAAACAACAGGAATAACTGCCACCGCAGAGAGAAGCGAGGAGCGACCTGTTTCAAGTTTTTTTTCAGCCCTTCAACACTCCCTGGTTGTTTATACTCGTAGGTTAGGTCGTTCTGTTCCTTCCTTTCTGTTAATTTTCGTATATTCAGTGAAATGTTTCGTCACTGACGAAATACTCAAAAATTTGTAAGTACGGAAACTGAAAGGAGAAATGGAGAAGAAACGATAACACCTCTGAATAATAATCCTTACGTTAGTTCACTGCATCCTATCCATCCGGGAGAACGATGATGACTGATTTTGCGTTTTTTCATAGCGACTCAACGAGCTTTACTCGAGAACGCTTCAAATGATTCCAAGCAACTGACATGTTGAATTGTAAACGATCATCCAGTTGACGAAGTGAAAGTCTAAACGAAAACATTATCGTTAAACGACGCGATGTGGTACCGATTATCGCTCTTCGATTGTCCCCGACGGCCGACAAAAAATTGTTCTTTTCCATTTCCGCCCGGCACAATAGACGATTAACCCATTTCTCCAAAAGGCTCCACCTCTGCGTTTCATTCAAGAATGAGAAATTAAAATTGAAAGTCTCGATCTCTCTGTAAGTTGGTCATAATCTTTTAAATGAAAATATCTCTCGAGAAAGACGATAAAGATCTCCGGACAGACGAAGGGATCGAAGTTTTCCTGGCATGCGCTTCAATGAAAGGATGAAGGAATAAAAACTTTGTCAGTTAAATAAATAAAATTAGGATGTTGACTCCGGATTAGAAAAGCTGACAATGTCAATTTTCGCATCTTTTACTAAGTTATACTTACAGGCAAACATCTCACATTTGCTTTGGAAAGTCTAAATCAGCAAACCCGTCGTTAGTAAAGGGTGCGGCATAAAGGTCAGACGTTTTTGAAATGGCCAGTACTTCCCCCTAATGGGTCGACCAACGTGGGGAAGGGACCATTGTAATCGGGAGGTCTTAGCATTTTTTTACCAGTTGAAGTCATGGACCTGTGGACAGTTTCGTTCGTAATAACGAGTCCGTCACGGCAGTCCAGCGTGAGTTTCGTCGTCATTTTAATACCCACCGAAATCGGTCTGTTCCCTCTAGAAACACCATTCTTCGTTCGGTTGAAGGACTTTGCACACGAGGTTCATTGATGAGGAGCAGACCACCAGGATCTCCAAGATCGATTCGAACACCAGAGAACATCGAAAGTGTACGACAAGCACTAATTCGCATCCCGAGTCGGTCAGCTCGCCTGCATGCTGCTGAACTTCGCCTCAGTGATCGATTGGTTAGGCGTATTTTGCATCTAGAGTTGAGGTTTTTACCTCTATAAGTTGTCTATTGTGCAACACACCCAGGGAATTATGCACAACGAATGACCTTCGCCCGTGAGATGGAAGCACTTATTGAACAAAATGAGGATCTCATTTTGTTCATGAGTGATGAGGCTCACTTCCACCTCAATGGCATGGTGAATCAGCAAAATTTTCGTTATTGGGCTGATGAAAATCCCCGACAATCACACGAACAACCGCTGCATAGCCCAAAAGTTGCTGTTTGGTGCGCCATGTCCCAAACTTGCATCAACTTCTCACCACATTCTCAACTTCTTTGAAAACGACAATGGCATTGCTGTTACCATCAACTCAGAACGCTATGTCGAGATGATAACCGGCTTCTTTACACCTGAATTGAGACAAAAACGTATTGCAAATCGGCGTATGTGGTTCCAACAGGATGGGGCAACCGCCTACAGCTTGGGCAATAATGAGCGTTATTCGTCCTCTTTCCCCTGGCCGCCTTATTTCCAGGTTCGGTATCGTTCATTGGCCTGCTCGGTCCCCTGATTTGTCCACATGTGACTCTTTTCTGTGGGGACACCTCAAAGCACGTGTTTACCTGCACAAGCCCCGAACATTGGAGGAATTGAAGGATGCTATTCGCGTGGAAATCGTCGCAGTTGAGAAAGCAACGTTGGAAAGAGTTTTCAGAATTTTCCAAGAAAGACTCGAGCAGTATATCGCGAATGAGGGACGCCACTTGACTGATGTGATTTTCCACACATGAATTTCTAAAATGCTTTTAAATTGTGAATCTAAATATGTCGTTAAAAATATTTTTGAGTAAAAATGACCGAAGTTACGATTTTTTCAAAAACGTCCGACCTTTGTGCCGCACCCAGTATAAAGAACTTACACATGTGTCGAAATTTAATTTAGAACGGAAAATCACGAGTTAAAAGCAAAAACACTTGAAAAGAGAAAAAAAAGAAAAACCCTCGTAACATGATACGGAAAATTCACACTTGAACGAAAAAACTTTGAAAGAGCATTGAAAACGGAAAATATTCTACCTTCGTTATAATTAGACTTATTGAGTATGGTGATTGTGAGCTTGAAGTGACTGGCTGATGGGTGTCATCCTCCGGTTTTAAGTTTATCAATTCGTATATACCCACAGCATCGCAAGTATCGGTGTTTCAAACTGTCTGTTATGTAGATGATTCATCTATGAAAGACAGAACAATCGTGAAGCGGTAGAAAATTGCACTTCATGTCTATTTTCCATAGACCCTCGAAATAGAAAGGAAAGTTTCGGCTGAAAAATTTTCAGTTTTGGTGTACTCCACATCTTCATATCTCAAGGCTGCTGTTTTTAGAGCCAGCTTCTCGGGCTGGTGAGATACTGTGTGCAGAGAAAACGGACCCACCAAACATGTACGTTAATTAACTTTAATAATTGAATGCCTTGAAAATAATAAATTTTAAGGAGAGAATCTCACGTTTGGTACAAGAAATTACGAATTCACATTCGGGAAAATACCATTTCAATCACACAAATCAACTTTTGAGACTTGAATTGAAAAACTTGACATTTTATAAGAAAATTAAGTATGAATGAACGAAAAGTTTCGTTGGAAATAAGAAATCTGCCATTTAAATGAGAACTTAACCACTCTCACACCCCATATACAACTATAACGTTCAAAAGGGAAACTCGTAAATTCTAAATTAGGTTTCCTACATTTCAAATGGGCAACGCAAAATACGGAATTTGAAAAGCAAAATAGTATTTTTACTTTCCTTGGCTCTAAAAAGTAGAAAGGAAAGTTATGTAATCGGCTGAAAAAAAATTGAGTTTTCTTAAGATCTTTACGTTTCAGACCTTACTGAGTCCAAAAACACTTGGGAAAATGGTCTGTGAACGATTTTCAGAGAAAACGACCGTACCAAATCAGCTCAAACTTGATATCTAACCCGCAGGTTACCATGGAACGCCACAATGAGGGTATGAACAAAACCCACCGAAAGTTAACTTTATCATAGTGATCAAAACACCAAATATTTTTTTTCTCAACAGCGGCTCAAACAATTCTGATTAAATTTTTTATATTGATAACTCTCAATAAGGCAACAATTCCATAAAATTTCCATTTGCAGGAAAATTACGAGAGCAGCACAATAAATTACCAAAATTTTCGACGTAATCGATTTTAAAGTGGGTTTTTAGAGAAAACAACCGAACCAAATCAGCTCAAACTTGATATCTAGCCCGCAGGTTAACGTGTGACGCCATAATAAGGGTATCCACCGAAAGTTAACTATAGTTATCATGATCAAACCACCCATTTTTTCTCAAAAACAGCTCTAACGAGTAAATTTTTTGATTAAATTTTTTATGTTGATAGCTCTCAATAAGGCAATCATACCATGAAATTCACATTCGTGGGAAAATGACGAGAGCAGTACAATAAATTGTCAACATTTTCTACGAAAATCGGTTTTAGCGCGGTTTTTTTCCTTTTTAAACTCCGCTGAAATGTTACTACAATGTTTTAAAAAACTGTCTGTTGCGTTGCAACACACAACATTCCTTGGCTCTACTTCAATTCACTCGGGTACACGGCTTTTTTTCTGCTTAGTCAATTCATTTATCACTCAGTTAATTTGAACTTCGTGAAACAACGCTTTACGGCAGCAGGTTTACGGCGGTAGAGCTCACAGTTCCGGAATTTTAGGGCTGCTCGTACTCATTCCCGAACGAGCACCAAGCACCGAGCCCAATAAATTCATGAAGCACCAAGTTCAAATTAACTGAGTGATAAATGAATTGAGTAAGTAGAGAAAAAGCCATGTACCCCAGTGAATTGACGTAGAGCTAAGGAAAGTTGTGTGTTGCAACGCACCAGATATTTTGAATCGGAAAAAGTTTCAAATCGATTGCAGTAGAAAAATCATAGAAAGAATTTTCTTAAACTTGTAGTCAGTTGTAGTTGGAGCAACCTAAAATTGGAAACCAAGATTCTGGGAACGTGAAAAGGACAATAGGAAATTCGTAAACGCAGAGCCTCATATTTGAATCAAGGGGAACTCTTGAACCCGAAATCCGAAAACAGGTCCTTTTAAATAAGGAAATCTTTCAATTCAAATGGGAAATGTATTTGAAACGGATTGCAACCGAAAAATCTGACATTTAGTGGAAACCCTTACATTCTAAAAATGTGTAAATTTAGGAAAGGGAAAACGTACCTACTACTTGTTTCAACCGGGAAACAATTGGGTGGAAAAATCGTATCTCCTTGAAATTTTTACTTTCCTTAGGCCTACGATGTAGGAAGGACTTCAGCTTGCAGATATCTATGGGACTCCAAAATGAGGGTATGAGCAGAATTGGTTAAAAAATAAATTATAGTTATATTGATAAAAACCCTAATTTTTTCAGGAAAACGACTAAACTGCAAACTTCTCATTAGTTGGGGAAAAGACAAAGCAGCACACTAATTATCTAACATTTCTACGAATATCAATTTTAGCGCAGTTTTTGTCACCATAAATCCCTCTCATTCACAGAAAAATCAGGGTGGTAGTCCAATATAAGATCTTCTACTTATAATTATAAATAACTGCCAAACATTTTTTAGTTAAAGACGAGCCTTCTCACAAAAATTGTGTTGACAGTCGCATGAATCGTCTATAGACTGCGAACCTAATGGAGGTCGTGGCATAAGTAAGAGCAACTCAATAATTTCCGGGACATTAAGCGAAGTTTTCGGTATAGAACTTTACGTTATGTATCATATTATACGTTAGTTTCATAAAAAACTGAGGAAAAATTTTGATAGATTAGGTGCTAGAATCGTTGTATGTGAAGAGATGAGTGTTGCGTCTCACCAGAGGTTAATTCATGATGTAAACCTTTTTTCATAATTTTAAGTGCGTGTGGGCTATTTCGGCAATTTGAAGGATCCATAAGGAGAATTCGTAGAAGAAATCGTGGGGGGAATCGGATGGAAGAAAGTGTCCTTGAGAGGGAGAGGCTCTCGGAGAAGAGCAAGAAAGGGGAGATGTGGGTCAGGGGCCCGAGCAGTCGGTTGCGCGTGGTCATGAAGGAGTCATGTCGTCTTCGCGCCGGTATTTTGTCGTGTTTGCCGTCAGTCTCTCGCTTTGTTATCAAATTTCTTCCTCATCCAATGCTACCGAATCCGTCGCGGACGTCGTTGCTGACGAGCTCCTCCGCGAATGCTGGAAGTCCTCCTCCTTCTCTTGCGTTCAAAACGGCCTCCGAAGAGCCATCGAAACTTCTCTTTCCGCCGACATGGACGTCACGGATTCCGTCCGTTTCGTGTCGAACGGTCACAAATATTCGTGGGAAGCAAACCGAGGAGGAAGCGAAGAAGAGATCTTTGACAACTCTATCGACGATGAGCCGTCCCATCGAGACGACGAGCACTTCAACCAATTCGTGCGGGCAGTTGAAAGTTCGGAGGCTGTCGAAGAAGGGCGAAAGCCGGAAGATGTACCGACGACCGACGAGGGGCACACACACGTTAGCGGGATAGCGGACATCCTGTACAATCGAGGGGTTCACTATTTGATGACACACGACCTCAACTTGGACCTTCCAGAGTACGGGTTCGGTGGCGGGCGGATCAGAGTTCAGCCTAAATCTATAGAAGAAGACGGCGGCATTTTGGTCAAATTGAATTTTGACGGACCTGAAACGAAGAAACCTGAAGGACGATTTTATTTGAAAAGAATAAGTAAGTCAATTCATATGAGTAAAGTTAAAGGTTTGACTTGGTCGCAAATTTCAATCATCCGCTTGGAGTTATTGAGTATGGGACAACTAAAATAAAGCAACTGGTTTTTCCTTTCCTCATTCGATGTTGATAGAAAGTTCGAGTGAGGAAATTTACATGGACTGTCGCCGGATCAGCCTCAGATCACACAGGTCTGTCTCTCCACGCTTATAAGAGAGTTAAATCAGTCGAAAGTCATGGGGTTCCCGTTTCGCTATTTTACTACAGTACCCACTGTACTCAACCTTTGGAGTTGATGCACGTTGTCATATAGCCATTCTCCCGGTGAGAGATGTTGCCCATGTGTTACCATGCGGAGGTTCATCATAATCCTGGGAAATCCGTACCAGCATCTTAATTTTGTTTCCCACCTGATCTAATTATTTACTTAGGTGGCAAGATTCAACGGGAGAGATCAACTGTGGCACGGTTATAAGCTTTCTTAGTAGCAGTGAAAGCCGGAAGGTTTGGCTGCTCTTCCAACAACCAAGGAACTACAGTAGAGCAGTACATGGTTTCTTGTTTCCCCTGCACTGGAGATGCAAGGAACGGGCTCATTTAGTGGTCTGGCTCAATCCACTTTCTCTTAAGAGGTTCGCAGATGTTGGGGAAAACTCTTTCGCGTCATGTACTTAGACGAGGATTCCCATATCGACGCTATTTCTCTCGTCCAGTGGAGAGGTGTACATGGAGTTCAGCCCATGGCAAAGGAGGCTCCCCTTTCACTCTGCACATGGCCACCATCCATTCAGTGGAAATGGCCAATGATCAGTGGATGCTGTCCCGTAAGCGTTAGTCATCCACAGTATTCTAGCTCTCTGGGGTTGGTCCTCTACTCCTTTGATTGACTATGAGTTTGCTACCCCAGACAACAGAGCAGTAACCAATCACGCCTAGGTAGATTTCCTTGTACGTGAGGATTGTGTCTTGGTAACACACTCACCACGCGGCCTTGCTAGTCCCTTCGAGGGATTGGAGATCTTTATTGAAACGCGACCTCTCACCTATATTGCCGTCTATCTGCTTCACTTCCTTTTCAGGAGAACCACGCTTACTGATAATACTATAAATTGGCGCCTAATGTTTTCCCCCACCCCTATAGCACACGTATGGCGTGGCTCAAAGTACTCCGTCAGTTTGACCAAAATAGTTTAAGCACATTTGTGTTAGCTTGAATGTATTTTGGCATATCCCAGTTCAACGGAATGATCAAATACAGACTCGCATTTATTCCATACAAACAACGATTTTTGACGCATTTTGGTTGATATCTCCGTTCAACCGACTATCAGAGTAACAGCTACGGAAAGCAATGTAAACCCAACAATTATTCACAATTTCAAGACACACTGTAGTGAGTTTGACGTAAATTATTAGAGTGCTTTTTCGAATAAGTGAAAAAAAAACCTCCATTCTCCGACTTCGCAATGAGAATATCTATGCGATACAAAACAAACCTTAAGGCTAGATCAGTTGAAGATAATTTAGGTTCAATCAAATTCGTTTGATCCTCTTTATGGTACATTATGATCCCTCATCCCCTTGTTTTCGCGCTTTCAACAAATGACGAACGAAACCAAAAAGAACGACAAGCGGTCCGACTATTCTTTCACAAATCTGACTACAGACACATACACACACTGTCACATTTTCAAAGTAGGTTTTTTTTTCGATTCAGGAAGTCTCGAAACGCGAATATGTGAAGAAAACTCTTGAGCTGCAAATGATTACACAAACGTTTATTATTCTTTTGCGCAGAGCTCCGAGTCCTATCCCATGCGATTCAGCATCGAACAATAAGGCACGACGAAAATTCCATATTCCAGACGCCAGTAGGGAATTGACACGACGTGACGAGTCGAGCGGTGGTTGGAGTGAGATGGGAGGAAGTACACATTATGAAACGATTACTTTCGCTGTATTGTCCCTTGAGTTCTTTCAATTAGTAGATTTCCGCTAGCTATAATTACTGTGATCTCACTGATTTCGGTCTAGACGTAGTCGTCCACTTCAGCATCGAAAAATACCCAGAAAACGATACCAGTCACGACGTAATCGCGATAAAACTGCCAAAATTTCCTTTTTGTTAATTTAAAAAAAAAAACACATTGTGGTTTGCGTCCGATCGGATTGCCGAGCAGGTGGGCACAATGAAACACGGGGTTTTTAAGACTAGGAATCCCGATGTCTTGTAACGTAAAGTATCAAATTTTGAGAGTTGTAAAAAAAGTTTCCAGACCGAAAACATAGGCGTATTATTCACAATAAATAATAAAACGAAATCAATTGACGTGTAAAAGGCCCTGCGAAATTTAATCAATGCCTTGGAAGCTGAGTGAGAAATGAAAATACCTAATCGACTGCTGTGTGAAAAGTATCGAAAACGGGGTGAAAAGAAACCCTTCCGGGGGGAAGTCGCCGGAAAACGAGGCAAAAGGACATTAAGCGGTTGTGTTGAAAGCGTTCAAACTTAGGTAGGAATTGGTTAACAAATGAAGTGATTAATGGCGTTGTAAAATGGAGTAAGAATTACTGAAAAATCTACTAAAACACAAAAAATGCACTTTTTTGTACCCCTCCCTCTCCGTTAACGTGTTCCTGTTCACCATGGCTTTGACTCTTGACCTTCATTCCCGAAAAGACATTGATACTTTTTGTTATTTTAGCTCACAATTAATCTCGAAAGCGTCGGTGACTATTTCGCCATGAATGAAACGCTTCCACGCATTTTCATAGAACGAGTTGTTAGTTCATATTGACGAAGGAGTTAGGCTGCGAATTTTCGAAAACATTTAGAGTCGGAACCCGTATTCCTGTGACGAATCTCAAGTCTTTAATATTTGTGGTTGGATGTATCTGCGTCCGTTCTTTCGCTCGATAATTTCCGATAAGAATGTGAAATCACAATCGAATAAGAAGGGGTATGGAAAAAATGTCAAAAAGGGTCTTTTTTCATTACAAATCGAGAAGGACAAGAGATATCAAGAGAGTTTTCTTGACTTATTAATCAGAGAAACCTTAGTGGTAAGGCTCAGGGCTCATGTAGAACTGTTTCCTATGTAATCCATTTCGTTGCTACTCTTTTAACAGCCCTCAGTTAAAAATATTTATGAAAGGAATTTTTAGGACACCTCCATCAAGTATGTTTGATGATACTTTAACACTTCTGGTGCGACGCATCACACAATTTTCCACTGCTCTTCATACATTCAGCGATTTTAATGGCTTTAGCTACTAATCCAGTTTATTTTCTCTCAGTTCAGTTCTATTTTTTCATCGAATTCAAAAAATAACGTTAAAAAAAACATAACGTTCTAGGTAGGAACTGTCAATGACGCTACAATCTTGAAATGAAACTCCGAAGCGGAGGCAACACGCATGTCCATATGATTTTTTTGGAATGGTTCGCGTCATCAGTTCTGGAATTGTAGGAGAGATGCTGCATAAAATGTTAAGTTTGAATTTCGGTATTTATGAGTTGCTTCTGATTATTTTATCAAACATCTACCGTTTAGGCAGGTTATTGGGCTACCGACAAGAGTTCTTCGGAATTTCAGGGTCATACGACGAGAAATTCTGGACGTAGATACGTTTTCGTCGAAACTTTCGCTGATTTGTGCCGCGCGCGTCACTTTACCACGGTTGAAATGTAATCGTCGTGTTATTTGAATTAGTTCCCACAAAAAATGTAACCAAAAACGTTAGGGCCGCTTTGGAGGAAAAATATATTTGGTTTTTGATCTGTTTGATAGCTATAGTTAATTTTGAACCTATTTCGCGTGTACAGTTATTTTAGGGTTCCATGTAGTTCTGAAGGGTGAGTATTACATTTCAGGCGATGCCGTTCTGCCATTTTCTGTTAATCGCGTACAACGAGATGAACGCCATTTTATCGAATGATCTCTGAAAGCCTTTCAAACGTAAAGATCTGTAGAAAACTAAAATAAACGAACGAATAATTCATTCAATAATAATACTCTTTCAGAATAGAATTAGTTTTTTTAAATTTGAATAGAACCATCTGCATCAATTCCAAACTTCATTTATTTGACAATTTACCCGGGGAGCTCTCAAGAAAACATATTGTCAAGAAAAACAAGTCTCCCTCGTTCCTCCCTAAAACCATCAGAGCGAGCCTCAATATCAAAGAACGAATTCCTGATTATCGCCAAATATTTCTTCTCTCCACTTTTTTCTCTATTCCAGTTCAAGTTTATGGTCGTCAATGTTATTGTATATTGGTCGTCGGTTAATCGAATTAACCTACTTCTTCCTTCTACGGCTCTGAGTTTCGCCGAGTCACGGCGACTCCTTTTTCGTTCATTTATCACGTATGTTGTTCTTTCGAAGTCCTCAACGCCGATGATAAACATTTCCATACGAACCGGACTTTTGGACGAGAAATTTGTTTTACCGCTGAGGCTTTTTGTCGTATTTCCCCAAAACCCACTTAGCTCGGTCGAAAGTCGAATTTGGTCTGCCGGCCGATCCTTCTTCTTACTTTCGAAGGAACACTTGGAAAAACGATTGGTCTGCTTCCTGTTTCTTCTGTTGGAAGGTGTTTGGTATGTTGTTTCATGTGGCGGTTGCTGGAGACATTGCGTGGCATCCCGCATCCAAATGTGCATCCATTGCTCGTTTGGGCGCGTGAAGAGACCAATATTTACTTTCCATTAATATGATTGTAGTTTGCTCTCTATGCGTTGAACAGCGAGAATTGGCGATTCTCACAAAGTATACGTCTCTCTTTCTACGCAAATCAAGTTTTGCAAGATGCGAAAAATTTTCTTATTCGGAATCTGTACTGGAATTATCAGTCTCGGCTATTGCTAGGTTGTATGGAGATTCACTGAGTTGACTATTGATTCAGTACACCCTGACAGCAGTCTCGTCTTGAACACAATGACAAATTAAAAATATTCCCTCATTCAGTCATTAGATATGCTGAATGGGGTCAGGTTGTCAGGTGGTCAGCTTGGGGTCGAGCGAGTCCTGTTAAAAAACCATTTAAATTGCATTGCGAGCGCTCGTTGTCATTTGCCCGTGCTACGACGTTCTCTGCCGGCCAAAATGTTCCAATAACGACCTCAAATCTATCTAACTGCTTAAACATTACTAAGCGCGCTAAATTGAGTCCACTTCTGAAGTAACGTCACAATTCAGTAAAAGTTGAACATCAGATCAGACCTCGACCTTGGTATCGAATTCTCCCGGAGCACTGGGGCATTAAAGTGGCCAACTTTCTAACCACCTTCTCCGCGTCCTTTCGTTTAATAGTTCGGAGCTCCTTCTGAGCTCTGGTCAGCGAGTTTTCGACAGTAAAGCTCTCGCCCTCCTGTCATTTCTGTCGTTTTTCAGTCAACGCTCAGGAGTTGGTTGGGGTTTCCGAGTTTGAATTTCTTTCGGAAACTTGAGACAACCGCAAATTGGGGATGAGTGAAAGGCTGGCGACATTTTTGTTCCGGAATAAGTGCTGAGAAACAAATTATCCGCAAAAAATATCTTATGCGTGGCGACATAAAAGGTTGGCCAAATTCAATTATGCAGTAATTGCGGAAATTTTGAAAGTGTTGACAAAAACAAGATTAGTGGCATTTTGGTACCTCTGTTCAAGGCGATGCCGGGAAAATGTAGATTCAGTAGTTGGAAGCACCCTGTTTAATGAACTTCTTTAAAGCATTAAGTTAAAAAAAAACTTCATTTCGCTTCACAGGCGCTTAACCGAATTTTCACAGAGGTATTTATGGAGAACGAAATTTAGGTACTCAGCGTGGTCCATTCAATCCTCTGCTCAATCCCTGTCGTTCAAGTTATTTTCCTCAGCCAATCGGCTGTAAAAACAATTTTGAGTTTTCTTTAAATATTCTGGGACATTGGCGAGAGCAAACGTTTCAAAAGAAAGCAATTTTAATGCATTCTTCTGACATAAATCTCGCTCGTGTAGCACAAGTTTCATTTTCCGAAGATTGGCCCAAACGCAAGTAAACCACTTACCGAGTTGTCGGGAGCCGATCAAGTCAACAGTAGACCCCTGAGAGGAACTTCATTTTAAGTCAGGCAAAGAAATCAATTCTTTAAGTTAAAGCGTCACATGTACGTCCCTCCCCACCCCTAAAGTCGAGAAATTGGCTTGAAACGTTTGTTTTACCGCCACCTTTAGCTCCACTGGAAAAGACAAACATGTGCTTCTGGCATTTTTGAAAAGCTCTAGAATGTTCGAATGCTGCGGCTTTAGAGAAACGATGATGGGAAATCGAGTGAAAAATTGTTGAGGGTTCAAGTAAAAACTGTTGAAAGCAAACATCCGATGCGACACATCATATAACTTTCCTCTCCTCCAAGTGCATTCCGCGATTTTTATCATTCACTCGACTAATCCACATGTTTTTCAATCAGTTTATATTAGCCTGTTCGAACATAACTCAACGTTCTGTAGCTAGTAACTGGAGTGCTTGATGTTTTGTAATTTAGTGGGCTGCTGCTACAACCACAACCATCACAAAAAACCCCAACGTCGAGGTAATTGATGGAATCATTATCATGATTTTTCAGGGCAGGTTCGTATTTCGGCTTCAGAAAAAACTCTGCGAAAAAAGTTAGCCAAGAAACGACGTTAGTTTGAATTGATACATTTCTGAGGTTGCTGCTGCTTTTCTTACGAGCATTATTAAACATACATCGTATAGGCGGCGTACTGGCTCGTTTTGCTGTTTTATGATTTGTCGACGGGATTCATGATGTGTAGTGAAATCGAAATGTTCGGTGATTATTGCGTCATTTGAGTTGATAAGAAAAGTAAAAATTGTTGAAGAGGGAAGTAAAAATAGTTGGAAGTGAGTACAAATTGTTGGAGAATGTATAATGTGTGGGAGGGCAAGGGGCTAAAAGTCCAGAATGGCCAGCTGGTTCTACGAGGCTATTGTGTGTGAGACCAACCATCTCATATGGGTCGATGACATAGAGCTGCTATTGGAACGGTAGGAGCCTGGTCAAAGTACAAAGGCCGGGGAGCTGAAAACCACACCTATCAGTGCTATGGAGAAAATGTTCCCGCTCTTGGTATATTTGACAAGGCAGAGTAGTATTTACTAGGCTCGGTATAGTGAAGGGGGACACCTGGTTATACTCAGGTACTTGGAGACCTTTATGGAGCTCTGTATGGCCACGGACATGATGGTGCCCATGTATGAGTTCGATAAGAAATACAACGTGCGACCAGTACAGCTTTGCCTCCTTATGGTATCAACATCTACACAAATGGATCGAAAACACCGGAGGGCACAGGCTCTGGGGTGTGGATCAGTGTCTCTGGAAGAGGCGGGAGGCACATTGCCCTGGACCCACTACAACGGTTTTTCAAGCTGAGATGCTGCGATCATGCATGAGAAAGACCATAAAATAAAACTATCAACACAATGACTGATTATCAAGCGTCTTGTGAGGCGCTGATGAACTACTGCACAACGTAGAAACTTGCGCGGGAGTGCAAGATGCGGCTTAAATCCTTAGCAAACGCGAATAGAGTTAACGCGTATTAGATTCCTGGGCATAAGGGGATCATTGAAAGTGAGAGGCCAGACACAGTTCGTGTACTTTACCTATTGGGCCATTTCCCCACCGTGGGACTTTTCTATCACTAATCAAGAGGATTATTCGGGAATATGCCAGAAGAATGCATCAGACAGTCTGAAATTCTGCGGGAATGAGTCACTCCAAACTGTTCATCTCAGAGCAAACACATGAAATAAGACAGAACCTTCTGAATATAGAGAGGAAGGAGCTAAGGCAGATTGTGGGAATAATCACCGGGCACTGCGAAATGAACAAACGCATGTATGTTATTATGGGTATATTCCTATATCCCCTTGATGAGGATGATGGGACTCCCTATCACGTCCTGACCCAGTGCCGGACGGTTTCTGGTCTTTGGTACTACTTCTCCTAAGGCGAACAAAGAAGACTTACAGGAAGTACCTGGCATTCCTTAAGAGGCTAGGCATCGACCTGTTAGACATTTATAGTGGCACAATAGGTCTTTAGGTCTTTAGATAAAGTGGAAATTGTTATGAAATTCGTTTGAGAGATTTGTGCTGTAGATTGCTCCCTTGAGTCATTGGAATTTGGCTGCACCATCCCCAATGCTCCAGTTTCCCCCTTGCCAAGGGGTATTTAGCCTGTATTGAGAGAAAGTCTTTAATACCCCTGGCGAAGGAACCTAAAAGGATATCATCGCCCAGAACGCCAATTCCATGCGACGTTGAACTAGTTATAAAGGAAAAGAAAATTACGGGAACCTTATAATTCCCCGGATGATGTGTGAAGTAGGCTCGAGAAAATGCAGTTCATCGACTGTTGGCGGTTGGATTCTTGAGAACTTGACCATTCGGAGGAGCTCACTGTTTCTCAAGCTTTTTCGATTCGATTGTTTCATTAAAAGACGTAGTCGATGCTGCTTTTGTGCAATTACGACGAACACAACAACGTGACGTTAAGATGGAATAATTAAGTCGTCAGGATGAACTGACCATAAAGTACGATGTAATATTAGTCTTGTAGAGATGAAGTACAGTCGTTTCCAGACCATTTTGAGACAATTCCACAACGAATTTTTAATGCTCGACGGTCCTCATTTTTGGAGGTTATCAGAGAAATAGTAGTGGGGACTGTGCCTGAAGATTGGGAGAAGACACAATCAGTTTGACATTTATGGTGGAAAGTTTGCATTTTTAATTAAAAAAACGTTATTTTTGATACGTTTGATTGTTATCAATCTTCCGATTGTCCGAAAATTAATATAAAAGTATCGACTGGGTTGTAATTAACTGCGTACTGTCAAGATACGAGATGCGAAAGAGTGAAAGAAAAGAGGAGTCGCTCCAATCATTTAAACTCTGAAAAGCCTAGGGAGAAAGAAAGGGAAAATTACTTTTAAAATAGCTTGTGCTTGAAGATCAGCTTCTTCGGCGTTAACAAATGAGCGCCGACCAGTAAAAAAGTTAAAAATTAAAAAAAAAGTAAAATCCTTTCTTGAAAAATTTTAGTCCAATTTGTTTAGAGCAAATTGATGGGAAATGAAGTGAAAATAGTTGAGAAATTGAATACAAGCAGTTTGAAATACGTGACAAAGTTTACGTATTTTTGAAGCCAAAGAGAGTAGTAGAAAACTCGAATAAAATTAGTTGTAAATTCGAATGAGAATGGCTGGGGCGTAAAGGAAAATAGTTTGGAGAGAAAGAACTCGGAAATCACTCAGTTCCTGCAAGTTGAGTGAATGTGGTTGAGAGTTGATCGAAAGTAGTTGGGAATTGTTAAATTGTTTTGGCGAATAGATTATAATAATGGAAGAAATGGTTTGCAAATCGAGCGACACTAAACTGAAAATAGTCGCAAATTTGAGGGATAAGTGTTGGGAAACCACGGAACGCTTCCAGGGAAAAAGATGAAAACGTTAGACGAAACGTTGTTGAAAATCCTACACTGGTAGTCAGATGAAATGAAAAATACTTGAAAAATGGAACAAAGCTCGAGGGGTCGAGCAAAAATATTTGGGAGTTAAGTCCTTCTTCATACTATTTTAAATGTTGGTGAAAATGAATAAAAGTTCTGTTATAGTATTGGACGAATTGAGTGAAAATTAGCGTCGTTCCTGAATGGAATTACAGATAAACATAATGTGATTACGTCTATCTTCCACCTGGTAACAGAATTGAGGTTCTTGGAAAGAAAGAAAGAGTGCAGCCGAGTGCCGAAGTCATCGTGTCTCGTGAGGAACTGACTTCACCCACTTTCTCCTGATTTGTTCTCGGATGTTGGGTTAACAATTCGTAGGCACCGCGACCTCTCAATTAGCATCGCGACGTCGCTTACCGCTTGTTGAGGAGTGACTGCCAATTTGAGTTCGTTGGAAAGGCCTTTTTCTGATCCAACCCGCAATGAAGGACCCGCTGTCACTCTCCACTTTGTCACTAGGTAGTTGACTATTATTTCGAGTAGTGATTGAGGAGTAATCAATAGCAGCGTCTAGCGACGAACGATAGCGCAGCTCTTGGTGATTCAGTGAGCTCCTCTCTGGAAAATGAGCCAATGACTTCTACATGGAGCCCACACGACTAAGATTGTCGTGTGTAAAAGAGAGAGGAGATGAGACAAGCCCTAACCAGTTGGTTATTTAAGTTAACCAAATAGTTCTGAGTAACAAGTAACTAGGTGACAGAGCTTCCATGCAAAATTTACAGGGCTGAATAGTCTAACTGATGTGGGTACAGACGAGCAATTGAGCTCTGAGGTAGACTGTCCTAAGGAGGACATTGAGAGGTGAGTGGTGAGGTAAGAAAATGGGGATATAGGAAAACCCACTGAACTATTGAAGAAGTTCGAGTAAGAGACGGTACGTTGTCGGCTCTGGTAATACTAATCCTCGTTTTCGCCAGGGCTTGCAATATTGGTAGAAAGAAGTTGTTTGACCGGGTCGGTGTTCCCTGGATGTAAGATCAAGCTGCCTCAGCAAAGAGTCTGGCAGGTATAGCTCCTCAAGCTTGGTAACTAGGTTCGGGTCAAGACCTTTTCGTACCAATTTGGATCGAGCTGAGCTGAACCGAAACACATAGGCATAACTACAAGACGTGAACTTAACATGAATATTACAATACGTACGTGTCGAAGCAATGTGAGAAGTGTGAAGTTTTACTGACATCCTAGAAAATATTATTTCTTCTGGTTAATCGGGTCCATGCCGAATTACATAAATAAATAAAGTTAGCTTCAAGAAGACTCTGGTACGTTTAAACTGAGTGATAAGCTGCGTGTAATGAATATTGTATTTTGTATTGAGACAAGTCTTTTATAAGGGAAGAAATGCAGCTTTTGGTTTGCCTGCAGTCGACTGAACCAATCAGCATGTCAATGAGCTTCGACTCGACTTGACAAATCTTTTTACTTCCCTTGGCTCTACCCAGCCGAGTTACGTAATCGGCTGAAATTTTTTTTTTGACTTTTCTTCAGATCTTTACGTTTTATATTGATAGCTCTCAATATGGCAATTATACTATAAAATTCCAATTCGTGGGAAAATGACGAGACCGGCACAATAAATTACCAAACTTTTAGACAAATTCGATTTTAGCGCAGTTTTTAGAGAAAACGACCGTACCAAATCAGCTCAAACTTGATATCTAGCTCGCAGGTTACCATGGAACGCCAAAATAAGGGTATGAGCAAAATTTACTGAAAGTTAACTATAGTTATAGTGATCAAAACACACAATTTTTTTCTCAAAAACGGCTCTAACGATGTTGATTAAATTTTTTATATTGACAATCACACCATAAAATTCCCATTCGTGGGAAAATGACGAGAGCAGCACAATTAATTATCAAAATTTTCGACGAAAAGCGTTTTTAGCGCGGGTTTTTCCTTATAAACTCCGCTGGAATGTTAGTAGAATGTTTAAAAAAAGTCATGTTGTAGTCCAATCCAATACCTGAAGGGTGAGTGTTGTAACGGGTTACTTTACAAATGCGGTTGGGCGCCTGGAACAGACCAGGGTGGAGGCTAGGAACAGCGCCTTCCCAGGTGATAACCGGATGGGAGGTTTATGAGAGGCGGAGGAGGGTGTTGTTTCTTTCTCTCACAGGGTTGTTGTTGTTTTGGTTTGGTCTTCCGCGTGTTCCCGTTCCCCGAAAAAGGACGTTTTTACTCGTTCCGACTCCCGTTTTCAAGTCGTTTTCCCGTTTTCGGTTCCAATTCCTGATTGGGTTCTTCTGGAGAGCTTCAGGTTCGAACGAAGAAAGAAGATCCCTGGCAGCAAGTCGCGTTCATTTTTTTTGTTTCTTCTTTGTTTTTTTGTCATGCCAGAAGTAGGGTAGAAAGACGTTTTAATTTAATTCTTATTTTCTTAAATATCTTTTGGGTTCAGATTTTGGATAGGAAGGAGAAGTCTGTTATTTTATTTTAATACATCTATATTTCAATTATTTTTAGTTATTTTCCTTCTGTTTGGTTTTTATTTCTGTAAAGAAATATCTCTCCGTTGTGGGCTTCATCCCCACGTGAAATTGTATACGAATCTTTAATTCCGTCACAGTGTTTAAAAACGCACATGAGATACATGGGGCTCACTCCAAAAATTCCTGTATTTCAACTACCGCCGTTTCGCTTACTACCAGTTCTAACAGTTATTACCCAATAACTCTGCAAAAGTGATTACTATCCTCCTTCACAAAATTCGTGTTTACAGCCTCATTAATTCTCTATGTACCAATTGCCCAAAAAAGGTCCGGGAATGAGTACGAGCAGCATAACAAATTCCGGAACTGTAAGCGCTACCGCGTCTTGCTGCTGTGAAGTGTTCTTTGACTAAGTTCAAATGAACTGAGTGATAAATGAATTGATTAAGTAGAAATAGCCATGTACAAAGTGAATTGACGTAGAGCTAAGTAAAGTTATGTGTTGCAACGCACCAGATATTTTTACTTTCCTTGTTATTTTTGCTTTCCTGCTACTGGGTCCACCTGATGCTTTGATTATTTAATGTCAGTCTCTGTTTGCCGGTATTGTAACTATTACGGCGCGGTATTGGGGCTATTTGGTATTATTTTGTTTTCATCCGACATAAAAGCGGACTAAACATTATTTATTAATCAAACTTACCTAGTATTCCAGAATTCTATTCAACGAGGTTATTATTGCGAGGTTAGCTGCAGGCAAAACTGTTCAGAACTACCCTTGGCAAAACTACCCTTGGCAGTTAAAAGTGGCTTGCGTTGGAGAACGTTATCCACAGATATTGTAAATTTTACCTTTCGGGCACCTTGTTAACGGTCTTTAGTTATAAAATCTCTTCTAGAGCCGTTCGGTTCACTTGTTGCGCTATTCAGCCTGAGAAGCGCTTCTTTGTAGTTCCCCAGTTACGCCTCATAACACCTTAATCCCGTTCCAGCCCTAATATGTTTTTCACGTCCATTACGTTTTGATTCACCGTTGTATAACGTTGCCTCAGTTCCCTAATGTAACGTTAAAACCCGTTGGATATTTCAAACCCAACTAAACGATGTTTTTTGTCAGAACAAAGCTGCGCTAAGTTTCTCGGGACTTAAGGTGACTTTGCTTTGAATTTGAACGGAGTTCTTTAACTTCACGCTTTCTCGACTTTTCCAGACCTTAGTTTGTTTCAATTTATTCGAAAATTGATAGTTTGCCTATTCACGTTTTAAGCGACGCTCATTCTCTTCTGAGGCCTTTCCGCCTAAGCCCTCGAGTACGCGTGCTATTATAAAAGGTCTTTGCGTAAAGGAAAGAAAGTCATGTCGGCACATCAGCACAAAGGAACTGTTTCGTGTTTTTTAAATTTTTATGTCGACGTTTCAGTGTCGCCTTGGTCCAAAAAACCGCTATTTACCGAAATGGTCTGCATTAGCACACGTTTATGGAACAATAGGTTGGTGAGTAGTGCTCCGGGATTTTCAAGTAGGTTTTCTGGAAACTGGAATATTTTACTCACTGAGCAAGACCGGCCAAATCTTCTTTTTACAATGGCAAAAGAAATTTGTAATCAGAGTTGCAGCATTTACCGAGTACATTGGATGAGCAGGTCGCGACGATAGACTCGAATCTTGCTCCGTTTGTATATCTACTGGTAGGTGTTCAATAGTGGAACTTCTTCTTACCTGTCTTTCCTCCTCTCCATACCTACCACTATTCCCAGAGCTGAAGTTTGTTGGTCTGACACCAATTAAATCACTCGTGACTTAGTTGCGGAAACGGAGTTAGGAAGGTCGTCTATTTCCAATAAATTTGAGTTACAATGCTTGATCGATTTCGACGGTTATTTCATCATGAGAATAACATTCTTGTTATTGATGGTGACCTAACCGTTGTACTATTGGGTAGTTGGAGTTTCTTCCCCATTTCCTTACGCGACGTATTCCTTTTCCTTGTGAATACCACCAAAAAATAAACTTTGCTCTCTACTTGGTAAAGTAAAAGATGCAAACAAAAACAGACAAATGAATACAATATACCTTTCTTTGCAGATTTGACTGAAAAATAGGTAATATTCGCTAGTCTGTTTCACTATTTCTCACACTTTTTACCCGATAGTTTCCTTCTCAGAAAAATCGTGTTGACCATGTCATCGCCTGTGCATTCCGTAACTTTAAATCACGTGAAATGGTGTTTTACCGAGTTTATGTTAACTGCGTGGACAATAGATTGGATTTTTTGCTAAATCCAAGAAACTCGATGCATTTACGCAGGGATAAAGAGTGTGGTGCCTCGCACCAGATATTTTATGTGCGGCTGAGCACGATGTCTGTAGGTTAAATATAGAGTTTGAGCTCATTTGGTTACATCCATTCTCCTTTAATCGGTTTCACTGACACGTTTTCTCGAATAATGCTTTTGAAAAAAAATTAGCCAATTACAATTAAAGGAAACGTGAACTACAATTACCGAGTTCGTTATTTCTGCGGTTCTCGGTGTGAACTTGCTATACAACGTTACCTCATTTGGTTCGCTCTGATGAAATCCGTATTGGTAAATAACTGTGCTTATTCGCAATTGCGGAGTTCAGTGACAGCAATAACAAGGTAGAACGTGGATTCCACGGTTGGAAAAACGCTCAGTATTCTGATTACAATGAGCCCTCCACGTGTCTGTTTTTGGCGGCCATCATTCCGCCCGTGTAACCGCTGAGAGCTTCCAAGATGCTCTCGAGTCGTCATTTAGATCTCCGAAAGAGGTGAAAATCGCCCGCTTGAGATTCGAGATTCAACGCGACCACAATAATTTCAAGTCAATGACCCCTATGAACCCATAATTACACATTGAGACGGGTGCGCGCAAACCGCGTGATTTCCCTTTTTCGATTGGAGGAAGTGGACGCCAAGAGCTCAGTCCGCAAACCTTCTCCCCCTTCCGTCTAATTGGCCTCTAGCTTTTATTGCTACCGAAATTCCCAGGGCTATTTATTTTTTGCTCCGTTCGCGGTGAGAGCTCCTTAACCGCGGTGCTTACCCTGTTCAGTTACACGTATTCATTGCCGAAAGTTGTGAGGGTGTATTTTGGCTCGTTTTGTAGTTGGTCTACCCGTTTGTTTGCCTGGCATAGAGTACTGTGGTTAACAATAGATCCTATCGCTGAAGAATAACACCACTCGTGTTTTTATTAGAAAAAGTCCTCAACTAGTACATTATACTCCTGCAATATCAGGATAAAGGAAGTAAAACCCGAACAGAGGCCCTTTGAAACCTCGGGTAACCATTGCACTGCTTGCCTCCTTAAAGAAGAAAGAAAGCAGAGGGCAACCCTTCAGTTCTGATTTTTGTGCTACCTTAACGCGAATCAGACAAAATTGAAAAGATTACAAATTTAGGCTGGACAAGGTCTTGGTGGATAGGACAAAAAAAATGGAATTTGCTAAATGAAATAATAATGAGACGTTCAATAATGTGGGAATTGGCAGTAAGATAGTTGACATTGAGTATCCTCGACTGGGTGGTAATATTTTTGAAGCTTTTGAATTTAGCGGCGTCCTATCCCTTTAGTGAATCAAAGTGAAGTGATTCGTTTGGAGAATCAAGCAAGGAGTGTCCCCACTGAGAGGATGCTTTTGGCAAATGTCAGTGAAAGTCTGATTCTTGGTACAATTGATTCGCTCAAGGGTAGTTCTGGTTCAGTGTGTGATGAAGTAGACTCGAAAATGTTAGCGCATTTTATTAACTGTAGTTTCAGCGCTGGTATTTTTCCACCAAACACAAAATTGGCTACTATTGTTTCTCTGTACAAGGAAAGCTAAAACTCTGTACCAACTACTGTCTGATTCTCTCTCTCTCTAAGTAGTGTATCCGAAATTGCAGAAAAGCGTGCCAAGAAGCAACTCGCTTTTCAAGAAAAAATAATCAAGTAATGATCAATATGGGGTCCAACAAACTTATACTCGTAGCACACAGGATGCGGTTTGTCGTTTAAGCCCCCCACTTGATAAAAAACTTAAATAAAGGTTCGAAGCCATTGGTTGTCTTCCTCGATTTGGCGCAAGACAATCTTTATGAGAAAGTGCCTAAAATGTGTTTTAAATCGGGTACATTGGCTTGTTTTAAAATTTATTGAAGCCACCGTGAACACGTTGTCAAAGTAAATGGCACAAAAAGTGCCAAACTAGAATTAAGTGTATAGGGTGTGCCGCAGGGAACAGTTCTGGAGCCTTTCATTCCGTAAAAACCCCCTACGAGTTTTTGTGGTTAAACCAATAAGACTCAGTACGTCACGTTCGCTTTGAATGCAGTTGATGTTTAATCAAAATTTTGCAATTAGCTAGTTGAATTTTGTGAAGCACTATTCAAAATGTAAACATGCTCAGTCCTCGCGAGAATCGTACCAATATCCTCCCTACCCGCCTCACGAAATTCTTATTTGGTTTACAACAAACCTTAATATCTACGCGCTTCTTTCATTGGGACTATCAACGGTTTTCCAGAGGATCTCACCTCATTCATCCACTATGGTTCGAGCAATCTTAAACATGCTATGAGCCAGTGAGTCAAGTTGCTCATTTCCCGCCACGGGCATTTGTCCATATAGAGAATTAGTTTGCACGATTGTGTCAGGCCATCTCATGCCTGTATCGTATTTTATGCTGTAACTTTCTATATTTTTTGAAAATACAAAAATACAAAATAGAATAGTGAAAGACGGGAATCCTCTTCGTTAAAGCTATCCTAAGAAAGTACGGGGCAGTTTGCTAAAAATACCAAAGAAACCAAAGAAGTAAAACGAAAGAATGAAGAGCGAGTGAAATTTGTCAGTAATAAATTTCCTATCCTCTATTCATCATGCAAACTGAGTTCATTGAACGAGAAAGTAGCGTAACTCGTGAGGAAGGAAGGAAGGGGGGTCGAAAAATAGAAAAATTTCATGTTGAGCTTCTTTTAGGCTTTAGTATACAAATATTTCGGGGGTTTTCAATTGAATTAAGAACGTGTATATTGAAATTATTCTCCAAATAAATTTACCGTTCCATGCTGACAAGTTTAGATCAAAAGACGTCTCGCTCTGAAGCTGTAAAATCCGTTTTCTCCACCCTCTCTCTCTCTCAAAAAAAAAAAAGAATAAAAAAAGAAGTACAGTGTGCTCGGTCTGAACCAGCTAGATAAAGACATATCTGGTGCGTTGCAACACACAACTTTCCTTAGCTCTACGTCAATTCACTTTGTACATGGCTATTCTATTCAATCCATTCATTTATCACTCGGTTAATTTAAACTTGGTCAAACAACACGTCACAGCAGCAGGAAGCTGTAGCGCCTACAGTTATGGAATTTATTGTGCTGCTCGTACTCATTATAGGACCATTATTGAGCAATTGGTGTACAGAAAAGTAATGAGGCTGTAAACAAAAATTTTTTGAAGGAGGATAGTAATCACTTTCGCAGAGTTATTGGGTAATAACTGTTAGAACTGGTATTAAGCGAAACGGCGGTAGTCGAAATTCAGGAATTTCTGGAGTGACCCCCATGTATTTCATGAACGTTTTTAAACACTCATCCTATAGGTATTGGATTGGACTACAACACGAATTTTTTTGAACAGTCTAGTAGCATTCCAGCAGAGTTTAAAAGGAAAAAACCGCGGCAAAAACGCTTTTCGTCAAACATTTTAATAATTTATTGTGCTGCTCTCGTCATTTTCCCACAAATGCGAATTTTATGGTGTAATTATCTTATTAAGAGTTATCTATATAAAAAATTTAATCAAAATCGTTAGAGCGGTTTTTGAGAAAAAAAATTTGGTGTTTTGATCACTATGATAACTATAGTTAACTTTCGGTGGATTTTGCCCATACCCTTATTTCTGCGTCCCATGGTAACCTGTAGGCTAGACATCAAGTTTCAACTGATTTGGTACGGTTGTTTTCTCTAGAAACAGCGCTAAAATCGATTTCGTCGAAAATTTTGATAATTTATTGTGCTGCTCTCGTCATTTTCCCACAAATGGGAATTTTATGGTATAATTATCATGTTAAGAGCTACCAATATTAAAAATGTAATCAAAATCGTTAGAGCGGTTTTTGAGAAAAAAAATATTCGTTGTTTTGATCACTATGATAACTATAGTTAACTTTCGGTGGATTTTGTTCATACCCATATTTTGGCGTCCCATGGTAACCTGCGAGCGAGATATCAAGTTTGAGTGGATTTGGTACGGTGGTTTTCTCTAAAAATTGTATACAGACACACATACACACAGACCATTTTCCAAAATAGTGTTTTTCGGACTCAGGAGGGTCTGAAACGTAAAGATCTGAAGAAAACTCAAAATTTTTTTTTCAGCCGATTACATAACTTTCCTTTCTACTTCGTAGAGCCAAGGAAAGTAAAAAAAAAGAAAGGAAGAAATCTCTGTCGGAGCTCTTGGTAATTTTGTTTAAATTTCGTCTTAATAGATTTCAAGTTCAGTCTTGCTCCAATGACTCAATAACGGTTGTGGCGTAAGTAGGAGCGACTCAATAAATTCCTTGAGTGCCACCAGTTTCGCTGGGCTACGTTCTACTTAGTTTATTCAAAGGAACCATACCGAACGTTACTAGTTGTTGGAGTAATAAAAACCGTTGAATGTACGTAAGATAGTCGCCGGAGCTTCCTTTACATGAAAATTACCCGCTAGAAAACATAGTGAGAAGGATGTGTGTTTGAAGTAGTAATAGAAAACAATTTTACAATTCATAAGTTCTGAGATGCACTTTGGTACGTGAACATATGGTTGTTTTTAGGTTGGAGACATCAAGTTGACCGTCTCATTAGCCCCTAGTTCACTGATTGCTCGATAATGGAGGGGGTATTAGTAGGAGCAACGCAATTGCGTTTAATCAATTCATTTATCACTCAGTTCCTTTGAACTTGGTCAAACAACACGTCACACCAGCAGGAGGCGGTGGCGCCTACAGTTCTGGAATTTTTTGTGCTGCTCGTACTCATTGCAGGACCATTATTGAGCAATTGGTATACGGATAATTAATGAGGCTGTATACACGAATTTTGTGAAGGAGGATAGTAATCACTTTTGCAGAGTTATTGGGTAATATCTGTTAGAAGTGGTAGTAAACGAAACGGCGGTAGTTGAAATTCAGGAATTTCTGGAGTGAGCCCCATGTATCTCGTGTGCGTTTTTAAACACTCACCCTTCAGGTATTAGATTGGACTACAACACGACTTTTTTAACATTCTACTAACATTCCAGCGGAGTTTATAAGGAAAAACCCGCGCTAAAAACGCTTTTCGTCGAAAATTTTGATTATTTATTGTGCTGCTCTCGTCATTTTCCCACGAATGGGAATTTTATGGTATAACTACCTTATTGAGAGCTATCAATATAAAAAATTTAATCAAAATCGTTAGAGCCGTTTTTGAGAAAAAAATTTGTGTTTCGATCACTATGATAACTATGATTAACTTTCGGTGGATTTTGCCCATACCCTTATTTTTGCGTCCCATGGTATCCTGTAGGCTAGACATCAAGTTTCAGCTGATTTGATACAGTTGTTTTCTCTAAAAACCGCGCTAAAATCGATTTCGTCGAAAGTTTTGGTAATTTATTGTGCTGCTCTCGTCATTTTCCCACTAATGAGAATTTTATGGTATAGTTACCATATTGAGAGCTATGAATATAAAAACTTTAATCAAAATCGTTAGAGCCGTTTTTGAGAAAAAAAAAATTTGGTGTTTTGATCACCATGATAACTATAGTTAACTTTCGGTGGATTTTGTTCAAACCCTCATTTTGGCGTCCCATGGGGGCCTGCGGGCGAGATATCAAGTTTGAGTTGATTTGGTACGGTGGTTTTCTCTAAAAATCGTTCACAGACACACATATACACAGGCCATTTTCCCAAATAGTGTTTTTCGGACTCAGGAGGTCTGAAACGTAAAGATCTGAAGAGAACTCAAAATATTTTTTTCCAGCCGATTACATAACTTTCCTTTCTACTTCGTAGAGCAAGGAAAGTAAAAACGTTTCAGGCTCACACACTGCTGATGAAAGAGCTTCCATGGATCATAACGAAATAAGCGTCACATATTGAGAAGCACAAAAATGAGCCTATACACAGCCAAATAATCATTAAGGCGTTGATAAATGTGAAATTGACTCACGAAAAATAAGTCTCTAGAACAATTCAGGGTAAAGAAGAAAGAGAGGGTGTCATTTGGTTCGTTATTTCATAAAAAGCTTAGAAAAATTTGCTAAGAATACAAAGGAAGTGAAACAAAACGAAAAAATGAAAGCGAAAGAACATAAATACTTTACGTAAACAATGTTTTTTGAACTTTTTCAATCTATAATCGGTTTTTTCAAATGTCTAAAAAGATTCTTATATTTCCCAACTTCTTGGACATGAATAAAAAAAAGAAAGAAGTAGTCTGAAGGGCAAAAATACTGTGGAGTTGAGCAAAATGTATAGTATTTGCGCCGGAGCATAGTTAAGAGTGTAGAAAAGTAAAAAAAAGAGCGGAATAGGAGAGGAGTAACCGTTTGAAATCACTATCAACTGACTTGAACGGAGTGTTGGTAACAGCACAGAGTTAGTGTCCATGTATCTACAGTTGTGTACATTCCGAGTCTCCTGCAAATCAAGAAGGGATTTTCTTGAATACGGGAGCTTCCTCGACAGCTTTCTTTTCTAATTTGTTTAATGGAACAATTCCGGAATATTGAACAGTTGAGTACTTGAGAGCATGATCTTCATTATGGGGGTGGGATTTTTCGTGTCAGAGCGTCGCTTTTTTTGTTAGTGCAGCGCAGCTCATCCTTACATTTCAACAACCGATTAGTAACGTGTTAGCTTACTTTAATCACAAGGTTTGTAGTATCATCCTGGTTCTAACGGGCGTCACAGTTGCTCGAAAGGAAAGTACTTCCAGGTTCAGAAAAAAGCGATCAATGTTCGTTTTAAATACTCGGCTCGTGAAACGTCGAACGTTGGACTACGTTCTTCGAACTAAAGCAAAACCAGTCTGAAATCAGAACAGGAATCGATGAATCAGAGAGTCCTCTCCTTATAATTATCGCGGATTCCCGAGACCTACTTTGTTGAATCCTCTTCTTCTCTTCTTTCCCAGTTATTTCTAGAGGAAAGGACGTTATTCACAAATGGCATGAAGGACGAGCGGAGGTCGTACACGTGACTCACATTTCTCAATTCTCCGCTCGGAAGTGCCGATCTGACAATAGGAACTTTCGCTTCAACTAAACCGCAGGCGGTCGAGTTGTATAGAAAACATCTTCCAGACCATCCAAATTGAAACCACGAGTCAAAAAAAAGAGGTACCAACAAGTGGCGCTCCAAGTCCTGAATGATCTGGAACAACCAGAGGAGGACCAACTCAGAAGAAAACAAACAGCCTGTAATCGGCGATAAAATGTATAACAGAAGATCCAGTGATGGGAAAATCACACATCTTCCTTCTCTGTTCGGAATTTGGCTTTCACTCGTTAATGTGTCAGTGGAAAAAATGTAGCAACTTCCTGTTGATGAAAACGAGCATCACGCAACTTTCTTCGACCCCCTTGAGTTCTATTGCACACTGGATCTCCGAGATCTACCTCGAAGTATTTAAGTTTTTCTTCCAAAATTATCCCAATTTTGATGCATTAGGAGTTAAAAGACGTAAAAAATCAAAATTGACTTAGGTCTATAGTGGGAAGAATAGTTTGATTGTAATGAAACTCATTTCACGAAAAACTTTGAAGTAAGTTCCTCTACAAAAAAAAAAAAGAAAAAAAGAGCAGTTAGGTACATAAACGTCGTAGTATAAAGCATGAAGTACAACATTACAAAAACTAGCTACCTAATAAATATGATAGAAAACGTTTCCAGGTGTCTTATGAAATTTTGAAAACATTTTCAACCATTTTTTTAAGCAAATGAAGAAATCAGTTTTCTCATCATCCGAATCCGACTCAATGCCATATTTTATCTTTCCGATTTTATGGGAACAATTATCATCGTAGTCTTCACTTTCCAAGTCGCATGGAGGTTCTTGGGGATCTAGGAGAAACGAGAAGAGACGGAAATTCATTGACATCGCTGCCGTTAACCATCGAACCGCCCTTGGGATACATACAACACCATTTGGATTGGTTGGATTAAACTTCAAACTTCAAGTCAGTATAGGGAAAAAATGACGGGAGCAAAGCGAAGGTCGCGGTCCATCCGTTCTGTGAATAATATTCATCCTGTACGAATAGATGAACGGCAAAAATTATTAAGGTGCGAAGTAGTTTTTCGTTATGCGTAAAATTACTACAACACGAAAAGTGATATCAGAGAGGCTCACATGTTCGCCTGGATTGAAGAATGTATTGCGTAGGCATTCTCGCCAGGGCCACACAGAATGTTGGCGTCGAACAAACCATAATTCAGTGGGGGATTTCACAGATCAATGTGACCTTTGGAGTGTTAATGGAGACAAACAGTATTAGCTGAAAGTAGAATGTGTGTTCGATCGAAATCGTTATAGCCGTTCTTGAGAAGGCGTGAAAACCGAATTTCCTATATTTGGTTAATTTCATTTTCTGGTGTATTTCGGTTTACATCTTCGGACAAAGGATGTTTACAAGAAACCAGGTTGATTATGTTCAGTTTGGCATTTAGTGTTGTGGGAAAACTTTTTTTGGTGATGTTATTTCCGTTTAATAGACCGTCAGAGGGACATTCACAGAAATGCAATTTCTGACTACTTGATAACACATTTGATCTAAATCTTCCAAAATTTAAAAAAAACTTCCTTCCACTTCATTACCAAAGTATGTTTAATCAAACTCGTAAATGCTGTTTTTTGAGAAAAATGCCTCTTTGTCTTAAATTCTCATTTTAGACAAATATAAGTAGCAGCAGACCATTAAATTCCGGAGCCTTAAGCGCAACGAAGTGTGAAGGATGTGAAGTTGTGCCGAGTTCATAGTAGCTGAGCGTGAAGAATGTGAAGTTGTGCCAAGTACATAGTAGCTGAACGGACAACCGATTGGTACAGATGGTTAAAAAAGCTTACTGGTGGGGTTGAGGCACTGGGCATTTTAAAATCTGTATTGTTCAAATAGAACCGTTAGTCAGACGTAGGACCCGTTTTAGATAGAAATCTAAGTAAATGGGACAAAAAAAAAAGTCTTGACTCAAAAAGTAACTGCGACCCGACAAAAACTTTCTCCCCCGCCTCCTGTAGTACGACGTCTGGTCAGGTGCTCAAGGAATGTCTGGGAGCCCCCTTTACGTGAGACATTTAACAGGTGCCAGGAGTCTCTGCAGTCTCGTTGCTATTCAGAGGACGGACGAGACGAAAACTACGCTTTACCTACAACGCGGCCGCTTTAACCGGATAACCCGCGATTTTGTTGACTCCCTTTCTGCGCGAAATGGGGCGACCACGCAGCCAAGTCCAGCCAAAAATGTTGTCAAGGGTTTCCGTGGGATCGCGATTTGGAAGTTAAGGTTGGCAATTAGTGTGGGGTGTACGTGAGTTGCTCCATCTGGCAGATCCAACGTGTCCAAGCTGCTTCTAACTGATGAGCTTTCCTCAGTCTTAGAAAGGTTGAAGAAAAGTTTTGTAGTCCGCTGAATATAGTCAGTTTTCTTCATATTTTTACGTTAGCGGGTCGGGTCTGTGCGTTAGTAATTACCAGTTCAACGGTAAAGTATTTCGAAGGTTTCTGATAAGTTAAACTAATTATCAGAATCTATATTGACCGTGGTGAACGGTTGTGACAGGTAACGATTAAATTTCTACAAACCGACAGACGCGAAAAGTGTGAAGAGTTTGTATAAAATATGCATGACAAGCGAGACGTATTATCTTATCCTCACTTTGAGATAAGGATTAGCGTGTTAATGGTTCTTTTTTTAAGAAAGACTCTTTTATCTTTCCTTCGAGAGAAACCCGTTGAAGTGACCAGCGATGGGAAGAAGCGGCGGCGTGAAATCTTTGTCGATCTTCTTTTAGAAAAGAGTGAGAAGAAAGGAAGTTAGTGTGAACCGATTGTGATTAGCAGAAAAGAAAAGAGGTTTAGCGTCACGGTAGATACCGACAACGGCGATACCAGAAATCGTTTAACCAGGTAGTTTATGGAACTGTCAATCGGACTTTGGTGGGAAGATTCGTATTGTTGATTTGGAGTAAATATTGAGACAAAATTTAGTCAATGAAGCCACGTTAGTTTGTGTGCTACACATTGGACATTGAACATTGGAAACCGTAACCTGTCAAAAACGTTTATTACGTTCAATATCTGATTATTAGCTGAATTTATTAGAAACCTCCGAAGTATTTTATCATTGAAGTGGCCATACTTTTAGACGAGTAGTCAAGTTTCGGAGCAACTTCGAAATCTAAGAACGTTCGTGAAGTTCTGTGATTTTAATTTGTTGCCTTCAAATCGTGTTCAAATCTAATTTCCAAGTCGTTGGGAATCCAAACTAAGGTGATCGAAAGCGCGGGAAATCGTTTTTATGTCCATTATATTCCTGCGTTCCTGAGCGTCCGTTGTTAAGTGCCTTATAAAGTGAATAATAGCTTAATAGTTCTCAATCCACCAATTTTCTTTGTCTCCGCAGCCTGAGACTTCTTCTGTCCTCGCCAGATTGTTATAATTCTGTTTTTTCGCTGACTTCTTGGAGCTCGCCTCGTGAGACCCGTTTTTCACCTTCATAAGCGTCAACATTTCCCTTCATATTTTTTGTAGGCTCATCCACCTCACTACAGTCGATTTCCTTTTGTGACGTCTTTTATACCTAAATTTTGACTTTAGACAGTTTACATTCTCTTATAGTTGATTCTACTCCTCCTGTCATTCTGTCACAATTCTATAATACTGTTATGTCATTTGAAAATGTTAACGTATTCAAAATCGACAGGTCCATTAGAGAGAAAAAAAATTTAGTGTTTGGATCTCTATAATATTATTATTATTATTATTCAGTTCGGGCTGCCCCTTTAGGGATTAGCTGAAGTCCTATTGTGCCAGTTCTAATGTCTCACAGGAGGAAATCGTGATACTTTCCGCATGAATCTTCTTTGATGTTTACCCTTCAAGAACCAAAATCGCTCTTGTATCTTTACCCATTGCATACGGATGTTTCTTCACTTTGCAGTGTCCCATGATGATTCCCACAACTTGCCTTAGGCCCTTCTTCAGAAGGTTGGGTTTTATCTCGTGCTCTGGTCCTGAAATGATACATTTTGGGGGTTGCACTCCTGCAGCGTTTCAGGTGGTCTAATGCATTCTCGAGGCATATTCTCTCATTGTCCTCTAGACTAGCGTGAAGGAGATGCTCCACAGTGGCTTCGCAGGTACGCTAGACGAACTCAGTCTGCCCGGATGGTCTGCAATCTCATTCCCTGTGATCCCTTTATGCCCAGGAATTCAGTAAACATTAACTTTATTAGAGTTGGCTCAACAGTTGGTCTGAAAAACTGCACTCCTCCGTCAGTTTGGCGTTGTGCAGTATTCTTCAGCGACTATAAGTCTTCATGTCGGCAGTTTTATTGCTTATCTTTTTTCATGCATCTTGACGGCCCCAGCATTAACCTCTGCTTGAAAAACTGTTTGAGTGGGACCCAGGGCAACGTCGATCCCACTCCTCCCAGAAGCCTTTATCCACACCTCACGCTCAACGGTTTTGTATCCATCTGAGTGCTGGTTGATACCATACGGATGCCGAAACTGACGGCTTTCGTTGTTCCATAAGCTTCCTTCTGGTTGCACTTTGTATTTTCTGTCGTACTCGAACTTGGGCGTGTCGACCTCTAAAAATGTTTTTATGTTCCTGAATAAGGTCTGATGTCCATTACTAGCCCGTGACACCTTATTACTATTACCACTATGATAACATTAGTAGTACATAATTAAGAAAGAGCTTACCCAAATCCGATCAATGTGGAACGCCAAAATAAGGTTACGAGCAAAATCGGTCCAAAACTAGCCTTCGTAGAGATTGACACACCAAATATTCGTTATTTCATGCGTGGGAAAATCACAAGCGCAGCACAATAAATTATTTAAACATTTACGAGGAAGCATAAATGCGCTAGCGCATTCCTCGCGGTCCTGCTAGCGCTCTCAAAATAATCGGGTTGGCAGTCGAGTTACCAGCACAATACAGGAACATCCCACGAAATACTTTGGTTACTCAGTAAGATTGTGAGTAGAGACGACCCAATTAATCGCGGAACGTTAAGCACTTCTTGTTCCAATATAGAACACAACGTTCCACCAGGTTCGTATACATATAGAGTGAAAAATAAGAGTGGACTCGCTGGAAAAGCCATACCTCGCTGGCAATTAAGAACTAAAATGAAAACCCTTTAAAACGCTAATTGACTTGACGTTTGGCTGCAACGAATAAATAAAGGTTAATGTTTTATTGAAGCATAATACGTAAACCTGTGCATCTGAATAGTTCATTAGTCGATCCTGGCGGAAATAAACGTACCTATTTACTAGCTTCATTCAGACATCGGTTCTCACATGCTCGACAGGCTAGGCAATTAGAGGCGAGCGTCTGGACGTCAGGTAGATTCAAAAAGTAACAAAGCAAACCGAGCGCGAGTCTCCCGCGGTCAATTCATCATAAACGAAAGGAAGAGTCGTGCTCTACCTCGCTCTACTTGATTTTTCCCACTTCTTGCTCTCGAAACCTTTCACTCCCGTCATATCTGACAGGGGTTCCTTCTGAACGTCCTTCTCCTCGTCAGACGTGGACAAGTGAATTTTTGTGGTTTTCTAAGCGGGAAACACGACATGAGGAGAGAGTGAGCAATATATCACAAAGACGAAGATGAGATATGAAATAGTCAGCTTTTCACGGCCAAATATAAGAAATGATGGGCAAATATATGGAATTTTGTTGGTGACGACGGACAGAGTTACATCACGTTTTGATGGCGCAAATTTTACCTCTTGGTACATGAACAGCCAATTTGTATCAGTGGAAAGAAGGTTGTAAGAACACTTCAGAAGGCTGTCGTCTTAAGTAGACGCAAATTAATTATGCATTACTCCTTAGTCTTCTAAGTATTCTACAAACAACGACACTCAAAGCATCATCCGTTGAACAGCTTTTTATAGTTTTTCACTCTTTAGTTACAAGCGATAGTTACAGTGCTACGTTCTTTCCTAATTGAGTGTTTATAAGAAGCACCCCTCGAGTGCATGTATTAAGAGGGCTCGGCACAATTGAAGCTTTCGCGCTCTTTAATCTTTTATCGCATTTATATTCGGCTGGTGAACTAGTTGACAGCCTCGCGTTGTAGTTCTCTCTCTTCAGGTCGGTTTCCTTCTTATTAAACGACTGTTCCTAAACCCCGACGACAGTTATATCAGTCAAGTTCTCTCTCTTCATTCCAGTATTTTCGGGCGTATTCTCTTTCCTCATCTTCTGAACTTTACTGGTGATGTAATTCCTAACCAGCAATTCGGTTTGAGAAATTCATTCAGGATTTCGTTCCACTTCGATGATTCACTCCCTTTCTTAAACCAGCCTATCAACTATCTACGTATGTCGTGCAACATATTTTGACGCCGACCGAATGCAGAGTTCGATCAGCTATGGCACGATGGGATTTCGTCCAAATTATCTCCCAACTTTCCCACAAACTTATTCTGTATGATGAGACAGTATTTTAGTGAAAGTTCGATGTGAATCATCCTCACCAAGGGCCATAAATGCGGGAGTTCCCCCATGGGGTGTGGTCTTTAGCCATATCTCTACACTGTACTGCCATGACCCTTTCCCCCCTTTCGAATGCACCCGATTTTTCAGGGCTGTATGCAGGCCACTTAGTTGATGCTGTGAGCTACACCGAATAGGATACAGCATCTGCTCGCTTATAACTAACGCTCGAAGATCTGGGCCAGTGGTGCATCAAATGTCGGCTCAGGAGTAATGCAAGCAAATCTCGAACGGTTACATATATGTATAAACGAGTCTTTACTGATCACTCCCTATTGTATCTCATTGGAGAGGGACGTCCCACCCGTATTTCGGCGCGATACTAAACTCATAACGCAGCTTATTGATAAATCAAGAAATATAACTCATCAAAACTAAGATCTCTGCTCGCTGTTTCCAACACACTAATGCAAAACAAAGCTGGGATCTATCATATGCACGTATGCCCTTCCTATTTGGGGAGCACGTTTTAGTAAGGATTCCGCAGGTTTCAGCATCAGTAAGACGCCACACTCCACGATGTATCGTTCATTCGCCACCTCAGCTCAGAAGAAAAATATCTGGTGCGTTGCAACACACAACTTTCCTTAGCTCTACAACAATTCACTTTGCACATGGCTAATTCTATTTAATCAATTCATTTATCACTCAGTTCCTTTGAACTTGGTCAAACAACACTTTAAGGCAACAGGAAGCGGTAGCGCTTACAGCTCCAGATTTTATTGAGCTGCTCGTATTCATTGCAGGGACATTATTGAGAAACTGGTACACAGATAATTAATGAGGCTGTAAACGCAAATTTTTTGAAGAAGGATAGTAATTACTTTTGCAGAGTTATTGGGTAAAAACGTTTACAACTGGTCCCTTTGTCACTTTGTACATGGCTAATTGCGTTTAATCAATTCATTTATCACTCAGTTCCTTTGAACTTGGTCAAACAACACGTCACACCAGCAGGAGGCGGTGGCGCCTACAGTTCTGGAACTTTTTTGTGCTGCTCGTACTCATTGCAGGACCATTATTGAGCAATTGGTATACGGATAATTAATGAGGCTGTATACACGAATTTTGTGAAGGAGGATAGTAATCACTTTTGCAGAGTTATTGGGTAATATCTGTTAGAAGTGGTAGTAAGCGAAACGGCAGTAGTTGAAATTCAGGAATTTCTGGAGTGATCCCCATGTATCTCATGAGCGTTTTTAACCACTCACCCTTCAGGTATTTGATTGGACTACAATACTAATGTTTTTTAACATTCTACTATAATTCCAGCGGAGTTTATAATGAAAAAACTGCGCTAAAAACGCTTTTCGTCGAAAATTTTGATAATTTATTGTGCTGCTCTCGTCATTTTCCCGCGAATGGGAATTTTATGGTATAACTGCCTTATTGAAAGCTATCAATATAAAAAATTTAATCAAAATCGTTAGAGCCGTATTTGAGAAAAAAAATTTGGTGTTTTGATCACTATGATAACTATAGTTACCTTTCGGTGGATTTTACCCATACCCTTATTTTTGCGTCCCATGGTAATTTGTAGGCTAGACATCAAGTTTCAGCCGATTTGATACAGTTGTTTTCTCTAAAAACCGCGCTAAAATCGATTTCGTCGAAAGTTTTGGTAATTTATTGTGCTGCTCTCTTCATTTTCCCACTAATGAGAATTTTATAGTATAGTTGCCATATTAGGAGCTATCAATACAAAAAATTTAATCAAAATCGTTAGAGCCGTTTTTGAGAAAAAAAAGTGGTGTTTTGATCACTATGATAACTATAGTTAACTTTCGGTGGATTTTGTTCAAACCCTTATTTTGGCGTCCCATGGTAACTTGTTGGCGAGATATCAAGTTTGAGTGGATTTGGTACGGCGGTTCTCTCTAAAAATCGTTCACAGACACACAAACACACACAGACATACACACAGACCATTTTCCCAAATAGTGTTTTTCGGACTCAGGGGGGTCTGAAACGTAGAGATCTGAAGAGAACTGAAGAGAAATTTTTTTTTCAGCCGATTACATAACTTTCCTTTCTACTTCGTAGAGCCAAGGAAAGTAAACATTACCTAGACTTGAAGATACTCACTTCCAACTGCTTTTTAAACACACCAATACTTTCATCCTCTGTAAACGAGATCATGTCAACACTGGCAGATGAAGGGCTGTCTCCCCCCCCCTCTCCATGCCGCCCGCTACATTTAGTGCTACTTCCCCGATAACTCTGTGGTCCAAGACGCTTTTCCTACTGTCAGCACGGCGAGCTATATAAAATCTGGGTGGTAAATATAATAATTTTAAAAAACACGTTCTAGTTCAAATTTTTATTTAAAATTCCTGCGATTCCAACCTAATAAAACACAATTCTGTTAACGAGTATATATTTCTACCCCCAACAGCTCGACAGACACAACGAAATCAGAGCAGTTTTTGTTTCCAATTATATAATTTTTATTGCCACAAGGGTAGGCTGTCTACTTATCAGTTCGTAATGTAAAGTAGCAAGGTTGACGGTGAGGGGGGGGGGAGATGTTTCCAAACAAATACGCAATTTTTTAACGAACTGACGAGATGTGCTTGACAGATATATAGTAATTCCCAACAATTTCCCAACAATTTTTAACAAATTCTTTATTTTCATTTTACACAAATGGTTACCCACTTCCCCTTGATTTGATTATACGATTTATTCTTGATTATTAAACGGCTGCTTGTCAAACTATTCTACTCATGGTCCTCAACATTTGAATCAAGTTTCCAAGATACTTTACCGATTCTTCATCTACCGAGGAGGGCACGTCTAACACACGCGTATTGAGGAACGTAAAGACGTTTCAGGGAAGAAGTGAAAGAAGGTACCTCATTACCGAAACTTGATCTCATTAAAACTAACTACGGTACGAATGAGAAGATCATTCATTGGAGGAAGAGGCGTCGTATCAGGAGGCCGCACGAGGATCCAGTTCAAAGCCCAAAGCAGCCAACGTGGTTATGCGGTTGTGGATCGATCAATGAGCTTCAACTCCAGCACACGCCAGTGGTGTTTAATTTAAATTATAATTATAAATGTGTAAATAACGATTTGTAATTTGTCCAAAATCGTTTCAATTCTCGGTGCGAGTAATGCGACTTGTGTAAAAGATTTTGGTTCAGGTACAAGCTGGTAGCTGGAGAAAAAAAGCGATTTGGATGAGCGACGAAAATGTGGAAGGTCGTTAGTGAAGAACGGGAAAAAGGCAATCATGAAGTTTGGGTTCCGTCATTACACGAGCGATCACTACGCAAATGATCAGATTAGCTCGCGGTTGAGAACGACTCTGAGTCGTCTAACAACCAAATGAATCAACAATAAATTGCCGATCGTTCAAATCAAACTAGTTTCCAATTTTTCAACCACTTCTGTCGACAGTATCACTTAGGCCTCACGGCACAGGTCCCGAAACCACCGTTTTCAATGAAATTACGGGAGAAGTGCGGGCAATTGGGAACAGAGATGTCAGTATTTCATAGCGGACTTGGTAAGCAGGAGGAGATGGGCCCAAACATCTGAAAGAACTTAGTACAGAGTTGTTAAACCCCACGTGCTTCAGCTTTTCAATTTTCGTCGCTCCAGCAAGTAATACAACGTCCCCGTTCGCTTCTTACGCTACAACCTTCATTAAGTAACCAACGAAGGTACTTCGTGGGACTGTCAACATGTGTTTTACTTTACTTAGCCCTATGTAGTAGAAAAGTTACGTAATCGGCCGAAGAAATATTTACAGTTTCTATCAGATATTCAAGTTTCAAAGACTTCTGAATCAGAAAGTTGTCTGTTTTTTATCTCTTTGTGAGACGACAGTAGACGCTCACGTACAAGTCCATTTACTTAGGCGTGATTGGCTACTGGCTCGTTGTCTGGGGTACCAAACTCAGTCAATCTACAGAAAGTACTGGCTCAATTCCACAGCTCATCCACTGAAGCACTCCAAGTGATCAATGGCCATTTACCCATTGATTTGGTCAATGAGTGAAACGGGACTTTCCTCGCTCTCTGTATAGACCTCTCAACTCAATGAAAACTTGCCACACTAGATGAAAGCTCATTAGATAAATGGCAAGCGAGATGGGAATCCTCGTCAGAGACAGGTGCAAGACATGTACGAGTTTTTCGCCAACATCCATGAACGTCTTCGGAGCTGTGGTGGGTTGAGCCAAACCAGGGGACGAGCCAGTTCCTTACGCGTCTTGGCGACCTCAGTGCACTGCTCTAGTTCTTTTCTCTTATAGACTTTCCATCCATTTGCACCTCTAGTACGAAGAAAAAAGAAACTAAGAGCTGCTACATTGTAGTTCCCCCACAGCTACAAAACTAGCCCACGCAAAATGAATGAGAATCCTTGTTAAAGGGATGTGACAGGTATGAGTTTTTTCTTACATCCGTGAAAGTCTTAGGAGAAAATGGGTTGAGCTAGACCACTGGAGTAGCCGGTTCCTTTCGGGACTTGAGCGGAGGAATCAAGAAACTACCTGCTGCACCATTGTAGTTTTTGCAATAGTGAGCAGCCAAACTTTCCAGCTGTGATTGCACATAAGCAAGCTTATAACCGTTTTGTCGGGCTTGCGAAGAAGGTAATGAATAAAACGTGGTGTTTCTTCCTTCGAAACTTGCCGCCCAAGTAAATAGTTAGATCGGATCTTTTTATGGACGATGTTATAACTCCTCCGCGTGCTCTCATTGCCTTCCTTTCAATAGTTCACACCATTTTGTGACAGTCACCGGCAAATTTGATCGAAACCTGTCCCACCGACGGATTTCACGGGTTAAACTCAATTTTCGTTCGACCCGGCGCTCCATTCAGTCGAGGTGCAGGTTCGTGGAACCGAGTGACTAGACACTTTCTGGTTTCGTCGTTTTTCATTCCTTCGCCTGGCATTTTAAGGAGAATGGCGACTTTTAATTTATTTTGAAACGAGACCGATTAAGCGGAGAAAGGTGTCTGTGATTTATGATCCGCAAGCACAAAAACATTAAGGTCGGGTGTCTCGATTCAAGGTACGTATTGTGTTTCACGTTGACGCTTTCATTTTGTTGTCCCTTTTTAATGTAATCACGAACTTTATGTTCTAGAGCTGATTTGAAGAACTCATGTCATTTCCTTTAAAAATGGTCCAAAAGTAGATAATTGAATCTTGACGAGCACAAAATGACCATTAGCGCCTAATTATGTTTAAACACCTTTCATTGGTCTCCAAAAGAAATGTGTGAATTCTTTTAAAGTTCAAGCGTACTCGTTGAAAACATTATCAACCAATTTAGAAAATTTGGCGGTTGCAGCCCTCTAAAGAAATTTGACGATGGCGATCTGTGGGCGCTAGACCCTCGTTCTCCCAAACACCTGAAGTGCCGTGTGATGTGTGAGCTTTTGAAATTCAAATTAATAAACCCATTTCTCCTATTTTCAAGCCAAGTTGTGTTCGGATGTGACGTATACGCGTTCTGTGTTACGACTATGTAGAACCAAGTTCCACATCAGTAGCATATGGTTGCTACACTGTGAACCGGTTTAAATAATTAACTGCGACTCGTGAGAAACTTTTAACTGAACGATTATTTATTGTTAAATTGCTAGAGAAGAAATAGAGAACCAGGAAAAACGGGCACATGCCGGCCACTGCGTGTGGTCGTCGGCTGTTGGTTGTCTTTAGAACCAGTCGGGCTTGGTGGCACTCTGTATGTGGGTTGAGGAAAGTCAGCGGCAGGGGTCGAGCTACCAACGTGGTCTGTAGTGTGTGGTTGAGCATAAACGCTGGATGGTCCACTGAAGTGGTCAGTCCGCCTCGAGTAGTCTACAGCCGGTAAACTTAATCAGTTCGAGAAATCACGCGATAGGGACCATCATGTACCTGTTTCACTAGTCGCCTGCTAACTGAGGTTGGTAAGATCTACTGACATAACAACTGTCATAATCTTAACGAGGTTTTATCTATTTAATTGTTAGCTATAATACGGGCACATTGCTCAATAACAAAGATTTATAATATTAATATTCAAAGTTGCAGAACGTACAGTAGGATGGCTTATAGAACGATAGCACATTATTTCAAAGCAAAACAAAACAAAAAAACACCAGAGAAAGCAAGGAAAATATAATTGTTAACTACTGTTTAGCCGCAACTGGCGGAGATCTCAAATACTGGCGACGGAGAGGTCAAAGTTCAGCCACATTAGGAGAGTCGGGACATTGCGCACATGAAAGATGGCACGATCCCTATATCCGTGAGAGCATAACATGGCGAGGAGCTCCGGCGTATCAGAAGAGCCATTTAAGAGCTTGTACAGCAAAAACCCACCGGCTAGACTTCTTCGACTCTCCAACGGGACCAAACCGCTCCCCCGAAGGGCATCCGAGACTCTGTACGAGTGGTAGTGAATGATTCTTTCCATCTGGTCCTCCCCACTGGCATAAAATGGAGACCATACCGTCGAGCAGTACTCCAGTTCAGGCTGGACAAGGGGAAAGAAAAGATGGATGATAACTGATAGGCTGAAGAGTCACGCGTGCTGCTTTTCGTAAAACAAAGTTTTTTGAGACCTCGATTAGCGATGACATCCACATGATTGCGAAAAGTGAAGTCGAAATAAATATCTAGGTCCCTTAACACGGATACACAAGGCAAGGGCGCTGTACTAAAGGTGTAGTCAGGGACGAATAGATGAAATGATCTGACACTTACTAGCATTGAGAGATAAGTCATTACGTGCCTCCTCTGCACGGTGAATCCTCAAGCAGTCCGACTCATCCTGATCAGTGGAGAACAAATTTAGGTCGTCCTCAAACAGCTCATAGCAAATTACCCCTTCAAAAATTGCCCCGAGGTCATTGATGAGTATGAGGAACATCAGTGGACCCCAGATGGGATCCTGGCAAAACGCCAGATGTCGCACAAACAGGAGAACACACTCTGGTTACGCACACCATAGAGATAACTTTCATACAATGCGAGTAATGAACCAAAAAAACCAAACCTCTCCAGCTAGCACGGCAAAATGCGGTGCGACACACGGTCGAAGGCTCACACAATCAGTAGATTTACATCCATATGAGCTCCACTTTGAAAGGCGTCCAGGAAGAATAGCTGGAAAGCAAGCAGATTCGTCAAGGTAGACTGTGCGTGGCCATAAACCCATGCGGGGCTGATGATACGTGGGTGGAAGCGGATTGATCCGTTGGACCATTATTGTCTTGAGCACTTTAGAAATGGTGGAGATCGAACAAATAGGGTTATATTGATCCACATGGGGTGAAAAACCAGATTTAGAGACTGGAACTGACTGTGGAACCTAGGATGTCTTCCATAGTAAGAGCATACAGTTACTGTTCTGCATTCGGGGATGTCTGTGGTAGCACCTACCTCCCTCAGACCCCGCTGTTTAGAAACAAAAGAAGGGGATGGGATTTATACTCTCCAGCGACCCTTAAGGCCGGAATGGTCACTGGCCCGCACCTTCTTTTGATGGGGCTTATGGCTTTTCCTTATCCCAGGGTGGGACAGTTTGGGCTTGCTGAAATCACTGGGGTTAGGAAGGACCCAAGTAAGCCCGTAGAAAACTAGCAGAGGTACTGAGAGCTCATCAGCACTCTGCCTGAACAGAATTGGCGGAACGCCATCAGGTCCCATTCTCTTGCGAGAATCCAAGGTGCACAGGTTCTCTCCCACAATGACCCCAGACACCTCAACAGAGCTCATTGCAAACGCTGCGTTCCTTCATTAGAACCGAGTAGAGCTCAGCGGCCGAAATTCCGAGGGGTAGCGAACAACAAATATCCCAGTCAACAGCGGAAGAACTCCCTCATGGCTGCATAATCTCCACGTTTGAAGTTAAATTTAAATCTTGGCGGAGCGGATTGGCCCAGGTTCGCCGTTTCGTTGTCAATTCTTTAGTTTTCTGTTTAGTCATCAGTTTGGTTTCAATTTCTTTATTTTTTCCCAGCATAAAATTAAGTAAATAAATTAAACGTTTTCAAATAAAAAGGTAATAACTATATACGAAAACTAAATAAATTAACTCTAAATATTCTTGTACATTTTGTAGGGAAGGGCTCCAAATAATTGTAAAACGAATGGTTGAAAATGCAACTTGTTCTGAACTGTAGTAAGTTACTTGTCAATACGAACTTATAAGCTATTGTTACGAGGGGGGTTTGGAGACGTTTTGGGGATCCGCTGACTCAGGCAAAAATTACGGCAATCGCGCCGGAGCTCGATCCACAATCCTCGATCTTCGTCCAGAATTATGAATCAACTGTCTTATCCACTAGACCACGATCAACCGGTTGCCTTTAAAGGGAGTCAGGCGGTACACTATCCTAATGGTAAAATCTCGATAATTTATTCTAATAACAATGTTCATTACATTCGATACATTTTTAAAAAAGTGATCAGCAATAGCATTTTGGAAGTAACCCTCTCACCATGATTGGAGTTCGTAAGTCTCACAAATTTCGTGACCCCGGAATAATTTCTCTTCCGCCAGTTATTTTTTACTGTCATAGAGAATGTGCGTCGTTAAGAGGATGGACAATTGGCGCGCTCTAAGTAAAACTTAAACGCGCCGTTCTCCGTGACATTCTGGGTGCCCACCCAGCAATTACCTCAATTCAACGTTTTCCTTCGTCGATTTTACACCTTGTAGTTACGCTTTGCACACGGAGTAATTTCGGGTCACGTTAGTCATATTATTAGGTGATTGCCGAGTGGTTGTGAACAAGGACCAATTACTTATGGTCCAAACATCCTAACCTCTCTTCTTCCACATTCTACGATTTGTGTTATTGTTAAACGTTCGTTGGTAAAACAGAGTTTTTTTCGAATCAGAAACCTTCTGAGAAAATACTTCTCAAACTTCATATTCGACTTCTATATTGACAATTGACGCTACAATAAGATTTCAATAAAAAACGAAATATTTCCTGTAGTCCTCCACCCTCCTTCCTCTCTCGATTGGAAAAATACTTTGTCCCTAATTAAAGTAAATTTTTTTGCCCTCGGACAGCATTAGCGATGTTGATTACATTCTTTATGTGGATAGTCCCCAATCGCAATAAAGAATTTCCATGTGTGAGAATAAGTAACCGAACGCTATGAAAGAAACAGTTGTTTTGAGTTTTTTACCCGTTGGGAAAGCTCGTGTTAGTAAACTAATAAACTGCCTGCACGATTTGAGAGTTTAATCTTTATTAAACAGCTAGAAGCATCCCAATACTGCAGATTGTTCTTGAAAAACGTTTTTCAGGTAGCTGATGTTTTTTACAGAAACTGTTCGTTTGTTTTTCGTACTTGGGAGCCTAAAAAGTGAAAATAAGGGGAACTCCCAGAAGTTAGATGGTGATACACGTTGGCTAGGGTTTAAAAAAAAAATGTTTCTATAATTTTAGTCTTTTAGAAATCATTTTTTCACCTGACAAAGTCCTGTCATTAGGCCGTGTGTTAGCAAAGAACATCTTTTCTGGCGCTACAAATACACCACTCAGAGCGCAATGTTGGACTTGAGACGTATATATGACACTATTGTGGATCGCTTTCCTCGCTGAAACATGTGACAAAGTAATTACCCTAAATAACCCTTCGCAGTTAATTATTTTAGAACGTTTTTGCTCATAAAAAATCAAATTTTAATTTTACCGTGACTAGAAGTAAAGGATTTCATCTTAAAGTCGCCTGGCAAACGCATCTGTAATCGTTATGAAATGAAACGTGTTCTAGCGTTGACATGATGGGAAGAGTTATGAGTCACCTGCCCGCAGTCAGTAACCTTTTCTTCTCGTCAATATTTCTTGCACGGAGAAATTGAAGGTTCTTTCGTGTAGCTGCCTTAATTGAGGCCTTCACACCCAGGGCTTGATGGATGTCTCCTTAGAAAACTCCCAACGTTCACGACGAGGCAAACGACGGTAGTTAATTGCAACTTCATTCGGAATTAAGTTGAAGAATGAGAGAAATTAACGAGGAAGAGGCTGGGAAGTTGATCAAGATTTGAGGAATGTGGCACGAGCTGTTCTTTTCTTTCAAACGTCATCAATCAAAAAGCTTCCTTTCAGAACTGCTAGTTGACAATAACTTTCCAACTGAAGATACAATGAACGAAAAGACTGAGGAGTAGAACTGGCATTTGACTCGGTTTCCCTTCGATCTCTCTTCTTTTGACACATTTACCAGGTGGATTTAGAGGCTCTTCGAGCGCCAGTGTTGGGCTAAGGCAGCGGCAAGTCAGCTGAGTTGAACTCGAAGGTCTTGCAATGTAAACTGAGAGACTAACAGCTGATAGAAGGTACGAAGCAAACGGCTGGGTTTTTAACCGTCTGCCAGTAGAGTGGGCCGGAAGTAAATTAATTGGAGAGACAAAAACCAAGGGACCAGGGAAATTAAATTCTCTCGTCAAAAATCTCTGATACCGCCATGCCACTGCAATAGTCACGCAGAGTGTCAAAACTGGAACCATTGAGTTGCTCCACTGCTTCATGGTGGCACAGCGTCGAAAGGTTGAGCATCTTGCCACCCGTTCATAAATTTATATTTGTCGATATACAGTACACAAGTAATGTACACATCACGTCATTTAACCTTCAAAGAAAGCACAAGCAGTCAAACTAATTACACAAAATGAGGGGACTGCAACTTTTCTCGAATCGCACTTGGCGGTTAAATCCACCTATCGCCAGCAAACAAGGCCACCACGCATCACTGAGCCGAAGCGAAGCGCTGCTCTAACAATAAAAGGAAAATTGGCCTTATCGCTTTCGTGTAAAATTCTCCCCCTCGTCGTGATTTAAAAGGAAACTTTCTAAAATAGAAACGTTAGAAAGAACAGAATGGCGTCTGAAGGGATGCATGGAAGTTAACAAAATTTGCACGATACGTGTCTCGTTCTTAAGGAAGTCTTCACATATCAAGATTTTTTCTGCTGTTTACTTTAGTAATACGACAACTTTCTTCATGAATACTTTGCCTTCCCACTCTGTAGTCGCATTCAAAATTAAGACTTTCGAAAAGTCACCTCCGGTTTCGTAGCAACCTCCTCGAATTACTTTTTCTTGATCAACCACTTCGAGTTGTAAACTATTTTCAAAGGGGAAGTCATTGGTTTTCTATACCCCTCCTCCTACCATCACTATTTACGAGAATGATAACACTATTTTTTAAATTCAATGAATTGAAGGATCAAAGCTTACAACTTCCCATCAAGGAAATAGTTTCAGGAACTCAGTACCCCGACGAAGTAGCTAACTAAACCAGAGGAAAATTAAACGAAGAAATTATTCAGCCACTAAAAGCAAAAATAACTGTGACAATGAATAGTGAGAAATATTTTGAAACTACCAATAGACGAAGTTTGTAGTTGCCAGTTGTAATATCTCACTGAAGGAAAGCCAGGTACTTTCTGCAAGAATCTTCTTTAATGTTTACTCTCGAAGAAGTTGTACCAAAGAACCAAACTCGCTCTTTTATCAAGTCTGTGGACTTGGGTGGAACCATAGCGGCTATACCACACGCCCCAACACACGTAACCCTTTACCCGTAGCTTACATACGTTTGTTCACTTTGGAGTGTCCCGAGATGATTCCCTGAACCTGCCTTACGTCCTTCATCAGAAGGAAGGAAAGATGCTTTGTTCATATTTTACATCGTGCGCTGGTCCAGTCGACTGATATAACTCTCCCAGGTTCGCGAACAGTTACATGGATAAGGACACAAACCTGCCTTCCTCTAGCAGAGTTCCGAACAGTCTGTTGCATCGTCCTGGCGGATTTTCTTTTTGCACGTCTATGAGGCAGTGTAGGTACTGTGGATGATCCGAGTCTGGCCAGATAGTCCGCCCTCTCATATCCAGTAATCACATTCTGTTCCAGTAGACATGAACTTCATTAGAGTTGTATGAATAATTGGGCCTCATTTAGGAGTCCTTTGCCAGTTTTGATCTGTAGTAAATAAATTAATTTGCAGATACTAGCGGTTTTCATCGCTGTGACGTGAATTGTTGATAATAAGTGGCGAAAAAGACTCATTGGTTCAGAACGCAATTCCGGAGCAACCCATTTATTGGTATTAGGAACTTAATTAGTGTTTAGCGAGATTTAAATAGAGCGCGTCCTCGTCGAATCGAACGTAAAGTTTAAGGTCACGTTACACTTGTTCCATTCTTCATTCGGGTACTGGAAAATGAAAGTGGTCCACGTCGACGGGTAACGAACTGTACGGGACGTGGGAGATAAATTACAAGAAGCAGAAGCTGCTGGAGGTGCGCGATTATTAGAGACGTTCTCCGTAGCAGTCGAGGTTTTTTTTTCTTTTTCTTCGTTTCGGGGCCAATTAGAGAGGACTTGACGCGTGTCTGACTTTCAGTTGAAAAGCGGAGTCGTTTCCAAAAGAGCGTCACGAGGCCGAAAGAGGGGAAAAGTGGTGGAACAAACTGATCTTACACGATGAAAAGGAACCCTAATGGGAGGGCAGACTCTCACCTAGAATTGCTCAGATTATGAAACAATAGTTTACACCAGGATAGTTACTCGCTCTGTTCCACTGGTTCGCTCATTTCGGCGCGCTCTGAACTGGAAGCTGCAATGCGGGTTCCAAGCGAGTTTTTTGTCATTGAAAAAATGTGAGAATGAAACCGCAGCACTAGCAGCGTCTATTTCGGTTTAGTAGTAATTACGTATTCAGTGAATCATGTGTGGTTGTCTTTTTTTAAGAGGGTTCTTGCAATTATAGGCGTGAAAATTGCGTCAAAATTTTCCAGCTAGCAGAGGGAGGAGCGTGTAACTTTGATGACGAGCCAAGGAGAGCCCCTGAGCAAAACTGAGGGGCTAGAACATGGGGTGGGGAGGTAAAGGAGGACCCTGGAAGCTTTCGGAGGCATTCAGCAAGACTTTTTTTGTCTTTTATTGAGAACAATGTAAACACGAACAAATTAAATTAATAAATGAAGCAGAAATTACTTGCGTACCTTCCAGGCTCGACTAGTTAGCTGGTCCACAGCTCGCTATGTAATCTTCAGTCAGCCACGAGTTTAGAGAAAAACCTACGTCATTACATACCAATAAATTATACTATCCAGGCTCTTGAGGACTGACTAATTGACCTGGGCGTCAGAACTGTTACTGGTGAAAGATCATGTAATTTCGTGCCTTTGGAGTTAGAGGCGCTTGAGCCCCTCGAGTTTTACCTTGTGCAGGGTGGAAAGACCAACTCGCATTCATTTTTCTTCTTTCCTCCTTGCTTTATTTCTTACGTTCCATCATTTCTAGATATTTGAACCTCCACCAGGGTTAAGGCAAGCCTCCAAAGAACAACTAGACAGTTCAAACTGGAGAGGTAGTAGTCCTTGCTACCGATGTCATGTCAGATCGAAAAAACTTACGGCTGCCATTCAGGGTAAGTATCCACTCGCAGGAACGATGGGAGCAGGAGACGTTCCGGACCAAGGTGGGCGCCCAGTGGTGGTACACTGATGGTTCAGTCATGGGAGGCAGAGCTGGACTGGGCATTGTTGGGCCCAACTACAGTCTGGCTAAGCCGCTGGGAGAGTACGCCACGATATTCCAAGCTGAAATTCTAGTTATAAAGATCTGCACGGAAGAGATCCTGTCTAAAGGACTCAAGAGCAAGCGGATCTACATATTCTCGGACAGCCAGGCCGCATTAAAGGCCATCGCGGCCTATAGTTTTATGTCCAGGTTGGCATGGGAATGCCTTCATGCGCTCAAGCAGCTCAAAATAGGCTTTCCCTCATCTGAGTGCCGGCTCACAGCTTGCATGAGGGCAATGAAAAGGCCGACCACCTTGCGAAGAAGGGCACAGAACCTCACGTAGGTATGACTAAAAGTCACCTGAACCGTTTGGTGGCCCAATGGGAGACACAGGAAAATAGCGCCCATTGGCATTGCCAGCCACGACATAGATAATCGAAAAGGCTTGTTACGCCTTCTGGTCCAAGGGCAAAGGCGATGCTGACACTCTCCAGGAGGGATCTGAGGGTCTTGATTAGCTTCCTCACCGGACGCTGCCCACTCAGGTATCACCTCAACAAGATGGGCATCTCAGAGGCGGTGGAATGTAGACTCTGTGGTGAGGAGTACGAGACGGCGGAGTACATCCTATGTGAGTGCCCTGCCTTAGCAGTCAAACGCTTTGGATACTTTGCCCAGCGGATTATTGAGCCCCATATCATAGCGGAATCTGCGGTGAAGGATATACTTGGCTTCATGAAGGGGGCGGGTAGGTATCTCTTTCTCCCCTCCACACGTAAATGTAGTAAATTCTTCTTTTTTTGTTTTGTAATTTTAGTTACCTTTAATGTTAATTTTATATTTGAAATTTAAGGTCATGTATATATACGCAGCAAGGAGCTCATTTATGTACAGTGAAGTTGATTATATTATGTTGTGTGATTTTGCTCTTGTCGCACTCTGTGTATATTTAATCAACTTTAAATTCGAATTTTGTTGAACTTTTCTCGATTAACTTCATTGGAGAGTTTCAAATTGGAAACAGAAGGCTTGATCCGTGAGAATTCGCTCATAAGGGTCATAACTCGACTGAACACTCAGTAGGCGCGTCATTGTTCTCTTCACACCCGTTTTAAATACAACTATCGTTTGTGACACTGTAGCTCTAAGGGCTCGTAAAACCTCCTTTTGATACAAACGTGGGATGTCTTATTTCGTTCACTTTTTGTTTCGCAGGGCAAATATTCAAAAGGAAATTGATGACGAGCTTCATGGCAGCGATGCTGATCATCAAGCTGATCAAAGTGAAATTAATGTTCCTCCTTCCCATCATCGTCGGGGTCAGTACCGCCAAAAAGATCCTGCTGAAAGTTCTCCTCTTCATATTTCCTGCGTTGACCCACCTTTTCAAACTTTGCGCGTACTATCACCATCATCATACGAAACTTTCCCACCACTTCCACCACCATCACGGAGTGAGTATTAATTCTACCTTTTATTGCGTACAACTGTTTAATTTGTTCTGTACCGCTTTAATAACTAAAGGGTTAGGCGAATAGGTTGTTGATGACACACATGCACAGTATCATTAACTACTATTCATTCACGATCTCTAAAACGTCCAAACTATCTGAAACTGGATTGTACCTGGACTGGAAACGAGTGTCAGCGTACGTCTCCAGCTTTGTGCATCGAATTAGGTTAAACTAAATTAAATAAATACCTTTTTACTTTATTTCTCTTATAAAATATCAATAAGACTTTTGACTTCTTAAACTTCTATCCAAGAACGACTTTTTTCGATTATCGCTTCATCCCATCAATTTTGATTCGATTACCGAAAAGGTTTTACTCCCAACAAATTTCATTTCATTTCCTAAACATTTTAAAACAATTTTGCAACAACGTGTACGCTATTTGCGGGCCATTTTAGTCACAATTTCATATTTTAACTAACTCACTTCCACTAATCGGTTTACACCAATTCGATTCAGATCGTTAAGAACTCCCCTGAAAATTCGTACTGGTTCAGTACGTAGAGCCGATATAACGGCCTTCCTAAAATGTTGTATTGACGAGTGGATTCGATCGACGAGAGAAACTCGAGCGGGAACTGTATGCCAGCGATGGCGACTGCGTGACTCAACTCACGCTGACGATTCCGTACGACGCCAGGAATCCCTTCGCAACTCAACGACTCCCACGATGGAAATGAGAATCGACCTATTTATGGAGCATGGCGAGAACTCGACTCGGAAGAATAATTGGAGCTTTTGGTGGCCGACATTGGCAGGTCATCTGACACCCTCCGATTAAAATACTTTCTTGGGAGTCAATTGAAGAGCTTTGCGCTTTGAGCCTGTTGTCAATTGTTGAGTGCAACGCGGAGAACTGACATTTAATTGAATACGCACGGAACGTGAATGATTTATTTAAATACTCGGCGGTTTTGCAGACCTTCGACATTCACATTATTTTGGCTCAATATCCAGCTCGTAGAAATCGAATGAGTGAGCGAGTTTTAACAATAACCACTGGAATAAATTATCAGAAAATATCTAGTGAGACGCATCACAGAACTTTCCTCTGCCCACACACATCCAGCGATTATCACGGGTTTAGCACAACTAGTCCAAACTATTTTTCCCTCGGTTCGTTTGAGCTTGGTAAAACGTAACTTAACTTTTTTCGTAGAAATTGGTAACACCTAAAGTTCCAAGATCAATTGCGTTGCTCCTACTAATACCCCCTCCATTATCGAGCAATCAGTGAACTAGGGGCTAATGAGACGGTCAACTTGATGTCTCCAACCTAAAAACAACCATATGTTCACGTACCAAAGTGCATCTCAGAACTTATGAATTGTAAAAATGTTTTCTATTACTACTTCAAACACACATCCTTCTCACTATGTTTTCTAGCGGGCAATTTTCATGTAAAGGAAGCTCCGGCGACTATCTTACGTACATTCAATGGTTTTTATTACTCCAACAACTAGTAACGTTCGGTATCGTTCCTTTGAATGAACTAAGTAGAACGTAGCCCAGCGAAACTGGTGGCACTCAAGGAATTTATTGAGTCGCTCCTACTTACGCCACAACCGTTATTGAGTCATTGGAGCAAGACTGAACTTGAAATCTATTAAGACGAAATTTAAACAAAATTACCAAGAGCACCGACAGAGATTTCTTCCTTTCTTTTTTTACTTTCCTAGGCTCTACGAAGTAGAAAGGAAAGTTATGTAATCGCCTGAAAAAAAAATTTTGAGTTTTCTTCAGATCTTTACGTTTCAGACCCTCCTGAGTCCGAAAAACACTATTTTGGAAAATGGTCTGTGTGTCTGTGAACGATTTTTAGAGAGAACCATCGTACCAAATCCACTCAAACTTGATATCTCGCTCGCAGGTTACCATGGGACGCCAAAATAAGGGTATGAACAAAATCCACCGAAAGTTAACTATAGTTATCATAGTGATCAAAACAACGAATATTTTTTTTCTCAAAAACCGCTCTAACGATTTTGATTACATTTTTAATATTGGTAGCTCTTAACATGATAATTATACCATAAAATTCCCATTTGTGGGAAAATGACGAGAGCAGCACAATAAATTATCAAAATTTTAGACGAAAAGCGTTTTTGCCGCGGTTTTTTCCTTTTAAACTCTGCTGGAATGCTACTAGAATGTTCAAAAAAATTCGTGTTGTAGTCCAATCCAATACCTATAGGATGAGTGTTTAAAAACGTTCATGAAATACATGGGGGTCACTCCAGAAATTCCTGAATTTCGACTACCGCCGTTTCGCTTAATACCAGTTCTAACAGTTATTACCCAATAACTCTGCGAAAGTGATTACTATCCTCCTTCAAAAAATTTTTGTTTACAGCCTCATTAATTTTCTGTACACCAATTGCTCAATAATGGTCCTATAATGAGTACGAGCAGCACAATAAATTCCATAACTGTAGGCGCTACAGCTTCCTGCTGCTGTGACGTGTTGTTTGACCAAGTTCAAATTAACCGAGTGATAAATGAATGGATTGAATAGAATAGCCATGTACAAAGTGAATTGACGTAGAGCTAAGGAAAGTTGTGTGTTGCAACGCACCAGATATTTTTTATTAGAATAGGGCAAGGGCGGAGCTATTGACACCCAGTTATCTGCTCCTTTTTCCTGTTGCCGGCTGTTTTCTTATCATCACCTACTTCTTGGGTGTACCTGGTAATACTTACTTTTAAATAAGCTGCACACAAAACACCAAATCGCCCAACGTGTACACAGAAACACATATTACCACTTTCAGGAGCGTGAAAGGGGGGGAAGAATGGATTAAATTGATGAGCGTGAGAGAGGACTGTAGCTATACACTTCGTTTAACATAATAGCAAATAGCCAAAAAGAGATATGGCATAAGGGAATGACATAGTAGGGCCTTAGAAGAGCTGACAGTTAAAGGAATATTCGAAGGGAGGAAAGGAATATTTTGGAATATCCAAAAAGGGAAAACCCGTTGTTGCCTTTGGGGCCCTTTGTCGGCAGGATTGAATGGCTAGTTCGGATTTTCTCAATCAGAAACAGCTGTACTCGTGTGTCCTTGCCAAGGACTTCCCGTCAGGGGCAAGAGCATCGAGCTAATTCGGCCAACCACTGACACGAGCAACCTGTCGTGGTACACTGAGTCGAGCAACCACTAACACATACACTCATGCAATTTAAATTACATTCACTCACCAGGAGGACTAGAATATTCCGTTCCTTGTTTTATCATAATCCAGAACTGTTTTCGCGTCGGTTCATTTTTGGCCAGAAATTCGATGACAAGACTGACTATCGCAATAAGTTTTCTTTTTACTGAAAAGGTCTTGGGCGTGTTCTCCCATTTTGAGGCTTCATAAAACTTTCACATAATTTCTGAAACGAGATGTTAAACATTGCAGGTGAATCACCACGTCCATCATCCTCCTCCAATTTACGTCACGCCGCCCTCGTACGAGTACGACCATCCTCCACCCGGAGCGACGATTATACACAGAAGCGAAGACAACGTTTTGAGCCAATGGGGCATCGAATATGAAGAGCCTGCGAACGAGAACGAGAGGATATTCACCCAACCGCAGGTAAGTCATTTGCCTCGTTCCGCCTTCTGAATATAATCGTGAGTACGAGATTTTGTTATTGTTTCTGACTGCGCCCTAATTGTTCGTACCCACAACAGAACGTATTATAATATGTAAGTAGTTTTCTTTTTAATGCGCTTTTTATCTATGTAGTAATAGATTGCAGCTTCGGTGAAACACAAGAGCGCCCTTGCGGTTTCGAATCTATCCAAGTAGAATCTTGGCTCTCTAAATTACCTGGCTTAATGGAACTGGGCTACCTCTGCACGACTAGCGAAGTTTTAGAAATCGTAGTCAAAAGAGGTTTCACGGCGGAAACCGTGAAATGAGAATCGTAGGAATTTCAGAAATAACTGTGTCTGTCGGTTGTGTACCCTGCAAAAATTACTACGCTCAGGATTGTTCCTTAAGGGTCTTTTGGTGTCAGTGGATGTTCTAAAGAAAAGAGAGAAGTAAGGCATCGGAAGGGCAGTGGTCACATCTCTATTGCCCAGATAGCATTTATCACCATGGAGGTTTAACCGTTAGAGAACGGTGAGTGAGAGATGGACGTATGAATAGTCCAAGTGATTTTACTATGTAAACTGTTGGAGCTGTGAGCAGTGGCGTAGGGCAAATTAAAAAAAAAATGGGGCCCCCCTGCTATGTAAACATCCGAATATTTTTAAAATGCTAAGCTACTTAAGCTCTTTTTTGTGCACTGCAGGGCAGGTAATAAAAATATTAAACAATAACAACATAAATTACAATTAACACTTGGTTAATGTTTGACTAATAAAACGAAATAGAAAGAATTCAAGGGTTTTTATATAAAGGGCAATTGCTTCCCTAGCTTTAGTTTTCGCAAAAGTATCAATGACTTCGTTTAAATCCAGGCATGATGCGGTTTTGTTTTAATTGCTATTAGCTATAAATGTCGGAGTTGAGTTTGGCCCATTTTATTTCTTAAATAACTTTTTATTGACATTTCATGTCTTTACTTTGCTACACAAACTCGAAAATGTAACGGCCAAGTGTAACATCCAAGTGTCACGAAATTTAACCTTGAGGCCGAGTGGACAAGACAACGTTTTAACCCGCGTTGCAACCACAGCCCCTGTGGTGTAATGCATAAGGCATTGGTCTCCTTAACCGGAGGTTGTGGGTTCGAGTCCCACCAGGGTTGCGATTATTTTTTTGACATTTTATGTCTTTACTTTGCTACATAAACTCGAAAATGTAACGCGGGATGTGTAACGGAGAAGCGTCACTAAATTTGTGTTGGGTTGTAATGGTTTTCGCGGCGGACTGCGCGAAGTGGCAACACTGGCCGCCACCCATGCAGGCCGCCGCTGTTTATATTAGCGTCGGAGCCGCATTTCGAGATCAGAACGGCTATCGGCTCGTCAGCGAATAATATTCCTGTTATAAGTCAGTGTTTAAATTCCCCTTTTGATTGTGTGAAGTAAGGTAAGCGATCAGAGCTTTGTGTTTCATTTTCCCCATTGGCCCTTTATTGTCATTTAATACAATCCGAGCATGGGTTATTCATTTCATTCTAAAAGGAGTTCGTTTCATTTCATTCATTTCGAGTTTTGCCGATTAAATTCAAGTGGGTCTTAATTGCTTTATAATTTCATTTCCCATTACCTTCTTGAGAGTTATTATTTTATTTATTTGATCGAGTGAGTATTATTGAGCGTATTTGATTTATTCTTTTCTTTTGGGCCCAGACACGACTTTTAGGAGTGTTCTGTACGCGGGAATTGTGAGACAATTTCCCAAGTACGTCACAAATTGGTAGCAGAGCTTTTCCGATTCACCCCTCTCGAAAATACGTCGCGGTTGCCTCACGTATTTTTCGCATTTTCGCTCAAAATCGAGCACGTGTTCACGTTTACGTTCCTTTTGCGTCCTGTCGTGTTCAGTGCGACCCCCCGTCCCTCCCTGTTCTTGTCGACCATTGCAGCATCGACCACTTTGTTCACTCCTGTTCATTCTTGCTCGGATTGTTCAACATTGCCCCATCATGAGTCGATCATCGTCACCTGGACCCCAAAAATCCCTTGACGACACTCCCTTTTGTGACAAATGCAAATTCCCGCTTCCCCCAACGCAACACTCCTCCCCAATTGGTTGTGCCGAATGTTTCTCCCTTTTGTGCGTCTCGTGCGCCGACGTTCAATTTTCGGCGTGCCGCTTTTGCCGTACTCCGGCGCCGTCCCTTCCTCTCCCATCCGCTGACTGTTAGCCAACGGACGTCCCCAGCAGTCGGGCGAGTCCTCAGGATCTGCCACGATATTCAGAGGAACCACGCTAATTATCATTGCATACAAAAAAAAAACAAAAATAAAAGAGATAAAATGTTCCTAATGGTTGCGTACTTGTACGAAAGCTGTACCCACCGTTTGTGTAAAGGTTTTTCCGCCAGCCTCAACGTTTCCAATCACTCATAAGGAAACGCATCGGAGGAAATCGAGGTTTAGTTTAAAGAAAAAGACATGAAATGTCCCTCGTGGTTGCGTACGTGTACGAAAGATGTACCCACCGTTTGTGTAATTTACTCAAAATCTCGACACACTTGAGACAAACTGGCTTCTTCTGCCATTTACGGATAAATCAATTTGCTCAAACACCACATCATTCCGTTCACCTAGAAATGGCGGTATTTCATTGTTTCATCGATTATTTTTAATTTTTTAAATGACCTTTCAGCTGCTGCAGAAGTGGCACGAATTGTAAAGAATAATAACATTGCTGTAAATACTTGCGTTAGGTGGCATTCTAACACTCCATATTTGCTCATTATTTCCTTACATAATTGATGAGCGGTCCACGCTTGAGTTAGTTGGGGTAAAATAGGAAGTAAATAATAATAAATTGAAGTGAATAATTATTATAAGGCCCATTATATCTGAATATTTTCTTTGGAATTCGTGACACTCCTGTAATAAAGTTGCTTCATCAACATGTAATAAAAACGTCGGTGTTAGAAAATCGAATGTATGACAGACTGCACTCATACCAATAAAACCGTGTATCTAATTGAGATATTACTGTGTTGTACATTATTGAAAATTTCAATTTTAAAGATTTTTTCTTGGTTTGGAAATCGGTAGCTAATTCGTTAAAATGTTTTAAAACTTTTCTTTGTCTTTTTTCTTGAAAATGGTTTCAATACCATTTTCTTGCAAATTCACTGGCTTTGCACTTGAATAATTCGAAATCATTTCTATAAATTTGCAACTTTGCTTTGGTCTCTGCTAAAACTTTACTCGCCTCGCCTGAATTGATGTCGCAGTTTTGGATGCATAACTGATGTCGTTCAATACACTGTGCATGAATTCGCAAAGCAACACAAACTTGAAATTTAGCATTTTCGTTTCAACACTCTCTGCTTTCACTACGCTCATCTTTATTAGAATTTCTGATAGTGCTTTGATAATATCAAAATAACGAATTTGTCTCAACTGAGTTGTCATGATTAAAGTGGAGTTGCAAGCTATCATATTTATTTGGGAAATGGGAGAAATTTCCAAAAGTTCAATTCGATCGAGATTTTTGGTAAGGTAAGGATTCGAAGGGCCCCTGAGCTGTGAGTAAATTTTAGAATACAATGGGAACATAAGACCGTATTTCGTACTGAAATGGAAGAAAAATAAAGTTGGGTTCTTAGCCTTTATCAAATCTGAAATCTGGACTAGTCGTTCATCATCAACTCACCCAATTAACGTCCTTCTTTACCGTCAAAGCGTCGTTAAAAACTCACAACTACTGGCACACATTCGCGAGCAACCGGCGGCTCTTAACCGGACTTTCCTATTCCTCTGAGACGCCTCTTGGGATTTTCACTCTCTGCATTGAGGTGAACCGAGTTGTAAAATTTACTTTCAATTCCGCGGAAATTCTTCTTTGACGCTCAAATCGAAACCCGTCTCATTCACCCGATTCCGAAACCGGCTCTGACGATCGGATTCGGAACTTGAATGCAAATAAAAGTGAGTTCGTTTCAGGACCTGCTTGCAAGGCCGCATCTGAGATTATCGATGTTCCCTCGGGCTTCAGTGCTATGAAACTTCGACTGCGCCAAATTCGAAATGACGCTTGATTTTTTGGAGTCAGCGTTGAGAACAAGTGATTAATGTGCCGCTTCAGGCAGCAGGAGTTGCGTAGCTGCTTCCTGTGTGTTGCGTCGACCTGCCACATGTCTTGTGATGAATCCTGGCTTGCACTGCCTGGGAAGGAACAACAGTGGTGCGGAAGCTTAACGGTGGATAAGCTTTGGTGTTAGGCTGCAGGGACTGATGTCAAGTGGGAATCCTCCTAATGAAATACAACTGTACAGGTGAGAGGCCCGAGGATAGTTGCATTAGATAAAGCCTGAGAGTGAAGAAACAGCTAGCATCTCCGTATTACGAGGCATTAGCTCTGCCATTCATAACGAGTTATGGTAGTCTCTTAAGTAGTCATTCTCAAGCCTAAGAGAACGCTGCGTTGTTTATAATTGTGGCGTCATTTCAAGATTAGTCGCAGCCAATTATCCATCCGACGCATTGATGAAGTCTCGCACAATTTCCAGTCTTCAAGCATTGTTTCCAAGCTTGATCTACCATCACGCAAGATTCAAACCATATCACACACAAGGGGATCTTCAAAATGAACCGCTTCAGTTTTAATATTAATAATATATATTTATATACAATAAATTCAGCAAGACAATTAGAAATAACCCAAGAAATTCAGTTATTCGTTTATGTTTACTTTATTTATTTCTACAGAGTAGGAAGAAAAGTTGTGTCATCGACTGAAAAAAAGTATTGAAGTTTCTTCAGATCTTGGCGTTTCAAGCGCTTCAAAATCCGAAAGACACAATCCTGGAAAATGGCCTATGTTTGATATTTAACTGTAGTTTTCCACAGGACGCCAAAATGAGAGTTTGAGAAAATCTGACTAACTAATTATACATGTCTTGGTGATCAAAACAATATTTCTTCTGTCACAAACCGCTTTTCCGATATTGATACATTTTTCATGCAAGCGGGTCCAAATGATATAACAGCGCTGTGAAAAAATGTGAGAGTAGCAAAACAAATTTTTCCAAACTTTAACGAAAAGCGAGTTTAGCTCGTTCATAAATGTTAATCATGACTTTTTGAAAAAAAAAACATCCAACAGTCGAAGTTTAGTATGGTCATAAAATAATCAGAAGCAATCTCAGAAATTTTGAAATTCAAACTACCTTTTTTTACTTACTTTTTTCGCAGCGTTTCCCCTGTAATTTGAGAACTATGACACGAGCCACTCCAAACTAATCAAGTCGGCAGCCTCATCATGTTTTTCTATGAAGTTCTTGGCATACGTAGCAGCAGCTCAATAAATTCCGACTTTTTGGGGGCCATCAATTTGTAGGTAGAACGTTTCGGTACGAACTGAGTGAATAATTTATTACAACGGTAACTGAGGGGGGGGGGGCTGAGGAAAGTTGTGTGATGAGCCGCACCTGATGTTTATTAGCAGGCCGGAGGCGCTAGTCTACTCAAAGATGTAAGCCGAGTGAATCTTGTTAGCAGTAAGCAACCCAATTTGTGAGCGCTACCTTCTGTCGAGTTCGTATATTGTGAACGAAAAACCGATTCGATTAGTTGACCGGAAACTTCTTGGAATTCTTTCGGTTTTGAGAAAGGATACGTGACGTCCGGCATCATATCTGTGAGTGTCACATCAGTCAAGATGAAGTTAAAACCAGGCGAACAAGGATCTCAGGAACACATCTGAGTTGTGCAGGGGCTATTAGAATGTTTGAGCTAAATTGGTTTTCTTCGCGCGTTTCTGTGACCAACTAAAACGTATCATTGAATTTACACGGGGTTGAGGAAAGTTATGTGATGCTCCCAGCTTGATACATCTTCATTTTAAACTCGAAGCAGCAGGATGTCGAGCGTCTTTTGCTGCTTTCGCGGGAGAGGAAGGTCGAGGTCCGACTCGAAGTGGACGCGATTCTCTATACCAGTTTAATGTGTGCCAGGTCGAATTCCCAGTTGTAGAAGATCCGTCGTAGGAGAAATAATAAGGAGATGTGGGTCGTCCCGGGGAGTGTTTGCGTCTCGAGACCTCTTGTCGCCGTCAGCGGCCCAACTTATCAGGACTCACTTTCTCCCTTCCGGTGGAGCGAAGACGTGTCCGATTGACCACTTGGAAGTGGACCTGCCACTCGAATACCTTCTTTTTTCCTCACTTCCTCGCCGCGTACTTAGCGACTAGTTGCCCGATGGGGGTCTGGCGCACAAAGGACCGTGCCGTTTGTCACGTTTTTAACTCTTGAATCTCTCGGGAACGAACAGAGTTTCAGCTTGCGCGTCCGAATTCTCGTTTCTACGTTCCACAACTCATAGAATGAAGGAAATAAAGTTGTCGGCTCAAAAAATATTAAATTTTTATTTAGATCTCTTCCTGAATTGGGAAAACCGAAAAATCGGCTGTGTGTATGTAGTCAAATTTGCGCGCAAACGGCAGAACGGATCGAGCTCGTTATTCCTTTCCTTAGCCCTACGTAGTAGGAAGATAGGCGATGTAATCCATCAGCTAAGGCAGACATTTTTCTTTCCATATGTGCGTTTCAAAAGCCGAAAAACAGGGTTTGGGAAAATGGTCTGTGCGACTAAAACGATGAGCTGAATAACTCAAATTGAAAAATGCCCTTCAGCAGGCGAGAGCAGCACAATAAATTACCAAAATATCTCTTCCGAAGTAACCTACAACTTTCACAATCTCCTACACCTACTAGCGTGGTACGTTGTCGACAAATTGAACAGAAAAGCAAACAAATTCCCATTTCAAAAGCGTAGAAAACGAGACACAGAGCAAACGAAGTAGAAACCTGAATACTTAAATAGAACAAAAGAATTGACGTGAAAAGTTGCATGTCACAACAATCAATGTATTTAGGAGGAAATAGGTATTGTGATAACTACTTCAGTTGAGAAATAATATGTGCACTGTCATGATACAGGCCTGTTTCCTTATTTGATGACTGTACCTACACCCTCGACGAGGGTTATATTAGTCATGGAAGTTGCGGTTTCGCTAATATGCAAGAGGCCGGCCCCGTACAGCATCCACCGAACTCAGACCTGTGGAGATACGGCAGGTATTTGGTAGTTTGTCAGTCTCCCGGTAGAGAGCTGTTGCCTGTGTGTGACCGCGCGGAGGTAACCACCTGAGGGATCCCGTACCATCTGGGAGGAGTTCATAATCTGGTTTCCTACTTGATCTAACTGTGTACTTGAGTGGCAAGTTTCAAAAGGACAGATCAACTATGACCACGTTTCTTAACCATCACCTTCTTCGCGAACTCTGCAAAAAGGTTAAAGACTAGCTTTGTAGCAGTCAATGCTGCTGCTAAGTTTGTTTGCCTTCCCAACAACCGTCGCTCACTGTTGTAGAAACTACAGTGGAGCAGCACATGGTTTCTTGTTTCCTCCGCACTGGAGGCACAAGACGTGCATAATGGAGAGTCTTTCAGAAAAAAGAAGTGGAGCCGCGCATTGAAGTCACCATGTCCTGTGAGGAACTGGCTCGTCCAGTGGTCTGGCTCAACCCATTTTCTTGAAAGACGTTCACGGATGTTGGGGAAGAACTCATACCTTTGACGAGGATTCCCATCTCGCTTGCCCATTCGTTGATGGGGGCAAGTTTCTGTTCTGAAGGTGGCGAACAGACTCGCCAGGCTTGGAATTGCTAAGGGGCCAGAGGACGCCTCGCTGCATTCAGGAATTTGGAAACCTTCACGAAGCCTGGCATGGTACCTTACATACAACGTGCAACCAGGAGGAAGCTTATGGAACAATGAAAGCCGTCGGTTTCAGCTGGATGGATCGAAAACTCAGGGGTGCACGGGCTCTGGGGTGTGTATAAGTGGCTTAGGAAGGAGTGGGACGTACGTTGGCGTGAGTCCCATTCCAATGGGTTTGCAAGCAGAGATTTATGCTGTCATTGCTGGGGTTGTCACGATGAACGCAAGGATGAAGAAGGATGTAGCAATAAAACTACCAACACAATGGCTGATAGTCAAGTGTCTTGCAAGGCGCTGAAGAACTACTGCACAACGTCAAAACGGGCGAGGGAGTGCAGGATGCAGCTCAACTCTTTAGCAAACTACAATAGAGTTAATCAGAGGGATCACTGATTAGTTCATTGTTCCTACAGTGCCACTTCCGCATAATGGGGAATAAGCGTCACTAGTCAAGAGGAAAATGAGAGACCAGGGGAATGCGCCAGACTCTTAGAATGCTGCGGGAGCGTGTCACTCTAAACGCTTTATCTCATGAACACTTTACGAGATAAGGTCTAGCCTTCTGATGATGGAAAGGAAGGACTTGAGGCAGGTAATGGGAATCTTGGATATTAGCGACCCTTTTCGGTGCAGGTTGTGTGGTGCAGATAAGGATGCTTCTTACCATGTCCTGGCTCAGTACCCGAGACTTGGAAGGGAGCGGTTTTTGGTCTTTGATGCAATTCTCCAAAGATGGGCATCTCTTATGAAGCTGGGTATGGACCTGTGTGACATTAGGACTGGTACAATAGGACTTAAAGCCACAATACTCATCCCAAATAAGAGACGGTCAAATTTATTTATTTATGCGCAACACTGCACAACATTCGTTAGCTCTACGTCCGCTCATTTGTGCGAATGGCTTTTGCTCCTTACTCAATTTATTTTTACTAAATTCATTTGAAACATCACTTGACTGCAGCAGCTAGCAGTAGCGCTTACAGTTACGGAATTTATTGTGCTGCTCGTTCTTATGCCCCGACCATCATTAAGCGATTGCTGCGCTGCAAATTGATCAGTCTGTGCACACGATTTTTTTGGGAAGGATAATAATAATATATCCAGTGTTATCAGGTAAAAACGTTTAGAGATATGTGGTCAGTGAAACGGTGGTGATTGAAATTTCTGAATTTCCGGAGTAGCTCTTATATATAGTTATCAAACTATCACCATATAGGCACTTTATTGGACTACGATCCGAGATTTTTCAAGATTCCGACGACATTTGAGATGAGTTATTGAGGAAACTGGCAGAGGTGATTACCGTCCTTCTTACGGATCGCACAGTGTCCTGCCATGCCAGAATCCCTTGGTCATAAATAAAGCCGGACGCAGAAGGTGTGTTACGATAATACATAACACAACTGACGCGGAAGAGCTGAGATCGTTAGCAAACGAGAGAAGAGAGTGTGTGATTACCTCCCATTCATGTACAACATTATCGATATAATTTTTAAGAAATCAAAAAACAAGTTGCCCGGTTAATTAACAAAATGTGTACAGTAACAGCTCAGAAACTGATTTCGACTGAGAAACTTCCGATTTTGCTTAGCCCGCGCGATCTATACGAAGTTAGACAAACTAAGAAAGTTTTTACGTTCGCCACTAGAGTCGCAACGGAAATTTCCGCGCTCGAATTTGAACTTGGAAAACTTCCGATTCGGACAAACCCTCGCGATCTATCGGTTGTTGAATGAACTAAAATAGTGGCAAGCTCCTTACTGTTTATGATCTGTAGTTCAAATATCTTCCGAGACTTACACATTAGGCCAGTGAGTTTTCTGTTTAAAGGGCAGTTGTCGTAACTTCTATTTTACTCGAGTCCGCTCTATTGGGTTTTGAAAAAACTAAAGTAGTTTGAACGCTCGCCGCTAGAAAGCAGAAATATTACGAAACCCTAGTTACATTCAGAGGTTCATGTAGCTCTAGCCACTAGCCAGCACTAGCTTTCCACTCAGTTTATTCAAATTTGGTAGGTCTCACGGCGCCAGAGGGCAGCTATGGGTTTCCTTAGCTCCAGGTTCACTCACTCGTGTTCACGACTTGCCGCTAACTCAATTTATTACTTTCCTTCGCTCTACAAAGTGGAAAGGAAAGTTATGTAATCGACTGAAAAAGAAATTTTGAGTTCTCTTCAGATCTTTACGTTTCAGACCCCCCTGAGTCCGAAAAACACTTTTTGGGAAAATGGTCTGTGTGTCTGTGAACGATTTTTAGAGAAAACCACCGTACCAAATCAGCTCAAACTTGATATCTCGCCCGCAGGTCACAATGGGACGCCAAAATAAGGGTTTGGACAAAATCCATCCAAAGTTAACTATAGTTATCATAGTGATCAAAACACCAAATATTTTTTTCTCTCAAAAACGAGAAGCAGCACAATAAATTATCTTAATTTTCGTCGAAAAGCGTTTTTCGTGAAGTTTTTTCCTTATAACCTCCGCTGGAATGTTAGTAGAATGTTTTAAAAAATTGTTATTCGTAGTCCAATCCAATACCTAAAGGGTGTAGTGTTTAGAAACGCTCATGAGATACATGGGGGTCACTCAAGAAATTCCTGAATTTCAACTACCGCCGTTTCGCTTACTACCAGTTCTAAAAGTTTTTACCCAATAACTCTGCAAAAGTGATTACTATCCTTCTTCAAAAAATTCTTGTTTACAGCCTCATTAATTATCTGTGTACCAGTTGCTCAATAAAGGTCCTGGAATGAGTACGAGCAGCACAATAAATTCCAGAACTGTAGGCGCTACCGTTTCCTGCTGCTGTGACGTGTTGTTTGACCAAGTTCGAAGGCCATGTACAAAGTGAATTGACGTAGAGCTAAGTTTTTTACTCAGTTCATTCGAACTTGATTAAACATCACTTCATGGTGGCAGAAAAATGGTCGCACTAACATGGTACATGTGGTACACGCAGAATTAATGAGACTGTAAACACTTTTTTTTCGTGAAAGGGAACTTTTAGAAATGGTAGTAAGTGAAACAGCTATGGCTGAAATTTCGGAATTTCTGGAGTAGCCCCTGTATATCTTATGAGCGTTATGGCAACCTCGTCGTATAGGTACTTGGTTGGAGTACCACCTGAATTTTTCTGAAGAACGTAGTAACATTTTAACGAGTTTACAGGACGCAGTGCTCATCAGTTCAGATCGGACGGGACAGAGTTCAAAAAAAAGATAGTCACAAAGTTTTGCCCCACAAAATATTGAAGGTCCCTTCTGATAAGTGCATTTTCAATACAAACGGAGCCCTCGTAATTTAATCTTCGTATTACGTTCTCACTGAGAGAGAAACCAAACTACTCGAGTTATGGTAGTGACTAGCCGAGAGTGAGGTGATGAGACACTCTCAGCTATTCGACATTGTTTAGATGTATGGTTACTAATTTCTATAGAAAGAAAAGTATACAGTAGGGTTCAGCCTGAAACTATAATGTTTGGTACTCTTTACGTTTCACTTTGTTTGGGCGCTAGACACGGCTACAGTCGGGGGTTGAAAAAACGAGATGATAACCATGGAACATGCACAGGCAGCATCTTGTAAGACTCAGCAGGATCCTTTGCCTGTCAAATTAATGTCCTTGGTTACAGAATCTCAAGGGCATGATGTCCGTGGAATGTTATTTTGTTCGAAATAAACAAAAGCTTCTCCTGTCCTTTCAAGTTCAGCATCTCGATAAATCCTCTATTAGTAGAAGTGTCGCCTTAAACGGTTTAATTGCGGGAATGGCAAACACGCGGCGGAAGGCTTCTTTATCTCAGAAATCGTAGACGCTAAATCTACGAGATTTGAATCTCCTCAATCTCACGAAGCTCCCCTCAACTTTTACTAAAACCCATACAAGTGTGTTAGCGGTAAAAGCGCGAGTTGGTTCTGCCGGAGAGAAACGCCCAGCTGTTCATCGAATCTTCAGGACGCGTCGCTATCATGTAAATTTGACCCAGTTGGTCCTCCGACGAAGTCAACTTCTGCTTTCTCCCCCCGGTAGCCTCGTTCGATCAACTTTGATTTGTTCCTCTTCCGCTTTAATACTCGTCATAATCATCGGCTACACTCACATTTGCGGTTAATCGTACACTCGGAACGACTTTCAAAGCTCATTTCAAAAGAAACTATTCGAATCAACGAAGTCGATTCGCTGTAATAAGACGACTAGTTTGACGAGGGAACATTCATCACAAGTTAATTTCGTTGCAACGAAGTGGAATCAACGTCAAATGAGTTGCATTTTGAACTCAAAGTGACACTTTCTTTCTTACAGACGTCAACGCAAAATCCGCTATGTCAACTCGGCAAATTAACAGTTTTGTCTTGAGGGTCAGTGGAACTTCTTAATGGGCAAATACGAGTAAATCCGTTTAAGAATTGCAAACAAAACTCATCCGGCTTTCAACTTTGAGTAAATTGGCACCTTCTGCCCGCTTCCCATTTCTCACCAAATAAACATCAGGTACGGCGCATCACACAACTTTCCTCAGCGTCCTCAGCTACTAAATTCAATCCATTTCTCACGCAGTTTGCGCGAACATGTACAACAGGCTCTTAAAGTTCCGAAATTTATTGGGTTGTACCAACTTGCGCAACGAATTTTGCCGACAAATCATTGTATAGGTAATTGTTGTGGAAACACGGCAGGGAAACACTGCGAAAAAATTAGTTAAATAAACGAAGTCAGTTTGAATTCCTATGTTTGTTCCTAGTGAGTAGCTACTGATTATTTGATGACCGATACTAAACTTCTATTGCTTATACAGGTTATAGGGCTACCGTTCTGGTTTTTGGTTTAGTATTTGGTTTATTATTTGGTAAATTTTTTACAACCCCCTCTCAAAATTTGATACTTTACGTTTCAAGACATGGGGATTCCAAATACGCAATGTCCGTCCGCCGTCCGCTGTCCCCTGCCCGCTGTCCGGGCCGTTTTGTGCCTTTAACGTCGTCCAAAAAATCCGTTCTTTTGTACAAAAATCCCATTTGTTATCCAGTTGTGCCTGTCAATCCGATCGGAAAGCCCACGGTTGTTATGGACAAAAAACGGTTAAAAAAATTAACAAAACGCAGTATAATCGCAAATACGCCGTGTTTCGTATCGTTTTCAAGGTATTTTTATATCCTGGGTCGAATGGAATGAGTATCAGACGAGTACAACTGCGTGTAGGGAAATTACAGAAATTATTAGAGTCTACTAATTGGAAGAATTCGCGAGAGAGAACTACAGCGGAAGTCATCGTTTCGTCGTTAGTACACCCTCCCTCCCGTCTCATCAAAACCACCCGCCCGCTCAACTCACAACATCGTGCCAATTGCCAAGGGTTTGCTGAAAGTCCCCGTCCCAATTTCCCCGACTCTTTTTGCCCGATGGGGCGGAGGAAGGATAGGGCCACTTCCTTCGCACACCCCTACATTGGATCATAAATGCCTAGAGACGCTTACAGGCGCCTGGCGCCAGGGGAATATTTAGTTTCCGTAGTTCCATTGTAGTCAGGTCATGTTTCGTATGGTTTACTAGTATTTTTCGATGCAGAATTGAATGGAATGGGTCTCGGAGCAGTAATACTAGGTCAAGCTGTTCATGAGAATAATAAACCGTTGTGTAATACTTTGCAGGGTTTTTTAGAATACACTGTTATATACAAGAGGCTCGTTCCAGATTCGCCCAGCTGGAAATTAAAAAAAAAATTGGGATAAATAAAGATAATTAAATATATAAATCCAGTAGTTTTTCAAGTTATTACATACAAATATTTGCTCTTTATAGGATTAGTGTGGAAGAACGTCATATCTGACAAATGTCGTTACGCATTTGCGTCTTCAGATACGTGGCAGAGTTATTTAAACTGAACTAAACTCTTCTGGCGCTCACTGTAGTACGACCTATGTTCAACCGACGACGTCTTCCAGACATCATTATAATTTCTGTAAAAAATGTAATACACAAAAATAGATCTTAAAACTATGTGCATGATTCTGAATAAATTACACAAATTATTAGTAAGTGCTGTAGTCCAAAATAGTTCCCTTACTATTCTTTCGGCTAAAAGTCAACAACAACGAAAAACCCCTATCTATTCAGTTATTATATCAACTTAACCACAACATTCGATAACTATCCGATTAATCCGATGACTGCTAATCATAAAATGGTATAGGGCGAAGCGCCGCTAGGTCCCTGCATTTTAAATCCGTGACATCTTCGGAAATATTTATTTAAATTACATGCTGTACAGGGCCATATTGATCTATATTAAATGGACAATGTATTTAAGGTACTTAATCGGATAAGAATTAATGCTGTATTGCTTAAAATCACTTCGTAAATAAGCCATTTTCTCCCGTAAAATGTTAAGGATAAAAAATGGTTATTCTGGGTTATCCTTAAGAGATAGACATATACCATCTTTGACTTTTTTTGTTGACATTTTTAAAGTGTACAATACTGTAGTACACTATTTTGATTGTCTCGTGGGGTTCAGCCACCGTTAGCAATGTAGGCGCAAAAAAATATGTTGACTTACATCACATTAGAAACTTGTAAATTTATCTTTGTTTCTCTACAATGTTATGCATGTGTAACGGGACGAACCAAACCCTTCGATTCAGCGGAGGCTCGTCCGGGGCATTTATGCTGACTGGGCACCTCAAATGCCCCGATTCGCTCGAGAATTCGCAGCAGTCAGTTGAAACCGAGCCGGTTCCCTCGTCGTTGCGTCGCTCCCACCCAGTTCCCCTGTCTGTGGTGGTAAAACCTCTACGAATGTAATTCACGAATAAAACTCTCTGTTCCAATTGCATTCGGCTTGATATCGTCCTAACTTCCCGACTCTCTTAGTGCGATATCGTTTCAATATTAATCCCCCCCGTAACACATGTATTATACATGTAAACCTTACTCTACTAGACATCGACAGCGACTTTGTTTTATACTATGTAGTGATGTCTGAATTTTAGCAACTCACTGCAATAATATTATTAATTATGCAAATAAATGAAAATGAATGAATGAAATGAATTTGTCATTTTGTTTCTAGATGCCGGTCGCTGCTGCATCCGTCGCTTACCCGTCTCACCAGCAGAGCTATGCCCCGGCCACACCCGTTCGTCAGCAGCAGCACGCACCGGCGTACTCGCTAAACAACGAAGACCCGTTTTATAGGTAAGCGTTGCTTATTTCCAACGTAACAATAATCACTAATGTTTTATAACCAATTTCTGAAGCGATACGACAGCGACAGCCGCAATATAAGAAAGCCTCATACTGTTCGGCAGGCTGAATTAGTTGGGTCTTTGACTTCCAAAATGTCTGGAAAGTCAGTGTTTTCTTGAACACCTTCGTCCTCAAGCCCTTTTTGATTACCTATGGAAAGCCCACCTCTTCAGTTATTTCCAATTCATGATGGATTTCCCCCTTTCCTGGACTCTCCAATATTCTTTTCCTACCCCTCCTATTTACAATCCTCTCCACAACAGACAGCTCCTCCCAAACTCATTCACCTATGAGTTCTGGTGAAAGTCAGTCGTCTCCCAGCTCTTCCAACTCATTCGTCTCTCAAGCCTCGTCCTCACTCTTTCTCTGTCTCTCTCTATCTATCTCTCTCTCCCTTTCTTAGTGTTCCACAACCAGTTCACGTGTATTGAGAGTCCCGTTGTTCGCGTTTATACTCACACTCAAACTGATAACGCTATTCTGCCCAGTGTAATACAGTCCTCACTCACGCTCACCACATCCATTTATGTCTCAGTTTCAAGCTCCCCAATTCGTGCGCCTTCAATAATAATATCGCAACCAAAAAATGTACTCATTTTTACTCTCCGCTACTGGAAAGTTGTGCAATCACGGGGGGAGGGGGGGATCAATCACATTTTAACAATTTTTACGCTTACCGAATCGAATAAACCTAATTTCGGCGCTACGTACAGTGCGTCAGTTGTATGTTAGCATTGGACAAAAGTCTGACTTCTGCAGATTCCTTCTGGAAATTTCTGGTTGATCACGGATTCATATTCGGGATTGTAGACCTAAACATGAACGATTGTTTTTGGAATCCTTCGTTTTTACTGTTTAAAGCGCATTTAGATCTAGACACCGACGATTTTAGCTCTCTAACTAAAAAACCCTCTAGAAAAAGGTTTGAAACTAAATTTCCAGTCCTATGAGATCAAACGGAGCTTTACAGGGATGAAATCGAAGCCACGGACTGCCGCACGAGACTGAAATGATATATTCTTGTTAAATACGTCAGGAATGAACCTTAAAACTTCGGGGGAGAACACTTTTGACCGTTTTGAACACGGGCCCATCGAAGTTTCATAATTGGATACCGAAAATAATGAAAAGCATATTTATTTCGACTAAATTATTGTTTGAATCGTTTTTCGCCGTTCTCTGAGTAGTTCAAAAAACGAAGATCGCCTTGAAGTCGACACACTACCGAAGATTTCATCGGAGACTTGCCAGTGTAAAAGAACGTTTAGTTCGCAGGCGCAAATAAAAGTCGATAAAGGCGCGAATAATGCCTGAAGCGTCAGAAAATTTTGTTATGGGGTCGGCAACTATCTGAGAGTAAAATCGCGTCATTTCAGGGCGGTAAGTGGTGGGCGATTTTTCGACTTTTGTCCAACCCCTGACGCATCATGCCCGCGGGAGAATGACTGGTCCGATTGACTGGTTCAGTTTTTGCGAAATGAGCTATTTGCATTGACGGAAAGAGAGAAGGGCCGAAATGTACCAAAACCTAGTCTTTTAACGTTTTAAAAATTTCCAAAGTGACTGCTTAACTGAACGCTTCTCAACACTCCGGAATTCACTGGGTCGTCCCCAACTTGCGTCATGACTTTTGTTGAGGTACCATAATGTAGGTAATCAATAACACCGTCTACGTAATTTTTTGGGGACGCTCGACTTTATTCACGACATATGAAGTTAGAAAAGTTCGCCAAAGAAACAGCACTAGTTTTAATTCATAATTTCGTGCTTGGTTACTAATTATTTTACTCATCATCTATCGCGCAAGTTTAAGCTTATTGAACTCGTAACATGATTTCAGGGTTAATACTCAAACCTGAAATCGTCGAGAGAATGTATTGGTTCACAGGCCAGCAATTTTGAATGAGCTCCATTTCAAGCATCGCGAGTAAAAATGAGAAAAAGAATCAAGTTTCTTGAGTGGAAATATTCAAAAATGAAATTAGAACGAATTGAGCATTCAATTCGATTACTGAGGTAAAATGAAGATTAAAATTCAGCGTTGCTTCTCTTTTCAGTCCGATCTTGGAACGATTAGACAGAGTTTTTGCCGAGCTCGGTTTTACGGAGGAACCTTGCAAAGAGCGTCTAGTCTGCAGCATGTACAAAGCTCCGGCTCGGTTCAGCCCTCACAGTAACCTCGTCTCTGCAGAAATTTCCAGGTAAGAGGAGCTATTCGGGATCAAGTTTAAATATGTTTTCAGGGGCAAAATGTTATTTTTTTTAAATTGCGTCCTTAACAATTAACATTCGTTAACACTTTCGCAAAAACAGGATATACTGCCCATTATGAAGTGCATGAAGCTCCAGTTGTTATGTAATTAGAAGAAAAAAGTTTTCCAAACAGATGTCTAGTGGAAAATTAAGGGTTTTAAGTAATTTTTGTGATACCCATAAGGCTTCGTTAATATTTTGAATGTTATTATGTAAGTTTAGATGTGCATACACAACAGGAGACTCAGAGAACAAGAAAGCAAGTTAAAGGAGAAGGAAGGGCGAATTGACCAAAGAGAATCGAAGGCGAAAACGCGGATAATTGTTATGTGAGACAGTTGAAGTCATGCCATGGATATTTCCGCTTATTCCCGATAAAATGAACTGGAGGGGATAAGGAATGATGGCGCACATTACGCTTTGTGTGGTCATAAGTTTGGAGGAGGCTTGGAAAGCCTTGAATCATAAGCAGTGGTCTACGAGACGGTTCAAAGCAGGACGATCTAGGGCACAGTGATTGCTGTCTTGTAAGAAAACGGAAGGAACAAAGAATGGGAAAGTGAAGTTGATGATGCATCAACAGGAAATAGTCCCGTGATAGATTAAAACTGAGAACATCCTGATGTAAACCTGAACAAGCGGTTCTAGAATGTTCCGCAAGAAGACGGGAGGGTTTTATTTGGTGGACCCCAAATGTGAAGGGCGCCCGTTTGAGTACTTGCTCATAAACAGTTTCCTCGCCTACAAAAAAAACATTGTATTTGCTCTAGAAGCTGATTATTTTGCGCAGATCGCGAATATGATGTGTAGGGTTTTATCCTCGTCGCTACAATTACGTGTGGAGATTCATTCTGTTCGATTCTGCACTGATCGACTTTCAACCAAAGTCCCCACATATGGAACCTTGATCTTCGGAAAATATGGAGGTATCCTTTGTTAAAGTGAATACCAACTTTTGAAGTGTTTTTAAATTCTTGAAAATGCCACTTCAGCCTTCTGAGAGCCTGTACGTAAAGATTTGTCACCTCCAACATTTCGCCATTTGTCCTACTGAAATTAACAATGGAATCCGTTATTACATCACCTCTTATTCCTCGGTCTGTTGAGGATGAGATGGACCATGTTGTTTCCATCAGTGTGGGTGTCAGAGGCGATTTTTCGCGTTAATCAACAACATAAATTGAAGACGTAAGGGGCGGAGCATGGGGAGCTTTCCATTGAAACCTCGACCCTCATGATTCCGATGCTTTAGTTTCACAGCCTCTTCAGTTAGCTGCAGCTTGAGCAGTCTAAGGACCTGGATGAGTGGCAGGCACCAGTACAAGAGTTGCCAAGGGAGGTTCTCATTGCACCTACGCTTCTTTTACACATGGTTTCTCTGAGGATTGGGCTCGCCCATGTCCAACACGTGGGAAAAGGAGTCAAGTTGCGAGGGACCTCAACTGCAATCCTTTCCAGCGAGTAGGCGTTCATACTGGGTAGCAACTCGAATTCCTGCCACTATCCGGACTAGGACTATATTATAGACACAGTTTCGCTGGCTGAAAGGATCTCGTTGTGATGTGAAAAGTCGAGGGAGCTTCCCTTATGCTCTTCTTTTATTGCCAGTAGTCCAGAAAAGGGGAGTTAAAGTAAGCTCTCAATATATTCGCATATCCTTCGCCGCCCTATAAATTGAAGGCAATCAGAAATTCAAATAAATTAATATTTTCTCCATTTGAATGAATTGAAGACAATCAGAAATTTGAATAAAATAATTATTCCTATTATTCTGTTCTCAGGGATCCCAGTGAGTTACAAAAACCCGTGATTCAGTCGCCTGGCGTTTTGAGATACTTCAGGTACGTGGCAGCTGCCCGCAATGGCCAAGATGCGAAAGATTGCTTAGGCCTCTACCCACACTGCTCACTTCTCACCGAGTAGACGTCAGCCGCTGTCGATACTATTTGTTCAAAAAACTCAATCCATTCAAAGCTCATTCTTGTTATTCTCGCTAATACGGGAACAAGTCATGATCCTTGAAAAAGAGTCTTGTTTTCTCTCAAAGTGTGAAAAGCAAGAACGGTTTAGCTGTTAAATTGAGGACAACGCCGCACAAAACCCTAACGTTTTACGGGATTGATTGGTTTAAACATTCGACGTGGATTTTCTCACCAATACGCTCGCTCGCCTTAGATGCAAAAAAGGACATTATCAGCACCATGAAGCAGGTTGCTGAGATTGACAGCCTGTTTTCCTGGAGAACAGGAGGGTATAACATCCTTGCAGGTGCAAGGACTGTGATTAAATGAATCCAATTTATTACAGCAGCGACAATCAATAAAGAACTTCTGTAGTGTAGGAGTACAATTCTCAGAAGCAAGGAAAGTTATGTGGTGCTCCGATCCCAACAATTTTCTTTCACATATCTTCATTGTACCCTCTAAAAGTAGATAGTTATTGCGTGAAGATTTCCACTCCAAACATGTGGCGTCCTAATACTGCAAAGGTAGTTTAGAAAGGAATAAATAAATAGCAGTGTTCCCAAATGAACAAATAAAACTAATTCATGGCTACTTCAATCGCAAACGTGTACGTGTTTCTAATGAGTAGAATGTAAATTAAGAGAATAAGCTGACATCCCGCTCATTTGTGAGGAGCCCACTTTAGTTTACATCGTAGTTCGCTTTATTTGTACATATGTTGCCAATGAGAATAGCGATATCCCTATTCTCAGTAAATATTGGCAGAAGAGAAGCTGCAAAGGGCGGAAGACGATTGGTGTTGGGATTTTCGGGATTAGTTTCCGCCCTTACAGCTCTAAACGGGTAATTTTATTTATTCACAATTATTTATTGAATTGTTATTGCATTATTGTAAATCGTAAAATATTTATTTTTATATTTATTTATTTAAATTTAACGCTCGTAAATTGCCACAAGCCGACGCGAAATATGATTTATCACATCGTGACGAATCGTAATTCAAAATATTCACGAGCGTTGATAATTCGTTTTCGTTAAAAGCGATGAAGTACGATAACGTAAGTTTACACTGTGATTTCGACCCCTGTGCTTAATATATCGAAGTCAGTACAAGAATCCCCCGTGATTTGCTGACTACGGAGTATGTGTATGTAATTTTGCAGCTCAAATGTTTTAGTTGTTTAAGCAGTTTTATAAGCCAAGTCATTAGCGCTCAATTTTTGTGTAATTTTTGTAGATAAATTGCGGTAAATTATTTTTCTGGAGTAGGAAACTGATAAATGTGTGAAAATAAAGTTGTGTTGTGTACTTTAAAAGTTTTCATTCTCCCATGTAGTTCTCTGTGAAGGGCATCGAGACAAAACTTGTAATTACGCCGACACCTCTCAACTTAGTTCCTTGAAGGCCAAAAAAACAGTCCTCTCCTCCCATGTTTAACAACAAATGCGTGTTGAACTGCAGACAAATTCAAACCTTGCTAGGCGAGGACAGGGAAGGGATATCCTCTCTTCTTGGGAGACTATTTCGAGGTTTTAAGCCCAACATTATGCACATGATGTTGCTGTACTCATTCGGGGCATAAGTGTACTATTTGACTTAATGGATGATTCTATGGAGATTGTGACAGAGCTTAAAATTCCAGAATTTATTACGGTGGTCCCACTCGTGTCACGACCATTATTAAGCAATCAGAGCCCAGAAGATTCATTAGATTGTCAACATGATTCTTTGAGAAGAATTGTGTTTTGCTGTTTTGGAATTATCCGGTCGAGACTGTGGAGGAGGTTGGAATTCCAGAATTTCTAGGGTTGCTCCTAATTCTTTTGTGAACATTACTAAACTTGCATCGTATAGGTGGTTTGTACTTTCCGCTACCCCAAAGGGAAAGGAAAGTATAGTAATCGTGTCAAAAAAAAATTTGGGTTTTCTTCAGATCTTTACGTTTTGAGGCCTGCTGAGTCTAAAATATCTGGTGCGTAGCAACACACAACTTTCAAAATGTGTCGAAAATACTGTTTTTTCGAACATTTCCGTAAATTCCAGGGTAACTTCTTCACCAGATGTGATAAATTCTAATGGAGTGTCTTTTAGTCACCCATACCAACACTTCGTTATCCATAATTATTTCTGAACATATATGTTGAACGGAGATATAAGCCAAGTTAACACAGAAAAGGAGCTTTGTCGAATATTGATTTATCGGTATTCCACTTTTCTCAAAAACGGCTCTAACGATTTCGATCAAACTTTCGGAGTACTCTCAGCAAACTAGTCCCTACATTTTGTTCTCCATAAATGTTCCTGTAAAAATGCGTTGAACGAAGATATAGCGCCCGCCTGTGTAGGTGGTGTTCGAAATTGCGGGTGTGGCGGAAAGTTGTGTGTTGCTACGCATCAGATATTTTTTTGTAGACACCGAAATAAGATAATGGGCGATTTCGATCGGTTGGAGGGGGAGGGAGACGAAAATGTACCAAAAACTAGGTATTTTCGCCTTTTTCTCAAAAACGGCTCAAACGATTTTGATTAAACTTTCAAATTATCTTCTACTAATCAATACCTAACGGTTTCTTTCCATACATATCTCCATGAAAATACGGTGAGTGGAGATATTGGTCTATGAAGCAATAATTGGTTTTTTACGCTTTTTGGTACAATGACTTAGCGATTTTCACCAAACTCACAGAATGTTTTCAAATAGTCAATACCTACATATTGTTCCCAATAAATATTCCTCTGACAGTCCATTCAACAGAGATAAAAATGAAAAATGTGTCAAAAACAACATTTTTTCGAACATTTCCGTAAAATCCAGGGTGACTACTTCACCAGATGTGATCAATCTTACAGAGTGCCTTTTAGTCACCCACACCCACATTTCATTCCGTACAATTATTTCTGTATATATATGTTGAACAGAGATATAAGCCATGTTAACTCAAAAAAGGAGATTTGTCGCATATTAATTTATCGGTATTCCAATTTTCTCAAAAACGGCTCTAACGATTTCCATCAATCCTGCTACTACTCTCTCTGTATAAATGTTTCTGTAGAAATGCATTGAACGAATATATAGCGCTCGCTGATGTAGCTGGTGTTCGAACTTACGGGTTGTGACGGAAAGTTGTGTGTTGCTACGCACCACTCGTTTGTACTACAACTCTAATTTTTTTTGGAGAGTGCTTGTATGACAGGATTTATATTTAAAAAACGTCGCTAGTCACGAATCACCTGTGCACTGATCACTCAATAAATTCAAGTTCATATAAACTGAATCAAAGATAGATTGATTAGTTGCTAGTGATACAAATCGCGGAAGAAAGTTGTGTGTCGAGTTGCACTAGATATTTCGGACTCAGAACCGATTTATTCGCACCCTTGTTTTCGCGTCAAATGGGATTTTTGAGCGAAAAAACGGATACGTTATTCACGTTAAGGGCATAAAACCGCCTGGACGGTGGGCGTGTACTGACTGACTCCTATTAAAGGCACCCAGCGAACGTGGTCTAGTGGTTAAGACATTGGTTCATGATTCTCGACGATAGTCGGGAATTGTGGATCGGAGCTTCGCGCTTAGCCGTAATTTTTGCATGAGTCAGCAGCTCTTCAAGAAACTACCTCAGTACAATTGGCTCCCAACTAGTGGTCGAACTTCTTCATTCCAAGAAAAAGAAGAGGCCCAGAGAGAAAAATAAAAAAATTAAGAGAGAAATAATGAGACGAATTCTCGGGTCCGGGATTCGCTGACGCTGTGAAAAGTTCCAGCCCTAAGGGAAAAATGGGCGACGCACCTACTACAATTTGAAAGAAAAGACTTTCCTTGTAACCCCCTCGTTTCTCGAATCAAAGATCGGGTTTTCCAGGGATTCGCTCAACTCTCATAAATTCGTTCCTTAAAAGAGTCCGCTCCAGGAGCAGCGGCTAAAGACGAGGGGGGAGATGACTGACTCCTATTAAAGGCACCCGGCGATCGTGGTCTAGTAGTTAATACATTGTTTCATAATTCTCGACGATAGTCGGAAATTGTGGATCAGAGCTCTGCGCAATTTACCGTAGTTTTTTCCTGAGTCAGCGGATCCTCAAAAGCATCTCCAAACTACCTCAGTATAGGTGGACATTGCAGATTTGGGATCCCCATGCCTTGAAACGAAAACATAGGGTTGAATAATAAACCAAAAGAACCAAGCAAAGCAAACGGCTACAGCTTCATGCGACAGGCTACGCGCGGAAATTAGTTTTTTTTTCCTCTAATTCCGTACGCCTCAAAATATGAAGACCTGAAGAAAACCCAAATTGTTTTGACAAGGTTGCAATACTTCACTGACCCTTCGAGTAGCGGAAAGTAGAATAGATTGTTACAGCAGGTAGAATGTGCTTGGGGGTGAGGAAAGTTGTGTGATGGATCACACGAGCTACTTATTTCAGTTCTTTCAAACAATGAGCGTTGAAAAAAAACATTTATTCATACAAAAAACAGGCACATACGGTGTAACAATATCCTCTTAACAAATAACGAATCTAAGTCAGATAACAGCAGGTACTATATTTAAATACTTCATGCATAATACATCACAATGACTTCTACGTAAATTCCCCCCCAAGCGTTAACGAGAAATGGGGCGTTTTGTTGTATTAACTAAATATGATTTTAATGGTTTCTAGTTAAAGTAAACAAATAGATAAGTGATATTGCGAGTTCAAAACGTATTAATATAATTTAGTTTTATGCACACTAAGCGGACGCGAAGAGAAGGTAACTAAAAAATACGTACATTTCGTAATTTCCTACTCAATTAAATAATAATTCGATTTGAAAAATTGCAAGGTTCGATCACAATAAATAGTTGGAATGACGGTTTCTGCTTGACGAAGACAGCACAAGCTCAGGGTTGTTGCTGTAGCATTTGTCGTTGTTGAATAAGAGATGAGCTGAGTGCGAGGAGGCGATGGCGAAGCTTGAGGTTACGAGCTCGAACGTGGGCTGAGGCTACTTCTGTTACGTGGTTTCCTGAAAATGAATTCCAGCTGATGTAAGATTTCTTGCGAGTGAAAGTAGAAACTGTGCATGTCTATTTCACTTACATTATAGAAATATAGACTGACTGAGCCTCACACCAATAGACCAAAACTCTCATATTCACAAAAATAAGATGGTTGAACGACAAATTTAGAAAAAATCTTTATTGAAGAAGAAGAACATGTTTATTGAACTAATAACATGGGCACACAGATACTTAATGTTCACGCAATAACAATCATACTAACAGTTACAAAAAATTAACATGAACGGCAATGGGCTAGGCCTGTGTGCGGAAGTGATCTAAGCCTATTCGAGTTGGACAGGTGATTGCGTTTTTCCTTTGTTAACTGTCAGGGCAGTCGTAACGTCTAATGCTCCTGAGGAGCTTGACCAGTTGAACTCAGTCACTAGACACGCTCAGTACTTCCTCGCTTAAAGTGCAAATAGTAGAACCTACTTCCAGAATGGCCCAGTAAAAAGTCAAAGATGGTAGTTCTTGGGAGCCTCGAGGAATGTAGACCTGAACATTTTGGGGGTAGTTGCGAGTTGGTAAATGGGTGAGATATCTGTCTTTCGGTAAATGCAATGAGCACAGAGTGTGGATGGACGGAGTAGACCATTCTTTTCATCTTGCCTTGTAGTTGTGGATGTCTGCTGTTCGTTTCTACCAGCTCCACTGTGGTGCCCCCCTTGCCAGTGGGACTTCTTCGCGACTATCTTTACTGACAATTATAAAACTTAACTTCTATCTATCATTACTAACTACAATGTTTTTGAACTACAAATAAAGCTCTTCGTGATTTTGCAGTTTAAGACGTTCTCATCCTTTGTCCGCATGTCGTCATTTTATCCTTTGTCCGCATGTCGTCATTTTATCCTTTGTCCGCATGTCGTCATTTTTCATGTTATACAAAATAATGATCGTTAATATACTCGACAAGAAAACAAAACAATCTAGCATGCTCTTCTTTATAATACGTTATGGTCCAACGTGGCCAATACTAAGGGGTCGTTGGATTAACAAGAATAGTAGAAAATTAGGAAAGGTGACAGAGAAGGAAGAAAAGGTGCTGAGAGACTAGGACAGAAGAACTGTGAACACTAGAAAAATATATTAGAGTTATTGAAGGGCAACCTGCTTTCACGAAGGACTGAAATGGAGACAGACCTCTGCTGAGCAAGCACTCTTGTTTCGGCTTACTCCGTAATTTGGGCCACTTGCCACCTCAAATTTGGTTCTCGAGCCGGTACCTTATCTAACTATCACTCCTCGTGCCGGTGATACAGTTAGCGGCAAGGAAGAGACACGATAGCGAAGCCTTTTCTCTAGGGGGAGAATGCTGTTGCGCAGGAGCTCTATAGCGGTTCCTTGGGTGGAATACTTCACTGCAACTCAGCTGCCAAGATGATGCCTCACTCTGATTGATAAGCTCCCACAAATCTCTTTTCACTAAATGGCAGGTATCTGTAGTTCGTTACGACGCCTCAATGAACACTCTCAGTAACAGAAGCGTCCTTGCGCCACTGACAAGTTCACCAATAGCCCTGGAGCCTTCCACTTTTCAAGGGGCTCTAAGGTCCTTTTGCAACAGGAGTAATTGTCAACCTTATCAAGTCCTCTACCTAGACCTTTCTGGGAACGAAACTTTTCTCCTTCTTATTTGTACAGTAGTGTTGATAGCAGGTGGGGGAGAGAGAGAGAGATCTGGGCAGTCCCCCCTGTAAACTGGACAACAAAATGTCGACGAACTTTGAGCATTGAGCACCACCAGCAGTAACACGATCTCCAGATCTACAAGTCAACCCCTTGATACACACTAGAAGCCAGATACTCGCTTTCAGAAGGAAAAGAAGCATTATTAATTGAACGGCTTCTCACCTGGAAACCAGCCTTTTTCCGAGTCACGAAGACGCTCCCCATAAAACCAGCCATCCGCCATTTTCGTCAGTACGTTGACGACATCGCCAGGTTGCAAGGAGAGCTCATCAGGTTGTGAAGACGGGTATGCATGTGATGCAACGACCTACGGAGTAAACCCTTCTGTTAAAAGAATTCCCAACTTGCCTAATTCATTGGAAATGTAAATTAATAACAGTTTAAACACTTACTGGTGATTATAATTATTTTGATTATTACATACATGAATTTATATGACACACGTATTGCTTTTGTAATTCTAGAATTACTTAGAAACAACAACTGTTATTTATACACATGGGGGTTTCATATAACTAAATAATATTGACTTCAGGGAGCATCCTTGACTATTTTGAATAATAAAAAGCCAAATGAGAAGGTGCATCAAGAGTTTTAACGTACCTTTCCTTCTCCTGAGTTGTATGCAGGGCAGTCGACATTTAATTAGCAATAAGTATCAATAATGTCATAAAAAGCATATTACTACGAAATATTTAACGTACAGCGTCATTTTTTTTGTTCTCTCAATAATATAGCATTGGCAGCACCAGAATGTGGAGTGCATTCAGCTTCAAAAAACCCATTGTCGCCCTAGTTACGATTTTACAGAAAGAAGGTATATCGACTTGAAATTCGTCAAATAAGGGGAGCGCAAGGTCTTAATGGGAAAACTGCTGGTGTTCAGTGCAAAGTTTTAAACCTAAACGAGGATTTACCTCTTAGTTATCACTTCAATGGGTCTGACTAAGAATGAGGAGTAGTGTGTTAGCAAAGGAGCTCAGGTATGTTTAAAAAAAATCAAAATTACTGTTTCTCAACTCTCACAAAAGAGTTATATCCATCGTCAGTCATAGATTTTGCTAGCATGCATGGGCAGCCACCAAATCGAGACCTGGGGAGGTACGGGAGGTTGTCATTTAGTCAGTCTCCCAGTAGAGAGCTGTTGGCCATGTGGAGGAGGCCAAGGTAGGAGTTGTTTTTATTCAATAATAATTTAGATGTAAGGAGTGCTGTGAACTTGTGAACGATAATCTAAACGCGACTGGATCGAACGTGCCGACCCCTTCTTCTTCAAGTCGTTCCAACACCCAACTGCTCTCGCATTCAAACCGACGTTGTTTGTCTTTTCGTTGGCCCGCATGCGTGCTTCTAATTTTTTTGGGTCGTCAGCATCCCAATCCCATTGGCTGTTGCAATTTGGGATTCAACAATCTGCAGCATCTATACGCTGCATCATCTTCCTCCATCTTTCCAACGTCTCAGCAACGGTCAGACGAAACTTTCTTTTTATTCGGAAATTTCTTCTACTCGAACATTAACCTAGATTAGTTTCGCTTAAATGTATTCTTGGTATAGTAAGTGGTAGCCTTTAATTTCATTTCCTTGTATACACTTCATTTTTGTTACAAATCTTTTATTACACACGTCTTTCCTCTTTCGTTTACCGCTTGGGTACTTGGTTGCCAAATTAATGAAAGCCCCTTCTCTGTGGTTTAAACAGGTATGACCCTGGGAAATCTGTACTATCTGAGAGGAGTTCTTAATGTGGTTTTCCTCTTGATCTAACTATTTACATGAGTGGCAAGTTTCAAATGGAGCAGTCAACTGTAACTACGTTTTTTTTTCTTCAAAATGGAAACTGGGCAAAACTGTTATAAGCTTGCTTAGTAACAGCCTAACCTTAAAGTTGTGGCTTCCCACAACCATCTCTCCACTGTTGTAGAAATTACAGAGTACTACTGTAGTTTCTCGTATTCTCCGCAACGGAAGTGCAAGACATGAAGGATGGAGAGTCTTTGAGTAAAAAGTAGTAGGGCCCAAAATTGAAATCGGCATGTTCTGTAAGGGTCTTGCTTAACCTTCAAGCAGGCACGCGTATCCGAATCGACCACGCTTAGCTCATATTCGTTCATATTACTATTTCTACCCATTACATTTATTTGTCACTTCTAGCAGCCTGTCGCTATGTCCTTGGGAGTAAAAGAAAGTAGAAGCCGTCACTCGGGGCGCTCCCCCCACTGCACAGATTGCAATTGTTTTAGTCCCAGTCCAATCGTCGAAAAGACTACACACGCCTGTCGTTGAAAAGGTTATGCGCAACGCTCAACGCAACATACCCTCGTTCACACTCATAGTAGTTCTTCGACTATCATTCGGTGTTATCGAATTAAGCTTGAATTTTTTAATATAAAATGAGTCGTCGACAGTGGTAACGAAGTGAAATACTCGAGGAATTACTAAACAAAGATGAAGAAGAGAGTGAATTGGAGCTTAGCGACCGAGGCTCTGAAACTTCTTACCACATCGCTGCAGAGGAACCTCTATCTGGCGAGGAATCAAACTGCTCAGACACAGAAGAGGATGATTGCCACTTTCAAAAATAAATAGTTGCTTTACAGGGCGCGATAAAGTAACGAAGTGACAAAAATCTAACAATAACAGAGTGAGGCGTCAAGTTCAAAATATTCTAATGGAAGATGGGTGTATTCGTAGGAATGGTGTGGGTGTGACGACATTTACGCAAGCTCGGAGATTATTCATTTCATAGAATATAATTGAAAAAGTTGTTAGACCAACGAATTGATTTGAAAAAAAAAGTGCCATCGTATAACAGAATACGTGACTGCAAACCGACAGATAATGTGGAAATCCGAGCACTTTACGGATTATTGTACATAGCGGGATATTCGCAGAAGTCGCACAATATTTATTTGCAACCAATGTTATATGGACAAAGAAACTCATTCTGAAGGAATTTATACCAAAGTTAATTAATTCTTATTCTTTAATTTTTATAATACGACTAGGTATATATACTAGTCTGAGATATGTAAAAGGCATTTGTGTGCCTAATTTTTGTTTGGATCCAAAAATATTTACGTTAATTACTTTAAAAAATGTTTCTTTTTCATAATTTTAATTACTTTTTTTTGACAAATTATACTTTACAGACAATGATAATGTATCTGTGTACAAATAAATAAATAAATGTTGAATAATTATGCTTTATTTATTTTATTCATCCCATACGTCGTTTCGGTTACACACGCCCGCTCCTGTTACAAATGACCACGCATCTTCTCCCAAGAAAGGAGCTTCTCGGTCAACGACTGCCAAACAGACTAAAGGTCATCGGGGAATCAAACGAATGAAATGGTGTTAAATAAATGATTGATTGAAATGGTTTTTGAACAACCAGGTCTGAGTTAGGTTTCTTAGGCTTAATGAAAAGAAGAGTTAATCTGTGGTGTGAATAAATACGTTTTTGGTAAGGCAAACAGTGGGTCTAGTCCTAGTGTGTCCAAAGGTTGTGTTGACATCATCACAAGGTACACAAGAGGTAACGTAGTTAAAAAGACTTTTCAAAACATGTAGCCCTGAATGCCTCTAATGGGCACTCCCAGTGGCAGCCTAGTGGAATGAGTATGCCCCCTGTTCGCCTCCAGAAATCCTTATGTGTTCCCTGGTCTTTGGGAACGATGTAAATAGGGTGCTGTATTGATCACTTCACTTCGGACGTTTCAACCTGTTGATTGGCCACACTATTTAACCCTGATTAGATAAAGGTAACAGATTACCAGTGACACTCTCTCTCCTCTTCCTCCCAGTAAAAAAGTCTAAAACACTGATTGATTTACACTGACTTTCATTGTAACTGTAGTCGCATGTACAATATCAGCTCAACGGATGGTTTAAAAAACATTTTCTGGCAGTCTCAGGATAGAACCCAGACCTACAGTAGTCGACTATCATTATCACTACACCACTAGTAACAGGTAAATCTTGTTACTCGCCTGAGGACAATCCCAAGTTTCATAGAGGACTTGATCAGGATCTTCAGAAGTCGGGCGAACAAAGGGCTGCAGCCACCTTTGCCTGCAACTTTCACTGTAGCAACTCACCATCTGATGAAATACAAGAAGAACAAATTGATTAAATCTCTTTTCCAAACTTTTGTCGTTCAAATCGACAGGACTCTGATTCAACTCACGAGTTCTTGGGTTTTCCCATTGTGATTCTCTAGGATGGTTATTGAGAGGAGAAACCGAGTTGGATTTGTGCCCGGTACAGCCATAGGATCGTCCATTGCGCTCATTTGCACAAAATTACGCGGGCAGTACGTGATGACGTTGAAACTCTCTTCACTAAAATCATATTAAAAAAGACAAATGTCGTTTAATGCAATTTTATGGGAAAATAACGTACACAATCATTTTAGACACAAAGAGAGAGTTCTCACAAAGGCATGTAGGTCAACAGGGAACGCCAAAGTATGAGTTGCGGTACTCAACATTGTCAATTTACGTTTAGAGAAGAAACGTTTTTGTTTATCGCAAATCAACAAGCGAGTTGGTTAACAATTTACTCTCATCACGCTTCAAGTCCTTCGCCAGGTTTTACTTTTCTGAATGCAATAAACTAGAGAGGAAAGTTAGCCGATTTGAAAATGCCTCTGGCTTGTAATCCAATCGACTTGTGCGAACTCGGTAGTGATACTTAGTACTTTCGTACTTAGACTTTCGTTGAAAATTCATGCACGAGTAATTAATTGTACTGTTCGTTGTGACTTTTAGTTTCTTCCGCCCAGCGGAGTAGGAAGGAAACGTATGTGCTTGGCTCATTACAGAACGTTCATGTTAACCTAAGAAGTCAAAACTGGTGCGAGAGTGCAGGATGTGACTTAACTCCCTAGTGCGACTAGAGTTAATGTGTATTGGATTCCAGGGCACTAAGGGATCATTGGAAATGAGTGGGTGGACCATCAGGTCAGACGCGGTTTGTCTAAGGTACCTATTGGGCCACCCCCTCATTGTGGGATTTCTCTGTCACTAGTAAAAAGGACTGTGAGAGAACACGCCAGAAGACTGCATCAGACAATCTGGAACGCTGCAGGAGTAAGACACTCCAAACGCTTTGTCTCAGAGCAAACAAGTGAGACAAGAAACACCCTTCTGAGGATGGAGAGGATGGACTTAAGGCAGGTTGTTGGGATCATAACAGGGCACTGCAGAATGAACAAACACATGTATGTTATGGGTATAGCCGACACCCCTCTATGCAGATGGTGTGGCACGGATGAAGTCTTTGGCATCACTTCTACCAACGAGGACTCCTTCAGGAACTACTCGGTTTTCCTCAGAAAGCTAGGCATAGACCTGTAAGACACTAGAACTGGCACAATAGGCCATCTGGCCGCGGTGCACATCCCATCACTAGGACTACAGTCAGAAGATTATATATTATATATATGAGTTGTGGTGAAACTGGTCTAAGACTAACAGTTATTCTAGCGATCAAAACGCCAAAATGTTCTCTACGTAATATCGTGTCTACCTTTCTGAATGGAGAGGAGTCAGCCGAGGGATTTCACAATGTACAGTTGAGAAAAAACATAGATCAAATAATGTCAATGAACACGAAAACACAAATTGATAACTCGACAATTACCTTTTCTTTTTTGTGACAAAAAATAGATCATTGAAGAGGAAAAGGGTGAGTTTCGTTTGCCTGGGGACTGTCAGCTTTTTGCTGAAGGTCAGTTTGGTGTCTGGATTGAACTGCACGACTTGACCAGATCTGATCAGCCACCTGAAAGTCAAAGAACGAATTCAATCATTTCACGAAACTCACGAGTCAGTCACATCGTCTCCCCGAAGTAGAAATGAAGGTAACAATATCGGAAAGTGACGTTTTTGCAATAAAAACAATAAATAAACAAAGAAGTAACTTTTCATTGGGATAATTTATTACCTTGAAGCTGACATCAAAGGCAATGGGCGCAAATGCTTAGGAAACACCAGGGCTCTACTCAAAGCGACCATTTCTTCCAACCTTTCAGTCTGTCGAGCTGCTTCGTTGCAGTCGTGAACAACCTGCAGAAAACAATCGTCATAAAATTCGTCATTGTCAATTATATATTTACATTGTAAAGACATCTTTTTGTTCAGTTCTACATACTATTATTTAGTTCATCCGCTTAAATATAAGCGAAAGCGTCGGACGCTGTGCCCCTGGTTACGGGAAGATGCTCTCCCGCAATGCTTTTAAGATGTTTGAAAGTTGCCTATCTCAAGATTGAAGGTGCTCACGAAGAGGCGATGATCCCACACTATAACTTCCTAGTTACTATTTTGGTTTATTGTTCATTCTGAACAATACAACAATGTTTACGGTCAGGAAATTTTTTTACCCCCCCCCCCCCCCCCCGTCACCATAAAAATTTGACATTAACCGTTTCAAGGCGTGGAGATTCCAAACCTGCAATATCCGTCCGCCATCCAGGCCATGTTTTGCATTTATCAGAGCCTACAAAATTCGATACTTAAAACACTTGAGGAGTGTTAAAGTAACTACGCTAAACTGTTGTCTATTAATAATCATTTAGTGTAACTCAGAAAACGTTATGCGGAAGTACACTCTACCTTAAGCATTTGCGTTATGTATTCAGACAAAACTAAAAGAGGACCGAAACCTCTCTCTCTTCTAACTTTGTCTGGTCTCCCTCTACCTCGGGCTAGATTTACTGAACCAACGTCGGATTCTGGAAGCATTGGAGGCATCGAAATTCAATTCAGAGCTCTAAGAGCGTGACGTCGACGATGTGAGCTCTGATTTCAACTTCAACAAACTCGCGCATTTCCATTTCCCAGCAAGAGTGAGAAATCCCTTGACTTTTTTCTTCATAATCCTGTATCTAGGTAGGTGAATCTTCGAAACGACAAACATTTTCAGTTATAGTCAACGCTCAATATTTTTAGAATTGTGGTGTTTGAGTTAAAAACGTTGAAATAAAATATTTTTTGAGCGTAAACGAGTGTTTTCTTTGAACCTTATTTTACGATTGTCTGTCACTAGGATCATGATTTTTGATCAAGAGTAGAGATTCTATAGAATGGAATTACGATAGTCTCTTAGAATTTGGTGGACTGTGTATCTCATCTTCTCAAACAGTGTGCCAAAAACGATTAGTTTCCTATACCTAGTAGATTCTTATCCAGGGCAATGCAAAAGTCTGGCATTAGACGTAAAAGTACAGGACATTAATATGAGTGGAAGCTGGTTTAATCGTGAGTTTCCTTGATTTATAATGAGGAAAATTGGGGCTACAGCTCGTAGGGAGTAGTAGCCAGCGAACTCCAATGATAACGTTTGGCAATTTTACTCAATCGTAACAGACACTTAGGGGGACTACAAAAATAGAGGTAACTGAAATTTCGAGGAAACTCGAGGTAAAAGATTGGAACTCGTGATCATGTAATTTTGGCCTGAGTTAGACCGCGCGCAAACATCAAATATCTGGTGCGTTGCAACACACGACTTTCCTCAGCTCTACAACAATTCACTTTGTACATGGCTAATTCGATTTAATCAATTCATTTATCCTCAGTTAATTTGAACTTGGTCAAAACCACTTCACAGCAGCAGGAAGCTGTAGCGCCTACAGTTATGGAATTTATTGTGCTGCTCTTACTCATTGCAGAACAATTATTGAGCAATTGGTATACAGAAAGTTAATGAGGCTGTAAACACATATTTTTTGAAGAAGGACAGTAATCACTTTGGCAGAGTTATGGGGTAAAAACGTTTAGAACTGGCAGTAAGCGAAACGGCGGTAGTTGAAATTCAGGAATTTCTGGAGTGAGCCCCATGTATCTCGAGCGTTTTTAAACACTCACCCTATAGGTATTGGATTGGACTATAACACTACTTTTTTTTAATCATTCTAGTAACATTCCAGCGGAGTTTAAAAGGAAAAAACCGCGGCAAATACGCTTTTCGTCAAAAATTTTGATAATTTATTGTGCTGCTCTCGTCATTTTCCCAAAAATGGGAATTTTGTGGTATAATTATCTTATTAAGAGCTATCTATATAAAAAATTTAATCAAAATCGTTAGAGCCGTTTTTGAAAAAAAAAATTTGGTGTTTTGATCACTATGATAACTATAGTTAACTTTCGGTGGATTTTGCCCATACCCTTATATTTGCGTCCCATGGTAACCCGTAGGCTAGACATCAAGTTTCCGCTGATTTGGTACGGTTGTTTTCTCTAAAAACCGCGCTAAAATCGATTTCGTCGAAAATTTTGATAATTTATTGTGCTGCTCTCGTCATTTTCCCATAAATGGGAATTTTATGGTATAGTTGCCATATTGGGAGCTATCAATATAAAAAATTTAATCAAAATCGTTAGCGCCGTTTTTGAGAAAAAAAATATTTGGTGTTTTGATCACTATGATAACTATAGTTAACTTTCAGAGAATTTTGTTCATACCCTTATTTTGGCGTCCCATGATGACCTGCGGGCGAGATATGAAGTTTGAGCTGATTTGGTTCGGTGGTTTTCTCTAAAAATCGTTCACAGACACACATACACACACACACAGACCATTTTCCCAAATAGTGTTTTTCGGACTCAGGCGGGTCTGAAACGTAAAGATCTGAAGAAAACTCAAAATTTTTTTTTCAGCCGATTACATAACTTTCCTTTCTACTTCGTAGAGCCAAGGAATAACACTAATCACTTCGTAACAAATGGTGTCAGAATCTTTGATCAGATTTTCCGAGGATTTGCTAAAACTCTCAAAGATCCGTTCATTGACGTCGTCCGCTTCTGGAGCATTTGCTAACGAGTGGGGGGGGGGGGGAGATGTATCACCTGACTCTGATTGCAGGCACCTCAATGATCGCAGTTCGGTGGTCAAAGAGCTACACATCAGTCACTACAAGTCAAAACATTCAGGTTTGCCTCAGATTACAACTCAAGTACAGTTAGGGGCCCGGGATTGGGGGGGGGGGGTTGATTATCTGGTAGTGGTATCGGGGTTTGCAGAGGAATAGTTTTATTAACGTGCCTTGTCGGGAATATAAATTAGTTTAAGGTTCTGTTACGGTATACAGTGAGCCTTTTCAGTAAAATCAATTACTGATCAAACACGATAATTTAACCGGGGCTTACTTATAAGTTAAATGGACTCCTCAGGTCTGACTACGAACCTTATTAAGCGCTAACAACACGATTTGACACGATTCATACTCCGGGCTGTCTGTTCCCAGTTTGGTCATGATAGCGTCAATGAGAAGCGGTAGTCGGGTTATTCGTTGCATTGGCAGCAAGAGGAACGAAGATAAAGACAACGAATGACAAGCAGGAGACGATTCCAGAGCGCTTAGCTTTTCAAAAAATACTGGGTTTTTCCTGCAACAACGAAAGCAATAAAAATCGTTAGGCGTACTAGGTGTAAAAGAGGATAATTATGACATAGTTGATAATACTGGCTAAAACGAACGTTTTGAAGACGTTTCCTCAGATCTCTTTCTGGTAAGAAACAAATTGTCCACCTTGTTAGAGTATTACTATGAGAGCAATCACTAATAGCTCGACTTCGTTGTTTCTTTCGTCGTCCTAGTGCTTCACCTGCCAGGAGTACAATGGAAAAGGTGCGAAGAAGAAGGTGACCAGCTTAATTCGAAAGAGCAGGTTGGAAGATTTTCTAGGAGTTGAACGTAGACACCCAACGTACGTGAAAATTGAAACAGTATGGGAATCCTCGTCAAAGGGCCGTGCCACGTATGAATTTTTCTCCGACATCCAAGAGCGTCTTAGGAGTGAGTTAAGTGAGTTAAGCCAGACTGGTGAAGTTGGTCCCTTAGGAAACATGGCGATTTTATTGCTCCAGTTTCACTATTTTTCCCTCAACGACTTTCCGTCCTGCACGCCTCGTGCCTCCAAGAAACGACATGATGCTTCACTTAGTTCCTAGAACAGTGAGCGATGGTTGTTGTGGAAGCAATTAAACCTTTCATCTCGTCACTTGGTGAGTGACTTTTGCCAAATATGCGATTCCCCACGGACAACATCTATCCCCTGAGAGAATGACAGCCTGAGTGAACGACGACTGTTTTGCTTCACAGCCTGAAAAGTGTGACCTCCACCTTTTTCAGGTGGTTGTACCAAAATAAAGAAAAACCCGCGCAGAAAACCATTAAAGCGGCTGCTGGCCAATCAGAACGTAGGGAAAGGGAGTGGAAATTAAAAAAAAACGGAGATAGGACGACCCGATGTAAATGCGACAAAACAGTCCCAAGGCTGAGGCTAGGTGGATACACTGCCAACTGCATACAGTCGTAAGTCCTTCATTAAAAATCACTTTGAAGGGGAGAGACATCTGAAGAACATCTAGAAGCAGACCTTTATAAAACCTTCGTCTGATGATTGACATTCAATGCCCCCAGCTACTTCACTCCCGTTCTAAAGATGTAATTTTCGTTCATCCAGCTCTCAAAAAATTGTTCACACGTTTGTCAGAAATTACGAAACGAGATAATCATTGCAATCGTGAGGTGTCAAAACAATCTGGAAGAGACGACAATAAATAAAAGAGTCCAGACGTTCCAGCGATAACAGGTTGTCCCAATCTTGCTTAGTGAAGACCTACTTAGGACAACTCCTATTTTCACTGCAGTAGAGCGTGACATGACATCGGCCAGTGCTGATACAAGTAGAAGAGACGACAGCACATCAATGCTTGGAATTAGCTATCACGGATGGTCGTTTATTAGTAAAGAGTGTTGCGTTGCGTCATTACACTGTCCTCGTTTCTAACCGGTCATCTCATTACTGCGTTCACGAGTCCTGAATTTTCTTGGAGATAAAATTGAGTAAGATCTGTTGTGGCAGGGGGAACATTCACAAGGGGCAGCAAGGAGACCTTGGAGGAGCTACTGACAGCTCACTTCCCAGGGTCTCAAAGCCTGCGGTGGGGAGATAGCCACCACCATCAGCTGAGCGCCGATGGTGGTACCTGTCATGGGCAATCAAGGAACCCACTGCTAGCTGCAGCCTCCAGAGAAATGTTCACACTTAATAAGGTTAAATGGGCTATTGGTTCATTTAAACCTTACAAGGCGCCAGGTGCGATGGGATCTTCCTGCAGCCATGTTGCAGCATGGTAGGGAGGTTCTGGGTCCGATACTGGTGAGGCTCTTCAGGGCGAGCTATGTCCCTTGGGTACATACCCACTATGTGGAGGAAGGTGAAGGTGGTCTTTATACCAAAGCCGGGTGGCTCCTCGGCCCTGGCTAAGGGCTACCGCCCCATCAGTCTCATGTCCTTCGTGTTGAAAACAATGGAGAAGATAGTGTGCCTATCAATAAAGGAGAACTATCTAACTCAGAACCCCATTCGGAGTTCCCAGCATGCCTATCAGAGGGGAGATCCACTGAGACTGCTCTGAACGAACTGGCAACAGTGCTGGAGGATACTCTGAGATCCGAGAGATTGGCGCTGTGCTGCTTTCTGGATATTGGGGGCTTTCGACAATACGTCAGATGCCTCAATTACGCGCTGCGCTGGTAGGAAGGGTGTAGATCCTTACCTAATCTCTTGGACCAACGAGATGCTGAGTAGCAGGGTGGTCTTCGGAGTTGGGGGAGACACTCTCTGTAGTGCCCACCAGGGATGCCCGCAGGGGGGTGCTCTCCTCTCCTCTGGTTACTGGTAGCTGATACCCTTCTCGAGCTGCTGGAGGAGGAGGGCTACAAGGTGATAGGATACGCGATGACCTGGTAATTATAGTCAGGGGGTAAATTCGCGAATGTAATCCAGTGAATGCATGCAGCATGCACTGAATACCTTACAGACATGGTGCAATGGGCAGGGACTGTTTGTCAATCCAGACAAAACGAGCCTGATCCCATTCACCAGAAGGCGCAGCCTTACGCCAGTGCGAACTCAGGCTGAGTGGCAAGGTGGTGAAGATCCAGCATGAGATCAAGTACTTGGAGTCTTTCTTGATGGAAAGCTCTCTTGGGCCACACACGTGAAAAAAAAGCCTTACAGCGGGCGTCGGTGGTGATGTGGGCAGCTCAAAGAATGGTGGGGAAGACATGGGGCTGAGGCCTGGGATGATCCGGTGGTTGTACACTGCGTTGTTAGGCCTGTAGTCACCTATGGAGCCCTGGTCTGGTGGACTAGGTGGAAAACAAAACAGTGCAGTTGCAGCTAAATAAACTGCAGCGTAGGGCGTGTCTAGCCATTACAGGCTGTATGACAACATGCCCTACGGTTGCACTGAGGTCTTGTTAGATTTAGCTCCACTCCACATACATGTTAAAAGGATGGCGTTCTTCCAGGCTGTGCGTATGTTGGAGTTGGGTTTGATCATGCGGGGGAGGAGAAGTTCCCGTCACTTGATCCTTGACAAGGTGAAGGTGGGGGTGCCCGAACTGCATGTGTTAGACTCAATGTTCGCGAGGTTTAACTTCATGCTACACTTTCAGATACTCATTCATCAGCGATCCAGGTGGGAAGGGAGCTCCTGCTTTCGAAGCTGGGGCCCTGGTACACTACACTGACGGCTCGGTGCAGGGTGGCCTTGCAGTGGCAGGCATCTTTGGGCCGAGGATCAGAGCAGCGATCCCATTGGGGTCGCTGGCCACGGTGTTCCAGACAGAGGTGGCTGCGGTGACAGTCTGTGTGCAGCGGCTGCTGCAGAGGGGACTGAAGCGGCAGAGAATCTACATCATGGTGGACAGTCAGGCCACTCTCAAGGCCTTAGCCTCATACTGTCTTACATCGCGGCAGGTGTGGGAGTGTCTGACTGGACTGAAGGCCCTGGCAAAGGACAACAGTGTAACACTGTGTTGGGTGCCAGGGCATCAGGGTATAGAAGGAAATGAACGGGCTGAGGTTGGCTAAGAAGGGATCAGAGCGGATCCCTATTGGCCCTGAGCCCTTTGCTGGGACTACCAGGAGAGGTTGGCAAATGGGAGGACAGGTGCAGGGCTGCTCATTGGCAGGGGCTTCCCGGCCTTAGACAGTCAAAACTCTTCATCTGGCTCTCCAGAGAGAGGTACAAGGAGGTGCTTGCACTGGGGAGGAAGGATATGAGGATCATATGTGGCCTGTTCACAGGTCACTGTCCGCTGAGGTAACACCTTGCAAATATTGGCAAGTCGAGGTACAGGTATGCAGGTTCTGCGAGGTAGGGCTAGAGACGGCAGAGCACGTATAGCGTATGCGATGGACTCATGCATCGCGCCGTTCTGTGTTTGGGAGGCCCTTTCTCCAGCCCGAAGAGGTGACAAATGCAGAACTTGCCGATATCCTCCGCTATGTGCGGGGGTGGTGGGGGCGCATAGGTGACGTCACACCAAGTGAGACCAGTGCCGTGGGGCCTGGGGGTGGTGCAGGTGGGCCATGATCCGAGTATCATGGACGCCCTTACAATAGGCCCGTTTGTGGCTGCAGTGAGGGTATTGCCTGCATCCACCGTTTCAAAGGAAAAAAAAAAAAAAAAAAAGATCTGTTGTGTCGATTTACTTACTTCAAACGCTTCAAGGTCCTTTCTATGGCCACTTGATGACTGCAATATCTCACATAAGCTGAAAACTTGGATTTCGCAACATCCAAAATGACATCACAGATTCCATCTAATAGTATGGAGTCTTGCCAACATTTTTCCAATCCAGCCAGCAACGCTTCAGAACATTTCCTCACTGCAAACGACACAAACGTACATATGAAATAGAGCAGGTAAGGTGACAGCTTTGATATTTACCTTCGATGTAAATTTTATTTAAGAAAGGCCAAGCTATCATACAAAAATCTATGTAGGCAGAATGTTGTATATTGAACAACTGCTTCATTTGAATTGAGATAAAAATGGTTCAAATTAATTGTACCACCTGACCCGTCGTAGCAATCCCAGTAATAGTAGACTAGTGGTAAAGATGAAGATCCATATTGCAAGGACACTCGGGGTATAAAATCAGAGCTCAGGATCACTGTAATTTTTGACTGAGTCAGCAGTTCATCAATACTTCCAAACCCAAGCTGGATGTAGGATTGCATGAGTAACATGAGATATGTCCATCAACGTGATGTGAGTGCCTGTATCCAGTAAGCGTGATCACCTCTTGGACTAAACATGTCCTTGCAAAAAAAGGGGAATCGATGCTACTGTACAAATGGAAGTACAGGACTCAGCACTGGTAGGTGGTGATGACAGCAACGGACGGTCCTAAGTTATGTACCAGTACATCGAGAGAGATAAGAAGGAAGTTGAAGTATGACAGTCCTTGTTGGGGATTTAATTCTGAATCGAGGATGCTCCATCCAGTAGTCGCACTCGTGTGTCCTGTGGTCAATGACCCGCCACAGAGTGCACGAATGACGCTTGAAACCCCGATTTCAAGGGCTTGGTAGAATTGCGTGGTGGAGGGCAGCTTTTAGGTTGTCAAGGATCTGGAATTTGGCCTGATTACACTGAAGAAACAGTGCTGGTTCATTTTGCACACGTGAAATTGCTGCCTGAATTGGAATCAGCTCTGGACGACAGGTATCGCTCATTTCTTTAAGAGTTTTAAGGTTCCTAATCTGTACAGGCCATGTTTCAGCTGGCCATGGTGTAGGGATGATGAGAATGGGTGTACGAGATAGGGTTGGTGAGTAGTAAGGAAAAAAACTAGAGGTTGTTTGGAGGGAACTAAGAAAGCCTTCCCTGTCCACACATACATTCTCCGTTTCCATCCTCCGAGGAAGCAGCTGGCCCATCTATAACCCATAATACAAGAAGTGTTCCTAGTGTCTGGAAGATCTCATTTCTCTTCTTAGCACATTTCGTCTATTTACTACCAACACATCTTCCTTTTCATCTCATTTATTTTCCACCAGAACCTTCAATTTCGACCACTTTGGAGCACTACAGTCACAAGTCAGGTGTTGCATAATGATAACTTTGGAGTACTCCAAAATGAGCCCCAAAAGTATACGTGTTGACGAAGCCACAATGTCATTAAGCAAAGATAAATATGAATGTTCAAGTCACATCTCAGTCAGAGCTTTGAAATTATTTACAACGGTTTAGTAGAACATACACACACTATACCTGGATTGACGTTCCCAAACAGAGTTTTATAGTCTACTTTGGGAATGACAGATTCATCCTTGAAAGTCGGGGAGTTTGTGAAAACCTTTTCTAGGACTGTTAAGGATTTATAATATGAAGCCTCAGAAGTTATGAGCTCGAATTTCGCTTCTTGAAGCCGTTTGTGATTGACAGTCAGTGACTCTGGAAAATAGAAAGAGAGTTAAGAAAATACTTGTGTTGTCAATTACGTAGTCAGAGGAGTAAGGTTATATCTACTGTAGAACGTTTTACTTTCGCACATCTTAATTGCCTTCAACATCTGCGTCGCAGTCTTTGTCGATCCGAAGGAAAAAGTACTTGGAAGGAGACATTTATCCCCAGAGGGACTTTTGCGATTTATTAACGTCATCATCTCGCTCAGTTTGAGCGAGAGCAAGTTGAGCTCCCGACACTTACTTCTTATTGTTAATTTTACGATTACGTTTGATTTTTACTTTCCGCTACCCGAAGGGAAGGAAAGTATAGTAATCGGCCCAAAAAAAAAATTTGGGTTTTCTTCAGATCTTTACGTTTTGAGGCCTACTGAGTCTAAAAAACCTAATTTCGTCGCGTGGTCCGTGTGTGTGTATGTGTGTGTGTGTATGTGTGTGTGTGTATGTGTGTGTGTATGTGTATGTGTGTGTGTGTGTCTGTAGTTCGATTTGCGGGAGAACGGCTCATCCGATTGAGCTGGTTCTTTTTTTGTTTTGTTCGTTATTTTTCGTAGACACCAAAATAAGGTTATGGACGATTTCGGCCGATGGGAAGGGGGGGGGGGGACGGAAATGTACCAAAAACTAGGGTTTTTCGCATTTTTCTCGAAAACGGCTCTAACGATTTTGATTAAACTTTCAAATTATCTTCTCCTACTCAATACCTAACTTTTCTTCTCCATACATATTTCCATGAAAATACGGTGAACGGAGATATAGGCCTATGAAGGAAAAACAGGTTTTTTACGCTTTTTGGCAAAACGACTTCAGCGATTTTTACCAAACTCACAGGGTGTTTTCAAATAGTTAATACCTACATATTGTTCTCAATAAATGTTCTTGTGACGGTTCATTGAACAGAGATAAAAATTAAAATGTGTCAAAAATAACGTTTTTTCGAACATTTTCGTAAATTCCAGGGTAACTTTTTCACCAGATGTGATAAATCCTAATGAAATGTCTTTTGGTTACCCATACCAACATTTCGTTCTCCATAATTATTTCTGTATATATATGTTGAACGGAGATATAAGCCAAGTTAACTGAGAAAAGGAGATTCGTCGAACATTAATTGATCGGTATTTCAATTTTCTCAAAAACGGCTCTAACGATTTCGATCAAACTTTCGGAGTACTCTCAGCTAACTAGTCCCTACATTTTGTTCTCTATAAATGTTCCTGTAAAAATGCGTTGAACGAAGATATAGCGCCCGCCTGTGTAGGTGGTGTTCGAAATTACGGGGGTGGCGGAAAGTTGTGTGTTGCTACGCACCAGATATTTATTTTTCATTGAGCCCATTTTGTGTCGTTAACAATTAGGTTTGAGAGACCCTCATTCATTTATTAGGCTCCCTTTTTAAAGAGTCCGTGCCTGGTTGGCTGTCCGCCCGAAGGAATTTTCATTCGGAAAATTGGGGGAAAAAAAAAGATCGTCCCCGACCACTACATTATTGGCTTAAAAGCAAACGGGTTCGAGCCTCTAAATGATTGAGTTTTACACACGTCCTTGTTTGAACACTACCTAGCGATTATATCGTCTCCAATTAATAAGTGTTTGAAGGCGGTAAATCAAATCAGAGCCATTTTCAAGTTTTTGAAGTACGGAGTTAGGCAATCGAAGGTCGTCACCTAATGTTTCGTTTTACATACGACCCATTCGGAGATTAGTCATGTGTTAACCCCCAAGGGGATGTCAATCCTCCCAGCCAGGCACCCAACCTAACTGGCCACCGATCCCAACGTATTTTCAGCTACCTGCCTTGGGCATGTCTTGCAATCCTGACTCAAGACCTTGATTCCGTCTCTTAGTACCCTTCCAGGCACCTTCAGGAACAGCCGCCTCCGGCGTATATATATAGTACAGTTAAAATATTTAATTATTAAGTATTATTTGGGTTCTAAATATTTGGAGTAATTTTCAATACATTTATTAATATTATTGCTCATTACTTGACTAGCAGAATGTATTTTAATTTTTTTGTTTAATTTCTAGACTAAATGGTAAATGGTGGCTGGTTTGGCCTAACTGAAAGTGCACGTTCTTAGCTCCAAGGCTTTGATCGGCATCGAGTTTAATATATAAATGATAACAAGAATTTATATTAAATAATTATCTTAGCAACATTCCATGGTATTGGGCATTTTATGGTATTAAAGCGATGAAATGGCATTTTTCACTTCAGGCCTATAGCCAGGACATGTAAGATTAGGGCCAGATTGAATGTGTTGAAGGCAAGGGGTTTGTGAGATTCTGGAGTGGAATTGTACCTGACTGCATAACAGCACAATGAGGAAGTATTTACAATACTCCAGATACTCCTTACATCTTGTGACGTGAAATAATCCCGTGGCTTCGGCTACAGATCGAGGATTGTGAGCATCAGGGGAAGGCCCAGTTTTCTCACCTTCGGCCTTAGGTTGCTCTTAGTGCTGTTGGCAGCTGACTCATCTCACCTGCCACTGCGAGCGATTTGCTAAGGCTCGATTTTGGTTTATTATTCATTCTGAATAATAACCCTATGTTTTCGGAGACGAAAAATTTTTTACAACCCCCCCTCAAAATTTGATACTTTACGTTTCAAGACATGGAGATTCCAAATTTGCAATGTCCATCCGCCGTCCCCCGTCAAGGCTGTTTTGTGCCTTTAACGTGGTCTAAAAAATTCGTTCTTTTGCACAAAAATCCCATTTGGTATCTAGTTGTGCCCGCCATCTCGGCAATCCGATCGAACGAAGCCCATGATTGTTATGGGCAAAAAACGGTTAAAAAAATTAACGAAACGCAGTACAACGGGGGAACTACAGCGGAAGTCAACGTTTCGTCGTTTGTACTCCCTCCCTCCCCGCCCGTCTCATTTAAAAACCACCTGCGCTCGCTCGCCCCCCAACGACGCCGCCACTCAACTCCCATTTCGACTCACAATGGGTTCGCTCGAAGCGCCCCCGTTCCAATTTCTCCGACCTGACGGGGCAAAATCATCAGACGTTTTGTTTCCGTAGTTCCATTGTAGTCAGGTCATGTTTCGTATGGTTTACTAGTATTCGATGCTGAATCGAATGGGATGGGGGAGCAGTAATGCTTGGTCAAGCTGTTCATGAGAATAATAAACCATTGTGTAATAATTTGCAGGATTTTTTTCTTCTGTTGCCTTCAACAACCAACTGCCCCAACCTACCATGTCTTCTCTCGTCCACTAGCTGCATTCCATCTTTCCTGAGAAAACCACAAATATCCAGACTCCCGAACTGGTATGTAAATCAGTTTTTCGTTACATTTTAATTTGAAGACCAGGGAGAAGACCAGTTCCGCCGTTCTCCCCATTTCACTTTTCGTTTCGGAAGTTTTACTTAATTTTTTCCCCTCGTTTTTTAATGAGGTCATAGGGTACGTACTAGTTTTCTTGATTTGGTTTTGTAGAGCTGCAGTAATTTATTTGTGTCAAATCTTATTTCGAGCCGGGGTTAATTAATATAATTTTTATTGTTTGAAGTTTCCTATTAATTTTCTAAGTATATTTCCGTGGATTCATGCCCAGCATTTGAGTTAGCAACGTCCCAGGCTCAATCTCAGCTTGAACAAGAAAAAACGAACGTCGAAGGTAACGTGAACTAAAAGGAAGGGGTGGGGGTTAATCGTGGCACTGCTAGTGATCCGTTAAAAAAAAACTCAAATTTAAATACGTTGATCCAATTCTGCTCTTAAACACTTACCCAGGATACCCGAATTGATGACTTGAGGAACTTGACACCAGAGCGTTCTGTGTAAAGATTCGTGGTTGACTAGATCAAGGGCTGAAGGGCGCACATTTTCATTTCCTCCATTCTCAATACTGACGTTGCTCGGTGAATACGTTTCATGACCTGATGACTCGGAATTTGTACCGATTTCTTCGTAGCCAATGTCGGAGTTGTTTTCACTTTGTTCCAACTTGAAAACGAATGAACATTAATGATTTTCAGAATAATAATCATAATAAAATCATAACAGTAGAAGTTGTTATGGTAAACTGTTATTTTTTACAACTGTGCGGTAAAAAAATATCCCACCTATTGTCTGGGTTTCTGTTCACTTCTACCCATAGATCCCAAGAAACTGATGGTTGATCGCAAGATGCTTCTCATATGTCTCCTTCTCATCTCTGGGAAACACAAGGCATCCATTAGACCTCCAGTTCCTCCTCTGGCTACAGGAAACGCGTATGAAACCCCGTAGATCCACCACCGTCAATCTCATGCATGTACCTAGTACACATTCGGCTGACTTCACTTCTCCCAGGCAGAATCTGCAGGTCTGTACCTATGACTTCCCAATATTGGCTGAGTTGTACTGTTTGGACCACAGAGGAGTTTTTATCTTTTCGACAACCAATGAAGACGAAGTGTTTTTATTTCATTTTCTATGTCCATTCCGAAACCTCTTCCACCTACTTCATTGCTTTTTGGCTTAAGCTGTTCTTAGTATTCATCAAAATAAATTACTTTGATAAAATCTTTCAAGGCAGCCCTATGTCTTTTACTCCAGCCACATATAGCATTACACAGGTTCGAAGAGGAAGTCAAAATCGTTTTTCAACTTTTTACGATCGTGTGGTGTAAAATAAAAACAACTCTTTCCACAATATTCGCGTTACATGGTGACAGGCCACATACAATTCGTACATTCTCCCCCATCACATTGCGGACCCCCCTCAGTCGCTTCCAGGGGAATCAGATGCAGCTCATAGAATAGCTAATGTCTGGTTTGGGCTAGACAAATCCCACCAATGCGCCTTCCCCTCACCCGTTGTTGTTCGTTTGTCAAACTCCTCACATCGATAGTTCCACAAACAGTTCAGGCGCCGTAGGTATCTTCTCCAATATGTTGGTCCCTACTTTCCTTGATGTCTTGGAACTCAACACGATCTATTTTGCTCAAGGCAGAGGATTGTTTGAGAATGAGTACTGAGAAGTCTTAAACTGAAGACTTGATATGAGAATAGCGGCAAGGTTAATCTCCAGAAACGACTAACAAAATTTCTGTAAACGTCACATATCCACAACACCTTCTCTTTTGCTTATAGTTAAAGAAAACTAGGCAAACTTTAAAAGCGACAGTATCAACGACAAAAATTACCTCTGCAACACGCGCTGCGTAAAATTGGTACAAGGGTTCGTCAGCAAATTGCAAATCCAACCTGGAGTCGGGATCCGAATCTAAAAGAACGAAATTTTACAGACATTCAAAGCTTAAATTATTACATATCAAGTTATTGGTGCAGAAAGTGAAGGAAGCCATTAAAGCGAAAACTTATTTACAGATCCCTTCACCCAAATGCTGACGCTATTGTCATCCAGTGACGATAATAAATTGTTTGTGGGCGTGAACAATCAGGGGGGGGGGGGGTAAATGTATTCTCCAAGCTTCCGCCGTTAGGAGTCACTGACTTGAGAAAAGAACGTTTTGCGATCGAAAACAGAGATTATTCATCTGAAGAGATAAGAGAATGCAGGGGTTGCCATTGCGTCTCCTTGACCTGTCTTTTTGGACTTGGTTCTGCCAAGAAAGAGAAAATGAAAGAAATGGATTTTTTCGGTTCGCATATTATTGAGGTTCAAATGTGCTATGCGTAACACATATCACCAGATTTTCATTGCCTGTGGAGGGATTACTAGACAAACAGCCCTTTACGATCACTTATGGACACCTTCATAGATCTGTATCTTTATCAAAACCCTCAACACACACAGAGCGATTTATGATACTGTCAACTTGTTCTTTTTAATAAGAGTCGTGTTTACTGTTTAGTAAATTGGGTAAAAATTGTGAAAAATAATAGTTAGCGAAACGGGAGGCCTGTTTCTTTATTAAGACTGCTGCTTCTGAACATTCATAAGAGAGTTATATACGTTGCGATTTTGCTAGGATGAGAGGGCACAGGCATTCACTCAGGTTCCACCAAACCAGACCTAGGGAGGAATCGCAGGTTGTCATTAAGCCAATCTTCCAGAGGTTAGCTGTTGCCCATATGCAACCCAGGGGGAATCCGTACCATCCAGGAAGATTTAACTATTTACTTGGTCAGCAAGTTTCAAAGGAAGAGATCAACTGTGGCCACCTTTTCTTTTTTTTTTGCATAATCTTCTTCTCAAACTGGGCCAAACACTTATAAGCTTGCTTAGTAGCTGCCGAACCTTTCAGCTTTGGCTTCCCACAACTGCAGCTCACTGTTGTAGGAACTACAGAGAAGCAGCACATACTGGAGGTGCAAAATGTGTTGGACGGAAAGTCTTTGTGAGAAAAAAGGTAGAGCCACACATTGAAATTTTCATGTCCTGCAAGGAACTGGCTCGTCCAACAACCTTTTGACTCAACCACTTTTTCCTAAGACGTTCGCGGATGTTGGGATGTTGACGAGGATTACCATCTCACTTAATATTTATCTAACGCCCATCCTGCCACGCAAGTTTTGTTCCAGTGCAGAGGAATGACAGAGTTCAGTCCCAACTGGGGGAAGCTTCGTTTTCACCCTTCGTGCACTCAATTGCCAAGTCAAGCGACAACTGACCAGTGATAACTTAAGAGTGCTTCTGTGGATAATGTCCTTTAGGTTTTGGTGATTCACAGGAGTTTTTGATATAAAGGCATGATCGTCAGGTTATAAGTCAGGACTCATCAAACTGAGAGTAAGAAGCTTGATCGCTAGTTTCTACATACAGCTGCGAGGTGGCTTTCGATAGGAACTGTTGGCAATGTTTCTTACAATCGCTTTGTTCAAATGAAATTTAAGCATGCAATGAAGATGGAAAGGGAGTGATAGGATGTAGTCATAAACCCAGAATAGGAAGATGGGCAAAAGATTGGAAACCCATTATCGAGTAATTTCAGAGCTTCTGAGGGCAAGGGCTCCGCCTTGAAGAAACAGTGTGCAAGAACAAGCAAAATGGAAGGCAAAGTCAAGGGAGTTTTTGTAAAAGAATGGAACTGACCCGATTCCGAAGGGGCGTATCTGCTGTCAGTATTCAAATTAAAGTACCAGCTGCTGTTAGAGATTTGTCGTACAGTCGGTAAGTCGGGCAAAGGCTCGAGTAAATTGCGCTTCGTTTTACCTTTCAACAAAGAACTTCGAGGGTAAAGCGAGTCTACAAACTCGGAGAACAAGAGAACAATGAATAAGTCAACATTTAATGCTACTCGGTTTTATCTATAACTTGCCAGGGGCTAGGGGTCTGCCTTGACTTAACTCAATTGTAAGTTAACGGAAATGCAAAGGTGGTGTTATTCAAATGCAGGTTACCTCCCAGTTGTTTAACCACACGAGAGCTGCACTTCAAATTAAGGGGTGACTACGCATGGCAAGTCCAAGGCCAAGACACTGCATTTTGCTGAGTAAATCCAAGGGTGGTCAACATTGGCCTAATGGCGGGCTAATGATTTGGAGCGAGTTAGTGAATAGAATCATGTTCTATTCTCTCAGCTGAGTGGGCACCCCACACTGATTCATCGGCTTGCATGCACATGTCTCCCCCACTTGGCTTTTTTTTTTTGATTAGCATTTTCTGTTTTGCAGCTTGCATGAAGGTGTTAGGAGCTATTCCATCCGGTAAACGCTCGAAATGCTGCAAAATGCATCCTCGTAAGGCCTTTGTCTTCAAATTCTAACACTGTCGTAGAGCTTCCTCCCTTGTCTATTCTCAACATCCAAGGTCTTATCCATATTTGTTTTGGCCATCATATTTCATTTTCAATCTCTTCAAGTATTACGGGTATAAGCATATTGACGTTGAAGAGTTGCTTCATTTTGGTTTATTATTCATTCTGAATAATAACCCTATGTTTTCGGTCACGAACAATTTTTTACATCCCCCCCCCCTCAAAATTTGATACTTTACGTTTCAAGACTTGGAGATTCCAAATTTGCAATGTCCGTTCGCCGTCCCCCGTCCGGGCTGTTTTGTGCCTTTAACATGGTCTAAAAAATTCGTTCTTTCGCACAAAAATCCGATTTGGTATCTAGTTGTGCCCCCCATCTCGGCAATCCGATCGGATGAAGCCCGTGGTTGTAATGGGCAAAAAATGGGTTAAAAAAATTAACAAAACGCAGTACAACGCGGGAACTACAGCGGAAGTCAACGTTTCGTCATTTGGAGTCCCTCCCTCCCTCCCGTCTCAATAAAAAACAACCCGCCTCGTCCTTGCTTCGCAACGCTGCCGGGCGGGCGGCTCAACTCCCCTTTCGCCTCGCAGCGGGTTCGCTCGAAGCGCCCCCGTTCCAATTTCCCCGACCCGGCGGAGCAAAATCATCAGACGTTTTGTTTCCGTAGTTCCATTGTAGCCAGGACATGTTTCGTATGGTTTACTAGTATTCGATGCTGAATCGAATGAGGTGGGGGAGCACTAATACTAGGTCAAGCTGTTCATGAGAATAATAAACCATTGTGTAATAATTTGCAGGGTTTTCGACTTGGGGTCACCTTGAAAATCGTCCACATAAGAACGCGGATCATTGACTGTCTTGCGCCAGCCCAGGCAGAAGTGTAATCACCTACTTGAAGTAGCTCGGCTGAGGTACTCAGCACGTGTAAATTACGTCTTAATTAAGTGTTCTGGTAAGTCAAAGAATTCCTTATTGAATGTAAGGCTGACAGGAATTAAAAATAACGAGAAACTGTGTAACTGGGGAGGGGGCATTTATCTAACAGAAAACCGTCCAAAATAGCCAAAGTAGGTTATTCTGCGTGAAAACTGTTTACCACCCCCACAACGAAAAGATCACTAGCTTCTGCTACTTTCTATCACTACTACGAAAGCATTGCGAGTTTCTCCATGATAAGTCACAAGTGTACATAGGAAATGCAACCTTAATGTTCCTTTGGTAACAATAAGCGTAGGCAACAGGCTCACAACTTCAGAGCGGCTAACTTGTTCAATGCTAGTTGTTGCTTTTCAACGTCTGGGGGCATAACTAGGATTAAACGTAACAAGTTGGATGAAAGTGACAATCTCCAGCTAAATGGATTGGACGATATTTCACTAGATGAAGCCAACCAAACCCCCGTCACACGATTGTAAGTTGTCAATAGCCCAAATTGACGTTGGTGAATCAAACTACTCAAAGAAGGTAAACGCCACGAAATTAACAATCTCCATTTTGGGCCTCACCCGCCTCGGAAGTCGTATTTTCGTAGAGCCCGACGTCCGAGTACCACTGGCTGCTGGAGTGCGACCTGCCGCTCGAACCGCTGTGATTGCTGTTCGTTTCGATGGCCGAGTGATTCGTTTGATTGGCAATGATTGAATGAGTGGTCGTCTGATTCGAGCCGAAAAGCCCAGACTCAACGTACAGAGTCGGGTCGTTGACTGATCTTTGAGCCGTTTTACTTTCCCCTGGAACAATTAGAATAAAATGTGCTTTTGACTACATTGCCTGAGTGATTTGTTGAAATAATATTGTAACCGACGATACTAAGAAGCTGCATGAAAAATGCTTCATTATGAAAAAATATATACACTAAGCTACAGTCACGCAGAAACCAGAACAAAACTTCAACGTCATGTGAAAAATTTCATTTCATTTGGTTTATAATTCATTCTAGATAATAACCTTATGTTTTCGTCCCTCAAAATTTGACACTTAACGTTTCAAGGCATCGGGATTCCACCGTACGGGCAGTTTTATGCGCTTGACGTTAATTTAAATATCTGGTGCGTTGGAACACACAACTTTCCTTAGCTCTACGTCAATCCACTTTGTACATGACTAATTCTATTTAATCAATTCATTTATCACTCAGTTCCTTTCAAGTTAGTCAAACAACGCTTTACGGCAGCAGGAAGCGGTAGTGCTTACAGTTCCAGATTTTATTGTGCTGCTCGTACTCGTTGCAGGACCATTATTGAGCAATTGGTACACAGATAATTAATGAGGCTGTAAACACAAATTTTTTGAAGAAGGATAGTAATTACTTTTGCAGAGTTATTGGGTAAGAATGTTTAGAACTGGTAATAAGCGAAACCGCAGTAGTTGAAATTCAGGAATTTCAGGAGTGACCCCCATGTATCTCATGAGCGTTTTTAAACGCTCACCCTTTAGGTATTGGATTGGACTACAATGCCAATTTTTTTTTTACATTCTACAAGAATTCCGGTGGAGTTTATAAGGAAAAAACTGCGCTAAAAACGCTTTGCGTCGAAAATTTTGATTATTTATTGTGCTGCTCTCGTCATTTTCCTACGAATGGGAATTTTATGGTATAATTGCCTTATTGAGAGCTATCAATATAAAAAATGTAATCAAAATCGTTAGAGCCGTTTTTGAGTAAAAAATTTGGTGTTTTGATCACTATAGTTAACTTTCGATGGATTTTGCCCATACCCTTAGTTTTGCGTCCCATGGTAACCTGTAGGCTAGACATCAAGTTTCAGCTGATTTGGTACGGTTGTTTTCTCTAAAAACCGCGCTAAAATCGATTTCGTTGAAAGTTTTGGTAATTTATTGTGCTGCTCTCGTCATTTTCCCACAAATGGGAATTTCATGGTATAATTGCCTTACTAAGAGCTATCAATATAAACAATTTAATCAAAATCGTTAGAGCCGTTTTTGAGAAAAAAAAAATTTGGTGTTTTGATCACTATGATAACTATAGTTAGCTTTCGGTGGATTTTGTTCAAACCCTTATTTTGGCGTTCCATGGTAGCCTGCGGGCGAAATGTCAAGTTTGACTGGATTTGGTACGATGGTTCTCTCTAAAAATCGTTCACAGACACACATACACACAGACCGTTTTCCCATATAGTGTTTTTCGGACTCAGGCGGGTCTGAAACGTAAAGATCTGAAGAGAACTCAAAATTTTTGTTTCAGCCGATTACATAACTTCCCTTTCTACTTCGTAGAGCCAAGGATAGTAAAAATGCATACTTTCACTCAAAATCCCATTTGCTATCTACTAGTGCCCCTGTGCTGAGTGAACTCTCAGACTATTTCTCTCTTCATTTAGTAAGAAGAATGCAAAAAGGGCTCAGAAGTTAATTCTTTTTCGACCTTCCAAGCTCAAATCAGTAATTCACTCATTGAGGGACATGGTGTTCAAGGATGGGGTACTCGGTTTCTACCCTGGGCAGCTGGAAGAGTTGAGGGCAAGTTTCTTCTTTTCAACTCTCAGGCTAAAATTTGGTTAGGACCTTTCATGAGGATGTCGCTTCAGGATGGCAAAGTCTATACCAGTTACTTACAGGTCTAACCATCGGTCGAGTGAGCTTCCAGGTTTTTTTTTATTATCCAAGGCACCAAAAGGCTCAAATTAGGAACTTGATCTTAGCGAGATCGTGATGGCTAGTTTATTCATAAACGATATTTCATTACTTTTCCTCAGAAGATTTAAAATACCAATTGTACTTGAGTAAAGTTTGTACTTTGCTGATCATATTTCGCGTCGAGAGCTTTGAGTGAACTCGTTGCTTTCGGTGCTCTACTTACGAGTAAGCTCAATTCTTCAAATTTGAAATGTAAATCCAAGTGATTGAATGCGGCGAAACAAGAATGTGATTCATTCCAATAGCGAAGGAATAAAGAAGAATTCCAGATCACTGAGGGCATCTTTTCAAATGGAACCCTATAACTCGATTCAAAATGACTTGGCTCTTCTTTTATGTTTTTCTCCCGGCCCACGCATCTTTGGTTGCGCCTACCGCCTACAAGGAGTGGCACCTTCCGAGGTCGCCCTCTGAGAACGAACAATTACCGCTCGACAGAACTCTTTCATTCCGTCAATTGGCCCCTCGGAATTGCGGTAATTGCCGTAATAAGGAACTACGTCTTGGGTGACGGGCTCTTGCGGAACTTATATAACTCAAATCTGAGGATCGCACGTCCATTAAAACCGCAATTAAAGTCAAGTGATATCAGAAGATGGCTCGTGATTTAGCAATACAGTTAATACCGCCTATGATATCTGCAGTTCATACAGCAATCCGTTTGTTATGGGCAAAAATGCTCGCTACGGACGAGTGTATTACGACGGACGTCCTTACAGCATAGTAGATGGTGGCTGGGCTGGCTTATTGGGCCTGTTAAAAGGGGTTCTTGCTATTCAGTTTGCAAAAAGAAGAAGAATGGAGGACAGGAAGAATCAGTCAATAGGCCACTGATCTAATCAGCTGCGTGGCAAATTTCCGCCTTCTACCAATTAATCCTTGTTTCATAAAACACGCATGTTATGTTATGATAACGTTTTCTTCTTAAATCTATCTATAAGAAGGTCTTTTGCAAAAAAGATCGGGTTATTATTAAAACAATTAACTTACCGTTGACTAGTGTAGGTGGTGGAGGAGGAGGAGGAGGTGGGGATGTAGGTCTTCCTGATGGCAGAGCCATGCTAGATCTTCTGCTGTCAATGACGCTCGTTCTCCGACTTTCGCTTCCAGAGTCTGTAGAATTGAGACTGGGTTTGTCAGAGCTGGGTGACGTTTGAGGCCGCAAAGGAGGGCTTTTTCCACGGGTCTCCTTATTGAACGGAGGAAGAACTAAAGGAAGAGATTGGAGGATCGGTGACTGGGTCGCGACTGAGGGTGGCACAGCTGGGGAAGGCGGTTGAGGAAGGTCGAGGGATGGTCGCTTCGACTCTTTGAAAGGCGGCAGAACGAAGGGAAGCGAAGGTTGACCGTTGGTTTGGGTTTGAGCGGCAGTGTCTGGTCGTGGAAGGTTAGGTTCAGGATCAACGTAGAACTTTGAAGTGCCCAATTTCGTCTTTCTTTTGAAGGACGGCCATCTTTTCTGATTTCCAGGTTCAACTCCTGCAGAGAACAATTCATCGAAACGTAGAGGATACATGAAGTACAAAACTGGTTTATTGCATTTCTGTATGGTACTTTAACAAGAAGGGTGCAGGAGGTGAGGCAATGAGGTTCCAGTTACCACCCCAGGCGTAGAGACAAGAACAGGGTTACCTTTTTCTTTGCGTTCTCATTTTACACATTTTCCAAAGAAATTAAGCTGTTACAACGGAAAATTTAGGGTGGGAGTTATCGAAAAACCTTTCAACCAAAATCCGTCGTCGAGCAATCTTTAACTAACCCCAGATTTTTCGGTTTCTGAGAAAGAGGTTGCAGTAATCGAACTGCACACGGCCGTCTTCCCGTTCCCATCGCAAAAGCCACACACACGGGCACGCTGCCCAGAAAACTCAACGTGTTATCGTGAGTAAAATTCCATCAACTTGAACGTTCGTGACTCTTAAGTTATCAACAAAGACGATATTATGAGACATTTGACTACTCCTACCTCACTTGAGATATCACGACCTGTACTAGACACCTCATTTCTGTATCTGCCTACTATTTGTTCGCATTCAGCTCGTATTTCTTCATGAAATCGATAAGGACTCGGGAATTTGATCGTACCATTGGGAAGCTGATTAAATTTGCAAGTTTTTCTGAAATTTGATAGCTTCTAGCGCGTTTGTTAGAAACGAAGTTAATTTTCAGAAACTTAACTTTTTTCTTCAATTTTCGATGTTTGAACTGCAATTGTGGTTTTTAGGAATTCGCTTTTAATTATGAATGTGCACTATTATATAGCGACGAAGTATAACGCAGAATCCCAAAATGTTGTGAAACGTTTTTAAAAATTTTAAAGTAGAGGAACGTGATTTTTTATGGCAAAAACCATGGCTTTAAAAAAAAACTTTAAAAAATCATATCTCGGACATGAATTGGGGTAGATTAGTGTGGTTGACGGCATTCCACTACACTTTCAGTTTAGTTGTACCCAAACGTGTTTTAAGACATCAAGTCATATTTTAGATTTAATACGATCGCACTCCACATATAAATGGGAGTGATATTTTGAGTGAAATTAAGCTTATACGCCTCTGGTGACAAAAACGTGCAATACGATCGTGGAAGTCATAGCTCTAGGACGTTAAAGAACGGGTACTAAACCCTCACCTCCTTCGCTGACGATCGTTTCGCTGACGGATATAGAAATTTTGCTCATTCGCCGCCTCAGTCGTTGGCTGAAGGACCAAGAGGTTTTCTTCACCTTCTTCCCCGCAGACATCATCAACCCGTATATCCCTTCACTTTCCCTCCCGGATCCGCTTTGTTGATTCTGTAACGGAACGCATTTGTAAGAACGTGGTTTGGAACATCAACGCGAAAAATTCTGAAATGGAAAACAAGAGTTTTACGATTTGTTTTGGATGTTGAGCGCATGCTCGGGCTCTTGCATCAGAGCAAAACCTCTATGACTTTCCACTGCTGAAACTCTCAAAGGATAGTAATTAATCCCGTTTAGTCAAACTCCTTTTCAATGACCAACTGACTGATTTTACACACTTTTTTTCTCAGCTTAAGAGTCCTGAATAAATACTAACGTGGTACCTCCAGCGAATATCGTTGCTTCTTCGATTTCAAAGCAATCATTTATTAAGTATGTTAAGAACGTGCTCAATATTTATCACTGAGCCAGACAATCTACTCTGGTGGTCTGATCAAATGCGGAAACCACTGGTATAAAGTAGTAATAAAATAGCGTGATATAATAAATATATCCTACAGTGACGTAACGTTAAGTGTTACTAAACTACTGGAGTTGCCGGATATTAGATCAGAAACCTAATAATTTGACCATCATTTTGGCCGCTCAACCGGAACCCGAATAGCATTCAATGTGAGTTGCAGCACTCATCAATCTCCTAGTCTCTCTCCAAACATTGACCTTATCCCCTCTCTCATCACATCAGAGGCTGCCGCTGCCGACTTTCAACTCTTCCAACCTGCTCCTTCACAAGCCAGTTGGTTCAAAACTTGAAGACGTCGACACCGGACGTGATGAGATCGCTTGAATAACACTTTTAGCCTCAGGCTGTCATGTAATCGTGTCCTCTGCCTCGTGAATACAAAGTTTCGTTATGGCAAATTTAAGTTTTTACGTTCAACGATAACCATCCGATGCAATATTCAGATGAAAATAAAATAATAAAGTCAGATTATTACTCCGCCGGCGAAAGCAATTTTGGACAATTGCAAAACAACTTTGTGCCTGAATAAACTGGGTAGACTTTTTGGAAGCTCTTGGGGTATCCTCGTATGAGTATTTTTAGATCTGTACGTGGGCAGTACTGACATAAGATGTGTAGTGGCAGTTCAATCATTGATACTCTGCACAATCTTGTGTAACATCTCGTGCTATAGGCTGCTGAGACGATATTGAGGCCGTCAACACAGTGGCGAAGAACGAGACGAGACCGATTGTTACGAGTTACCACGGGAATGAACGAAATAAGGCTCATCCTTGCATTACGAAGGGTTATGATAAGTGTCGTTTTCCCAAGAAGAGTTACTTAGTGAAGCGATACACTGTGGAATGGTGGAGATCCAATGCTACGCCATAGTGGCAGCAACGATGGTAGCAACCTGATGGAAAACGATAGCGGTTTGAAGCCAGCAGGGTACGAATGCCCGTTGCTAACTCCACCTTATTGTATTGTGTGGAGATATTAGCTTATTCCTGTGGTTCGATAAGAAGGCAGAGAAGGTGTCACGCGGAAGAAAGGACAACCTTAATCAATCTAAAAGTGAAGCTGTAGCGTTCGTTGTCCTCGACCTTAGCTCGTCACTAGAGACTGAAACAAGTCACTAATGTCCTAATCACGTTCTGAACGATCTAATACGATTCAATCAGTTAACACGTATTTGACGACTAAAAAGTTGATTGTGTGAATACTACAAGTCTGTCAAACTTACTGTAACGTAATCCGTAGGGGAAGTGGGGAGTGGGACGAGCTCAAAAGTGCCCGACTTGTCTCCAAATTCTGAATCCGACGAGTCCTCGAAATCATCCAAAATCGCCGAACCATCGTAGGTTGTTGACTCGTACACTTCGTCGTTCGCTTCCCCTGAGGTGCCAAAATATGATAATAGTTTTAAGAAAGGAAGTTCAAACGGTATATGATTCAACACACTAAATAGAATATTTGAACAGTGACATGACAATGGCAGTTAATTAACAAAAATTACATCAGAACACAATAAAAAATAACGTCAGTTCGCAATAAAAAACCTTCTCCTTTGAGATGAATGGTGACTTCTTGATCTTCATATTTTTCCCCGAAGTAAATGACGTCTCTGAGAGAAACGAGACCTTTAGTTGACTTCGGCTCTTCTTCGGTTGGGGGTCGACGGAATTCTGAGTCTGGGCCGGAGATGCACACTTTACTCGGCGAACTGATTGCAACTGCATGTAACAATACAAATTAAGATGAGAGAGTTAGACAATGCAATTAGGAAGCCCTGATTTCGACCAGCCGTTGGAATGTTGGTAGGAACCTGACAACTTGGTGTTCTACGTGAAAACTGGTATCGCTCAATGTTTCGAAAATTATCGCGATGCCCCTACTTATGTCACAACGCCTTGACCAATCAGTACAGAGACAATGGCCATTTTTAGGATTTTTTTTGGGAAGGTTTGTATTTACTGTGTAGTTGTGTTTGAAATCCGGAATTTCTATAATTACTCCTAATCATCTGATTATTAAACTCGTTGTACTACTAACTTAACTTTTGTGAGCGGACTCCATAAACCTCATCAAGAAAAAAACTGCACTAAAATGTGTAGGTATTTTCGATAGTTTATTGCGCTGCTCTCTCCTCACTTTTTCGCTGATCTGAAGCGGTACACTTTTCTCAACACCATGTGCGATTGACATAAAAACTGTCTCCTAAGGTTCAAGAATTTATTGAGCTGCTCCTACTTACGCCATAGTCAACGCTTGATAATCAATACGTAGATCAATACGTGCGAGTGTCAACATAATTTTTCTAAGATCGATTTGCATTTATCGCTTTGAAATTATCGGCAAGAACCGAGGGAAATGGTAGTAAGCGCAACGGCGTCGGAATTTCTGAAGTCCTCTTGATTTTCCTGAGAACGCTGCAATTATATGAGCGGGACTTAAATGCAACACTTTATTAATTTCGAAATTTTAAAAATCCTCTCGTAATTTTTCAACCGATGAAAATGTTCGCTACTACTGAGTCATTTGGAACTGTTCACAAAAAAAAATTATTTTTTATTTTACCACCATGATAACTGTAGTTAGTGTTTGATGCAAAGCGCCGAATCAGTACGAATCTTTTGACCAGACTTCCCCAGTCATTGTCTCCTTCCAATACTCGCCCCTCGTAACTGTAGAAATTCCACCGCCGTGGTTGTGGTAAGAGCTAGCGGATTTCCCTATATGAAGTGGGGTTTTTCCTTTCTTTATTTTCCCTCCCCCCAATTTCAGATTCCTCTTCACAAGAGACGACTCCTTCTAAAATTCATTCATTCAGCTACCAACTATACTCGTGTCCCTGTGCCCGGTTACAGCTTGCTCTCTCGTTCCTATAGTTTCCCCCCAATTCACGCATATTTCGGAGTCGTCCTTCTGTGCCGTCCTTTGGTACACGAACGCTACTCACTTCATTGCATTTAATACATTCCTCCTCTTGCTCATCGAGTTCTTTTATTTTCGATCTTCAACTCTCGCCCTCTCATGCGCCCAACAGTTAGGGAAAGGTTAAATTTGAGCCAATCTGGTCGTTATCTTTCCATCATGTTCACAAAAACAGACCTTTTTGAATGAATCACGCTTTACTATAGCACAAAACTTGTAATTGAAGAGTTGGTATATCTTAAGATTTGAAGACTTAGATGTACAAAGAAGAGAAGACTTGAACAGGATATGATTTGAGTATATAAGAGCGAACAAGGGAGGCTCTGAAGGCGTGAACTGGTTATATGGTGAGGAAAGGAGAAATCCGAATTAGATGCCGATGAGAGGTGAAACTAGTGTCCGTTTGGAGACGACTATATCGTGAGAGGTGTTAGATGACTGTGTGTTGGGAGCACTGTAGACTGTTGTGGAGAGGAATGTGAGAAGGGAGGGGGAAATGATATTTCGGAATGTCCAGACAAAGGAGAAATCCGTATAACTGAAGAGGTGGAATTTCTACTCGAAATGAAGTGCATGTAAAGGCCATTGCTCGCAGCGATTGGGAGTTTAGCAGATGATGGTCTAAGCAGCATAATTTCAGGAGTTGATTCTTTGAGAGGTAAAGATACTATGCCCTCTTGCCTCTATAAATGAGGATGGGTGAGGGGAGAACAAACGATACTCAAAAGGGCAGGACGTGTAGAATATATATTGCTGTTGCTATTGCGAAACTGGAGTAGTTATTGCCATAAAGCGTGCCTAAGGGGTAAGTTTTCGTTCACAGAAACTTCGGAACGTGAAGCACAAAACATAAAACTAAAAAAAATGAGCCGATTTCATCATAACAACTTTCCTTTGGCTGAGAAAAGTTGTGTGGTGGGTCACAGAAGATTCCATTATGGTCTCGCGTGGTGAGACTACCATCTTCATTTGTCAGACCTTACACACAGAGGGTATACAAAGAATTCTCTTCACGCCTTCTTTCTCTTAGTTACAACTATTGGCACCTCGTGTTTTGTACTCTCCCCGCGTTGCGTCAATATCCACGGAAGAGTTAATGCTCTGTGAGCATCTGGGTGACCCTCACAACTGCATAGACAGTTCGAAGAAGTTACGCGTTCCCTCCAAATATTTTGCAGCTCAGTCCTTCAGAAAGGATCCTCGATACAATTCGTACCTTGAATGTCATACCTCGCATCTTAAAGCAAGGATTCGTTTATCTCATACGAGCACCGAATCGAAATTCCCCATCGGGTTCTTATTAATCCCTAGAATCAGTTCCAATTGAACCAGCGGTTATTGTGCCATGAGTGGCAAACATGTAGAGAGCGGTTGTTATGCAACGCGAACGCGGTGTGTCTCCGCGAGGAACCCGCCCGTTAGGTTCGTCATCTGGTTGTTCCCCCTTTTAAGAATTTTTACGACACCTCAATAGAGTTACATAATGTTCCGTGGGTTGGGGACTTATTGGCTCAAAGAACGCTCTAGACACAGTTCCCTCGTTTCGAGTCGTGCCCTGCAACCGCTGATCTGTGGAAATGTTCGCAGTCGCGAGCCGAGGCTCATACGCCAACTCGTTGAAGGCGTATGTATTTTTCGGTGTATGTATTTTTCTTCGTGTTTTATTCCTTTCGGAACACTCTTGGGCATGATTTATCACATAACTGCTTCTCCAGTTTCGCAATAGCGACAGCGATATCTATTCTACGTGTCCTGCCTTTTCGAGTATCGTTTGTTCTCGCCTAACACATTAGTTGTAGTCATTATATATACATTCATTTTAACAAAAATAACTTTATGCAGTTGAAGAAACCCGAGTATCCCTTAATCAAAGTTAGAAGGGGTTATGGTTTACATCTGAACTTCGTAAGACAGAAATTATTAATAATCTCCGAACTATTAATTCAACGAATCTCGGCAATTGACGCTGACACGCCAATTTCCTTTCTGGGCATGGCAGTTAAACAGGCCAACTGCAATGAACGCCACCAACGAGTTTAACCTTCTGTAAGCTCATTCTGCAGGACGCGTAATTAGAAGATGGCACAGTAATTATATGCGACAGCTCAATTGGGAGATTTAGTGCAAAGACTGTTATAGTTTGCAAACGCATAGGTGAACGATGATGCATGCACAATTCTCATGTATAAGAAGGCCTTTGGTTACAGTCCCGTTGTCTGGGATAGCGAACTCACAGTCAATCGCAGGAAAATACGGGACCAATCCCGGAGGTCCTGTGAAGACCCAAAGCATATACTTAAAGCACTCAGAGTGATCACTGGCCAGTTACTCGTTGACTTGACCTTGTGCGCCATTGAGTGTGTGGTGGACAAGTGGAGAACCCCCGCTTTGGGGCGAATTCTGTAAAGATGTCTCCACTGAACGAAATACGCACCAGTTTTCCCCCACGTCCTTGAAAATGTTAGGAGAATGCGGGTTGAGCCAGACCAGTAGACGATCCAGTTCCACGACAGAGCGACTTCAATGCATCGCTGCACTTCTTTTCTCTCAAAGACCCTCCATCCCAAACCTCCCTGCGTTGACTGCTACTAAGCAAGATAAAAAGCGCTTCGCCCAGTTTCAAGGAAGTTTATCACAAGAGAACGTGGTCACAGTTGATTTCTCCCTTTGAAACTTGCCAGACAAATAAATGGTTAGATGGGGTGAACAACCAGATAAAGAGCTTCTCCAAGTGGTACGGATTCCCCAGGGTATCACATGGGCAACCACGATATATTGGCTCAAGAACAACCTTTCGTAGCTCCACAGGTCTGGGTTCTGAGGATGCTGGGTCAGTATCCGTGCTCCCGCATGTTAGCGTAACTACAACCTCCGTAACTTTCGACTGACTTAACTTAACTCTATTATGAGTGTTACGGAACAGTAATTTTGATAAGCCCTACACAGCCCTATGACGGTTAGCAGAAGATATCTCTCAATATCCCCCCCCCTTCTTGATGCCATTGGGAAAACTCACACCGCCGCCATAACTGGCCTGGAACACTGTGTGGGTCCTCCTAGTTCCATCCCTAGCTCCTGTGAAGTCCTCAATACGTCCCAACCTCCTCCGGCCGCAGCCGATGAACCCCTAAGCACTCTGAGAGGCACTGCAGCTAGCCCCTCACGGGTACACAGTGTATGCTCCGCTGAATCCGGCTACCCTCGCAGAATCTGCAATTCTGTACCTCTTACTTACCAATATTGGCCTTGTGCGGAGTGTACTTCCAGATATATTTTTTTGTAGAATTTTTATGATGCTCCATAATCCCAGACGTTGGTAAATTCCATAATTCAATCTAATACTAATCGCATCAGGACAAAGCGGCTCTCAGTGAGCGCGACAAAACCATTTTCAGGTGCGCTATAATAAGTCACTGATTGATTCGTCCGAAGATCAACCATTGTTGCTTCGCCTCACACCTGGGAGGCCGTTTCACGAGGGCAGACCCGTCATTTCGTTCCTCACTTTCCCATTTTGGGTAAACGGCCAACGATTTTGAATTGAATCGAAAACGCGTGTGAAACATGTTAGAGAAACGTACACGATTTACACTACTGCAATTGATACGCACGAATATTATCCCCTCTTCCGAGGCACTGTTGGTTTTTTTCTCTTTTCGAATCGTCCTGGAAACTATTCAGTTCAAGGGATGGGAAGCTCTGCCTTCAGAGACGAGAAGAAGATGTCCATTTGAAGGTGAGGAATCGACTAAGTGGAGTTCGATTGTACACGAGCGGCGATGCCTCACAATCGCCGTAATATTGAGAATCGTCGTGTGTGGACCGTGAGAAGTTCTCACGAAAGATCATTGTTGTAGATCGTTTTGAATCGCACCACGCTTCTTTTTTCCCCCCCTAACGCCCCGGCGTCTAGTACGTAGTTTGAAACGCGATGACTGAAAACACCGCGATGGAACGCTTTTCGCTGAAATTGAAGTTCGCAAATTCAAATCTGATCTTCGGATTTGTAGCTGTTCGATTCAACCGTCGAAATTATTGAATCCGCTACGTACATTTTTAGAAGAAACGACGGCTCCTCTAAAAAAATGTAGTTATCACATGGATGGGACGGTTTACTTCCTCACTCCTCATTACTGAATTTGGATTTAAAAGTTGGGAGTGTCAGGGGGTTTTTACCTACCCTGAACTTAGTAAAGCAGACTAGTTAGCTGAAGACGCTCTTTAATAATTTCTCATTCCAAAGTGAAATATCAGGTGCGAAGCAACACAACTTTCGGCCACCCCTCACAAATTCGAAACGTATAAATACATGAATGATCTATCATCGATTACAGAATATTGGTACCGACTAGTTGAAAGCATTGACCTAATTACAGCCGTTTTGGCAAAAAATTGAAAACACCTCTCTTCGCTCCGTTTATCACCGCACTCCGTATTTCGTCAGATATATTTTGGCGTACAACCGTTTAATTAGGATAAATAGAAGACGGTATTTTGAATATTCGATCAATATCGTTAGAGTTAATGAGAAAAGCGTTCATAACCTTATTTCCGTATATCCGAAAAATAACATTCAAAAGAACGGCATGACGAGTTCAATCGTCTTTGTATTTTCTTCTTTTCGGTCATATACTGGAATGCTCTTTTCCAAAAATCTGAGATTGACTGGTGTGGACGTCTGATTCAACTGACTTGAAATTGCTTTCGTATTATAAATGCATTTTCATAACCAACTATAGGGGATGAAAGTTCACAGCTTGTTCAGAATTGCAAAATGTGACAGGTTTCAGTATTTAACCACTCGCACTAGAGCATGAGGTGATGAGATGTAAAAAAGTATAATTTAATTTGAAATTGAATTGACGAACATAAACCAGTAACTCCGTTTCATAGTTGGCCTTTCCTGGAAATTTTCGAATGCGCCTTCCGACTATCAAGTCTCATAAACTATCTGGCAATGTTCACTCAACACTTCATGAAGGTCAAGACAGGAATAAGGCAAACATAATAAATTACGTCAACTTAAGAACAACCCGTTTCCATTTAACGGGTAAACGTTAATTTCATTTAAACCTAATGAAAAACAGGTTTTATTAGTCTCTGAAGTGATGAAAATCCCAGAAGAAAGTTGCTTGATGCGTCGCACCAAATAGATTCTTTTACACTATTTTTCCCAACAGCATTCATTATTTGAACGGTTTTATTTGATAGCATCGCGCTTTGGAAGACGTGGATGGGAAACTTCACTTTCTAATGCCTCAAGATTATGGCATCTTGCTTTGCACCTCTTCATATCGCTACAGTGAATCCTCTGTGTGAATAGTGGAAGCGAACGTGTGTGCATATGTCTCCGAAATGTGAGTGTAAACAACTATTTCAGCCTCAAAGTCATCGTCTTTATTGTGCAGTGAAGCAGAATTTTCACCGAAGTGTCGAAAGTTTTAAATGGGATTCGTTGTTCGAATCCTGCATGATTGCAAATGCAACACGTCAAATTTTAAAGAGTAGAGGAGTAACAGTTTTGGCTCAAGAGTCTGGCGGAAGAGCAGAACAGAAATACGAGAATATTCGAGTTCCGTCACTTGAGCCAGAGGAGCAGCGAAAATACTCTCAATAGTCTTCGGATTGAATGTAGCGACAGCTGCCTCACATATGGCGTCAACACGTTCGTGACTGCCGGACTTTCCGACGTGAAAAGAAACAAGAAGCTCTCGTCGACGACTTTTCGCGTGAGGAAGAGAATCCTGGAAATGAGGGCACCTGCCGCCGAAGAAAAGGCCCACGGAGGGCGCCATCACTCGCGTTTCTCTTGTTCCGCCAGAAAACATTACCAGCAACATCCTTCGACGATGGAGATAAGGTAAATACGACTGGCGTTGAGCGAAAGCTGCGGTAAAGAGCAGTTTGAAAACAACCGGAGTCCTAAGAATTCTACAGAATCCCACACGCTAATTAAGTACAAAGCTTCTTTCAGTTTGAATAAAAAAAAACCCTAAAGGACATCGGCCGTTGAATTCAGCATCGCTGTTATTAAATACACGAGTTGATATTTGATATCCTAAGAAGGCTTAGAATTTATATCCAGACGCACCGAGAAACCAAAATAGTGTCCCGCACTTAATCGGATTGGCCTGAGGTCTTCAGTGGAAAAGTTTGGGAACAATCTCAACTCAGCTTAGAATGAAGGCTTCTTGCCCCTTCGTCACAGTAGTTCTGGTTTCCAGATTCATGTCGACGGTGAGTGCATCTCTGCCGGGACTCGGCTATCGCAGCACTTAGGCGTCGGCAGACACGCTAGGAATGAGCCTCCGTAATCGTTAAAAGTTAACTTCATACCAATTGAGTAAAACACAAATTAGATTAGTCTTCCTGCAGTATAAAGTTTTAGCAATATGTTTTGATACATCAATAACATTTTCTCGCACGCTCCTAAAATTGTGGACTTGATGAGTCAGCAATTCAAAGTCGGAGAATCAACTCGTAATCCGATTTCGGAGCGGATTTCAAAGCAGGTACTGGAGAAGCTGGAGAGTCACTTTCGGAATCGAACGCTGCACATAACGAGGTAAGATAACCATAAGAGAAGGATGAATCATAACAAAGGCAAACGCAAGGAAAGAAAACAGGTATTTCCAAGGACACTCGTGAGTGGCCCTCCTTGTTCATCCAGTCGACTAAAACCGGATTCGCCCCGTTTATTTCTCGCATTTTATTTTAGACCCGCACTAACAGAGTAACTGACCAGCCTCAGTTCATCACAGCATTGGAGGTTAAGAGTAAGAGAGGTCGCATTCAATTCAGCCACTGGGTATGTATGTACTCTCAGCTAAAACGTCATCTTTTACAACTAATTTCATACCAAACGTACCTAGTAAAGTTTTTTTTCTCCTACGTACCTTTTAGTTTCGTTCAGTTGGAAAGAATGAGAAATAGTTGAGGCCCTCAGTAGAAGGACTACATTCTTAAGACTAATTTACGGATGGAGGTGCAGCCTAAACATCTACTTCACTAAATCTTGCTGGCTCTACGGTTTGTAACTTATTATTAGTTTTGTTCCGAGGGCATACGGAACCTAGCTTCTTCGCCACTACGACCACACATGAACCTATAGCGATTCCCTCAAAGGATTATTTTCTATACAATTGCTTTATTCCAGATAAGTTGCCTTGGAACATGCAACGAATCAACCTACTTCACCTACTGCCACGCAAGTTTAATAATACGCTGTAGGAGCTATATCTCAGGTCTACATATCCCCACGAAGGTTTAAGGCGAACAAAACGTAATTACTGGGTAATTAATGCCAGTAACCACGTAGGAGCAGCGCTTTCTCAAAGACACATGCTAGCCATTCTCTTCCTACACGATATTGACACATCAGATCATGTTTGCTTTGAAATACTTGTAACTTTACATTGACTCCCGTGTAGTACTTTTTTCAGTAAATTTTTATATTTACTGTGAAACGATTACGAGCTTATTACAGCAATCGACTTAGAATCAAATTCATCCATAGAAATTCATTTGGGAGGAAGCGAATGTTTGAAAGTTTTTGAACTCACAACAATATTATTGCTATCAGTTGACTATGAATTCACAAGCAGTATATTGAGAGGTATCATTTATTCAAGGCCATGTACAATTGAAGATTGAACGTTCGCTATCTCCGTTATTCTGTTCCTGTTCTTTTCCTGTCTTATACCACATACAAGCAGTACCTATTCCAAAATGTCGAACGTGCACAAATTTGTTCCAAGTCGATGGTTTCATCTAATTTTCTTCTGACCAAAAAGAGCATTAAACACATGTTTCTGACACTGTTTTCTCACGCATTTGAATGATTATCCTATTCACGCAATGACTAAATAATTCAATTAGAGGAACCAGAACAGTGATTGATCTTTAATGACAAATGAAATCGGCTATCTGGTTCAAGGACAGAATTAACACCAAACAGGATAGTAATCACCAATTTTTTCAAGCCTCACTCAATTGTAGAACTGGTACTCAAATTTTAGTTATCTAACCCAGAGGCCATTACGAACTGTGACAGAAAAAAAGTCCAATAAATCTCTGGTTCGGCAGGCTGAATTGGCTGGGACGTTGACCTCCAAAATGTACAAACTTGTCCTAACGGAAAGGCATTGTTTCCCCGAACACCTTCATCCTCAAGCCCTTTTGTTACCTATGGAATGTCCATCTCTTCGGTTATTTCCAATTGACAACGGGTTTGCCCTGTCCTGGACTTTCCCATCTATCTTTTCCCACCCGTCAATTTTAGATTCCTCTTCTCAACAGACAGCTCCTCCAAGTCAGTCATACTTCAGGTCTCGTGATACAGTTGTCTCCCAGTTCTCCCAACGATTTGGCCCAACAGCTCTCACTACTCTCAACTCAACTCTATATATCTCTCTCTTTCTGTCCCTTCCCTTAGTACCTCACAACCAGTTCCACATGTATTGAGTGTCCCTTGTGCACGTGTATATACTCATACTCAACTGGATATTGCTATTCTGTCAAGTCCTCGCGTTAATTTATTTCTCAGTTTCAAGCTCTCCCGTTCGCGCGCATCTGCATCCAGGTTGATAAAAATTCCACAAAGCTAACACTCAGCAGAGCAGTACTATATTCAACAATAAGCTGATCTGAGCATTATTTGACAGTTCTAGCTCACGAATGTACGTAGAGGGTGGTACATGTACTTCAAGGGATTAGACATCCCACAAGCAGAGAGCGCCCGATATCTAGGTGTGATGTTAGACAAAACTATCCCAACTTCCAACGAAAATTCGAATTCGGTCCAAGCAACTACAACCACTTCTGTCATCCTCGATTGTACCAAATGACAACAATATCCTAATTTACTCTTAACAAGACCAATATAGGCATATGCATATGCATGCCTGTCTGGGGTACCTGTTCAAAATCCCAATGCCAACGCATTGCACACAATCAAAACCACGTCTACAGATTCTACACACCCTTCCATTCGTGAGGACTCAACACCAACTCCAAGTTAACACACCCCCGAGGAACTACTTTATCATGCCACAACACGATTCTTGGACAACTACTCCACCCACACCAACCATCTGTTGGCAGGAGGTCTCGCTCGTCCAAGACTCTCCAAGACTACGTCACCCCCAGCAAATTCTGCCTAGCCTCGGTCATCTCAATGACACACTAAGACCACTGTACGTGCAACTGCCAGAATACTGGCGGTAAGTGGACTGGTATTGTAAATATTGATATGTAAAACTGATGTGCACACAGCACTACGGTTTATTATATTAAATGAATTTGTAAAAATAAACAATTTAAAAAAAAAGGGTGGATCAGAGCTCCCAGATTCCTGTCTGCAAAGCAGCATGTGGTCGTTACGAGATTAGATACAAGCTTATTAAATGAAAAATGACCATAAATAGTAGTTTGACTGTTTGGCGGAACCCAAAAATCGGCACTAGGTACCGACAAGCCTTGTCACTCTAATGATGGCGGGGAGGGGGTAGCGACAAAAAACATGCTGCAACGTTGAAGTTCACGCCCTTGTAATGGATACTTGCTGCGGAGTGGATAGTCTCGCATAAAGAAAAGTCGGTGGTCATATAGAAAACTCGTATTCCATACGGACGTGCTCAAGTACCCGGTGCATTAAACTCTTCCTCACCCAACACAACGCACCTCAGTTTGTGATGTTCCCAACTAGTCATCAGGGAATAGTAAAAGAAAACAACTACAATCCAGCTATAAATCACACTTCAACGACCAGCCGTTTTTCTCGCGCAAACCCATCAACGGGGCTATTACTGGTCGACTCCTTCAAGGCCGCCAGGTTTCTACAGCTCGCACGATCTTGACCATAATTAAGGCGTCTGAGCATAGGCGCGAATCCTGGCAGTTCATTAGCTTTGAACGTTCATACGGTCATTTATTCACTAGCCTAGTTAGTTATATATTTATTGGTTATACCAGAAGAGGGAAGGGGTTTGTTTCCAAGGCCAACGATCACAATAATGCCATTACTACATACAATTTTGTTGATTAACATTCTTCTCCTGATGTCAAATGGATTGTAGGGCTTACGCTTACGACGTGTGAGTAATATTTAAAGACAGTCCTTTTTAAATAATCAGATTTTGCAAAATATGCAACAATATTTTAACAGTGAACCCTACACTATCACATCTGAAGTTTCGAGAGTTGCAAGTTGTAAAAACTGTTTATGTAGTTGACGAATCGGGTTACAATTGCTTGAAAATTATCATCCACCGTAATTTGCTCCTGCAAAGTTTCTTCTAGGGAAATGTACAGCAGGATCTTTATAGCAGTTCAAGAACAACTAAGCCAGATGTTTGGGCGGGTGTGAAAGTTGGTGCTCGGCAGGTGGCAGAGAATGAGCGTCAGAGTAATTTGAAGCGCTTAAAACAGTAGCGTTTGCTCACCGGGACGTACGTAAATATGACTTGCAGAAGGAAGAAGCGACGAAAATTTTCTCTCTTCTGACCTCATTCGCCGAAAATGTTTTCAACGAGGATGTTACAGTTCAGGATGAGTTGTGCGTGATGGACATCTTTTCCAGAATCATAGTCAGGCTCGCACTCCACATCCAGTGAAGAAGCCGGTAGTGAGCCTAACGTTTCCCGTTAAACGAGTGTTGTTGGGTGCACGAGAGGGGGAACTGAGGATCGAAATGAAACAAACTCGGTGAGCGTGAGGAGGACTGTAATGAACGTGCGTGCGGAATTGAGTCGAATTAAATTGAACTGAGAAAGAGTACAAACGTGCGACACAAGGGTACAGTGCTCGGAACGCGTGAAAGCTGGCGTGGGCAACCGATAGAGAGAGCGAGAATATACCGGGGCAATCGTTGGAAAAGGACTGAATTTGGAAGGGCTCTGTCGTCGATAGGAAAATGAAATTGGGTGAAAGAAATAAAGGAAGGAAACCTGGCGAAGGGCTGTTGGAGGAACCAACGACCGGAGCTGAGGGATTCCCAGGTATTAAAATAGTTGGAGACAATGACGCGGGGAAGTAGGTCAAATGCTTCCAACCACCTCGACGCTTTGCGTCGAACATAATCCTCAAGCGCTGCGGCAGCAGGATAACCCTTGAAGTGGGGTTACAGTGGTGTGTGGTAATGAACGTGGGTGAGGAGGCTGGCGCTCATGAGGGTAGAGCTGGAGGACGTGGCAAGGCTGGGCTACCTTATGAGCCAGAGCACAGGAGATGAGTGATGAGTGTGAGACAATGAAGGTGGTGAGTTGAGCAGGACAACAGAGAACGTATGAGGTCCAAAATGAGGATGAATGAGTGATCACGTGAGGAAGCATAGGAGGTGGTGCAAATAGGAGGAAGGCACACTTGGGTGGTGCGAATATGGGATGGCACTCTTGGGTGGTGCGGATAGGGGAAAGGCTCACTTGGGTAGTGCGGATAAGGGAAGGCACTCTTGGGTAGTGCGGATAAGGGAAGGCACTGTGGGGTAGTGCAATAGGGGGAAGGCACTGTAGGGTAGTGCGGATAAGGGAAGGCACTCTTGGGTAGTGCAGATAGGGAAGGCAGTCTAGGGTGGTGTGGATAGGGGGCCACTTTTTGGGTGGTGTGGATAGGCAAGCACTCTTGGGTAGTGCGGATAGGGAAAGGCTCACTTGGGTAGTGCAATAGGGGAAGGCACTGTAGGGTAGTGCGGATAAGGGAAGGCACTCTTGGGTAGTGCAATAGGGGGAAGGCACTGTGGGGTAGTGCAATAGGGCAAGCACTCTTGGGTGGTGCGGATAAGGGAAGGCACTCTTAGGTAGTGCAGATAGGGAAAGGCACCCTTGGCTACTGCGGATAGGGGAAGTCAGTCTCGGGTGGTGCAATAGGGCAAGCACGCTTGGGCAGCGAGTAAGAGAAAGCGTATGGAAGTGGGGCATGTGTGGTTAAGAATGGGTATGACTGCGGATAGGGGAAGACAGTCTCGGGTGGTGCAATAGGGCAAGCACGCTTGGGCAGTGAGTAAGAGAAAGCGTATGGAAGTGGGGCATGTGTGGTTAAGAATGGGTATGATTTAGGGCATGAGATTAAGGGGCTGACTTGGGTGAATGCTCAATGATATGTGGGATGATTACAATGGGGTGACTAAGGGGGTAGGAAATGCTGCTAGGATAGAGGGCAAAGAAGGCCTTGCAATGAGGAAGACGGGAGGTGAGGCAAGATGACAGGGTGCAAGAGAAACAAAATGTGAGGGTATAAGGCATTGTTAGTTTGTGCTACTAAGGATGCGAGCTGAGTGAAATTGTACCGAGAGAAACGACTAGGCAGAAGAAACGGAAAAGAGTGTTGGCAAACTACAGTTAGGGTTTGGAGAAATGGAATGTAAAGAAAGAAATGGCGTTGGGACATAGGAACTAGTGATCAGGGCGACGCAGAGTTATGGGAGTATAAAAACAGGTAGGAAGATTAGACGAAAGGAGGTTTAAGTAAACTATGTGAATGTAGTAAGGTGGTCAAAGGCCTTAGTGATGGCACTTGAATCTTGGGATGATCAGGCGTGGAACGTAGAAAGGGTAGAGGGAAGCTACTGGTGTAGCGTTGAAGATACCCAATGGGTAGGGTGTGATGATGGGCTGCAGGAGTTAGGGTAATATAAAAATAGGATGTGACAGAGATGAAGTGGGTTGGGGTATAGGGCAGTGGAGAGTAGGGCTCAGTTAAATGGTGAAAGGAGGGAAACAGGTAGGGGTGGGGAAGAACTAAATTAAACAAACTGGGGTGCAAACGAAGGGTTTGAGTTTAGGACAATGGGCATAGCGGTCTGGGTCAGAACCCCTAAATTTTGGTATGTGGGCACGAGATTGTGAGAGCAAATGAGGGACTCAAAACCCCGCTATAATGCTTCTGTTCTGTGTGGAGGTGTGAATGCACATGTAGGAAAATGGCTGTGGGTTGTGCGATTCGAATGAGTATATGAGAGAAGCTGAGGCGTGACATATATAAACGCCATTGGTGGATAGGGTGCTAGTAATGAAGGCTGAATAGTGTTGCAGGACCAGAGAAACAGGTAGGAGGAAGAGACAAAGGGGGGTGGAGGCAAAATGTTTGATTGCAGAACATTGGGCTTGGTGACAAGGCTTGGGATGCGGGTTGTAGGCACAAGGAGCTGAAAGGAAGGGGTTGTAATGAGGGCCTTGTAGAAACGGGGTGAGCTTGGGCCGAGTGGAACTTTCAATGGATTAGTGACTGGGGAGAAAATGATTGCGGGTTGAATACATAAAGGCGGGATCCAAGAGGAGCTGAGGGCCGCCTCTGAAGAGGAGGAGCTGAAGGCTCGCGCCTATATTCTACTAAGGGAAGCCAGTTCACGCTATTCCGAGACTTACCTTGTGTTACAGTGTTCGGCGGCGATTTGAAGTTGGAAGAAGAAGACGTTGACGGTTGACTGGCGGCGATGCGGCCATTTCGAGTGTTGTGGGGCTTCACTTGGATCGAGGCGGTTGAAATTTCGTAAAGACGGGGCCGTTGCGAGCAACTAATTGGCGCTTGAGTGGCGGGGCGATTCTGTGATGAGCCCAGCGAAGAGATCGTCAGGGGAGCGGTGAGCGAGGGCGGCGGTGGTGGTTTACTGCAGGGAGGTGAAGTTAGAGCGGGCGTCACAACGGATGGTAGTGGCGAGAGGCTGGTTGTGAGTTTTGAGGGACTAACTATAAGCTCGGCGTCATCTTTAGTGGATGTAGGCGAGAAAGTCCGAGAGTCTGAGGCCTTTGGAGGGTCAAGTAGCAGTGGCGAAGAATGAGCGCGGGTGGAAGAGACGAGTGGAGACGATGGTGGTTCGCACATCGAGGGAGGTATGGTTGACGAATGATCAGGAGTCAACTTGACGGACAAGGCCCAATGCATGAGGCATAACTCCTGAAATTTACGCTGTTGGCCCTCTTCACCTAAGGTACCGATAATCTCCGCCTCCCGTACACAGAGGACCTCATCAAGATAATCTTGCAGGACTCTTCTAACGGTGGGGAAGGAGACGGACCTAAGCATCGTATTCCTTCAAAGAAGAACTAATGAATTCCATTTTGTTGGCGGCCTGCCAATAGAGTCTGTTGAAGTCCGAGAAATCCGCTTGTGGATCAGAAGGAGGCGACAGGGGCTCAGTTCTTCTGCGGAGGCAAAGTTGACACAGTCGAAGGAGGAGAAGAGGCACGAGGTGGAGCGGGCTGTTCATGTTGTCGAAACTCCATGGTAGTCTCTACAGTCTCCTCTATTGGTGACTGTGTAGAAGCAATATTGGTTTCTGATGGTTTTCGTTGGTTGAGACGAGTAGTGGGCGTCGTGGCGTTAACCTTCGGTCCTGTATGCGCGAAGATTAACGATAATCCGGCCCGGAGGACCAAATGTTGGGTGCACGAGAGGGGGAACTGAGGATCGAAATGAAACAAACTCGGTGAGCGTGAGGAGGACTGTAATGAACGTGCGTGCGGAATTGAGTCGAATTAAATTGAACTGAGAAAGAGTACAAACGTGCGACACAAGGGTACAGTGCTCGGAACGCGTGAAAGCTGGCGTGGGCAACCGATAGAGAGAGCGAGAATATACCGGGGCAATCGTTGGAAAAGGACTGAATTTGGAAGGGCTCTGTCGTCGATAGGAAAATGAAATTGGGTGAAAGAAATAAAGGAAGGGGGAAACCTGGCGAAGGGCTGTTGGAGGAACCAACCGACCGGAGCTGAGGGATTCCCAGGTATTAAAATAGTTGGAGACAATGACGCGGGGAAGTAGGTCAAATACTTCCAACCACCTCGACGCTTTGCGTCGAACAAGTGTAATTTGTTCCAAAAGATGTTGTCAATTTAATCCCATTCCAAAACGATTTGTCCACGCCATTACTAGGTAGTTCAGGCTGCAAATCTAACTTGTCCCCCACAACAGACGAAAACTATGAAGACTACTGATTGGGCCTAACAATTACCAATCCAGTCGACCACCAATTTCTTAATTACATTTATTAAATGATAAAAACGAATTCAGGGTTTAACTAAAAAGCTTTTGTTCGCGATCTCCCAACTCAGATTGAATAATCAATAATCCATGCAATGGTTTTCACACAAATTTAAAAAAATAGTTCTCAATGTGTGCAGGTCTTTAAACGTGTGTGCAGGTCTTTAAACGTTCAACATTGAATCTTAGTACTTTATGATATTGTTGGAAATACAATGGCTAATGATTAGTTACTGACATAGAACTATACTACACACATCCATTGTTGAAAACGTTTCACAAGCATCAGAGATCAAACAATTAGAAACAATTTCAATCGTGTAGCTTCAACAAACCGCGATCCTTAAAATATCAAGTTGAAATCCTCCAAATGTGGTTCAAATTTCGTGAATCGACAACGGTATTCCGACAGTTTAAGTAGAATCAAAACTGCGCGACAAATCCATGAGAATGAGCTGTTAGTCGAACATGAAGTAGCTTGGACTTTTTAAACACAATTTGTTTAATAGAAAATAATACATCGGGAAGCACTAAAGTTTACGGCTGTAAGTTGTGAAAATAGTTATCATCCAAAAGGTTAAGTGTGTCAATAGTAACCAATACCGATGCTACATGGACGTAAATACGGACCGTTGACAGAATTCACGACAAAAACAAAAAGTAGATGAAAAGTATGGTAAGTTGAGTGATCCAACGAATATTTCTAAAGAGGTATTTGCCTACTGGCGGACACAACCCAATTTCTTTAATACCTAACACAGCCAGTCCGGCTAAGGTACTACTAACAAGACTGACCAAAAAGACCTCTCCCCGCCCCTTCCCCAACGCTCCATCACTCCTTTCACTTTTCTCTTTGTATATAAAGACCACGACCAACTGACTGACTCCAGTACTGACTAAACGGCCAGACGATGATGTCTTTACATCGAAAGCGCTTGCCCACAGTAACTCACAAGCCAGAGGAGACGGACTCACCTAACAGGTACGTTAACTTTAAATATTTAATAATCAATCAACTCAGGTAGCCGTTAGTTGAACAGTTTATAATAAGGAAAACTCGTTTTACACCACTGATAGAACAAAGAACGATTTGACTGACTGTGGAAGTGCGAATAGCTTTTATAGCGCCACTCGGAATGAATGCCAGCTCACACAGCCGCCACAGCAACGAGTTGGGTATATCGATACACTTTCAAATAATTGCTTCCTGTAGTTATGTAAGACATTGCCATGATCCACAAAAGCTTGTCAGAATATAAAAAACGCCTTAGCGAATAATAGAACGCGTAGCGAAAGAGGTCGTTGAAGTTGGTTTAATCGTGTGGTTAAAAGTACTGAGGAAAATTAACATTTGACAACACCCAACGTCGCTGTGAACAACGTCTTCTCCTTTTTGTGTGAAAACGAGAAAAATATAAGTCTTTTTTCTTCGATAAAGACGCGAACCACTTCGTGCTGTTGCCAAGGTTTGGCTTGAGACCATTTAGGAGTCATTTGAAAAACGCGACATCGGTTTTAATAGATTCTCGCATATTTCAGCGGGAAGGTAATCACAAATACATTACTGAAAAGCTCGTTTGTGCCGCTCCAGGAAAGAGTGGTTCAGAATAACGAAATACATTAACTTTATAACGGGAGTTGTGTTTTTCTGTTCTTGAATTTTAAGAATATTTTTCTAGAAAAAAGTACACAGGCAGAAAAATACGGAAGATTGATTTAAACAAAAAATTCGTGAAACTCCAGTGATCTGGCGACCAAATAAGCACTAAGCGTGACGTAGGAAGTTTATACCAGCCATGAAGACACAGTTGGAACTTCCACGCCGAACTTAACATTTCCCCAAGATAAAATTTGATTTACACGATTTTAAAGCTCGGGCCTTGTTTTTCTCGACCACTGGAGAGCGTCCTTCCTCCTTCACGCCTAAAATAAACGATTCGAACATCAGGAAATCGAGAGGGTTCAGGAAGTGAAGGCCTTGGAAAACCAATAGCGGTTTGAAGCGGCTGCATTGATTTGGAGGAATGCACACGAAACAGGGAACGCCGTTTAGAAAAAAAGGCGTCGCAGAAAACCGCATTAACATAACGAAAGCTTCGGTTTCGGTTGACCGCGTTTCCAAACGTGACTTCAATTCTTATGGCTGGCAGTTACGGTCTCTGGCGGCTCTTATGACTTGTAAGGGAGGGAGCCACCTTGAAAGCGGCATTGCAGAGCTACCAGTTACTTAAAATAGACTCCGATCAATAGGAGCCAAGTGGAACAGAATGAATCCGTTCTCTGGAAAAATGAACACGCACGAGTCGTCTAAGGACTTGAGAATCGAATAAGCCAAAAGTATTCGTTTCTAAAGAATAAGAAACAACGGCAACGGGTTTCGAGTCTTTACTTGATTGCACCAAGTCCATAACTTGTTAACTGAACAATATGAACAGTAGCAGCTAAGTAACGTGACAATTATATAGCAATACAACAAAACTCGCCACAATAAACTCTAAATATGAGTTTTGGACATCCCAGCGACACCTAGATCCTAACAACTTCGTATCCGTCTTCGCAGGTGTTTAGCACATTCTACTTTTAAAGGTCTGGACTTTGACTAGTTTGTGCAGTACAACGACCTTCCACGCGATGTGAATGACCCAGTCACCTGGTGAAAGCCGATCTGCTGTACGCTCTTCAATTTGGTTGTAACGCTTCTTCCCCTTCTTCAATTATGAACCAGGTACAACTCAACCTTTTTTCATACAGCTACAATAAGAACAATTAATTGTGCAACACCAGGGAGCGGTGGAATTTTTATAAAATAATTCAACTCAAGAAATTCTGGAATTAAAACTCTCGTTACTCGTTCCTTCCCAGTGTTTTTTTTTTAAATAGTTTGAGAACGGTAAACACTATCCTTGCAGATTGTGAGGGTAATCACTGGGCACTACAAAATAAACAAACACGCGTACGTTATGGGCATAGTCGACACCCCTGGGAGTAGGTGACGTAGCACAGATGAGGCGACTCCCTACCACGTCCTGTGAGACATTAAGACTAGCACAACTTTAATTTGCAGTGCTCAACCCAGATTTGGGACAGTCTGAGAACTACTACTATCCTTGGGTATGTCCTCGAATCTAAAAAACGTTGGAAGCCTCATAAATTACCCATGCGATGGTTACTAAATAAAGGTTGTGAGATAAGCAGGAGAAACCAAATGAATTCAGGACCATTAAGCATCGCCGGCTTGCATGTACAGAACGAAGAATTCTACCACATTCATATGAAGAGTGATAAATAGGTTAAATTAGTTGGTGGAGTGCCAAAATTGGTTAGTTCACGATGGACCCTGAATATATTCCTTCTCCCTCCCCTCGCCTGACAGTCAGTCTGCTCTGGTCCGTTCATTCTGTGTTATGAATCTCACGCGGGTCACTTCTTTAATCCAGTTCAATTACCTCTTCTTTGAGACAAATCCACCAACTTCAGTGATTTTGATTGTCTCTGTTTCGCCTCACATTCACTCATTTCTTTTTTCATATTATATGAATATAATTGCCATTTCTCACTTCTCCCAATCAGAGACTTATCAGCCAACGGTATGTAGAGCTGAAGCGGTGTTGCTGTCAGAAACTGACGAGCGTATAGTTAAACGTGTACGTAGGAAGTTAGGGTTCCAATAAGTATGAGCTGTCTTGTTGGGAAGTTATCGCAGGCAGACCAATTGAGGAAGTATGGGACGAAACGGCTTCTCGATTTTCAACACAACTCATCGATACGGGCTGCGTCCACGGAATACCGTAATACTGCAATCATAGAGTAGAAGAAATGACGATATTTTCTCTTTAATTTCGAAAATGGGGGTCAAGCAGAATGAGGGTCGAGAATCGACGGCAGACAAAAAAGAAATTGAGGTCTCCGTTATCTTTTCGAGCTTCTGGATCGAAAATCATCCGACTTCCAGCTGCCCATAGACGGCTTCGTAATCTCCTTCGGGAGGCCGCGTAAGCTGATTCAGGCCGTGACGAACTTCCAAGTTCTCAGTTTCCTTCTCCCAAAATTGTTATCCGGAGAGGTGAAAGCAATGCACTTCCAGGGCGCTCACTTTGAAGTGACCAAGCGACTAAAGTATTGATATGAACGTCGCTCTCATCAATCACTGGCGGCAATTCATGAAAATAGAACCACGTTAACTTTGAGCTTCGACAAGCAATTTGTCTATATTTAACCCTAACATGTCAAAGATTCACTACCTTGAACATTTGGTGTGAAATATTGCGCAACTTTCCCCCATCACTCAAAATTCAATGCTATGCTATCACCAACCGCTTTGCTACTGAAACATTTATAGAATTATTTAACTGAAAGTTATTTCTAGCATATATTACCTTTACCGTCTGTTGAACCGTGAAATAAGCCAAGAAACATCGGAAAATGAGATTAGCCGAACATCGCACGATAGTTTATAAAATGGTCTCCAACGAAACGCTTTAGCACAATCAGAAACCAGTGAGCTCAACTTTCAAGGTCGAGACTGAGTAAAAAAACAAGGATGGAAAGACGATGAAAAATATCTGGTGCGTTGCAACACACAACTTTCCTTAGCTCTACGTCAATTCACTTTGTACATGGCTAATTCTATTTAATCGATTCATTTATCACTCAGTTAATTTGAACTTGGTCAAACAACGCTTTACGGCAGCAGGAAGCGGTAGCGCTTACAGTTCCAGATTTTATTGTGCTGTTCGTACTCATTGCAACACCATTATTGAACACAAATTTTTTTGAGAAGGATAGTAATTACTTTAGCAGAGTTATTGAGTAAAAAGTTTAGAACTGGTAGTAAGCGAAATGGCAAAAGTTGAAATTCAGGAATTTCTGGAGTGACCCCATGTATCTCATGAGCGTTTTTAAACTCTCACCCTTTAGGTATTGGATTGCACTACAATACTAATTTATTTTAACATTCTACAAAAATTCCAGCGGTGTTTATACGAAAAAAACTGCTGCCGCTAAAAACTCTTTTCGTCGAAAATTTTGATAATTTATTGTGCTGCTCTCGTGATTTTCCCATGAATGGGAATTTTATGGTATAGTTGCCTTATTGGGAGATACCAATATAAAAAATTTAATCAAAATCGTTGGAGCCGTTTTTGAGAAAAAAATTTGGTGTTTTGATCACTATGATAACTATAGTTAACTTTCGGTAGATTTTGTCCATACCCTTATTTTGGCGTCCCATGGTAACCCGTAGGCTAGACATCATGTGTCAGCTGATTTGGTACGGTTGTTTTCTCTAAAAACCGCGCTAAAGCCGATTTCGTCCAAATTTGTGGTAATTTATTGTGCTGCTCTTGTCATTTTCCCATAGATGGGAATTTTATGGTATAATTGCCATATTTGGAGCTACCAATATAAAAAATTTAATCAAAATCGTTAGAGCCGTTTTTGGGAAAAAAAATATTTGGTGTTTTGATCACTATGATAGCTATAGTTAAATTTCGGTGGATTTTGTTCATACCCTCATTTTGGCGTCCTATAGTGACTTCCGGGCTAGATATCAAGTTTGAGCTGATTTGGTACGGTGGTTTTCTCTAAAAATCGTTCACAGACACACAGACCATTTTCCCAAATAGTGTTTTTCGGACTCAGGGGGGTCTGAAACGTAAAGATCTGAAGAAAACTCAAAATTTTTTTTTCAGCCGATTACATAACTTTCCTTTCTACTTCGTAGAGCAAGACAGAAAAAAAGACAGAAAACAACAACGAACAAGTCTGGAATTGTATTTTGACTAAATGACAGAGGTGAGAGTTTTCTGTCTTTTATTTTATCATATTTCGCCCCCCTATATATATAGTCCAAGCGACACTGAAACATTCAACATATTTGTAATCAAACTTTTGCTCCGAAGTCCCGAATAGTCACGTACATGTGTATGAAACTAATTTGGAATCATATTACACAGTGTTCCAAACTTTAGCCCTGATCTTGATGACTCTAGTTTGCCCACAAGTCAATTTCCGTACGCTTACAGCCGGTAGCAACACCCCTTTAGCCCGTGTACACACCGTTGACTTGTTAGTCTTTGTTCAGGACAAAAGGGAGACGGCAATGGTGTTGATTAAACACAGGCTAAGAAACGAGTGAATGTGAAACGAGAGAGAAGTCTGAACACCACAGACATTAATACAAAACCAAATTGGAATCGAGGAAACAATATCATGGTCGGGCTTTTTTTGGTTTTCTCAAAATTGACCACTTAATAAGTCCGACAAAGTTAGTCGTCCAGGAGTTCTGCGCAACCGGTCAAAATCTTCCGACCTAGATATTGTTCCCCTGATTCAAATTTGGTTTCGTGTGCATGTCTATGACTATGAATTCGTAGCTAATTTCAGCCGAGTAAAATTTAATATACAATTACATAAAAGTATAATTTCGAGTCATCAGGAACGTATAACATTTCATTAACTGTGTGCGCTGTTACGTTGTTTCGTATCTCTATTTTTAGTGGTGCCCGATACGCGCGAACGTCTACGAATTTTGTCCGGCCTTGCTCTCGAAACTTAATCGCATACGTAAATAGCTCCCATTTCCTAAGACAGAATTGTGTACAGATCTCAAACAACCGCGGCAGTGGAACCAACCTCCAGGTTGTATAAGAAAACTGAGAGATAAACCGGCCTTGTTAGTCGTGGAGCAACCGTCGGTTGTGGCAGAGGCAATGCGGGCGATAAGGTTGCCCACCTCCTGCCTCTTGACTCACGTCCTGTTAGGAACAATAAGAGCAATTACCACGAATATCTCGCATCCTGCCCGGTAAACGGTTGCATTTCGCTTTTCGCCAGTAGATCAATAAATCAATCCAGTTGGAGACTGCGATAGAGAGATGACTGAATCGGAAGAAGTACGGCCGGATTCATTCGGAGTGTTAATTGTTTCAAATTTTTAGAGACGAAAGAAGGCTAGTGAAAATTAGGCCTCATACAACGGTATGATCAAACTGTGCCTTGCAGGCTCTTACAGCCACGTATTGAATTTATCTTATTTTATTTTGAGCGGTAAAGGCGTAAGGCTCACACCAGTTGGCCCCGTGCACATCAGCTGATGGGACGCCCCCGTATTGTTTCAATACGTCGTCCTCCGTGTCTTCCCAATGGAAGCTGACACAACAACATAACAAAATAGACTGTGCAGTGTCTGTACATGCAGAGGCTTCGTTACGTCTTTGGTTACAACACGTAAATAAAGAATGAAAAGTTCAATTTCGAAATTCAGTAATGACTTAATAAACTTAACCGCCCTATGTCTGGGCCGTGGTGCCAGAATGAGATAAGATGGAGTTAGGGTAGCAGTAGTGGTAATAGTGAGTTCAACTGTAGCGGTAACAATTGAAGGACGCTTAGTTGTAAAAGCGAATTTAAGTAACGCGTGGACAAAGGCGACTTACGAACTTTGGTAACCGTGACAAAAGGGGAGAAATAATGCAGATGTGAATATAAATCATTTTTTAAAAATACCATACCATCAAAGTAAGCGACCTACCGACGAATGGAACAAAGGAGTTGGAAACTTGCGAACCAGCTTTCTCATCCATGCAGTACATGCAGGACAGGCATGCTTGTATGAGGTGAAACCGACAATGGTACACAAAATCTACACTTCGCAAGCCTTTCCGTTTCAATCGGTAAACCAAAGTTGTATTAAACTGCCATGGCTGGTCGACATAGAAAAAAACGTATCGAAAATGTGCACGATGAGCGAGGGCAAAATGCTGACGACCACTGGCAACGCGTGAGCTGGGCGAATAAATTGATTCCCTAGTTCACTACCATTTTTCCCAGCGTCGCGTCCTTCAGTGTATTTAGCCCTCATTTGTCTTGGATCAGGAGTTATCACTCCGGACGTACTTCCTCTTCCTTTGTAGCTTAAGCCCACCTCAGCACCCCATTCTGCCCTATCTCCAGCACGCCACAGGGGGTCTCCTCTTCATACTTGTCATTAACGGCGTCTGCAACGTTCTCAAACACGTGGTGCCAAACCTGTATATGCAGATGACGTATCTTCACCACGGTGACTGCCTTGCTCTCCATGCTCGCCTTGATGTATTCGCTAAGTCGTGCTCTCTCCATGGTCTCGCCCAGTCAAAGTGATCTGTCATCACCTAGCATCCCTCTCTTGCTCCGTGCTTCGATGCCTACGACATTGGTGACACAAACCCACTCTTGACTTTACGTCGTTTGCAACCACAGCATCATTCTCGACAAGCTTTTGGCCCTGGCTATGCGGTCTATCGGATTCTTGAAGGGTATACTTGAGAGTTGTCCCATACTCCAGCTATCATCCTACTTTACCGCACCTTTCGGTGGTGGGGAGCCCCTGCTACTGTCAACTGTCACGTCGACTCACAGTACCTCGTCCAAGGTTACAAGGTTAGGGCTCCCTGCGACTTGGCTACATTGCCCTCTGTTCCTAGTACAACTTAGCCTCGCATACTTCCTCCATGGAATTTTTCCTGATATTATAGACGTCCTTGACCTCTTGGCCATGCCGGGCATGAGTGTTCCCCGCGTAGGCCTTCGCCCCCTTTTCATCGCCGAATTATCAAATGCACCAACCCCTATGCCGAATCCCTTACACTGCCAACCTCCTCAGTGTGATGATATTGACTTTTTTAATTGCTCGCTCTCATGGCTCGACCTTTCTCTCGCACTATTAGTTGCCGCAAAGCAATGTAACTTAACTTGTTTATATTCATGTCTTGCCTTTTGTAGATGTGCAATTGATGCTGTGTCTTTGTACCATTTGGTTCGTCCAATTTAAATAGATAAATCGTTAGTAGAGTGATTCGACTTGAATTTTGAAGAGGTCTAGCTCTAGGGTAGCCAGCGATAACTGTTGTGACACGCAGCTACGAACACAAACAGTTCCGAACTATCATAGCCTTATCTTATTAGAAATGTGCCCTTTACGCAGTAGACGCTTGGATAATTCCAGTAAATATGTCCTTCTTTAACGTGGTGTGAAAAATCCGTTCTTTCGCACAAACGTTTCTCTTTCAATCTCCTTGAGCCCGTCTACTCGGCAATCGGATCGGACGAAAGTCATGGTTGTTATGGGCAAAACATGGTTTAAAGAACTAGGCAATTTTAGCAGTTATATTGCAACTACGTCGTGTTCGGCATCGATTCCTAGGTGTTTCTCGATCCTGAGTAGAATAATACGGGTCTGAGATGTGTAGGACTACGTTTAGATGTAAAACAGTGGAATCGTTGTAAATATAGTGATGCAAATTTTACTACTTTAAGGCACTCACAGGACATTACAAAGTTATCATTTCCTCTGGCCAGGGCTCATTTCCTGTACTGGCTTCCGTCTCACTCCAACCACCCGTCAGTCGGACTCGTCACGCCCGGGCAATTGCCGAGCGATGTCCCAAAAGCGAAAATCTTTGTTTTTGACGTTCCATTGTATTCAGATCATGTTTCGTATCGTTTACTAGTACTTTCCGTCGTTGGATTGAATAGGATAGGTCCCAATGATGCAACCAGTGTAAATCAGTGTGTAATCATTGCAGTGTTTCAAACGTTTGAATCAGAGATGCCAGGGTGAGGCGATGATTCCATGAAAAAGGGAATAACAATAAAACTATCAATATAATAACACAAGCCATGCGCCTTGGAAGACGCTGAAGAACTACCGCAAACTGTAAAAGAGTTTGTGTTTACTGGACTCCTAGGCACAAAGGGATCACTGGAAATAAGAAGGGGGACTATCTGACCTCATGGTCAGGTGGAGTAGACTCCATTCGTCTACTGTGCCTACAAGACCACTTCCCCATTGTGGGACGTTTGCGCCACTATTCAAGAGGACATTGGGAAGAGATGCCAGGAGAATGTGAGTGGCATTCCAAACGCTTCATCTTAGGGCCAACACATGGAATAACACCTAGCCTTGTGATAATGAGAGAAAAGAGTTAAGGCAGGTAGACTTAGAGGTGGCGGAGACTTGAAAGTGGGCGAATTTGGGCTTTGATACGACTGCTCCAAGGGAAAACATCGAAGAATACTCTTGTAGGAAATACCTGGCAAACATTAGGAAGCTCATCCCGAATAAGGGATAGTCAGAGTTACTACGAAAAAGATACCAGTTGCCCTCGTTGACAGTGTTCGTTAATCCCAAACGGCTGATCGGTGTCAGAAGGTGCAACCAAAGGTGCGCAAGTTGGACTCACCTTCGTTATTGATGTGCCGTCGTCGGCGCTGCGTGTGCTGCGAGGAAGACGCTGTGGAAGACGAGGAGGTCGAAGCCGTCCTCTGGACAGAAGGCGGCGGCGGAGGGCCCCGCGGCCTCGCACTCGCCGCGGCATCGACGCTGATCGGAGCCGCCGGCGGACTCCTCGTTGGGGGTGGCGGAGGCGGCGACCGGACCGGCGGCGGCTGCTTCCGCGGCGGCGGTCGTCTCTGAGGCGAGCGACAGGGCGGTAGCGGGGGCGCCAAGTCGCTCCCCGACCGCACTAATATTCGCGCCGATATGACTGCGATTGAACTATTTCACATTAAAAGCTAAACAACCTCACTACACTCGAAACCGCGAAAGAAACCACAAATCACATCTTACCAAGAATAAACCACTTCAATTTATGTACCAACTTCTGTTTTCGAGATTTTCACTCACATTCCCCCAGCACGAAATTTCCGTGACCTGAATCCATTTAAAAAAAAACCTCCGCTCGATGAATCGATTAGACCGGGAGCGGTGTGACGCGAGCACTGGATTATTACGCGTTGAAAAGGGCAGTCTGTCGAACTAATCCACAGATTACGGCGATTACACGCAGTGGTGACTTCAATCAGAACGTGAATGCAAGGTGTACACTTGTACTAGGAGCGAATATACCACTGTGTAGAGCAGAATACCAATGGTTTGGGAATCGCGAAGGATATGAAGGCTGGCTGGAATGGATGAGGAAACTCTGGGTCCAAGGTGTTTTCGTCGTTGGAGCAGATGAGACCCTCAAGGACGCTTTCTCGCTAATCTTCTTCCTTCTACGCTAAACTCGAAGTGCCATTCAAGTTCAACACCATCGACTGACAAATACGCACACGCGGAAGCACAACATTTGAAGAGGATTTCAGTTTTTTTTTGTTCACTTTCGAACGTTTCGAACCCGATTACGAGAACTTGAGGGAGCGGTGGTCCCGGGAAAGAGACGGGCAGGATCGTGACGAAGCCGCAGACTGAGTTGAGTCGTCGGGGCGCGAACCGAATGAGTCTCCCCCTTTCGTTTCGTAACCCTCGGACCCGTCCTTCGGCGGCGGGAGGACCCAGCGAGTTGCGCCCGAACCGTCAGAGGGCGACCTCTACCCGCGACGGTTTCGAATTGACCGAAAGGCGGAGCTCCGCACAACTTTCCTCGTCGTTCTTAGGCTATTTCACGCTCGTCAAACAACTCACTAGTAGTCTAAAAACGCTGCACATGATTGCACGACGGTACTCTTATATTCTCTTGCCCAGCATGACTGTCACCAAACGGGAAGAATATTAAGAATGTAATACGGCTACATCAACAATCCTGTTAATATGTTTGTAGTGCGCCTTCGAGACCCATCCCATTCTATTCAGCACCGAAAAATGCCAGTAATTGACATTGTAATAACTCGATAACTTGAAGTCAACAAGTTCAGTTCGCGAGAGTCTGTTGGTATGTAAAAGTCCCTTTTTCCTGTCCACTTTTACCTGGAAGAGAAGGTTGCAGCTTTGGCACAGTCCACGGTCATCCAGGGGCTCCTGGCTCGTTTTTGAGCCCTCATTTTCAGTTCAGTCGTGTACAACGCGAGGTTTCGGACTTCCTCTCGATTGAACGGCTCTTTTAGTGCGTAATTTGTTGTTAGAAGGGAAGGATTTGTTGCTGGTGGTCTGGCAGCTGAAAATCCCTTCCAAATAGCGGTTGGGCTGGTCCACTAGTAGAGTGTGGTGCTGAACGATAAGCCAGAAGGAAAAGTGGAAGTTTCTCGTCCCAATCATATTGATGCTCCCGGATGAAAATTGCTAGGAATTTATTTAACGAGTGATAAGTCGTTCCACTAACCCACCTAATTGAGGATGTAGTGGCGTCGCTCTTGTGCGCTTAGTAAACTTCTTTGTTTAGATTCGCCTCAAAGTTGCATCCCTGGTCCGTGTAGATTTCCCATGGCACATCATTGCGACCCTGTTCAACGAGACAGACCACTGTTCGTGCTTCATGGTTGGGAATGGCAATGGCCTCACGCCACTTGGAGAAATAGCCCACAGTGACAAAAACGTAACGATTCCATTTCGTCGACTCAGGGAATGGGACTAAAATGTGCATTCCCATTCTCTCGAACGATCCTCGAACTGCTGTTTCCCTGGGCCTTTGAATTGTCGACATTCCTGACAAAAGTTGCACCATGTTTTAATATCATGGAATATAACAATCTGACCTCCGCCAGCGTCTTCCACACTCCGAACTGTCCTACTGAGCTGCTGTGGCATTCCACTTTCCCCTTTTACTGGACGCTCTTGCTACGCGTGCACTGTTGGGCAGTAACGTTCTGAAATGCCGGCTCACCCTACAAACACCAACGTTTTAGAAAATGCAGATGGCTTAAGAGACACGTAAATCTATCGTTCCAAAAAACACTACTCACTCGGTGTTGGTAGAATAACTTCGTTGAAGTAAATGAATTCAATAACATTCAGAAGCTCAAATGATGCACATGAATTCATTTAAACCTTCAAGAAGCAGTGGCGTGTGGAGAGAGGAAGCGAATTTAAGACATAAAGTTTTTGGTTTTAAAGTCCTTTACAGCTTTCTTACATAAGAAAATAAAGATTCATGCGAACGAACGAAAATGAGACGGATTTTTGATTTAGTGAAATGAATTGTGAAAATGGGTACAAAAATCGTTACCTCTGATTCGCAATAAATTGAATAAAAATAGATTGAATGAAAAGATTTTGAGTATTACCCCTTTTTGATGTTCTCTCCACTTTTTCCTTTCCTGGTTGCATCCATAAAGATAATAACAAAAATAATAATAACAACGATACCCAGAAACAAAAATTTAAAAAAATAAACATTCATTAAGAGGCACAGAGAGGAGCATTCAATTGTTGCCTGCACAAACAAATATATGAACTGCCAATGTCATCTGTCCAAATACTAATCAACAGATACATGCTCTTAAGAGATCGTGAACAGCAATTCACTTACCGCGACTCTTCTTGAATTCTTCAGCGAGTCTGTGCGACCATTGTCGTCGCACGCGCTGCGACCAACTGTCCTGGATATTCTTGGGTTTAGTCTTATCTTCCAGCCTGGATAAGTCGAAACAAACATAATTAATCGACAACCCGATGACACGAGAGGAACGGACGACGGCGACGGTTTATTTTATTGGAAAACACCAGAGAGCTTTAGCCGCAAAGGTTTTCATAATTTTTTAGTCGTTTATCTACAGCCGGCGCCATCTGCGTCTTGCCCGGTAATCTCATCCAAAACCAGAACCGTGTAGGTAGAACAAGAATCGGAGTTTTAGCCTGAGGAACGGTTTAGGAACGAATTCTTCACTTAGTTAAAAAGGAAACGCTTTAAGTGGAAGTTAGAAGTGCCAAGTGCAACTTAATTCATGGTCAGCGATAAGGAAATGCATTAGCAACTTCTTGAGCATTTCCTTTTGACATAATTCATTGACAGAAATTCAAGGTTCATTTGAGACTCGAAAGTCAAATTTGGTTAGTCCCTTGTTTCGAGCCTTCCCCGAACATGGAGTACACCTATTTCTGACATGAACCCGTTTGTGTGCAGTTGAAGGAAAGTGCAGCCATCTTGTTTAGTCATTTCCTAAGCTTAAAACGGTTTTCCCTTCTAGTATTTTCCAAAATATCCTCTTTCCACCGCTCAATTTACCCCCACTTCAACGTTCTCTGCTCTTCCAAAACCCGATGAAAGCAGACACTCATCTATCAGCTCTAGTGCTACTCATAGCCTTACTCACTCTCTCTCAGCTCTAGTCCCCTGCACAACCAGTTCGCGTATTCAGAGATCCTTGTGTCGCGCTTATATACGTACTCACTCCAAACTCCTATCTACTCAGAAAAATATCGTTGTACAAGTTGTACATAGTTGCAAGTAACTATGTAATCAATACAATACTATATCACGTTCAATTCGTGTGTTTATTTCTCTCTCTTTTTCTTGCACCCAACACCGCTGCTTGGAGCGACCTATTTTTACTTTTCAAATATTTTTGAAACTGCAATCGTACAAAATAAGTTAAGTTGCCTAGGTTTATTTGCCTAGTTAATTACTCAACTTAATCACGTGCTCTCTCTACGTGGGTGTAGTCAAACTTAACGGCTAAGCTTATTCAGCTTGTTCTTTTTTATCTTTGTTATTTTTTCACGGAGCCTAACTGGGATAATGAGCGATTTCTATTGAGTTGGTGGGGGGGGGGGGGGCAAAATGTTCCAAAACACTGCTTTTTGCGTTTTCTTCTAACGCTTTTCGTCAAACATTTAGGGTGTTTTTTTTGCTTGTTTTTTTTTCTTTTTTTTTAGTGAATACCGACACACCGTTCTCATTAAAGATTTCAGGAAAATGTGCGGAATATAGTGTTTTTTCGTTGCCCAGTGTTCAAGGTGTTTCTTGTTGAGAACGATAAGCTTCGATTAAAAAATTAATAAAAGTGAACAATCGATTTTGCGGGAAATCTGTACTTTGCTGTGAAGCCTTAGAATAAGTAATTTTCCGCGTTGCGGTGACATTTCAGAACTGTGTGGGTCAAAGTAATTCTCTTGCATTGTGGCCGATTCTACTTAAGCCAACGTCGAAAAATAGTAATATAACCTGGCTATGTGAACAATTCAGGAAATTACAACTATGTGCAAACAACGATGTTTGTAGAGCTTCTCTGGGCCTATTACATTATATTCAGGATACTAGTAAATGATACGAAAGGTGATCGTTACAAAGGAACAACAACAATGGACAGTTTCTAGGGGAAAATAGGCAATTCGATAATGGCGGAGGTTGGTTGGAAACGGGAGTGCGGGAAATGGCCGCAAACCGGGGAGCAACGATAACTTTCGCTACATTTTCCCGCAAGTTTCTTCAAGTAGTAGAATTTGCCTCAATGTATTTACTACGATGCCACAGTTTTCCATCTAGGCACGTACGTGCAATAAAACTGCCATATAACAACCACGGGGTTCGTTCGATAGGATTGCTGACCAGGTGGGCACAACTAAATTCTAAATCGAGCTTTTGTGCGGGGTTTTAGACCAAATTGAAGGCTATTTTGCCCTGGACGGTGGACGGACGTTGCAGATTTGGGATCCCCGTGAGTTCGGAATGAATAATAAACCAAAATGGTGCGGCGCATTGGATAACCTTTCTCAGCTTCATAGTACATTCGCCTAATACAATTATTTTTCACAAAGTTCGTATCAACATATCAAGAAGCAGGTAGAATAATGCTGGGTTACTGTAAGAAAGAAGAAAACAACACACGGATCATTTTCACAAACGGTGCGTTTGTGTTCTTAAGTTCTAACAAAGTATACGAAAAAACTATTTTTTTAAATGTCAGGAGTTCGACTTAACTTTTCTTCTTACTCTGGAAAGTAAAATGTAAATATCTGGTGCGTAGCAACACAAAACTTTCCGCCACCCCATTAAGTTCGAACACCACCTACATAGGCGGGCGCTATATCTTCGTTCAACGCATTTTTACAGGAACATAATGGAGAACAAAATGTTGGGACTAGTTAGCTGAGAGTACTCCGAAAGTTTGATCGAAATCGTTAGAGCCGTTTTTGAGAAAATTGGAATACCGATAAATTAATATTCGACAAATCTCCTTTTCTGAGTTAACTTGGCTTATATCTCCGTTCAACATATATATACAGAAATAATTATAGAAAACGAAATGTTGGTATGGGTGACTAAAAGACACTCCATTAGGATTTATCACACCTCGTGAAAAAGCTACCCTGGAATTTACGGAAATGTTAGAAAAAACGTTATTTTCGACACATTTTGATTTTTATCTCTGTTCAATGGACCGTCACAGGAACATTTATCGAGAAGAATATGTAGGTATCAACTATTTGAAAACATCCTGTGAGTTTGGTGAAAATCGCTGAAGCCGTTTTGCCAAAAAGCGTAAAAAACCTATTTTTGCTTCAGGGGCCCATATCTCCGTTCGCCGTATTTTCATGGAGATATGTATGGAGAAGAAAAGTTAGGTATTGATTAGGAGAAGATAATTTGAAAGTTTAATCAAAATCGTTAGAGCCGTTTTCGAGAAAAATGCGAAAACCCCTAGTTTTTGGTACATTTTCGTCCCCCACCCCTCCTTTCCATCGACCGAAATCGTCCATAACCTTATTTTGGTGTCTACAAAAAATAACGAACAAAACAAAAAAAGAACCAGCTCAATCGGATCAGCCGTTCTCCCGCAAATCGAACTACAGACACACACACACACGGACCACGCGCCGAAATTAGATTTTTACTTTCCGCTACCCGAAGGGAAGGAAAGTATAGTAATCGGCCCAAAAAAAAAAGTTGGGTTTTCTTCAGATCTTTACGTTTCAGACCCTTCTGAGTCTAAAAAACCTAATTTCGGAGAGAGGTCCGTGTGTATGTCTGTGTGTATGTCTGTGTGTATGTCTGTGTGTATGTCTGTGTGTGTGTGTGTCTGTAGTTCGATTTGCGGGAGAGCGGCTGATCCGATTGAGCTGGTTCTTTTTTTGATTTGTTCGCTATTTTTTGTAGACACCAAGGTCTAGAAGGTTATGGACGATTTCTGCCGATGGGAAGAGGGGTGGGGGACGAAAATGTACTAGGGTTTTTCGCACTTTTCTCAAAAACGGCTCTAACGATTTTGATCAAACTTTCAAATTATCTTCTGCTAATCAATACCTAACTTTTCTTCTCCGTATATATCTCCATGCAAATACGGTGAACGGAGATATGGGCCCCTGAAGCAAAAATAGGTTTTTTACGCTTTTTGGCAAAACGGCTTCAGCGATTTTCACCAAACTCACAGGATGTTTTCAAATAGTTGATATCTACATATTCTTTCCAATAAATGTTCCTGTGACGGTCCATTGAACAGAGATAAAAAGCAAAATGTGTCGAAAATAACGTTTTTTCTAACATTTCCGTAAATTCCAGGGTAACTTTTTCACCAGATGTGATATATCCTAATGAAGTATCTTCTAGTCACCCATACCAACATTTCGTTCTCTATAATTATTTCTGTATATATATGTTGAACAGAGATATAAGCCAAGTTAACTCAGAAAAGGAGATTTGTCGAATATTAATTTATCGGTATTCCAATTTTCTCAAAAACGGCTCTAACGATTTCGATCAAACTTTCGGAGTACTCTCAGCTAACTAGTCCCTACATTTAGTTCTCCATAAATGTTCCTGTAAAAATGCGTTGAACGAAGATATAGCGCCCGCCTATGTCGCTGGTGTTCGAGCTTAAAGGGGTGGCGGAAAGTAGTGTGCTGCTACGCACCAGATATTTTAGACTCAGTAGGGTCTGAAACGTAAAGATCTGAAGAAAACCCAAATTTTTTTTTTTGGGCCGATTACTATACTTTCCTTCCCTTCGGGTAGCGGAAAGTAAAAATTACATTCAGCTGGACGTTTTCAAACGGACATAATTTTTCGGAAATATTTTCATTTTCTGAAATGAAAGTGGAACTATTCGTCCTGAGACGACTTTTTACTTTCCTTGGCTCTACGAAGTAGAAAGGAAAGTTATGTAATCGGCTGAACAAAAAATTTTGAGTTCTCTTCAGATCTTTAACTTTCAGACACCCCTGAGTCTGAAAAACACTATTTGGGAAAGAAAATGGTCTGTGTGTCTGTGAACGATTTTTAGAGAAAACCACCGTACCAAATCAGCTCAAACTTCATACCTCGCCCGCACGTTACCATGGAACGCCAAAATAAGGGTATGAACAAAGTCCTTCGAAATTTAACTATAGTTATCATAGTGATCAAAACACCAAATATTTTTTTCTCAAAAACGGCTCTAACGATTTTGATTAAATTTTTTATATTGGTAGCTCCCAATAAGGCAACTATACCATAAAATTCCCATTTGTGGGAAAATGACGAGAGCAGCACAATAAATTACCAAAACGTTCGACGAAATCGCTTTTAGCGCGGTTTTTAGAGAAAACAATCGTACCAAATCAGCTGAAACTTGGTGTATAGCCTACAGGTTACCATGGGACGCAAAAATGAGGGTATTGGCAAAATCCTCCGAAAGTTAATTATAGTTATCATAGTGATCAAAACACCAAATTTTTTTCTTAAAAACAGCTCCAACGATTTTGATTATATTTTTTATATTGATAACTCTCAATAAGGCAATGATACCATAAAATTCCCATTGGGGGGAAAATGACGAGAGCAGCACAATAAATTATCAAAAGTTTCGACCAATAGCGTTTTTCGCGCAGTTTTTTCCTTATAAACTCTGCTGGAATTCTTGTAGAATGTTAAAAAAATTGGTATTGTAGTCCAATCTAACACCTAAAGGGTGAGTGTTTAAAATCGCTCATGAGATACATGGGGGTAACTCCAGAAATTCCTGAATTTCAACTACTGCCGTTTCGCTTACTAACAGTTCTAAAAGTGTTTACGCAATAACTCTGCAAAAGTAATTACTATCCTTCTTCAAAAAATTTGTGTTTACAGCCTCATCAACTCTCTGTGTACCAATTGCTCAATAAAGGTGCTGCAATGAGTACGAGCAGCACAATAAGATCTGGAACTGTAAGCGCTACCGTTTCCAGCAGCCACAATGTGTTGCTTGACCAGTTCAAATTAACTGAGTGATAAATGAATTGATTAAATAGAATTAGCCATGTACAAAGTGAATTGACGTAGAGCTAAGGAAAGTTGTGTGTTGCAACGCACCAGATATTTTAGTTTATGATCCGAAATCAGAAGTATTTTTGTGTTAAATACAAAGGGAACCAACAACTTTGGATTTGTTCGTTTGACAAACGGATTTTGACTGAAAGATCGTTCGGGAGGTCGGATTTCATATTTTTGACAATTGTGACACATTTCCTACAAAGTTTTCCTGAAAAGCCTCTTTTCATTCGACATTAATTGTTTCAAAGAGGTTACTTTTAATAGTTTCGTTTAGTTCTCGAACCTTTCAAAATAGTGAAGTTGAATTAATTCTTACTGTTTTTTTCTCGAGCAGGAGGGGAATAATCTTCTCCAAAACGTCGCTTCGCTCATTGAGTCATTGTGTTAGTACGAGCAAAGCTAATTAATGACGAGATACGCTCAGCAGATCGTGACGCGCAATTGACTCCAAAGTGAGCTGTACGAGTTTTTCTTTTTGTCAGAGCTAGTCCAGACTGGACAGTCGTAACTGGACGGTGTTTACTTTTGTCGAACAGGTCGACCTCCTTATCAAGACGACGCTTCCGTAGGGAATCTGAATGTTTCAGACGCTTCGCTTTCTAATTGACGTTGCGATTCCCTCGAATTTTTACTTCTTTAGAAACACTAAAGGCGAGAGTTAACGTTTTATTACGTGGTTTGCTATTAAGCACAAAATCTGTACTTTACAGTTGGGGGAACCTCTCGAAATCACAAAGAAATTGTTTTATCAATCACACTTAATGAATAGATCTGATGGAAATTTACATCGTTTTCCAACGAATTGGAAAGTTTGAATTCAACGCCTGAGGCCAATACGTTAAAGCCTGGCTCAAAGGAACCGATTGACTCATCATTACTAGGCCCTCGAAAGCATAGTGTTAAATGATTTCTCTGGAACTGATGAACTGTTTTCTCGATAACACTCATTAACATTAATGCAATGTCTTTCGGGAATACGCACCCCCTGAGCACATTTTGTTTTCCCACGATTTTGACAATTATGCCGCGAACTCGCCAAAGAAAACCAACTGGGATAGCATTTACGGAGATTGTAGAAGTTGATTCTTCAATGATCCAGACTGCAGACTGTGGTGTGAGAAGGGAAAAGCGTTACTCGTTTATCTACACGAATCAGTAAATAGTCTCCTTCGCTGTCCCAAGTCGTACGGTAAAATGCAGTTTAGTTCATATTTTTGTATGATCTATATAAGGTGATCAAAATAACTGATTGGGTGATTTTATAATTGAAGCGACAAATTATTTGAAGGAAGCCAAAAGAAAATATTTTTCTTGACAAAATGGTTCACTCTCGCGTGCAGTTGCTTTGTTGTGAATGTTCATAGATAATGGAGAAATGAATTGACGATTTTCCTCATTGCGGGGGCATTAGTGTCCCTAGTCAATAATACAGTGAAATAGTACGCCAAGAGAATGCATCAGACTGCCTGGAACACTTTGGGCTAGTGGGAGAGATGATCTCAGTGCTATCTTTACAGGATTACCGGATACCTGCCTTATACATAGTAGTCGACTTACTAAGCCCTTGTACAGTCAACTCGTTTCACCACGTACTCGCTTGCAGATCTAGCGATGCCTGTGCGGTAAGAAAAGAGCTCGCCAGGGGGGTGACAGCAGACATACAGTTGATGTGTGATGCAACCGACCAGCCAAGCGTTGGCAGCTACTCGAATCAAGTCTCTTCAACCTGTTTCGGCATTGTGGACCATTATTTGAGACCTGTGACTGACAAGTTACCGACAGATAAATTTGTTCTTTCTTTGGCCCTACGAAGAACGAACTTATTTAAACGACGTATGAATAACGAAATTTTTACGTTTTTTAAGGGCATCTGAGTATAAAAAATACCATTAAAGACAATGATCTACATGTGTGTATGTGTGTGTTCGTGAACTGAGAAAAAACGTCCGAACCAAATCGGCTTAAATTTCAGTCAAAGCAACAATTTTTTTTTTGATGATATTTCTTGTGTGACCAAATCCAATAACACAGCGGTAATATAAAGCTATCGTTTGTGAGCAGCACAATAAATTAACAAACGCTTCGACAACAATCACATTAGAGTGCGCTTTTTTCCCTTGCGCACAACTCTCCTCAGCTCTACTTCAAATCACTTGTGTTCATTGCTCTTTTTACTCACTCAATTAGTTATCACTCAATTCATTCGAACTTGGTCAAACATCACTTCACGGCGGCAGAAACCGGTAGCGCTCAAAGTTCCGGAATTCATTGTGCTGTTAGTACTCATTCCCGTACCATTATTGAGAAGTCAGTGCACAGAACTAATGAGGTTGTAAACACGTTTTTTTTAAAAAGAGGATAGTAATCACTTTTGCAGAGTTATTGGGTAGACAATTTTAGAACTGGTGTTTTTCAGAGGGAAAAATCTGAAGAGAACTCACAATTTTTTTTTCAGCCGATTACGTAATTTTCCTTTTTACTTTGTAGAGACAAGGAAAGTAATAATGTCGGCAGCACAATTAGTCACGTGTACGGCCGAAGGTTAACAATAGTCATGAAATCTGGAGCACACGAGCCGTTCAACAAAGAATGTTGACAGTTCCATCAATTACCTTGGACGTCATGCTTTAAAAGTTCATATGAACTGAGTAAAAATGTATTCGATTAGTATCTAGAATGTACTCGTCCGTGCGTCGTGTCTTTGTGGAAGCTCCGTTTGCTTTCCTTAAACAAAAACTGCGAAAGACGCGTGTAGTTGATCAACCTACTCAAACTTATTTTAATAAAAACTCATTTATTAAACGCTGCGTTAGTGTAAGCGTTGGAGGCGAAATCCAATAATGGGTATGATTTACCATTCAGCGCATAAGAAGACTTCGAGCATTCAAAGAAATGCAACCAAACGTTTTATGGAAATGTTGAACGCAATTCAATTTACGAGGTAAGGAAGCAGTTCGGTTGCTTACAGAATAAATTCTTCTCTTCGGTCCTTATCTTCTGGCTCAATGTCCATCCATTCGTCACTCCCATCGCTCTTAGATCCGGCGCTTCGTCGCCCTCCAGACCCTGAAATTTAAACGTCGGACAAAATCATGAAGAATTCAACGCACAATCGACATATTTTCGTTTTGTATGAAAATTCGGGATCTGGATCCTTTCACAAACTACTTTCTTTGATTGAATGTGTACAGGGACGAACCAAACTCGTCCGGGATATGTGCTGACTAGGCACTTCAAATGCCTACGTTCGCTCGAAACATCGGTGTCGTCAGTCGTAACTGAGCAGTCGCCTTGTTGAGGCTCGCGTTCACTCACCAGTCCACAGTTAGCAGTCGTTAAACTTCTCCGAAAGTAATTGGCGAATAAAACTCCTTGTTTCAATTATTATTTGGTGGATATCGTACTTACTCCCCAACTCACTTAGCAAACAATGGATTTGTAAACTGTTTTTAATAAAGAGCGTTTGTAAAAGTAACTAAATAGGCTCCCCGCTTACTGTATTTCTGCTAAAACACGCATTCCTCTCCAAATTTTATTTATTGGTTGATTGTGAGCTATCCAATTCAATTCAACGTGTAGCCAAGAATATAACGAGGGTATATCAACAATCCAGGAAACGACAACTCATATGCAAAAGAACATTTAAAGAGCACACCTGAGACCCATCTCATTCTCTCCAGCATTGAAAACGATACTAAGCATCACATGACGACAACGGAACAACGAAAAATGACATTTTCAAAAACACGTTAGGCGATTTGGCGGCGCGACGAGGCCAACTGAAGGTTGGTTCAATCCAGTTTGATACAGACCGGAGGCAGTGTGGGAAATGAGTGCAGGCTGCGAAGAAACAATAAGTTTCTCTATATTGCTTTCTAGTTCCTTCAAGTAGTAGAACGCGCCTCGCTATATTTACTACGATTTCACTGTTTTCAATCTAGGCGCAGTCCAGCGGCCGTCCTGTTCGACAAACCATCGAAAAATACCCAAGAAACAATAACTAACAACTCGTAACCGCAATAAAATTGAAAAAATATAGTTTTTGCGCATTTCTCAATGTTTTCCCATAACAACCAAGGGTTTCGTCCGTTCGGAGTTCACAACTAGATCTCAAATGGAATTTTCGCAAGGTAGGACGAATTTTTGAGACCACAACAACAAAATACGGCTTAGGCGGCAGACTGATATAGCAGATTTGGAATCTCCATGCCTTGAAACGTGAAGTGTCAAAGGGGAGGGGGGGGGTCGTAAAAACATGTTCCTGACCGGAAACATTGGCGTATTATTCAGAATGTATAATAAACCAAAAACAGTCGGACCGAAGAGGGAGGAGGGTTACCTACTCGTGAACACCTTCAATGGAGAGATAGGCAAGCTTTTCACATCGTACAAGTACTGCGGGAAAGCATCTCCCCGTAGCCAGGGGCAGAGTGTCGGAAGCTTTCGCTCTCTCATTTAGACGTCGCTTTTCTACGTTAGATAGAATAATTCCTAATAAAAAAAAGTTTTTCTTCTTCGAAGGAGTTTTATGGTGTTTCGCACTTTGAGATATTAGATAACACTCACCTAATCTCAAAAGGAATGGCTAAATTTATCATGGCAAACGCGCAAAAAAAATGAAACGGCATTTTGTAAATGTAACAAACCAAAGATGTGAATGCACTTTGCACGTTAACTCTTGATGAGGCTTTATCCAACTACCTTATGCAACGCTAACGGATTATCATCGAAACATTCAGCTCCATATAGAACGCTAGGATTTCACCTCCATGCTACCGTTTGATCCAAGCGGAAAGGAAAGTTATGTGAGAGACTAAAAAACGTTCTTTACAGCCCTACGTCTTCAAAAACTCACAGCCCGTTACACACTGTTTCACAAAACAGCCTGTGTTTGTGAAAGTGCATGTTTTTTAGGTCGCAACTAATAGAGAACAGCCGAAAAAAATCAATTTAAACTTGATAACACATGAAGATCAGCATTGGGCCTCATGTCAAATACTTAGGTATGACCCTCGACTCCAAATTAAACTGGAAAAAACACATAGAAAAGAAAAAAGAGGAAATTAGAATTAAATTCAGAAAGATGTATTGGTTGATGGGAAGGAATTCTCGTCTCTCTCTCCACAATAAACTGCTTAGTTATAAGCAGATCCTTCGCCCTATATGGACCTATGGAATTCAGTTATGGGGCTGTGCCAAAAAAACAAATATTAACAAAATCCAAACCTCCCAAAATAAAATACTGAGAAGCATAGTGCATGCGCCCTGGTACATGAGAAACGATGATATTCATCGAGATTTGGGGATGGAAACAGTCCACGAAATTATCGCAAGGTACTCAAGGAGGCATGAACAACGTCTCCACAACCATGAAAACCCGGAAATGCTCTACGTTTTGGACAACGAGGATGAGCTCCGACGACTCAAGCGGAAAAAACCTCTGGACTTAGTTAGTGCTGTTGAAGTACAAGTATAGCTCAGTGTTGTCGATAAACTGTTATGCGAAGGGGCTTGGTTTTACTGTAAACGGGTCCTCAAGGAGTGTATGAAAAGATATGTAATATTGCTAGATGGATTGTATTTTAATATTCAGTTGCAATAATAAATCACGAAAAAAAAAAAAAAAAAAAAAATTGGGCCTCATAGTAAGGGTCTGAGCTAAATCAATTCGAAACTAAGAACACTTATACATGATCAAAACACGAAATATTTTTTTCTTCGAAAACTGCTTCAACAATTTTGTCCAAACATTTTTGGGTGAACAGTTCCGAAGGTTGGGTGGTAATATAATTGAGCTCCACCATCCCGTTTACCTTTCTCTTCGTATATAAAGACCACGACCAACTGACTGACTCAACGGCCAGATGATGATGTCTTTACATCGAAAGCGCTCGCCCACAGTATTTCACCAGCCAGAGGAGACGGACTCTCCTAACAGGTACGTTAACTTTGGTAATATAACATCTTTATTGGTGGGAAAATGGCGAGTGTAGCAAAAGAAATTATCAACTATTTCGACAATTTTAGAAGTTTTTTTCTCATAAATCCAGCACATCTCTTTCAGACATTGCAAACCAATCAGGTACATTTTGTAGGTAGTTTGGCTTCGGTAGGGCTGCTTGAAAGCAAAACCTCGTTCTAATCTGCAGAGCGAGTATTAGGTCTGAGTCCCTTCCTCCTGATACTCGGCTGGGTGGGGGACTCAGTACGGATGAAGTAAAACTTCGAACTGCCCTTCAGGATATTTAAAAATGAAAGATCCAGATGGGAACGGAGTGGTTTTACGCTTGGGGCGAGGGGGCAAAGTGGATGCCAACAGATGGATCTGCGAGAGGTGACCTGGCAGGATTTTATGGGTCAGAGATCGGGGCAGCGATACCATTGTGCCCTGGCAACAATTTTTCAGCCAGAGCTCTTTGCAATGATGGCGTGGGAGTAGCACCTTCAGCGCAGAGGGCTGAAACGGGAAAAGATAATGTCGGACAGTGAGGTTGCACCGAAGGCCCTGGCGTTTTATACTGTTTCGTCAGGGCTGGTTTCGGAATGACTGACTAGTTTGAAGACTCTGGCATAGGAGAAAACATCATTGTGTTGGATACCAGGCCAGAAATAGAAGTGAATGAGGAAGACGACTAACTGCCATGAGACAGCAATGAGACAGAGATGGGCACTCCCCCGGTGGGACATGAGCACTTTGTAGGAGATTGGCCAGGAAGAGGAGAAGTTCAGAGCTACCAGCTGGCGGGATCTCCAGAGAGTGACCAAAAGAGGCCCTCAGTCTGGGGAGAGAAAGTATACGAATGGCGTGTGGCCTGTTCACGAGACACTATCCACCACCTTGTGAAGATTGGCAAGTCGGAGGTACTGAGTTGCAGATTCCTCAAGGCGGAGTTGAAATCAGCTGGCTGTGGCGAGCTCAGCGTGCTTGGGGTGCCTCTCCTGTGGCCAGATAAGGTTGAGGCTCTTGGGTTTCGTGCGAGAGTGGTGGGGACGTAGCATCAGGGAACACCAGCTCCACGGGACCTGGGAGTGGAGCCGAGAGGACGTATGGCTGTTCATGAGCACCACACAATCGGCCCTCTGAGGCTGCAGGGATGTTTTCTCTGTTGCCGCTAGTATAGGAGAAAAAAAGCTTAAATCAAGACCGCAACTTGTATGAGAGACTGGGTGAGGATGGCAGAGTGGGCTCTAATGCTAACTGATACCAGTTTCCACCTAAGACATTCAAATTAGAAAAGATGGTGCAGTACAGCAGGTCACGCCCTGTTCAAACGAGTGAACTATCAGCATTTTGACAGAAATGTTAGGTAAACACGTCACAGAAGAGCACGCAATCTGCAGCTGCTTAACCGACCAAAACTTCGAATGAAGATACTACTATATACAACTTGAAGGACGCCGCTGGGCAATATAACGAAAGTAGTCTTTTCTCCCAACCTCCGCTCATTTCCCACATTCATCCCTTCATCGAACACATCGATGTGCCAATTGCCTAGAATACGTCAATTTTCAATGTTCCTTTGTAGCCAGGTCATGTTTCGTATCGTTTACTAGTATTTTTCGATGCTGAATCGAATGGTGTGGGTCTCGGAGGTGCTCTGCAAACATTGTCCTTTGCATAAGAGTTGTCGTTTCCTGGACTGCAAGAGAATAATAAACCGTTGTGTGATAATCAGCAGCGTCTCCTTTCCTTATTGGGCCAGATTTCCTTTCTTCCTACGCGGAATGAGCTTGAAGCTTTTTGTGTTGGATGTTATATTTTTAGTGTTTAATTATCATAAGCGTGAGAACCAACGAATTTTAATGTGTTTAATACAAGTTTTCCTGTCTTTCATTGCCAATCGATTTTGTCTAGGTCAACACGTAAACGCTACAATCGTCAGCTCACCATTTTTCTGCCCCGTACGTACACTCGAAGAGCTCACAATAAGTTCTCTCATCAATGGAAAAGTCTCATTTATCTTACTTTCGTTTTTAACGTTAAATTGAGCGTACCGGACGAGGAAGCTTGGCTGGCTGGGCGGTGGTCGTAAAGACTGTTTTGATGATCCGCACTCGAATCGCTATCCTCTTTCCGCGGCAATTCACCGCTATAAATGGTCTCGTAAATACCTGAAAAGAGACGTAACGAATTAGAAATGACGTAAAATTACGCTGGTAAAGGCGCACAAGAGGACACTCAGACGAGGCTACACGCTCTCCTTTCTCTTGTTTCTTTTACTTATCCTTTTTAGTTCCTTGCTGTCTCTTATTGAAAATTTATAGATTGCACTGTTCATGAAAAGATTGGTTTCCCTCCTTCGACATTTTCCCTGATTTTTATACTGTCGGCGGTACAGAGATCAAACCTGAAGTAGTAAGTGTATCAAGCGCTCCTTTTTTTAGCCAGTTCGGATTCTATACGAAAGCAATGTTTTTATAATTTTATTTTAAATGAAACAATACTTAATTTTGTTCATGATATAACTAAATGTGTATATTTTTACTTTCCTCAACCCTACGAAGTATAAAGTTATGTAATCGGCAATAGATTTTCGTTCGAGTTTTCCTCAGATCTTTACGTTATCAGGTTATCTTTACGTTATGAATCCGAAAACCCCCATTTGAGAAATTAGCCTGCCTGCAGGAGAACGGCGGACCGAATAATCTCAAATTTGGCAAATAGGCAGTCAACATGAGACGCCATTGTAATAGCATGAAGAAATTATAGTTGTCATAGTGATCAAAACAGAGTTGGGCAGTGGCTAGCGGTAAACGGCATCTAAAACTACAAGCGAAAAGCTACATCTGCTCACTATTTATTAGAATTAACGAAAAACAACACGGTGCGTATAAGCAAATTATTGATGAATTTGTTCTTTTTACAGAGTCATCGAACTAGTTATGAGTCTTGTTTTAAAAAGAATACTTAGCTACGCGATGTAGGTTCAAAATTCGAGGTAACTTAGGCGAATAAATTAAAACTTCACCCTGAAATCAAGTGCTGCAGCTACCAATCAACAACCCGAGCAACAGGCGGGTGGTGATACTGCGGAGAACGCCTGCAGACACACCCAGCTGACGCATCCTCCTCAGTACTTTTGCACAACACTTCACGCCAGGACACAGTCAATGCCTCAACCCTGATGTTATCTGCTTGAGTTTCTGTCTGTCAACCGAACCATGCAGCGCAGCTGCAAACTCTGAAGGCTTACCGACCTTTGGGGTAGATGGAGTCGCCATGTCACACCATCACAGTTGATCCTAGACGAATCCAAGATCAGCCACAGCGCTTACAACACCCCAGCGAGACGCTCCCGATGCAAGCAGATGCTTATGGCGCAAGAACGGAATAGTGGTTGAAAGAGATGAAACACTATGTCTCTCAGATCGAACCGGACGTCGAACGCTATGTGGGAGCCCAAGCCAAGCACAAACAGCAGAGCTCACACCTGGCCGCTATGAAGGCCTATCAGCCTTCGGACGGTCCCAAAAACCAACCTGTAGGTCAGCTTCGGGAGCAAGTACTTCTAATGTGGCTTCAGTGGAGTCTTGGCAGGTTCACACAGCTTCCGGCCTTGCACTGAGAAACTCGATCCCATGATGCTGCCACATCTCTAGCCAGGGCACGGGATTCGCCAATAACAAAACCCGCATCCACAACCTTCACGCTGTAACCTCGATATGACGGCACCAATGAAACCGAATCGCACTTCTCCGGATTCACTCCCAATCCACACATGCCTAGCTGCCTTACAAATTCGTCAAGGGCGACCTGCAAACCCCGCTTGGTACCTGCGAGGAGGATGACACAACCCACCAGCACACCTGGAGCAAGACCAAACAGGCGTACAAGCTACTTTTTTCTAAGCTAGTGTAGCGACTGTGGAAGTAGCTGTGGCGAACCGCTATCGGTAGTAACTGCAGCTGCAACAAAAATTCCACCTACAGTAGCTGTAGTTGAAGCTACTTTTTGTCCATCTCTGGATCAATTGTCCATCTCTGGATCAAAAACTCATATTTTATTAAATTTTGAGTACAGCCCGAATGACGTGGTAGTACTATGGAATTGTCCGTGGGAAAACAACGAAAGCAGTTAACTAATTATTAAAATGTTGGAAAAAATTTATTCTAGTTCCGTTGTATGGACGTTAATCCTGTTCTAAGAAACCGTTGTTTACGCGAAAAAGGAAGACGTATTTTATTGCTCCCCTCCTCGGCTTCGTCTGAAAACCCCCGCTCCGCAAGTTCGCAGTTTATCCGCTACTGCCCCGCTCTTTTGGTTTATTATTCATTCTGAATAATAACCCTATGTTTTCGGTCACGAAAAATTTTTTACAACCCCCCCTCAACGTTTCAAGACATGGAGATTCCAAATTTGCAATGTCCGTCCGCCGTCCACCGTCCCCTGTCCCCCGTCCACCGTCCGGGCCGTTTTGTGCCTTTAACGTGGTCTAAAAAATTCGTTCTTTCGCCCAAAAATCCGATTTGGTATCTAGTTGTGCCCGCCATCTCGGCAATCCGATCGGACGAAGCCCGTGGTTGTAATGGGCAAAAAACGGTTAAAAAAATTAACGAAACGCAGTACAACGCGGGAGCTACAAGCGTTTCGTCGTTTGAATTCCTCCCGCCCCGCCCGTCTCATTAAAAAACTCGAGGCGAGCGAGCAGCGCGCCTCCCGCTCGCTTCCCTCCCAACGACTCCGCCTCCCGCTCTCCACTCAACTCGCCTTTCGCTTCGAGCGCCCCCGTTCCAATTTCCCCGACATTTTGGTTTTAATACGATTCAATTTTTTTAGATTCTTTCGTTTCATTCTCATTTTGTTTTTTTTTTCATAGATTTTTGGTTAAATTTTGATATTAGTATTTAGCGTGCATGTTTTCATATTAAAATTCAGTTTTTTCTAGATACTTTCGTGTTTTTTTTTGTTTATTTTAATATTACGATTCAGTTCTTTTCGACCTTTTTTTGGGTTTAATTATGATATTTTTCGATGCTGAATCGAACAGGATGGATCTCGGAGCATTAATGCTAGGTCAAGCTGATTATCCGAATAATAAACCGTTGTATAATAATTTGCAGGGTTTTTTGACACTACCCGTTCAGCCGCTCAATTATCGTATCAAGCTGCCACTTTATCCGCTTTTCCCTGCGTCATCAGCATCCCATAACGATATACTGGGTCATCAGCCTCCCACCTGACATCTACTCTCACACGAGCATCATTTGCCGACTCCTCGCTGCAAGAATCGCCGTCTTCTTGCTTTATACGACTATTGCCGACTTCACTTAAACGGTCAGACGTTTTTATTCTAATTCCTCGAGGACACCACCTTTCAATCGTTCACTTTTCGTTATTTACCTTAATTTAATAGGAGCTCCTAATTTCCGATTTTTTCTCATTTTTTATATATGCGTTGGTCACTTGGGTAATTGGTTTTTTATTATTGAAAACCCGGTAAAAGCCAAGAATAGGGACCGCTCCCTCTGATAAGGCGATATATCGATATATCACGACCCAGGTCAGGTTATCGATATGCCAAACATCGTAGGCTCTGGCGCCATGTTTGAAATTAGGAATAACAACAGCTGTACGATTATGCCAATTATTTAATGTTCATTATGTAATACCCTGTTATATAATTATTTTAAATGTACAAAGACAATGAGAAGGAGTGAATTCAATGAAATTAAGAATGGGTATATGACATAAATATGAGATAACTAACGGACGCATATCGATACATGCAGTGGTAGGGTTATCAAGCGACCTATCGATACATGCAGTCGTAGCGTTATCAAGCGGTCGGTCCATATTCTTTGTTTCACCCAAAACCCCGCCTCTGTGTCAACAACCGTGTTGGTATTTCATTGTATTACCTATGCAGATGTTAAACAACAAAAGCGGTGGCATGAGCAGCAGCAGGATAATAAATCCGCAAAGTTAAGGACTACCAGTTTGTCGCTATAGACACGGCTATACGAATCCTCAACTTCGCAATTTTCTGATGTTGTTGCCCTTGCAAACGAGGTGCACCTCATGTGCACATCTATCTCTCAAGACATTTGAGCTGGACCAGTGTGGGGTGGGGTGGGGGGTTCTCATGAACGTCGACAAATTAAATTGTATTGTAATCAAAGCTATCAATTTAAATTATTTCCTTCCAGTATTACCTTCGGTAGCCGACGAAGAAATCACATTGAGCACGTCATCGTAAATAGCTTCATTGTCGTCGTAATCAGCAATGTCGGCATAATTATTTTCTTCCATGTCCTCGTACTGTTTGTAAACAGCGACGTCTTCGTACGAGGCTTGCGACCTAAAAGTACAACACAATATCGTATGATTTATTCCAGCATAATGGTGATTTACACTTTATTCCATTTACATACACTGTGGATGTAAACTAACAACGAACAATGCGTAACTGAAATTTCACGCTTGTTGGGTTCACTGTACTTCAACACTTAACCACTACGAGAACACAAGCTTAGGCCGAAAAATCGGTCGTCCTGCCCCGGTGGGAAGTTTCTATGTTTGGAGTAGACGAAGGCCGTGACAATAATTTCTTTCTTCGAAACTGTCTAAATTCTCGACTTTTCTTCGTATTTCACAGATACTCCGCGACGTAGCTGTAAAACGATCTATCGTCCAGTGGTGTTTCCTGTAACCCCCCCCCCCCTCGCAAGTTGCCATGAGTTCAATCTTCGATCCACTCAGTCTAGCCTAATTATTAACACTCCAGCTCCCAGTTCTCACTAACAACACAGAATTGTTGTGCGTGATGACCTCTCGCTCTCTCTCGTTCCTATCTCATTGTGAACGCCCCACCAGCACAGTACAACACACTATGAACCCCACGTTAATCTATTTCATACCAGCATTCGTGACTAATTCCAACTCCCATATCTATTTTCTACTTCTCTCGTGCGTTTGGATGCGTTCGTCATACACACTTTCACGTAATAACAGATCAATGTGATTTACTCCCATACACTGCCTCGAAATCTTGAGTTGACCAACGAGTCTCACGATGTATTGAGAAATTGAAAGGAGTCCAAAAATCTCAACGATTCTAGTGTCACGGTGATGTAGCGCTCACTAGTTGTCGCGATGCATGACAATTTTTCCTTTTTGAATTTACCGAATCCTTGCATAAGGTGGTGACAGTCGTATCCTCGTAGGTTGGAATATGCAAAGGGGCTTGGTAATTTAAATTGCAGGCGTTGTGTGCTGCTCCCAGGAATTTACCATCCAGATGGTTATGATAGGCGACACGATCTTCACCCAGTGGTTTCTTACAAAGATGACACCATCACTGCTCCTTCAAACACTCCCGTGTCTTGCTCTGTCAATCTCTATTACAATAAATACAGTGAGGCTGCAGAAATCGAAGGTTGACATGAAGCTCACGATAGCAACTATGGGTTTCATCCCATCGGATTGCCCAAAAGACCGGCACAACAGGATCTTAAATGGAGTTTTCGTGAAAATGAACGAATTTTTTTAGACCCGGTTAATACCATTATATTAACACGGACATTGCAAATTTGGAAAATTTCCATGCTTTGAAACGTGAAGTGTGAAATAGTGTGGGTGGTTTGGGGGGGGGGGGGGGCTGAACAAAAAATATCTGATGCGTAGCAACACCCAACTTTCCGGACGCACACATTCGTTCAACGCATTTCTACAGGAACATTTATAGAGATTAAAATGTAGGGACTAGTTAGTTGAGAATTCTTCGTAAGTTTGATCGGAATCGTTCAAGCCGTTTTTGAGAAAATTGGAAAACCGATAAATTAGTGAAAGACAAATCTCCTTTTCTGAGTTAAATTGGCTTATATCTCCGTTCGACAGATATATACAGAAATAATTATGGAGAACGAAATGTGGGTATGAATGACTAGAGTACACTCTGTAAGATTAATCAAATCTGGTGAAGCAGTTACCCCGGCATTTACGGAAATGTTCGAAAAAACATAATTTTCGACACTTTTTTATTTTATCTCCGTTCAATGGGCTGTCAGAGATTTATTAAGAACAATTTATAGGTATCAACTATTCGACCTAAGAACCAGATCAATGGGTTCAGCCGTTCTCCCACAAATCGAACTACGCACACGCCGAAATTAGGATTTTTGGAGTCAGTAGGCCCCAAAACTCAAAGATCTGAAGAAAACCCAACTTTTTTTGACATGATTACAATACTTTCCTTTCCCTTCGGGTAGCGGAAAGTAAACATCGCGCAAATAAATCACTAGTAATAAACCCGTCCTAGACGGGCTCAACAAAATGGATGTGACAAGCAGCAAGTTGACTGAAGGGCAATTTTCTTCAGAGATAAGGTGTTAATATCTCTGAGGATATCATGATAATCACGAACAACGTGAAGCTGACTCAAATCATTAAACCCGTACTTTTGAGTTTGTGTGCCACAGATCAATATCAAGGAAACTTCTGGGTTAGTGGGTTCCGCTTTCCACCAGGCCGCGGATATCAATATACTGGAAATAGGTCGCATGTGAACTAAAAATTAATCTCGGCAATTAATTTTAAACCGAGGGTAATGTTGAAACGTTCTCAGTTCAAAATGTCGTGCCATAAACTTAAATTATGTGCCGTTAACGCCCCTTGAGGAAGGAAGTGATGGACATCCTAACTATCACTATCCTTATATGAATTTATTAAAATGAAAGGCAATAATCAGAGATGATAAAATCCATATTGACGCTTTGGCATAAAAAGATCATGGATTTTGACTGGGCAAATTATTACTGTTGTTGCCAGCTGTGGTCTAATTGTAATACGCACGACCAGAAATATCAACTTATTCTTTTAATTTGCGAACGAAGTTTGCTTGAAATTTCAAAAGCAAGGTCAGTAATTCCTATTGGAGTTTTTTCTACTTAATAACTAATTTTTTTGGAAAATACGGTCGACATAAAGAATAATTTAATGCGTTTAGATATTTGGCATGGGCTCTAATAAGTCGCTGCCTTCCAGGATGCGCTGGCTGTCTGTTAGGCAACTTTCTAATTCCTTCATTAGTCCGCTCTAAATAGAACTCTATCAATACCCCTAACTTTTCGGGACCTTCGCCGGGGGTTTTGCAACCATTACGGGGTTCCCGCGTTCATCCTACACTCTACTCGATAGGCTCGTTCAAACGTTTGATGATTATTATTCGAACGTCTGAATTAGTCGTTTTTCTTACCATAACCCGCCAGTCATCACCAGCAGGTTAGCAGATTACAATGAATGAGGGTTATGTCGTGAGTTCAAAGTAAGTCCGTCGGCAAGCAAAATATAAAGCTGCCACTCTCTTTCTCGTCTGATAGTCAAGAGCCAGCACAAGGCAAGGAGGGTGCTTGTAAGCGCTGTACACACCATCCTCTCATATGGAGCGGAGGGTGGGCTGTACACTGAGCATTGGGCAGTCAGCAGGAAGTGGAAGAGGCCAGACCTCCGCAATGCTTGCTCGTATCGCACGGGTTTTCAGGAGGTTTTTATCCCGATTCACCTTCTAGCACCTCAGTGGAGAGAGCTATACCCATCATGAGAGCAATCTGAGCACGGCTAACAAAACGAAATATCTTTGACCGTTGTGAATGACAAAACGAGTCTGGCACAGCCCACAACGGGCGATGGACCAGGCAGATTATTCCAGCACTTGGTCCATGGCTCGTGTGGCGGTTCAGTGACTCGGATTTCTGATTATCTAGTTCCTCATGGGATGTGTAGGAATGGTGGTACACCGCAAGGTTTTCGTGAGGGTGAGAGAACAAAAAAAAGAGCTGCCATTGCAGAGCTTTAACTCAAATCAGTGGAAATTAGCAACATTTTGATAGTTCCATTTTTTACTTGGAATGACTTCTTACAATTGTCTTGCAAATATAAAACCCCTCGTAAATAGTATGAAATATCGAAGAAATCATGCAACTTTAATTAAGTGTCTAATTGAAGAATGCATTGCTGTTGAACGCAACACACGCTAATAATTCCAATCGCATTCAATTACTTATTTTTGTGAAATTGATGGCCTCTCTGCCATATTATACCTGACGTGCTCTGTTCACATCTAGTGACAACATTTACCAGCACTTGGTCCATTGTCTCATCGGGTACAACAATAAATCACTACCACGTTTTAAAAACTGAGATTTCGCGGCGAGCGCTTCGGTGTGTCGACAAAAAACTCGTCGACTCAACGCCGGTAAAATGCAAATGGTCATTTCAAAAGCTGACGCCTGAAGCTTTTGAAGTGTAGCAAACTCAACTTACCGAATCGAAGAGCTTCTTTCCACCCTTTGTTTTGTTCCTTCGCTGTCGGAATCGCCTTTTTCTTTCTGGATGATTTGATTCGGCAGGAGGTAAAACGCAACGCGATGGTTGGGACTCGGTGTTTCTTTATGAACCTGAGGTCGAGACGATTCTTCGAGCCCGTGTCTGATTTCTAGAGGGGGCAGTCTGGAAAAGAAGAGTTTTTCATGACGTCGATGCACTCCATACACGAATAAACGGTCAACGATGATACGTGGTAGTTCAGAGTAAAATCAAGTGGTTGAATGACGGTTGTCAACATTAAACAACGGTTTATTATTCTCAAGAACAGCTTGGCCTAGTTTTACTGCTCCGAGACCCATCCCATTCGGTTCAGCATCGAAAAATTCCAGTAAACCATGCGAAACATGACCTGACTACAATGAAACGACGAAAACTTAATATTCCAGTCGCCCATAATCGACTGTAGGCAATTGGCACGATTGCGATTTTGACGAAACATTTACTTTCCCTGTAGTTCCCGCGAGTTCTTTCAATTAGTAGACTTTGGCTGACTATAATTACTGTAATTTCATTATACGCAGTTGTACCTGTCTGATACTCATTCCATTCGACCCAGAATGAAAAATACCTTGCAAACGATACCAAACACGGCGTATTTGCGATTAAACTGCGTTTTGTTAATTTTTTCAACCACTTTTTGCCCATAACAACCATGGGCTTCGTCCGATCGGATTGCCGAGATGGCGGGTTCCTTTATGTAGTATTCTAACTTTGCGATACAATTAGAGTTCGGCTGGCCGAATTATTTGGGTCTTTGATCTCCATAATAACGGTACTCACTGGCCCTACGGAAAGTCATTGCTTCCCCGAACACCTTTCTATCTCGACTTTCTTTTTTTGTACCTGTGGAGAGCCAAACTCCTCAGTTATTTCCAAGTGACAACGGATTTCCCCCTTTCCTTAGCTTTCTCTGGAACTAAACTAAACTAAACTCAATTCAACTCACACCAGAATAGATATGAGTTACCTGTGGTAGTGTGGAAAATAGTTGAGAAAAAAATCTGCTGGGTAACGGGATAAGTAAAAACACCTCATGAATGAGTCACGAAAGGATTTTAGGGCCTGTAACGTATTTATCGTGTTCATCATAATACTCACAAAGGAAATGAGGTCTTACCTCGGAGGACTTCCAGAGCTTTCTACAGAACTTCTCCTATTAGGTTCCAAGTTTTCCTTCGTTTTGTCGAACCGCGCGGCATTGTCGTCGCTGTGTTTCAAAGAAGTGACCGCATCGTGACTTCCCCCGAGATGCCGATATAAACTCGACTTGTTGGCTATTAAATTAGTCAATTCGGCAGTGACACTGTCGACAAACAGATTAGGCGTAGACTGCGCTGTAGTGATGTGCTGAGGGCGAAGAGGGAGATGTGGAATTTCATCAGGAACAGATTCATTTGCCGCGTTCATCATCTCAACTGACTCCGCGTTCGTTCCAGCGAAAGTTTCCACGGCCTCGTTTTTCGCGCTCCACAAAAACGAATTGTTGGGTTTTTTACTTTTCGAAGTCGTATCTTCGTCTGAAAGCAATTCCTCCAAAATGGGCACTTTGGGGAGACTGAGGCGGTTGTTGTTGATTGAATAGTTTTGCTTGTAAGGGATTTCGTGAGAAGTGGCGGAGAGTGGACGCCGATGCCTCGACAAGCTCGAAGGTTTAGGTTTGATTTTAGGTTTTTCGTTGGCGATCTTTTTGCCGGCATTTTCAGAGCCGGTTCGAGGCTGTTCATTGGCGAGTCTGGGCGCGTTCTCTTCGGCTGCCACGTTTGAAAGCGTTGGAGAGGCCAGAACGACCTTTTCCAACCTCTTTATCTCCTGTGACGTGCCTTCGGTCGTCGCGTTCGTAGCCGAGTCCTTCGGTAATGGCTCTTTGTTTTGTTCTTCTGGCACAGCCTCAGGAATTTTTCTTAACCTATAACAACAAAAAAGGCGTCATAACAAGATATTCGTTTTATTAAAACGCCTTACGGCGATTAATTCAAGTCACTTCAGATTTACCAAACATGATCACAACGAGCCATTGTCCCTGTTTCGGAAATTTCACTACCTCCCTCATCAAACTCCTCACAATCTTCTCTCACGAAAAAAGCGAAAAAAACATTAAAACTTGTTTTTAGTACAATTCCTACCACTAACACGGAAACTGCTCATAACCTTAATTTTGCGTCGAGAAAAAGTAAAGAACACAATAAAACAAGAAGTAGCTCAAGCGGTTGAGATATATTTAGTTCATCCGGTTCTGGAGACCCTCAAAACGTGAAGATATGGCAAAAACTCGGTTTTGGACTTTCTGCTATCCAAACTGCAATAAAAGTATTGCTATCGTGTAACTTATTAGACAACCTTTTAACATGGCTATATCAACAAGAAACTCGGACGTGTTTCAACCAAACCTGATGTTTCTGTCAATATTTGCGATAGTTTCCTGGTTATCCAACTTGACGCAGTCCCACACCAACGAGACTCGTCCCATTCGATTCAGTATCGAAGAATACTTAGTCAACGATACGAAATATGACCGGACTTAGATGGCACATCGAAAATTGACATCCCAAACGGAATTTTCGTTTCGTTACAGTCAAAAACTGGTCTGAATGGAGGACGGTCACTGCAGATTTGAAACCCACATTCCGTGAAACGTAAATTGTCAAGTTTGGAATGAAGGGGGGGGGGGGTGTTTCAGAGCTTAATTTTTTTTCTTTTTCCCCAACAACGATTTTGTTTAAATTTTTTCGTGGAATGTTTCAAATGGCATATTAGTACCATAAAATGTTCATTCATAGGATAATGATAAAAACACCGTAAGTGAAAAAATGAAAAAAATCGACGAAAGAGCTGTTTTTCCCGTATAAATCCTGCTCATACAGTCCTAGCGATATAAAAAAATATTAGAGTGGCCCCGCAGTTATTATTATTAAGTTGCCCGCATAATGATAGTTTAATAGCGTTCTACGTCCCACGACACATTCGAATTCGAACTGTAGTTGTTTCATCGATTTACTTTTTCACGAAGTTTCCCCTATAGTTTCCAAAACTTCACGCACTAAACTTGGCGAATCAATGACGGCCGTAGCATACCTGTAACTAGGGGTAATCCAATAAATTCCGGAACCATAGGCATTAACAGCTTCTATTTACAATGTTGAGTAAGTTCTGGTTTATATAATTTATATAAGATATAAGAGGTTCATATAAATTTAACGAAAAAAGATTTGGTTGGGGGCAAAAGAGATAGAAATTGGTGAATTTACGCAGGGCTGAGGAATGTTGCGTGATTCGGCGCATTGGAAGTATAATGGCGTCGAACGTAGCGCATGTATTTACGGGAGAAGGTGAGGAAAGTGACACGTCCACGACATATTTCATCAGCGGGGTGCAATATTTTCCTTACCCTTTGGATTGGGAAAAGTAAAAATCCAGGGAGACGCGCCATGCAATGTTCCTCAGTCCCCAGTGCGTTCAGCAGTTTTTATCGCCCAACCAACTATTAAAGTCTGTTCCGTGACTTCCTATGTAGAAACCGGTAGTTCATAGCGTTCCTGAATTAATCCGGTCGAACTTATACCACGACTGTTATTGAACAGAGTGCATGTAATTTATTTGAATGTCGTAACGGGAGGTACTCGTTTACTGTTCAACGTTTGAAGGGAAAGTTAATCAAAGAGATAACGTTAGATTGAATTTTGGAATCTCGCGGGTCTTCAGTAATTATATTATAATCAATATAAAACATCCATCGTGTATGTAGCGATTTACGTGACAACGAAATCGTACGAGCAGGATTGATAAAGAAAAACCTCTACTAAAATCTATTTTGCCGAACTCATTGGTGAAAACTGTACAACTCCTCGGATGTTTCACATGACCTCTTTGCTATCAGAAGGTTTAAGACGTGAAGATCTAAAGAAAACAAGGAATAATGAATGTATTAGCCGACGGTTAATATTCCTTCGTTACATTTGCTAAGGAAAGTAAAACGCTCTGATTCTCAACTTCATCCCATACTTGAACACGCACAGTGGAATTACAAGAGAACTATTTCTCATTAAGAGCTTGCGAGCCATAAAAAAGCATAACAATAATCCGCTCGAGGACATCGTGACATTTAGGGAACTCTTAAGACAACATAATAGGTCACCTTGAAACGACAAGCTCGACCAAGAACTTCTGGAATCCTACGAGTACCAGTTTCAACTACGCGCTTCGCCGTCCGAGGTCTTCGCCCTCGAATTTCTTCTCAGCTCCGACCTCATTCTCATTCATTTAACGAGCTGCGCCCTCTTGCGCAAATATCGCCTTTTTTTCCAATCCGCAAAACGCGGAACAATCGCCGTGTCCACAATCCACAAAGGGGATTTGGGTGAATTAGGTTTGTCACGATTTATGGGAATCTAAAATAGATTGCGGCCTCGTGTAGCCTTTTCCACAGTATTACTGGAGGCCATTAGAAATCGTCTGGTGTCTTAATTTTCTCAAGTTAATCTCTTTCAGCGGTTTTCATGTGTGAGCTTAAATAAGTAAAAATGAGGGCTGTAAATCTATATTCTATACACGCACTTGGCCAAAACCAATGCATCAGGACACAGTTAGTGCTCAAACCGCGAAGCAAGCAATGGGGGCATGATATTACAGGTCTGGGTATAGTAGTGGACTCTATCAAAAATAACCGAAGCGTTTCTAATTGTCATTTGTTAATACGCACTTAAGGGGTAAATCGTCTCGATAACAATATGACTAATTAGTGACATGCAGATAGTCAAAATATTCGTGCTGAGATGAGGAGGGAAACACCACAATACAGTAGTTGGTGACTCAGACGTCGGTTGATTAAGCTTTGACCGGTAGAATGTACGCAGACCAGTTTTGTTGAGTAACTTCTAGTCCTTAACAACTCCAACCTCGTGAGTCATCTACCTCAGGTGACTCCTCCTCCCGACGAGAAAACTTTCGGGTTTTCCGAGAATGTTAAGAAACATCCTTTCGCTGCGAATCGAATTCAACCAAAATATCACGTCCGTCAATCCCTTGCGAGGTCACCAAACGAGTTTCGTCAGAAGACAAAGGACTGATTTACGAAGTAATTAAAAATCAGGTGTTTCAAACATGGAACCCCCCAAGAGGTCAGTAATTGTACCATTTAACGGCGATAGTTGCTGTTTTAAGGCGCTTTGCCACTGTGAAGGTACTGTTGGTGCGTTGTAAACAGGCAGAGGTTTATCATGACCATTATGTGCGATTTAGTTTGGAAGGGAACTGTTACCGTCTTCGGTGATTGGTCCCGTATTGTGCTAAGTGCGAGACTGCGTTGCCCATTGGGCGTGGCTTCTACGTCTCTAGCCTTGTGCCTGGTTTGTCCATGCCTGTGTGAACATGGTTAGGCGCCGAATCTGGTGGCAAGTAGGAACTCTGTATTCCCTCTTATTCGGGAGATTGTTGCAGTCTCGCAAGTCATCGTATAAGGGGCAGTCATATAGGACTTGCGAGGCATTTTCCACGGCGCTCGCATAGGCTGTCCCCAAACGTCCTGCGTTTGAAAAACTGGAGCCTAGGGTAAAACGTTTCATGCCTGAACGGTATTTGAGTGACTGGAAACGTGCAGACGGTCTTGGACTGCCTTTAGCGTGCTGTGCAGGTGCCAGGCAGTGAGTACTGTGTCCCACAGGGCTCAGTTCTTGGACCAGCACTCTGGAATGCCTTCTTCGAAGGTCTTCTCAGGAGACTCATGGAAATTGACTGCGAGCCATACGCCTATGTGGATGACTTGACTGTGCTGATCTTTGCAGAGTCAGTCCGCCAAATTGAAGAAAAAACACACCACGTGCTCCGCACCGTCACCCAATGGTGCGAGCATGTCAAGATGCAGGTGGCTGAGGAAAAAACCCAGCTAATCCTCTTGAAAGGTAAAGTGCATAACCCACCCTCAATACGCTTTGGTGGCCACAGGCTCCTTCTTGAAAAGCACGTCAAGAATTTAGGAGTGAATATAGGTGAGAGGTGGGATTTCAACCAACACCTACAGTCCCTTAAAGGCACTACCATTGCAAGGTTTACCTCACTGCGTGCAATAACAAAGGCCACTTGGGGTGTGTGTTACCATGACACTATCCTCATGTATATGGCCATATATCTAGGCATGGCTACTGCCCCGTTGTCTGGGGTAGCAAACTAACAGTCAAAAGAGAGTATTGGCCCAATCCCAGAGAACTGCGCTCCTGTGGATCTCCAAGGCCTACAAGACTGTATCAACAGAAGCACTCCAGGTGAGCACTGGTCAGTTACCAGTTGATTTGGCCGTTGAGTGCATGGTTGACAAGTGGAGAGTCCCGCTTTGGGCTGAACTCCGTGTGGATCTCACCACAGAACAGAAACTTGCTGCCATCAATGAATGGGCTCTAGAGAAATGGCAAGCGAGATGGGAATCCTCATCAAAGGGACGTGATACTTATGAGTTCTTCCCCAACATCCGTGAACTTCTTTCAAGAAAATGGACCACTGGACGAGCCAGTTCCTCACGGGACATGGTGACTTCAATGCGCGGCTCCACTTCTTTTCTCTGAAAGACTCTCCATTATGCACGTCTTGTGCCTCCAGTGCGGAGGAAACAAGAAACCATGTGCTGCTCCACTGTAGTTTCTACAACAGTGAGCAACGGTTGTTGGGAGGGCAAACGAACTTAGCAGCATTGACTGCTACAAAGCTAGCCTATAACCATTTTGCAGAGTTCGCGAAGAAAGTGATAGCTAAGAAACGTGGTAATAGTTCATCTGTCCTTTTGAAACTTGCCACCCAAGTAAATAGTTAGATCAGGTAGGAAACCAGATTAAGAACTCCTCCCAGGCAGTACGGGATTCCTCAGGTGGTCACCTCCGCGCGGTCACACACGGGCAACAGCTCTCTACCAAGAGACTCGCTAACGACCAAATACCTGCCGTACCTCCACAGATCTGAGTTTGGTGGATGCTGCAGGGGCCGGCCTCTTCCATATTAGCGAAACCGCAACTTCCATGACTGATATAACCCTCGCCGAGGGTTTAGGTACAATCATCAAATAAGGAAACAGACCTGAGTACTGTGTCCCACTACTCCTGCGAACAGGGGCTTACCCACATCTTTTGCCCACGTGCTCTTGTCATCTGGGCACTTCATGTAGCTGCCAACAACTGGAGATGGGCTCTTCTTATATACATCTGGGAGTATCATGGGCTGTCGTTGGAACAACAAATTGCCAATCTGTACACTAAGCACCGCTTATTCCTGTACATATTTTATCAAGGCAAAGCCGTTTTGTCCAAGGAGAGGGTAAAACTGGTGTAAGCGCACTCCGCAGTGAATTGGTGATCTCAAAAATAAATTCTTAAGATGATTTTCATCTCGGGTTCTCAAAGCGAGCTCTTTATGTGAAAGGCCATGGTTCTTTTATTCCATTCCAACTACCATACTAGTTTCCAGTACCTCCAATGAGACGTTCCGGCTTCTCTTAGAGACCCTTCAACTCATTCCCGGACTTCCTACAAAAAACGTAACGCTTCTAGCCTATTGCCCTGGGACACAGAGGCATAGAGGATCTTTAAGTGTAAAACCCACCATTTCCAAATTCATATAAATTAAATATAAACACTGTGATAATTTATTAGAGGTACATGTGTATAGAAGTACTATAGAGATTGTATTTGAAACCGATTGAGCCAGTCATGTGAATGGGAGTAAAATTAGGATCATTATGACATTGAGAGGTACACTGGCCCGTCAAAACAAGTTTACCCACAGACGGACCACAATGTTCAGCTGTTTTCTGAACAACAAAAAGTTGCCCTTCATTTGAGAGTATTCTTACGTGAATAGTGTCTCAAAACTCTTGATAATTAAAATTACTGACTAACGATAGTCACTGATTGCCTATTCGGAGTTTAAACTGGAGAACTGATAAACCCACCCTCTCATATTTTTAATCATTACTTCCTCTAGTATTCGTTTATCAGCATCTAGTCGAAAGGGATTCTATCTTCGTGCCGGTCGAACCAAACCGTCTGATATTAATTAACCCTGATCGAATCTGTAACAGTGCAATCGAATTTACGTGGTTTGGACGAAGAGGGGGGAGGGCGGTAGACATGTCCAGTGATACATTTCACAACACAATTTACCCGTAAACACATTTAATAAACTTTAACGGAAGCGTAAAACGCTAATCGCCGACCTTACGGCCAAAGCTTTAAACGTGAGAACCGGACGCGGCAACGGCCTCTTCCACCGAGTTTCGTGATTTGACGTAAATATTCCCCTACAAGTTTCAGCTCTCAAATCTGGAACATCCTCCTGCTCTGTAACGTATGAGATAACGGATCTTTCAATTTGAAAAGACGGCGAATTGGCTTTCTCCCTCAAGTGGGTCTCTTAGGTTGACTCATCGGTTCTGTAACTGAACTTGAGCGAAGGAACGTCGTCCTCTTTCCTGATCCTTGTCACCTTGTGCTATTTATTTGGCGCAGTTCACGACAACCGAGGCATTGGCCGCTCCCGATCTTCCTTTGGCTCGGCCGCGGTAGAATGAGCTAAATAGGTTTTCAGGATTCTCAGCAGGATACAATGAAGAAGAACGGTCCGGAAATGGGCGACAGCGAAGGGTTGGAGTGTCAAGGGCATCTCAGCGGTGGGTCTTTCAACAGATTATACTAGTACTTTATGAATTCGAGGATCAAATCATTTCTTCTGCATAGACTACTAGAAATTCACAAAAATGATCCGGCAAAGCCAGTTGAGAGTACAAATTCAATTCACACACAATTCAATATGTTGCTAATTTGTCAACATGGTTATGAATTGGAGCGTCAACTTGGTAGTAAGTACATAGCAGTACATAGATTTAAAAGTCTGATGCGAAGCATCACACAACGTTCTTCTGCCCCATGAACATCTACTGATTTTCATAGCTCTACCAACTAATTCAATCTGTTATTCGCTCAGTTTACATAAAACCTGGTAAAACTGGCTGTGCTCAAAGTTACAGAATTTGTTATGTCCTCCTTTTGGTTTATTGTTCATTCTGAATAATAACCCTTTGTTTTCGGTCACGAAAATTTTTTTACAACCCCCCCACCCCCCAATTTGATACTTAACGTTTCAAGACTTGGAGATTCCAAATTCGCCATGTCCGTCCGCCGTCCCCCGCCCGTTTTATACCATTAATGTGGTCTAAAAAATTCGTTCTTTCGCACAAAAATCCCATTTGGTATCTAGTTGTGCCCGCCATCTCAGCAATCCGATCGGACGAAGCCCATGGTTGTTACGTGCAAAAAATGGTTAAAAAAATTAACGAAACGCAGTATAACGCGGGAACTACAGGGGAAGTCAACGTTTCGTCATTAGTACTCCCTCCCTCCCACCCTCCCGTCATATCAAACTCAATCACCCGCCCTCTCGACTCACAACGGGTTCGCTGGAAGCCCCCGTCCCAATTTCCCCGACTTTTGCCAAGGCCACTTCCTTCGCACACCCCTCCATCGGATCATAAATGCCTACAGACGTTTACGGCGCCTGGCGCCGGGGAATATTTAGTTTCCGTAATTCCATTGTAGCCACGTCATGTTTCGTATGGTTTACTAGTATTCCATGCTGAATTGAATGGAATGGGTCTCGGAGCAGTAATACTAGGTCAAGTTGTCCATGAGAATAATAAACCATTGTGTAATAATTTGCAGGGTTTTTCATGTCTCGACCGTTATTCCAACGAGAAAGTAATTAACAGAGCCGTAAATATAATTTTATTGGTGAAGTTCCTGTTATCTGTTCTAGGATTAGCATAAATGTTCGGTGTTGCAGCACACAACATTCCACGACCCCCGTCGACTCGACGATATTCCCATTGATGGAAATCGATAAAATATTTTCGCGCCAATTGAACTCGTCACACGAGCCACGCACTGACTTGTTTTTCTGATTGAGTAGATCTCAAAACGTGAACATCTGAAGAAAACTCAAATATTTTTCACGACTGCAATACATTAGGGAGAGAAAAATAACAAGTAAGTGAAGAGACGACAATAGTCCGTGTTGAATTTAATAATCTGCTCTGCTGATTATCTCATGACTGTTTTTAAATTCATATACTTACGCTAACTTTCTGGACTATAGGTTTTTGTGGGAAGAGTCATCATAAAGTTGAATTTACGAGTAAAAAACTACGCTAAAGTCGAATTTTTTCGATATTTATGATTCTTCATTTATTGTCTGATTTTCCAACGGATTAAAACGTTACGTTGCATTTCTCGATAAAACAACGTGTTTTGATCACTATGACACGACTATGTTACCACTGACCCTAATGATCTCCCAGCAGACCGCAATAAAAGGGATACTTTAGGAATCTGTCGAACATTTGACTGAGATACGTCTGTGAGAAATACTGGACAGTTCCGATTTTCCAGACAATGTCGTAATTTTCTAAATTGGACGAAGCTGAAATATCTAAATATTCTACTGCTGAGGATGGAAACTAATTGATTCGGTCAGTTGTCCTTTAAAACGATTTTAGGAAAGAAAGTTGATCTTATGGTCATTTGAGCTGTGATAAGTGAAACGCGAAGTTTTGCGATTTCCTAATCGCCAAAGCGATTTCAATATCGTTTCCGTTCAGCGACCTATGTTTTAATTTAAAGTCCGTTCTCTTAAGAAGCAGCGTTTTCGATTTTTCGAAATCACTAATAACGATTCAGAAATAAATATTGTGACCAGTTTAATGTTGCTATTAAAACTTAGAGTATTATGTTATTAATGTTCCTGGGCAAACGAGAGACACTTTTTAGAAAATTCACTCCAACAAAGTTGAATGATCTAATTTCCAGTTATGGTTGGTAAGTTGCGAAGAATGTTAGTTTGATGGGGGTACAGTGGCTTCCATGCAAACAAAAGAGTGTAGCAAGAAGGCTCCTGAAACAAAGTGGGCCGAATGGATGAGATTTTTTGGCTCCAAGACCAAGTGGAAGCGCAGGGCAAGCTTCGTTTTTTGTCTCACGCGCTCAGACTTAATTACAGCGAGATGGCACTTCCAAGTATAATGGAAACCAGAGGATGGCATTTACTTCCTGGCCCTAATGTCTTGAGTTTGCAGTGAGTAGTCCCAGATTAAAGTGGCAGGAGAGGTTTTACGCAATTGATCCTGTGCTTGGAAAGAAACCTGAGGAGTATGGACGGTCAGAAGGTAGAGAGAGGAGTATCGAAATGAAGCAAAAGGTGTGTTTAATAAAAGACAATGAACTCGGGTTGAGCTCACACCAGGGGAGCAGATAAGTCGTGTGAATGTATCAAGAACCATCAAGTCCCTTCCTGGTTGACCTGATATTTTGCGAGTTGGAAAAAAGGGAACCTTGCTACCTCGTTTTATGTGGTTTACGGCATTGATGGTATCTCTATGAATAAAACAACAGCGTTTGGTTCACTCTCCACGATATTTCTATAAGAGAACCAGCGTAGAAAACGCTGCCATTAACTGGATCTAAGCAATTAATATAGTTCTGAATGCTTGTTGGAGAATTGTCGCTTCCTGAGGGACACTCGCAGGAATCTGGGGAAATACCAAGCAGTGTTTTCAACCGCCCACGACCCCTTGTAAGTAACCCCTTCAATATTTGGCAGTTGACGGTTCCACGTACCCCACGCTCATTCAGATGCTGTTACAGCTGCTGGTTGCTATCATGAGACGTCCGAGATGACACACTGTCATAAGTATGCCAAGAAACTTGTAGAAAAATTCGTAATTGCTAAGACTGAAGGTTCATGCATTTTACGAGCCTCTCACGCTATGGTAAAAGTACAAACTCAAATTTATCTTATGGCAGCATACACCGTTGTTGAACATTTATCGTTTTTGGCGGGAGCACATTGAGCTACAGATCGAACATTTGTAGCCACATTCCAAAGCGACTTAGCCTCCGGCGAAGTGATGGATGGTGTAAAGCTCGCGACTATCAAAAGCGGACCTCACGACGTGAACAAGGATATATTATTAATGTCTGACGTCTGTCGTAATGTCAATACTGAAAGTATCCCAAGCTTCCTGATCAAGAGGCACGGAAGAAAAGCCACGTTTCGTGTTCTAATAACAGCGATACAAGTTAAACGTGAGAATTATCGCGTCATGAAAATGGGGACATCGCCTCAACGTGCTTCTACCATACAACTCACCACTCAACGACTGGAACTCAATGAAATTAATGTGGAATGCTAGTATCACTTGAGCGAAATGTATAAGGAACAAACGTTGGTAAAGTTTTCTTCGACGTTCTAGATAATTTATTGAGGAGCTGCTCTCGTCATTCCCCCACAATTGGGACATTTATGGAACTATGGCCGCGTTATTTGGAACTGTTGGCACAAAAATCCTGATCAAAATTGTTACAGTACTGCTTTGGTAACTCAGATAACGATAGTTTCAGACCTATTTTGCTCATACCAACCCGACTTTAGCCCTTGAAACGTCTAGATCTGAAGAAAACTGAAAAACATCTTCATCCCTTTCCCATCAATAGAAATCTTATCTTTCGCGCCTACGAGCTCAATCGGTTCAGTCGTTCTCCCGCAAATTGAACTACAGACACACACGTACCACTGGAGGAAATAAGGTTTTCCGGGCACAGTAAGACTCACAACGTAAAGATCTGAAGAAAATCCTACTTTTTTCTACACGATAAAAATACTTTCCTTGCTCTTTAGATCGTGGGTACTCCGATGGTACTCCGTTGATTAGAACAACTGCCAACCATTTAATTCATGCGTACTTCCTCTCTCATCGTGTTTCGATGTTTTCAAAAGCTCATTTCAGATATTTTTCCAATTGAGTGGGAGCTACAGCGCAATTGCTCCGGTAAAAGTGTCATTTTTAGATATTCGTTAAATTTATCGAGGTTTATAAGTGCTTAACACAAATGAAAAGTGATGAACTTGGGAAATAATATACATTTTGATGATAAATTTTAGAAAATTTATTAATTAGTTGTTAGCCTGTAAATACTTGTGAAACGTTGACAATAACTGTGTAATGTGATACTGATCTCTAGAAATAGGGTTATGTCCGCCAGAAGGCAAATTATTAAAGTTTACGTATCTGTTAGGTGAGTCCGTCCCCTCTGGCTGGTGTGTTGCTGGTGGCAAGCGCTTTGATGTAAAGACATCATCGTCTGGCCGTTAAGTCAGTACTGGAGTCAGTCAGTTGGTCGTGGTCTTTATATACGAAAGGAAGGTAAAACGAGATGATGGAGGGTCGGGGAAGGGTCGGGGAGAGGAGGTCATGTACCTCAGGGGAAAAAGGGGTTTTTTAACTTTAATGATCTCTAGAAACTTTAGATATTTCGATGATGACCTTTAGACAGTTTTGGGAAACTTCAGGAACTATTCAGAAACCTTGATGTTGAACTATTGAATTACCTGTCTAAAGGCTCCATGTTGACTGCAGAGTTAGTGCGAACAAGGAGGCACTTGGGGCGTTCGTGGGGCGGCTTGGAGCTCTTATGGTGGTCCACTATGATCCCTTCAAACCTCTGAATAGCGGCGAGGACGGCGGAAGATGGCGGGAAGACGACGGACGAGGACGCGGATGACGAAGTTTTCGAAGATGCGGTTATCGTTTTGCTCGGACCTCTTTCACTTTCCCTTTCATCGACGATCACAGCGTTGAATTTGGAAGCCAATTCTCGGACCTGAAAACAGAAGCGAACTATAATTTGTTCCGAGTCTCCGACGCGGGTTTTGGTTACATCGATTCCATTAGCTATGCATTAAAAATTTCACTCGGCGGGGAAAGCTCCGTAGACGCTACTTATGGATTGTCCGGCGATGGCAAATTGGACAATGCCAGGAGCCATTCGCCGGTCCGCTGTGCGGCGACTTGCTTCACTTTCCTCGGTTTAAGATTCTTCGGAGAAGAAAGTGCAGCATTTTTCGACAAACGCGAGGCCCATTCCTTCAAAAATCCAGTGACTACTCTCATAATGTTTCCCGTCCCATAATCTCGTACATTCAGTGATTTTTATCACTTTCCCAATCAATTCAACCTGAACTGCATTCAGTTTCTATGAAACTGGCAGAATTTAACGTTGTATGTAGAAATCGATGGGCATTCACGTTCCAGAATGCCCTAAATTCAGCCCCTACGTATCTCATGACTTTCATTGAATAACCAGCGTACACGTAATTTATGGGACAGTCAGTTCCTGTCCCACGTGTTGATAGTTGCACAGAAAACAACGCGAAGAAACATATTGAACAAAGTTCGGAATTTCAGTAGTCGCTTCTGATTATCCTATGATCATTATTAAAACCCATCGTATAGGCAGCTAACAGGACTAACGACTCGATGTAAGAAAAAAGAACGCTATTTACTGTGCCGCCACTCGTGATTTTCCCACTTACGAAAATTTGCCCGTCGAGTTGTCTGGAACTTTTGGGACTGTCCACACGTCCAGACGAAAAATGAAACCTAAATCACTATACCCGTTTACGAGAGAACGAAATAAATGAGTTCCGATGACAAAAGCAACAGCTGAAGCGTATTGATATCTTGTGTGTTTTCCTCCTCTCACGTTTCCCCCTTGTTGTGTTTTAGTGGCTCGATAAATAAGCCGTTGAAGCAGTCGCATGTATAAATATCTGGTGCGTTGCAACACACGACTTTCCTTAGCTCTACGTTAATTCACTTTCCACATGGCTAATTCTATTTAATCAATTCATTTATCACTCAGTTAATTTGAACTTGGTCAAACAACACTTCACAGCAGCATGAAGCGGTAGCGCTTACAGTTCCGGAATTTAGTGTGCTGCTCATACTCATTCCAGGACCATTATTGAGCAATTGGTACACAGAAAATTAATGGGGCTGTAAAAATTAATTTTTTGAAGAGGATGGTAATTACTTTTGCAGAGTTATTGGGTAAAAACTTTGAGAACTGGTAGTAAGCGAAATGGCGGTAGTTGAAATTCAGGAATTTCTGGAGTGACCCCTATGTTTCTCATGAGCGTTTTCCAACACTCACCCTATAGGTAATAAAATGGACTACAATACCAATTTTGTTAAACATTCTAGTAACATTCCAGCGGAGTTTATAAGGAAAAACCCGCGCTAAAAACGCTTTTCGTCGACAAATTTGATAATTTATTGTGCTGCTCTCGTCATTTTCCCACGAATGGGAATTTTATGGTATAGTTGCCATATTGCGAGCTACCAATATAAAAAATTTAATCAAAATCGTTACAGCCGTTTTTGAGAAAAATAATAGTTGGTGTTTTGATCACTATGATAACTATAGTTAAATTACGGTGGATTTTGTTCATACCCTTATTTTGGTGTCCCATGGTAACCTGCGGGCTGGATATCAAGTTTAAGTGGATTTGGTACGGTGGTTCTCTCTGAAAATCGTTCACAGACACACACTCACAGACCATTTTCCCTAATAGTGTTTTTTGGACTCAGCAGGGTCTGAAACGTAAAGATCTGAAGAGAACTCAAAATTTTTTTTTTCAGCCGATTACATAACTTTCCTTTCTACTTCGTAGAGCCAAGGAAAGTAAAAACAGTAAAATGACGACAAGCTTCAAAGACAACCCTATCGATCCTGGTTAACATACAAGCAAAATGCTAACGCTTGTGCATTGGGTACGTTCAGTCAATGCGAAAAGTAGTGAGCCACTTCTGAGCTATATTCTTCTTAGGCGTCCTGGCTTTTCCCGGACCTACTAACAGAGTACGATTTAGTGTGTACGTTCTGGCAAAAGCGAAGGGCCCTCCGCACGCATCTAGTTTTCCTGCAAGGGCAGAATATGCGGGGGCAAACATACAAATGAGCTAATGAATTTTAATAAAGTTTCTCCACAATAATTCATTAATTACACTTCTCCTACGATATGGACTTCAGAGGTTGCTTGTGCCCCGCGTCACTCATTGAACGAATCCACTCCAGATATCCAAGAGGATGGATAGTTAGTAGTGATTGATCAAAAACCGGAAATAGTTGTGGTTGGGCTCTCATACAAGTTTCTCAGACAAAGTCTGGCAAGTGTACACGCTAGTCAGTAGCAATTAGGGAAGCCTTTCGCTACGTCATAAATGAGATACAGCTCTTGATTGTAGTAGTGTAACTAACGAATTACACTTCCACTCGCCTCCAACTTTAATCATATTTGGACGGACATTACCCTCATGCCCTATGTGTGGACCAGGACCCATCTAGGAAACAAAACGATCTGTTGGAGGTGGCTGAGACGTACAGGCTCACAGAAGGTTGACGCATAATTGGCAAGTACACAGGTCGGTAGTCAGTGAACAAATCTCTCATACCTCCGTAAGGTCGTAAGTAGTTAGGTAGGTATATGACACAGCTGGGATGAGTGACGCAACCCCCCCCCTCTCCTCCCCTTACCGTCTGACGTATGACGTCACACACCCCCTCACCACCAGAGCTGATGTGACGTGAGACACCCCCGGTGCACAAACAGCTGATGTGACGTCCCCCCACCCTACCTTCAACTACAGCTGACCTGACGAAACCCCCCGTCTACATCAGTGTAACTTCTGAGAGAATCCCCATGTGACATCACGTCCCCTACCACTATGAATCCTCCTGACGTCATGCCCCCACAATTGCCACAACTTCTGAGATGATCAACTCCCCCAATATGACATCCCCCACCACTATGAATCCCCCTGTGTGGTGTCATGCGCCCCACACTATTGGCGCGACTTCTGAGTGGATATACGTCATACCCCAACGTTTAAACCGATCTAAGTACATTATTTAATACATTTATTTCGCGATAATAACGATACGCGATATTTTTTATTATCAATCTCGTAATTTGAGTATAGTTTGCTAGGAGCGTAGGGCGACCTTTTTTTTTGCGCAATTACGTCTCAGTAAAAAATACGTAGCGATGGGGCTCCACGCGTGCTCGGGATTTATTTAGCGTGAACATGTGTGCTGTGGGGGCAGGGGGAATTGGGGTAGGAGGTACTTAGGCGTTAGCGCAATAATTGGTGGGGGATGTCATATTGGGGAGTTGGTCATCTCAGAAGTTGCACCAATTGTGGGGGCATGACGTCAGGGGGATTCATAGTGGTGGGGGACATGACGTCACATGGAGTGATCCTCTCAGAAGTTACACTGATGTGGAGGAGGGGTTTCGTCAGGTCAGCTGTAGTTGATAGGAGGGGGGGGGACGTCACATCAGCTCTTTCTGCCCTGGGAGGAGGGGGGGGGGTCTTACGTCAGATCAGCAGCGGTGGTGAGGGGGGTGACGTCATACATCAGCTGGTATGGTGAGGGGAGGGGGATTACGTCACTCATCCCAGCTGTGGCATAGACCTAACTACTGTCGTAGTTCCATCTGGGAGACTGATGGAAAGTCGTGTAATTGCCTGCATCCGTTAACATGTTCAAATCGGGGGTTATGTGAAACATTTCTTCGTCGAATCGCGCAGAAAGAATTCTTTGTCGGAGATGTCGCTCTGAACCACATATTAATGATCTGCACAAATTACTCAACAGCAAGTGTGAAGGATGTTGCTCTTAGACGCTTTGTCAACCTCTTGCATTTCCTGCAAATTCATTCAAGATCCTAGCAATGTATGCTTTAGTTAACACAGTTAATTTAAAAATGTGAATTAATACGTTATTTTTTTAATGTACAGTCGTCAATTTTAGAACGTAATTAATTTACTTCGTGACTGTTACTGTCAGTTAAGTGAAAAAAAGGCTCTTTATCTTCTTCACCCTTTTACTCTGCGTTTTGACTCTGCTCGTAAGCTCTCAATAATTTAGTTTATAGTATTTCAGTTGTTTTAAGGATTTTTTGTCACTTCGAAAGAGACAGGAAACCAACGGGCAGGTATTACGTCTTATTAGGTAAAACCGAACTTGGACCGTTATGGGAATTCCTCCGTTCGTTCTCGCGGAAGAACTATCGACTTATTGTTACTGTCCACTCGCGAATAAGACCTACCCAAAACTCATGTGAGTTTACGGCAGAAAATTGACTTGACTTCGTAACAACGGCGTTTCCACACAAATTGACGACCGAAGTCGCCTTTTTCCCTCCTCCGAAGTCTCACTTCCTCGCAGCGACTCGCGCTCAAAGGCCGTTCTCGATGTAACAGAGCAAATTGGCCGCCCTTTGTGCTCCCATATATTTTCTTTTTTGGCGAGTTCCCGCTTCCAGATCAAGAAAGACAACTCGGGGAAACTATTCGACTGGAAAATTACGTTTAACGTTTAAGAGGAAGTTCTTGAGTTTGTCAGTGACGTAAAATAGTTGAGGAAGAACGGCTTTATGAGCGAGGAGGTAAGTGGTTGAAAGCGCTTTTATGTTGAACCCAGGTGTTTACACGTGTTTCTCTTTCAAGCTGAACGAAGTTGTTCACAATTTGTTTTCTTTGTTGTTTTTAACGCCGATTTCAACACCTTGTTCGCTGCAATTCGTACACAAAGCCCATTCTGTACGGCGAAGCAACAACAATCGTCTAAAATGTATGGTGCGATTTAACGTCACGCTGCTCAAGAGCTATATCACGTTTTGAGAAATAAGAGTTGCTAGAAAATACGTGAGAACATATTTGGAAGCATCTACAAAGGAAAAGTATATAAAACAACAACACGCAGCAAGGTCAAGTAGACCAACACAAGTTTTGATAGAATCAACGATCAACTCTTTCAACTCGATCAGCTCTTTCTCGTTCTCAGCGATTCCAATATTCGTCAGTATTTTTTCAATACTTTCTCGTTCTTCGCCAGGCCCCACGGGAAAAGATATTTGATGTTAGTGAGTCAGCGTGCTGTTACACACAACACTTAGCAACGTTCAGCGCTCGAGATTTGGATTTCACGGAGAATTTGGTTGAACCATAACATTCCCACGACGGCTACGAATTCTGATTCCATTGTGAATGGTGCCACTGAATATTGTTCGTTTGCTTTCTATACAACTACTGGACAATGGTAATGTTTTCAATTTTTTCTAATGAGCTGGGTGAGGCTGAGGTACATAATGTAGTTATTGGTTAGGTGAGAATACCCCATGAGTTCAGAATCGTTATTTAAGAGAAAATATCTGGTGCGACGGATCACCACAACTTTCATCGACCTCGCTCGCATAACAGTGTTTTTTACCATTCAAGGAACTAAACAAATCTATTTTTCATTTACTTTATTAGAAGCTACTGATAGTTTACTGCAGCTCAAAATTTTGCAGAGAAACTGGCGGCTATTCAGGCTCCTTTATTCATTTAGATGCTCATACTTACGCAATGCCCATTATCAATTAATCAGTGCACAGGTGGTTCATGACACCGCCAACATTTTTGATCGCGTTGTTATCATTATCGGGTTACAACTATGAGAAGTAGTAGTTATTGACGGCGGTGGTTCGAACTCGGGAAGTTATGGAATTGCTTATAACTATCTTACGAACGTTGTCAAACTCTTATCTCATTTCTAGTTTATTTGAATACCGCCCCGATTTTTCTGATAATGAAAATGGAAATAGTATCATATGAACGGAATTTATAAGGGAAAAGCTGCACTGAAATCGAAGCCTCGAAATTTTTGATAATTTATTGTGCTGCTGGAAACCGTTGGAGTCGCTTTTGAAAGAAAAAACCCTGCAAATTATTACACAATGGTTTATTATTCTCATGAACAGCTTGACCTAGTATTACTGCTCCGAGACCCATTCCATTCGATTCAGCATCGAAAAATACTAGTAAACCATACGAAACATGACCTGACTACAATGGAACTACGGAAACTAAATATTCCCCCGGCGCCAGGCATCTGTAAACGTCTGTAGGCATTTATGATCCGATGTAGGGTTGTGCGGAGGAAGTGACCCTAACCTTCCTCCGCCCTGTCGGGCAAAAAGAGTCGGGGAAATTGGGACAGGGACTTCCAGCGAACCCTCGGCAATTGACACAACGTTGCGAGGCGAGCGGGCGGGTAGTTTTAATGAGACAGGAGGGAGGGAGGGAGTACTAACAACGAAACGTCGACTTCCGCTGTAGTTCCTGGGAGTTCTTGGAATTAGTTGACTGTAATAATCACTGTAATTTTCCTATACATAGTTGTACACGTCTGATACTCATTCCATTCGACCCTGGATGTAAAAATACCTTGAAAATGATACGAAACACGACTTATTTGCGATTATACTGCGTTTCGTAAATTGTTTAACCATTTTTTGTCCATAACAACCATGAGCTTCGTCTGATCCGATTGCCGAGATGGTGGGCACAACTAGATACCAAATGGGATTTTTGTGCGAAAGAACGAATTTTTTAGACCACAACATTTTTTGAGGCACAAAACGACCCGGACGGCGGACGGACATTGCAGATTTGGAATCCCCATGTCTTGAAACGTTAAGTATCAAATTTTGAGGGGGGGTTGTAAAAAATTTTTCGTGACCGAAAACTGGGTTATTATTCAAAATGAATAATAAACCAAAATAATTGGAGTTTCGATCAGCATGATAACTACAGTTAATTTTAGTCCAACTTTGCTCACCCTTTATGCTCGCAGACCATCGTGATGTGCAGGCTAAGTACAAATTCGAGCCGATTTGGTTCTCAATTGCGTTCACAGGCACACAGACCATTTTTTCCAAATTGTGCGTTTCGGACTCTGTAGCCTTTAAAACGTCTGAAGAAAACGTTTTAAAAAATTCTGCCGATTACTTAACTTTCCTTCCTAAGTACGGATAAGAATTCAACGTTTCATGCTTTTAGCAAATGCTTGCAGATAATGAGGTTATTGAAATCGTGCCGAAAAAGTTATTGTCCTAAAAAGATTCGATTCTTAGCGGTCCCTAACGAATCCTACTCATTCTACGTTTTAACACGAGGAAACAACCCGTCGCGAACAATTTCACAATTTCGTTGTTTTCACGAATGGAAACTGGTAGAAAGAAGACATATAAATTACCGAAAATGAGTTGGCCGTCGTCTTAAGTTCATGTGACTATTATCTTCTAATAACGTATAATCTACTGAGCAAAATTTTTTTTCCGATTGATTCCGTTCGAGTTCTGAGGTTGGAAAGGATAAGAAAAAGTACTAAGTTTTTGACACTTCAACAGTTCGTACATGCTCTCGTTAGTATGTTGCTGGTATATAAAAAGTAGGGAATGAAACATATTCGATGCAATGATTTGACAATTATTTCAAGTGAAGACGAAGATAAATCGTGTTAAGAGAAACGTGTTCACTTGAAATTCTTTTGTACTGCAGAAAAAACCGCTTGGCTGACTGATTTTAAACGCATCTACTGAATTTTATTATTTTCCAGTTAGGCGCAGGAATAAATCTCGCTATAAATTAATTCATTCTTTGTCTTTAATAATCTTCCTCTACAAGTTAAAGACTGGTTCAACTACTCGATATTGACCTCAATGATAGGAAATGAGTAACGATTACTTCCAGAAGAAGTGAGCAAGATGGTTCAAAGTCGAATACAAAATTGTGCACATGATCCGCTACGTTCCCCAACCAGTAATATCCGAAATAATTTAAAAATTTCAAATATCCTTGGTGTGGATGAAAACGTCGAGCAAAAAGAGGCTCATTTTGCATTCAAAACGTTTTGAAAATGTGTTGTGCACTGTGAACCCCCAGATAGCTAATACAAAGCTTTGTGGTTAAATCACGAAATTCTCGGTTGAACTCGGAAATTTCTCAGATGTAGGTTTCCTCCATTTAATAGGATTTTTCTATTTGACAGTGTGTGCCATGGTCGCGGATCAAATGAGGTCCAGGAAGTAGCTCGATGCTTTGCACTTTATATGCCGCCTATTGAACTTATTAACATGAAAAATTCGTAACCCCGTTCCGAGGACCTGTGAACGAAGGGCGCTTAGATTATTGAGAAAGTGACGGCTTCGGTTTAAAATGCGCATTCATTGTCTTTCAAATCGCAAACGCGTCGTATCTGTTCTCCGACCGACGAAAACTGGCTCAAGGTGAGAGGACGAACATTAGAGCTGAAGAAGCGAATTCTTATTTGATGATCGTTTTCTCTCTGTTTAAAGTTGGGTTGGTTTCGTTGGCATCGGAGGTTTAGCTCATTCGATCTTACGTTGACCCGTTTCTGGTTTCATCAAACAACCTTCTCAAGGACCTTAATATTACTACGACTTTCTCCTTTCGTAAACGCTCTTAAGTAGTTGTGATTTGTATGACCAGGCAAACGGTTGAAGTGAGAGACGTCTTATTTCAAACCAACATCAACTCCTGCCCAGGCAGTTTTTAAATATTTTATTGCGTTCAGACGCAATCCACCACCACTATATTCTCATACTGGCGTTCAAAGCGATACCAGCGCCGTAATTTCGCGAATTCTCTCAAAAAATGCCATGCGAATTCTCGAGTATTTTTGCACCCGTCAACGACACGCATAAGTCATTGCCTAACCACTCATTAACTTTAAATACAGTTCAGATACAGTGCCTGAAAGGCAAACTCCTCTTTAACGGTGCAGAAGAATTTTCATCTTCTCAGTCATTCTATGCGATGGTTTATAACCTCCAATATATTAATTTTGAATATCTAAATAAATATGAACAAACTTTAATTCGCGAACTAAAAGATGTATTGCAGTAAGATTGTAATATCATCTCAATTTGTCATCATCAGACGTCTCGCTGTCCTCGATGCCTTCGAAACGCCTGCAATTGCTTTCTAACCTGTCTAAACGACAATAAACCCATTTCACAAAGGTAAACTCGCTCCCAAGTAATTTAACTGGCGCAATCCGCAATCTCGAGCGAGTATCGAAGAATAAGTCAATCTCCGCGAGAGTATGTCGCAGATTCGACTATTTCAGGAAACCACACGCCTCTACGTACAGACCGGTAGACCTCAACATCGGTCAAGGCACTGCTTGAAAATGGTCGCGTATAACTCCACGCTTTCATCATTTTCTTTTGGTAAAAGCTTTCCTTATCCTTATTTCCACTTTAAAAAGTAAAGTTAAGTAATCACCCGAATAAAAAGGACTTCTTTAGATCTTTAATTTATAAGGGCTTCTGAGTCCGAAAAACAACATTTTGAAGACGTCCTGTGACGTATGTAAATGCGATTGAGAGGAAAAAAAAGGCTATTTTGCACATAAAATTTGTCCTGGCTGATAGTATACTTAAAGTTGCACAAATCGATTTCTTGCACGTAGAGAATTCATATTTAGTACCAGTTAGTATCCATAGAAAGCTAGTAAATGCATAATATTATGATCTGCGCAGTGACATCACGACTTATAGACTAGGAAGTATTTAAAACGAAGTGAATTACATGCAGAAGTGGCTGTTGTGTCGCGTAAGAAACTGGTTTGCTCAATGGTGTCAGGCAGAACTAGTTTTCTTCTCAGACGCGCCTCCATGTTGGGAAGAAATTCGTAAGTGCAGTGCATTTGTTCCAACGCTCACTTAGTGAATGATGGTAATGCACTCGTGAAACACTCACAGTTCCGATTGTGGCAGCTTTGACTTCTTCCTCGGTAGACCAGAGAAAGTAGACTGAAATCGGTACGACCGAAAAGTTTAAATGCCGCTTTGATTTATGGCTTTTACCGCCATTTGTCGAGGGTAATGAACGAAAGGCCCTCTCTGCTTCGTTTGTAACCCAGTCCAGTGTCCCACAGGGCTCTCACCTTGGCCCTCTTCTGTTCACCCTTGCCATCAACGACAACGGCGGCGTCAGCACAGCCTTGAACCAGGTCAATTTCCTAATCGATGCTGAAGATGTCAAAGTCTTTACCCACATTCAGACTGATGCTGATTTCACCTGTGCTCGCCATCTACTTATCATCAGCTCACTCATCACCTGCCTCTCAGTAGTAAAGCAAATACTTTCAAATACCCAGGTCACGTCCACCGCCCATATTGCTCAGATTTTCAAACGTGCAATGTGTTCCTTTAGCTCTCTGAAACGAAATGCCAGGAACTTCACTCATCTTGCTGCCCCGATAGCGCTTTATTGAGCACTCGTCACAATACTTGAATACTGCACCCTCCCCATTGACACCCTTCAATCCTTCTGGTTTCTGTACTCCCCCTCCCAACATCCGGACTCAACACCCTTTCATTGAAGCGTCTCATGCTAGGTTCGAGTGTGTTGTGGCAACTTCTAATATAATTTGTTTCTAAGCTCGTCCCATTCAAATGTACATACAGCAATATGCAAGAACCTGACGAAGTTATGATTTATGGAAACCAAAACGAAAGGTTAAGTTGCTCGCACAGTTCTGCGTGAGATGCAACAAATTGCCGTCCAACCTCCCATCAGATGTTGGGAACGACACTTTAATCTAATCGGGCGAGCGTGAAGGCTCGATAGTCTGCTCCAAGCGATAAATTGCGCGTTACTTATCGAAGACAACTCTCATAATCCTTTCCTACTACCTTCCTTCATCTTTATAAGACTTGCGTCATTTCTGTGGAAGTGCCCTACGTTTAACATTTGTAGGGGTACTTTGAAGCACCTGACTTATCGTTCGAATGCGAGCTGCATGACGTCACACAGCTTTCCTTATCAAGTTTCAAGCTGCCCCTTCATCACTTTATATATTCGATCGGTGAGTTACCAATTTCACTTGAAACGACAGCTAGAGTCTTAAACCTGTTTTCTTTACTCCGTGTCATGCAGTCAAATTTACAATCTGTCGTTCATTTCAAAGCGGTTATTCAAGATCGATCAAGAGGGTTCTAGGATGTTTTCTACATGGTTACCCACTCGAACTATACAATCGATTTGTCAAAATTGCAAGATCAAGAATTATCCATTTTGAAACGGGTGTGACGCTTTGTTTTCTACTGATCGACTTGCGATGGTGGAATGTAATGAGATATTTTCATCAACCAACACGACATTTGGATAGGGTAAACTCCCTCCCTTCCATGGAGGATTTATATGAGTCAATAAAAACATTTCCACGCACAGTGTTTCCGCTTTTCAATCGATCAGTCGCCTGATATAACCTTGTGTAACCTCTCACCATCGTTTGATGTTCTGCTCGCCCTACGAAAACGATTTCTTCTTATTTTAAAAGTTGTGCTCTTTTGGTCTTGAAAAAGCGTGCGTTGCTCTTCTCAAATTTACTTCTCGTAAGCTCATTACTCACACAGACTGCTACAATACATGAAAACCTTCGTAGTATTCTCGGAAGTTGCGAAGACTACCACTCCGAACCCAGAGCCGAGCAAGCTTCAAGGAACTGCAGAAACAGTTAACTGTGAACTCACTGCCCACCAAAGTTGTCTTGCTGAGCTGTGTGACAGTCAGTACATACAGTCCACATACTCGCCACTTCACCGTGGAGAGTTTCAATTTCTTCAATCGAATAAGAAGTTATTCAATCACACACAGACATGGATAGTTAAGGGAATTGAGAGAAATGAATCGAAAATCTGCCCTTTAACTTTTTTTGACACCACTCCGATCGCTATATTTGCTACGAGAATCTGCAGAAACTACCAAAATTGGGTCATATGCTCATAATCATGCACGTCGCTGATACTGACTTCAATGTGAAATTGAGTTAGAACTTTGAAAAGAGATTATTAATGATTGTTTCTACTTTTTCTCGTCAACTTTCTTCAAAATCCATTGTTCAACGATTTTTAATTATGTTTATGAGAATTCGCCTAATGCTTTCAACAGCCCCACTCCCACTGAGACTTATTAAACTATTACATTTAATTAAAACTTCAAAAACGTTTTTTCATTATTTCTTTGATGAAATTTCATTAAAGCTTAAAAAAAATTACTTTTACGCTAACCTTTTAAATATTCTTTCGCGGGCACATACCGAACAATGAAATTAAAATAAAACTTGAAAACTTTTTCTGATTTTTTACTTTCCGCTACCCAAAAGGAAAGGAACGTATTGTAATCGTGTCACAAAAATTTGTGTTTTCTTCAGATCTTTACATTTGAGGCCTACTGACTCTAAAATACCTAATTTCTGTGCGTGGTCCGGGTGTGTGTGTGTGTGTAGTTCGATTTGCGGGAAAACGGCTGGACCGATTGAGCTGGTTCTTTTTTTTTTGTTCGTTATTTTTTTGCAGACACCAAAATAAGGTTATGGACGATTTCAGTCGATGGGAAAGGGGGGTAGAGGACGAAAGCGTACCAAAACTAGGGTTTTTTGCATTTTCTTGAAAACAGCTGTAACGATTTTGATGAAAAGTAACGAAGGACTCGCAACTAACTAGTCTCTACATTTTGTTCTCCATAAATGTTTCTGTAGAAGTGCGTTGAACGATGATATAGCGCCCGTATATGTAGCTGGCGTTCGAACTTACAGGGGTGGCGGAAAGTTGGGTGTTGCTTCGCACCAGATATTTTTTCCTCTTACTTTTTTCACTACTCAGTTCGTAGATTTTGCTAGGATAAAAATCGCTTATACAACGAAAACTGTAAACCTATATGATTGAAGGAAAATCAACGAACAAATGAGTGACACATATTAAAATATAAAATTCAGTAGATATTTTTGTAATCTTCTTTTTGGTTTTTTTTTTTCCCACGATTTTTGTGTAACTGAAAAGTTGCAATGCTAATAAAATTATAAGTTTACATGCTTGCAACATACATACTCGAAATGGAACTTTCAAAAATTCGTTTTAATTATTTTTGCTTACCCTTAGCTTGATGTAATGGCGGTCGTACATTTTAGTTATAATTCAACTCAGACTGAACATTGACCGACTCAAAACTGCCAGTTCTGGATTATGAATCTTCGAAACTGTTGTTACGCTTTCTTTCCTATTGACCCACTTACAGCAAGAAGGTGAGGTGAAGGAGAGAAGAACGGCAACCTTAGATTTCAAATCATCCAACGAGTCTCAGCTTATGAATCGCATATCCAATATTTTCTCGTCGAATAGATGAGAGAGCACGTACAGCGAGAAACCTCAGGGTGAGGTGAGGTTAACGTATTCCGGCCCATCGCAAGAGAACGGCGTTTTATCGGAACTGTGGTAGCAATAAATGGTTCACGTTATCTCAAACGGGATAAAAGAAAGAAACAGAGTATTTTTGCTAATGCTCGACGATCATTTGCGGTTGCTGTGGGTGCTCAAGGGGATGTTTCGTCCGTTTCGTTCGATGGAGAGCTACTGTTTCACATTCCTCCAAGTTTTTCGATTCTTGCGAAGTGCATATCTTCTTCGAGTCGAATTTTATAGGTATGGCCCGATTAACGTCACCGTAGAATTTCTTCACGTGCCCTTAAATTGTATAACTGAGCTCAAAACGTGTGGATTGGAGGATAGTTCGCTGAAGTGAGAAATTAGTGAATTCTAATAATATTCGTCTCCATTCAAGGCATACGTGGCCTGTTGATAATCCCAAGCGTGTGAAGTGCGTAACCTTCTATCACTGTAGCCAAACCTGAGCCTCCAAGTATTGCTTGCTTCTGTGTAGGACGGGTAAGCGATTTTGAACTTTTATGTTGTCTACTACACATTAGAAATACTCACGTTCCCATTGACGCGTTTTGGATTGTTTTTCGGTCAGGAAACCCTGAAAATTTGAGACTTTACATTACAAGGCATGGCAACGCATCGTTTGCTGTCTTTACCATGCCAAAATCGGTTCTTTCGCAAAAAACTCCGTTTGAGATCTGAGGTGCCACCTACTCGACAATTCATTGAACGAAACCCGTCATTGTTATCAACAAAAAGTTATTTAATGACTTATTTAAAAACCATTTCCTGAGTATTTGTTGATACGAGTCGAATAGAACGGGTCTCAGGGGCGTAGGTCCTCGTCCAGATGGAAAACAGTGAAATGACAGGAAGTATAGCGAGGCAAATTCCACTACTTGAAGGAACCAGCGGCGCAATATAGCAAAAGTTATCGTTTCTCCCCGGAATGGGCTAATTTCCCGCACTCCCTTCCGCCTCGCTCCAACCATCCCTCAGTTCTACTCGTCACGTCTTGCCGATTGCTTAGCGTCTTCTAGAAAGTGTGCGTTATTCTGTTGTCGTTAGATCATGTTTTGAATCGTTTATTAGTATTTTTCGATGATGAATCGAACGAGATATTGGAGAGAAACCCCCCCCCCCCTGTGTTCTCCGTGTTTCATTGCGACTACAATCAACGCTCCTTCGGTGGGCTGCCTCAGAAGCATTTCTCCGTTGATCACTGCACTGTTACCAACAACTCCAGATTCGAGGAAACGATAAATCGACTCCCGCGCAGTGTCTACATTATCACACTCATATCATTGTAGCCAGCACATGAGACCTCAGCAAGATACCCGTCCGAAGTTATCGCATACGTGACAGTCATTTCACCTTCAGTGACTGTGCCAGTTTTGTCATAACAAATTACATTAATACAACATAAAGTTTCGACAGTGGGAAGCTTCTTAGCAATTGCTTTCCGTCTTGCCATCCTCATAACACCCATCGCCAAAGTAATGGTCTCAACAATCGTCAGGTGTTCGGGCGTTGCAGCAACAGCCAAACTAACTCCAACGTTGAACATTTCCCGGATATTCCTCTCCCAAATCCAATCAATCAGCATATTAATACAATAATACTGAATGAATAAAAGCCAAGTTGCGTTCCTTAAACGTCCATTGATTTCTGTAGAGGTGTTTTAGGAGCTTCTTCCGCTTGCATCACTTTGAACACTTCACCAAATTCCGATTATTCACCGGTGTTTACGACTTTCCATTGCCACACCTGACCAATGTTCTCATGAAGCTGATGTTTTTCATGGAAGTGTGCCCATTGCTTTTCACGACTGGCGCACTTATTTTTGCCGCTGAGTCCGTTTCACCTGTAACACTACTTTCATCGATAGCCAAATCGATTGCCTAAAACAACCGAACATCCGCAGGAACTTGATCACCAACGTTGAGGTGTACAATATCTCCAGGTACCAAATCTCGAGCCAAGAAAGATTTCCAGAACTCCTCTCACGCATGTACAAGGCAAATTCCACTAGTTGACGGTACAAGCGGGACAAGATAGCGAAAGTTATCGTTTCTCCCCGGCCTGGGCTCATTTCCCGCACCGCCTTTCGCCTCGCTCCAAGCATCCCTCAGTTGTACTCGTCACGTCTTGCCGATTGCTTATCGTCTCCCAGAAAATGCTAATATGTGTTATTCTGTTGTAGTAAGATCCTGTTTTGCATCGTTTACTAGTGTTGCCTCGGAAATATTGTGTCAAGCGGTGCAATCATTCTGTACAGTAGAATAATAATCCATCGTACAACATTGTGCATGTGCTACAATGCACATTTCCAAGTCCTTGCATAAGACAATCCATATTCCTTAGCGCGATAAGCGAGATGTTGAGCAAAACAAACCAAGCGAAGAGCCGATATATCATTTTCCCGACTGTTGAGGCGGAGGACGAGAAATCGTAAACACGGGCGATGAATAAGACGTTCCCGAAGATAACGGGGAAAATGTCGTTTTTCTCCCGACGCTTTTGACAGGATCTTGATATTACCGAAAGATTTCTCTTTCTACGGAATCATCGAACATCCGCAGATGCCAAAGAAAGTTACCTTTGTCACAGGAGAATTGCCGCAAAACTGCAACGCCAATTTGTCGATTTCACTCCAACCCCGGAAAAGCGAACTGCCGCCTAAAAAATAGGCGTTTGTACGTGGGATTGCTGTCGACGGATCGACTTTTTTAAAGCTAAAACCGTTATTATACAATCGACAAACCTTTGACACAATATTTTCAGAACTCATTACATGAGAAATGTTCAGCGCTGCAAATTCGGGAGCTGCTAGGATTCATCCCGTCACTTACTAAGAAATAGACTGCCACATGGTATCATTCCACCGGGCAGCACAAACAAATACGAACTGCGTCATTTCAAAAGGAATCTCCGTACGAATGTAAATTTTGTCCGTCGCGCAGTTATCTTTACGTTTCTCAATCCCGAGAGTCAAGAGAATTGCCAACTGAGGAAAAAAGGTGATTACGTCAAATTTTAATGGTTACGGGCCTCTCGAGTCGGAAAATTCAACTTCCGAACGTGTTTGTCTGCTGTCAACTCCGCTGAAAATTACGGTCGTTTCTATCTGCAGAAACTCCCACGGGAGAGAAAAGTGCAACAAGGACTGTGCCGTTTTTCACACTTTCTTCCAATACGGAGAAGTTAGTAAAAATATTGATGACTTACAGCGTCTCATCAAGTTATCAATGCCCGTTTTTTATTTTCGTGGGTGCACAGCTGACTGCCAGGTGAATTTACGCACCAATGGTGGCCTATAGTGACTTGTTAATCAGCAATGGCTGAACGCTGTGTAATCAGATCCGTTTAACGACCTGGTATCGGGAGAGAGCTGATGGGGCCTCAAATGGGCATAACTGAATGGGGAGTAAGCTAACGAAACTGCATCATAGAATTATTTGTGGATATCATTTCTCCCTGTGTCCTTACATGCCTCCTATTATCAAGATTATCTCATTCACCATCTACCCTGCAGATTATCGACAATAAGAAGCTCTTTGTCGGGGGTTCCTAACAACAGCTTTCAAAACATGTCAACTGTAAGGTTCATCGTTTTATAAACTCTAATTAACGTTCTCGTTCGTTTTTATAGTAGTCCTGCAGCACACGACCACTCACTAGCTCAGTTATAGATGAACCAAATATTCAGTGAAGTAACAGCCCAAGAAAGAAGTGTTTGTATATCTATTTCATGAACAATTTAAAAAAAAATTCTTTCCTTAGTACGAAAATATCGTAGGATTATTGGTACGAGGGTATGTAGAAATATATTTACAGAAGAAAGTAGGGCTCTGAAAATCGTTCTGGTTAATCAGCAGAACAGGCTGACAAATCACATCATTGGAAACCACACTGAAACATTTTAATCCCCTTAAACCCATTCAACCACTTCGAAACAGATCACGTGACGATCATCATGAAAATGATGCTATAACAATTGTGGTCGGGTGTGGATGAGTCTCAACTATCGATAATATTCAAAAATTAATTGGCAACGCGGCTACCTGTCTCACCCAGAACAGAAAACGCGGACATTCTTTTTAACTGTGTTACTTTAACACTTTCTGCATCTTATTAATGAAATAAATTGGATTTCCAGGTCTTAGGTGTATCTAAAATTCAAAATAAACGAGGTAAAACCTTAACGACAGGACGTTACCATTTTTCACAGCCCATTTGAACTATAAACAATGAATGAGCATGTGTTGTGAGGTTGTTTGCTTCTTCTGTAGAGGCAAGCCAAATCAGTCTGCGTTTTTGACCTCAGAATGGCCGCACCTGCCCTAACGGCCAAGTCATTGTTTCCCCAAACTCCCCCTTGTCACCTGCAGAAATTCCATCTCCGGGGTTATTTCCAACGACAACGGATTTCCTTGAAGTGGTTTTCCCATCTTTTTCCCACTCCTTTTTCAGATTCCTCACCCACACCAGACAGTTTCTCGCAAAAGTCACTAGTCTCCGGTGCAAACACAGACACGTTTTCCTCCATCTACTCTCGGTCCATACAGCTCGTTCTCTCCTTCTGATAATTTCCAGCCAGTTCACGCATATTACGAGTGTGAGGTACTTGGGGAATTCTTTTACCAATTACCCACGTACAGACCACGAGCGAAATTCTTGTCCAGGCCCGAAAGAAACGAACAAATTAAATACACTCAATTATATTCACGAAAATTCATCAATTATATTGATGAAATTAATAAAATAATGCCTCTCAGGAAAATGAAATTATAAACTAAATAGGACCCACTTGAATTTAATCAGGGAAAAATGGAAATGAAATGAAATGAACTCCTTTTAGAATGGAACAACCTAAGCTCGGATTGTAGTAAATGACAATAAAGGGGCAATGGGGAAAATGAATCACCAAGGTCTGATCGTTTACCTTACTTCACACAATATAAAGGGACGTTTAAGAACTGATTCACTGGCTTAAAAAAAGGGGAAGATTCGTCAGCGATGTCGGTAGCCGTTATATAAAAAAATGTGGCTCCTCCGCCAATATAAACCGCGGCGAACTGCACGGCAGCAACAGTGTTGCCTTCTTTGGCAGTCCGCCGCAAACCATTACACGAGTCATCCCCTTGTGTCGCCCTTTTGTACACAAACTCTACTCAATTCATTGCACATATAATACAGTCTTCCTCACACTCACCTAGTTTCTTCTTATTTCGATCTTTTACTTTCCCCTTCTCGTGTGCCCAACAACAAATAAATCAAGAAGGTATTTTTTCGATAGTGCAAGTGTTAACCCAAAGAACCGACATGCTGTTTGCTAGCACTGCAGACGGAAGTTGGCTTATGAATCACGCCACATCCAGCGATGAGTTCCTCCACTCCCGACATGACAGCAAAAAAAACAAACATTCTAATTAGCGTGTCGTGAAATTTGGGAACCAGATAAGCCCGTTTTGGAACAAGGGAAGTTTAGTAAGAATTAGAATAGTTTCCGGCCATTGTGACGCCCTCCGTGGAACCGCAACTGCTTGAACGACTGGAGAAAGCAGCAGACAAGGTGAAGGTCGTCGTGGGACTCATCGCCACAAGCGGAAGAACCTCTTCAACAAGCCGCTCTGAGAACAAAACGGAGGTGAAAAGAGATCGGTGAGAGCTTCCTGGTTCAAACCCCCCCAATTCTGAATCTTAATGTTCGTCCAAGGAAAACAAGGTGTGGCTGACGTTAGAAAGCCATTGGGCACTTCATTCCACTTACAGGCTAAATTATACATTACGTTGCGTTACACATCAGCGGTGCGTTTTTATCAACACAATTGAATACCGTTAGCAACACAACTGAAACGTAAATTAAGGGTTTTAGCCAAGAACACTTCCGAGTCCCAAATTCATTCTTCAATATTGGTTTCGTGTCCAACATTGGCGATCAGTTCCTCAACATTAACTATAGCAAGAATAATAACCTATCAAAGTGGCTCTTGGCATTTTTTTTATCGTTCAAAACCGCGTTTCAATTTAATTTTAATTCATTTTCATTGTCGCTGGGGCTTTACTTCAAACGTGCGAAAGGTAACAATAAATTTTGTTTTACACTTCAAACACAATTTGAACAAATTTTGCTAACTTGCAGCAGATCCTTCCCCGATCAGTAACTACTTTTTGATTGGCTTAACACATAGAAACATTACGTTACCGCCGGGGCATTTTTTTCAAGTTTTCTTCAAATCTTTTAGATTTACAATCCCTCGATTAATAACAAGCTTTGCAAGAATGGTGTGCGTGTCTGGGTGCCAGAGAACTAAATCGGCCAAGATTGCCGAATTGTGGTTACAGGCAAATCCAGTCAAAACTAATTATAACGATCAAAGTTCTACATTAACCGCTTTTCTCAAAAAACGCCGTTACAGGTGTTGATTCTACGCTTTGTTTAAAAATTCAGCACATTTCAGCGAATCGCTTCCGTGTATTTGTCTATAGTTCAATATGCCCGAACACGACTAAACCGATTGAGCTGGTATTTGCTTAGTTCGTGATTTTTAAAAGAGCAAAAACAAGGTTATTTTTAAAGTCTGCTCAAAAACCGAGTTGATACTTGAATAAAATTTGCCATCACACGTCGCACGTGTATTAAAATATCTGGTGCGTTGCAACACACAACTCTCCTTAGCTCTACGTCAATTCACTATGTACATGGCTAATTTTATTTAATCAATTCATTTATCACTGAGTTCCTTTGAACTTGGTCAAACAACACGTCACAACAGCAGGAAGCGGTAGCGCGTACAGTTATGGAATTTATTGTGCTGCTCGTACTCATTGCAGGCCCATTATTGAGCAATTGGTATACAGAAAATTAATGGGGCTGTAAACACGAATTTTTTGAAGAAGGATAGTAATCACTTTTGCAGAGTTATTGGGTAATAACTTTTAGAACTAGTATTAAGCGAAACGGCGGTAGTTGAAATTCAGGAATTTCTGGAGTGAGCCCCATGTATCTCATGGGCGTTTCTAAACACTCACCCTTTAGGTATTGGATTGGGCTACAATACCAATTTTTTTTACATTCTACAAGAATTCCAGCGGAGTTTATAAGGAAAAAACTGCGCTAAAAACGCTTTTGTTCGAAAATTTTGATAATTTTGTGCTGCTTTCGTCATTTTCCTACGGATGGGAATTTCATGCTATAATTGCCTTATTGAGAGCTATCAATATAACAAATTTAATCGAAATCGTTAGAGCCGTTTTGGAGAAAAAAAGTTGATGTTTTAATCACTATGCTAACTATAGTTAACTTTCGGAGGATTTTGCCCACACCCTTATTTTTGGGTCCCATGGCAACCTGTAGGCTGGACAACAAGTTTCAGCTGATTTGGTGCGGTTGTTTTCTCTAAAAACCGCGCTAAAATAGATTTCGTCGAATGTTTTGGTAATTTATTGTGCTGCTCTCGTCATTTTCTCACGATTGGGAATTTTATGCTATAATTGCCTTATTGAGAGCTATCAATATAAAAAATTTAATCAAAATCGTTAGAGCCGTTTTTGAGAAAAAAAATATTTGGTGTTTTGATGACTATGATAACCATGATATAATAAGCGTTCCTTGGTGACGTGCGGGCGAGATTTCAAGTTTGAGCTGATTTGGTACGGTGGTTTTCTCTAAAAATCGTTCACAGACACACAGACCATTTTCCCAAATAGTGTTTTTCGGACTCAGGAGGGTCTGAAACGTAAAGATCTGAAGAAAACTCAAAATTTTTTTTTCAGCCGATTACATAACGTTCCTTTCTACTTCGTAGAGCCAAGGATAGTAAAAAGCAACTGATACACTGATAGTTCAATAAAGATTGTGGAATGAATAGCGGCAACCCAGTAATTTCTGGATCTTCACGTGCCCAAAAGAGTGCAATAAAACCATTTTGCCGTAATATTGCCTTCACACGATCCGTTTACAAATACAGATAGGTTGAGAGAGTGACGAATAAGGGAAGAATGGAAGTTGTGGGGAGGAGGAACGTTGTGAGATACGCTGCGTTCACTGTATACAAAATCGTTGAGCGAAGTAGGGAGTTCCAGGGAGATTTAGCAATTGATTAGGTAATGAACTGCAGTAATAGACAATTCGCGAGAGGCGGTATCAGGTTGAACGGCCACGTGCTTCCGTCTACAGAACGAGTATTACACTATTCACGATTTTGCCTTCATTTGAGAAGGTCGTAGAAAGTGCTCTGTTTCCTCGAAAATCGTCTGATCACGAATATGAAGGGGGCCGTCGGAAAAGGGTGCGCTACTGCTTTCTCTGGACAGGAAATGCCATTAACGGCTTCGTATCGAACCTTCACCTCTGTTGAAATGACTGTTCGTGAAACTTGTTGGGATCTTGGAAACGGTTTACGTAAGATGACTGAAAGACTAGGTCCGCCTTTGAATCATCCCGACCAGTGAACTTCGAAGATAATTTTTCGGGAACAAGAATAACATTGGACGTTGCACGTACCACCTGGGGGTTTGAGCATAAAAATGTTGGTGCTCCCTTGAAAACTTAACGATATAGCGCACAAAAAATGAAAAAACCCATTCCGCACACCGACGTGAGATTTTCTATACTCCGACTTCAATATTCAGAAGAAATCAATTTTCCCATTTCCCAAGAGTACAGCGTGAAGATTTAAATGATGATGTTCAGAACAATATCGTTTCTCCCCATTTTACAAATATCGTCCACCGCTACCTCATTGAAGATGTCGTGCATTCTCCGCTTCCCTACTTTTAGAGTTCCTCAGGAATCTCACTTCAGCCCTTATCTTTCCTTTCCGGTTAGTAATGAGATTTATCCAGCTCAGAATGGACTTCATTCGTATTCGTATTCGTATTCGTATCTGAGTGGACTCCAATGTATTCTGAATAAACCCTCTGTCTCTATTTGCTATTACTCAAAGAGTTTTAAAAGCGCTGCCTTTGTCAACTTGTAACCTTTATTGATCAGTTATTGACCAAGATGGCCGAGGTTCCGTAAGTGGTTTGTCTGCACTAATGCTTCTCGAGCAGAACGGAAATTGTCCAAATCTATGCACTATTTGCCTGTCAGTCCATCTCCAATTCGGCTTGTGAGTATCACACACCCACACACACAGTCGAAATTAGACGAATTTTTATCAGTCCTCCGCTCTACAACTATTAACATCAACACTCACGCTTCCCTTTTGAGACGACGCGGGGCGTCTCAGGTTTTGTCATCGATCCTTCATCGTGCTCACTCCCCACAATCAAATCTGGACTGCTCAAGGACCTTTCTTCGCTTCATTAACATTTATTTCATGCGTTGATGTTCAGAGTCACTCCTTTTCTAGTTGTCGTCAATTTCTTTCATTTATTTTTTGCGTTATATATTTCCCTCTTGTTTCAACTGGGCTCGAACCAGTTCCTCCTACTCAAAACAATACGTAGCAGTGAGAGAAGATTCTGGAAGGGTGAGCATAAGAATGGTCGCGGAAAGAACGTAGCAGAAGCTCAGAAGGAGCCAGAGAACGGACGACGCGCAGCAAACAGATACATTAAAGTAACAGTAAACCGACCTACTAATAATAACTGAACGCTCGATCTTTGGGGATCAAAATCGGTGTGGATGCCAGCAGATCTTGGAATGTGTTCCGATGAAAAGGCGCAAAACTGTCGACATTAGAGCTTTACCGTCGCTTAATCTTAGTCTTCCCAGTTCTGGAATTTCCGTGTGGGTCCTGCGTGGGTAGCTGCATTCTTTTCCTCACCCTTCGCCAATTGCAACTCATACACAACCTACGCAGTGGAATCTGAAGAGTTCTAGCAAAGATCCGACCATCCAATGTTTCATTTTACGAATCTCGGTTCAAAAACATTTCTCGGCAGCCCGGAGATCCGATCTTAATGCCCAAACATTAAGCGGTACGCTATCCACTTCAGTATTTCGTCTAGATGTTACTTCCAAAATAGAATTAGCTCCGTGAAGGATTCCCGGATTTTATGGCGAACGTTAAATTAATAACGACGTTTCGGTGTCAAATTTTGATATCGATTTATTAAAATAAAAAGCACGTCCGGAAAAACGGGTAAGCGCATAAATATTCTGAAATGACGTACTTTGCTCGCCGGCAATGTGACTTTGGTGGCTCGAATGTTCCTAGGATGTCCTGTAGAGCCGCCCCGAGTCTTGAAGCTCGGCTTGCGGCCTCCTGCCCTTACGCCAGACCTCATTCCGAAGTTGCCGCCGCCACCGGCCGTGTCATCGTTTTGAGTTCCAGCTCCCCGCTCGACCCCGATGATGCGGGCCATTTTGAGTCGAAGGAAATCTCATTTTCACACCTGGAACACAAAATAAGTAATTTGATGAACCCGATCATTGAACAGTAAATGGAGTACAAACAAAAGAATAATTTTGCATAGAAATTAGGTTAACCAATTAAAACATATTGAGTAAAACGTGTATAAGAAGGTTTCATTTTCTCTGATTATGGAAATAACAATTATTCTGGGGCACCTAGCCCTTCACTTTCTAATGCAGTATTCACAACATTCAAGATTTATTCGCTATTCGCGTTGCACCCTTCAGTAATGAGTACTTGATCCCATTATTTATAATTCCTCTCGTTTAAGTTTATGACGATGGGTCTATGATTTCTTCAGGTTCAGTTAATTTGCGTCAATTTCGAAGACGCCCTCGGGGACAAACTAATCCTGTGTTCCACGCAGTGTGTCCTGGGAAACGCTCGCTCACCTACGACTGAGTACGCTAACAGTATTGGAGTATTGGAACACCCAAGTCAATGTGTAGGATGCTCGTGCCAAGGGTGAATGGTACAGGGTTTATGAAGTGTGTATCGCTAACGACCCACTTGGGACATCATTTATTTTAGCCTCCCACAGGCATGGGGGGCTCTACCTGTGACGACTGTTTAGTTCCCCTGTACTCGTGAGACTGATATATGGAGACCAATTAACAAACAAATTTTTTGGGGGACTCCCTCTCATTACAACGTGGAGAAGAAAAGAAGGGTAGAGCGCCTATATAGTCGGGTGGTAAATGCTGTTAAGGTGGTAGTGGACTATGAGGGCCACCCCACCAGCCTCTTGACACAGGACACCGCTGACAGCATTATGCGCCACCTTGGTGGCCTCAATTGAGAGGAGCTGGCGGTGCACATCTGCGGGCACTCCCTGCCGAATGAAGGGCTGGTTGTGAGCTGTCGAAGGATTGGCTCACACAGAGTATCACAAGTCGGAGGGTGGCCTGGTGAATGCCATCCAAGACTGCTTGAGAATTATTGGCGCCGAGAACGCCGGCCTCAAGGTGGAAGGGCAGCAAGAAGGGAGAAAGGGGACTACATTTTTTAGCCTCCATTCCCGAGTCTAGTGGAGAGGGCCGACGACCCAGTCCACGAGTCCAGTAGGGCGGACGTTAGAACCTTCAGCAACGACCCCAGCCTGGACGCTGAGATGGATGTGGAGGAGCCGCCAGCAAGTGCTGCCTTGAGGGGGGGGGCTCGTCCTCAGGTGGATCAGGGACCTCGGTGCCTGGAGGTGCTGTTTCTGGCATGAAGGCCTTTAAGACCCACCAGTCAGCGGTCACAGGTGCAGGGGCTGCTGGTGCGCCTGGGGTGCTGCGGTAGGCTCCCTGCACACTTTAAAGGTTAGCGGGGAAACCTCAAATGAAGAGGACCTCCTTCAAGTCAATCTGCATCACTGCAGGGGTGCGTCATGGGTGCTGCAGCAGTATGTGGTTAGTCAAAACATTGGCATTGTACTAATTCAAGAACCTTGGATGGTTAAGAGCAGGTTTGTGCACTAAATGTGCTCTACCATAACAGCAAGCGCCCCAGGCTCATTAAGGCTAGGTATCAAGTTCTTCCCGTTATGGACGGTATATCTCCCCAATGAAGCAGACGTCCCAACGACGTCAGTATCGTGAATTATTCTGAACTCTTCCGTTTCTATCTCATTTGTGAATATCACGTTGTTCAGCATTTAAATGGTAATACAGTTCATTTCACTTTCGTCTATTTGTCTACCATTTCTTCACCATTAATTAATTTATCTTTCTCTCTTCCACAAAAGCAGTTGTATTGCATAGAAATATCGTTTAGTATAACAATACGTAGGTCCATTTAAACGTAGACATGATGGGCAAATAATAAATATAAATATTGTAAAATATTTAATATAATTATACGAGTAGGATAATAAAGTAAAAAGATATGCGTGTACATTGAGCTGAAATTATTGGGTGTGCGTGGAGGTGATATACTGTCATGAGTATGTATGATATGCGAGTATATTTTAAGAACTAAAGGAATGAACGTCAAAAGCTGAGAGGGAAGAAGGATACGAAATACAGGAATAAAAAGGTTAAGGTAGCACGAGGAGGAGGGTTAAGGTCAGTGTGAGGTTGCGGTTGAGCTCGGCGAACTGCCCGTTGGCCTGCTCAAACCTCACACATTGAAGCGCGTCTTCATTTCTTCGTTTTATCACACATTTCCTCGTTCACGAATTATTAATGCAATTACTTGTTAATATGAAACGCCAGTAGAGGCTTCGAAACGGAGAGTCATATTCCCGCGACAGTTTGCTAGAGGATTTCGTACGTCTCGCGGCCGGAATAGAAAACTGTCGTTAACGTTGAAACCGAGAAAGCGGCGAAGTTGAGCGCAATGAAGGTTTCATACTGAACATTAGAGGATTCTTAGTAGTCATTGAGCTTTCAAACTTTCGCCACGTTTTGGCAAAGTGAGCCGCTTTTCGATTTCAAAAAAGAGTTTTATTACACTTTCCACGGGCGGCAGGAGCCGCGTTCGAGGCAACTCACCGACGCTCATAACCGCTTTATCATATTGTCGGCTTTTTTCTGACAACTCAGTTTCAGTTTGGAAGAAAAAAATGACCAAAAAAAAAATCGACGGATGCGCTCGTTAAACGAGTTGCGTTTCCTGCGAACGAAGACGCTCATATTTTCCCTAGATGCCGCGGCGATCTGATTGAGGAAGGTTTTCATGGAGATGGTCTCAGGCCGAGGCTGAGGATGAGAGATTCCACGAGGAGAAAGCGCTCAACATCCTAAAGTAACCAGAGATAATGACTAGACGCTCTTCTTCACTAAGTGAATTCAGTTCATCAGCACATGACTGGCAAAGAAACCCTCCTGAAATATTTTCGTTCCTCCCACAACAGGTTGGCCGGAAGATGCCTACTCTGAGTGGTCAAGCACAACGTTTGGTTTATTTTTCATTAATTCCAGTATAAAGCGGAACGGCTCATTTTATCATTCCTCAAACCGGCAAGGAAGGAAGTTTTCGGGCCTGCGACTTGAAATTCGTCAAATTAACATCTTTAGGTAAATTAGCATACAGAACGATCAATACTTCTTAGCATTTTAGTAAAAACGCAGGGGTCAATAGCAGTTTTCGTTATTGTGTCACAGTTAAAATCCACCAAACTGCAAAGATGTTCAGAACTATCAATAAACAGATTTATTTCAAACCGTCGAAGCTGATTTTGAACCAACTCTATTTTTAAGATATTTTCTTCTATTTTCATAAGCGTGTTGATATTGTTAACAAAGAATTAATTTTTCGTTAATTTTTCCTCCCCCCCCCCCTCCCACATCAAATTTCTTTTTAATAATTACTAGTGATAAAACCAGCCAGAATTCCTAGGAAGACTGAATCCACCAGAAACTTGATGGAAAGCGGAGTGCTCAGCAGCAGAAGCAGGAGTCAGAACCAACAACATGGTGAGTTTCCATTATGAGCTCTTCAGTTTGGACGGACTTTCTGCCAAAAGCTCAACAATATGTGGTTGAGATTGAATTTTGATGAATTTAGGTTACAAGTTGAGATTTTCCAGCTTCCTGACAACCTTACACCTGAATTTCTTGTATTCTCATTAGGACTGTAGGCTTAGCAACCCTTTCCTCGACAGCTCTTGTGAAAGGTAGAAGTTCAGCTCTCCGCATTTGTTCAACGTCCACTCAATGATTGTAGGCCAATTAATTTATACGTTCATATTAGGAGTGAGGAAAACATACATCCCATTCAACTCGCCCAATTTGTACGAACGTACAGATTCTCAATGAATACATGTTGATTATCACGGATGCAATCGCCTAACTCTTCCTACATTTAATCGAAAATTTTATTTGAGTTTTACGGGATGAGTACTTCTTGCTCTTCGACAAAAGGTACTAAAAAGCGTTTTCCAGAAAAGTTGGTTGAACGACGCTCATTTTAATTATAGCGCTCAAGTCTCTAGCTACGATTTCGTGATTTGACGGCAAATTGAAGAAAGCGCTGAAGTGAAGTGGAGAGTGGAAATTCGAGGAAAAAAAATCGAAGAGAGATCGCGTTGAGAACGTGTCGACGTGTCGCTACACCAAATTGGAACGTTGCGTGATTCCGAGGAAGGGAAGACACTACGTGAAAAAGTCGAATGAGCTCTTGTTGGGAAGTAGCCAAAGCGAAGTTTCGTTTTACTGGCGGAGTAGAGGAAAAACTCATTTTGAGTTAGTTTAATTTTATCTTTCGGAGAGATTTAGAAAGAAAGCCGAAGAGCAAAGGGATTACACATTTACTGAGGGTGTGCGTACTGTGAGCAATTGACTCAAAATTCAACGTTGTAGTGCAGGAGTACTAGTAGATCTGATTATGCAGGAATGTGAAATGATCCAGATACTGTACACATTGCATTATTATATTATTTACTTTACACTCTCAAAAAATACTGCACATTCAATCGCACGTCGAGAAATATATTAAGCATACTTATATCATTCTGTGAAACGACAACTCTTATGCGATTCAGCGTTGAAAAATACTGGTAATAGGAACGAGACATGACCATGACAGCGGAACTAAGAAACTTGGCACACTCCTGGCGACGCTAGACAATTGGCATGGCGCGACGAGTCGAACTGAAGGGTGGTTGGAGTGAGACGGAAGGTAGTGCGGGAAATAAGCGAAAGCCAGAGAGAAACGATAAATTTTCCTAAATTGACCCGTCAGTTTCAAGTAGTAGATTTTGTCTCACTATATTTACTGTGATTTCACTGTTTTCCATCTAGACACACGCTTACTACACCCCTGAGACACGTTCTATTCGACTCAACATCGAAAATACCCAGGAAACGCTGACAAATACGAAGTAAATCCAACATTGTTGCAAAACTTTGTTTACGGCTAATTTTTGTACTTTATTTTTAAGTTATAGTTTCTCCCTGGTGTGCGCACATTTCTCACACTGCCTCCCGCCTCACTCCAACCACCAGTCAGCTGGGCTCACCACGTCTCACCAATTGCCTAGCGTCGCTTAAAATGTCAATTTTCGTATTCCAGTAGGTTTCCGTATTTACTGGAAAAATGTTGCCATTTGTTATGCTTTTGTGAAGCATTATTAAAAATGTCAACACCCTGCTTACCCGTTACACGATATTTGTACGAGGTTTAAAACGAACCCCAACCTTGTAGTTTCCCATAATACGACAACACTAGCGAAACACTTCTGAGTTTTGTTCAGTTGGGAATCAATGGTTTTCCAGCAGAGCTCAGGTCTTCATTTGTTGTCTGGTGTAGCAAACTAACAGTCAATCAAAAGAGAGTATTGGCCTAATCCCAGAGAGCTGTGCTCCTGTGGATCACCAAGGCCTATAAGACTGTATCAACAGAAGCACTTCAAGTGATCACTGGTTCAGCTACCAGTTGACCCGGTCGATAAGTGCACGTTTGACAAGTGGAGAGTGCAACGGGAGTTTTCCTCACTCTGGGCTGAACTCCTTTCGGATCTCACTACAGAACGAAAATTTGGACATTAGAAAAAATGGCAAGCGAGATGGGAATCCTCGTCAAAGGGTCGTGACACGTATGAGTTCTTCCCCAACATCCGTGAACGCCTTGGGAAAAAATAGGTTGATCCAGACCACTACACGAGCCAGTTCCTCGCGGGACATGGTGACTTCAATGCGCGGCTCCACTTTTTTTCTCTCAAAGACTCTCCATCACGCACGTCTTGCGCCTCCAGGGCAGAGGAATCAAAACCACAGCTTCTCCATTCAAGTAAGTACAACAGTGAGCGACGGTTGTTGGGAGGGCAAACGACTACTGCTACAAAACAAGCCTATAACCATTTTGCAGAGTTTGCGAAGAAGTTGATGTCTAAGAAACGTGGTCATAGTTGATCTGTCCTTTTGAAACTTGCCACCCAAGTAAATAGTTAGATCAGGTCGGAAACCAGATTTAGAACTCCTCCCAGACGGTACGGGATTCCTCAGGTGGGTCACCTCTGGGCGGTAACACACGGGCAACAGCTCTCTACCAAGAGTTCGGTGGATGCTGCAGGGGCCGGCCTCTTTCACATTACCGAAACAGCAACTTCCATCGTTGATATAACCCTCGTTGAGGGTTTAGGTACAGTCATCAAATAAGGAAACAGACCTGTATTGATTTTCAGAGATCATTTAGAGTAGAGACGAATTATTTTTAGAGGCAATTATTGTTGGAGAGATGAAATATTTCCTAGATCTATTCCTTTCCTCAATTTTTCTAATCATCAAGCTACTTCGTGCTTGCATTCTGTGTTTCCATGATGTTTGGCTCTGCTTGCTGTGAGGGAATCAGAACAGCTGCTCATTCGCTGCCACGGGCAATTGCCTATATAGGGGATTAAGTTCCAGGATTATTGCAGGCCATCAGATAGCCTGTATCAGCTTCTCATCATGTGGTACTTTGAATAAATTTTTTTTTAAAGAAGTTTTTTGTTGCTTAATTGATTGGGATGAGCCTCGGAGGTGTCAAGCTGTACTAGAGAATAATAAACCGCTGTACAATAATTTGCAGAGTTTTAGTTGTAGAACATATTAGTTGGTTATTTTTTGACAGGAAAGTAGAAGAAAAGGAAAAGCAATTGGGTTAGATCCAGACGCCAACTCAACGGCCAGACGATGGTCTCTTCGAAAGCGCTCGCCCTTAGTATCACACCAGCCAGAGGAGACGGACTCACCTAACAGGTACGTAAAAGGAAAAGAGTTTGTCAGCAATTCTCTCTGCTATTACTAAAATATCTCATGAAAATAATAGAAAATATCTTAAGAGTTGGTGGAACACTATTCTACTATAGCCATCTACTCTCCACGAAAATTTACTAGAAGGTCTATATATTCAACACATGAGCCAATGGCCATCAACCAATTCTTTCCGTCTGATTCGTTTCCTCGTTCCGCAGACGTGACAGTCAATCGAAAGAAAGTGCGTTTTCCTCTGCTCGGAATTTTCAATGACTCAGAACATCGTCGCATTTTTTTGACAGCCGAAGAAAATGAAACGCATGATTTATTCATGCGAACGGACAATGCGAATTAGGAAACGAGCCAAGGTCCTCTCATGTAACGACGTCCGTGCTGGGTGAAAGTGAAGGGAGGCCATTGGGCTTGGCACAAGAACGGAATTTCAAAACTGTTTGTAGATGAGATTTTTCGTTCCGGGTGAACTATCGACGTCCTAGACGCTGATCTATGAATCAATACTGGTGACGAGAAGTGTATTCCAACGTACTGTTCCGAATTAGAAGGAACGAGTTTAGAAATCGAAATTTTGAATTTGATCGTTGCAGGACTAGGCTGGCGATAACTAAAACCACCGCGCCAATCAAGAATAGGTTATGTGTGTAAGTATCATATCTTCCCTTCCGAGAATGGTTCAGTCGTTCAAAGTACACGATTTATTGAGTGATTTATTTGCATAAAGCTCTTCCATTTTACATTTTTTTAAATTTCAGTTTTACTTATTTTCATAATACAACTGCATCACGACAATTATACGGTCAAGTACAAAATGTAACATGTCGAAGGATGCGTATGTTGGAGGGTTTTAAAAAAAATGACGTATCAATTTAAATAAAAACCGCTATAAATGATTACACAATGGTTTATTATACATAGGTTTCTCACTTGATGTGCGATTCAATTAAATCCAACGTCGAACAATGGTCTGACTACGACGGAACAACGATAATTGTCATTTTCAGCAACGCTAGGCAATTGATGAGACGTGAGGAAAGTTGTAGTTAGACGGGAGGTAGTGACAGAAATGAGCACAGACCACCAATAAACGATAACTTTCGCTATATTGTCCGGTGATTCCCATTAAATAGTAGAACTTGCCTAACTATATGTTATTTCACTACTTTCCATCTAGCCGGGACCTCTGAGACTCATCCTATACGTCTCAGCATCGAAAACACCTAGGAAATAATACCAAACACGACGCAAATCCGATTAAACTGCCCCAATTTCGTTTTTGGCTAATTTAAAAAAAAATTTTTAGCGTATAACAACCGCGGGTTTCGTCCAATCGGGTTGCCGAGTACTAGATCCCAAATGAAATTTTAATGCGAAACTACGGATTTTCAGGTCACGTTAAAGGCATGGCCTGGACGGCGGACTGACATTGCAGATATGGGATCCCCATGCCTTGAAACGTTATGCGTCGAATTTTGAGAGGTATTAGTAAAAAAAAATGTTACTGAAAAAAACAGAAAGTCCAAAATAAACCGAAAATTAATTTTTATAACCTTTTCAGTTCAATTAATGCGCTGATGAATGACTACAGGTATTTTTACGTATTTGCTAGATAGTTCCCAACTTTTCGCGCAGTAAAAAGATTACGGAGTGGCCATTTCTCTTGCAGCTGTGCGTCGTAATATTCAAACTCGAAGTAAACAAATGATTCGTAATCTCGAAGCTCTCTCTTGCTACGAGCGCGATTCCGTACGCTCCCTTCGGAGTCGTATTAGACTTCGAATTTCTTCAAAGGATGCAGATTAAAAAAAAAGTGCCGCGTTGTAAGTGTTATAGTAGGCCCCTGAGAACCGGGCACGCCTTCATTCTCAAGACTCGCAACAGAAACTGAGGAAGAGGACAGAGGTTTGCCTCCGGAGGTGCGATTCTCAGCTGACGCGCTTTTTTATTTTACAAACCCAGACGATGTCACGTTGTCCATTTCCTGTTGCCCGATAAGATTCTTTATCTTTCACTTGCCGATATATAGTTTCTCGGCAGTCGGTCGGTTAATGCAGATAACATTGCGCAGGAAGGTTACAGTCACTAATTTAGCCGAACGCTATCGAACGATCGAGAAAATCGAAGAACCGCTGAATAGCGGCGAAGAATTTTCATATCTGCTCCACCTCGTTCCATCTGATGTGACGGATCGCATCACTTTCCTCAGCAACGAAAATCTAATGGAACATGAGGTTCTATAACAAGAAACTGTGTGTGAATTTATTGAGTTGCTCCTGATTATTGGTAATCAGTGATTTACTAGACTATCGAAATTGTTTTTCGGTGTTGATTCGCTCTCACTGATTTATAATTATCAAGTAAGATCTGTGAGAAACGGCTGTGAGTTCAATATCGAAATTTCTAGGGCTGCTCTTAATCATCTCATGAACTTCATTCGTCTCTTCCCGTACAGGTAAATTATGTTAAATTATGTAGTACCGCCATTTTCCTGAGAACGCTAGTCTTATGAGCGGTATTTATATAAGGAAGAAATGCTTTCGCCGTCTAATAAGTTTCACATGGCTCACGATAACGGTTCATTTTTAATTTAATGCTGGATAATATGCTAATAATATTGCTCTATTGCCTTGCCTCCTGTCCGAAAATTTGAATGCCTCACACCAACATTACATAAGAATGACAGTTTCCGCTTAGTCTCTCATTCTTCAGATGCATTAGATCCTGTAGTTCCAGTACACCAACTCGAGATATTTTCTTCGTTTGCGTAGATCACCTAAGTAAGTTAGGGATGCGAGCAGCTTCCTCGTTGATGTCACCCGGTAGCCGCTGATCGTGAGCAATTGCTTCTTTCTTGATGACTTAATGGATTGTGTTGAGAACAATGGGGGAAGTATACTCCTTTTTGCTTATTATGAAGTGGACTGTAATATAATGACAATAAAACCATAGGCAAAGTGTCCCCCAAATATTGTGCTGGGTTTACTCTCAGAAGCCCCAATCCGAAAAACAATCAACCGGAGAAACCACCCCCAATAATCTACAAACTAGGAAACCACCAATCTGCGCCAAACCATCAGTGTTCCCCGGGGATAAAAGAGCAGGTCTCAGTCTTGGAGGCGACGTAATTTCAATTGAATTACGTGTTGAGTGTGATAGAACACTTCTGAAAAATCTCCACAGCACAAAAAAAATTAGATTTCGTCTTGAAAAAAGCACAATGCTGGCGAGCGGCACACGACGAAATGGGAGGGAAAACTGGAAGTAAAAAGGTATGAGAGGGGACATCCTAGAACATGGTCTTGTTCGTTCCACGACTTCACCCCGTAAGCCCAAACAGGCTTGAGGAGTTCATTATAAAGCGTTAATTTTTTAGTGTTTGTGATTTCGATCGACATCCAGTCAGCCAATACATTTGTAGGAATTGGGAATATTTGGTAATAAAAAGCAAGCTTCATTCCTCAATAAGACTTTCCATCTTCCTCAACATGTCTCATCATAAGAAGTAAAGAAACTGAGCTGGGCACGGTTTCTGCTTTCGCTCGGCATCTACATTTGAAGTACATGATAAATGTGGCCATGATTGCTAATAAATAATCGCACTTGGGTAATAGCCGAGAAGGTGATTAGACGAAATTCGGTAGGCCGAGAGCGTTAAAACAATTTCGCTTTACAAATAGAGATGCCATGTACCATGGAGGTGGTCGCGTTGGTCGCTTCGTCGCAGAGAAAAGATCTGCACCTGAAACATCCACTTCGTATAGGGAGCTAAAAGCTACCGTTAAGTTCGCTAGTGTTACGTGCCACTGTAGTTTAAACAATTTGGTGCTTCCAAACGCCATACCACTAAACCGCCCCACTAATTCGCTAGTTACGTGCTCTATATGTTTCTGGCGAGCTCCTCAAGACACATTTCATTTCTTGAGTACGTGCCTGTTGTTAAAGTAATATCAAAGCCGCCTTTGACCACCTGAACTCGGACTCTGGAGAAAGCAGTACATATTTCGAATGAACCTAATTGGTTGTAGTTGGGTCGATTCTCTAGTGCTGCTGGAACAGCATCTATGAGTTCACATTGTGATTGCACTTGTTTCTGATGATTTACTGAGGGCAACACGCTTCGGTTTATGTTTTCTTTTTTTTAAATTCTCCTTGGTGGCACCGGAAAAGTTTGCGGCCACAAGTGGGCTTATTGTGTCGGCGAGTATGAGCCCCCTCATGTTCTCCTAGTTCCCGTTGAGCTGGTGTTCTCTTATGCGGCGTCCCCAACATTCTCACACAAAACGCAAGTCAACCTTAAGGACCTCCTCCGGCCGCAGCTGATAAACTCCAAGCACTCTGAGACGTTTTGCAGCCAGCCTCTCACCCGTACACAGTACATGCTACGCTGTCTCCAGCTCCACCTCGCAGAATCTGCAATTCTGCACCTCTGACTTGCCAATCTTGGCCAGGTGGTACCTTAGTGGTACATACCATCCAATCCCTCTCGTTTGCTGGCTGGAGAGCTTGACAAACAACCTTGACTGCCTTTGGCAGGGCACATCCTGCCAATAGGCAGCCCTGCGCTTCTCATCCCACTTACCAACCTCCTTGGTGGTCCCTACGAAAGACTCAGGTCCCACTGAGGGAAGTGCAGTTCCTTTTCTCGCCAGTTTATCGGCCTCCTCCCCCCTATTCATGCATAACCTGGCACCCAACACAGTGTTAATGAGTGACCTTTGCTAAGGTCTTCAGGCCAGTCAGGCATTCCCAAACCCACCCCGACTTGGTGGTATAGAAAGCCAGGGTATAAGTGCAGCCTGACTGTCCGACATAATGTATATTCTTTTCCGGTACAGGTGCTGCATGCACACTGTCACAGCGAAGAGCTCTGCTTGGAAAACTGTCCCCAGCACACTTAGTGCTATCGCTGTCTGGATCCCAGGCCCATAGACGCCTGCGCCTGCCAGGGCATCCCTCACTGATCCATCTGTATAATATACCATGGCCCCAGCCTCAAGAGAGGGTCCACCCCCTTCCCGGTTTATCTTATGTATTTTACATATTTAAATAGGTGCTGTAAGCTAATTATGGATGATTGACAACTTTTTCTTTGCTAGTAGACACACTCAACACATTAATTCGCAGAATCAAGCACCGACAATGATTTCGAGGAGCCTAAGCTGTTTTTATAAGATGCGGTAAAGTTTATTGTTTTTTCTCTTCCATTAGTAAAGTTTTCATTGGTTTTGGTATCTAACAAACTAATTTATATGCCTTTTAACGGGGATATAAACAGAAATTCATCAGAAAATTCGGCGAACATTAAATTTATTGCTGATTGTGGAATATATTCAGAACCGAAGGTTAATTAATGCTTAACTGCACCCCAAACCTAACTTTGCTGGAAGAAAGATTGAACCAGAATGATTATCCATCATATGCCACAATTATTAACCAAATCGTACTACAAGGACGCCATCAACTTTCACTGCGGTGTTTTTCGACTACGAAACGGCAGTCGTTCGTCACGACTGAGATTCGACTATCCCGTAGCTCGAAAATGTCGACGAATATTCGAAATGAAAAAGTACCAATTATAAATACTAACAAGACAACTCCGATCCAAAGAGCGCATTAGCCGCGGCAGTGAAATTTCGAAGGTCGTCACGACAAGAAACAGGAAGAAGGGGTCAAATTAGTGAAGAGTTTCACCAAGTATATTATAGCAACGAGTTCCCAGTGGAGACTCGGGGATGTATAAGAGAAAACTTACCACTTTCGGAATTAACACTTACTGCTAACTTAAATCCTACCTTCGCTCGACTTTACGCCAACGCAGCGTGAAAACAGTTCGATGTATTCTAAAAACACGCAGTTTTGATTGAACTGTCTGTTTTTGTCTTTGTTAACACACTAGTTAATAAATAAACACTTGCAAATCGAAAAAGTCCCAGTTCTGACACATACGACTGTTCTGACCTGTTACTGTTTGAAGAAAATTCCTGATATGGTCATAAATCGCCCTAAAATTGAACACTCAAAGGTGTCTAAACTGCTTGACGCTTTTGACGAAATTTTGGGAGACCAACCAGCTCGTTCATGAAAAGGTGTAAAAAATAACTACAATAGTAATCATCTATTGATTATGTTTAAATGCAGATACGTACGAAAAACGTTTATCTTAAGATATTTTATAATAAGTTCGCAACAGCTGAGCTAGCAATAAATAAAACAATTAATATAGTTAAGCACAAGAGCTGAGTGGCAGGCGTTTGTTGAGACGCACCGCACAACGTCCCTTGGCCCATGTTTGCCACTGTAGCAAATAATGTACTGTTTTTCACTTTGTTTATACGGATTTGGTAAATTTTAACTCGACATTGTAACGGATTGGCCACATTTATGTCACGACCATCATTCAGCGGTCACTGTTTAGTTAATTTATGAAACTCTCAAGGAGATTTCTTAGGGTAGTTCGTATTTATTGTTGTGGAGTTGTTGTGGAGAGATAAACACAGAAAAACAATTATTGAAAGAACAGTACACTGAATGCCCCTCCCCCCCTCCCTCGGTACTATCTTGCGAACATTTCTAACCTTCCATGGTACCGTTAACACCTGCTTGATTAAAAAAAAAAACGCTAGATCATCAAGCATGGGGTTTATTGTGAAAAAAACCTTTCTAAACTCAATTTATGTCGAAAATAACAGAATTTAATGTGCTACTCCGACCATTTTCCCACAAATGAAACTCTTAGAGTACTTTTATGACATTTTGTCTTTCAGAATGTAATCATAATTGTTTGAGCTACTTTTGAAATGAAAAAAAAAAGAAGTTATTTTGACCACTAAGTACAACTGCCCTCCTATGTCAGTCTGATGTGATTAAGCTATTTTCTCTAAAACCTGTCCGCAGATTATTTTCAAAAATGAAATTTTTCGGATTCAGGAGCCTTACATAGGCACTTGAAACGAGGGGATCAATATAAAACCAAATTTTGTGTTTTGAGACGTGGGAATATTTTTTCGGGGGAAGAAATCTGTTGGCAGCTTTGCACGAAAGTAGTGTAATCGTGTGAAAAAAGCTGAGTTTTTGAATGAATGAATCTTAAAGAATCCTCTTATCCGTGAGTGTGCGACAATAGTTCAATTTGCGAAAGAATGGCAGGACCTATTGATCCGATTCTTCTTTAGTTTTGTTTGTCATTTATCGACGACGCAAAAATAAGGTTATGAGCTATTTCGATCGATAGGAAAGGGAGGGAGGACCAGCATCTACCGAAACTTTTTTCTTCGCAACTATTTCTGTATCTATTTGTTGAACGGAAATACAAGCCTTGATAGCTCGTAAACATTAATTTATCGTTTTTCCAATTGTCTCACGGCGCGGACGAGTTCTTTCAAACTTACGGGGTGCATAAATGTGTTCGTAGAAATGCGTTGAACGAAGATACAGACCCCTTACATAGGTCGTCGTATTTACGGAGATTGCGGAAAGTTGTGTATTGCTACGCGTCAGATATTTGAATATATTAGTTGGGAACGGATTTTACTATGTGAACCGAATGTCAAACTTCAAGAGGCGCAAACTAAGAAAAAAATTACGCTGCTTTTCTTAAGGCCCTTCGAAGTAAAAGGCGAAGTTGATGTAAACATAAATATTTGAAAGCAGATATCAAGCGGTGAACAAACTGTATCTATTTGAGCAGTTTAATATTTATTGTCAGTGCATTGAAAGTTGAAAGAATGTGACCGTGTCTGTTCCACTTGCAACATGCAACCAAGATGAGGAGAGAAGGAAGGTGTTCTTTGAATTACTTTTGTTATCGACTCTCATTCACCTCCATTCGTCCTAAGATCGGTTCTCTTCGCTAGTTCAACTTCTCATCTACAAAGAAAAGAAGAGCTAAAGACAAAAAGCTATTTGTCGGACTGCCGCATGAGCCTATCAATAGGGATTTGGAAGACACATCGTGAGAACGGTGGTCGGCTTTTGTCTCATTACGCATCGCTGGGGCTCAGTTCTGAGAACAGGAAGATCTTCTCGTTGTTCTCTTCTTGTTTTGCCTAGTTATGCAAAGTTGACAATAGAGTCAATTCCGCCAATGACCTCGATGCCCTCGCATTTCGTCACAGCGGCGCTCGTCTGGTGGCTCTTCAGTCTTCAATTTGTTCCGTTGTTACGGACGTTCTCACGCCGATTGCAGTCATTCAAGTCTGGGGATTAGCAAGTTGAATATGAGGATTAAGTAACTATTTCGTCGTTCTCATCGATTGTCTTTTTACAATTCAGACCATGTTACAAAAATGGATGCGCGGTTTATGCAAAAAACAACGCAACAACTTTTCTCGTCCACTGTAAATGTAATCGCCTGTTGATAGCGCCTTTGTAATAAGATTAGGTTAGTAAATGTACATAAAGAATACTTTTTTGTTCAACCGTTCTTTTGTTAAGTGGAAATTTAAGCGCTTCGGCATTAATGTAACTGTTTCATGAACGTTGGTTCTGAAGATCTTATTCCATCATGTGATAAATTCCGCGCCGTTCATGATGAATTGAAACGACGATATTAAGATAACAGGCAGTGGCATCACACGGTTTTCCTCGCCACCCTATAAAAACACTGCCAAGGAAACGCTTACGTAAAACAAAATGCGTGTGAAGTTCCAGATCGATCAAAATAGTTGGAGCTCATATGTTATGAAAGTATTTTGGAGTGTGCCTAAGTGGAAAGAATGACTACAGAAATAGTTACCCTGAACAAAATGCGAATGAGCGTAGGAAAGTAAGAAATTTCAAAATTATACTTTTCGTGGCGCACCCCCCGGTTTTTTCAAAGTTCGAAGAAATATAGGTAGAACATTTGTTGTTCAGGATATGACGAAAAATCATCTCTGAAAACCTCAAGGTCGCGCCCTCACGTCAGGGCTCGGGGTTTTCCTGGCCCTAGGCCAGATACCGTTAATCCATTGAGGTAAAACAACTTGTTGACTCATGTGTTTTCCCAATGATCTCTCTTACTTCAATAACTGTTACCCCTCTGGATAAATACCTGGCTGAACCCCTCCTGCGTTCATTCTGTTTCATTGGCTCGAAGTCGTACAATTGCTTCCGCTACCCTAAACCTCAATTGCCGATTCAAGGACTACCCGATCATTAGTACAATAACACTTATGCGCTAACTCTATTATGTGCTCACATCAGTGCCGGTTGATCTGTTTCCTAATGACTTTGTTCGGAACTTTTCCTCTACCACGTATCTCATTCAAATTTGATATCCTTACATCTGATTTCTAGACCTAGAAATGTTTATTGGCATCAAAATATAGCATTTGATTAATAAACGACGTGTCGTAAATTTGATCAAAATCGTTGCATCAGCTGTAGAGAAAGAACAGAAAAATGTTGCCTCTTGGAAAGGCAACAAACGACGAAAAATGTTTAGTACGATGCGTCAGGCAACTTTCCATCACCCCACGTACGTTCGGAGGTTTTCATGTTTTTTTTTTTTAATCAAATATTTTCTTCGCCTTGTTTATTCAAAGTCGGCAAAACAACTTCACATTTTACGTAGAGAGAGTAGCGCCCAATTCAGATTTGTTCAGTGATTGCTATTATTGCGTAAAAAAACGTTAATTGAAATAACAGCATTTTTGACGTTCCTCCCACGGTTAAACTCTCTTCGTGTAGTTAGTTTATTGAACTACCAACTCGATTTTTTCATAACTCTGATGTCACGAAAGTCAAATTTACAACGAAAAACGCCGTCTCGTTGTTAGCAATGAACTTCGTGCATTACCAGTTTCTATACTGACCATGACCGTTCATTTAGCTCGTACCAAGTTAACTAAAAACAAGAAGGTACAGGGATAAAACTCACTCATGGACGTGGGACCGAGGAAAGATGTGTGTCACACCACATTAAAGTTGCTACATTACTACTTATATCTGCTGTTAGAGCAATTTTACTTTCCTTTCCTGGGTCTTGTGGGTTAACATCCGACTTCTTCGGCTCTAAGTGCATCTTCACGAATGACATAGTTCAGTAAAAGAGGGTTTCAATTACAACACAATTAATTGTGATTATATGTAAGTTTTGCACAACAACGTTGAGTTAGGTGTCCTCAAGTTGCGCTCTCAATGGCTAAATAACGCGTTCATAGCCAAATTCTGGGGATGCCAGAACAAAGAATTACATTCTTCCCACAGCCGCCATGAAACTGCACTGCACTTTGAGTTTGGGCAGGCATTCCTGAGACTACGACTGCTCGCATCATCACGCAATCTGGCGAGAATCGGATTATAAAACAAAAGGTAGAGCAAAGGAGCAACTTGGCCACGTCACGCCAACCTGCGGGAGTAAATAACTCCCAGGGCATCGTCTTTCATCACAATCCCGTCGCTGTTAGCAATTAACGGCAAAGCTGTAATTCACTTCACAGTCAAAAATGCTCAACGCTAACGTCAAGCAGTTAGAAACTACTAACTACCGGTGCTAACGCCGTTTTTTTTGTTTTGTTTTTTTTTTACTCGAAGGAAGGCCGAAGTCTCCTATTGGCATTCCGAGCAAAGCCTCGGACCGATTTCTCCCATTTGAATAAGTCTTTTAGCCAACTAAAACCTCCGCGCTGATTGGGCTTTTTAGATAGGCCTTGTGAGTGCAGGCAGCGAACGGTTTCTTGCAGTAAATCCGTAAAACTAACAACCTATGTTTACTTTTGTAGTATGCGCTTCAAGCTGAAGTTAGCGTTGTTCAAAATTCGACGTATTCGCTCAAACTAGGCCGAAAAAAGCGACGATTTATAGGAACTGATCCGATGTAATTGAACGAAAAACCAAACCAGCGGGTAACAATTTTTACGAGCAATGTACGATTTCTTGATTAAGTATCCATTTCAAAGTAATCAAATATTATTTCAGGTCATTATTAATAATCATTATTATTTATTACATCATTAGTTAAGATCAGCTTAAATAAAACGGGAATGTTCATTTTCTCTTGTGTTGAAATTTGCCTCGATGTGTAATTTACGACAAAGCTGCCAAGTTGTAACTGGTGAACAATAACAAGCCTGGCGACAAACGTTCAAATTGAGTCTGAACACATGTGATTTTTATCTCCGAGACCATTTGATCTGACCTTGTACGAGACATTCGACAGAAGATGGAGTAAGCCTAGCGAGGCGGACTGTTCCGAGCTTTTATTTATTTATTCATTTTCACTTTCCTTGCTCCTGCATAGTGGAAAGTCAAGTTATGTAGTCGGCTCTAAATGATTTTAGTTTTAGTTTTTTCAGATTTGAGAACCAAAAAATCTTTGATTCTGAAATATCTGTGCACAATGAGTAGGTCAAGTCGGTCCAAAACTATGTTTTTAATATCATTGTGATGAAACGTTGCAAAATAATTACACAACGGTTTATTATTCTCTTTCGCAGCATGAATGTACCCTACTCTATTCAGTCCACACGCGAAAAATATCAAGGATATAACACGAACCCTGCAATCAAGTTGACATTTTCGAGGCCACGCTAGCCAATTAGCACGACTCACGAGTCAATTTGATGGACAGTTGGAGTCTGACGGCAGGAAGTGAGGGAAATGAACGCAGGTCGGGAAGAAAGGATAACTTTCGCTACATTGTCCCGTAAGTTCATTCAGTAATAGAATTTGCCTCAAAATATTTCACCGTTTTATTATTTTACTCAGCACCAAAAAATATCTAGGAATTGATTCCAAACACGACGTAATTGCAATAAAATTGCCAAAATTTGTTGTTTTTTTTTTTAATTTTTTCATGACCGTGAGTGTCGTCCGACCGGATTGCTGAGGAGCACTATTAGATCCCAAATGAAAGATCCCACGCTTTACTACTATTTCTCACAGTTTTTACTTCGACGCTTCCGAAACAGATCCTGATTTTGATTTTAGTGTTTGGTTCGTTTCATTCATTTGTATGCCTTCGATAACAACTGGAAAAGATAAAAATGCGTCCTAACAGGTTTCGCTTTGGTAAAGGTGCTATTGTGATTAATACAGAGCTGGATAGAATATAAATAGCGAATGATTGTGATGATGAGTGTAGTTAAATTCAGAAGGAACATTTAGGCAGGTTTCTACGTACTGATGCACTCACGTTCGTTTGTCCCTTAAATTGGTGATTGGGTTAGATCGATAGATTAGTAGATTATGTGATCATCCATACTACAACGTATGTGTTATAATTGCATTATTTACAGCATTTTTGTATATTTTTTATTCGCCCACTGAACTCGAGTAACGACTGTACGATAATAATTTCGTGATGCGTGGTTCCGCTCTCAAAGGAAAATCTCTGAAAACTCCATGAATCATCAACCCCATCGAAGAAAGACGGCTCGACACAATAACAACCGACGGGGGATCCTCAAGGTGACATCCATTTCATCCATTTCACGCCAGAGCCACGAAAAAAAATTCCCTCGCACGAAATTCACGGAGCCCCGGAGGACTTGATCAACCTTGAAGGGGTCTGGTTTTTGATGACATCATCGAGGATCAAGACCTCAAGAGGCCGTCAGAGGTCTTAGCCCCCGTAATCGCGGGTTATTGTCTTGCCCGCCGGAATATCTCCATTCCTAACTCAGCCAGTCGAAATGTTATGTAGTCTGCACCCGCAACGAGCACGGTTAGTCAATATTCAGACCGCGGTTGAGCACGTAGTACTGGGATAACGAGCACCTGGATACATTAGTCGGGTTTTTTCAAGTATTCATACATCACGGACGATCAAGAATGTATATTAGATGAGAACATTACTTTCCAATTCGAAACGAATCGTTTAACATTTCCAAAATCCTCACAAAAGCAGACTTCATAATGAGAATTACTTCTGGCCTCGTATTTGAAAGCAAAATGGTTATAATCACGTCGCACAAATTCTGCAAGCCACTAGTTAAAACTTCACGAAGATGCCTTACGAGGCCTTGCAGGCCCCGAGTCAAAGCTTACGGAGCAACGTAAATAGTTTTAGTTCAGCCATTTTGCGCCAATTTGGCTTCAGCTGAGCCAAACACTGAGGATGTCTCTCGAATATGTTTATCAATCGTCGAGACCAGTCACGATCGACAGTTGTTTTGTGGACGAAACATTTCTATGCGTGCTCCGTCCATGAAGAAAGAATAACGAGATGGGTGTTAATATTCACAACGCAAGGGTGCCTCTATAAGTGATAAAAGTCGAAGACATCGTTGTTTCACAAGCTATTGAACGCCTGCTGGCTGTAGCTGAAGCTTTTCAGACATATCTCATTGCTAAAAACATTTTCGTTTTGTTAAATTGTAATTAATTAAATCTTATTTATCCGGAATAATTTAACGGGTGCTCATGACCCAATTGCCTTTTTTCAATACAATTTGCGTAAATGTTGGAGTTATATTTATTTGATAACTATTTCTTCAAAGATTTTAGATGTTGTCCTTCCGTTATTAGGTGTATAAATATTTCCTTCGCGTGTTTCCTCTTGTCATCGCTCAATTCGTTGATTACTAAACACGCGCAATAGTAAAAAAATTTATTCCAACACGAGTTTACGTATCAAGTGCCATGACGCGGGTGCCAATGCTCACGAAGGTGCTCTGGCTGATAGCTCATTATTTTCACGCACAGCTGAAAATTAGTTGTAAAATGATCAGTTGCTCTTGAATATCCGGTGTTCAACACACTTTTTGACGCTCAAGAGCTGCCTAGCCTCCTAATTTCTTACTGGACGATTTATCTGTTAGGCTTCTTCAATTTACATTAAAATGTTCAATGAACTTACGAAAAGAGTAATTTGGTCTCCTTGGTCTACAGTGGTGTCAATTCTTCTTCTTCTCACCATCGAACTGCCAGAGTAGATAGTTGGCCGCTCCCCTCGCTTGCAACCTGAAGCCTCATTCATGGTACAGCCTTGTATACTTGTTGCTCAATTATGTCACCTCAATCCTAATTGTCATTACTTTCTGAGACACGCAGTTGCAGTTCTGTGTATGGTAACAAACTTCTTGAGCTCAAATTACTTAATGCGCTTTAATGCAATCCATTCGTACCATTTGGTTGTTTACCCCCCCCCCCACCCACACATTTGACTCTGTACATTTCAAGGCACGGAGATTCCAAATCAACAATGTCCTTCCGCCGTCCTAAAAAATCCGTTCTTTCACACAAAAATCCCATTTGGTACCCACCTTCTCGGCAATCGGATCAAACGAAACATTGAACACAAAAGAGTTGAACAAAATTAACAAAAACGAAATTTTGGTAGTTTTATTACTATCATCTCGTGCTTGGTATCGCTTTTCTGGGTCGAATAGGGCGGGTCTCAAAGGGGTGAGGTTGCGTAGAACTATGGAAGAGAATAAACCACTGTTTAATCATTTGCAGCGTCCTTTAACTTTTTATAGGAACAGAAACGCTTTAGCTATCTAGTACATACACTTCGTCCACCTTACATGTTTTCGTAGAAATGCGTTGAACGAAGATACAGCGCTCGTTTGCACAGGGTCGTCGGTCACAGTGGTTGAGGATAGGAGATGTGTTGCTATACTAGATATTTCAGGTTTGGGGGTAGAGCTGTTCCATCCGCAGCTTAGTAGACATATATGTAGAAGAAGGTACGTGGAGGGTGTGTTCAGACCAGGGTTAAAGCAAAGCTCTATATAGGTGATGTAACCAGGAGTCAATGTTTATGGTCCGCCTACATATAAGATATTGTAATGAATATCAGGTGACCCGCAAAGTTGTTACCTAGTTAGATTGTTGATGTTTACATTTTAAAATATAATTCAGTTCTTGTTTGGTCTTCATCAGAGAATATTGTTATTTTAATAAATCGTTATCTGTCTGAATTTATTAAATTGGTGACAGCGGTGGGATGCCCAAGCGAAAACAACGTTCAGTTCCCCAACGAACGATGTTGACTCGCCAGTGGAGAATTACATCTGAGGAAATCTCAGTCCCCACGACGACGGTTAGTCACAGAAGCAACGAAGAAGTTGCCCTCAGTAAGCCATCGTCGAGCAACAAGAACGATCCACTCAGGATTGAATCTCAGGATCCTCTACACGAACTAAATCACTCGCGATGAAGTTGTGGAAACCCATTTCATTAAATAAAAAGGGTTAAAAAATATATAACTATTGTCTGTTTCCACTAAATTTGAGTTACAGTATTAGATCGATTTCGACGGTCAAATTATCATCAGTAATAAAAAAAGGCAACGTTGTAGGAGCAGTGACTTAACGGCCAGACGACGGTCTCTTCGAAAGCGCTTGCCCACAGTAACTCACCAGCCAGAGGAGACGGACTCACCCAACAGGTACGTTAACTCTAGTTCTCACGATACGCTAAAAGCCAAGTGAAACCGAAGCCATACGATGGATCAACTAATTGGGACGCTTATCGTATCCAGTTTGAGTTGGTTTCCTTAAGAAATGATTGGGATGAAGAAGAAAAAGTGGTGGCGTTAGCTACTGCACTTACAGGCTCAGCAATCGACGTTCTGTAAGACATCCCGCAGCCATGATCATACTCAGTGTTGTCTCACGCGTTAGAAGCACGGTAGGGAACGAACGACATGCTCAGCGCTTCACAAGAAAGCAGCAGGTAGAGGAAGATGAGGTAGCTTACCACACTGCTTTCAAGGGTCTAGCCCGACAAGCTTGGCCTGGAGCGCTGCAAAGTGGGGCTGCTGAAGAAATTCTTGTGTACCATTTTCTACGTGGTTCGGCTGTAAGAGAGAAAGTTCTTGGGATCTGGCCAAGAAACATAGAGGACGCCTTGAATGTTGCTTTGCGATTTGAAGCAGCAGTACTCGCAGCTTCATCAGTTAGAACCCATGAAACCAGATGAGTGCCAGCTCGAGTAGAACCAGGAGGGATGAACATTGGAAGAGATCCCGTGAATCAAAGAGATTGCTCTGTTGGCGATGCTCCTCATTCCGTCACTTGGCAAAAACTGTCCTCGTCCTCATTACACGCAGTCGGGAAACTCAGCTCGGTTGGATTGAGGAGGCACATACCAACCGTGGCAGAGAAGCCTCATCAAAGTCCGAGGCCGCAGTTATCCAAACAACCAGCCTATCGACATACACAACCTATTGTGACATATCGAGTATCTAGTGCGTCTTCAACAGTTCATGGAAAGGCGAATGGAGTGTCTTATGACTTTATCGTAGATACTGGTGCAACAAAAACAATTTGCAGAAACTGATGAAATGACTAAATCGCTGTGGGCTCAATTCAATCGTCTTCGTCTTGTGGAGTTATGATTCGACAGTGGGAGAATAATAAAGGAGATGCTGCTTCCAACTTAATCCTTGTCCCAGCAATATTTACGGCGATCGTTTCTGTTTGTTAGAGAGGAGAGTACTTTTAAACAGATGAGAGAAGAAAATTATCTTCTGGTAAATTAGCGGCTGAGTCAATGGTCATTTCGACTTGAATAGGTAGTGCTGGTACTCTTCTAGTAGGATCGTATAAGACGGCTCCATCCGCACGATAATGTAGCAATGGCAAAATTTTCCCTATCCTCGCCGCGTCTCAGAACCGAATGCTGATATAGTCATGTCAGGGTCAGTGGACGTAAGGCTCCAAAATACGGGGTTAGTCGTCTATAATAAGTATTGATTGATTACGCAAGTTGGTTATAATATACTTCTACGTTTCACAATATTTTGTAACACTTCCAGTCAGGCATTAGTCAATATACAAATACGACCAAACTAGGCGATGTAACAGCGAGATGAGAAATGTAGGTTATATAATCATTATTCCATGGAGGCTCATAGAAAATTACAATTCGTGAATCCATTTCCTAACGCTCTTTAGTGGGATTGTTTCCTACCAGACGTTCTTAGGTCAGCACGGCCTTGTGTTGAGAAATTTCCATTTTAGCCGGTAACGGTTCAGCCTGTTCTCGTTTCACCGGGGCACGTTTCGTTTAGCGTCTTCGACTTCTGTTTGATTTGACTTCATAATTTGCGTAGGTTGCACTGATTGACTTCCACGACCATTTTGTTTTGCGAAAATCGATGATGATTTGTCATCGCGTATGTGGTAAATTTTAATTCCAGAACTACATGCAGGGACCGGCCCGAAAAAAATATTCGCGTCGATTACGTCCAATGAAGGTTTGGCATAAGCTGATGCCCGATTTCTGCGGGACTTTGAACTTTACCAGTTTCTACGTAGAAGAGTTATAGTAATATGTTAAAGTAATTGACTGAAAAATAGATTGAGTCAGGAGAAGCCATAAAAATCGCTGTACTACGTGGGATTGAAGAATCTTGTACTTTAAGAACAGTTTCTAACCTTTGTAGTCTTCGACAAGATCACTTCGTCGCAGGCCTTATGCACCTCAAAGCTTTGGATAGGATGAATGTTAATTTTCTACAGTACATAATGCAGTCTACCGAGCTTGGAGAATCCCACAAAACCTAATACTTGCCTTGATACGTGGAAAATGAAAGTTTGCGTTTCCGAGAAAATGAGAGGAAAGATTTCGCCAGAACCCATCATTTTGGATTTATGTTCGTTAATACCGGAATAGTAGAGATATTGTATGTTCTTTTTTTCTATTATGAGCTCAAGATAATGTTTGTGTATAAATTCAATGCCCTGGAATGAAATCAGGTGTGTTAAGTACTAAACACATTTCCATAATAAGTTGAACGGCTATGTTTGCTAATTTTGTCAACTTTTTGGTCAGACTTTTGCCAATATTTGAGAGTGGGTAATTTCGACTTGTTTCAATGTTGTATTTTCGTTCAAAGCCCCTCCGGAACGCTTTTTGTTTCAAATCTCAGATGGATTCTCAGTATTAGAAGCGCTTGCTTGGTGCGCAGAAATAAATAAAAGTGGGCGGTGTTCAAGCTGCTCTGACTTTTTGAATCGATTGTCTTTTGCGTATTATCGATGATGACGCACCAAAGAGACTGATCCGCTCGCTAGTCGAATAAAATTAACAGTTTGAGTGGAAAATTATCAGTTCGGCTCAAGTACGATATCGCTCGGCGAATGTTGACAAAAGTAACAATTTCCTGAAACAGCTTAAAAATGTGTGCCTCACAAGGTCTCCAAGAAGTACCCTCGAACAATTCGACAATATTAACGAAACTATCAACGATAAACGGACTTATTTCAACTGCGGACTTGACTGTAAACCTGAATGCTGACAGGTTGGTAGTAGTATTGCAGCTAGCATTCTAAATAACGAATCAAGTACACACCCTCCACCCTTATTGAAATAAGCCGTCCTGGATTCAAAGTAGTTACCGAATTCGAAATTATAATTTTCGCAAACTTTTATACTACAGTTTTATACGGTTTACTTAACGGAAACATGAATTAGTCCGCTAATGGCGCGTTGGCGATTTAATTCTCAGCCTTCGATCATATACGAATTGATGCGGCGCTCACGTCATTTCTAGGTCGTGAAATAATTTTCCCGAATAGACGCAAAACCAGTCTTGATAGTCAGTGATTTGCTATTTTGGCAATTATGAATTTGGCCACGGTTCCCTAGGAATCGGGTCAGAAATGAAACCGTACCTAACGATTGTCTGACGCACGAATTTGTCAGTAAACACGCTGAAGAAAATGTGAAAATCCGTTGTCTCGTGTTTAACCCTGAGAAACTCGAACTTTTCAGCGAATTCTAAGCATCCTTACACGATTCTAAGTATACTTAGACAACTCTTGCCATGAGATTGAAAAATTGTGATTTGTATTTGTACAAAATGTGAAACTCTAGAACTTGTCAAGTAATCGGACAGTATATTACAGCCTCCAGGTGTTCGGCAGCGTGCAATGAAGAATTTTCGAAATGAGTCAAATCCGATTTGAACTACCTTCACTTGACTATGAGGATGAATGTTTGTAAGTGTGTAGGGAATTTAAAAAAAAACCACAAATGATGCTGGTTAGATTTTTTGGCGATATGACGCGTTGAGTAATCGGTCGATTACTGATCACGCAGTAAACGTTTATAAATCGGTGTAATAAATGTGTATAAGCAATAAATATTTGAATCGTGTTCTAGTGGTTTGCTTCCCTCTTCAGGAAAATGCCCCATTAACCCCATCGAGGATTCCCATTTTTAAGAGTAAAAACCCCTCCCCAAACCACCTTTAACTCAGAAGAGTGATTCCTTTTAAGGCTCGATTAATATACAGCATAATATAATGACAACCAGTAACACTGGTGACCCGAATTAAGGTAAATCGCGAACTGAACACTTTTATTATTAACATGGCAACACACAAACGATGGTTAACTGCCGAAGCTTGTTTTCTACATTTTCTCCCCTTCATGTTAATGTTTTCAAACGTTCTCCTCATCTGGTCAATGTGTTTTCTTAATCTTCTATCATCAGCTTCCACTTCGTACGACATGGGCCTCTTCACAACTATACCTGTTGACCACTCTTTTCTAGCTGGTAGCTTCATCATATTTCACCTCCTCTAAATTCCCTCATCTTCTTTCCTTGGTTACAATCGAACTGCTGACGTATGAGAGCGTTATTTTGGTTACGTTCAACACTTGGTTTCAATGAATCGAATTGTGTTCGCAAACGACTTCCCAAAAGTAGTTCACCAGGAGTACGCCTAGTTGTGCTGTGTGGTGTACGGTACGTTAACAAAAATTGTCCTACCTTTTCAAAACTTAATCTATCCTTGAATATTCGTACAGATCTCTCCGCTAACCCGTTTGTTCTGGGATGGTATGCTGTTGACGTTATATGTGTCATCAAGTTTCTCTTGCAGAAAAGTTTGAACTCATGCGACGTAAATTGTGGGCCAGTGTCCTAAACCAAAACTTCCAAATCTATTAAAGGGCTCTAAATGCAACCGGACGGTATATTCCAAGAATAAATTGGAGCTTCTTCAGGTGTAGGTCTCTAGAGCCCAGACATCGCAGGCAACTTCCAACGAATCTCTCCACTAATTTGTCCATGCCTGTCCACCACGTCAGAAAGAGGAAAGCCACGGCAAGTACTTCGACTCGAATGTAAAAACGTTGTGTTCAATCAATAAACCCAACTGGTAAGCAAATGTGCACCAAGCAGAAGACAAAGAGCCTATTTGAAGTCTGGTATTTCATTTAAACAAATAAAGTTTTCATAAGGAAGACGGGGATTTGTAGTAGAATACTGAACTAGCAATCTCGAATTGTGAAATCAGCTTCATTACCTTCCGCCGCCTTTTTGTAATAAAAACGTCGGAATAACATCCAGCATGGTATTTGTAGCCTTTTCATACAGAAGCTTAGCTATTTTGGAAAACTTTTCATTTTGTTAAGTTTTTGTAATGCACCTATGGGCTGTCTAGTATAGGTACAATGAGAGGAGTTCCTTCTTGAGAAGCAAGTCAAACACTTAGGAGTCAATATAGGTAACAGGAGATGTTTCAAAAAACCCCTTCAGTTCCTCGACGGCATTGCCATTGCAAGGTTTGCCTCATAACGAGCAATCAGCGAGGCCAGGGTGTGTGTAACTGCGTATAAGGCAATTTACTTGGGCATGATTGGCTACAACCACACGATCTCTGGTGTAGTAAACTAAGTTATTAAAAAGAGAGTACTGACCCAATCCTAGAGTTCTCCTATGGATTACCTGAGGCAAGGATCAAGGCCTACAGGGCAGCATCCACTGAAGCGCTCCAAGTGATGAGTGGTCAGCACATGGGCAACAGCTCTTCATCCAGACACCGATTAAATGATAGTTGTGTTTCGTATCGTTTCTAGTATTTCTCAATGCTGAATCGAATGGGGTGAATATGATAGGTCAGAACACTGCTGTGCGAGAGAATAATGAAACGTCGTGTAATAATTTGCAGCGTCTCTTAACGCGCTGTCGTTTTTTCAATCGAAGCGTGTCGTTTAAAGTGAACGCGTCGGCTGTTGCTCAACGCAGGAAGAGAATTACTTACACCCCAGACCGCTTTTCAACTCATGAATGGAGGAAACCTTTTAACTCATGAAGAGAACAAGATGTTCTTGATGCGGTTTCACTTGAGATAAGGCACACCCTAACAATTCAAGCCTACTCTCGTCAAGCGTAATACATAAAAGGCTCTATTTTGAGTTTTACAATACTCACAAGCTATCAACAAACAATCTACGTGTACTCAAAGAGTTTTTTTGTCAACATTAAGCGCACTCGCGTGAGTGTGGAAGAAAATTATGGAAGTCCGTCAAAACAGGGTTATTAAAATGTGGAATCACTAATATGATGAGTGGAACATATCACGATTCAATAACCATCCGCACAATAAGTGCACACAGATAGTTCGAAGCCAATACCCTAAAGCTTAGGGAACCAGTAAGTGAAAAAGGGTCATGTCAATCAACTGAGAAATGAATGGGAAGCTTTCGACATTAACAAGAAGAAAACCAAGCTAAAAGAAACTCGACGATGAAAACCAAGATAAATTCAGTTAATGTGAAATATTTCAACCAATCATATGATCAAATATTCCTAGCAATTATCTTTCTTATGACTTGTGATTATTTCAAAGCTCATTCAACTTCTCTCGACACGAAAATGGCGGAACTGGACGAACTGATTATGTCGGTAGTTTCTACACGATCACAGAAATTTTTGTTTTTTTAGATGTTAATACAGGGACGTAAGGCAGTTAAGAAGGTGTTTCAACTTCTTGAAAGTCATCTACAGCCGGGCATTATCCCCTTCCCAACGGTGATCAACGAAACTGATCATAATCTTATTTTTGCGCCTTCAAAAAGAAACGTACGTAACAAAAAAAAAAGAATCGATTCAATTGTTTAAATGATTTTTTGAGAGGCTTTCGAATTATTTTCTACAAATCAATACCTAACAGTTGTACTCGGTAAACCGAGCCACATAGAGGGTGGTATAGCTTTCCTTAAAGCCGCTGTAACCAGGAGTGCGCTCCAACCTTACAGCTTTTGAACTGAGAACCAGAGTGGACTGACAATCGTGTTTTTTCGAATTTAAACCAGTAACTGCAGCACAGAATTAGATCAATCTGACATCACTCCCAAAACAATGTTGAACGAAGAACGGAAAGACACCAAGATACATCGGAAAGTCTCAATTCTTGAACTATTTTGATCAAACTTCTGAGGTACTTTCAGCTAAATAGCAGCTAAAGGCTGTTTCATCCTGAACTTTTTCGTATTAATAAGTGGAATGAAGGCAGTTCCCATTTTTATAACGTATAACCGAATAATCGGTTTTATTGTTGCGAAACGTTGTGTGATGCAGGGTGTAGGGGAAACACTGGGAAAAAATTTTGTAAAAAAAACATGATTCCTGAATTTCTGAGATTGCTCGTGAATATTAAATGATCATTATTCAATTTCTTTCACGTAGGACTAATACTCGATTTTGGTTTATTATTCATTCTGAATAATAACCCTATGTTTTCGGTCACGAAAAAGGTTTTACAACCCCCTCTCAAAATTTGATACTTTACGTTTCAAGACATGGGGATTCCAAATCTGCAATGTCCGTCCCCGTCCCCTGTCCGCCGCCCCCGTCCGCCGTCCGGCCCGTTTTGTGCGTTTAACGTGGTCTAAAAAATTTGTTCTTTCGCACAAAAATCCCATTTCGTATCTAGTTGTGCCGGTCATCTCGGCAATCCGATTGGACGAAGCCCATGGTTGTTATGGACAAAAAATGGTTTAAAAAATTAACGAAACGCAGTATAATCGCAAATAAGACGTGTTTCGTATCGTTTTCAAGGTATTTTTACATCCTAGGTCGAATGGAATGAGTATCAGACGTGTACAACCGCGTATAGGGAAATTACAGTAATTATTAGAGTCAACTAATTGCAAGAACATGCGGGAACTACAGCGGAAGTCAACGTCGTTTGTACTCCCTCCCTCTCTCCTGTCTCATTAAAACCACCCGCCCGCTCGACTCGCAACGTCGTGTCAATTGCCGAGGTTTCGCTGGAAGTCCCCGTCCCAATTTCCCCGACTCTTTTTGCCAGACAGGGCGGAGGAAGGTTAGGGCCACTTCCTCTGCACACTCCTACATCGGATCATAAATGCCTACAGACATTTACGGGTGCCTGGCGGGAATATTTAGTTTCCGTAGTTCCATTGTAGTCAGGTCATGTTTCGTATGGTTTAGTAGTATTTTTCGATGCTGAATCGAATGGAATGGGTCTCGGAGCAGTAATACTAGGTCAAGCTGTTCATGAGAACAATAAACCATTGTGTAATAATTTGCAGGGTTTTATTTTTGAGAGCATAGTGTCCCTCTGAACACATGATGTTCTCCTAGTCTCCCTCGTATAGCCTTCCAATTACCTTCCTTAGCCCTACGAAGTAAAAGTTATGCAATCGACAGTAAATAATTTTGCGCTTTTGCAACTCTAGCGTTTACAGTTCTGGAAACACATGGGAAGATCTGGGGAAAAACTTTGTCAAAACGACGTTAGTTTCAATTCCGGTTAAACCTCAATGACAGCTTATCACATTACCATTCAGATTTTTTGAAATCGCTTGTGTCATATGAGCAAGATTTATAATGAAAAAAACTAAACTAAAAGGCCCTTTTTTGACATTTTCGATAGTTTGTTATGCTGCTGCCGTAACGTTCGCCCACGGACGAAACGTTGATAGTGAGTTAATATCATGGACTACTGTTCATACCTTTATGAGGAAAAAGTTTGGCATTTTGAAACTATGGAAACTGTAGTTAATGTTAGACTGATTTAACTCATACAACTATTTTAGCGTCTCAGGTTGATGGTCAAACCAAACATCAAATTGGAGCTGGTTTAGTTCAGCCGTTCCCTCTGTCGCCGTCACACACCCAGATGATCATCTCGAATTGAGGATTTTCAACAAAGAAGCCCTTGAAACGATTCGAACAAAACTAAAACCCTAAATGTTCAGCCAGTTACATAACTTTTCTTCCTATTCCATAAGGACGAAGGAAAGTAAAAATACTGGTTAGAGAATGTGCGGCGACATATTAGTTTCAAACACAGCATCCTTGTTTGACGATTCGATGATTTTTCAGGACTCCCATCGACTTCTAATTTTTAGAGCGCTACAATTCAATTTGACTAATCGTCCGACGAAAACATGAACTTGTCGCTCGCAGCTTTGTCGCGAACTTTGTTTTGTGGAGTCAAAACAATAGGTACATCCCTAACTGAGACACACACAACGGGAATGGATCTCCGTTCTATTTCTGGATCATATGACCGAAATTTATAATGAAAAAACGCACTAAGATCGCTTTTCGTCGAAATTGTTTTTGTTTGATTGTATTGCTCAATGAACTTTTCCTCTCAAAGAAAGAAGTCAACCTAATAACAAGACGCTCACCACACGGACGATTTTTTACTTTCCGCTACCCAAAGGGAAAGGAAAGTATAGTAATCGTGTCGTGTCGTTTTGAGGCCTATTGAGTCTAAAAAACCTAATTTCGGCGCGTGGTCCGTGTGTGTGTCTATAGTTCGATTTGCGGTAGAACGACTGAACCGATTGATCTGGTTCTTTTTTTATTATGTTTGTTACTTTTTGTAGACACCAAAATAAGGTTATGGGCAATTTCGGCCGAAGGGAAGGGGGAGGGGTAGGGAACGAAAATGTACCAAAAACTAGGGTTTTTCGAATTTTTCTCGAAAACGGCTCAAACGAGTTTGATTAAACTTTCAAATTATCTTTTACTAATCAGCACAAAACTTTTCTTGTATATACATATCCGAATAAAAATACGGTGAACAGAGATATAGGCCTAAGAAGCAAAAATAGGCTTTTTACGATTTTTGCCAAAACGATTTTCACCAAACTCTCAGGATGTTTTCAAATAGTTAATACCTACATATTGTTCTCAATAAATGGTCCTCTGACAGCCCATTGAACAAAGATAAAAATCAAAATGTGTCGGAAATAACGTTTTTTCGAACATATCCGTGAATTCCAGGGTAACTGCTTCACCAGATGTGATCAATCTTATGGAGTGTCTTCTAGCATTCTAAACCCACATTTTGTTTCCCGCAACTATCCCGGTATCCATCTGTTGAACGGAGATATAAGCCAAGTTAACTCAGAAAAGGAGATTTGTTGAATATTAATATTGGCATTCTAATTTTCTCAATAACGGCTCAAACGATTTCGATCAAACTTACGGAGTACCCTCAGCTAAATAGTCCCTACATTTTGTTCTCTATAAATGTTTATGTAGAAATGCATTGAACGAATATATAGCGCCCGCTTATGTAGCTGGTGTTTGAACTTACGGGGTTGGGTTAAAATTGTGCGTTGCTACGCACCGCTCGTTCAAATGGCGTTTTTCGGGCTCAGTTCCATTCTCGTTCTTCTGACAACTCCTTCTGGTGCGAAACCACTTTACAGTTTTCGTTGATTTTTCTGACATTTTCAGGGGCCGTATGAAAGGGACGCGGATGGAAAAAATTATTGGAGGCTGAGCTCACAGTCAACAATTTCCACTCAATTTACTGAATTCACCTAAAAACATTTCAACTTCACAGCTCGTCCGAACGTACACCTCGTGATTTAAGAGAACGACTATTATTTCACCTCATTCTTTGAGTTATCGGTCGTTTTTACCTCTCAGATAAGATAAGACAGCATTGCCATATCGAGTATTACAAATGAACCTTGTCGGGCGTCACTGGATGTTATAATAGGGAATTGTCGTTGTTTCTCATATTTTGCACGGAAGGCATAATAAATATAATACAGAATCGGAGTCTAGAATTGATAACAAAAAAGAACTTGAACACAAAACAACTGGGGCGTCCAAACTAATTTTATTTATCTAATTGCAAGTCCGAGTAACAATCAAAGTAACACGACTAGTTCACTTAAGCCGAAACCCAATGTCAACAAGTTGCGTGCTGACGGCATGTAAGTACGAAAATTATTGGAGCGGGAAAATTCGCTCGACATTTATTTTAAAGAGATGACGTTAATGTGTCATCGGCTATTAACAGCGTCGTCATAAGAGTTTATTCGCTGGAATGTGATTCATAAGACAAGTCCACGTTCAACAGGTTTACAGATACTCAATGAGAAACCAAAAGGTAGCTGTTTCTTTCAGTTTGAGGAGAATTCAATTGTGTTTCGTTACAAAATAAACGAAATATTGTGATTGGGTTTATTGGGATGATTTCAGTCATTGGCGTCTTCTATAACAAGTCAATATCTGTTTTAAGATAATTTGGTGAACTTAAGATAACTTATCGGCGCTTTTCCACGAATGCTGTATTGTTTCAAGACAGTTTGATGGTGCGATGAATGGTGCATATGAAAATTACGACGAATCGTTAATGCACACTAATTACTGCCGTACATTCATTTAAATCGTCGGAGAGTATACTAAACGGGCATCATAACATCAGCGTTTTGTGTGGTGTCGATCGCTTTTTCGTAAAATGTCAACATTCCTTGAAGGTCTAGGCTAAATTTTAGCGGCAAAACAACGATACGAAGATCGCAGACTCACCATAGCGCCGATATATTTTCTTCTTGCGGAAGGGAGAAATCTTCAAAACGTGCACAGAATATACGATCAAATTAAATGCCCGAAGCGATTCGAATTAATTACATTAACAAAAAGAAATACAGCGACGGCAGCGGAGCGGCACAACGCGACGACACAACTTATCGGCGAGTACTGAAGAATTGAAAGAAACCGATGAAGCGTGGCCGGAGGGGTTCGTGAGAGTTCGGGACTGTTCGGGCTCCTGAACGGGTTCGTGAGCCGCCTAAGGAGGAATGCGGCATTCCAGAGGCGGAAGAGAAGCGATCCTGGGAACTCCCATTTCTGGAATCCTCCAACTTATCTGCTGAATCAAACGGAAAAAAATCACACAACTTTCCTCAGCACCAAGTACTTTCGGAAATTCTTATCGCTCTACTAACTAATAAATCTACTTACCGCTCACTTTAATGGAAATGTTTGGTTCTTCATCGGGAAGAAGAAATCTGGTGATTTATGTTACCATTCAAGCAAGCATAGTCGTGTTCCTTGACACTCATAAGAGAGTTATGTCAGTCGAAAATCGTGGAGGTTGCGGGCTCTCGCTCAGCATCAACCGGACGGCGGAGGTAGGGCAGGTGCAACCTGTGGAGGTACGGCAGGTTGTCTTCTGGAAGAGAGCTGCCCTATCCTAGGGAATCCGTACCATCTGAGAAGTTCTTATCTGGCTTCCCACATGATGTAACATTTACTTAGGTGGCAAGTTTCAAAGAGAGAGAGATCAACTGCGGCCAGCGTGTTTGACATTATCTTCACCCGCTGAGCGAAACGGTTATAAGCTTGCTTAGTAGCAGTGAATGCTTTCAGGTTTAGTTGCTCTTACAACAACCATCGCTTATTTTTGTAGGAACTACAGTGGTACAGCAAGTGGTTTCTTGTTTTTTCCAAACTGCACAGAGAAAGACGTGCAGGGTGGAAAGTATTCAAGAGGAAAGAAGTGGAGTTACGCGCTAAAATCGTCATATCCCTTGAGGAACTCGCTCATCCAGTGTTTTGGCTAAACCAGCTTAAAGGCAAGTTTCAGTGGAGAGGTCCCAATAGTGGGGAAAGCTCCTTTTCACTCCTCACTCGTCCAACACGCACTCAATGGCCAAGTAAGCGAGTGACTGGCCAGTGATCACTTGAAGCGCCCTGTAGGTCTTGGGGATCCACAGGAGTGCAGCTCTCTAGGATCGGGTCATTACTCTCTTTTGATTGAGTTTCGCTACCCCATACACTGAGGTTGTAGCCAATCATGCCAAAGTAAATGGCCGTGTACATGAGAATAGTGCCACGGTAGCACACACTCTGCCCTTGCTAATTGCTCGTAATGAAACAAATTTAACGAGGATAGTGCCTTTGAGGGGCTGGAGGTGTTTGCTAAAATGCCACCTCTCACCTTTATTGACTCCCAAGTACTTGACTCGCTTCTCAAGAAGGGGCATGTTGCCGTGAAAACGTATTGATGGTTGTGTAATTAATTTTCCTTTCAAGAGGATGAGCTAGATTTTTTCCTCAGGCACTCGCAGCGGGACGTGCTCGCACCATTTTGTGACGGTTTGCAGCGCTAGATGGGGTTTGCCTCGATTTCCCGGATCGTGTGTGCTCGTATCAGCACTCAGGTCAATCTCCATGAGGATCCTGGAAGACCTTCGAAGAAGGAAGAGCTAATCTGAGGACTGAGGCCTACAGGCACTTCTTCTCTGTCGTCCTCCGGGCTGAGACATGCCTGCATTAGATCTTAACAGTTCTTTAATCAGGTAATTTGTGACGATCAAGTACATATTACCAGGGATAGCCCAGGCCACCAATAGGTTGTATGTGACCACTGTCAGTAGCACTATCACCACTCAACAAGTGGGAAGAGGAACGAGTCTGAGGCCACTCAGTCTCACACCATTAAACAGTTAAATCGGATTTGAAGACAATCCCGTATCCACTGTTCACATCTTCCTCATCCACTAGTGCGTTCATTTCCCACTATTCTTCATCGTTTCAAACTAAAAAGTGTTTGACTCGCCACCTATTCCAAAAGGATCCCATGCCCCAAATAGAGGATCCTTCACCTTTGCCTACTCCTCTTGGGTTTTTCCTCCTTAACCTCTTCTGTATATCTCTTCTTATATTGACATTTTATGTCTTTACTTTGCTACATAAACTCGAAAATGTAACGCGGGATATGTAACGGAGAAGCGTCACGAAATTTGTGTTGGGTTAAGTGCATGGTAACGTCAGTTACAAAATATAACGCTTGGTAACATCACACGTTTTAATAACCTCAGTGACTAAGTGATGATGTCAATTGCAATTGACGCGGCCATTATATCGAAGCCATCAACGAGCACAATCAAACGTAGTTATCATTGCATTTAAAAAAAACAAAAATAAAAGACATAAAATGTTCCTAGTGGTTGTGTACTTGTACGAAAGCTGTACCCACCGTTTGTGTAAAGGTTTCTTTCGCGTACCCCAGCCTCAACGTTTCCAATCACTCATAAGGAATCGCATCGGAGGAAATCGAGGTTTAGTTTAAAGAAAAAGACATAAAATGTCCCTCGTGGTTGCGTACTTGTACGAAAGCTGTGCCCACCGTTTGTGTTCATGAGATTGATGCAGGCTCCAGCTCCCAAGACCTGCACACAATTCAATGACGCGCGAATCCTCGAGAAGTGCGGATCGTGGTTGTTCCAGTTATGCAATGATAACTACGTTTGATTGTGCTCGTTTGTGGTTTCGATTTATGTCTTTACTTTGCGTCACGTTTTTACATGTTTTATTTGGCAAGGTTGTGTATTAGGAAATGGAAGAATAAAACATACAAGATTTGGAAGTTGAACGAAAATAGGTGAAGGTTGAGAAGAAACTGAGGGGAGCATGGGGTGAAAAACTGTCACAAATTTAAAGAAAATCATTATGTAGCGAAGTTGGTTAAGAAATCCTAAAAAAGGTAGATACTTGAATACGGAATCCAGGGCAGTACTAGAAAGTTAAAGCAAAAACGGTCGCGAAGTTGGTGTAAATTATCTTTTTTTGCAGAGATACCAAGCTACATCGGAAAGTGATATTTGCCTTAATGTTGATTGTTTTTTCAACTTTCTCGTGCATGTACTAATGATTGTGATCAAATTTACTAGATACTTTCAGATAACTAGTACATGCATTTCGTTCTGCGTTTGCGTGAAAATTAGTTGAACTAAGTTGAATCTGATGAAGCGTTCAGGAAAATTGAGCTGCGGACCAACTTTCTGCCGCCATCTACTGCTGAGTTTCATCACTAACTTTGCTTCGAATCCGATCGCCAGAGGGCAGCTCCCGTTAGAAACAACGTCTACTGCCATTCAAGGATCTTGACCGCCTTGAAATCTGGAGGTCTGGCCTTGGTTGAAGAAGACTGGAGAACCTGATTCACTCTATGGCCCGCGGTAAGGCTACGCGTGAAAACCGGTCAATTTCGTGGTTGACGCATAAAAGTCCACGTTTTTCCCTCCCTTGCAATTCTGCCTTGTCACGATGACGTCAAAACCCTTTCGACGGCGTGTTTCTTCCAACACTTTTCTTCCGGTGCCCTGCGTGGATTCCAAATAGGAGGAGAATTTAGTAGCCTCCGAGTCTTGGAACAGGTGGAATCCAAAAATGTATTCATAATTCCAAGTCACATCGAGCATTTGTTTAAACTTACTGAAGTGGAAGGTTGAGTCAGTTGATCGTGTAAGAACACATTTCGATAGGAATTGCAGTATCACGGTTTTGCCAGCCTAATCGTCGTACGATTCCGAACGTAATCATCATATTCATTCCACTCCAAATCCATTATTTATGAGAACTAAAAATTTCAAAGCTTTTCACATTTCTTCAATTCTTACAGTAGCCCAATCTCCTGCGGGCCATCAAGGCCTACAAGACAGCGCCCACTGAAGCACTCGACGTGTTTAATGGCCATAACAAGCTAGATCCTCGTCAATGGGATGTCACACGTATGAGTTTTAATATTTCCACGTTCTGCACCACTGTAGTTCTCACAATAGCAAGCGACGGTTGTTGACAGAGTAGTCAATTTGTCAGCTTTGACAGCTACTAAGCAAGTAGTGGTGGGACACCAGATAAGGTACTTCTACTAGATGGTGCAGATTCTCCAACGTCATACCTTCGTATGGTAGCACACAGGCAACAGCTCTGTATCGGGAGACTGGTTGCTGTACCCCCTCAGGTCCAGGATTAGTGGGTGCTGAGCGAGTGGCCGTGCTTCCCCATTATAGCAAAACTGTAACCTCTATGACTGATATAACTCTCGTATGGGTGTTAAAGAATAGACATTTTTATAAGTAAACAGGACTGATCTTATGTTTAACCATACACGGCTCAAAACCGAAGAAAGTACATCGTCAAATGACACTGTACAGAACTTCCGAAGAAGTTAAATCTTGAGAAATGCTGAAGCATCCATATCAACGGCTAAAAACTCGGCAACGTGTTGGATATTCAGTATGTCGTGGGCGTGCAACGCAAGCAATCGTCACCCGTGTTTTGCTTGGGTTGTATTAACTGGTATGCGTTCTATCGTGGGACTTCCACTTACCCTCCTTCCTTACCCCTTCCCGATCCTTCCATCTCTAGAGCTGGAGTATGGTAGTCTGGTCGTCCTTCCCATTTCTTTAATCTTTATTTATTTAGTGTGCCTCGGTAAGCTTTGGCAAGAAAAGCGTGCGTTTGGAAAGAAAGTGGGAGAACCGAATCGACTCAAAATTGATATTCACTCTCCTTGCGGTACGTCATGAAAAGGATATAAGTAAAATCGGTTTAAAAATAACTACAGTTATCATAGTGATCAACAAATTAAAGTTCGTTTTTAAAAACTGCTAGCACCACAATAAATTATCAAAAATGTCGAAGAAAATAACTGGGCACGATCTTTATTCCCTGGTCGGGGGCTATGGTAGATTAATGAGTAATTAGAGACCATATGTACGAGCTCTACTAACCGTCGACAAAAAATAACAATTAATCTTGGGGAAATCGAAGATTGAACAGTAAATAGATTTGGATGGTTGTGAAGAACATACCAACTTCACCTTCCAACATATTAACAAAATGAAAGGTTGTTTATGTCGAAGTTACACTCAAAGCGTTTTAAGGTTCGAGGGAAAATTATGTCAGCGGGGACTCAAAAATCCTTGAGGAGCGTCGGTACAGTGAACCACAATCGTCAATACGTGTGGAAGGATTGTTATTTTCGGATGACCTCCGTCAGGCCGCTTCGCGTTAACTCTGGACGATAACGCGAAATGTTTCAGAGGGGGTTTATGTTTTTCCGAACGGGTTTGTAGTCATCTATATCGTGTCTGGAGGGGTACGATTCCCCTACCATTTTGCCAACAGCAACCCTCCCGCTTCGACCGACTCGTCTTTGACGGCCAATAATTTTCTGGTCCTCCGCGAACGCCGGTCTTCCCCGCGGTCATTCTGTCAGTTCTTTGCGCCTTTCGAACCGGTTCGGCTGTGAACCTCTCAACTTTGCAAGCAATTTGCGGTTTCCACGTTTTTTTTTTTGTTTTTTTTTGAACGACTCTCAGTAAGTACTTTACAAATTGGCAATTCGAAATAACGTCAGTTGGTGGAGGTTCGTGATGTCACCAGAACGTTTTTGACTCAAACAAAAGTTTCCAGCCAACCTGTGCTCCAAACTGTTTAGTGAAGTTGTCGACAGCTATTTTCAAGCTCACGTCAACCTCGCAACTGTTTTTCTTTTAATCAGGGCCAACCTCGTTAATCTCCCATAAGTCTTTGTTTTTCACCAAACAGGACGATATTTTTTGTCCAAAGAGCCATGTTAAGAACCGACCACACTTTTGAACAAGCCTTTTTTTCGTTAATGTTCCAAATCTTCACAAAAATCCGACAGCACGGCGGAACTAACGATACTCGAACGATTGGAGAGAAATGTTCACTGTAACGTTATTCTTCTCCAAACTCCTGTCTAACTATTAGCTCAAATAAACCCCCAACACCCCACAAAAATATTTATCTGAGGTTTTCGACATTTATAGATGATCGATAAAGGAAAGGGAAACTGAACTTCAAATCGTGTCGTTTATTGCAAGTTTCCTTACCATTTGGTTTTTTTTTTACTTTTGGTGCGTTGTCAATAGGTTAATACAATTTTGTTCGATTGAGTGTGATGTTAGATCGCTACTCGACCCAAATTTACAGAATATAGATGCACCCATCATTTTTCGACTCTCATCTGCGCTATAGCATTATAATTGAATGACTGAGAGAAAAAGTTCAATGATTAGTTCAGTCACAACGCCACTTCGACAAACAAAAATGTAACAATTACTACTGATCCGAGATTTGTACATGCGGTATGTCCAGTTTCTCTCAAAAATTACGAATTCGTCTGGCGCCTGTTGTGCATTTTCTAATGCGATTGAACATTGTGGTCCCTGTGACTGGCGATGATGATTGATTTGAAGACTCTCAATCTGTTACATTCAAACACTATTCAATTTCAATTATTCTTTCACTGGAGCACACTACGTTCAATTAAAAATGATCGAGAACCGAAAGGCCTTACGAGATCAAAAGAAGAGGCTCAAAACTGTTTTGATCCAACAAAAATTATGTTCTATTATTAAATTGGAAAGGATTGTTTTCGTTAATAGTTAAATGATCGTTATTTAGAAAATGATGCATCAAGGACTCAACTGTCGTAATAAATAGAAACGAGCGTGAATAGTGGAGAACTCAGAACCTTGCCACACCGCTCATGGCAGTGTCCATGTGCATCACATTCCTATATGAGTGGCGAAGCCCCAAAAGGAAGTAGTACTCGAATGAGACCGCGTTGCGAAGCTCTGAAGTGGAGACTGCTCCAAGACTAATTGATCAGGACAGAAAAGCGAGGCAGTCGCGTCACTCCGACAATTTCAAGATATTTTGGTGACACACCCCAGATGGTTATGACTTAACTAAACGATATCTCTTTATTTCTTTCACCTCCATAGCCAGGGCCCTCACTTATTACGCCTTCAGAACGCGAAATGTCAAGGCGCTATTTTGTGGTAAGGCGCACAAAAGCCGAGCCATTTTTCGGCTTTTTATTCGTTCTCCCCGAAATATTTGTTCATTGATACTTCGAGGGTCATCAGTTTGAGTCTCATCTCCATACGCTCATATCAAATATTGGCGCAAGTAATATTCCTCCTTCCTGCGTCTACTGCGTACTTTTGCGTCCATGCGTTGAAGTCACCCAGTGTCGCTTCGTTCGCACGTAGAAGTGGCCCGCCCTAAGAGATGATCAACACCTGCTGACAAGCATCACACAGGTCCCCCCCACTCACACTTACAATTACTGCAATAAGTATACATAGAACGTATCAAGCATTTATTAATTGAAACTATACTGTGAGGTCTCAATAAAAAAAATCATTTCCATACTTTCTATGAGCTTTGGCTTTCATCTTCCCTCAATGGATAGTTACAGAAATGATTATGTATCACTTATTAATGGAAGGCACACCGTAAGTTTGATCTAACTGTTACGTTGAGTTATTTGAAAATGATCGAAAAAAGTGGCTTCGCTGTTAGCTGCCTTCAAGAGGCTGTGAGAGTAAAAAGCTAACAAGCTAAAGTAACAGTAGGTATGCCGCGAGGTTTTCTAAATCGTCACAGGCATCGTGAAAATCGTTATAGCCATTTTTGAGCAAAATTCCCACTTTTTTTGGATAACTACAAATGTTCTCTTACCCTTCGGGCTGAGGAAAGCATAAATTGCCTATTTGTACGTCTTCAGGCAACTGAAGCAGTTTCAATCGTGCACACAACGTCCTAGTTAGAATTTTCGAAAACACGTGGCACCAAACGAGGTTCCATGGCGAATTAGTTAGAAGTATATATATCGCTAATAACTGTTTATTTTGGCTAGGAACTAGACACGTTACAATTTGCTAAGAAGAGACAGATAAAATGTTTCAAACATGTAAAAGAAGGAATACTAAAAGAACTCTTCAAATGTTGCTTGTCCTATGAATGTTTGCACTGAATGTTTGGACAAAAACATCATAAATTACCTATGGTACGTCGTACCTTACATAGGGCAATCCAATAAATTCAAAAATCGTATGTACTACTTGTTTCAATATTAAATGTTGAGGGGTTCGTTCTTTTTTTTTTTTTTGTTTCACTGTTGCAGGAGAGTTGGGGAAAGTTGTATGATACACCGGATCAAATATTTTCCACATTTTATTTCATTTTACCACTAAAGTTAACGTACCTGTCCGTCTTCTCAGGCTGGTGAGATACAGTGGGCGATCATATCTTTCCATCGAAAGCACTTGCCCACAGTATCTCACCTTCCAAAGAAGACGGACCCACCAAACAGGTACGTTAACTTTAATAATTTATCTAGTGGCGGAATTAACCCAATTATTTTACCACATTTCAACTTTGGCAAGTTTCTACCATAATACAATTGAAATCTACATTCAACGTGGGCTAAATACCTTTCTCTAACTTTCGGAATCAGGGAAAATTGTTCGGAAAACTGCTGAACGACTTCGCGAACGAAATTAGCCAAAAGAGCTGTCCACATAAAAGCCAAAGTAATCGCAGAAAAACGTGCTAAGCCCACCTTCGGAAATGTAACGAATCTTTTAATGCCAACTCTTCTGGCGTGAACCCATATTAACGTATGGCTTAATGTGGTTGGCAATGTCCCAATCTGCTAAATATTTTTGAGTGATATTCTTCCATATTGTTCGTATATGAATTGATTATTTACTGTTCATACAGTTTGTCTACACTTCTTTAAAATTTAGAATTAGTTGAAGTCATTGTACAGTGGTTAGTGAGCTTTATTATACTATTACATAGGCGTGACTACTCGTCATTGTAAGTAAACACGTTGGATGTTGGATGATCGTCAGCTCTGAAATTCCTTCCCCGCACAGACAAAGGCGCGCAATGACGAATCGAAGGAAGTGGCGAGAAATGATTGAACGAGAACACCATAGTCACGATTATTACCAGCGGCCATGACCGTGAACGTGAAACTCTTGGGGTCGGAATAAAACTAGATCTTACGCACGGCTTAAACTAGTGATTTTCGCGATAACTGCGACTGCTGGTTTACTCTTGTTGCGCACAGTGGGCCGTTCATTGCTTCAGAAACACGTTTTCATCCAAGATACAAACGAACATATAAAGCTGCGCTGTATTCATGTCGTTGCATTCGATTGGTTAGTATCGCAAAAACAGCATTCAGAGTCTCATTCTATATATTTATTGAACTGTAAGTTTCTTTGAGATCTGCTTTCCATTACAGTGCCAATTGGTAACGACAGAGTTTTGTGGGCTGACATTTTAGAATCGTGGGCTTTTTACCGCTTCAAACGAAAGTTTAATATTAAAGTAATTGAGTTAGTTCCGTCGGTAGGTAAATTACTTAAGTTAACGTACGTGTTTGGCAAGTCCGTCTACCCACAGTATCTCACCAGCCAGAGACGGACTCACCAAACAAGTACGTTGAAGAAAATTGACTATGCCTCAGGAGTACAGGAATCAAAAAATGGTAGAAATCGCACAACTTCCTGGTTTTCAAAATTTCTTGTTAATGTGAACACTTCGAGCTACAATTCTAGAAAAATTACCGTTACTCGTAATCAGTGATTTTAGAAGTTGTATAGCTGTTATTTGTATATCTTATACGTTACGTGGCGTTGATGAAATATCTCTTGGGCAGTCTCATAAATCACATTTTGGCCGGTCACTCAATAATGGTCGTCGTATAGCTAAGAGCTACTCAATAATGGTCGTCGTATAGCTAAGAGCTACTCAATAAATTTCGGAACACTAAGTAGGGAATCTCATAAACTAAGTGAAAAATTAGTTATACTAGTTCACCCTGAATGTACCAGGCCTGACGAAACTTGTGTGACGCATCTCACCAGATATGGAATACGGAATGTACAATTTTCGCCGACGAATGTCAACCAACCGATTTTTTGTCTACTTTCATTTTGAAGTAAAGCGTATAATTTTACTCTTTACGCCTTTCGTGTTTTCTTAATCGTATGTACGTCTCCTTATCGTTTTCTGTTTTCTCGAGCACATCTGCATTTTTAATATTTGTAGTCGTATTCAAGTAATGTAAATTGGGCTTTATCGTGAAGTGAGTAAATTATGATTGGGATGTGCGCGTCGTAAACATCTCAGTAGAGTGTAGTACGTCTTTAGGCGACGTGAAGGTTTTTAAAAAATTCGCATTCTTTTTTACCGGATTACAATGACGTTCTCAATTTACCAGCAATAAGAGGTATTTAGGTTCTTACAAATTCATGACACAAACGCTTTGCATGTGGATCCGATAGTGTATTTTCAAAAGAATATAAAAACTTATGCGTGTATCAGTTATTTTTGATTTTATATTCGAGGTGTACCCAAAATAATCAAATTAAAAAATCTTGACGGGATACATTCAAGTTTTATTGCAGCAATAAATGTAATCTTTCATCCTTCTCCCGCACTTCGTATTTCCGTTTTTTCTTCAACGTAAATTACTCCGTCAACATTCAGTAATGATCAGTGTGGCCTCAACAAGCATGATAATTATTTGTATTTAGTGGTGTCCTCAATATTATTACAACGAAGAAAAAAAAAGGTTTAATGCGTTGTTTACGTCTTCCGCAGTCGGTGACACTTCTCGTTAGGTTTTCTATTCTTGAAGAATCTCGAGGCTTACGTTTCGTTCGTCGCGCTGAACTCGTTGGGGCTTGAAACGTACCAATTTGTTCCACTGATTAGACAATAATATGAAATAATCCACGCGGATGCTTATCTTCCATTAATTCTCACAGTTCCCACGGGGTTTTAGATTTTTTTTTTTCATTGACGCGCTCTTCATGTTTCAAGGTTATAAATAGCTTCCTCATTTCGAGGGCGGGGCGGGGGTGGGGAGGCAAATTAGTCTTCGTGTCTCACATGGCGTGGGTCTTCGGATCATGTTACGGTGGCAGGACTGATGTTTTATGCATGCCAATGAGAAATTTTCCGACGTTTGTTCTCCAGTCTTCTGGACATTCTAGCAAGTTGTTTTATTATATACGTGCACTGGTTAAGTATTTTGGCTCGATGAAACTTACATAAAGCGGAACATTGTATTTCAAATGTGTTTCATCGAGCGTTAAAATTCAACAGAATTATTATTACAAACTAGAATTATCGAAAGCCGCTTCCTTCCTTCTGTAAGGGGTGTTGAATGAAGTTAGTCAATTCCCAATATTCTCACAATTTGGGTTTGTGTTGTGAACTCCTCCCTTCATTTTCATCCTCCTTTGGGCCTCCCCGCTCCACCTCGTCACTTGTTACTTACCTTCCTAGGAACTACCAATAAATGGTCAGCTATGGTTGAGACGGAATTATTAATTAATTATTTGTCAAAACTATTATCTGTCAGGCCCATTATAGGTGTTGAGGGGACCAGAGTAGGGATGGATGTTAGACGTTATTCATTCTATTATTCACTCCTCATTTCGATTGATGGGCGCCTATATCGGTATTACGATTTAAATTGAGACATTGTTTCGAGGAGTAATCATAACATGATAATGCCTAAGCAATGAACCAATTAAGGACCCGATCGGAAGTTTAGATTATAAAAAAAAGTATTTTCTCGCTTGTTTGGGGTAAAAAATATTCTGAGGATAAAACGAGGTTGGAAGAAACCTGCGACCTTCCGGCCGTTAAAACGGGTTTTGCCGAGGTCGATTAAGCGGTATCTTTCCTCTCAAGCTCAATTTTCGTGCGTTTTCGCATCCGCTCCAACGCGTGTTGGGGTGGACTCAAAATTACCGTAACTGTATCGCAATAAAAGTTTGTCAAAGGAATTCCGTTGAGCAACGGAGATAACCACACCACTATCTTTAGGGAAAAACACTCCCAAAAGTAAGACAATATTAGAAATGTAGATTGTCCTTTTCCAAGTTATTCTGCGCAAGTATTCGAGCCAGCAAACCAATTTTTGTACCCCTCGTCATTTGCAATATCAATTTTTACTTTCCGCTACCCGAAGGTAAAGACACCAAATTAAGGTTACGGGCGATTTCCACCGATGGGAAAGCAAAAATGTACTGGGGTTTCGCATTTTTCTCGAAAACAACTATAACGATTTTGATTAAACATTCAAATTATTTATTACTAAGCAACACAAAACTTTTCTTCTCTACAAATATCTCCATTAAAATACGGTGATATATACGGGTTTTTACGCTTTTTGGCAAAACGGCTCCAACGATATTCACTAAACTAGGATGTTTTAACATAGTTAGTACCTATATATTGTTCTCAATAAAGGTTCCTCTGACAGTCCATTGACGAGATAAAAATCAAAATGTGTCCAAAATAATGGTTTTTGGAACAGTTCCGTGAATTCTGGGGTAACTGCTTCACCAGATTTGATCAATCTTACAGTGTCTTTGAGTTACCCATACTCACTTTTTTTTTAAAGAAATGAAAAAAAAAATCCGCTTACAAAAATGACGTTGAGTGAATAATACTGTTCTCCAATTGCCCCAAGATTGGTGCTCAGCAGCTAATGAAAAAAAAAAAGTACAAACATCGAGAATTGGAAGTGTCGGACAAATACAAATTTAATACCGTACGCAGGTGAATGCTATGTTGATTGTTGTCCTATATTGTTGTTGTCACTTCATTTAGGGGGAAACGAAAGAGGTGTTGAGGAGTAACTTCTTACCTGGTAGAATATCTAGCGTACCTTCTTGGAATCAGCTCCAGTTCGGTGTCTTCATGTATCGTATTAATGGGCAAAATCGGTCACAAACTGACTAGTTATTGTAGTGATCAAAATACAGTAAAAAGGTCTTCTCAGAAACGACCAATTCAACTTTGTTTAGTGTAATGTTTCGAACTACTGTGTGATGATATAACATTTTCATTGTAGAAGTGACGAGAGCAGCACGGTAAAATAAATTACTTACAATTTAAACAAAATCCTATTTTCTAACAGTTAAAAAAAATAAATCCAGCTAAATTGACGACAGGCTCTTCATCAAAATTTTGCGGGGATTCCAATAAACCATATAAACGTAGAAAATTTAATAGAGGTTAATTTTTAAATACTTTTTAAATTTAAAAAAAAAATCTACTTCTTGACTTCCTCAAATCGCTGTATTTACAATGACCGTTGACGTTTAAATAAATTATTCACTGGCTGGATATTCAATAACTACTTCTTCAGGCTGGCAGTTAACGAGCTCGTCACTAAAAATTTCAGGAGGGAAACGCTCCGAGCAAATGTCACTTTCGACGCTTCAAATACGGTTAAACTTCAAGTCTCCATATCTACTTTTTACATCTCCCACAAGTTTCACGAGGAGAAATGTGCTCTTTGGCGAACCTATGGTCTCAAACTCAAATACTTGCATGTTTTAAAGGCCATACAAGATTTAGGAAAGGGGAAATTCGATATTCGGGGCTACTGCTCGCCTAAGTACCGTTAAAATACCAAATAAGATAGCCTTTTAGTTGGCATATTGTATGTAAACGAAATACCAATATCATCACAGAAAAATCATGTTGTCGTTGCCTGATCAGATTTACCGATGAAAAGGTTGAGCATTGATAACGTCTTTGTAAATTATTTCTTGTAAGTAATTGTTAACTCACAGGGAGACAAACTTGCGAGGGTTTTGCTTTTTATTGCCATGACGTGCTCAGTTCCTCCTAACAGCAAATAACGCGTTAATTAACAAGACGAATAGGTTCTGTGGAGAAAGTAATTCTTTTCGAAAAGTCAATACCTCTCTTGCTGACTCTTCCAATCATTCTACAACTATTAATCCGTTCGGCGTGAGTTCTACAACATATTTGACGCTCATTTCTCCGGCGGTTCGAATTCATGAGATTTTCAACATTTTTACGTCGACCTCATCCGAATCGTAGTTAAACTTTTGAAAACCGTTGGTTGTATCGAAGACTTCAATGTAAATGTGTTTTATAACCTTTTCCATTTGTCTACCGGCCTCACGGTTTTTTTTTTGTATTCAGCTGCGAGCTTCTTTTCGTCCGCAACGGATTTTTTGCGGTTGTGACGCTAATCGATAACCGGTTCGGAGCCTCAAAATCCTTCAGTGAACTAATTGAACGTTGAACCTTCTGCTCCATTCAGTTTAAGTAAAAAGTTTCAACGTCACTGAACCCGGCGTAGGGGTTTAGCTAAGCATTACTAAACGTGGATCTTTTCAAGAAGGTACTTGCTACGCACCAACGTGTCACATGCCTCTGCCGAATTCAACTGATATTCTAATAGCAATGTTAGATTTGTGGAAAAGTGAACTCATCGTGAAGAGCGCGTATCAGAAATGTTTATCGAACTCGACGGACTGAGCTGCACCAGAAGAACGACCTTATGAGCTCAAGCCTCCAGGAAGGCGCACAGCTTACACATCCAAAACACAAACAGAATAAGTAATAGTGTGCTCAAAGAAAATGAATCCCAAAACAACCCTAAACGCCATCAGGTGTTACTAACACGATATTTGACGCGCTCTGAGTTTCCTGAATTCGTTCTAGTTTGTATCCCGTCGAACTTTTCTTGCTCCTTCGCCCTGTCAAGGGCCGACAACGGCTTCATTAGGTACAACTTCAAGATGAATAAGGACTGGACTTGAGTGACTGCTCATATTGGGGGTAATAGCCTTCCATTACAAGTTCGTCTATTGCCCTTTTACATTATAATTGTAAGAATCACAGGTCCTTCATAACCCGAATCTCCTTAACATTTCGAACTATCAAGTTCAGTGAAGCTGCGTTTTGGTTTTATATATTCAGGAACATTATCTTCGGTGGCCGCTCATTGAGTACGAAATGTATGTACTAGTTGGCTGAAACTAGTTAATGAGTTTGATCAAACTCGTGGTGGTAATTTTTGAGAGAACATATATATCCGAATATTGATGTTCGAAGAACCTCATTTCAAATGTATTTTATGCTTACAGAAATAGTTGTGGGGAACAAATTGTGAGTGTGCTTGCTAGAAGGCACATCGTTTGGTTATCACATCACATATGAAATTTTCCCGCCAAACAACCCCTTATTTACTGTTCTATACAGACTAGCCCACCTTTGGTTTCATCTAATGGAATCTGCTCATTATCTTATTTTGGCACCTCAACAATGTAACACAGAACATTGGACGGTTCAGCCGTTTTCCAGCAAGGCTGACTTCGTACACTTAAACTCATATCAAACGCCAAAACTAGTTTTTTTGCGATTTAGCAGGCTTCGAGGTGCAAAAGGTTCGTTGGCCATGGAAAGTAAAAAGCAAAACTTGAACCATCATCATTAAATGTAAATATAATTTTAGTTTCAAATGTATAGTCTGCTTTTCGGGATCGATAAGAGAGAATTCATGTTTAAATTTCATTGATTGATGGTTCGGCAAATTATTATAGCGGTTCAATACAAATAAAATGGTCCCAGCTTACCCCAAGGGCGCTTTCTGCGATCCACGCCAGAACAATTGTACTGAGTTATATAGCTCTCTGACTGTCCCAAAATTGGGATGAGCGTAGTGGCCTAATGGCCTATTGCGCCAGTTCTGATGTCTTTACTAAGAATTGCAAGGTATTTCCTGCAAGAGTCTTCTTTGATGTACACCCAAAGAGAAGTAGTACCAAACTCCGGGAATCGCTCCTACTTAAGTATGTGGCACTCAGCCAGGGCATGGTAGAGAGTCTCCTCATCTGCACCACACCACTAACGCGGATGTATGTCGACTATGCCGATTTTGCAGTGGCCCGTGGTAATCTCCACGATCGGTATTAGGTCCTTCCTATCCCTTCTCAAAAGGCTCTGTCTTATCTCGTGTGTTTGCCCTGAGATGAAGCGTTTAGACCAGCAGTAGATGAGCCAAGTCTGATCAGATGGTCCGCCCTCTCAATTCCAATTCTCCCTTAATGCCCAGGAATCCAATAAATGTTTGCTCTATTTATGTCCATCCTGCACTCCTTCAACAGTTTTGATGTTGTGAAGCAATTCTCCAGCGCTTTACAAGACCCTTGACTAACAGTGATTATGTTGATAGTTTGGTTGCTATAGCCTTTTTCATGCACTATGATGGCCCCGGCAATAGTAATGTACCGCCTGACTCCCATTGTAGGCACTCCAGTGGTCATAGTCTAGTGGGCATAGACGAAGGTTCATAATCCGACGAAAGTTGGGCTGGGCTCGTGATCACTGTAATTTTTGCCTGAATCAGCTGCTCTCCATAACATTTCTAACCCCCCCCCCCCTCGTAACAATAGCATAAATCTCTGCTTGAAACTCCATTGGAGGTGGACCCAGGGCAACATGCGTCCCACTCCTCCCAGAGGCACTGATCCACACCCCAGAGCTCGGCCCTCCAGAATTATCGATCCATCTGTGTAGATGTTGATACCATCAGGAGGTCGAAACAGCCGGCTTTCGCTGTTCTATACGCTCCTTCCTGGTTTCACGTCGTATTTCCTATCAAACTCATACATGAACCATCATGCCGGGCTCTGCGAAGGTTTACAAATTTCTGAATATAGCCGGGTGCCCATTAATCGCTCAAGCCTGGTAAGTCTGTACGCCACCTTCATAGCCCTTGCCTTGACAAATATATCGCCAGGAAGAAGGTCCCCGCCCAGTCACCTACGTTGTTGCTTGGGGTGGAAGAAATGTTGGAATTTTCGTAACTGAAATTTAACTGTGTGAGGAAGAAGGTGTTGGAGTGGGAGAAGCCAAAAGTGAAATTGTTTTGAATATCTCCCACTGGAGGTTGACGTGCAAAATGTTTGATGAATAAGTATATTATATAACATCCAGCCAAACTACTGCAGTTCTATTATTAGTTGATTATTTACATACACGAATTTGAGATGAAAACGTATGCGATTGGTTGAACCGAGCACCATCCCGAAGAACGCCTTTTTCAACCATCTTCTTGTTGGATGGCTCTAATTAGAGTGTTTTAAAGTTTGGCGTGTTACGCTCAACAAAACATTTTCTTTTTCACCATTAGCCCAAGTCACCGTGAGTTGACGAGATAAAAATGACTAAGCAATCTCTGGAAAGATACGATTGCTCTAAGTGAGGCATTCGTCATCATTGACAACCCGTTAAACGGTCAGCTGGAAATCGAATCTGAAAAATGACTTGTCATACTTGTCCATTTTGACAGCTATTAACTACCTTATTGAATTCATACTCGGACGAGTTGTTTGCCAAGCGTGAAGTGAATTGGTTCCCAGCAGCTTATGAGCTTATAAATCATAATTTCACGATAAAATGGGGAATGTTTTTTATTAAAAAATAGAAAGATGTAGATGAAAATCTAGAAGGAAATTTGGTAAATTAAAACACACCTTCTTCAAACAATGAAAAGACCTTACGTCTATCTAATGGCGTTCCCGGATTGGGGGCTTTTCTATTTAAAGTGTGGTGAGACGATAGTGAGTATCCTAATGTGGATCGATGGATGGCTCCTGGTGGTTGACGACCACGGCACAGCCCCGTGAATGGGACCATTTAATGAATTATTTCGAAAATTTGAGATTCCCAACGAATTTCGGAAACCTGCAAAAAACGTGTCGGGTTGAACTCTACGTCACCAACGAATAAAATAAATGCTTACCTACACGCAAATAGTTTTCTTATTTGCCCCTGAACGGTAATTTACGCTTTCCCTAGAGGCTGAGCTCACAAATACCGTCACGGTCAGGGTGATAAATGGTTCTAAATATCGTCATATCGATTGATCACGAACCTTTCGCAAATTGGTATAATGACGCTATGTAGATTCAAACCTGATAAGAATACTGGTTTTATTTGAGAGTTGTTGGTAGTGACAAACACAATTAGTGAATTGAGTTCGCCGTGAAGATTAGAATCAAGGAAGTACTGTGACGTCTTCACACTCGGTGTTTCTTTTCAAATCGGGTCGAGCATCCCTCCAACAACGTTCCATTCATTCGACGAACCGTACGGAGAGAGAACGCCGTCAATCGGGCCGAGACTCAATTGTACATCGTCCCAGTGACCCAGGGCTCCTTCGAGGGCCATCCAGTTTCTTGGACATTTCAAGGAGGCTGACAAGTTTAAAGGGAAGTGCTTAGGAGATCGGAGAGTGGGAAGGCGGGTCTGTTATTAAAATACTGGTTTTGTCGATTCCAGTAGAATAATTGAACTCGTCACCCCAAATCGTTTCTCGAATTAAGCGTTGATATTATTGAAAATTACCGGATAATTGCAAAATGAAGGTTGGTATGGAAAAATATCGAAGACGTGACTGTGGAGGAAATAAAAACCAAAGCAGTAATTTCACGGACGCATTCAGAACAAGAAAACGCGTTCGTTCGACTTGACAACATGCTCTTCAATTCCCAGTACATTTAAAAGCCTCAAAACCACGTATTTTAATGACTTTTTTTTTTGGAACGCGCGAGGCACCTTCACCAGATGGCGACTGTAAAGGAAATTGCTATCCTCTTCTTTCGGGATTTTCCCTTTCTAACATTTCCACAAATGGGTGACTCTCTCTATCTTTCCACCCGGACGTTTTCTGCCAATACTGAACTTCCCTTCTCAACTCTCTCCCTCTTTGTTCGTAGTTCAAAGATCATTTGAAAGGGGGTAGTAAGAATCTGTTACGTAGACCTTGAATACACTGGTACAACTTCCGTGTTAACTCTCGAAGATTTTAATGTAAAGTTCAAGGTCCGACCAATCAGGTAACGGTAAGATAATTTGACATGAAAGATCAATATGCGGAAAGCGTTTTAGAGTTAACGACGGTTAAGAGAACGGGATAAAAAAAAACCGCGTTCCTTTGTCGAGGATTCCCATCTCGCTTGCCGTTTATCTAACGCCCATCCATCTAGCGTGGCAAGTTTTCGTTCAGTGGAGAGGCCTATAAGGAGTTCGGCTAAAAGTGAATGGCCTTGTACATGAGAATAGTGGAGGCTGGGAGACTATGCTAGCTAGCAATAACCGCAGGAACATGTGAAATATTACCAAATCCGTAACTAATTAAAAAATCGTCCATCAACAATAAAAGATCCAATTCCATCGCAACCTAATCATTATACAATATGAATTAAATACTACGGAAGGTACTTTTGTATGATTAAGTAATTAAGCGGCGACGTGTGCCAAGTCTTAACTGAAGATTACGGTTTGTATAAAATGAACCCGATAAATATTCATTTTTCACCATTTTTATTTCACTATTGGTTTATTATTCATTCTGAATAATAACCCTATGTTTTCAGTCAGGAAAATCTTTTTACGCCCCCTCCCTACCCCTCCCACGACTCGCAACGGTGTGCCAATGGCCAACAGGCGTCCGGAATATTTAGTGTTCTCCATTCCGTAGTAATCAGGTCATGTTTCGTATAGTTTACTCGTATTTTTTGATGCTGAATCGAATGGTATGGTTCTCGGAGCTGTGTGACTCCGTCAAGATGTTCAAGAGAATAATAAACCGTTGTAGAATAATTTTCTGGGTTTTTCATGTGTCACAACTATTTAACTCATCCGTTATCCAGCTACAATGAGGCACTGCAAAGCCTGGCACTGCTAGTACAACAGTTCGTTTTCCTTATCAGTCGAAAATCATGGAAGTTTATGTTCTTCATGATGAGTATTCTGCAGTCACGTTTCTCAGAATGCCCGTTGACTTCGGTAATTTCAAAAATTGGAATAAACTTGGACGAGATCGTAAAGAAAGATCCTCATTTTCATCTAAGAAGTTTCTTTCTCTTTATTTGACGTCATTATTTGCCCTCCGGTATTTTCTGAGAAATTTAGTAAAATCCCGATGAATTCGGATGAGGGGCTATGATATCTGCCATAGTTCTGTCACTTGAAATACTGAACGTCTGACCTACATTTCCATATATATATATATTTTTTTTTTGCAAAACGTTGACTCGCCCTAAAATGCAAAGTAAATCGCGGCTCGAGCGCCAACAGCTGTTCCGGAGCAAAAAACCCACATCTAGTTGTCCTTCGCCCTGTATCCATCCAGCGAAATGTTCAACATATCCTCCACTCGGCTCCGCGATTATAACGACGCGACGACTGCGACGAGTTTCTCGTTGAATCGATGTAATTACCCAGTCGACCGAAGCGGATGGACCTTGGCACACAATTCCTATAATATTGTAGTCTACGAAAAGTTCTGCCGTTCTGCTAAATACCGTTGGGGTTAAACCCGGACACTCACATGCCAAAGATTTACGTATCCTGAGTGGGTAAAATCATTAAAAACCGCCTAGTCCTCATTTTACCAGGGCAGTCTAGTTGTAACGAGGAACGATGACTGACAAAACATTACTGTGCTCTAATACCCGCAATTTTTGTTTCAAATGAGTCGTCGCGTTTGAATGAAAATGTTGGTCAAACTTCGGTTTCAAGACAGCCGGACTTCGCTAAGGTCGAAGAGCCGAAACGGAATGTTGGCCTAGGGACCATCTCGGGATTATTCCGTCCTGCTCAAGGCCGATCTCGGAGAAGCTAAGGTATTACAAGAAACCGGATAAGAAGGTCGCAACTAAATCATGGACTCATACGCCAAAGCCTGTTAGGGCGCGAGCAGCGCTTCCTCAACTTTTGCAAGGCGCTTGTAAAAGGGGCGGGAAGGCCCTGGTTTCATGTGTTTAAGCTGAATGAAATAAATATTTTACGCTCAACCGTTAGTGAAGCTTACATCGCAAATTGCTGTACCACTCTATTACTTGCTCCACAGTCACTGCCCGTGACATTCGACCAGCGTGAGCCCTGTTTCCGTCTAAAAGACGCGTGTCGGAGCGCGTAATCATATAATTCGAAGTCACCCAATTGTTTCTCGTCAACAATAAAGCGGATAGGGCTCAATATAAAAGCCTCGGTATCAAAAAATCGACGTTAGTTGTAGTTGGAGATGACCCTGATCTTCACCTTGCTAAAAGAAAAGTTTTTTCCTGGAATGCAACCCTCAGACTCAGAAGATGCAGATAACTCCCATGTTGAAATTTAAAAATTGCTCAATTGTAATAAAATATAAATAATTGTAATAAACGGAGATAGGTTCAAGCTGCGGAAGTGCAAGCGGTTTCATTCCACTGTACCCAAGATCGAATTTGGATAGTTTCCCGCTGTTCAATTTTGTTGGTTTACTTGATCGGGAAACGGAATTAACCACCAATGTTGTACTCCACAGCTCTCCTTACCCCAAAAACTTTAAAATCTAGGTTCGTTAGAATATCTAAGATCCCCTGAAACGGATTTCGTTGAAACGATTTGAAAAACTCGCTCTTCATTTTCATGAAAATTCTATGAAATTCATGTTTCTGGAAGTTATTATCAGCCAAGTCAATTTTTTCTTCTCCTTCCCTTTTCTCCTCAGCACTGCAACCCTCTGTATTTCCGTTAAGAAACCAACAGGTTTTACACCTTTATGGGCCCAAACACATAGACAAGCGAACGACCTGATTCTACAATGGTCTTCTTTGACCACTAGCTTCCCTGAGGTCCAGTTTCGCTAGGGAAAACTTTTATTGTCTGCCACAGAATCGAAACCTGATCTGATCATAACCCCTACACCACCAGCAAGGTCTCCTTTAACTTCTTACCTATTCAATACAACACCACATCGATAAAATAGTAAAATAAAGTTATTATTGATGGATCCTTCTCGCAAAGCTGCACAATATAAAGCTGTTGAAATAATGCCAGCAGCTATCGATGAATGAGTGTAAACTGAGGTACTCATCATAATGTTTCACGGCGAATGACTAAAAGTGGCCCTATCTGTACATCAGGGGATGCACCTGGTCATTACATGTTGGCGTTAAAGTAAATAAAGGTCGCCTTCAGAGTTCGCCCTATCAACACTGTTAAGCGCACGAAAGGGGGAGCTTGAAACTGAGAAATAATGGAATGTGGTGAGCGTGAGGACTGTTTTTCACTTGACAGAATAGCGATATCCGGTTGAGTGTGAGTATATATGCGCGCGCAAGGGACTCTCAATACATGTGAAGCTGGTTGTGAGATACCAAGTGTAGGGAGAGGGACAGAGAGAAAGAGAGAGTTGCGCAAGCTGAGAGACGACTCGTTGGGAGAACTGGGAGACGACTGTATCGCGAGAGTTGAAGAATGACTGACTTGGAAGGAGCTGTCAGTTGAGAAGAGGAATCTAAAATTGAGGGATGGGAAAAGATAGATAAGTAAGTCTAGGACAGAGAAATTCGTTGTCAATTGGAAATAACTGAAGAGGTGGACTTTCCATCGGTAACAAAGGGGCTTGAGGACGAAGGTGTTTGGGGAAACAACGACTTTCCGTTAGGGCTAGTGAGAACATTTTGGAGTTCAGAGACCCAGGCAATTTGGCTCGCCAAACATACTCTCCTCCGTTGAGCCAGCAGGATAGCCCTTGAAGTGGGGTTACCTTGGGTGTGGGTGGTAATTCAGATGTGCAGGGAGGCTAGCACACACGAGGACTGAGCCAGAGGATGTGGCAGAGCTGGACTGTAGGGAGAGCCAGAGCACAGGGTGATAAAACAAAGTTAGGTGTGGGGAGACAAACGACTGGTGATGAATTGAGCACATGGTGAAATGCAGGGGGTGGTACAAGGAGAATGAAACGATGGTGAGACAGAACTAGCATAAAGTGAGAAGGATAAAGGTGGGTTCGAGTGGGAATATTTTTCAAAAGCTGAGTCTCAAGGGTAAGACATGCACAGTAGAGGAATATAAGGAGGATATGCTCACAGGGGGGGTGCAAATGGGGCAAGCAGGGTGGTGTAAAAGTGGGACATTTTGGAGGTAAAAAACCCAGCCAATTCGGCCTCCCGAACAAACACAACAAAGCTTGCCTTATCTTTTGTCCAAAGTCAACAAAAAATGGAACGTTGTAAGTTTATGTAAAAAGTTGCCTTACCATTACTTCAGACTTCACCCTACCTCTACATCACAGTGCAGTGTCCAATTAGAACCGTACAAATTATTTACCTGAGACCTTGACAGCAGCAGTCGTCTCATCTGCAAATCAGAGTACATGGTTACAGTTTGCTACAAATTGACATTCCCCTACATGACAGATCCCCCTGACAGATACTTACTCTCTCGAAGTATGGTACTTCAGGTTTCGCTTTGCCTGTAGAACAAAGCATGCACATCACAAGTATCAACGTACCTATTCGCCAAATGTGGAGCCTTCTGTTGCTGCTCATCTTAAGATATCATACCTGTCCGCCAAAGATCGCCTTTCCGTATTTCAGAGATAGATACACTTATACCTCAGATACCGAACTATATGTTTCAAATCCTCCTTACAATGGGCCGCAGGTACATTAGAAATCACCGAATCTATTCATAAGAAGGTTCATCAATGTTTGATCAGACCACCCTGATCCACCCGTACATCGTAGGTTCAGGTAGCTCTGATGTCTTGTACCTGAAGCAGATGTTGTCTGGTCTTCACATGCGGGTTAACAAAATCAACTATCACGTCATCGGTGTTCCAGGGGCGCCTTACATGAACGTCAGAGATCACCGTGACTGCGCCTAATTTATTCAATAGAAACCTATCATGTTGGCTCAGTAAAGTGTTCTCAGTCTCACAATTCGAGGTTTTCTCAGTAATTAGGCTGACGATTTATATCTCACGTCTTGCGCGTCATTACTGTAAATATCTCATTTATCTTAGTTGAATCGAAACCCGCCGGATCTTCTTATGACTTAATATCGATTTTGCAATTAAACGCGCTTCAATACGTGCGTCACTTGAATAGATCTAAACGTGAGGGCTCAACTTGAAATAATTTCTTCCAACCGGCTCGCATTGTGAAAGGCCCATTGTATGAATGACCTCTTCTTGCAAGAGTTAGCTAAGAAATGATGAGACAGCTCATCCGCTCTGTTCAGTACGTAATTATTCAATCTGTAAATGAGTCGAGGGAAATTATAAAATATTCATCATTCACGTGAAGTGCTGTAGTATACAAATTCGTTACTAATACTGCGTCAAGACATTCGGCAGTTTCTTTTTGTTAAACCGTTGATATAAATATCTGGTGCGTTGCAACACACAACTTTCCTTAGCTCTACGTCAATTCACTTTGTACACGGCTAATTCTATTTAATCAATTCATTTATCACTCAGTTCCTTTGAACTTTGTCAAACAACACTTCACAGCAGCAGAAAGCGGTTGCGCCTACAGTTCTCGAATTTATTGTGCTGCTCGTACTCATTGCAGGACCATTATTGAGCAATTGGTATACAGAAAATTAATGAGGCTGTGACACAGATTTTTTGAAGGAGGATAGTAATCAGTTTTGCAGAGTTATTGGGTAAAAACGTTTAAAACTGGTAGTAAGCGAAACGGCAGTAGTTGAAAATCAAGTATTTCTGGAGTGACCCCCATGTATCTCATGAGCGTTTTTAAACACTCAACCTATAGGTATTGAATTGGACTACAACACGACTTTTTTTTAAACATTCTAGTAACATTCCAGCGGAGTTTGAAAGGAAAAAAACCAAGGCAAAAAGGCTTTTCGTCGAAAATTTTGATAATTTATTGTGCTGCTCTCGTCATTTTTCCACGAATGAGAATTTTATGGTATAATTATCCTATCATGAGCTACCAATATAACAAATTTAATCAAAATCGTTAGAGCCGTTTTGGAGAAAAAAAAATTGGTGTTTTGATCACTATGATAACTATAGTTAACTTTCGGTGGATTTTGTTCATACCCTTATTTTGGCGTCCCATGGTGACGTGTGAGCAAGATATGAAGTTTGAGCTAATTTGGTACGGCGGGTTTCTTTAAAAATCGTTCACAGACACACAGACCATTTTCCCAAATTGAAGAAAACTCAAAATTTTTTTTTCAGCCGATTACATAACTTTCCTTTCTACTTCGTAGAGCCAAGGAAAGTAAAATGGTTTCTTTAGGAATGACACAGATATCCGCCCGTTCAAGTAAACAGAATTAGCTTGAAGTTGAACTATGAGCGAGATAAACCAGCGTTCAAAGAGAGTCGGCTCGCTCACTTAGCGACGGTGTATTGCGTGTGTGATTTGGTTCGTACCAAGGTGCATTGGTTTTACAAACAACTTAGTATAGATCTCATCAAGGGTTCCTAGAAATGTGAAGACTGAAGCGATGGGGTTCGCTTAGCTCAGCAGGAAGTGTCGTCTAGATCGCTTTTTTCGAGTACGGAACAAATACTCGCAGTCCAGTTCTATTCTGGGCTCATAACTAGTCTGTACGTCACACTAAAGTGGTCCAGAAGGCTAAAAAATAACCTAAAAAACATTCAGTATAGTTTGCTAAAGTATACACCTAAATTACATCGAAATTCAGCACTTGAATGTCTGGTGGTAAATATCTTGGAATAACAGCTTGCTCTCTTAATCACAACGCTAATTTGAGGTCGTAGATTGCGGTAAAAGTTGGTCATAGTGAGAATTAAGATACGAAATGAGTACTCGCGTAAGTCGATGGACATAACGGCCTCGTTGACGACTTTTCATTCAGAATCATGCTCTGACACCTTCCGTAATAACGTGAAGGAAGTCAGTGCAGAGATAAAAGAACGCCCATATCTATTGGGCGCGATAAAGAAGGACTTAACTATTTCAATTATAACTGTTACCTCGTAATGAGTTCCATCTTATTCAAATTTGGTGACATGACTTAGATCACAACGTGCCAGAGTATAGTAATGAGAATCTGGCTGTATTCAGGAACTTTACTTTACTTGACATAGCTCGACATGATCACAGATATGATGGTGCTCAGGTGCGGGTTCGACAGGAAGTACAAAATGCAACCAGAAGAAAGCTTATGGAGCAATGAAAATAGTCCGTTTCGGCCTCTGAATGGTATCAAATTCTATACTAATGGACCCCAAACCCCGGATGGTACATGCTCTGGGTTTGGATAAATAGCTCTGGGAGGAATGGGACGTACAATGCCCTGAGAATCCAACGGGTTTTCAAGGAGAGATTTATGCTATGACTGCTGAGGCCGTCCTGATGTATCGCGATGTAGTCTTTCCTTTAAGGCGCTAAAGAACTACTGGACAATGCCAAAACTGGCGAGGGAGTGCATGTTGCGGCTCAACTCCTTAGCAAACACAAATAGAGTTATCATTTATTTGATTCCTGGGCGTAAAGGGATCATTGGTAATGAGAGGGCGGGCCATCTGGTTGGAACTGTACCTATAGTGCCCTTTCCAATTGCGGGTCAAGAGAACAGTGAGAGTGTATGGCAGGAGAATGCATCTGACTGTTTGGAACACGGTGGGAGTGACGCATTCCAAACGCTTCATCTCGGGACCAACACATGAAATAACGGACTTGAGGGAGGACTTAAGGCAGGCAGTGCGAATCATCACTGGACGCTGCAAAATAAACAAACGCATGTATGTTCTGTTTATAAGTGACCACCCTCGGTGTAGGTAGTGTGGTACAAACGAGTCCCCTACCAAGCCCTGGCCCACTGCTAGAGACTGGATAGAGAGTGCTTTACAACTTCTCCAAGGAATCGAAGAATACTCTTGCGGGAAATACTCGACGTTCCTTAAGAAACCAGGCATGCGCCTGAGACTTTAGGCCGCGGTGCTTATCCCAAAACGGACTGTCAGAGATCAATAATATTTATATCAAAATGTTTTAGGTGAAACGATTGTTACATCGCTTTCAAAATAAATATCTGGTGTGGCACATCAGACAACTTTCCTCAGTCCTGCGTACATTCAGCGACCTACCGAGATTTATTTTGCACTCAGCTTACATGAACGCGTAGAGCGCTTTATAAAACGTTCCGGAATTTATTGGGGTTCGCCTACTTAAGTTACAATCTTCATTGAGTAACTGGCGTACTCTTATGTAATTTATGGGACTTCCAATATTTTTTGATAAGCTTCACATTTACGTTTTCGCAATTATCCGTGAAAAAAATTCACGAAAAAATAGTCAAAGAAACGACAGGAGAGTGAAGTCCGTGGTATGTTCTAATTATTTCATGAACTAGATATGTGTTTCTTTTTACCATCACCGTTTTATCCAACTGCAGTATTCTGTTATGAAACGATTCAATCAAGGAAAATTTATCTCACAAATGAAAATTACATTACATCAGTAGTAAATTAAAATTATGGTTCCGACAGCCTAAAAATGAGTTTCTGTCATTTGTCGTCTTTCTACAGACCTTTCAATCCATTACATTTAAATAAGGCGTTAATAAAATAATGACCAAATAAGAAAAACGTGAAACTTACGAGTGATGGAGCGGTTTGGAGTATCTGGTACGACGCATCAGACAATTTTCCCCAGGCCCTTGTACACTCATTTTCATGGCTTTAGCCCCTAATCCAATCTATTTTTCATTGAGTTCATTTGAACTTGGTAAAACATACCTTAACACAGAAATTAGTAGCTCTGAAAGGGCCGATATGTATTTAAGAGTAACCGTTGAGCGGATGATTGATGAGTCTACCAACACGGTTTTTTTTAAAAGAAGAATTGTGTTAACAGTTTTGAAGTTACAGTGGTGGGGTGTTTCAAATCCCGGAATTTTCAGGATGGCTAATAATAATTGTACGAGCCTTATTAAACACCCAACGTATAGGTAGCTTAATGGGATATCAAAACGATGTTTGTGAGAATAATGATGTCACATTGGAAGGATTTATGAGGAAAGAAATTGCGCTAATAACGATTTTCTTCAAAATCTTTGATAGTTTATAGTCATTTTTCCGCGGATGAGTGGCTTATGGTACTGCAGTATCGTTCAAAATTGTCGATACACAAACAGTTCCTAATCTAAATCGTCAGAGCCGTTGTGGGGAAGAAAAACGCAGTTACGTTTTTAATTAATAAATAAGGTTCAGACCGATGTCGCTCATACTCTTATTTTAGCGTTCCATGGTAATTTTGAGGCAGTGTACAACATTTTAGGCAGTTCGGTTCGACCGTTTTCCCTCAATAGCCTTTACAAACACACAGACCATTTTCTTAAATGGCGTTTTCGGACTCACCTTTGAAACATTAAGATTTGAAAAAAATTTTAAATGTTGTCTTCAACGACACACTCCGTAGAGCTACGAAACGCATAAATGTCACATTAAATTTGCAATAATCGAGTAACAGTACTAAACATTGAAATGATATTACGGCAAAATAATATGAAAACATGTAACACAGATTAAATTTGATAAGATAGGAAAACACGGTTATAAATATTTAAATAAACCGTAGACAACAGCCGCGATTTAATAATTAACTCGTAACAATACAACTAATGTGCTGGTTTCAACCCTGGAAAACCCCCAAATGTCAGTTGAGAAGATTCAAAGAAGAAGAAAGAACTACAAAAAACTATCGGCGGAGAAAAAACTCGAATAAAAATAAACATGAAAACTATGACGCACACACCACGAATAAACCGATTGGCCGCCGTTGGCGGATCGAAAACCTAAGTCTTCTCGGGGAAGAGTTAATGAAACATTCTTCAATGAAGATTGATAAACATCAGAAATTTCAGCGTAGTCTAAGGAAGTGTTTTAGATGGTGTCATTACGATATCGTCGAGGAAACAGCTTTCACGAAAGTAGTATTGAAGTGGTCTATTAGTCATTTTTAGGAACAATCCTGGTGACTATGGAGTAGCCATTCGTTTATCGTATTGTCAAATTTTGAATAACGTTAAATTTGCTTGATTTCCTATTATTCCGTAACCGTTTTGGGGATGGTTTTCTCGTTTTTGAAAAATCCCCTGGGCTGTAAACATTTCGATAAGAAATGAACTCATTACGGGAGCCTTATGTAAGTACGTAGGAACCTATCGATAATTTCTTCAACTTTATTCAACTACTATATCCGTCACAACAGCGCAAAAATCAGAAGCGCGCCTGCTGTCGAACGAAAATATGTAGTGCGACCCATCACGGTACTTTCCTTTACCCCTACTACTAATCTAAGCTTTTTTAAACCAGTGATAAGAACTTAGTAAAACTTAGCTCAATGTTCAACAGAAAAACTGGAATTTATTTCGTTTCTTCTACTCAAGTCGCAACCGTTACCATAAGCGTAGGTAATTTGTGAAACTGCAAAGACGATTTTCTTGAGAAGACTCAGTATTAATTTTTAAGAAAAATGCATTTTATTGATAAAAAGGGAATATTCAAGATTACAATGAGCCGCTCAAATGTTGCCAGGATCTTCAGAAAAATTGTCAATTAAGTATCTGTACGGCGAGAGTTCGATAACGCTCAAAAGATATAGAGGAGTTGCTCCAGAAATTTCAGAATTCCAATCCCCATTGTTTTACCTACTGCCATTCCTCACAGTTTTTACCGGATTATTTCACAATGGTGTACTTCTCAAAAAACATCACGTAGACTGTATTTTAAATCACCCGTTAACTGATCGCTCAATTATGATCGTTGCACAAATCAGAGCAGCTCAATAAATTCCAGAACTGTAAGCACCTCCCGCTGCCACGTAGAACGTTGTTATAAACAGAATCGCTGAATGCACGTGAGGCCAAGGATAGTTGTCCGAAGCGTCGCACCAGATATTTTAGTTAGGCAACCAGCAACTATCAGTGTTGGGTCCAGTCCATTTTCTATCTCCAGTCATTTCAAAATGAACAGGAGCATGATGTCGTGGAAGGTGCACATTTCCCTTGAACGGTTCGCCAGTTCATCGAAAGTAGGTCACAGAGTAATTATCAGTACGACAGTACGCTTTTTTATTTATTGATTCGACATCACTCAACATTGAGCAGTTAATAAATATTACTTGTCGTTTCTTCTGAATGTGCTCAGTTGATACTAATCCTCCACTTATCACCCGACAACTCATCTACCGACGAAAAGTTGAGTATACACCTCGTGCTAAGAGTCGAAGCCTAATAATATTTAGTTAGGTTGATTTGATACAACGTTAAATCTAATTGTACCCTTAATATCACAAATTAACAACTAAACTCATTTGTCTAAACTGCCTACTTTTCTTTTCCAGATAAAAGTTCCTTTATTTTAATTTTGAATTGTCTAACAACAGTTGACCTGTCATTAATCTCCTCGCGAAGTTCTTCAAAATGTCAACTCCCCATTGATGAATTGTGCACCGTCAACAGAAGGAAATATAACTGAATAAGTAAAACAATCGATTTTCGCCTCATCCGAATGTTTCTCACCAGACCTGAACTAGATCTACTTGTTTACAGTCAAAACGAACATTATTGAGATTCCGTATAAAAGCTCCTTGGAATTGAGCTTTGATGGCCGGTTCTCGTATTCTCTGCAAAACATAGCACAGGTCTTCCCCAACCTGTAACCGGTTCCAAGGAAATTAAACATTCTTATTCCGATCCATCGCCTTCGGTCCACGAAACTTCCCATGTAAAACAGCCATCGGTGTATTTATAAGTGATGACCGCAAAATGATAACTTTTCAAGTACATACCTAACTTGACAATTCCAAGTCTATATATAATTCTCAGTAGGATTCGTGAACACGGGGAGCAAAAAAATTTGAATTTGTACTTTCGTTTTGGATGCTTGGAAAAACAATGGAGTCTTTGGAACGAAAGGTCAGGGCGTTCCGACTAAATTGTTCTTCTAATCGGCGCGGACTTTTTTACTCTTCTTTTCTCTTTAAGTTTCCTATTGACATAGCTAATGCCCTTGGTGAGCAATCAAGTACTTCTTCGATGTTTAATGGCCTGTTGATTGGTTTGCGGATGGCTGGGGGGGAAACCGCCCATCTCCGTCTGATGAGGCGCATTATTCGAATTATCCTTGAAAGGCTGAACGATGGAAAATTTATTCTATTAGTGGCGCTCGCAGTGGATTGAATGCGAAATACTCACGATTAAAAATATTGATGGTGGTACTTAAACTACAAAATTTACAGTCGCTTCTTCATCAAATCAATTGTCGTCTAACAGCAGTAATTTTGCGTACAATATTATAAATTGTTCGTGGAACAACTAGTTGTAAGCTTACTTTTTTAGCCAAACTGATAAGACGTTGAATGACAAATATGTAACTTACAGGAAGAAGTTTAATCCCGCGACTTTCCAGCCTTTCTCAGACAACTTCCTCTTTTCAACCCGAGTTTATTAAGGCGTCCTTGCTTGAAGGATCAATGCCGTTATTGTTCTCTTAGGGATGAAAATGAGCAATCAGGTGCAGCAAATATAATCCGACGATGTGGTCGAGAAGGCATGTTTGGTCCAGAGGAGACGAGAGTTGCTCAGAGAGAAGATCCATTATTAGGGGTACTGGTATGTTGGCTAGGATAAGAAGATTGGCCACAACGAGAGGCAATGGAGCCGAAGATCTAAAGGTGTACTGGAACATGCGTCGTTCGTTGCAATTGGTTGACGGGTGCTTGTACAGAAGATGGGAGAGCGAAAATGGGAAAAAAGTTATAGAAGAAATATGGGAACAAGTGCAACATATGGGACACCTGGCAGAAAAAAAGACGTCGACATTTTTTAGGGAAAATTTTTATTGGCTCGGTATGCATCGAGATATCCGAAATTGGTGTGCTTGGTGCTCCGTTTGCAGAGGGAAGTCACAAGCGCCACTCCAATTGAATTTCTGGGAGTTCGGTTTGAACGAATACGTGTTTGACCTCATGGGGCGACTGCCAGTCTCAGAACAAGAGAATCGCTCGAGCGTTATCTGACCAAAAGTTCTCAGCAGTTGCACGAGCCTTAGTGGAGCATGTAGTTACGCGTTTTGGAATTCCAGTGGAGATTCACTCCGATCAAGGGAAGAGTTTTTGAGGGATAAGTGTTCCAAGAGGTAGCAAAATCGTTAGGGATACGAAAGACCCGAGCAACACCATTACATCCTCAAAGCGATGGCTTAGTGGAGAGACTCAACCGGACTCTGTGGCAGCATTTGTCCAAGATGGTTTCGGAGCACCTACAGAGCTTCTGAACATGCCAGTACCACAATTTCGCCTGCTTGTATGGTGTTTGGTCGAGAACTTCGTCTTTCAGTGCATACGCTTTTTGGAAGGCGTCCAAAGCGCCTGAATACCGTTGGCGTGAATACGTGGAGAAACTTCGTCAGAATTTAATGGAAGCTCACAGTATTTCAGGAAAGCGGTTACAAGTCAAGGCGGAGGAAATGCGTCGGCGCTATGGTCTGAGGATGAAAGTTAACATTTTCGAACCGGGAAACCGAGTTTGGTTTTACAACTCTAGACGTAGAAAAAAGCTAATCCCCAAGCTCCAACGTAAATGGGAAGGACCTGGTAGTGTTGTTTAGTAGTTCCTTTAGTCTTTAAGTCGTTAGGCTGAACCAAAAAATATAATTTGTATGAATCTAGTTAGATTCGCAGGAAAATCGCTGGTATTTTTGGTAGGGAATTATTGACGACATTGAGTTTTACGCGAATGTTCACTGATTTCTTAATACGTCCCAAAGAGACTTATTCTGGGCCATCAACATTACGCCCTTGAATAAGTCGACTGAAAAACTGATTGGATTAGTTCGCAGTATGATTAACATCTCCAAATGAACGCGATTCTGAAGAAAGTTGTGTGACCTGAAGTTTTAATTGATTTTGCTACGATTGTCGTTGAACCGTTTTACGTTATAATTTACGTGAGTTTTCAAGTATTTTTTACTTAATTTCCTGACGACGCTTTTCAAAGTTCTCACTAATTTCACAAGCTCCCTTTTTTGATCAACGGATTTACCTGGCCCGATAGAACGATCCTAAAAAATACAACAGAAAGGTGCTTAAAGTTTGATGAGAAGCAATTGAATCGTGCACCGTAACTTGTTGCATTCTACGTATTTCTTCCATCGTCAATGTTCTCATAACCGTTCAATTCAATTAAATTATCCTTCGTTTGTTCGCAGAAATGTCTGGACCGCCAGGAGGGCGGTGTCTGATGACACAGCAGAGCACCGTCTGGTCCCGAAAACAAAACGCCGTGGCCGTGCGAAGAGCCTGCAAGACCTACGGGCCGAAAAATAACAGGCACATAATTCTCGACAACCTCAACATGACAGTACCAAAAGGCTGCATGTAATGTTCTTTTTATATTAAATCGTTTTTAGAGCGTAGAGCCGTAGTTTTTCGTGTGTTATTTTTTTTAACGGCATTAAGCCAAAATTTGGGTTTTCCCATTTTTTTAGTAAAACGGCTTCGAGGGTTTTCACTAAACTCACAGGATATCTTTAAATAATCAATACTTTCATATTGCACTCGAAAGATGTTCCTCTGACAGTTCACTGAACGGAAGTAAAAGCCTAAAGGTGTCCAAAAATGATGGTCTTTAGAACAGTTTCACTGGATTTGAGTCTTCTAGTAGCCTATACCCATATATTGCTCTCCGCAACTATTTCTGTATTCTTCTATTAAAGAAGACATAAGCCGTAATATCACGGAGAATGAGATTTGTCTAACATTAATCTACCGTTTTTCTCATTTTGTCAAAAATGGCTGTAACGATTTCGATAAAACTTACGGGTTACTCGTAATAATACCTACATTTTGCTCCCAATATATGACTCCATAACGAAGGTATAGCGTACGTATAGAGAAGCAAATCGTCGAATTGACGGGAGCTGTGGAAAGTTGTCTACGTACCAAATTTAATGACGAAAAAACAATAAGTCGACGAAATGGGTCAGTTAAATGCCAACATGAATGTAGAACTTTCTTAATGTTGAACGCGAAGAGTAGCGAGAGAGAAACATGTGGGAGAAAAAGAGAGCTACATCAACCTTGACGTAAACCACAACCACCCTTTCAAAAACGTCAGCTTCGGCCACTTCGTGAGGCCTGCGGTGAAATTGACATTTGGTGTCACAGTTCAAAACATTTCACGGATTTATAGCGTACGGCTACTGCTTTCATCGTTGTTGCAACTGTTTGCCTTAAAATATCTCTGATGTAATAAGTCAAAACATCTAAAACGCAAATGCAAATAGTTGAAAACTTGAATGTATTGTAACAATGTTGATCGATGCGAGTTTTTATTAACAATGATAATCTAATAATTTACGCTTTTCAAACCATAACAACATAACATAACAACGGTAAACACCTGTGGGGTTAGTTACCCCACATTACCCCCTCCATGACTATTAGGCCTGACGTCCGCCTTGGCTATGCGATTCGCATGTAAACGTCGTTTCGTGTTTACCAACTTTACATCAAACAATACTTCGTTGAGTCGTTTGTCAATGACCCAGGGTCCTGTCCACAGTAGCTGAAGCTTTGGACAAACACCTTTCTTCCGTTTGGGATCGAACACCAATACCCAATCGCCTTCTTTGAAAGTCGGTGTCTGTGCCCGTCGATCGTGAACCTCTTTCTGCGAGCGCATTTTTAGGGCAGCCTCTTCTTTCGCGAACTCACGAACCTCTTCAAGTTTTTTGCGTAGATCGAAGGCGTATTTCGTTCTTGAGACAGTTTCCATCGCAGCTGGGCGGACCAAGTCTTCTGGTAATCGCAAATCTTTTCCATATACGAGCTGAGCTGGTGAAAAAGCAGTCGTATGATGGGGAGCTGATCTATACGCCAGTAAGAACAACGGTACCTTTGTATCCCAGTCATCTTTATTCAGAAATATTGCCAAATATTTTGTGAGAGATCCGTTCATGCGTTCCACGAGTCCTGCTGATTGTGGATGGAGTGCAGTTGTTCTGGTCCGATGTACCCCTAGAAGATCCGACACTTCTTCCACCAATTTGGACTCGAAATTCCGTCCTTGATCAGTGTGGATTTCCAAAGGTATTCCTACACGACTAAATACCTGCTCCACAAGAGCTGAAGCAACAGTGGATGCCTCTTGATTCGGTACGCAAATAGCTTCTGGCCACTTCGAGAAATAGTCTACGGCTACTATAACGTATCGGTTCCCACGTTTACTGGTAGGGGAAGGACCCAAAATGTCGATTTGCATCCTCTCAAACGGCGCTCCTACTGTGAACTGTTGAAGAGGGGCAGGTTTTTTTGGACCAGGTCCTTTGAACCTCTTACACTCAGGACACGTTTTACACCATGCCCTGATATCTGTAGACTTGCCATTTCCATCAATACCTTTACGGGCCCGGAGCGGCCCCCAAATGTAACAATGTTAATCTAATCATTTACGCTTTTCAAACCATAACAACATAACATAACAACGGTAAACACCTGGGGTTAGTTACCCCACAGTATTATCCTGAAGCCAACTGTTTTGGAAGTTGTTAACAAATATTAACTGATTCGCTGACTATTCGCCACGGAACGTTTTCTCAGAATGCCGTGAGTTATATAATTTGTTGCTCCCTTTCTCATTATTTCGTATTTACACTGCTTTTATGTGGAAGAGTGTCTCCGAAGGTCATCGAAATATTTCAAAACTCGTCATTATCGAGTAAGTTCGGTTGGCTTTTTTTCGTCAAGTCTTTATTCCAGTCCTCGTATACATAAAAACGAATGCTTCGAATGCATGCACGTCACACATCAACGAAAAGAAGTACTTTGAAAGAAACAAATTAGCGGTTACTCCTGAGTGTTATTAAACTCTCATCGTAATTTTTGATAATTCATTGTGCTGCTCTCGCCACTTTTCCGCTAATGAGAATTTTATAGAACTGCCGGGTTATTTGCAGATGTCTATGCAAAAATTTAATAAAAATCGTTATAGCCATTGTTGGGCGCATGAATCGAAAAAAATGAGAAATAAATGGACGGGGTGAGCGAGGACTGTATTACACTTGACAGAACAGCGATATCAGTTTGAGTGCGAATATATAAATATGAACAAGGGACTCTTATTACACGTGAACTGATAGTTGGGAAACTAAGAGGGGATAGATAGGGGGAGGGGGAGAGATATAGAGAGACATTTATAAAAATGTATTTTATCGTCAGAGGAAGTTCGTCTCCCTTCCAATTCCCCTGACGACTTACTATGCAGTCACCTCTACCTCTGCTTATATGACAATCATACTCATCAACGTTCATGCCAAATAAATTGCATGCATTCCTACCAATTACACCACACACACATAATGCAGACATACACCTTTCATACCAGCTGGTTGGGGTGGGTGAAAGAACCCCAGCCAGCCCCAATCCCAACCCACCTCACTCCACACCCAACTCACACGGACCTCCACCAAGCCCAACTTCAGAGCATTATCCCGAGGGAGGTCTTGAGACGGCCCTGAAAATCGATAGAGAGGTAAAAAGCTCAAAATAACACTGAATTCATTAAATAAATTGATAGAGTAAACGCATAAATAAATAAATGAAATAAGAGAGAGAGAGAGAGAGAGAGAGAGAGAGAGAGAGAGAGAGAGAGAGAGAAGTTGTAAGTAGCACGAGACTTGAGAGACGAATGAGTTGGGAGAATTGGGAAGAAGAATGTCGTTCGCGAGTAACTTGGAAGGAGCTGCCTGTTAAGGAGTGGGAAAAGATATTTGAGAAGTCCAGGAAAAGGGGAAATCCGTTGTCAATTGGAAATAGCTGAGGAGCGGGCTTTCACAGATACAAACAAAAGGGTGGAGATAGAAAGGTGTTGTGGGAAACAATGGCTTTTCGTTAGGGCTAGTGCAGACATTTGAGAGGTCGAAGACCCAGCTAATTCGCCCTGCCGAACAGCCATTTTTGAGAAAATAAATTTGGTGTTTTGATCGTTATTATAGCAATAGTTTGTTTTGGGTCGACTTTTCTCACACCCTTATTTTCGCATCTCACGATGACCTGTAGGCTAAATACAAAATGTGAGTCGATTTGATTCGCATCGGCATATTTCATATTTTATTGGGCTACTTCCGTAGTTTTCTCACAATAGAGAATTTGATGGTACTGTTTGGTCACCAGGAATTGTCCGTAAACAAAATTTAATCAAAATCGTTAGACCCGTTTTTGTGGAACAAATTGTTGTTCTCGAATGGTATTTTTCGGATTCAGATGCGTATGGACCTGAAGGAAACCAAAATTCAGCCGATTGCGTAATTTCCTTGGAAAGTAAAAAACGTACATAAGATTCGCTAGGTCCCTCATTTGCCAGAACTCAGAAATCAACGTTCCTCTTTAAACTTGTTTGTGGTGTAATTTTAAATTTTCAATGTTTCTTAATATTTCTTCTAAATATCCTAGAAATGACATGATGAAGTCTTAGTTTGGGTTGTAATTTTGGCAGTGGCTTGTACTAAAAACGAACTGGAAAATATCGTATTTTTATATTATCATCGTGCTAGGAGCCAGAGTTGTTAGAAAAGTAATTCGACTACCCATTACAAACTCCAATTACTTTTGAAGAAAGGTAATGGCGATTACCATTCCAATTACTGTAATGGTAATCGAGATTACAATTACTTTTTCCGATTACAAGTGATGGTAATCGAAAAACGATTACAATTACTTGTAGTCGGAAAAAGTAATCGTCATCCCGATTACCATTATAGGAATCGGAATGAAGTAATGGAAATGCGATTACTTTTTTGAATCCGATTACTCCATTCCAAGAACACGAATTGGGTTTATAGCTTGCGAAATGGAGGATGGCCATTTATGGTTTGGCAATTTCGATAATTTTTGATGCTTTGGATTGGTCGTCGCCCTGGGAAAGAGATAGGTCATTAAAATACAAATAAATAAATAAATAGCATCTACCCGAAGTACGATCTTGGGTTCAGCCGCTACTCATATGAATTGTTGTTGGGTGCACTCCCGTGAAGGTTTCTGGCATAGGTACTAAACCGATGGGGAAGGGGGGTCGATTGTACCAAGTACTGGAAATTCGAATTTTCACGGCTTACTGGGTGCGCTGATTCTGAATCTAACCACAACTCATAGTGGGGATGACCGTGGGTGGGGAAGGGCTTGGCCCAAAAATCGTTATTTAGGCTCTGAGAAAATCAAATTTGAAGGTCTGCCTCAGGGTTATGGGGTTTTTCCGTAACTTTGTGTTATCCATTAGTTTGTGCGAAGCCCGATAATACCTGTTTCTTACATTCGATTTCTTCGTTAATTTAGCATGCTAGAACGACATTTGCCGGGTCACCTAAAAATAAAATAGTCTTCTACGGTAAGGGTCAAGGTCAAGCGAACATTTGCGAGACTTGCATTTGAAAGAGTTGCAGGAATAACCAAGGCAATCGCTGAAAAGCTTACACGCTCAAAGGGCATTATTGTTGATATTTGGTATTACCTGGGTGTTCGAAATTTGTATGAAATTTGCGGTTCGTGTAGTTTGTTTTTCTTTCTTTTACTGTTGACCGTCACTTTTATTTACCTCCTGCGGAATTCGCGCATTTTTCCGCGGATCTAGGATGTTCGAGATCTCGAGTCGAGATTCTCGACATGACGAAGCGACTCCAGCTGCTGGAGTCCAGTCCAGCAGTTATTGAGAACGCACTTATTACGAATCACCCGCTCGCGCTGTGCGCGGCCATATTCCATTCCGTATTTTTTACTCACTACAGTCTCAACAGTTTAGTTCGTTACTTACCTTCGTTCGGTCGTCGGTGCGGTGAGTTTGCTTAAGATAGTGTCATACCGTAAAAATAAAAGTAATAAATAGATAAAAAAGTCCAGTGAAGTTTTGAGAATATTTAAAAATGAGTGTAAGTGGTGATTTGTCAGATTTAGAGGAGGAGGTTGAGGTTCAAGCAATCGACAGAGGCGAACAACTACGAGAAACTGGCGTCACTGACGGATCCATAAGAAAGCAGATGATCATCGTTGATGGAAAATTTTTCACTTATATCGCTGAGCGTTCCAATAATAAAAAAACGGTCGCTACAAGCAAAAAGTGCGAACCGAGAGCCGTTTATATAAGAGGGGCCCTACTCGTATCCTCAAATTTCATAAAGCATCTAAAAATTAAACACGGGAACGAGGCTGTCGCACTGCGTATTTAAAAGCCAGGAAGAAAAATGTATAAGATGATTCAGGAAAGCATCGTCCTAAGGTCAATCTGAACCAAGCAGACATGGGAGCGTTGATTTCAAAGTTTGTAGTAAGTGCTCAGATTTCTTTCCGAGCCGTGGAAGACCCAAATTTCATTAACATTTTCAATGAGCTGCACATAGAGAGTTACGGCCTCAAAGTTCCGAGCAGATTTACGGTGGTAAAAACCATTGATAAAATGTTTCAAAAAATAATGAAACCCTGACGAACATACTTCGTGAGACTGACTATGTTTGTGCAACAGCTGACATTTGGTCAGGAAAAAAACGCAGCTTCTTGGGGGTCACCGTCCACTGGTTCGGAAATAACTACGAACGTAAATCGGCAGCAATCGCGTGTAGACGATTCAAGAACGCCCACACATACATTAAAATTGCCGATTTGCTCAGCGTCATTTTTGCTGAGTTCGACCTTAATACAAAAAAAGTTGTTGCTGTAGTAACCGACAGCGGGTCACATTTTGTGGCGGGTTTCAAAAATTTTGGGATTAAAAGAACCGCACTACAACCTACGTCCTTCCAAACGATGGCGTCAGCGATGAAACTGTTGTCAACTACCTTCTCTTCTGGATCTGAATCGAATGATGAAGTCGAAGTCGAGCAAACATTGAGGAACGATATGCGTGAAGAAGGCGTTCCACAGGGAATGAACGACTTGGCCTGTCTTCCCAACCATATTCGTTGCTGCTCGCTAACGATACCCTTAATCTTTGTGCAGCTGCAGACGTAAAAAAATTACTCTCATCGAATCCAGCCTTCGGAAGCCAGCACCGCTTAATCATGTCGAAGTGCAGCGAGCTTTGGCATTGTGCCTCACGGCCGAAGTCAGCGGAATTAATCCATGAAGTCCTGGGCCATACTCTGTCAGGCCCAGGTGTCACAAGGTGGGATTCGCTTTTCGATTCCTTGAATCAAGTTTCTGTAATCAGAAATAAATGCTCCCACCTGTGTAGGGCGTTAAAAATTGAAACACAGCAGTGCTTTCGGACGTGGATTTCGATTACATCGACGAATACATCGAATGTTCCAAACCCCTCGCAATGCTCCTCGACCTTTTGCAAGGCGAACAACATGTCTACTTCGGGGCTGTCATTCCTTCATTGTTTTCTCTTCGTCGAAAACTTCGGACCCTGGTAGAGAAAGACCTACAATATTGTGGTCCCCTTGCTCAAAATTATTTGAATAGCGTGGAAACCCGTTTCAAAGAGTTCTTCGAATTTTCCACTCCAATGGCACAAACGGGTGCTGTTGCAGCATTCGATCATCCCTCCATCAAGAAGCGATGGCTCAAACATGTAATCAACGATTACCATGATGGACTCCAGAGAATATTTACTGCAGCTGTTGTTGAAGAAATGACCGTTCCTTCTAGTGAAACTTCGTCTTCGACGGTAGATGAATCTTCAAGAGCTTCGATTCTCAAATTTTGCGACTTGGACGATAACGACTCTGTCGTTTCTGAAGCTGATTTGAAAACCAGCGCCCAACAGCAAATTCTTAATTACTACATGGATAACTCGAGGGACATTACTCTCCTGGATAAATTTCCCACCATCAAAACAGTTTTCTTGAGAACTAACGTTATCCTACCGTCGTCAGCACCCGTCGAGAGGCTCTTTTCTTTTGCTACTATGACGAACGCCCCGAAATCGAATCGTTTATCAGATAAAAACTTCGAGTCTAGAGTGATCTTGAAGGCGAATGGGTTTAAATTTTAAAACCTAAATTGACCAAAATCTAAATTCAAACCGATTGTACTATTCTATTATTGCCAATAATTACTTGAAATTAAATGAAATTGACATTATTAACTACTACTTGGCTCATTAAACCTGCTCAGACCAAAAACTTTTTCTAGGAATTCTTCAATGTTTTTCCATTTATCAATCAATATACACGTTTACTTCCAATTGAAAAAAAAGTGGGTGAAAAAGAGCTTATTTAGTTGATTATTTTCGAATAAAGCTGAATGGCTGATTTTATTAGTGAAAAACTTGAGGCAGTACATTTCGGAAGCTATACACCAAATTCGTGTTCTTGGAATGGAGTAATCGGATTCAAAAAAGTAATCGAATTTCCATTACTTCATTCCGATTCCTATAATGGTAATCGGGACGAAGATTACTTTTTCCGAATACAAGTAATTGTAATCGTTTTTCGATTACCATTACTTGTAATCGGAAAAAGTAATTGTAATTTCGATTACCATTACAGTAATTGGAATGGTAATCGCGATTACCTCTGAAGTAACTACAGTAATTTTCACTGGCCAAATGTTTGTGAAATATGATGAAAGTAATCGGAAAAGTAATCATTCCTCAAAGTAATGACTACATCTCAACTCTGCTAGGAGCTATGACAGCATATTGACAATTGCTTCTAACTGGGGAGAAAACGTTCCTGAGATAGACGACGACGTAAAATGGCAATTACTATGAAGCGATCAACAAACCTAGAGCTGAATGTGTTATTGTCTGATTACGAATTGTCTCTTTGATTTCTACGAAAACGTATAATTTGATTTCCCATCATTCACTATGACTCGACCCCTCCGTCCACTGCAAGTTATTATTCTGTTTAAGAATTTCAATATCTCAAATCCTCAATTGCACTTCCCGAATGACACAGCGCTCGCTTGTATTTTTTACTTACCAACATTTAATTCACAGATACGGACTCTTGGGAGCTTCGGGATGCGGCAAAACCACCCTCCTCTCATGCATAGTTGGACGAAGGCGGCTAAATTCTGGAGAAATTTGGGTTTTGGGAGGGCAACCTGGGTCACGTGGAAGTGGCGTTCCAGGCCCAAGGACGGGCTACATGCCCCAAGTAAGTGCGGAGGCCATAATCTCAATTTATTATACGACATTAGTAGTTACACGTCGAGAATTTCAGTGATGTGGCTGACCAGGGATGGTTCTTTATTTTTTTAATTGATTTTACGAATTTTGTCGCCTTTTCGACAATTAGCATAACGCTGAGCAGAAGTCTACAAACTATGGCCTGCGAGCCAAAACTGAACTGCGGCATCTACTTCCAAAGTGTTGCTGTGGTTGATGCGATAAGTTGGGTAAAAAACTGATAAAATAACTAACAAAGCGATACTAATTTGATTTCATTTACTTAATAAGGAAAGCTTGACGACAGGTACGACGCACCATACAATACTCCGCAGCCCCTCGTGCATTCAGCGGTTTTTATCACTCAAGGAAATAGTCAAACTTGTTTTTTGTTCAGATTTTATGACTGAGTTGAAGGGGAGGGGGTTCAAATAACGAATGTGTCGTGAGTGCGTTCAATTTCGGAGTAAAATGAAGGGCCCCATTCCTTCAACTGATAGTTTCACAAATCTAGTGGCGGTGTTAAAAACTAAAAGTGCTATTTTCACGTTCAACCCCTAGTTTAATTGAACCTTTAATCTTTTTTTAATCACGCCGATCCTGTTTGTACGTTTTGTCCACAGGCACTTTGAGTGCACGAAGAATATCTTTTTCTGATGCGCTTCGGGTTTAACAAACTGGCACGGAGAAATTGATGAAATGTGGAAGAATGAACTGATGTGGACTGCGGTCAGAATGTGAGGTCAAAGAAAAGAGATGGAAATAGAGATGAATTCTGCAGGGAATAGTGGTAGTAGGCTGTCGAGAGATGAACTAATAAATTTAATTTAATACTAGTCAGTGAGTTAGGGAGATACCTGAAATCTAACTTCCAGATTGATACGAGCCATCGGCATTATTTGTTTGAATTTTAGAAGAAATAAGGGGAAACCAGATTGAGAACTCCCTCAAGACGGGGAGTAACTCCTGCGTGGTAACACATGGGCAACAGCTCTCCACCGCGAGACCTGGCCGTACCTCCATAGATCTCGGTTCCAAACCTCTACGACATTCGTCTTTCGACAGACCTGTTGGAATTGCTACCACGGGATGCCACTAGTTGCCTTGCCACGGGAGGATGAGGGATCCACTAGATCCGTTTACTTTCCGCTACCCAAAGGGAAAGGAAAGTATTGCATCCGAGACAAACTACCACTGCGGACTGCGGTCTCAAACGGGCTTATTGTGCGATCAGCCTCATTCTCTTGGTCCCACACCCAGGACCTATGGAGCTGGTATTCCCTGATGCGACGTCCACACCATTACCATCCGTGCAACCCCTATTAGATCTTAAGCCTCTAACTAAATGAAACGCGCGAGAACGTTAAATGCTGAATCACACTCCAAACCGACCAATTTCAACTTCTAACTGCCCGCGCAGAAGTCAGGCGTTGAAATGAGCGTCTCGAAAATCAGACGTGAGACGATACCGTTGTGTCATAACATGACGTTATAGAACATTGTGGCTCAAGATCTCTAATTACCATCCTCTTTCATAATAACCGAATACTCCTAACAACAGCACCCACCGCGGAGCGTTTATCTTCGAAGGTTGTAAGTGCTACTTTTATTATTATCGATTAATCGTTGTACTCTACCACCAACTAATCGGCACGTAAAACTTCCGTAATTATTTCACACAATTCGCACACTCTCGAAGAAGTTGACGGCGCGTTTACTTTCTTAGTAATACCTAATGAGACGCATCACACCACTTTCCTCGGCTCTACGTACATTTTCTAGTTATTCAAGGACTCGACAGTGTCTGAAATCTGTAGTTTTATGAGGACATTGTAACAGTTATTCAAGTTTCATGTATTCTGAGGACAAGATTGAGAGCGAATGGCTTAACCGAATCTCGTTATATTTGTTACTCAACCTGCAAATCAGCGTGAAACGGTATACACTGGTTTGAGCAAAATCGGTGCAAAACGAACTATCCATTTTGATTACATTTGTTGTGTACCACAGCATAGCACAGGGAAAATTTCGATGGATGCCTATTTCAATGCCGTTTTTAAAATTTGCGCGTAAGAAAGTTAGAAGTTTTGCAACGTTTTTTGCATAATTCCAGGAACGTAAACACCAACCTTCCTTTAGAATAGAAGTTTCACTTCAAAATCACGTCGACAGTCCCATCAAACACTTACTTTTTGAACGAATGCCCTAGCATAAGTAGCAGCACCCCAATATACTCCGAAACGTTAAGCGTTCTCGTTGAGTCCAGTTAAACGAGCTTATGTAAACTGAGTGAAAAATATATTAGGATTAGTTCCTTGTGCGTTAAAAATCTTCTTTTGGTATATTATTCCTTCTGAATATTACACCTGTATACCCTTACATTACATATTACACCTATTACAACCCCCTACAAAATTTGATACTTCACGTTTTAAGACATCGGGATTCCAAATCTGGAAATGTCCGTCCGTCCGCCGTCAAGGCCGTTTTGTGCTTTTAACGTAAATCCGTTCTTTCGCACAAACTCCCATTTGGTATGTAGTTGTGCCCGCCTGCTCGGCAATCCCGAACGGACGAAGCCCATGGTTGTTATGGGCAAAAAATGGTTAAAAAAATTAACGCATATGCAATTTTGGCAGTTTTGTCGCAAATATGCCAGGTTGGGTAGCGTTTTCTAGGTATTTCTAGATGCTGGATCGAATGGAACAGTTCTCAGTGGTGTACGACTACGTCTAGGTTGGAAATAGTGAAACCACGGTAATTATAGTGAGCCAAAGTCTACTAATTGTAAGAACTCGCGGTACAATTAGCACAACGAAAGTAATCGTTTGATCATTTGCACTCCCTCCTTCTCGTCTCATTAAAACAAGCCAATTGCCTACAGTCGCCTACGGGGGTTTTCATCGCTCCGTTGTAATCAGGTCATGGGACGGGTAACGGAGGTGTGAAAATGCGTCAATCTGTGCAAGAGAATAATAAAACGTTGTGTAATAATTTGCAGCTTTTTAAAAATCATAACTCCGACTGTCCTTTTTTCGGGATGAGCAGCGCAGCGTATTGTGCCGGTCCTAATGTCTCACAGGCCCATGCCTAGCTTCCTAAGGAATGTCACCTACTTTCTTCAAGAGCCTTCTTTGATGCCCATCGTTGTAGAAGTTGCACCGAAGACCAAAAATCGCTACCTTAATCCCATTCCAGACAGCCTGATGCATTCTCCTGGCATATTCTCTCATTGTCCTCTCGTGCTGTAACCCCCAAATCGTTTAACTGTAATGTTTAATAATTCCAACAGGACTGTAGAACGTTCTGTGAAGCGTTGCGCTCGATACATGCATTTTTTCTCAAAAACAGTACTTGTGTTCAATTAAATTTTGTGCATGGACAGTTGCAAGTAGCTCAATCATGATTTGCATCATTTGTGGATAGATGGCGACAACAGCACAATTAATTATCAAACATTTCGGCAAAAAGCTATTTCAGCGCAGGTTTTTCTGTATAAATCTCGCAAATTTGACGCGAGCGTTCTTAGATAATTAGCGTTGGCAGCCTAATACGTTGCTTGCAGAATGAGACATTAATCGCGAGGTGCGGGAATTCACCACATTGTCGTTTGACAAATTTTTTTCTGTGCGTTTTCAATATAATCCCAAAACTACATACATGATCGTTCACCAAAAGACTTCATGAATGAATTACCTGTGGTATGGCTACTGAATAATACTGTCGTGACGCAAACATATTCTGTCAAGTGTTGAAGTTGGAGAGGGCGCTGAGCTTTTCTTCGAATTCATATTGCTGATTCGGTATTGACGGTTGATATGCTGGAGAATCAGGCGTTTGACTGTATTTGACGGGATGGATAATAGACTGATAGGGCGTATGATATTACGCCGATATTACCGTCGCTCGAGGAAAACACGAAAGCACTCTCTTTTGAATGCAACAGATTCAGTCACTTAACGAGTTAACCCTCGAGTCTCTTCCGTTTATTAGCGCCTTATTCTGCGTATTAGCGCCCTTGTCAGGAATAACTGCTACTGGCCATACTTAGATCCCTCCTCAGCTACTCAACATTTTCGTATTACGCCCATATCATTCGATTTTGGATGCGATTGTTTCCATTGAGCAGCTTGAATTTGAATTATCGTCCATTTGCAATCATGTGATTGGAGGTTAATGCTGTCGTATCAGTAGCATTATCTATGTACTTCGAGTTTCTCACAGTTTGTTTCAGAAGCGCCTTCAATAAATGTAATTGAACAAACTAGTTGTACAGTTGACTTGATTTGAAGTCATTTGTGGCTCCTATAAATCTACATTTGGATTTGATAATTCTATTAGTTCATTGGTCCAAATACAACAATACCCTCTGCGTTTTGAACGATTTCATGAATTACCTCGTATTCTGGTTTGTTTCAGGAAATTGCTCTGTACGGTGAGTTTACAATACGTGAAACCCTGAAGTATTTCGGTTGGGTCGCCGGAATGAAGACGGAAGACATAGAAAGTAGAACTCAATTTCTTCTCGACCTTCTTCAACTCCCTTTCCCTGATAGAGCAGTCAAAAACCTCAGGTCTGTTTTTATATTAAATAAGTTGAGTTGAATTAAAAATAAAAAAAATGACGCGTTTACTAAATGTAGTGCAATACGCACGTATTACGAAATATGTGACTTGTTTATTTGCAACCTTGGAAAGGGAAACGTCAAAAAAACAATCTTGACCTTGTTTTGAATATTGCCCAACAGCTTCGAACCATTAAGAGGCGATTTGACATCCCCATTACATAACTTTCCGCTTGCATTTCTGATTCGAAACGGTCCAGAACGAACGGGACCGATGAAATTCGAAGAGCTCGTTCACTTCATCCTCTGCCATCGAAGGGTGTTCTGAAAGCACTCGTTCTGTTAGTGCATCGTATTAGTTCTGATACGAGCTTCGGATGTTAACACGAACCGCTCATATTTGAGCACACGACTACAAAATGCTATTTAGCTTTGTAAAAACTACCGTATCAGACACTCCCAACTACTGATGAACTTCGTCCGTATCTGGAGTATCGACAGCACGAAACTTTCGAAAATTTCACGGGGGACATTACCAATTATAAAATAGTTACCGACTGCTTACAAAAATTAAATTTCTGTCGTTACACTGACAAGCCTTTTCCATGTAATTGGTGAATTATGAACATGAATAGTCCCAGAAATTCATGATGACAGGCTCATGTAGCGCTCAATAAATGTCGAAATGAATTCCGGAACATTAGGTACTATACACACTAAGAGAAAATCGAATTGGATTCGTTGCTGGAGTAACAAAAACCACTTTATGCTCCTGGGGCTGAGAAGAGTGTGTATTTGAAAATATCTGGTGCGTAGCAACACACTACTTTCCGCCACCCCTTTAAGTTCGAACACCACCTACATAGGCGGGCGCTATATCTTCGTTCAACGCATTTTTACAGGAACATTTATGAAGAACAAAATGTAGGGACTAGTTAGCTGAGAGTACTCCGTAAGTTCGGTCAACATCGTTAGAGTTATTTTTGAGAAAATTGGAATACCGATAAATTAATATTCGACAAATCTCCTTTTCTGAGTTAACTTGGCTTATATCTCCGTTCAACATATATATACAGAAATGATTATGGAGAACGAAATGTTGGTATGGGTGACTAAAAGACACTGCATTTATCACATCTGGTGAAGAAGGTACCCTGAAATTTACGGAAATGTTAGAAAAAAACGTTATTTTTGACACATTTTGATTTTTATCTCTGTTCAATGGACCGTCACAGGAACATTTATTGAAAAGAATATGTAGGTAATAACTATTTGAAAACATCCTGTGAGTTTGTTGAAAATCGCTGAAGCCGTTTTGCCAAAAAACGTAAAAAACCTATTTTTGCTTCATGGGCCTATATCTCCGTTCATGGAGATATGTATGGAGAAGAAAAGTTAGGTATTGATTAGTAGAAGATAATTTGAAAGTTTAATCAAAATCGTTAGAGCCGTTTTCGAGAAAAATGCGAAAAACCTTAGTTCTTGGTACATTTACGTCCGCCCCCCTTCCTATCGGCCAAAATCGTCCATAACCTTGGTTTCTACAAAAAATAACGAACAAAACAAAAAAAGAACCAGCTCAATCGGATCTGCCGTTCTCCCGCAAATCGAAGTACAGACACACACGGACCACGCGCCGAAATTAGGTTTTTTGGACTCAGTAAGGTCTGAAACGTAAAGAAGAAAACGTCTGAAGAAAACCCAAATTTTTTTTTTGGGCCGATTACTATACTTTCCTTCCCTTCGGGTAGCGGAAAGTAAAAACGGCTCGCATGATTAAAGTCTTGAATTAGTCTATAATTATATAATCGTTTCAATAGATGTTCCTCTAGCCGTCGGTTCTACGGAGATTTGGCACAAACAACCAAAGAGAGCCCAAAAATGTGTCTTTTGCCGTTTTCCAGAGTAAAATGAAGTATGAATATCATGGGAGGTCTTGTTACCCTCAAATATTTCTGAAATCTTTTCAAGTGGAGATACACGAGGAAGTGAGGTGTGCGGAACACCGAACGATGAGTTTTTTCCGTTCTGGGTCTATCAATTGTGATCAAATTCAGAGGGTATTTTCAACTAACTAAAACTTGCGAATTGTTCCCCATGAATGTTTTCGTAGAAATACGTTAAACGAAGATAACAACCGCAATACATACCGTATTATCGAGTTTTTGTTGTGGAAAGTTGTAGGAACCTACGCACCGGACACTTTTTTTATTGACATTTTCAAATTTTTTTTTTTGCATCATGAACTCGGAAAGCGTCACGTGGTGCAGCATTACGAAAATTTCGTGCATTTACAATTCAACAGATAAAAGAGCGTTGTTGTGTACAAAAACACGATGTTTTCAAGATAATGTTCAAGAAGGAGGCGGACGCCCGCGGAGCAATCTCGATGTGTTGCTCACTCGTACGCACTTTCTAACTCATTAAACCTGTGCTTTAGTGAGAACTTACCTGTTCCTGACGTGCAGGAACTCTCAGGTACACGATATGCGAGAGATGGGGCTGGATAGCTACAATAACGACGGTTGACTTCGACAACTAATGTCAGGAATTATTTTACTGTAGGATTGAACGTCCGTGACGTTTCACTGTAGTCAATAAATAAATCGTCCGGTACAAACACAGTTGCAGTCCATTGTGCACAATAAACTGCTCTTGTTTGTTGCATTTAGCCCGCTGCTAAAAATTATCGAGCAATTTTCATGAATGTTTACTTAATTTCTCAACAATCTCTACTGCGTTTAGTGTGTTAACATTTATTAATTGAGTTCTCTACTGTTCTCAGGCAATTTTACAACAGTTCTCTCTCTAATTCCGCTTTTTTAAATGTTCTATCAATATCGACTGTCTCACGCATTATATACCTCTAACTCTATCACTATAATAGAGTTTTTTTCCAGCGGGGGACAACAGAGAAGAGTGTCGATGGCAGCAACGTTTCTTCATGAGCCTGAGCTGTTAATTCTGGACGAACCGACAGTGGGCGTTGACCCAGTTCTTCGACAAAAGTAAGCACCGCATTTGCAGCTTCAAATTTTTTTTGTAAGGCTTCGACTCGACGTCAAGGTTGAGCACTGTGCTACCGTGCAGGTTTAGGTCACGCTTTCGGGTCAGTTTTTCATCTTACGATATTATATTAGTCGGACCGCGTCACTGAGGTGTGTTATAAGCATTTTGAGTTAATTAGACAAGTGTTTCTCTGAAGGAAGGTCGAAGTATCAAAACAACTATAACTCGACATGCCTCGCTCGCTTTTTCGATCCACCGTCTTTCATTATTTGTTCGGCTTTCCTTTTTGATGGCACGAAAGCACATTTGAAACGATCATAATAATGTACAGAACCTCTCTTTCTCATCTCAGCTGTTACCAGTACGTTGGACGCTTTTTGCGCAATGACATGTGTGTCCAGGCGCCACAGCCCTGATGTCTGAATTTCCATAGACCAGTACGAAATGTGTTCTAAACCTATGAATCGTAAACACGAACGGATAACCCTCGTCACGGCTTTTATAAATGTACAATAACCAGCGTAACTCCTTAATAACCAACTATGACTGATTTACGTTTTTTATTTTCAGGATCTGGGATTACTTGGTGGAGTTGGTGTCCAACAAAACGACAACTATAATCATCACGACACATTACATTGACGAAACTAAACAAGCAACAACAGTACGTCACTTTTACCCGAATTACTCTGTTTGATCACGGGAATTAATTCAATGCGATCTAATTATCACACGGACTAAACAGTCGAAGTAACAAACTTACAGATTATCTATCGTCGTTCCCTTAAAGGTTGTAGAATTAAATATTTAAAGTAGATCCTTTACTTTGATGAAGAACTAAAAACATGAGAACTGCGCACTTTGAGGGTGTCATTTTAACACCTTTTGAATCCACGGACAATAAATAAATTTTTTACTCTACCGCGCGATGAATACTTAGTTACTGGTCGGCCAAATCAACAGAAATTGATTTCATATTCTAATCGCTCGGTATTTATCTCCCGAGTTAATCACGAGAAAAGGCCGACGGTTACGGCTATTAAGGTCTCCAAGGACTTCAACTCGCTCCTAAATACCTCTACCAGTTCGTGCGTTTATCATCGTGTCAAGCAACCACCAATTGTTTTTGATGAGCGAGTGACCAATAAACTTAAAGCGGCATTGACGCATATTTGCCACAAACGCCGCGGCATGCGTTGACCTAGAGGACATCAAAAGGGCATCCGCTGGACTACTTTCCGCAGAATAATTTTCAGGTATTTCGAAATCACGAGGCGAGACCGGATTTAATCCGAAGGAACGACCAACGTCCTTGAAATCTTCTACTAACAAGTAGAGACTTGAAATTGGACCAACTTTGGTGTTTACAATTTGAAGAGTGCGGTACTTCCTACCTTCGCTTATTATGAGTTAGAAATAAGTCAACCGGGCCACCGAACTATCATTTTTGCGAAAACGAAACGCAAAAATCGTCCGTGGAAACGATGGAAATGTTGGCAACTAAATACTCTAACTCGGTCGGTTAACTGCAGGCAGTCTGTGGTAAGCGCTAATCTGATCTGACCCATAACGTTGTCCTGAGATGCAACACGACTGCTAGACTGGCTTTCAATATGCGTATTTGTTCTATGAACGTAACTGCCTCATTCCATGTTGGAGCTCAGGGATTCCGTTATTGGAAGATATCCCCAAATCAGAAACATGCGCGTGTACTTCACTGACTAATGTCCTTCTTGAGAAGCAGGTCTTGTACTTAAGAGTCAATATATGGTTTTCAATCCCTCGCACGGTTTGTCTCAATACGAGCGATCACCAAGGACACTTGGGGGGTGTTGTTACCTCGACACAATCCTCATGTACAAGGCCATTTACTTTCTTTTTTTCCCGAGGGCATGCGGGTCACTGCGGCCACACATGGGCCTATTGTGACACAGGCCCTTCCTTAGTAGATGGCGTCTTACATACCCGCCCCCTTTATGAAGCCAAGTCTGTCCTTCACCACAGATTCCCCTATGATATGGGGCTCAATAATCCCCTGGGCAAAATGTTCAAAGCGTTTGACTGCTAAGGCAGGGCATTCACATAGGATGTGCTCCACCATCTCGTCCTCCTCACTGCAGAGTCTACATTCCACCACCTCTGAGATGCCCGTCTTGTTGAGGTGATCCCTGAGTGGGCAGTGTCCAGTGAGGAAGCTAATCAAGACCCTCAGATCTCTTCTGGAAAATGTCAGCATCGCCTTTGCCTTTGGACCGAAAGGCGTGACAAGCCTTTTCGATTGTCTATGTCGTGGCTGGCGATGCCAATGGGCGCTGTTTTCCTGTATCCCCCATCAGGCTACCAAACGGTTCAGGTGACTTTTAGGGTTTCTGTGCCCCTTTTCGCATGGTGGTCAGCCTTTTCATTGCCCTCATGCCCCCTGTGAGCCGGCACTCAGATGAGGGAAAGCCTATTGTGAGCTGCTTGAGCGCATGAAGGCATTAGCATGCCAGCCTGGACCTGAAGCTATAGGCTGCAATGGTCTTTCATGCGGCCTGGCTGTCCTAGAATATGTAGATCCGCTTGCCCTTGAGTCCTTTAGACAGGATCTCTTCCACGCAGATCTTTATAGCTGGGATTTCAGCTTGGAATATCGTGGCATACTCTCCCAGCGGCTTAGCAAGACTGTAGTTGGGCCCAACAATACCCAGTCCAGCTCTGCCTCCCATGACTGAACCATCGGTGTACCACCACTGGGCGCCCACCTCAGTCCAGAACGTCTCCTGCTCCCATCGTTCCTGCGAGTGGATACTGACCCTGAATGGCAGCCGAAAGTTCGTCCACTCTGACATGGCGTCGCTAGCAAGGACTACTGCCTCTTCCAGTTTGAACTGTCTAGTTGTTCTTTGGAGGCTTGCCTTAACCCTAGTGGAGAGGTTCCCTGTCTGCAAAAGCCTTACCGCTCCCAGGTAAGCAGTCCCCTGAGCATGAATATGAAGAGGTGAGATGTTCAGAAGAACTTCCATTGCAGCAGTGCGGCACGTATTCATTGCCCCTGTAATAGCTAGGCATGCCTGTCGCTGCAGTTTCTGAAGTTTCCCTTGGGCTGCTAGGCAGCATGTTGCCTTCCACCACACCGGCCATTTACTTAGAAATGACTGGCGGAGCAAACTGAAAGTGAATCAAAGGAGAGTATTGGCTCAATCACAAAAGGCTGTTATCCTGTGGATCACCTAGGCCTACAAGACAGCATCCACTTTAGCACTCCAAGTGGTCACTGGGTTAACTCGGCCATCGAGTGCATGATGGACAAATGGAGAGTGAAAATGAAGCTTCCTCCACTCAGGGCCGAACTCTAACTCTCCTCTGAACGAAACTTGCTCGGCTAGATTAATAGGCGTTATTTAAATAGCAGGCGAAATCGGAATTCTCGTCAAAGGGACGTGACATTTATGAGTTGTTCTCTAACATCCATAAACGTCTGGAAAGAAAGTAAGTTGAGCCAGACCACTGGACGAGCCCGTTCCTGTCGAGACAAGGCTAGTTCAATGCGTGGCTCCGCTTCTTTTCTCTCAAACACTCTATCCAGCACGTCATGCGTCTCCAGTGCAGAGGAATCAAAACCACAGCTTCTCCATTCAAGTACAACAGTGAGCGTTGTTGGATGAGCACGCAAACCTAGCTATGACTGCTACTAAGGAAGATCATAACTCTTTTGTCCAGTTTGCGAAGAAGGTCGTGACACAAAAAGTGGCCGCAGCTGATATGTTCTTTGGAATCTTAAGTTGAGAAACATTCATTTCAATAAGAAAACGTACCTGTTGCCCAGCTAGTTTGAACTTATTTAAATTCGTTAATTGTGCATTTGAATGATTCTTACATTACAGATAGGTTTAATGAGAGGAGGAAAGTTTTTGGCCGAAGAATCCCCAGACGAACTTCTACGACGCTACAATTCTGACTCTCTGGAAGACGCTTTCCTCAAGCTATCCATCCTTCAGAGTAGGCAAGTTTTGGCTCGCCTCAAACATTATTAGACATTAGGAAGTTCAAACCAATGGCATTGAATTTACAAAAACGGAGAAATGAGCAGTAAAATAATATTGTTCGTATTTTGTAGGGGAAAACGAAGAAGAAGCAGCATTAGTTCCAACATCATAGCCGCCAATGCTGCCGCTATACCTGTAAGTACTTGTCTCTCAACTGACCTTGCGCTGTCTGTTTTATGTTATCTTGGTGCTTTTGAGTAAATTGAGCTGTATATTTGAAAACTGATAAAAATGAGATTTCAATTAGCTGAAGAAATTAAAGAAAACCTGTGTTTTATGTTTCTAACTAATCTTTCTATCACGCCTCATCTTGCCACAAACCTCGTGGTGAGATCTTTAGTCTTTGTCGATGCTTCAACCAGTTAAGCCTTTGACACCCTCCTGCCCCATTCGCACTAGTTTCAGCAACAATGTTCTCAATGTGAGTGTCCCCTATCATGTCGAACTCTTATTCTAGTTCCTACTTCTATTGCGCTCATTACGTGGAGCCACCACTGCAACTTTTCTTGCTTGTGATTTGACGTTGTCGACTTTCAAGTTAGCATTACTGTAATATAAGTTAAGTGGTTTCTTTACTATAATACAAATGAGCCCTACGAATCCACAAATATTAGAAGCGTAGAGGAAGTCTTGAAGATTAGACTGATGTAAACTAAGAACTGCGCCATGGTTTTGGAGCTATAATATTTGGATTTGGATTCTAAGGAGCACAATATCTGTATTGAATGTGCACATTTTACTTACGAAACCAGTTTCAAATTAAAGGCAATCAACCAACGTTCTTCCTTTACGATCACGCCTCGATCTGAGTTCATTAACTTCCGTTGAAATGCCTCTAAGAAGAATGAAATTTCAACTTTGCCGGTTACTTGTTGACAGGAGCTACAGGATATGCCGGATTTCGAAACGCAGTCAGAAATCAGCGGTGAATTTGGTGATAATATGTCCCTTTCCAACGCCAAGGGCTCGACGATTACGAGCGATACACCCCCCGTAAGTTGTTTTTGTGAACGGTGATGTGAGTTAAGGGATTTCAATACTGTTCAAATGTTTTTGTAGCATACAGTTGCACCTATGGAAATTTTAAGTCAAGATTTCTTTATTTTCGCGCAGTACGCTGACCCGGTTCCTCCTGAAGACGAAGTTGAAGGAAAATGGACGGATTACCTCAAAGTTTACACGCCTCATCATATGAAAGCTCTCATTTGGAAGAACGTGCTGTGGATGTGTCGAAACATAGGGTACGTTCAAAATACATTTCGTTTACTAGACGCCACTGCAGCGCTTTATCTCAGTGGTACGTTACCAGTCGTAACGAACAAGAAGGCCAAAAGACGTGAACGTTGAAATTTCGTGGAAGCAAAGAATTCTGGGAATCCACGGTGGAAGCAGTTGTAGTTGAAATGCTTATGTAGACCAGGTTCGCAGGCTGGCCCTATGACGACGGTGGATCCCTGGTAACTCTCTTCTCAAAGTTCCTGGTTGAAACGAGCCCAAAATACGAAATAGAAAGTTACGCTTTGCTTTTACTGTAGAGCTTCTCAAGTTCTTTAATCTAGGAGCGCCTGAACCCTCTGCATCGACCACTGTCAGTCGGTCCCTTCTTGGAAACCATTATGAGCACCATAACAGCCTCTATTTGGAAATTCCCTTCTGATCTGACTTCTCCCCTGGTCGTTCAAGATGTTTAGGTCCCGTTTGTTCTCTGGGAAATCCCCATTGCACCCCACGCCTCATTCTCCCTTCCTGTAACCCCCACAGCTTCCTCCTCATTGTCCTTGTCTCTCTCTGACTGCTAGAACATCCACTGCGTTCCACATCACGGCTGCCATATCTTATATACACACACATCATAGCTGCTAAAGTCCTAATTCTAGATATATTTCCTCCTCTGAATTATTTTGTGAATATCTTCATCTCCGCTACCTGTGGCTAAACTGTCCCTCCTAAGATTTTGAGTAGTATTGAAGTAAGTCTTTCGTTTTGTAAACACAATTTCGTGACCATTCCAATTTTCATGTCAATTTTTGGGGCGAACTCATGTCTACAGGGTCTGGTAGCCTGCAGAACGTGGTTGGACAATGGCAAACGGGTCCTTTGCAGGATAACCAGGACCTATAAGGATGTATCAACAGAAGCACTGCAGGGGATCACTGGTCAGTTACCAGTTGACTTGGCCATTGAGTGCGTGGTTGACAAGTGGACAGTGAAATGGGAGCTTCCCTCGCTTTGGGCTGAACTCTGTGTGGATCTCATCTCACAATGGAAATTTGCCGCCATCTACGAATCGGCATTAGAGAAATGGCAAGCGAGATGGAAATCATCGTCAAAGGGGCGTGACACATGTGAGGTCTGCCCTAACATCCGTGAACGTCTTTCAAGAAAATGGGTTGAGTCAGACCACTAAACGAGCCAGTTCCTCACAGGACATGGTGACTTCAATGAGCAGCTCTTTTTTTCTCTCAAAGACTCTCCATTATGCATGTCTTCTGCCTCCAGTGTGAACTAAACAAGAAACTACGTGCTGCTTTACTGTGGCTTCCACAATAGTAAGCGACAGTTGTTGGGAGGGCAGACGAACTTAGCAGTATTAACAGCTACAAAGCCAGCCTTTAACCATTTCACAGAGTTCACGAAGAAGGTGATGGCTTAGAAACCTGGTCACACGGACAGGTTGATCTGTCCGTTTGAAACTTGCCACCCAAGTAAATAATTATATCAGGTGGGAAACCAAATTAACAACTCTTCCCAGATGATACAGGATTCCTCAGGTGGTCACCTCTCTGCCGGGAGACTGGCTAACGACCAAATACCAGCCATGGATGCTGCAGGAGACGGCCTCTTGCCCACTACCGAAACCGCAACTTCCATGGCTTCCATGGCCCTCGTCGGAGGTTTAGGAACAGTCATCAAATAAGAAAACAGAACTGACAAAATCTTACATTTTTCCACCGATTTTGAGAATTCTGTTTTGTTCGATTGTTTTTGTCGGTCTGCTAACTGCAGAATTTCAAACTTCGTCACTTTGTTACTTTTAATGCAATAAAATCATTCTATTGTTCTGTTTACATTAGGGTCGAATGAGCGAAAATCTTCGCGAATGTTGAATTTCAGTACGCGAGTATTGCAGGGAGTAAATAAAAATAATAAAAAATTATGTTAAATGATTACATTTTCGCTATTGTCCAACGATTTTAATGTTCTTTTTCGTTCAACAAGGAAAGTTAACAACGGATAATATCTTAATCTTAATAATCTCTTAATCATAATAATATCTAGGTTAGACGAAAATGAACACTCTCTAGTGGCACTATAGTGATGAATAATGTTGGTTAGCATAGAAATAGTGAATGGACAATCAAGGAGAGTTTAGTGTGATACAATTCAGAAGAAATCATCATGTAGATTTTCCCCTACTGTTACACTCACACTCGCTTGTCTCTAAATTTGGTGATTGGTGCAGCTCAGGAGATGAGTATATTATGAAGTGGACTGTAAGAATGAGACATCCCTGTAATTCAAACAGTACTTCCCGATATTTTATTGATGATTGCTCTGCATAAACTTGTGTACAATAATAAGAGCTATTTTTTTTCTTTTCCAGAGTGATGTTATTCACCATAGCCATGCCTATCGTTCAAACCTCGATTTTCTGCCTTTGCATCGGTCATGATCCCACTGGACTCAAATTAGCAATCGTGAACAACGAATACCCTGGCTCCGTCTCGTGTTATTACAATAAAAATTGCTCTTACTCGGATCTAAGCTGTCGATATTTAGACCATTTAGCGGCTCGACATCATCATTTAGTAAGTGATTTACGGTTGTCAAGGGCATCTTCTGATGATATTAGAAATTCATGATTCATGAACATTCTACCTGAAAAGTTTTTGAAAACGGTGAAGCGATTGGAATCAAGTTGGTGAAAGTCAACGGGCCTGTTGAGTGAGTCCGTCTCACTACACTGTGACTGTGAGCAAACGCTCTCGGTCTTACGTCAGTATTAACTCAGTACTGGTTTACTGCCAAAAGAGAGTGACTTGTAGTCAATGTCAATCGCCCACAGTACACAATCAGACGTCGAAGACAAACTCACCCGACAGGGACATTGGCTATGTGTTCTTTCATGTAACAGGAAAGCATCAGACTGACTACTTTACGTCGCTTGCTTTTATTGCAGATACCCTACGACAGCTACGAAGACGCCGCATACGCCGTGAAAAAAGGATGGGCCTGGGGCGTCATAAACATACCTTCCAATTTTTCCGAACTCCTTACAGACAGAGTTGAAAACGGAAGAAGCGCTGACGACGCCGCAGTCAACGGTTCGGACATCCACGTCAGACTTGACATGTCAAGTATGTACGATCCCTTCGTAAATACTTCTCATGCTTTGGACCCCGTTAAATACCGTTTGATAACTAATCGTATTATTGCAGTCTATTTAATATTGATGGTTAATTTACAGACATGCAAATAGCGGTGTTGCTGGAACGAGATCTAGTTCAGGCTCTGGAAGACTTCAGTCAAGATATGGCAAACAGCTGCAACATATCTGGTTCTCACGTTTCACTCCCAGTTAAAGTGAGTATGAACTAGTTAGAGGTACTTTTTGAGAACACGGTGAACCAATAAACCAAATCCAAAAGAACGAGGAGTGTCAAATACAGTTCTTTGAATACGGTTCTTCACGCTAACCTCATACAGAACGGTAACCAGTTGAAGAGGAGGTTACTAAGGTAACTTCCCATAAAGGTAGCGTCCGTTTTGATTTATTATTAATTCTGAATATCACACCGACGTTTACGGTCAAGAAGTTTACGTTTCAAGGGATGAGAAGTCCAAATCAGCAAAATTCCGTTCTTTAGCACAAAAAATCCATTTGGAAACTAGTTGTGCCCACTTAATTCATGGTTGTAATGGTTTAAAATTTAGAAAAACGCGAAATCTTGGCATTTTTATTGCAATTACGTCGTGTATAGTATCTTTTCCTAGGTATTTTCCGATGCTGAGTCGAATATGACGGGTCTCGGAGGTGTAGGAGTGCGTAAGATGGGAAACAGTGAAATAACCGTAAATATAGTGAACTTGTGGAACAATATTGCAAAAGTTGTCGTTTCTCCCTGGCCTGAGCTCATTTCTGGTACTTAATCACGTCTCACTCCAACCACTGGCCAGTTCGGCTTCTCACGTGCCAATTGCTTAGTGCTGCCTAGAAAATGTCAATTTTCGTTATTTCGTTGTCAGGCCATGTTCCTTATCGTTTAAGTATTTTTCGATGCTTAATCGACTGGGATTGGTCTCGGAAGTGCTCTGCAAACGTTGTCGTTTTCAGATTGTTGGCATAAATATTTTATTATTAGTTCGACGTTGGATTGTATAGAAAAGGTCTGGATCATGCTGTAGTGTTATCGTTTTTCTTCTTTTATGGCTCTCTTTTGTTTGAAAGAACTGCAGACACTGTTGTGTTACTGGGAGGGGGTACTTTCATCGAAGCCGCTCACGCTAATAAAAATGACAATTCTGGACCTGGTCGTCGTTGTTCGATGAAATCGATTCCCAGCGGTATTCCATGCCGAGGGCCACTATTTTTAGGCGATCATAACAAACAGGAGCTTACAACCTTTTCGACAGATGAAACGGTTGGAGGTTAATTAGAACAAGTGGGAGTTGCAATACGTACTTCATTTGTCAATCTTCAATTTTATCCTATCTCCCAGAAATGCTCGCTAATTTTTTTTTTTTTTTCCATTTCAGTTTCAGAAACCTATTTTTGGACCGAAAGTCCCGAATTTCACCAACTTTGCTGCTCCAGGCGTAATGTTGACGTGAGTAAATTTATTAGAACTAGACTGTCAACGCTTAATTTGTCGAGACACTATTTCGTTCGAAAGTCTCATAAGATAAGCCACAAAGGGCACACTAATCTAACCGTTAAGTAAATTTTGTAACCCACCAACATTTCTATAGATAGCGTTCCGCGAAAATAAGGCTCCTGTACAGCGTACCCTCGAATTGAGTCGTGACAGAAGTTGTCGGAGCCCTATTAAGTATTTTCGCACATGGGAAGGAACCGCCGCGGAATTTTCGCTCGTGAATGAACGCAAAAATGGTCAATTTGCGAACGTTAATTGAAAGCAGCGCTTCAAACAGTTCGGCGTATTTATAGTTCAAGATGATTTTTTATTTTTGAGTCAAAGCAAATTGCTTCCGAATAACTCCAGAAAAGTAAACAGAAGCTTTACAATTTATTATGAACTCCTGACGGTTACTCAGTTACGCCTTTTACCACGTCACACAGGTGTCCCTCTCAGTTCAGTTTTGTGTTGCTATGACCTATCTGTTCTCGTTTAATTAAATCATATCCAATTATTCAAATTACGCGTGCTTCGATCTTTCAAATATTATTCTCGACCGCCAAGTCACAATGAAATTCATGGCAAGCCGTTCGCCGTTTATTCAGCGTAGGACGTGACTCTAGTAATTCACTCCGTGAACAATTAATTCAATCCGTTTTTAACTCGGTTTGAACAAACATGGTTAATTCCGAACAGGTTGTACAAACCGAGTGGAAAAACGGATTGGCATAATCGATAGCGCGATAAAATCTTTATTATCTTCATAGGAACGTTGCGATTTGGCAATAACTAAGAGGGCTTAATGAGTCTTACTGAGAACTTCGTAATTTCCATTCATCTTTGACGTGGAATCCTGGTAGGTCCCAGGCGCAGTGTGGAGTGATTTCCTCTGATCTGCGCAGTAATACCTTGCGATCATTTGGCTCCCTTTGATTGAGAGCTGTGACGCGGAAACAATAATTGAAAAGGGGATTATGTCACAGGTGGTAATTATTCTCCTCTTCTAACGCTTCCAGCGCATCCGTTTGCGTCAAAGCTGACCTATGAATACGTTTGCACATGTAACCTTCTGTTTTGTATATGGCTGTAGCCGAAGAATAAAAAATAGTTTTGTGACGATAATATGTACGACTCATCACACGGCCTTTTTCAGCCCCACGTTAAGTGATTTGCGTGGCTTCGGCTAATAAGCCCATCTATTTTTACTCGGTTCATACAAACCTCTTAAAACACAACTTCGCGTTATGCATAGAAACTGTAGCCTTCCAGAATTTATCTGGCTGCTGCTGTACCGCTTGGCTCCCATTATAGGTACTCCAGTGGTCGTATTCTAGTGGTATACACGAAGGTTCATAATCCGACGAAAGTTGGGCAATGGATCGGAGCTCGTGATCGCTGTAATTTTTGCCGGAGTCAGCGGCTCTCCAAACATTTCCAAACCCCTTGTAACAAATGGTGTCAGAAGTGGGATGCTGGGTTCTGAAGCATCTCAAACACGCGTCTATGGGAACAGAATCTAAACGGGAGGGATTCTCCTTGGATGAGGTCGGCTTGGGTAACAAAGGAGTCGTCTGAGGAAGGAGACCAACTATATCCACTGATATCCAGCCTCAAACGCCTCCTTAGGCTCCCCGAACTCGCCCAGAGGAGGGTTTGAGCGGCCATGGTCTTTTGCCACAGCACATTGGGTGCAAGAATGCACGAAATCGGCGGACTGTCTTGGGGACAGGGAAATCTTTGACTGCGGTAGTTTTCCTATCATCAGGTTGAATACCTGCAGCACTATGTGACCCAAGTAGTGCACTTTTGTTGTAGGAAATGACACTTGAGCAATTGGAGTTTAAGGTTTGCTTCTCTGAAGAGTTGAAGCAATGCGCATAGCTCCTCTAGCTGTTCCTCCCAAGAAGCGTGAAAAAGGATAATGTCGTCCAAAAAGGCAAGAGCTCGCTGGGAGCCCAGGGCCTTGATGAGGTTGAATGCTATTTTTTGGAAAGTGGCGGGTGCATTCTACATGCAGAATGGCATTCTTTGGAATGTCCAAATATATTCATGATTTATCAACATCTTCCTCCTAAATCTTTACCTGATGGTATTTACTGCGTAGATCCAGAGTGGGAAAGTACTGGAACCCTGCTTGGACTCCACATGTCCTTGCAAAACAAAAGGGGATACAAACGCTATTGTAAAAATGGGAGAACAGGACTGTGAATGAAAAGTAGGCGCCCTTTCTTTGTCGTTCCTTTCGTTGCGTTCTTAATCTTTGATCAGATTTTCCTGGGATTCGCTCAACTCTCAAAAATCCTTTCATTAAAGTCGTCCGGCTCATAATAGGACGAAAGTTGGGCAATGGATCGAAGCTCGTGATCGCTGTAACTTTTTCCTGAGTCGGCGGCTCTCCAAACCCCTTGTAACACTCCTACTTACGCTACGACCTTAATTGAAAAACTAACTTATAAGTAGGTGATAGGACTATCGACATGATTTTTTGAAATTGGTTCTGGTTACAGTTCTGAAATTATAGTGGAAACACGGCAAAAAAAGTTTCTGAAAAAACGACGTTACGTTTGAACTCAGGAGTTTCTGAGAATTCTTCGATTATGTTATGACCATTATTAAACTTGTACGGGACACCGTTGGGCTAAGAAAGGTAAAGGTATTTTTGTGACCATTCATATATCATCTTAAAATCTATAGAATTCATTAGAGAATGTCATGAAACGGATTTTGATCCACACATTTTTTAAAACTTGACTTGGCTCGATTTTGTAAGATGGAAGTTGTTTGGTTGCTTTGAAAATAATTGATCAGTTGGGTAGATGGGAGAAAAGGCGTCGTTTGCGGAATGGCGAGACACCCGAAAGTTCCTTTTCAATCGGTAATTGTGTTTTAGTAGATTAATTCGCAAAAAGTCCAGTTTTATTGTACTGCTTGAACGCGGTAAATTGGCTGCCTAAAACTTGTCGCACGAATGGAATAGTTGCGTGCTATACGAGATTCCAATAAAAGATATCTTCGACATTTTAACAATCCTTTTCATCGAAGGGTAATCCGAGGAGCTTCAATTTTCAAGGCAGTGGATGTTCCAGTAATACCTGTTACACTCAGTAAGTGCCTGTAATTGAGTCAACGAAGCTCGCCATTATTTTTCAGGATTGTCTTCTTCCTGTCTGTGGCTCTCACGTCTGGCTCTATGTTGGTGGAACGGAACGAAGGGATTTTAGAAAGATGCCTCGTCTCAGGTGAGTGATATATCGTGAGTTGTTCGAGCAACTTACAATAATGTCATTGTTGTACATTTCTAGCGTAATTGCTAGCAGAATAAACTTTAGTTTTATATTCTAATTTACGCGTGTACGTAATTTCTCTAACAGTAACACTCAAATAAAAATGAACCTTCATAGTTGAGAGGCTCCACTACACGCTATTTGACTTTCTACTTGATCTCTTAATATTATAGTTACAAGTCTCCGTTTGTAAGTACTTGTTCAACTTTTGAAATACCTCTTTTACGTGCAAAAGATGAGCTTCCCGCTCACTCCTTCCAGTATTCCTTTCTACAAACTTCCCATGAATCGTTGGAAAATTCAAAGATTGGCTTCATCCCTAAATAGCAAACATTTATGCTTGAAATATCCCTGTGTGGCTATCAGAAGGTATTTTCGTTGTTCTTCACATACCTGCAGATGTAGAAGCGTTTTCCTGTAAATTCATACCGCTCGCCCTCAACAAAGTAAATATAAAATATCTGGTGCGTAGCAACACCCAACTTTCCGCCACCCCTTTAAGTTTGAACACCAGCTACATATGCGGGTGCTATATCTTCGTTCAACGCATTTCTACAGGCGCATTTGTGGAGAACAATATGTCAAATGTAGGGACCAGTTGAGAGTTTTTTGTAAGTTTGATCGAAATCGTTATTTATTTTGGCGCCCACAAAAAATAACAAACAAAACAAAAATAGAACCAGTTCAGTCGGTTCAGCCTTTCTCCCGCAAATCGAACTACAGACTCACTTTTTTTTGGGACAGTGGCACCCAAAAAGGGAAAACTAATTAAATAATAAGTAAGGAAATAGGGAGGGCACCCAGAAAGGAAGGACTGGGACGGGGAAGGAAAGAAGGATAAGAGGATGTTCCACAATAGAACAACCACTAGTTAAGGTATGACCTGAGTAACACACGTGATACTGCAGAGAACGCCTGCTGACACACCCAACGGACGCATCTCCTCAGCACTTTTCTTGCCCCACGCACCCCTCCAGGACATGGTCAATGCTGCAATCCTGATGTTACCTGCCTCCACTCCACAAGCGTCGGGCACTGCCATAGGAAGATCCGTCTTATCATATTAGCGCTTCTTGGCTTGCCAAGTTAGCGCAAAATCCCGGCGGCCAGATAGATACCTCTCTGGGCATCTAGAATCACTGCAGACTGGTCAGGACCAACGGCGACGATATCAGGCCCCAGTCCTTCTCCAGAGGTGGTGCCGCTCTCTCTCTCTCTCCACTTCCCAACCTGCTTGCAGACCGCGTCATAACGCTTAACGCGGCCCCCATGAGTACTCAGACCCACCTGCACCACATGAATCGTCAACCGAATACACACACAGACCACGCGCCGAAATTGGGTTTTTTAGATTCAGTAGGCCTCAAAACGTAAAGATCTAAAGAAAGCCCAACTTTTTTTGACACGATTGCAATAGTTTCCTTTCCCTTCGGGTAGCGGAAAGTAAAAACAACAATCTTGTTGAATTCCTAACAGCAAGTGGAACGAACGATGGTAATAATAAATGTCTGAAGATCATAATAGCTACCTTACACGTAGCATCATCACGTATCATTCCTCGTAAGTAAATTCGCACAGTAGAGCAGTTCTCAGACTCATTCTTCAGGCACCACCCTAAGCAGAGATCAAGTGCACTTTAAAGGCTTAGAGATTAGGCGAAGCTTGGAAGAAGCGTAGTAATTTACTTCTGAAGGCATCAAATGACTTTTAATGTCTACGTTTTTACTTTTCGCAGGTATCACTGGATTGGAGATACTTAGCTCCCACGTGGTCACTCAATTCGTTGTTATGGTTGGACAAAGTATAATGGTGGTCTTCTTCTCCGTTTACGTTTATGATGTAACAGTCGCTGGATCCCTGGTGACTGCCATGGTTCTGATAATCCTCAGTGGGACTTGTGGAATGACTTACGGTGAGTTCCTTGGAGTAAAACAATGAAAATGATGCGTTTTACTAGACTTAACGAAAACAGTTGGAAAAAGAAAGCCCTCAATAATGGTTTCCAGTGAGTGGTGTCGCGATCAACTAGTATCAACTTCATCATTTCCTAAAGCTATCACAACTAAACTAGTTTCCAAGTAGCTTCCTAGGAGGTTTTCAAATAAAAACTTCGGGGAAGAGACTCTCAACTCACAAGAATCGTTCGTGCAACCAATATTGAACAAGGAAAGTAAAAATGAAGTAGAACCTCATTGAAAGTTAACAGTATTATTATTTGGCAAATATGCGTCCTAGTTCCACGGTAATGATGTTTCGAAGAAATTCTCGTTATTTGGGTATGTAAGGCTGCAAAATAATTTTGAAGATCTTAATCTGGTTTACCAACTATTTGCTTGGATGACAAAATTGAAAGGAAGACATCAACTGTGACCACGTTCTTTTGTCATAACCTTGTTCGCAGACTGGGAAAAACTGATATTAGTTTCCCCAGTTCATTGTTGTAGGAACTTCTCTGCAGTGGAGGCACAAGACGTGCAGGATGGAGAGTCTTTGAAGAATTGAGCCCGCGCATTGAAGTCGCCATGTCTTGTAAGGAACCTCCCAAGACGTTCACAGATGTTCAGTGGAGAGCTCTTTACAGAATTTGGCTCACAACAGAGAACCATTTCACTCTCCACTTGTCCACCATGCACTCAATGGCCAAGTCAGTGAGAAACTCGCCAGCGATCTCGGGAGTGCAGCTCTCACCAGATCGGGCCAGTACTCTCTTTTGATTGACTCTGAGTTTACTTCCTCCAAACAACGCTGCAGTAGCCAATTGCCCTGCAACGTCCTCTTTCCCTGAATGTAGCATCTCGAAACTACGCTAACACAAAGGCACTCTCTGCGTTTTCCGGGGAGATGTTTAATAACAGTTGTACTCTGAAGGGCCGGTTCTTCTAAGAAGCGCCTCTTCCAAGAAAAACATATTGTGCTAAACTGAAGTCTTCATAGATTGCTGACGAAAATTTTAAACGATGTTTTCCATATTTGCCTGGCCATTTCGTAACACAGCAGAAGGAGACGATGGATGGTGCTGAGAGTCGCTGATTACTAACAACATGAGTTAACGTTGGAAATTGAGTTGCCAATACAGGGCAGTTCGGGTTTTGATCTTGTACTGCGGAACTAGCCGTTTTATTCGATTATCGATATACTACAATATTGTATCATGAATGTATCTTTTGGAAATGTCATAAGTAAAGGTTTTCTGTCAGCAAAGTCTGTCTTCAGAGACGAAAAAGCTTCCAGGGAACAACTGCGTTTCAGTCATTTGCGTTTTCTTTATGCACGCTTCTCCCTGGGCATAAATTAATCTCTCATCTGTTTCAATCGGTACTGTCTTCTCCTATTTTGTCTTTTTGGTTAACCAAAAAAATCCGGTAAGTGAGAGTTGTCCGAATATGATTTAGACATATTCGTAATTTTCAAGTTGAAGTTTTAATAGAAATGGATGTTAAAAATTACTTACTCGTTATGTGCCCAAAATATCGATTAAAAAGGATGTTCCAAACCAAGCGATAAACCATTTAAAAAATTCTTTTAATAGCTTCTTCTAGCGAAGTTTCCGCTAAACTCGCTAGGACGCGGCTAAAAGACGTTTAATTCTTATTTAATGTTTTGTTTGAAACTTGACTGTCCTCACGTGGTACAAGGGCGAAAAACAAATGAATAAGAAATCGCTTTCCCGCGAAGCTGACTTTGGCCGTTTCTTTTCAAGGTTTCGCCGTGAGCTGTTTCTGTGACGACGAGAGGAACGCCAATTATGTGGCCCTCGGCAGCTTTTTGCCGTTTGTCATGCTTTGCGGTGAGTTTACTTAAGATCGTTCATTTTTAACATACTTACGCCTGTAACTTGTCTGCAAGGAAGTTATGTAAAAGTATTTTACTAGGGAAGAATTCGTAGGGCTTGCTTAAGACGGCTCAAATGACGAGATTTGATGATTCGAGGCGTGAGACGCTTCAATTTTGGACATTTTTTGCGTCGTCTTCTCGTACTACCCCCACATTACTCACTCTTTGGTGTTACTTTTAGCTTGAAACATGCTTTAGCATTCATTCCACCAAAACTCTACAGAGAAAATTTGTGCTATGACATGGTCAGCGTTGCAAACGTAGTTTTATCTGCATTCATGAAGATTGGTCCTACCATACTCATGCTCCTTCTTAGCTTGCCAAACAAGCACTACATCTCAAGCTCCAGAGACATCAGAGGCATCTAAGATCACTGCACGCTGGCGAATATCAGGCTTCAACCTGTCTCAGAGATCACGTACGATAGTCTCTATAATGCTTCAGGGCTGTTGACTCGTCTCTCACGAATCGTAGGAAGTCAGATTTCGATTGGTACAACAATGAGCATTGTGGCGTAGAAGTTTAAAAATTATTATAATATTTATTATTATTTCTGGGAGAAGCTCCTGCAATCTATCGGGCAATGTTCCTACTACAGGCTCAGCTCAACCGCACCTCCCCGTCATTCGCTAATTCTCTCAACAACTTCCTTTAAAAAAAGAAAGAAATGTAGAAGAATGTAATTTTTTATTTAAAACAAAAAAAGGGGAGAAGAAAAGAGAAAACTAAAAAGAAAGAGCTAATATTTCGGCAGCTGTCTGTCAAGGAGCCAGCGACTAAAGTACGGACATGCTTTTTTTCCCATCTCTTCACTGCCCTATGAAGAATTTTAAAAAGGAAAAAAAACTCGTGAAGAACCTGCTCCCCACAAAACCGCAACCCACCTGCAATTTATTTAGAGAAAAGTTTTTTTTTTCATTTACTATATCAGCCAACAATATATATTAAAAAAAGAACAGCTTATTTATACGATGGCCTTGAGAAGGTGGCTTGTTTCAAGTTACGTATTTTGAATTTTTTAATTTTTCTGTTAAGGAGTATGGTTTTTCAGTTTATTATTTCATTACAAGTTTCCTTTTTGAAAGTATTATAATTTTGTTCTCCTTTTAGTATATTTTTCTTCTTGTGGGATTTGTCCCCACCCGTTTAATTTTTCTAAAAAACGTACTTCATTTTACAGCTTAGAATTAATTTTTTTAATGAACGTAGATATTTTTTCTGGCTCTAATCGTTGAGTGCTAATGTTGGCATTTTGTAGACCCTTGTATTCCTGTTTAAACAACATGTTCGCACAGTATACTTCACCAGTTTTAATTTTGCTAATTGCTCGTGTATGTCAACAGGAATCATATGGCCCGTGGAAGGGATGAACAAGTTCCTCAGGTCCATATCCTTCTTCTTGCCTCTCACACTCTCGACGGAGAGTCTGAGGTCAGTATTGGGACGAGGGTGGGGCCTATCCTACCCGCAAGTGTACAGCGGCTTCATTTCAACTGGCATATGGATACTTATCTACCTCTTGGCATCAGTTCTCATCCTCAAGTACAAAAAAGGTTAAGGATACGGCAACCCGCTCAATAGTATTTAAAACCGAATTCATGTAAATAGTCGTTCAAAGTGCACTTTTGTCATACAGAAGTAATATAAGGTTTGGAATGAACACTGTTGGTGTCAAAAATGTGAAACTTGTGCCTTTGAAACTTGATGTAATTTCTATGTACATTAGATATGATTACTCAAACTTGATACCTCAGGTGTCGACTAGTATTATGAGAAAATACGCTTAGATTCAAATGTAAATGAGTTTGGAACGAAACACATCACATCAAGGTTTATCAAGTTTTACCAAGCAGCCCCACCATTCCTAAAAGTGTATTTTATTTCCCAAAGAGATAGCCACAGTTGAGATGCTCAGGGACCGTTTGATACTCACTGACACAGAAAACACTGGCATTTGTACGTAACGTTTTCTGGAAGCATTGTTTATTCTGGAAGAGGAATGGCCCTCTTACAGGCTTCCATTTTGTTATTCTCATAGTGTTTCCCTTAGTAAGAACGCTTCATATGATTGATTGTATATTCAATGAGTAAAACTGCTCAATACTTCATTCTAAGTGTTGAACACTAGAGCACAGTTGTGGTCAAGCAATCTTTGTTGTACAGCGATTTTTTAGTAAACTATCTTTTCTTGGCTGATACTTTGAAAATACAGTAAAGAAGGAATTGAAAAGTGGAAAACTAAAACGCAGATTCCGCTGGTTGGATCAATAGCTCGTGTGCACCCGTCAAGATAATGCACACATAAATTCGAAGGTAGCCCAATTCTGAGTGGTGTTAATGCTTTTAGAAAAAAGGCTGGTCGTGCACCAAGTTACAGATGCAGCTAGAGAAACCTCAGAAGTGTTATCAAACCCTACTCACTGTGTCAACACAGTAAGATGGAAGAAGTAGGTGAAATCAGCCCTAATTACAAACACGTCATGAAAATGTGGGAAAAGTAACAGGGTGTTGCTACAATTTAATTATAGTAAGGTCCTAGCCTATCCTATGTTCATCATCATAGTTAGCTTCTGAGGAACATGAGATTCCCTCTCAAAATCTCTCATCAAACACTAACTGATATAGACCACTTTATAAAAACATGAGCTGCATTAGACTTAGGTTTTAGAGCACAGATGTACCAATTCTAGAGCTGTAAAGCTGGCCGCATGTAAGGGGAAAGTTTTTTGAGAGAAACGACATGTTGGGAGAACATGAAATCAGCCAGTAGGAGGGCAGCAAATGTTTCTTCTCACTAATCCACACTGAGGACTGGCTACGACCAAAGCGGTTAAAATTTTTTTACATTTGTTATTGAATAAAAAGAGAAAGAACAAATGTTAAGCCGTGGGGGCTACTTTGTTACCTATTTTCTCCAAGAGTGTGAGGGCGTTTTGCCATCTGATAGGTTCCCCTTTCACTAACCAGGTATTCCCTGCGCTCTCTTCTAACGACGATGATGGAACCGGCATTGAGGCTCTGTATTTTGGAGAATTCTCGATTTGTACTCCCTCCAGCACCACAACTCTGTGAATATTCGGCCGTTTGAAATAAAATTGCTAGTTGAAGTCTGAATGAAACAATTGGGACGTCCTCCTTGTTCAACATGTAACACGACAAAGATGGGTCGTGAGTACCTGACAGCTCGAATAATTGTTCCTGACACTCCTCAAATTTTTTCGCCGGAATACATTTCCGCCTTGCTTCATAAATCGACTTAGGCAAACATCAGAGGTTCAAGATTGAAGGGGGTTGCCTTCAGCAATTCCTGACGGATGAGTTTATTTGGTTTGACACTCACGTCTGAGAGATAGCTCTTTGACCCTTGTCTCCTAACGTGGTGTTAATCATTTCCCCTACAGTGCTATTTTTCTTGCGCCATGTAAGAGTCTCATTTCCCCTAACGTGTTACGGCTTTGAAACTCCCAGGAGTTTATATCCCTTTTCTATCGGCAGCTGTGGAACTCAATTCCGTGCCCCAGGAACCCCTCTCATCCCCCCAAGGTTAGTAAGGGGGTTTCAGTTTTAAAATTGAGCATCCACTATCTCAATCCCTCGTTAAGCCTGTAAACGTCCCTACCGCACACACTCAGCCCCCATAAAGTTGAAACTCGCTGCTGGGAGTTTCAAACGATGCAACAACAACTTTCAGTAACTCACGGGAGGGGTATACCACTGGTAAAAGTAGCGGGACAATGCAAATTTTGAGGAACTTCAAGAAGGAAGATTCCACGGGCCTTTGAGAATAAAAACTTCTTAATCGCACGCTGGGTTGATGGCAATCAATGAAGACAGTTAACAAGAGTGAGCATAGGTTTCAGTTGACTAATATATTTACACCTCTCAATAATTTTCGTAATATTTACAAAATTTGTAAAATAAACCTTATTTATGACTACACAGAATCTTTTAATATTAGTATTTTTGAAGTCTTATTTAGTAACAAATTTTTCATGTGACGGTGCGAATCTTTCCAAATTGATGTTTGTGAGAATGATTTGATGTATCTTTGTTTTAGTTGTAAAATATGAGTTTATTAAAGGAAAAATAACTTGTAGATTAAGAAAAATAGTCATTTTTCAAAAATAGTGTGTACAATAAAATATATTTCAATTTCAACCTGGAATTTACCTAGAGCTCTGATGAGAAAAAGAGCTTGAAGAAAACATTATCTTCCCCGTTTATTGAAATTCCCGCTCAAAACTGTTTTCCATCCATCCAAATCCAACTACTTCCACTCCCTTGGCTTCAGGGTACAACTTGAAGTGAAACGTGTAAGAGAATCTCAAACAAAAACATGTATATCGCCATCCCATCTAGCAGCTAGTCACAATGTTCACACGATATCACACGACGTCGATGAGGCAGTTTTTTGGTTCATTTAGTTTGAAGTATTGACGGGCAAACGTTTTTGACATTTTTTTATTTTTTCAGCATTCAACCAGTAGTTTGCCCAATATCAAGTAATTCCAGTTTCCCGTAGCCTGTATTGAAAATTCTACGTCTTAAATAAAATCGTCTTTTAGTTTATTATTCATTCTGAATAATGCATCTATGTTTTCGGTCAAGAATACTTTTGTACAAGCTCCCACCAACTCAGAGTTTGACACTTCAAGTTTTAAGACACGGGAATTGGCCACGTCCGTCCACTGTCCAGACCATATTGTGCCTTAAACGTGGTCCGAAAAGTGCATTCTTCCGCACAAAAACCCGAATAAGGATCTGGTTCTGTCCGCCTACTCAATAATTCGATAGGCATCGTTATGAGCAAAAAAAAAATTTTTTTAATTAGCCGAAAACGCAATTTTGTCTAGTTTTATTGCATTTACCTCATGTTTGGTCATTGCTTCCTTGGAATGTTTCGTACAGGGGCAAATAGGAGGGGTGTCACTTTTTTGGTCCAAGCCAAAATGGAAAGCATTGAGATCACAGTAAATACAGCGAGAAAAATTCTACTACTTTGAGCGACTCGAATAACAATATAAAGAAAATGATTGTTTCTCCCTGGCTAGCACTCATTTCTCGCACTGCCTTCCGTCTTACTCCAACGACCCATTCCTTTGACTCGTTGCATCACGACAGTTGTCTAGCGTCACCAAGAAAATGTCAATTTTTTTTGTCCCGTTTTGTATCAATTACTAGTATTTTTCGACGCTGAATCAAATGGGATGGACCACAGAGGTACTGCGAATGCTCAACATAATTACAGAACCAGAACAGTTTCGAAATTCGTCCTAACTTGAACCTTGCATGCTATTTATGAAACCCCGTCAAAGTAGCAAAATCATGACGCGAAAGAGGAAATCATTGGGAAATTGAGGCAAAAAAGAGACCTTCCTTGAGGCTCCTGAACTTTCTGTGTGACTACTGGCATGCGTACACAATTAACGAATATACCTTTGAAGTGGTGTGTAATGGTGTGTTTGGATCAGTCCGCATGTTGGCGTGATGAGGAGGGCAGGCTTGTTGGAACAAATGCAACAGCTATTGCCTTCAACTGAGCTCTAGTTCTGTAGTGTGCAAAGATCGCTCCTGCGCGGCAGTTGTATTCAACACAGCGACCCCTGGCGTCTGTTAAGTCGATGATGCTGCGGCAGCACCTGGAAACAACGGCAGGACCCTGTTGACCGTTGTGACACTTTCTTCTGTTAGTAGCACCGTGTTACGGAAAACGAACACACGAGCACGACTCAAAAAAAGGAAGCAATGAAAATGTCAGAGAGAGTAACTGTATCACTGTATTATTTCCTGCTGAGAGAAAGCAACGTTCGTAAGGAAAAAAGGTAACATCCGCTAGAAGCAACAAAACATCTTGAGAGTTGTCCAGCTGATAACACTGCTATCAATTAATTCTGCTAATCTGATAGCGTAAATATTTGGAGCGTATTGGCTTGAAGTATGTGAAATGGGTGAAGTTGGTTGGTGGGTGTGAAGGCGCCATGATGCGAATTTCAACTCTGTTTTGAGTAAGTTTGTAATAGAAAAAATACCGCATTTGGTAAAAAGAACAATGAAAGTTTGGCAGAAGTATAATGGGAAACAGATCGTTGAATGGCTGAACTTCAGTTCAGGTCATTAGAAGCCGTGTATTCCTGAACAATCACAACAATTTGTGGTAAAGATTTAATTATCCTCAAACTATACATTAAGAATATAATAAATGTTTATAAAATCTTTGCTTCTTAAAAACACCACAAATAAAGATGAGGAGAGTTTGGAAAATGAAATGTTCAAGAGACTCAAAACATAGGAGGAGGAGGTGGAGGGGGTCTTGGGGGTGGAGCATTTGTAGGTGGACCAGATGGTGGTGGAGGAGGAGGGAATGGCGGCCGAGGTAGGTATGTAGAGGTAGGTGGTGGTGGTGGAGGGGGTGCTCCAGGTCGCCAAGCCATCGGAGGAGGTGGCGGAGGAGGAGCAGGCCCTCCTGGCCCTCTTGCTCCAGGCGGTGGAGGCGGCGGGAATTGATGCCACATCACGGGCGGAGGAGGTGGACCCGGAGGTGGAGGCATCGGCGGCATAGGAGGTGGCACCCTTTGCGGAAGAGGAGGGGGTGGCATATGCGGAGTAGGGACAACTGATGGTGGCGGGGGAGGAGGGTTGAATACAGGAGGTGGGAGAATTGGAGGAGGAGGAAGAGGAGCGGGTGGAGGAGCATCGGCGAACATGTGATGAGGACGATCTGCTTGACTGAGCGGGTTCTGAGCCGCAAGAAGTCGCTCTGCTGCTGAACCGTGTCTCTCCCCTTTGGCGTCCTTCTTATAAGCGTAACTCACTGATACAGGCCTATTGCAAAGAAACTGACCATTCATTGCATCAATAGCAGCATCTGAAGCATCAAAACTGGCGTAGTTTATGAATGCAAAGCCTTTCGAATTCCCCGTGTCAGGATCTCTCATTATCTGGAACAGATACTATAAATCAGCGTGGAACGCACAAAATGATCACGTAGCAAACAGTATCAGTCGCACTCCTCAGCACAACTCTCTCACCATACTGGAACCCTTATTACTTGCATCCTAAAGAACAGGACATAGCTTCAAACTTATGGCTAAATTGTTAAGCAGGCTACTCCATACACAAGGTCTTAGAACTAATCTACTGCGCTCCCAGTAACACACATCAGCTAATAATTTGATGCTGCTCGTCACATTCCTCAATGTGCTCAAAGATATGTCGCAACGGCTAATCAAACGCAATTCAACACAATCCCCGATCCTTGGAGCACTAAAGCGCCCCCTACACGGTCAGTAATAATGACATTACCTTATCAAAATGACAGTAATAATGATCGTGTAAGGTGGACAAAGTTGGAATGACGAAAAGTAATGATGTGGATCCGGATTTTCTGATCTCAGCTACATCATTACCGAAAATGGAGGGGGTACTGTCATTAGTAATGATGGTGTAGAGAGCGCTCCTCATTACTGCATCATTACTCAGTCTGTCTCAAGCTGCCGTTGAGGTCAATGTGTGCGGACGAATCGCGGACCCGTTTTTCATAACAATGGAGAGTCTTTGTGAAGAAGACAACATTGTTGACAACGATGCCATTCTTCGATCGTTCATCGACATGTACGAGGGGCGCCCTGAGTTGTGGAAACCGTCGGAACATCAGCAACGAACCTACTATACCAACGATTGCCAAAGCTTGGGGAGAGAAATTACTTCACTTAGAACCCCAGCAACGAACATTAGCTGAGAAAGCTATTAATGACATACTATTTGAGGCCAGTATGGGTACTTTGAGCAGACATTCCGTCAAGATCAATGAGGAAGCCTACTCATGTGGAACCTCAACTACACTTTCCTCACCGGTGGACATTTACACGCCATCGCCCCACCATCAGGAGGGAGGAAATACTTCACTGGTCAATTAATCAACCACTTTTCAATGACAACTTATTTTCAATGTACCTACTTGAGATTTTTTCCCCACTTTTCTTTCAGATTAAGTACTTTTTCAACTATAAATAGGTACTACATTGCTTTGTGTAATTTGGAACCCTATTGAGAATAAAATACGTTGGAAGAGTTCTTACCTTCATGTAATCTTGGAGAACATGTATAAGCACCTCACACGTTTCAATTACAGCAGCGCTTATTGATGATGGTGACATAACTGCAGTAAACTTAAGATCTTCAAAGTTCCTCCCAGTGGCAAGATATCTCAAAGTTACTGCTAGTCTTTCCTTCACAGGCAAACACTGTCTCATATTTGTATCTTTTCGGGTTAAAAAAGGTGTAACTAGATTGAGTAGGATTTCCAACGTAGCATCATTCATACGAAAATAGTTTTTGTAATCATCTGGATCAGAGTCTCGAATTTCAGTCAACAACATGTGGGTATACTGTTCACGTTTTTTCAGCCACTCCTTGATCCATCTTGAACGTTTCACATGTCGTTTTGTGGCTAGTGCCATAATTATAGCAACACAGGCTAATTTGCGAGGATCTATTATTATCGACAAAACGCCTTCGTCACACAGAGATCATGCAATACTAAGGAAAAAAATGTGAATGGGAGCAGTTTGAATAGTAATAACATGACTGATAATGTCATTATTACTGACCATGTAGGGGCCGCTATTTTTTCTGGTCTCAGCTACATCATTACCGAAGCAGTAATGTCATTACCAGTAATGCCATTATTACTGACCGTGTAGGGGCCGCTTAAGGCTTTAACACAGAATGGTTATCATTACAGGCATTCCCACAGTGGAATGAGAGCCTTTCTGTACAGAATCAAACACCATGATAAGTACTTCAAAACATTACCTACTCCCTAATTACTCACTTTTGGTGTCTGTAAAATTACTCCAAAGGCTGAAAATGTGTCGTACAGCAGTTTTTCATCGACTTCTGCATCCAAGTTCCCAATAAAAACGTTGGCTCCAACATCCAGATTCTTTTGATGGGCTGAAGCCTGAAATAAATTTATGATATTAATTGCAACTCATTTCAATGATCCGTACCAACCACGACTCATTGACAAGAAAAGAGTGAAAGAATAATTAAATATCAATCTGTTGACTTGCTAAGAAAGATCATCAAAACAATAACCCTGATTTTATGCGAGCACGTTGCAATTCAGTCATTATACTTCGATATGCATATTGTCTTATGATATGCTAGTACCAGGAATTCCCGCCAGTGTAAACAAGTGAGTCGACTCTGACAACAAAAAAGAGTCGTGGGAATCAACTGCACGACTGTAAGCAGTTATTAACCCATGCCACTAGTACGAGGGTAACCAAAAAGATTTCGATTTTTGCGCCACTTTTGAACTCACCAGCTCAGTTTGCTATAAAATAAGAATAAAATTTTTTTTTTATCCCCTTCGGCTATTGCTCCACCTTTGCTAAGTTGTGAAGCCTGTGTGCGTCGAGTTAGCTCACCAGGTTGTTCAAGGCTGAGTCATGAGGAACATGTAACCTCAGTCATAATGAGACTAAGTGTCAAACACACCTTCCACTTTACTGTACTCTGCTGGGCTTTCTGTACTTGCTCAACAAAAGCAAGGGCGATCCAAGTTGACTGACGAGTGGTGAGTGGTGCACTGACGACTTAATCCCCTCAAAATAGAGCTAGAAGGATGTACCAGCAGACTCGTAACATTCATGGCAGAGCCACACTCAGGAGAAGGCCAGAACTGCACCATCAAACGAGCCATATGACACGGCTGGCAGAAATTTGTTGAAGTGGGTAGCTATGAGAACCCCTTGGGGGAATTTGCAAAGGTTACGCCAAAAGACACATGGCCACAGTTCATCTCTTCCTTTGACACTTGCCACCCAAGTAAAAAGTTAGGTTGAAAATAAGGTAAAGAACTGCTCCTGTGTTGTAGGGATTCCCCAGGGTCTTAGTTCTGTGTGGCAACACATGGGCAAAAACTCCCTACTGGAAGACAAGTTACACAAAAACCTGGCCATTTCGAGGAGGCTGAGATGATCTATGCGCGTCGATGGGACTTGTGCTGCTAAAGGGAGGTGTCACACACACCCTTGAAGAATCAACATCTTGTAGGATCGTTGGCAGCCACATTCCCAATATACACTTCACAACTCAGCTCATATTTCGTACGTTTTGGGTCGTGGGTTTATTACAAACCTGGTGTTTGAATGAATCAACAGGCTAAGGCCCCTGATGGAAAGACGACAAATCAAGTAAACATAACTATGATCTGAGTAGTAGCACTGGTGTAATAACACACCTTTCCAGTAACATGACTGGCAAAGTGATTTTAGGTTCATCTGATTAACGTAGCACAAATTAACTCACAAACGCAAACCTACTACTCCTGTCGCATTTTGTTTGTCTATTATGGTTTGCAGTTTAGTAAAAAAAAAAAAACGCGAAATGTCACACTTTGTCACTGGCAACAAAATAATTCAATAAAAAAGCATTGGGTTACCCCTTGAAGACCCTGTAGAATCATCTACTTCAGGAGACATCAAACTGTCCACAATATTGTCAAGTAATGTCCGTAAAAAGCCTTGAGGAGCTACATGGTATAAGTTATATCACGAAAAAGTACACTGACCACTCAGGATTCAGTAAAGAACCAGATCAAGCTAGTGCATGCATCATAGATAAAATATAAAACAACCAAATACCGCGTTACAATTTAAAGATAAATGAAAATAATGTCAGAATAACACGCACTTTATTAACTCGAATTGGTTTGCCATGTACTTTGATCATGTTCATGATCTTGATGGCATAGTCAGCGTCATCTTCCCCTAGAAACTCTACGAAGCCATAACCCTGGTGTTGTTGGGTTACCCTGTCTTTTGGCATGTGCACATTAACTGAAACAAATGAGTGAACTTGAGTAAATATTTTTGGATATCGTCCTATGTATTGAAGCAATAGTAATACACTATATGGATGATGGATTCTACAAAGTGCGGTCCTCGAGTAATTTAAAAAGCTCTTGCAAAGAAGGATCCACGGGCTGATAAATGTGACAAATACGTTGGCACATGACCAAATGGATCAAACTAAACTTCTTAACGCATTCACCTCTAGGTAATAGGGCTGTTTTTACTTTCCGCTACCCGAAGGGAAGGAAAGTATAGAAAACGGCCCAAAAAAAACTTTGGGTTTTCTTCAGATCTTTACGTTTTGAGGCCTACTGAGTCTAAAAAACCTAACTTCGGTGCGTGGTCCGTGTGTATGTGTGTGTGTGTGTCAGTAGTTCGATTTGCGGGAGAACGGCTCGTCCGATCTAGCTGGTTCCTTTTTTGTTTTGTTCGTTATTTTTTGTAGACACCAAAATAAGGTTATGGACGATTTCGGCCGATGGGAAGGGGGGGTAGGGGACGAAAATGTACCAAAAACTAGGGTTTTTCGCATTTTTCTCAAAAACGGCTCTACCGATTTTGATTAAACTTTCAAATTATCTTCTACCAATCAATACCTAACTTTTCTTCTCCATACATATCTCCATGAAAATACGGTGAACGGAGATATAGGCCCATGAAGCAAAAATAGGTTTTTTACGCTTTTTGGCAAAACGGCTTTAGCGATTTTCACCAAACTCACAGGATGTTTTCAAATAGTTATTACCTACATATTGTTCTCAATAAATGTTCCTGTGACGGTCCATTGAACAGAGATAAACATCAAAATGTGTCGAAAATAACGTTTTTTCGAGCATTTCCGTAAATTCCAGGGTAAATTCTTCACCAAATGTGATAAATTCTAATGGAGTGTCTTGTGGGGACCCATACCAACATTTCGTTCTCCATAATTTTTTCTGTATATATATATGTTGAACGGAGATATAAGCCAAGTTAACTCAGAAAAGGAGATTTGTCGAATATTAATTTATCGGCATTCCAAGTTTCTCAGAAACGGCTCTAACGATTTCGATCAAACTTACGGAGTACTCTCAGCGAACTAGTCCCTACATTTTGTTCTCTATAAATGTTTCTGTAGAAATGCGTTGAATGAAGATATAGTACCCGCGTATGCAGCAGGTGTTCGAACTTACGGGGGTGGCGGAAAAGTGTGTGTTGCTACGCACCAGATATTTCTAGAAGCTATGTGAGATCAATACTGCAATCTCATTCAGTCAATCAATAACTTTTTGTCCTAAGCTAAATATGATACCACCAAAATAACACAGTTCAGCTCTCCTGTTCACTTCACAGTTTTACTGCATTTATGATGTATTTGGGGTCGTTTCGTAGGAATTTTTCGATTCTGAGTTGAATAGAATGGGCCTCAGCGGAGTATTATGCTCTATAGATGGAAAACGACAAAATCATTGTGAATAAATTGAGGCAAATTCTACTACTTGAAGGAATTCGTTGGACAATTTAACAAAAATTAGCGTTTCTCCTTCTTTTGGTTTATTATTCATTCTGAATAATAACCCTATGTTTTCGGTCACGAAAAATTTTTTACAACCCCCCCTCAAAATTTGATACTTAACGTTTCAAGGCATGGAGATTCCAAATTTGCAATGTCCGTCCGCCATCCGGGCCGGTTTGTGCCTTTAACGTGGTCTAAAAAATTCGTTCTTTCGCCCAAAAATCCGATTTGGTATCTAGTTGTGCCCGCAATCTCGGCAATCCGATCGGACGAAGCCCGTGGTTGTAATGGGCAAAAAACGGTTAAAAAAATTAACAAAACGCAGTACAACGCGGGAGCTACAAGCGTTTCGTCGTTTGAATTCCCTCCGCCCCGCCCGTCTCTTTAAAAAAGCTCGCCTCGAGCGCCCGCTCGCTTCCCTCCAAACGACTCCGCCTCCCGCTCGCCGCTCAACTCCCCGTTCGCCTTTCCCTTCGAGCGCCCCAGTTCCCCGACATTTTGGTTTTAATACGATTCAATTTTTTTAGATTCTTTCGTTTCATTCTCATTTTGGTTTTTTCATAGATTTTAGGTTAAATTTTGATATTAGTATTTAGCGTGCATGTTTTCATATTAAAATTCAGTTTTTTCTAGATACTTTCGTTGTTTTTTTTTGTTTATTTTAATATTACGATTCAGTTCTTTTCGACCTTTTTATGGGTTTCATTATGATATTTTTCGATGCTGAATCGAACAGGATGGGTCTCGGAGCATTAATGCTAGGTCAAGCTGATTATCCGAATAATAAACCGTTGTGTAATAATTTGCAGGGTTTTTTTTAAGGTGCTCATTTGCTGACATGTCTCCCGTCTCACTCCACCCACCCACCAGTTCGTCTCATAACGTCGTGCTAATTGCCTAGAGTTGGTTACAAAATGTCAATTTTTCCTCTTCCTTATATAATTTATTAACACTTTCAATGCTGAATGGAATGGGTGTGCCTCAGAGGTGTGAGACTGCGTCAATTCTCCCAAGAGCCCAAACCAGCTTAAACTATTTTTAATTGTATTTCGCTAACGATCTGTGCTTTGAGTTACATTTCATATTCAAATATCATTCATTATTTTTTAAATAAAATTGAGTAGGTCTATTCGTTTCCTTTGAATTTGAGGTAAGTTTTGGTTTTTGGTTTACACATAAATTTGGGTTCCCACACGACTTTCGCTATGAAAGGCGGATTTTGACTTAAAAACCCCCACTCATCGCAACACATTTTTATTTGCCGCTTTCATGTATCGGAGAAGTAAATCGTAGTTTTACCTGCCTCCTTGATGAATTAATGCAGTAAATCAAGAGGGCAGCTCTTCCAACGAATAGTATGAATAGAAGTTGAAACATTTGGTTAAAAAAATCCTTCGTAACAAGTGACATCAGAGGAGAAAACAGACAGATGGTGAAACCTTCTTGAACTTAATGCTTGTATGGAGCCCTAGTTGTTGCATTGATTTCTTGCCTTAATTTTTACCGTGAGCACATTTATCGATTTTATTTCCATCGTTTTGACGAAACCAAGCAATTCATGCTGTTGACTTGAATTCAACCCATACATTGCACCCTACAGCAATTTTTGAATGACAGTGGTTAATTCAGTGGTGTTCTACAGTGAAGCAGAAGATAGTTAAGACAAATGGAAATAACTACAAATTACTCAAATATTATAATACCCAAATTAGCTATGAACTAATGAAAATAACTACACATTTATTAAAGATAATAAATAATGACACACAAAACAAGTTTGAAACTTCTGCGTTCGAAACTATTCAAAATAATATGACCTCCAACTCACCGACAGGTCCAGCCTGCACAAATAGCTCCCACATGAGCGTCTCTGAAACCTTGTCGTCCAGCCCACCAACGTATATCGTCGCATCTGAAATCATTAATAAAAAAAAAAAAAATATTTACGTGCCCCTTTTATGAAACTACGAGTAACTAGTTGAGGTCGTTGGTTGAAATTCGTTGAAAAACTCGTAGGTGTTCATCAGCAGTTCCCCACAGTAAGAAAGTATTTAGGAATGAGGGTATGTAAACGAAACTGATTGAGGTCGGACAAGTTTCTCCCTTCCAAAAAACCACTGCTTTCATCGCGGAGTAAAATCCGACTTAAAATTGTGTGCAGAACTCATACTGAAAATAAATTGGATTTCTAGCCAGTGCTCCCAGCACATGGCCCATTTTGATGCCTGTACACCAGTTACGCGAGTCCCCTATTTGAGTTAACTTGCTGTGTGCATTACTTCTGTACGTGTTTCTGTGTTTAAAATCCAACTTATAAGACTAACTTACGAATTAGTAATTATACATAATAGGGCTGGTGGGCGCCTTAACAATATCCCCAGCATGATGAACACTGTACGCACGTAACTCGCCTATACGCATCTGTGTGTTCCCCCCCCCCCATTCTCTATCTCTTCTGCTCTGTTCAAATATTTCAGAGAGATCAAAAGACAGAACCTTATCGACAACCTGCACCAATGTCCTCGGCCGCAAGGTGCACAGGAGAACATTACCGCCCACAAACGACACAACAACATCAATAAAACCTTAACTCTAACTTTACATGGCCTAGAATAGTCGTTCGTATTTCATATTTTCTACATGGGCACTTCGTAACTAATATTTTTGCCAAACGCGAGGATGCAAAGGGTGACGCGGCGGGAACCCCCAACTAATCGGCTTTTGTTAATTAGGACTCACAAAGCAATACCGTTTGCATTGTTATTTTACATAATATTTCGTTGTTATTTTACGCTAAACAAATATAAACAAATGATTCGTCGATTATTAATTTATTTACCTTGGTTTCTTTCGGCAATAGGGCCGGCAGCCATGATCACCACAAACAAAACCTAACGCTAAGGTTATAATCATTATTACAGTTGAAGTTTCTTCTTCTTCTTGTACGTTTTTGAAAGATATTTGCACCAGTGAGAAGTTATTGTTTCATTTTTTCTAGCTCCCAAGAAAGAAGTTTTTTTTAGATTAGTTCTTGCGTAGTTGAATTTAATGCAGCTCACAAAAGAAGAAAAACATAGCTACAGTAACTATACTTTTTTTTACTGTCGGTTTTCATCAAACAAGATAATTTAGATTCAAAGTAGACGGCATCTTGCTCGCCAGTACGAACTAATGGTTACTAATTAGTAACCACCCAAAAAAATAAACTCAATTTTATTTTTCAACGAACTTGATTCATGTAAAACTTACTTTCTTTCATGTTGGCAGCGTTTATCAAATGTTGAGGAACGATATCATCCGGAGCTGTGACTTAGCGGAGCTAATACACGCTCACGCTCAGCTGAGCCGGAACGTGTTGGTTCAGTCGCAATCCAACATGGACGGCCTTCGGACGGTTTGTGTCAAAGTAACCTGTTAATTGCTAGTCTCGTTGGTTGTTTGTGTTTTCAAGTCTCGTTCGTGTTGTATCGGTTGTGATGTAACGTTTGTACGGTTTCAATGTGTCGTATCAGTTTTCTCGCTCGTCTCCTAATGACGTATTCCCAGCGGTGACTCGTGTGTCAGGGGAGCTCATCTCTTGTCGGAGATGGCCAGTGGAGGCTCTTGCGAGGTGTCTCCTGAAGGGACGACAGCCGCTGATTTGGAAAACTCCCGTAGGCAATGGGACCGGTTTTCCGCCTGGGTCCACGCCGTCTGCGTAGTCACGTTCGACTTGGAATTGGGACAGGCGCTCGAAGCCGTTTACCCGACCTCTGCCAAACTTAGCGAAGAAGACAAGACTAACATCTGCTACTTGGCGTTTCCAGACTCCAATTCAGGTTGTATGGGTGACACGCAGTTCCACTTCAGGTTCAGACATATCCCACACGATACTGCTAGTCCGAGCTCGTCGCACGCTCGGCTCAACGCATCCTCCGCTGTCGCTATGCTCGCCAACCGCAACTACCTCTACGGTTACGTATACTTCCGCCAAGTGAAAGACCCCACACTGCCGCGCGGTTACTTCCAAAAAAGCCTAATTATTTTGTCAAAGTACCCCTTTGTCAACTTATTCCTGACCATTTGTCGGATGTTGGCGCCTCAGTTTTTTGACAATGGAACTCTAAGTATTGAGGCTGCGTGTCATGAGATTGATCATTGGCCAGAGCCAGTGACAGGGGAGATTGTGAGTCTTCCACTTCTGGGGACCGTCCTGCAGGCGCAGATCCCAGGTGATATCTCCCTTGGCAACGCCTCTATTCTCCAGTCCATCTGCTCTACTGCTGTCATACCGTGTGTCCATCTTAACAACCTCTTCTCCTGTTTTTCTAATTGCGTGTACCACATTCAGCTGTTGTGGGAGCTAGTCCTCATTGGGGAGCCAATAGTTGTAATGGCATCATCTCCTGAAACTTGTTCTCAAATGGTCCATGCCCTAGTCACCATGATCCTGCCTCTTGTATACTGCGGTGAACATCGCCCCTACTTCACCATCCATGACACGGAGTTTAAGGAATACACGAAAACCACACAGCCTCCACCACCTATCATTTTGGGCGTCACAAATCCTTTCTTCTCCAAAACTCTTCAACACTGGCCTCACGTCGTCAAACTCCCTGAACCCGCTAAATCCACTCCCCTTCACAAGAGCAAAATCAAAAAGGGGCTTTTCAAAGCCTTTGATGCAAAATCAGGAGTATACACACAGTACGAGCCATTTTTAACTAAGGATAAAGCGATTGTAAAGAAGCTATTGAAAGGGGTTCAAACGAATCGTCCTGAGGAGGTGCAGAGTGCTCTGCTAAGGAGACATCTTCTAGAATTAACCCAGAGCTTCATGATCCCTCTCGAGCGCTACATGGCCACGTTGATGCCGCTCCATAAGAACATATCCCCCTACAAAGCAGCCCCCAGCCCGTGGCCCTTCAATCCAGAAGCCTTCATTGGCAGCCTCGACAAAAGCGGGCCTCATTTGACAACTGGGATCAAAGGGAATTGGGAAGGTTTGTACCGGCGATTTTTTCGGAGCCCCAATTTCATTGGTTGGTACAACGCTCGGTTCAAAGCGATGAACGAAAAGCTCCAAGTCCTTCAACTGGAGGCCCTTTCGGAGGCAGATCTCCGAAGGTGGGTTGCAGACAAACAGGAGGTCGAAGTGGTAGATATGCTCATCAAAATAAGGTGCAAATTGGACAAATGCAAGTCGCAGAATGTTCGGCTGAGTGATAATGTGCATCGTCAACTTCAGCGGCGAATGGAAGAGATAGTGTGTACATTGCCTGAAGACTTACGCTCCGTTTTGGAAATCAAGCCCAGCTGACCAGCGTACGAAGAGAGTCAGCTTTGCCTCATATTCACGTGAGTAATCAAACCTCGAAGGCGACCTCGAATCAAAAATCTTCCTCTTTTACCACTTTTTTGGGGGTTAAAATTAGTTTTGAGTCAAAGCAACGAGTCCACATCCCCCAAGTTCGTATAAATTGTTACCCATCGTTACCGAATCGGGGTTTCATTTCTAATTTGAAATCGAAATTCAAGCGGAACTCAAGTTTGGTTTAAAAATAAACTTTTGCGATGGTGCAAATGGCATTTCAATACGGGAGACATACATTTGGGCTCTTTGTAGGAATATTGTATTGTCATTGTAAGAGCTTCCAAGCTCTGGTGCTCATTTGACGATAGACCGCTCGGAGGTGCTCATTGCAAGAGTTACACAACTGTGCATAGCACATCACTCGTAGTTCCTAGTGCTTTATATACGACGTGGCATTCTATGTGCTGAATAATGAGAGTCGGTTGTTATTCTTTACAAAATATGGCGAGTTTCCTACACTTGGTGGTGGCAACGAACAAAGTACATAGGTGTTACAAGCGTTGTTTTGGTATTAGAATCAATCAGTTTGATTCTATTATTATGGATTGCATATTATGTGACAGTTTGAGGGAAAATAGGAAGTGTTCCATTATGTGGCTCTTCAGTTAGGAAGATTTAGGGAGGGCGTGTCTAAAACCGAATATGTCTGTGGACATACGCAAAAAGGGGGTTCCAGTGTATTTGTATGTTGAATAGTAAGTCGCTTGTACTTGGCCTTGGATAAAACGGTGGTTGTGATGCAACTGTCCATGCCATAGTTATGATTGATGTTGATTCAGACCAACCAAGTTCAACATTCAAATTTGAAATCAAAGCATTTCATTGCTGGCTCTTTGTATTTCCACAGGATTCAGGATATTGATTAAAATCATGAACTACGGGTGACATGACGACAGTAATTATTGACCCCATGCTAGACTCAGCTCATGGACTGTTCCTTGCCCTGCTGAACACAGAGATGCAAAGAATGGAGACTCAACCTTATTCGTGCGGAAACCATGGAGCTGTAAACAAGGGAAGCTATTTGATGTTTGAGCCTGATGGTGGATATGGAGTTGTTTGGTTTAGACATCTAGTAAGCAACAGATAAAGTTGCTTCAGTAGCAATGGCTGTCTCCTATCAGATGGCCAACACGAGAGGGCCACGGGCAAGCATAAGGCGGGTGCTTATGAGCGTTGTACATTGGCCATTCTCTTATATCGACCAGAGGAGTAGGCTGATACGCTGACCATTGCCTACTGCAGGAAATGGATGGTAGAGGTGTGGAGGAGTTGCACCCTCCACATTGCTTGCTCGTTCAATTTCTCAGGAGTGAGTGTTGGTGGTAGCGGGTGTTATGACAACTAGCAGTAAGAGTATGGTGACCAGAAGAAAAGAAGGAGAATATAGCCCTTAGGAGGTGGCGAGACTAATGGGACACAACCTAGAAGGGGCAGTGAATCAGGCAGCTGATTCCAGCACTGTCCGTGGCTCAGGCAGTGACATAGTGAGGTGAATTTCTACCTTACCCAGTTCCTCACATGACGTGAAGCATTTAGGGCGAACTTGCACCGAATTGGTAAGGCTATGTGCACCACAGGGCAATGCTATTTTCTCTTGCCTTGGCAGTGGTACGCCGTTGGATGGCTCACGGCTGAGGCATTCGTCCCCACCATGTTGAATTCCGATAAAAACTGGAGGAGCATTGCTCAATTGGCCTAGGCAGCTCTCAGCAATAAGGAGATGGAGCTTGCTCATCTGGAGCTTCTATCTCGCAGGGATGACAAACAAAGACTTGAAGGAAAAACCCAAACTGCTGAGCAGTGTAGGAGGATGTATGGGAATGATTGTCGTGAGGGTAAAGAGGACAAAAAAGAAGAGCTGCCATAGCACCATAACTTGATGCAATATACTAAGTGGTTCCAGGTTGGTTCTCAATACGAACGACTAAATTCATTCCTCCCTCTTGCATACCAAAAAAAAACGAAAGCCCTGAATTATTTTTATGAAACCGTTGTGTCCTTGTGTGTTGTGGAAAGCTGCTAAAAGTGACAACAATTGTTTAAATGTTCATTCGAATAGCACCATCATCCTGACATTGGTGTGACTTATATGTCTCATGTGATTTTCAACCCTTTTGACAAGCTTGAGGGCACACCTAAGCAATGAGCACTCGATGAGCTATATCACAGTTCAGATTTTCTGGAACTCTTTGCCACTACGGCAAAATGCCTATTTTGGGTTAGATACAACATCAAGGTTAGGGAATCCTTCGTGTTTTCTCCAAATTAATTTAAACAATGAGCACTGAATATCCTCCTTCCTTCTCAATCCAGTTCAAATCTTTAAGAAAGATCTATTTTCTAACAGTGGAAACATTTTGGTGAGGCTCAATAGCAGCGTTATTATATATAGGAAAATTGAGGACCCCTTAGAAAGAATTTTTTATTAATTATTTGCGCCTTTCGTAAAACGTTCAGTGTTGGGTGAGTTTCTGCCCAATCTTTGTGACTGTAGATTTTAAAAAAAGAAGCGAATTCAGTTATGGAAAATGAATGAATGAACAATGAGTTTCAGGCGTAATTTTGTTTGCATGCTTCCTCATTTGTTGGGTAGACTGTTGGTTGGTTAACTTGCTCTCACCTCGACTGGAGTTCTGCTATACTGATAAGACAGTGGTTACAACTCAATCTATAGTTATTCTTAGTTTAGCTGGCGGGTGGGGGGGGGGGCTGGTGTCAGGGTGTCTACGCTAGGCAGGGATAGGTCTAGGAGAGGGGTTCGATCCCTGATGAGGCATCCCCCCTCCTCTAAACCCTTGGAGGTGAGGCAGTGGGTCCCCGAGGACTGTTCCAGGGGAGGTAGGAAATGAGACTCACCTGCCCTTGGTTTATATCGATGCTCTCACTGCTTCAACTGAATCCCTGTACTCTCTCTCTCTAGCTGCCACTGCAGTTAACTTGAGTCAGATTTCCAACTCTTAAACCCTCCAGTAAAGAGACTCCACTTCGCCTCAAGTGTGATACAAAGTCTTATAAGGTGAGAGCTTAAATGATAAGTATGATGCACAAGAGCAAACTCAATTCTACCCTTCAATTTCACAAAGAAATTCGACTGTGTGGTATAATACGTAAAACCTTCTATTATCGCAACAGAAACCGTCGTCATTGGTTGTTAGATGACTGTAACATATACATTCCCTTACCTTAAAATACTGGGGGGGGGGGGGCTAATTGCATTAGGGTTTGATTCAAATATACGAAAAATACGTATACTGAGCCCCTCCATACACTCAGCAAGTATACCATACTCATTTGGTAGGAGTTTCTTCCGTTTTGAGCTCAAAGTCGACTTCTTCTGGCCCAGTCCGGGGTCCATGAGGAGTCCAGAGAGGTCTCTCACAGCTGTCCATTGGGTTGGCGTTAGCACGAGATTAGGTAGCAGTGGATTTATAGTAACCCTATTACTGTTAAGTTGTGCGGGGTTACTCCCTGGGACGATTAATGACGAAAAGAGCCAACGACTTGTTCATCTTTAGGTTTCAAAAGTTCCCATAAAAACCCTCGTTAAGCACAAGAGAGCAAACAACTAGTTGATCAAATGGGAGCAGAGACAAATTGATTTTACTGTTCCTAAAGCGTACACACAAAAACGAAGTAGAGTGGATCCTCGAGGTTGGAAAATCGAATAAAAGCAACGGCTCTAGGACCAAAGGGAATCAGCGTGTACAGTAGAATATATACAACAAAAGTAGACGAAGTTTAATGATAATTGAGAAAGACAAAGGTTATTACTTGCGACGGGACATTGCCAAGCGATGCAAGGAATGATTCGTACTGAGCGCTTTATTCAGTATTTGGTGGCTCAAAGAAAGTGCCAATACGAAGGACTGAGCCAACGTCTCATTTTTCTGAATAGTTGTTCAGTCGTCCTTAATCCTAAAGTCGCTCTTTTAAAGAGATTTCTCGTGGATACTAATCGATCCTGAAACTTAAACCTTTTTTTTTTTTAAATTTTAACTGTTAGGCCTAAGATGACCGGTAATTTAAATACGAAAAACATATCACCTTCCCTGTATGCCCTTACATTTATCATACACGTAAGCGATCAATTTTGACCTCGTTATTTTTGCTTTTTGAAAACTGCCTCTCTCTCTCCTCCTCCTTCCTCCTTGATATTAGTTTTTGCCTTCCAGATCTGATTTAATACTTCATGCGAACTCGTGTGCTCAAATTGTGAAATTGTAAATACTCGAAGGGTATTATGTTATTACCAAAGTATTGAAAACGAGCCATGCCGATTCCAATGCAGGCTTGGTCAATTTTAACTTATTGCGTCAATATCAAAAGGAAATGGTTAGAAATGTTGCTCATCAATATGTTTCGGTTAACAATTAATTTTAGTCTACGAGTCTACGATATTTAAGGAATTTTAAAAAATTGAAGTGACTCGTATATTTGTTAATGTTTGGTTTAATTGGTGTATCAATGTGTTAATGTGCTACTTGACGCTTTGAGGCGACTGGCAAATACATTAAAAACTATGAGTTACCTTTGTTTGTAATTTAAGAAGCTCTTTATGACCTTGTGGTGCGTCGACGCAAATAACTGGCTTGAATTTTGTTCAGGATGATTTGTTATTAGAGCTGGTGAGACTTCTTGCCCAGTTTCGAATTCGACGTTTAGAAAGGGGAATAATGGGAGAATTTTTAGGATGAAATAATAGTAAGTGTCTTATCTGAATTGGTTGTAGAGTCTTTAACTGTAATATCTTTCTTGAGTGTCTTCTTCAATAAGCGTTTCCGCCGCCCTACATTCGTTCGTTCTTAGCTCGATTTGATCTTGTTCTTATCGGTTCGATTCATGGATAAAGTTTGAAAGATAATGGAAGTGCACGGGCGCTGATTTCGCTTTAGACTTGTATTTCGTGAAAGTGGTGCATTAATGTGAGTGATAGCGTTGAAAAAGGAGTCACAATTCTACACGGCCCGTTTCTTTCCAGTCTGGTGGGCCTCGCTGAGGCTCGTAAGAGCAGAAGAAAAATGGGTAAAGCTCTGGAATTTTAGTTATTCTCCTGGAAGAACAACTTTCAAATGAAGGCATTTTGAAACCTGGTGCTGTGTAAAACTAACTTTGGTCTTGAAACATGTGATAAAATATAATCCGCGAGAGGAATTCAATTTTCCTCAATGGGCCCCTGGCTCTCTCAAAATACTCTCCATTGCTTGATGAATCTGTAAGACATAAGATATAAAACTGCTCCACTATCGTTCAATAAAAGAGGTTGGTTGAAATGCCGACGAGAGAAATCACAAAATAAGTAGAAAATAGAAAGAGTACCACTGAGGGTAGGTGTACGTTACAATACGGAACATTGGCAGAAAAAAATTGCTCTGTTCTGTCCCAGGAAAATTCTCCGCGCTCTTAGACCTAAACGTTATGACAATGGGCCTAGAGAAGTGCAAATTCCTCACATGGAGCAGGTTCACGGTCTCGTGTAACGTCACGAAGGCCACTGCCCTTGTCTCCTTCCCAAGGGAACTAATTTCCAAGTTTCCCCAACTAGTTGTGTAGCGCTGCTGCTGGATGTTTGGTTGCGTTGGCACAAAACAATCTAGAAGTTTGTACGCAATTCGGCCTAGAATCGTCATGTACCAAATTCGAAATTGTGGTTTTTAATTGTATGCATAATCCTCTCATGCGTTCCTTGTGCTCCACGCCTCAAAAACTTTTGACAAATAGGAAGCATGGTTTAGACCTCAACAGTGAGCTACCTGACTCACGTAAAGTGCGGAGAATAGTTTCAATATATCGATTGAATTCCTGATAACCAATATGTCGTGGCCGCAAAGGTCATCAAGTAGTGTGCTGAAATTCATTTATTTGTTCACGTAGTGGGATTTTGATTGCGCTGTTGCTGATTAATACTGCAGGTCCCGCACGTCTTTAGGAGTTCTTTGTTTTGAATTAGACCTCAAACTGGACATGAATCCCTTCGTCAAGGTCTAAGAAGTCAAGTCTTGGTCTTTGTGGATTGTTGCGAAATTCAGGGTTAATAAATGAGGCCTGACTGCTGGATGAGTTTCAGGTCAATTATTGTTATATTATTGTACTTTCTCTTCTGCAAGCTTTATCTTGGAAGGTAGGATCGTCTGCTGTAGTAGGGCTGCTAAGAAACACGATGTAGGGCGCTCTTTGTAGCGTTTCTGCCGACAATAATAATATTAGGGATGCGAGTTTTTGTTTCTTTAAGGTGCCTTTCTCGCTTTAAATAGTTTCATCGTGTTTTGACAGCTTATTCTCAGCAATCACCTTACTGTGAGCACTATTTTCAGAAGACAGTGTTGGAATGCTGGAACTTCAGTAAATCCAGCACAGTTTCTCAACAGGAAAAATATCCCAAACCTCAACCCTCTCATTTTCCACCCTTCATTTGTAGAGATTGGCGGGGCACTGACAATGGTGCTCTCTTCTCCTCATTGTTAGTCAATTGATATCTATATTTGTAGAAAAATTAATGTATTTCCTCTGCGCTCAAATTACCACGAATATTCCAAAAACTTCATGTCTGATAAGAAAAAGTGTGGATGTGTGGAACGAAAAGGGGAAGGTGGAGGGATTGCAACAGGTTACAAGGGCAAGAGCGTTGGTCTAAAGCAAGCTATCCAGCGCCTCGCCATGTTTGCCCAGGCGTAGGCTACAGACGTCACCACCATGAGGCTTGAGTGCCCAGACAGTGGGAGCGGAAGGCTGAAACTGGAAGTGGCAGTTCAGGAAGTCGGGTAGGCACTCACTGAACCTGGCACACCCCGTTCAATTCGTTCACACGCTGCCTGCAAGAACGCATGTGAGTATCTCTGGTACAAAATAGCAGACTGGCTTATTGCTCGCACACAATGAGCCTGTGGGCTGTCTACTTGGCCAGGCCCATAACACCCTTTTCGGCAACAGGGTACGAGCCTTCTGCTTTGCAATTCCTGAAGGTTGCAATTTGATGTGAGACTCATTGCACCACATTCCCTATCCTTCGTTACCACCCTACATAAAGCGTGTTGAACTATCTTTTAGGCTTATATCTGAGTGTGCAGGTTCGCATCGCATGTCATTTTGTCCGCATTTATGATTACGATTCAATGGATAATCTAGCGAAGATTCTCTTGACGAGAACAGTTGATCATATCATTGTAGTCCAATCTAGCGACGACCTAAATCTTGTGATACAGTTTCAACTATTTAAACGCTCCTCTGGTCCTAATTCAAGAATTCATATCACTATACACTAAACAACCTGGATCGTTATAAATTCTCATCAACTCTCCCACCTCAATGTTACCTCCTATACCCGTATGGTTTTCTAAATTCCAGCCCCCAGCCCCAAGACCTCAACGAAAGGTTGTGCTATTTGAAGAAATTGTTTCGTTTGAAGCTTGCGGAGATGTCAGATCCCTAACTCTTGAATGGTATAGCAATATTACGCGTGTATTAAACTAAACGCGGATAATAGCAACACTCATATCACAACCTCCAATTCATTGCATCGATGGCAGTTATGAAATTTAACAACTTCGTCCAAGTTGTGTGTGTCACACGAAGTTTTGCTCAACACTACGTCAACTCCAATTTATCATAATTCTAATTATTTTAAAGCGACCCCATTTGAGCTTAGTGATAGTGTTGATAAATTCTGAGATTCAGCTCTCGTTGAAACAATATCTAAGTTTGCATTTGGTCGCCATCATGAAACGGTGTATCTGGCCTCATCCTAATCGTCGTCTACTTACTAGTGAATAAGTTACTTATAAGTAAACGAGCCACGTTGTATTTATGTCGTTTTTGTAAAATTTGTATCGCGTATCGTTTGTTCCATTTAATTTGTATAGAACATTAGCTTAGTAAATGGTGCCAAAAATCGTGCAAGAGATGTTCAAGTGAATGTGTGTAGAGAGGGTTTGTAGACGTAGTTAATGATCTGAGTGAATCTCTTGCACGCGTAACTTTATTATAACGCAAAATGTGAAGGAAAAAAAACTTAGGTAACCTACTTATTGTATAAAGAAATCGTTGGTGTGTGATGGGAGGCTCACAAAACCGAAAGGCCTCAAGAAGAAATTGGATTAGACCAATAAAAGTGAGATATTATTATATAATTGATTCGAAATAAATTATTTATTTTGATGCTTTTCTTTAATCACGTTCTTTTCATTTCAAACGAAAACGTGCAATCTACCCGTTCTAGAAGTAGCATTTTCTCTCCTCAATGTGTTTGAACTTCTACATTTTATACAGAAACTGTTCGCGCTTAATGTCCCAAAATTTATTGGGTTGCCCATATTTATGCCTCGCCCTTAATTGAGAAATTCAAAGAAGCGGTTTTTGCACTACTGGGCTTCCAACACGATTTTTACTTTCCTTGGCTCTACAAAATAAAAAAGAAAGTTATGTAATTGGCTGAAAGAAAAAAAAATCGAGTTTTCTTCAGATCTTTACGTTTCAGACCCTCCTGAGTCCGCAAAACATTATTTGGGAAAATGGTCTGTGTGTGTCTGTTTTTTTAGAGAAAACCACCGAACCAAATCAACTCAAACTTGATATCTCGCCCGCAGGTTACCATGAGACGCCAAAATAAAGGTATGAGCGAAATCCACCGAAAGTTAACTATAGTTATCATAGCGATCACAACACCAAATTTTTTTTCTAAAAAACGGCTCTAACGATTTTGATTAAATTTGTTATATTGGTAGCTCCCAATATGGAAACTATACCATAAAATTCTCATTTGTGGGAAAATGACGAGAGCAGCACAATAAGTTATCCAAATTTTCGACTAAAAGCCTTTTTATCGCAGTGTTTTTCGTATAAACTCCGCTGGAGTGTTAGTAGAATGTTAAAAACAATGGCATTGTAGTCCAATCCAATACCTAAAGGGTGAGTGTTTAAAAACGCTTACTACCAGTTCTAAACGTTTTTACCCAATAACTCTACAAAAGTAATTACTATCCTTCTTCAAAAAAATGTGTGTTTACAGCCTCATTAATTATCCGTGCCCCAGTTGCTCAATAATGATCCTGGAATGAGTACGAGCGGAACAATAAATTCTGGAACTGTAAGCGCTGCCGCTTCATGCTGCTGTAAAGTGTTGTTTGACCAAGTTCAAATGAATTGAATAAGTAGAAAAAGCCATGTAGAAAGTGAATTGACGTAGAGCTAAGGAAAGTTGTGTGCTGCAACGCACCAGGTATTTTGAAAACGTTTTTGTCACACGAGGAATAAATATACAATTTGATCCGATAAATAACTTTCCATTTTACTTCATAGATTTAAAAGTAAACAATAGCGATGAAATGAAATTTTTGATTATCTATTTTACAGCTCTCTTAATTTTGCTACGAATAGACATTTTGTGTTACCTTTCAGTTCACTCGAAACAGAAAATAGGATCAAAATCATTAGATCCGTTTTTGAGAAAAACATTTATTTTGACGTGCTGAGTCCCGTTTCACTCCATTGGGGTGAGGAAAGTAAAAAGTTGTTTTATCAAACCCTTACTAATTTCGTAGAGCAATCGACAAACTGACGCTGAGTGTTTAACCAATATATACCTACATTTCCCTCCCTCCAATAATTTCTTTAACTTTCCGCTCAACAGATATATAGGAGAAACAACATCTGAAAATGGGATCCTTCGAATATGTAACTTTTCTTCGGGCGCAGGGAGATTAACGCTGCAGTAACTGCTGTGGTTTGTACTGCGACGAGATGGCTGACGAGCTCTTCAAAGCGTGATCACTCGTGCCTCCGCCCGTGAGTGCCCTCAAGCAGCAGGCTCTGGTTCGATCCCCGATCAGGCATCCTCCAAAAGCTTGAGGGGTGATGCAATGGGTACCGGTGAGACAGTTGGGAAACTGGAACGAGCTTCCTAACGAGTCCATGCCAGGGGAGATAGGACATGGAACCCAATTGACCATGGCTTATCCCGTTGTTCCCCAAACCTTCGGCTGACTCTCTGTGTTCGGCATTATCCTACATTGGTTGGCACGTTTCAACATCTGATCCTACTCTTCCAAAAGGATCGCCATCGAATCAAAGTGAACAATTTTCCTGTGGTGTCGAGGAAATTGATGGGAGAGGTGCTCAGGACATGAGAGGTGAAGTGGATAAAATTGCCACCTCCTGTATTGTCCGGCATCCAAATCATTTGGCCTGAAAAAAATCGGTGACAAACTACCCCGCGTAATTTTTGTAATAAATAAGTGAGGTTATGAGACGTTTGTGTGGGCTACGATGCTTTATTTTTGAGGTGCACCCTCTCCCTGCTCAGCATTTTACATGCTGCTCTGCAGATTTTCTTCAGGAGTGACAGCCTCTGGGGTGACCAAGCCAATTACTTACGTCTAGTGTATCAGCAGTCTGCACATCCCTGTTACAAGATGATTCGACAGTTTTCTTCGGTAGATATCTCGACTTTTGAAGGGCAGCGTCGGAATATGGATAAGAGTGTGGCTAGGGCGTTAAGAAGTGAAATATGATCAATAAATGTAACTGCGATGGTTTTATTACTTGACAATTGCTTTTAACGAACACGCCTGTTAGACTTCACAGGTCGGGAACGTCTTCTCGTTCAAATTGATCTGCAACCTCATCCTCAGGCAATTGATCGTCTTCAGTCGGTAAACTTAAAATGTAATCAATTTTCTTCATTAGTTCTGCCGCCGTTTTCTCATCCTCTTCTTCCTTTCTCGCTTCTATGTCTTTCTCATCTTCTACGTCGAAGTACAAACCGCCCTGAAACCAGAGAATCACTCATAGTGACGCGCGCACAAAAATAAGAAGCGCCCTGCGATGAAATAAATGTCACTCAAGTTGGAAGTGACATTTTGAAAAGTGTGCAAAACGTTGACGCGTGAATCTCAAGTATTCTCCGTTTCATGATCGACCGGAACAAGTTTAATGTCAGTCTGCCTTCGCGTGCCTTCTAATATTTACTCGGGAACTACCGACTCGCTTGACATGAAGTTATGCGCATTTGATTCTGAATCATTCGCAGTTACAACTTGCAGCCTAGCGAACACGAAACTCGCTTAACCGACCGAACTGTGGATCCAATTTCAATGGACTTCCTGAAAGTTGAGCTCGTCTAAATGTGCTTACGGAATGTTCCCAATAATTGCAATACCTTATCTAACTGCCAACACGATCATGTGAGAAAGGTGTATCAGGAAAACATTACACAAAAACCGCTTTTCGTCGTAATTTGTGATAATTTATTGCGGCGCTTTCGTTACGAATGTAAATTTTATTTTCCTGCTCGACGCCACACAAAAAGGCAGCAGATCCGTCTCCAGTCTAGAATTTTAATTGAAACGGGCCTAGGTTCTATTTTTTGGGGAAACGTCGGGTGCGACGCATCATAAAACTTTCCTCAGTGCTTTATACTTTCGGCGATTTGGACTGCTCTAGCTCCTGATTCAAATCATGAAACTGGCCACATTAATTTTCTGACGATGCTCACAAAATATTTTTTGAAATTAATAATAAACCAAAATCGCTATTTTTGAGAAAAAATGTTCGGCGTTTTGATCACTATGAAAACTAAACTTAATTTCGGACTGGTCTTGCCCATACCCTTATTTTGGCATCCCTCGTTCTCTTTCAATCTCGTTCCCAAACATCCTTGTAATTTTCTCCCGTCAGGTTATAGTACCATACATTACTTGCTGGAGCCTTCAAGAAGCCTTTCACAAATACTGTGGAACACCATTCTCGGTTGGCATCGCCGATATTCGCATGGAACTGCGAGAGCAATGCATCTTTGATTCTCCAGCCTCAGGTGGGATATAAATTATAGTGCCCCCGAAAAATAATTAAATTTGCACCAACCTTTTTTACAATTAGTTTTTCGACCTAATTTTGATCAGTATTTGTGTGCAACTACAGTTAAGAACAGACCATAGTTAGTTTTCAATGTATTTTGCTCATAACCTGGTTTTGGCATCCTATGTTGCTTAGTAATTGGCGTCTAGGAAACACGGAACCTCAATCTCACTCTCTCTCTCGATCTCCATGCAATCTTCCTATCACGGCTTGTTTCGTACATCTAAGGGCGGATCATAATCGACCATCTGATCGCACGTCAAATTGTATAGTGGCCAGGTTTGGGTACCCATTTTGTATATTTTCCTTGACTAAGCCTTAAGATTTATTTTTATTTTACAACTAGAGCGTTCTTTTCAGTTTATAACCCTTTGTTTTAAATATATTTTGGTTTATTATTCATTCTGAATAATAACCCTATGTTTTCGGTCACGAAAAATGTTTTACAACCCCCCCTCAAAATTTGATACTTAACGTTTCAAGACTTGGAGATTCCAAATTTGCAATGTCCGTCCGCCGTCCGGGCTGTTTTGTGCCTTTAACGTGGTCTAAAAAATTCGTTCTTTCGCACAAAAATCCGATTTGGTATCTAGTTGTGCCCGCCATCTCGGCAATCCGATCGGACGAAGCTTGTGGTTGTAATGGGCAAAAAACCGGTTAAAAAAATTAACGAAACGCAGTACAACGCGGGAACTAGAGCGGAAGTCAACGTTTCGTCGTTTGAACTCCCTCCCCGCCCGTCTCATTAAAAAAGCAACCGCGCTCGCTCGCCTCCCGCTCACTTGCCTCCCAACGACGACGCCACTCAACTCCCCTTTTGCCTTGGAACGGGTTCGCTTCGAGCGCCCCCGTTCCAATTTCCCCGACGACGGGGCAAAATCATCAGACGTTTTGTTTCCGTAGTTCCATTGTAGCCCGGACATGTTTCGTATGGTTTACTAGTATTGGATGCTGAATCGAATGGGATGGGGGAGCACTAATACTAGGTAAAGCTGTTCATGAGAATAATAAACCATTGTGTAATAATTTGCAGGGTTTTTTAAAATTATTATTTTATTATATTTCCTTTACTTCATTTCATTTTGTTACTCCCCATTGTATCTATATTTTTGTGAGCCGTGAGTGCTGACTGTAACCGACTGAGGTTCACACCACTCATCGTGTTTCAACACGTGTTGATTTTCAGGCCGAATATGAAATTTGACTTGATTTTCCATCAATTGGGTTCAGAGACACACACTCACAATTTTCCCCGATTTGTTTTTCAATCCAAAAATATATTCCTTTAGTCAATTGTATAACTTTCCTTTGTAGGAACTGCGATTCCACCAAATAATAATCTTGTATAGAATTTGGGAATAAGTTCAATATGGAAAAACGGAAATATAAATTAAACTTGGATCGATGGACAGGAAGAAAAACTCAATTCACACTACTGGCTGAATAAATGAAGACTTAGTGGTAATGAATAAGTGGAAACCTGATGCACACGTCAATCCAGCCCGTTGGTAGTAATTAATAGTGAGCAACTCGCCGAACGTATTTCCTTCTTTTTCATGGCGAAGAAATTACTGTTCGAGAGATGTATCAACACACAAGAAAAGTTCATGGTGGGTGCGAAGTATACCGTCTGAACCTGTTTGATGAGCCCTGCAAGTATTGTGCTGTAAGGACTTGAAACTATTCAAGGAAGTAGTTATGTCATTCTCTGTAAAGAGGTAGTTTATCCCATTGGGAATTAATGCTCCTGTTGGTACTGGACTTCTACGAAAAAAAGAAACTATATACTTGAAAGTGGAGAAAATGATTAACTAATTATGAACAAAAGTAAACTACTTTTGAACTAGGAAAGATGAATAATAATTGCTAGAACCTCCGATTTGTCGACGTCTGCCTCTGCCCGTTTGTCTTCTTCGTCTTCTTCCGTGTGGCTCCTCAAGAGCTCAACTAACTCTGGCTGCCCATTCAAAAGACGAGCCAAGTCCAAGGCCCTCATTTTCTTCTGGTCCCTCAAATTCAAGTTAGCTCCGTGATCGATCAAAAGGGTGATAATCGACATTTGGCATCCGATCAACACTACAAACATGAAAGCCCGAAGTGGCGTGTGGGCAACTTAAAAGGAAATATAATCGTGTAAAAATATCTGGAAGGGCGCACCACACACATTCCTCGCCTCCGCGTGCACTCAGTGATGCTTAACAATTAGGAACACATGGGGTAGCTCCTACTTATGGCCTTTATTGAGTAACCAGCGTTAAGTCCCATGGATTCACATCAGGGGTTTCTCGACATATAGGTCTGGAATAATTGGGCAAAACACTGCAGTAGTTTTGAGCTCCAGAATTTCGTGGAATGTACCTAACCATTTAGTAATCATCATTAAACTACCTTCTAATATTTGAATATTTGCCGTATTGAGCTACCAACACAAGTTTTGTCAACACACTATTGACATGTGAACGGGATAAATGAGGAGACAAGCACTAACATTATTTTACAGCTCTCTTCATTTTCCCACCAATGGAAATTTAATCAATATCGATATAGCCGTTTTTGGGAAAAAATAGTTGGCGTTTTGATATTTTTATACGCCTTGGTAGGGTAAAACAAAGTATGAAGAATTTTCAAAATCTGTGGACAATGGCGAAAATATCACAATTTAATGTTATTTACTTCTCTCCGTTTCCCCTGCCGTAATTTAACTGAAAATTGTTTTCGTGGTTCTGCAACTCACCAAGTTTCTAAAAAAAATTGTCTGAAGAATTCAATGACATTGGCAGCGCCTAGCTATGCGCCTTCACCCCTCTCCTGTCAACACCGTTGCCAAATGGGAGGGCTTTTTGGCTTCACAGCCATTGTGTCAGTGGCCATAAGCAGAAGCCTCGTACCTTGAGCAGCCTAAGGACCAGAATTCGGGACAGGCCCTTGTGGAGAAATTGTTGAGAGGTGTTCTCCCTGATCTGGATTGAGCTCCTCCCCCCCCCCCCGCCAACCACATAAGAAAACATGCTAGATTGTTTGAGACCCGAACCTTCCAGCCATGTACTTGTGTCCAGCTATTCCCTCGGATTCTTGCTTCTATCCAGTTTAGGACTTTCTTATTAGCACAGTTTCCTTGCCCGACAGGACCTCGTTTTCTCGCCATGTCCCCAGCAGGCACACCGTTGAGGTGAGGTTGTTTTGACCTGTTAAGTCGAGAGTGTGCCCACTCTTTTTGGTGGCAGCTGTCCAAAGAAGTTGAGTTCGCAGTAGCTCGGCATCCGCATATCTGGCCAAAAAAAATCATCTTGACAGTCTCATGAATCCTATGATTACTCAATACTGGTAGGAGTAACTCAATAAATTCTGGAACCCTTAAAGATTTGATTAATTGCCAGAGCGAAGAAAACCGCAGAATGCGCGTGGGTCGAAGGAAAGTTGTGTGATGCGCCGATTCAAAAGTTTCTTTTTTTTAAACTCAGCCTACGGTTATCCCCTACTCCTCTGTAGTTTATTCCCCTTACAAATGAAACTTCGCTAATGTGTTTTCGCTTCAGTTGGACGTTCTAAAAATTAACTACGAGTACTTTACCTAGTAAACTTACAACGTCCTGTAATCTTTTTATTGTCACAGTCGTCAGCTTTTCAAACTACAAATTGCGTTTCGGGAGGGACAATTTTCGAAAGAACAAACGTTCTTGACCGATTTCGCTCGGATTCTATTCATCTAAATCCGAAACCCCCTCAAAGTTTGGAGGGAAATCCCTGAGCGCATTCCACACAAGCTGTTACGCGTGGGTTGAAACCAACCAACTATTGATTTGGTTTGGGATTCCTACTCCCACGCAAAGTTGGACAAATTTAGCCTTTTGACCTCAAGAAACAGATTACTGGGCTTTATAAACTTCGGGCTCTCAACGTCATGATGGCGCTGTCAGGGGGGCCGTCAAGAGGAGTTAACGTCCGCATTTAAAGTTGTGCGCAACTTTATTCCCCTCCCCCGCAGCATCAGAGGATTTTTTACCTCTCACCTACTATGTCAGTGTGAAGTTGCATTTTTTTCTCGTTCATTTATATTGATACTCTAAATACCCCCATGTGAGGAAATCTCGTACTTGATGAAGGAGTTTAACTTCATAATACTATTAGGTACGCCACGAAATTACATACAAAGTATGAAAAATCGTTAATATTTATATGGGACATATATAGAAAATTTACAGAGGAAATTGTAAAGAAAAGAAAAACGAAGTTATTAATAATTCTTTTATAGCTGCCTTGAAAAGGACGAAGTTTTTCTAACCTGCGGGGGGAGTTTATTAAAAGCTTCGGTCACGCACTTTAAGGTGCTGTGGATAAACGAAAAGGCAACCTAACATTCCCACAGCAATTTGAGTCACAAAATTCGTACGCACCTGCTGATATATTCTAATGGGTTTCATTCAAGGTATTTTGGACATAGACTCGAAACTCGGGACCCTAAACAGCCTGAATAGCTCAGAAAACGTTTTTGCTTTTATAGCAAGATTTTGATCAGGCATTTTTAAGAAACAATGAGAGGTCGCAGAGTGATCCCGCTCCCCCCCCCCCCTACGCGGCTACTGTGTAGGACACATAACCAAAATGAATTAGAGTTTTAAAGAAATTGGGTTATGTCCGCCAGTAGGCAAATTACTAAAGTTAACGTACCTGTTAGTGAGTCCGTCTCCTCTGGCTTGTGAGTTACTGTGGGCAAGCGCTTTCGATGTAAAGACATCATCGTCTGGCCGTTAAGTCAGTACTGGAGTCAGTCAGTTGGTCGTGGTCTTTATATACAAAGAGAAAGGTGAAAGGGGTGATGGAGCGTCGGGGAAGGGGCGGGGAGAGGTCTTGTTGGTCAGTCTTGTTAGTAGTACCTTAGCCGGACTGGCTGTGTTAGGTATTAAAGAAATTGGGTTATGTCCGCCAGTAGGCAAATTACTAAAGTTAACGTACCTGTTAGTGAGTCCGTCTCCTCTGGCTTGTGAGTTACTGTGGGCAAGCGCTTTCGATGTAAAGACATCATCGTCTGGCCGTTAAGTCAGTACTGGAGTCAGTCAGTTGGTCGTGGTCTTTATATACAAAGAGAAAGGTGAAAGGGGTGATGGAGCGTCGGGGAAGGGGCGTTTTTGCTTTTATAGCAAGAGTTTGATCAGGCATTTTTAAGAAACAATGAGAGGTCGCAGAGTGATCCCGCTCCCCCCCCCCCTACGCGGCTACTGTGTAGGACACATAACCAAAATGAATTAGAGTTTGATAATATTTTTTCAAATTTTCAAAAGCCAGAAAGCCTTGAACTTCACCACAGACTCCTGTCATCCTTCTTAATCTCGACACAAGATCGAGACACGATCCTTCCAACTCAAGCATTGGTCCAACGCTACTCCCAAGTATTTGACTGAGCCAATCTGTTCAATTTCTGGACAGCAGCAAGTGTCTTAGAGACATCCCCCCCCCCTCGACGGCACCTCCAGAACACCACCTACCGGGTGAAGTGAGAAACAGACATATTTCAGCTTTTAGATAGAATCATGAATCTTGAAACTGTTTTTATTTAACCGTTGAACGACCACCTTCAACGAACTCTGTGCTCTAAGCGCTCCTTCCTTCCAAGTTCCACCTCGAAACAGCATGACAGTGTCGTCTGCAAAGCACACCATTTTTGCAGCAACATCCAGAGCAAGAAGGGAATTTGTGTACGCTAGGAACAGTGCCCCAAGACAGTCCCCTGAGGAACACCAACGAACAAGTGTCACTCTGACAACCTAGGATCTTTACAACTTGCTTCGTATTTGTCAAATATCTTTCGATCCATTTCACAATGGGTCGATTCTACTTTTTTTTTAACACGTTTATCAGACTGCTATGGAGGAGACTGTACAACAAATTTGTATGATATGGAGATGAATGTTATGGCGCTGATCAGTTGTGTATATCCAGAAGGAACACTACCATTCTTTCATAGGACCCGAAAAATTCAGGAAGCGATCGAAGAATCACATTTTCTTCCACTTAACGGACATTTTGAAAAATTGTTAGTTTTGTATGTAACTTTATGTTTAGAAAAATCAACATTACAGTTATCTCCTCCTCTCAGCCTCTTTCTTCTGAGCAGGGTTAGCTGCTAGTTGAGAGATTGTTGGGTTCGAATGGTTTATGATTAGTCATTCGAGTGTGTAGATGTTTTGATAGCTGCTTGATAGACGACAACAGGAGTGCCCGCAGAGCGCAGTCCTTTGACCTGCACTGTGGAACGCCTTCTCAGGAGACTCATGGGGACAGGCTGCGAGCCGCACGCCTATCTGTGCTGCTCTTTGCAGGGTCGGTCCGCCAAATCGAAGCTAAAGCTCACCACGTGTTCCTCATCGTCACGCAGGTGGCGGAGGAAAAAAACCAGCTAATCCTCTTGAAAGGTAAAGTAAATAGCCAACCCTCAATACGCTTTAGCGGCGACAGGCTCCTTCTTGAAATATACGTCAAGTATTTAGGAGTGAATATAGGTGAGAGGTGAAGCTTCAACAAACACCTCCAGTCGCTTTAAGGCACTGCCGTTGCAAGTTTTGCCTCACTGGGTGCAATTAATAAGGCCACCATGCCACTATCCTCATGTACAAGTCCATCTATATAAAGGTGGTTGGCTACAGCCCTGCTGTCTGGGGTGGCAAACTAACAGTCAATCAAAAGAGAGTATTAGTCCAATCCCAGAGAGCTACACTCCAGTGGACCAACAAAGCATATAAGACATAATCAACAGAAGCACTCCAGGTGGTCACTGGTCAGTTACTGGTTGACTTGACCTTTGAGTGCATGGTTGTCTAGTGGAAAGTGAAACGGGAGCTTCCCCGCTTTGAACTTATTTCTGTGAGGAACTCACCACAGAATGGAAACTTTCCGCCATCGAGAAATGGCAAGTGAGATTGGAATCGTCGCCAAAGGGACTTCCTCCAACATCTGAGAACGTCTCGGAAGAAAATGGGTTTGCCAGACCACTGAATGAGCCAATTCCTAACGGGACAGAGTGACTTCAATGCGTAGCTCCACTTCTTTTCTCTCCATCATGCTCATCTTGCGCCTTGTTGGGAGGGCAGACTAACTGAGCAGCATTGACGCTACAAAACCGGCCTATAACCGTTTCGTTGAGTTGGCTAACAGTCATCTAATTAGGAAACAGACCGGCTTGATAGCGTTCTGTGGCGACGTGCTCTGTGTCACTCTCCACAGATCACAAGAGTGGCGTGACCATCTACTGGCGTTTTCGTGACGAAAGTTGTTTGGCAATAAACACTCTTAAAGTTTAATCAAAATAGTGAATAAATCACGAATTTTTTTTAAAGTTGCGAAAAAAAACCTCATTTTATTGCACTTAAACCCCTCCCCTCATACAAGTTTATGTAAACTGTTAATAACCTCATTTTCGAGCCTTCAAATAATTACAAATCCCAATGCGCTTCAAAATGAGGTTTTCTTCGATTGAGTAACTTTTTTCAACTGTTTTGTTGCACTGCACGAGTACAATAACGTTTTTGACCTTTGAATAGCGGGAGTATTAGAAGGAAATCATGAAGAAACTTAAGTGGAGAAATTAGGTAAAGAGTAAAACTTGCAGGAAAATAACGACTAAGTTTTGGGTAATAGGGTTAAAGTTGTAGAATGGACATGGAATGGGACTTGTTCGTATTTTTCAAAAGTAATGTCAAGAAATTGAGTAATAGTATTAGGAGATTGTGTAGAACTTCCTCAACTGCAGTACTCGAGTACTCAATGACTTCCTGGGAACCATTTCCTTTATAAAACGTAGGGAAACCGAACAAACCGTCTATGTTGGTAGCAGGTTTGATAGAAAGCTCAAAAGGAAATTAGTAACAATACAACTCACGGAGCCCCACATTAGTAAATTCTAATGCAACAGTTTTCGAAATGTTTTGAATGCATTGAAGTCAAAATAAATTATAAATACTTTTCAAGTTTACCAGCTCTCATTAGTGGCGTCCAACCGAATTTATCTTGAGCATTGACGTCGGCTCCGTGCTCGATTCCGAAGCGAACCATATCTACTTGACAGCCGTCGACTGCGTAGTGAAGAGCTTGACAGTTGTTACTAAACGTGAAAAACGAAATATTTGTACCGATGCGCAAGCCGGCCGTTGCATTAAATAGTAGTTCCAATATTCACCTGTCAGCCATGTTCCAATCGACACCTCTATTGACAAGAGCATCAGCAGCCGCTCTGTATCCTCCAAAACACGCTACCATCAACGGTGTTTTCCGTAAAGCTTGAGCCGGTTGGCAAATATCGGCTCCGTTGTCCAACAAGGCGCCGACGACGTCACCTTTTTCTTCTCTGATAGCTAATGTCAGAGGAGTGTCACCATATTTATCGTATACATCGAGGCAAGAACCTCTAAAAACGAAAATATTAGGGAATAAGAAACTTGGAGAAAGAGTTTGAAAATAGTTCCGATTGGGAGTATTTTGCAGTGCCCTCAATCGGTAGCTTTGGAAGACCTGGAATAGTATTAGTTTGTAGTTGACTTAGGCTAACGACAATGAATGCCAATCGAGCCAACACTGTGCGACTAAAGAGCATGTTTGGCTCAACTGCTTTCTATCAAGCCCACCACCACCTACTCCATTTTTTGGGCACGGTTCATAAGATTATTAGTTTTTAAGAACGTGTAGTTGATCTGCCTTTGCTGAAGATCCTGGTCCAGAAGAATAAACCAACTTTGTGTTGGCTCGAAGTTCGTCAGAGAATAGAAAAAATTGACGAAGGACTGAACAGGCGTTGGATCAGCGCTGATCCCAGTGAGACATGAACGCTTTGCAGGAATTCTGGTCAATTCTGTGAAGCAAAGATGGAGTCGACGGAGCACGTACGGAGAGTGCTTGTTAGGCTTTGCGAGCATGTATCTTATCTGACTGAGCTGAAAATCCTGGGTCAGAATAGACTGACATTGTGTTGGGTGACTAGCGCTTGTTAGGCCTCTCCTCCAGTCAAAGGACGTTGAGGGTGTGCTGTGCTGGAGTGGTGGGGACTTATTGGAATTACCAGCTCGATGAGGTCTGGGGACAGAACTGAGAGAACATGATGGGGCACAATAGACCCATCTTAGGCCGCAGTTTGGGGTTTTCGGTTGCCATCAGTAAGTAAATGCCCGTTGTCGTTATTCGATTTAAGCGATTTTTACAACGCCCTTCTACATCACGATGGAAGAATATAACTTGAACAGGGTCAGAGTCCTACCTGCCCCGACCCACGAGGATATCAAACACGTCATATATACAACATTCACAATTGGCACAAAAATAAGTCATGCAATTTGTAGGCTACGTTCTTTGATCGTTGGAATTGGATAATGAAAAGTACTCCAAATTTGTTTTGAAAATTTCAAAAATTCATAAAATGAAAACCATTTCAACAAACAAAGACAACCAACAAATTGCATTAAACAGCACTAACTTTGCCAGAAGTGTTGTCAATTTCGCCTTATTTATTTATTCATTTATTATACGAGTGTATTGAACTTACGGATTGAAGCTCGTCATAAGTTTTTATTTTTTTTAAGCTCCTCAGTACCTTGACGAGGGTTATTCATGTATCTAAATGTTATTTAGACCTACAGCTAGCGCCGAAACAATTGCTAATCTGCTTGTTGATTGTTGTAAGTACCAACCTCTTCTGGCTAAACGTGACCACGTTGGCCGCGGCATTGTCGTGCACGTCTTGAAACAAGTAAAATGTCCAGGGGTGATCGACTGCAAACAGAACTGTGCTTTTAAAAACCTTTTCTACCATCACCAACGTACGTATTTGACGCGTATAAGGATTCTTACACTGGGTCGCGGCAACGATTGTGTCGCTCCAAATCTCTTCGCTCCAAGTGTCTTCAGTGAGGCGCAGCGACGCTCCAACTCGAATGAGGTACGATTCTTCCGGTCCCAACCCTATGACTTCGGCTTGTGTTTTCAAGCCCCTAAACAAACGAATGGTTTTCATTCCTGAACAAGATGCGAAATAGCAGAATTTCTAACCCATTATTTGTATTGTTGTGTAACAGAATATCAAAAGCAGTGGACAAAACGTCGTGAAACGAGTCTACCAATGAGACTATTGTCTGGCTTAGTTTTTATCTCCACACAACATTAACGAACGATCTATAGACATTGGCTATTTGAAGAATTTCATCGAAAATCCTCTTTCCACGTCCCAGGTATACACCTCCTCCCAACCAATTTTCACAAACATGCTTCTCAAGACCAAAATTAAGGCATTGAGTGAAAAATTGTATGCTGTAAGTTTAACAAAAACCTTCAGTTTTCGAGAATATCGCGAAGCCCCCCTCATTTTTGTTACACTTTTCCATCATTATCGAAAGTAAACTAACAAAATTACGAAAGGTCGCGAATCTTTAATAATGATCGATTACAATCGTTTTCTTATCCTTTAAGGTGTAGAAAGTAAACACAAGATAACATTACGGAAACTAAAACACTTTTTAGTGCGGTCTATTGCAATTACAATCTTGTGATCTGAGGAGAGTAAAAAATACTTAACTCTATAGAAAATAAAATTACAAACCAAACGCTAAACAAGTGTTTACTGGGATCGGTGAAAATATTTGGAGCGACGTACCACACAACTTTCCTTGGCCCCAAGTACATCCAACGAATCTGTTAACCATAGCAACAGATTCGTTCTGTTTGTAAGGAAGTTCTACATGACAGCGGGAGGCGCTTATGGTTCTGGAATTTATTGTGCTGCTCCTATTTGTGCCATGAACGTTGTTATTATTATTAAGAGACAAACGCGATTAGTTTTCTTCTGATGAATCGCGTTTTGCAATAATCGGCTAAACACTGTGAGAAACGGTAGTAATTGTAACGGAGGTGGTTGTAGAGTAGCTTCTACTAAAATTACTAAACGCTCATAATACATGTACTTTATTGGACTGCCATCTCAATTTTTCTGAAATTTCTACTAAAATATGAACGGAATTTATTGAGGAAAAACTGCGCTAAAATTTTTGTTGAAATGTTGGGAAATTAATTGTGCTGCTCTCGTCATTTTCTCTCAAAGGAAAATTTAATCGTATAGTTGTGTCATTGGGAACTGTATGTACAAAACACGTAATCAAAATTGTTACAGCCATTTTTGAGTGAAACAAGTATTTGGGCGTTTTGATCACTATGATAACTATAGTTAGTTTTGGGCGGATTTGGCTCATAACCTTATTTTGACATGCCATGGTGATCTGCAGGCTAGATATCAAGTTTGAGATCATTTAGTTAAGCTGTATTGACTCAATGGTGTTTACGAACACACACACAAATAGTGTTTTTCGGACTCAGTAAGCCTTAAAACGTAAATATCTGAAGACAAATTTTTTTGCCGATTACACAACTTTCCTTCCTACTTGATAAAGTCATTACGTCGAGATCAGCACAATAAACTACCGAACTTTCGACGAAGTTTTAGCGCAGTTTTTTCCCTACAAACTTCTTTCAAATTTTATTAGAAACTTCAGAAAAATTGAGATTCAATAAAGTACCTATTACGTTGTGCATTTAATCAGTCATAAGATATGTTGGAGCTACTCCAGAAATTCCGGAATTGCAACCCCAGCCTTTCCCAGTCTTTCGCGCTCATTTCAGTTTGAGATATTAGTTCAATTGAATACCTACAAAACCAGCGTTTAATAATTTAAAACTACTTAGGCTTTCCTACAGGGCCTGGGGCTTTCATTTTTGTTTCCTGATAACTTATGTAGTTTGTAACATTTTATCTTCTTGAGAAGAAAGGTTTTGTAATGAATTTGTGAGTTTAGTGCAGTTCTATCCTTATAAATCCTGCTCCTTACGAATCGTGTTGAAAGTCCAGTAGGTTATCATCACAAAGGTAGTTCAATGATGGTTGTAATTGGGGACACTTAACCATAAATATGAATGTTTCCACCAAAACCTTCATAAATTATGTACGCAATGGTCGCTTATTGTATAGTACCTCTGTTCAGTGGTCAATGAAATATTTATGGATAAATTAAAACGTATGTATTGATTGATTGAATATACATAGTGAAAATCGTTGCTGCGGTTTTTCCTAAAAAAATGATCCAGTATCTCCATTCACTTCAGATGACCTGTATCCTGTTTTACCAAGTGCGCATGAACTGAGTGGGAAATAAGTTGAATTGGTAGCAAAGCCTCGTAAAACAGTGACTTATGGAGAGCTGGGTTGTGTGTTGCGTTGCACCTGATATATCTAGTGTAATAAAATTAACCGCGCTAAAATCGTGGTTATTTATTGTGCTGCTCTCGTTATTTTCCCGCGGATGGTAATTTTATGGTAGTGGCGTTATTGGGAGCTATCAAAGTAAACAATTTAATCAAAATCGTTAGTGCCGTTTTTGAGAAAAAAAAAATATTTGGGTTTTTGATAAATATAGTTAACTTTCGGTGGATTTTGCTTTTACCTTTATTTTGGCGTACTTTGTAGAGCCAAGGAAAGTAAAAAGTTCCTAACTTATTTTTTTAATGGTCTACTAAAATGATGTGAACTTCTGAAAACCTTCTTTCTTGTGTTGGGTTACAATTAGCTCTTTATACTGTGAGTTGAGGAACATGAAATAGGCGTAAAACAATTCAAAATCAAATAATAAAATTACGTAAAGCGAACAAAATTGTGTTTTTTTTTTTTTAATTAAAGATTTTAAAAAATGTAACTCACCAGTATTTCGAAATCCAACCGAAAGTCTGATCTTCAACCTGGACAGTATAAGCGGATTCGACTGTCTTATCTCCTTCCCATTCAACAGTTATGGAACTTCTCGAGCTTTGCACTCGCTTTATAGCGGGCTTTTCCATCGCAGGAAAAATCATCGTCACTCCCCGCGATTAATATTCGTGTTACTGGAATTGGAGCTGGTGTTGAATCGATCGGCTCTAAGCAACGAGCTCCGGAGGTGCTTTCGTTTGTGTTCGAATGATGAGATTTTCGGACCGGTAGCGTGCCAAACGGAACTGACGTGCGCCCTGAAGAAAAGCGCTTTTTCACATTCCGAACCTGCCAAGTTGTTATCAGAGAGGCTTTTTGCTTTACGTGTATTACGAGTCGATTGGTTCGAAGTTATTCAAATAACATAACCGGCTGTTGGGCAAAGGGAGGCAATAATTGAAAAATAACTTTCTTCATTTCCTACAACCAAAGAGTCGGAAAAGTATTATCAGTAGCGTGCTGTTTTCGTATTTGCCTATTTAGGTCTCCTGTGTGTCATTGTCTTTGTCATGCTCTCATTACGGGGTAGTTTAGTTAGGTGGTGTGCTGGTCAGTACGTAATACTACGTGATCAATAAATTTGGGGACAAGCTAAACTAATAAATTTTACTGCACTGAACTCCCTAAATCGTTACCTAATCTACTCTATTCCACTCCCTTTTCATCATAATTACGCATTTTCGTCTAAAACTAAAAGTACTAAGTACGCTCCGATTGCCATCCTTCATGAAACATGGAGAACCACATTTTCCGGTAACTCCGTTTTGTTACTGGAATGACTATTGACAATCTCTTTAGGTATGATTTAGTTCGTTGAATTTGTGTAATAGAGAAGCTCTGTTCTCAATCTTGCTGAGAATAAACAGCAACTGCCCCTAAAATACCTTTCCGTTTTTTATTTTAAACCCACACGGGTAAAGGGTAATTGATTCATCAACATTTGGGGAAACCTAAAGTAATAAGATAATGGTTTGGTCGATATTTTTGGTACGAATTGATGAAAACATTTGACACAGTAACAGTACCAGTATTTTCGTTTTAGTTTCAGTCATCTTATTACGAGCACACTTTTCTTGGAAAATTTCTTCAGGTAACAACTTGTATAAATTACGTTATTATTGCTTAGTGTTCGTCACTGCGGAAACCCGGAGGCACAAGGACCTTCAAAATCCCCCATCCGAGGTATGACTCTTCCTTCCGCCAGAAGTGAATGATAAAAGTTCGATCTGTCTTAATGCAACTTCGTACGGTTCATTCGGAGAGAAATCGGCGTCCTCGACGTCGTGTCGACAAGGCTAAGGAACTGAGAAGAAAAGGAGAGGGAGAAAGCGTGCAAGAAGTGGACAGTCTTGAGGAGTGTACGGTGGGGAAGGCCAAGAAGGAGTGGGTTGAAAGGAACACTCAGGAGAGTAGACAGTCTTCAAGAGAGAGTGGTATGCGGACTCGGATCCGCTGAGAGTCAGTTTTAACCTTTGTTCCACAGGATATGGACCTACGATTCTAGTCTTAAGTTAAGTGTATTTTGTTTCGGAAAATGCCCCCGAGTTTGGCCTGAGGATGTTCCTAGTTCTTCTACTCTTCACTGCCGGTAAGTCGTTTCACCCTCGTAAATTTGTTATGCTAACGTTGTGCGTCCTTGTGGGACTACCATATGTCCCTGTAAGGCGCCCAAACCTCGCCACGAATTTTCCAGTGGTGACTCATGCGCTTGAATCAATAACAACTTTTTTCGATTTTGATCATTTTAAGTGCACAATTAACGTTGTGGAGCCTTTCGGTCCTCTCCGATTGAGTGAAAGGCGAGGTTATATTTTTGTGATGTTATAATGTCAACTCCCAACTCGTAACTCACATCATATAATAAGCAAGCACAGTTCGATTCGCGGAACTTTTAATGCAAATACAGCACACGCAAGTTATATTAAACCTGTAAACACATCTTTACAAATCAAATATTCGAGTCGCTGCACAGTAACAGTTGAATACCGCACAACCCAACGTTGAAGTCTCCCCAGAACCATAGTTCTGTAGTATTATATACAGTTCACTTCAGTTAACTGACTGAATTCAGAAATTGAATTTTGCCCAATGGAAGACTGAAGGTTGTCGACAGATTGCTAACACGGCTAATTTATTAAAATGTCAGATTTGTGGCAATTTGGAGCAAGGTCGAGTTTCCCAACTGGAAATGTCTGGTGTTGGGCACAACTTCCCTTGCCCTACTACGTACCTCGACAAATGGGAAATGATTGTTTTGAACGGAAGTATGAACGAGGGCACACTGAAACATGAGGTGAAGGGCATAACTAAACATTAAGGCAATTGAAAATCAAGAAACGAGGAATCGTGAAAGCTGTGATGAATTTCGAATGTAGAAAAGAGTTTAGCATGGTTTTTATGTGTGACGGGGAAGGTGGGGAAGAACCCTGTGTCATGGAAGTGACAACAGCAAAAAAAAAATCCTGAAGCTTTAAAAGTGTGGTGAATGGATATTGGAACTTCCATTAAGACTTCAAAATACGTAGTTAATCAGTGAGAGTTCTGTCTTTTGGGTCAGTGATCTCACGCCAGAAAGTTTTCAAGGACCGCCTCCAATTTTCGAAATAGTGAAGTAAAAGGAATGTCGGTCAAGCAGCAGAGACTTTGATGGAACGAGATGTGCGTCAAGACGATGGGAGACAGACGGAAATGATTGGAATGGTTAAGAATTGGCGAATGACTGTGACCTGAGGGGAACCACATCCAGGGAACAGGGAAAATCACGCAGCCATTTAAAGTATGTGAGGGAATGGGACGGAGAGAACGGTAACCTCCGAGGTCTTTGAGAGAAGCCTGGACATAGATCCGTTCCACCAGATACTGTTCTTACCTCACTAACAGGAACCATACTATCTATAAAGGGTTTATACCAGTAGAAAAAAAAGCGTAACACTCGATAAGGGTTGAATACACATTTCCTCTAGTGACGCATAAATCCGCTCGACAGTTGGTCTTGTACAGCCGAATCTACTGAATAATTAAGCTACTTACAAAATCGTTCACAAGCGGAAACGGGGCCAGTTATGTGCAGCCTCTGCCACTTGGCCGGCATTCCTTCAACTTTCGCCATCCTCGTTGATGAGTTTTAAATGTACGCTCTCGAATTGAAACGGACAACTGGCTGAATCATCTGAGGAGATCGGGATGGAAATTTCACGAGTATTCCATAATGCGCTCCAAAAGACGATCAACGAACGAATGTTGTAACATTTTCACGTTTCTCTGCCCACAATTTGTTAGGTGAAGATTATCATCAGGATTCCTGAAAACGTTAAAAACGCTCGCTCAACGGAGTGGAGCATGTCATGACGCCGACCCACTAGCGAACTCTTTTATTTTCCACTTACTGCAGAATGAGCTTTAGGATGCAGTTTATGTGTGAGATTATATCTACGTAAAAAACGTGGTTAAGGTTGAACTTTCCCCGTGCCACATCCTACCGAAATAAATAGAAAGGCATCATACCTCATCGTGGTCATACACAAACTTCTGTTGTTTTGCAGAGGGAAGCAATGGTCAGATGACCAAAAACTGCCAAAATTGCGTTTTTGTTAAATTTTTTAACCATTTTTCGCTCATAACAACCATGAGCTTCGTCTGATCGGATTGTCGAGCACGCGGGCACAATTAGACACCAAATGGAATTTTCGTGGGGATTTTTTAGTTCACGTTAAAGTACAAACGGACTGACATTGCAGATTTGGAATTCCGATGTCTTGAAACGTAAAGCATCAAAATTTGCGGGGGGGGGGGTGTAAAAAAGATTTCCTGATCGAAACATAATAAACCAGAGAGTGGTTGCTGCTGAGCCTGCACTTTGGCTTCTATATCGAAGCTACCACACCATTAACTCATAATATTTTGGAAGTCCCAGTCTGGTTGGGGGCAGTCCACTGGACAAGTCAGTTCTTTGCAGAACATAGTGACTTCAGTGCCTGGCTTCACTTGTTTTCTCTCAAAGGCACTTCTTCCTGCACTTCTTGCGCCTCCAATGGAAAAGAAACAAGAAACCACGTACTGGGTCACTGTATTTCCTACAAGAGTGAGCGATGGTTGTTGGAAGAGCAACCCAAGAGTCAAACTTTGATTGCTACTAAGCAAACCTGCAACTGCTTCACCCAGTGTGCGAATAAGGTTGTGACAAACAAAAAGTGTCACAGTTGATGTCTCCCTTTACAACTTGCCACCCATGTAAACAAGTAAATAGTAAGATCAGGTGGTAAACCAGATTAAGAACTCCTCCTAGATTGTACAGATTCTCCAAGGTCATACCTCCTCGTGGTAACACATGGGCAACGGCTCTTTACCGGAAGACTGGAATTTGGTAGATGCTAAGGATTCCTGTCAGATCGTTAAGATTCAGTCACAGACATATGAAAGGCCTGTTCAGGGATAACTAAATAAGTTGAGTGAGGTGGGAGAAATAGAACCCATAAATGTAGAGTACAGCAAAATAGACTGTATTGGCATAACAAGAGAGGATACACGTTTGATATCGTACCGATGGTATTAGATCCAAAATTAGTCTAACTTGAGCAAAGGAGCGCCAGGAATTGTGAACTTGCTGGTTGAATTTAGAGAGAATAGTGATACGCAACATCACAAATACTCGTTTATTTAGGTCAGGTTAAGGCAGGCAAGTATTGTCGACAATGAGAGTCACTGTCTGGGGTCTTCTTATCAGAGAGGCCAACAACAACATTGAGTCTGTTGAAGAGTCTGCAAAACTACTGAAGTCTTCGTCTCATGTGTTAGTTTACTGTCTGTTGCTCCACAGTCAATTTAAATTGAGTAGTTTGCAACAAACCAAAAGCATAAAAAAAGTAAATTTCCGTACGATATAGTATGTGGTTACTACTTCCTACTTATGCATAGCACTTTTGTATGTACTTGTACGATAGGGCTCGGCAGGAATAGAAGTTTGGATGCCATCAGGTTCGCACTTGACGAATTGATGTGATTGCGGTAGGTTGGCTAATAACATCTACTTTAGACTACAGAGAGAGTTCTTTTGTGTAGCGGTGAACTGGATAAAGCATTCACGTTCAAACTTGGCGAACTTCTTCGTAGTTTAACCACAAACTTCCATCTTCTAGATCTGCCTTCATATAATTATGAGCCTCAAGCTTAGGAGAACGTCCGCCGGTGAAATGGCCTACTGTCCGCTAGTTGGAGGCGTTAAAACGGAGTCTGAATTATTTATAACCGCGAGAGAGAAAGGCGAATTAACTGTGATCGGTCAAGTTGTGAAGGGGCGAAGCCAACTTCTTCTTCAAGTCGTTATGGGAGAACGCTACGAAATACAGATCCGCTTTCCCTTGGAAGGAAACCTTACGCGAACCTCGTGCTCGGAAGCTCTGAAAACGAGTCGGCCTCACGTGTGTCCACTCGCCAAACGAGAGTTGCAAGCAGCGTGACGAGACGTGTCGACTCGGAAGCCGGAAAGAAGTGAGAAAAAAAAATGCGGAGGGAAGAAAACTTTTCGTATCTTCAGATGATCTTGAGCCATTTCACTCTCACTTTTGCTCGGAGAGAAAGTCATTTCGATCTTTATCCAAGGAGGGAACTAAGAATAAACGCCATTCGCCCCACAGCTTACAGCTGTGAATGGTTTAACGTTTTCTTGAGGTCTGAACACAAAAATATCCTCAATGAAAAATATCATCCTGTCCTCTTGGCTGTTTTTGAGTCTCTTAATCATAACGCTTTTCTCTTTACATACTCTGCTATAGACAAACAGTTCCACGCACTTCCTAGATTTAAACCATTAAGGAACAGTCGTTAGAGAGTTACGTCAGTCGGCAGTTTCGCTGTCGCGCAAGGGCCTGGGCACTCGGCATCCACCAAACCGAGACCTGTGGAGGGACGGCAGGTTGCCATTTAGCCAGTCTCCCGATTAGGAGCTGTTACCTATCTGTTAGCTTGCGGAAGTATGGCCCTGGGGAATCAGAGAGACTTCAGTGGTTGAGTTCAACTTTTATAACCTTATTCGCAAACTGGGTGAAACGGTTATCAGCTTGGTTAGCAGCAGTCAGAGCTGGTAGGTCTAGCTGCTCTTTCAACAACTGTTGTAGGAACTACAGAGAAGTGGCAGGTAGTTTCTTGTTTCCTCCGCACTGGAGTTGCAAAACACGCAGGATAGAGAGCTTTTGAGAGAGAAGTGGAGCCGCGCATTGATGTTGCTATGTCCAGTGGTCATCTCACCTTCTCCCAAGACGTACACGACCCTTTGCCAAGGATTCCCATCTCGCAGAGCGGGTAAGCTCCCTTTTCACTCTTCATTGGCCCAACATGCACTCAATGGCCACTCAGAGTCGACAGATAACTAACTGGCCACTGATCACTAACAGTGCTTCAGTGGATGCTGTTATTTTAGACACCGTGACCCACCGAAGCGCAACTCTCTGGCATTGGGCGAGTAGTTTAATTTGATTGACTGCGAGTTAGAAACCCCAGACAACGGGGCAGTAGCTAATCACGTAATTGGCCTTGTACGTGAAGATTGTGTTTCAACTGGCTTTGCTACACACGCATGAATTACAACACAAGCACGAGCACGCTCCTACTCCACAATCATCTCACATGAAATACGCTCTGCACAACAACATGAGGTTCATAGCCACGCCCCGACCTCATCCGACACCCCTCACAGAAGGAGAAATAAGTTACAATATTTCGTAATTCCTCAAGAACACTCACAGTCGACTGGATTCCTTGAGCCAAGTTTAAGCGGTCACACAATTTGTTAATGTCCAGTGATGCTTTGAATGGTCTTCGCACAGACGATGCTTGTGATGCCCTCGGCAGTTAAAATTTTCCAAGAAAGTCCCTGTTATTCTTTACCTGTTAGTAATTCAGCTTCAAAGTCATTTCCGAATTCCCGATCACCCGACAAGATTACCCTCCTTCTCTCTCTTCTCTCTTGCAGCACTCCAAGGGGCACAGAATGACCTGGTGCGATTTGTGTACCAATTAAACTGGGATTTGCAAATTCGCTATCGATGGTTAGGGTGGTTGAAGATCAAGAGAAAATCAAATACACCGTCGCTCTGTTCCTTTTTGAGAGCTTCAAAGCCAAAAACCGCCCCTACATTGCCGAAAGTTCGCAATAATGACCCCCCCCCCCCGCCCACGCCCTATCCATATCGTTTTTAGGGACGAACCTAGTTTATCGTCTATAGAAAGGTCCTAATTTAAAATCTCGCTTGTAGGACTTGTATGAGCTTACAAACTCAAGATGAAACAAACTCAATGGAGGATAATTCTAATTACCATTGAGGCGACAAGGGTCCAATTGCTACACTGTTCTGACACTGTGGGGGAAAAAAAATAATGAAATTGAACGTGCAGTTTATTCGTCACATCGTGGAAAGAAAATGAAACGAGGCCCACGGATGGAGAGAATGCGATTCGGAGCCGTGTGAATCAGCCTCTTGCGATAGACAAATCGGCCTACGATCGGACGAATTTCGTCATCTTTTTTTTCCCAGGTATTCAAAAGCGGAGCCAATGGCTCTCTCAAGGGGTGAGCTAAAGAACTTTCAAGGCTGCAGCTGACAAAGACTCCGTTGGTTGTTGCTGCCTGAGCACTTCAATGATGTGGTGTCGGAATCAAAATCTGCAATCGTTTTTTTTAGCGTTTCATGGATATAATGTTCGAAGAAGCGTTTCAAACTGCAGCGTGCAAATTAAACTGAAAGTGGCCGGTTGATGTCTTTAGTAACGTGAAAACTGGTTTCCCTTCATACCTTTCCTAGACCGAACGCAGCAGGAAGTGAAACTGCGCATCAGCCGACCTGATTCAGATAGTTGGGCTCCTAAGATTTTTCCCGATGCTGCAGCATCTTTTTTTCAATCGTATTTCTGAAACTAACAATTTTTGAAGAATGTTGCCAGGGTTTAGTTTATCTTTTTGAGGAGAATAGGGGTACCTGGCTGTCAATCCAGTCTTCAAATTGCATTTTTAAAAGTATTGCAATTGCCACTAAGCGCTTGAAACATTAAAAAGGTGAATAACTCTGAAACAATTTTTATTGAAATCTTTGAATATTGACCGCTCTGTTTTCGCCATTTTCCAAGATACGAAGTCTCGAATTACTGTAAGATATCTTGGAACGTCCAGGCAAAACAATCAAAATCGCTACAACCGTTTTTGAGAAAAAATAGCGGGTGCATCACACACCTTCCTCGGCGAACATAACGTTCTACGCAGAAAGTTCAAGAATTCATTGGGCTTATATACTTATGCCATGACCTTAATTGAAAACCCAACGTTATAGGTAGTTGGTGAATCCATCTTTTTGGTGTGGTTCGGGAATTATGGGGGAAACGCTTCGAAAAATGTCAAAATATCTGGTGCGACCCATCTCATAAATTTCCAGCACCACGTTCATTGAGAGAAAATAATTAGTAACTACTAATCTAACCTATTTTGCACTCAGCTCATTTGAACTTGGCCATAATACACTTTTAACTTCACGTTTTACGTCCTCATCACCAACATTGAACAATCAGCACCAACACTATTTCTCTGAAAAGGCTGATCCTCACTCAATTATCGGGGAAAAATGTGAGAAATCGTAGCAAATGTAACGGAGGTGGGCTGAATTCCGGAATTTCTGAGGTTGCTCATAATTATCTTGTGAGAGTTACTAAACTCTCATCATGTTAGTGTGCCGGACTACCATCCTATGCTATTATCATATGATCGAAATTTAAAAGCAAAATCTTCGCTAACTTTCTTTTTCTTCTAAATTTTTGATGTTTTATTGTGTCGGTCTATTTTCCCACTGGTGAGAATGTTGCGTTACTATGTTATTCGGAACTGTTCATACAAAAAATGTAATCTTAGAGCCGCTTTTCATAGAACAAATATTTGGTGTCTTGATCACCGGGATAACTGTGAGTTAGTTTTATCGTTATTTATTTAGTCCGGAATTTATTGTGCTGCTCTTACTCATTCCTGGAACTGGTACACAGATAATTAATTAGCCTGTAAACAGGATTTTTGTGAAAAGGATAATCATAACTTTTCCGCATTTATTGGCTTTGAGAATACGTGTGAACTTGTGCGGTAAACTGTATCGGAAGGAAAGTGTGAGCTGTTGCTGGGACAAGAGTTGATAGCACAATGACGGTGTGATCCCTGAAAGACGAGTGTCTCTGGGAAGAGCTAGTGTGTCTTGGAGAAGGAGGTAAAATGAGGGAAAGTACAAAAGGGGAAATCCGTTGTCGTTTGAAGTTAACCCTAACTCAATCCCTTTGTCGGAGGAGAAGGTGATGAATGAACGAGCAGTTCTCGGGCTTCCCACCTTTGGGTTGGGTGGACGCACCAGGTAAAGGAATCAGCCTTTCAGCATGTGCTGGCACCCTTATTTAGGAGTGCCATGGTGACTTATGGGCTATATATTAAGTTTGAGCTGATTTTGTTCAGCCGTTCTCTCTAGAAATCGTTGACAGGCTCACACACAGACCGTTTTCCCAAATACTGAAACGTAAAGATGTGAAGAAAACTCAAAAAAAAATGTTCGTAGAGCCAAGGAAAGCCGATTGCATAATTTTCTTTCCTACTGTGTAGAGCTAAGGAAAGTAAATCCCATTTTGATCAAATTCGATCTAATGTCCTGCAGTTCTCTCTCAATCAAGATCACAAACACACAAACGAACGGTTTTTCGCACTCACACAAGTCTAACGGTGATTTTTGCACTCAGAAGACTTTGAAACGAAGAGAATTGAAGGAAATTTAGCTTTTTTTAACCCGCAACGCCACTTTTCCATTTAATTCGTCAGAGAAATACTCAGGACGCTCAGTTTATTCACGATAATAACTGTTGTTAGTTTTGGTCGAATTCACTCAAAACGGATGACATGTGCGAGTCTCATTAAACGTCTAGTGCGCGTTTCACTTGACGTGAAAACATACGCAACGAAAGGAAAAGTTCGGTTAAAAAAGATGAATGATAAGGTTGAAGAAGCCGTGATTGATTCGCAACGGTTGAGGGATTTGTTGTTAAGAAGTGCAGCGTCCCGGAAGAGATGCCCCCAAACATTCCAGGTTTATGAATCGAATGAACGTTGTTATGTATTCTACCCAAGTTTTCGCTTTCGTTTCTCGTTTCGTTAAGAAAGACGGATTCAACGAGAGAAAAAAAGATAGAACTAGGTCATTCGACAGGCTCCACTGACCTGAAAACTGGCAGAGAAGTGCCGAAGGCTGAGGGCTATCGCTTCGAAGATATCACTGACGTTATTTCCTTCATTAAATGGGAGGCTGCAGGCGCTCGTTGATTGCGCCACCGAGCAAAAATCTAAGCCATATATATTCGTGCGTGGCTCAATAACTGTAGTGTACTGTGGAGTAACGCCTGGAACCTACGCTCTTGTGTTTTCGAGTCCTCTTCATATGTTTGGTTTACCGTCCCGAAAACGCCATTTCGGAACATAATCTGTGTGTGTTAACCTAACCGACTCAGCTTTGAAATTCAGCCTACAGATCGTCATAGGGCACCAAAATAAGCGTATGCGCAAATTCAGTCCAAAAATATAGTTATCGTTGTGATCAAAACACTAAAATATAACGGTTTTTTGCTCAAGAACGGCTTTAATTATCTTGGTAAAATGTCCAAACGACTCAACGGTAACATAAAATTATCATTCGTTTAGGTGATGCTTGCATCCTGCTCATATGATACGCATTCAAATCATGAAGTCCATTGAACTACTTGTGTGACGATAATTCAAAAGCAGCATACGCGAAACTTCTCAGAAAAATCAAGTTGAAAGTAGGAGCAACTCAGCATATCCCGAACCTTGAGCGCTACCAGTTTCTGATTAAAACAAGTTCATAGACCAAGTTGCTAGAAAGGAAAATATTGCTGAATGAACGTGAGGCTGAAGAAAGTTCTGGAACGCGTGATGTGATTTTTTTTATAGCCGATTACATTACTTTTCTCCCTACAACATGCGTCTAAGGGGAGTCCAGTTTCCAGTCAGATAATAGCAAAGAAGAAACACAAAAAAGTTTCAAAACCAATTTCGAAGTTTTTCACGATTCACAGCGCGCTGTAGAGAAAGCTGTGGGCTAATCTTCAGAGAAACGGGTTTCAGTTCAACGAGTTTCAAGTATTTTACAACAAGATTTATACGAAAAATAGTTGTGTGGCTGGTTTCAGCGATCTTTAGAGGGGCTTCGTCGCTGGTTTATTTTTCGCGTTCTATTCTGCACGGCATTTAGTTTACCAACTGTTCGCCACTAAAATTACATTATGACTGACGTGAAATATAGTGGTTATAGTCCGTCAAACTTTTGTGTTGATTACGTGTGGTGCCTCGTCAGGTATCTTTGAGAAACTTCCTTAGTAACGTTGCGTGATCTCATTGAAAGATGGCAAAGGCAGATTTGAAAGCTCACGATGACAGCGCTAGGTCAACGTAAAGAATAGTTTGGTGCTATAATCTAAACCACAGGTTCGAACGAACCACCGATCAATTGCGTCACAGTGGGATGCTACAACGACTCGGTTGAAGACAACACGATTCTTCACTAATCTAAGCGAAAGCTTCAGGGACGTGGAATTTTTGGTTTTCTTATCAGTACATGATAGGGAAGAAAGTTGTGTAACCGGCCGAAAAAAAACTGTTTCTTCAGATCGTCACATTACCAGGTCTTCAGAGTCCGAAAAACACTTCATTGAGGGAAAACGTAACCTAATCGACTCAGCGTTGATATTTACCCTTCAGATCACTAATTTTCTTTATAACATTTTTAATAAGTTCGGTTCCTCACAACTCAACGGTAACATAAAGTTATCATTCATGGGAGTGATCCAAAAAGTCAGGGGGGTAGTCCAATAAGCGACCTATACGATGGACTTGATATCTAGGAGCAACGTATTGCCCTTTCTTTGATTAGCTTTTTACTTTCCTTGGCTCTACAAAGTAGAAAGAAAAGTTATGTAAAAAAAAAAAATTTTGAGTTTTCTTCAGATCTTTACGTTTCAGACCCTCCTGAGTCCGAAAAACACAATTTTGGAAAATGGTCTGTGTGTGTGTGTGTCTGTGAACGATTTTTAGAGAAAACCACAGTACCAAATCAGCTCAAACTTCATAACTCGCCCGCAAGTTACCATGAGACGCCAAAATAAGGGTATGGGCGAAATCCACCGAAAGTTAACTACAGTTATCAAAGTGATCAAAACACCAAATATTTTTTCTCAAAAACGGCTCTAACGATTTTGATTAAATTTTTTATAATTATAACTCTCAATAAGGCAACAATTTCATAAAATTCCCATTTGTGGAAAAATGACGAGAGCAGCCCATAAATAATAAATTACCAAAACTTTCGCCGACTTTTTTATTTATTCGTAGACAGTTTAATTGGTAATTAGTAACAATTAGTAACAAAAACCTGCGGAGATTGTAAACAATCACAATTCTTCTTCCTTTGAATAATATTGCCCAATGGTAGGCCGAGCCTGTATTGTTGGGCAAGAGTCACTGAACGTTGATATGTAGGACTTACTTAAGTAATTTATAGTAGTTGTAATTTACAATTTATAGTAGTAGTATGTAGGGACCAGCATGATAACTTCTCCTGCGAATGACATGGTCGGTATGACAAAATAATGAAATTGATAAGGAATATTATTATTTGCCGAAGCTGCACCTGGTATCACTGAGTTTACAGTTCTAAAAACCTCAAAATAACCTCGGGACCACTCACCATCAGCCAAGACAAAATTTTCTTTTCTTTTAGGGAAAACAACCGTATCAAATCAGCTGAAACTTGATGTCTAGCCTACAGGTTACCATGGGACGCAAAAATAAGGGTATGGGCGAAATCCACCGAAAGTTAACTCTAGTTATCATAGCACCAAATTTTTTTCTCAAAATCTGCTATCACGATTTTGATTAAATTTTGTATATTGATAGCTCTCAATAAGGCAACTATACGATAAAATTCCCATTAGTGGGAAAATGACGAGAGCAGCACAATAAATTATCATAATTTTCGGCGAAATGCGTTTTTAGCGCAGTTTTTTCCTTATAAACTCCACTGGAATTTTTGTAGAATGTTAAAAAAATTGGTATTGCATTCCAATCCAAAACCTAAAGGGTGAGTGTTTAAAAACGCTCATGAGATACATGGGGGTCACTCCAGAAATTCCTGAATTTCAACTACTGCCGTTTCGCTTATTACCAGTTCTAAACGTTTTTACCCCATAACTCTGCCAAAGTGATTACTATCCTTCTTCAAAAAAATTTGTTTTGAGCCTCATTAATTATCTGTGCCCCAATTGCTCAATAATGATCCTGGAATGAGTACGAGCAGAACAATAGATTCTGGAACTGTAAGCGCTACCGCTTCCTGCTGCCGTAAAGTGTTGTTTGACCAAGTGCAAATTAACTGAGTAATAAATGAATTGACTAAATCGAATTAGCCATGTACAAAGTGAATTGTTGCAGAGCTAAGGAAAGTTGTGTGTTGCAACGCACCAGATATTTTTTCTCGCCGTTATCTTTATAATTCCAGATCGGTAAACGCATCGAAAGAATAACGTTGACAGTCTCATATTCTAAAAGGCCAGTTTCTGGGTAGAACGTTGAGCTATGTTTTACCGAGCGATAGAATCCACCGGATGTGGCTGAGGAAAGTTGTGAGATAAGTCGCTCCAGATGCGCAGCTGTATGCGCTTTTCGTTTATTTACCTTGGCCGTTGTCTTAGAGAGATGCGAGCATTCCGCCTTAGTGTGTTAACCAGAACGACGATCTAATATTTTATGGTATCCATATTTAGCACAGTACCGTAGTTAACTACGAGGTCTGAAGCTGGTTCTATTCCTCTATAGGTGAATGTTTATTTTCGAAGCGGATTTTATTAGAGCGCAGACCTTAGACAAAACTGAGGTTATCGACTTAGGAGGGGGGGGGGGATGACGACGACATCGGGGACACAGCATCATGGGGGCTGTCTGATAACAACAAGAGCAGACAAAATGCCAAGGTGAACTGGCAACCCCTCCCAGGGCTCAAGGACCGTCTCCCCCGAACCCGACGTCCGAACCAATTTCACGGCAAATCGCCTTTGCTTCACTTCGTTCGCGACTGAACTCCTTCCCGTTGTCCCTGAAATAAATAAACGTTGATTCACCAGATTGTTTCCGAGTTTCCTCAAGTTATCAGCTTTGCGGGCTTCAATTTTAAAGCTGAGCTGAGACTTTGTCATAGATTACCCTGCGCTCCACTCCCTCGGCGCGTTCTGGGCGAGGCGGGCAGTTTCTCTTTTCCTGCTAAAGTTAATAAATTATTTCCAATAATAAGAAATTCCAGCAGTTTGTAGCTTTCAAAGAAGCTGTTCCTGTCGTTGATGCGCAGTGACCAAATGAGTGTTACGGGTCCGGCCGAATCAAAGGCTCATCGGCTCATTAAACACGAAATAAGCCAGCTTGTTCATAGGACTTTGTCCCAGTGTTCCAATGACATGAGCAGAGCTTGGCGAGCCACATCAGCATCAACTCACCACAGCTAAGCAAAAGGATGGACACTACGAAGTCCACAAACTGATCCACTGCAGTTTGTGGTTTGGAGAGACGTGGGTACAGAGTCATAGAGAGGGCAGTCACAAACACTATGTGAATCACACTAAAAGGGTCATCCTGACCTCACATTTTTGTGCGGTCTGTAGGCACTATTTTTTATCGGTTCGACACGTAGCTGTGACTTTGCTGAGCCTTGTTGCTGTCCATTTGATACCGACCTCGGGTTATTGTTAAAACATCCGCCAATCAATACTGTTGACTACGTTCAACCTTCTGACAAGGATTGTTTCCCCCAACATTCCGTACTTTTCTTTTAAAGCCTCTCCGGGAAGCTTCTGGAATGAACAGCATATCCCCCTCCTTCGGGCATCGCCAGCCAGTGTATCCGTGGCAAAAGTCTGTTGCGCTCTTGTCTAATATCTCTGGTTCTGTTAAAAGTTGGGTAAGCCATGGAGCGAATTCTATAGCACATTCTGCTCATCTCCAGTTGAAATTGCGCATTCTGAGAGAGAAGAGTCGCCCAGATGAACCGATGCAGTGTGCAAATCACATAGTAGCCTCCCTCTATGAAGCCTGGCGTATCGATGGCAGAACAGTCTACTGCAACCTGCAACCAGAAAACCAGATCAAGAACTCCTCCCAGATAGTACGGATTCCTCAGGGTCGTGACACATGGGAGCTAGCTCTCCACTTGACTGGCACCCTGACGTACCTGCACAAGTCTTATGAGTGAAGAATAGACATTTCGAAAAGGAAACATACCTGTACAGACTAATCTTAGGAACGCACATATTTCAAATGCTGGCTTCTGGTTCTGTAGAAAAGGGTGTATGAGCCTGTATTTGATGACAACGGCATTTAGTATTGAAGCTACAGACGATCGTTGACAGTTTTCAAATGATGTGGTTTGAGTGAAAAATCTCATGCTCTTTTCCATATGACTAAAGGCGTTTTGTCTGGCGATCTTGTTCGAGACCTGTTAGTTCCAGGGAGGTGAACGAAGGTCGACGGTTCGGCCCGATCATTGAACTGCTCACCGTTGCTCAGCCCATAGAACAATGAGGACAGACGGTAATGAATTGACTCATTGATCGCGGCACAAAGACGCCGGGCTTTCGAACGACGAACTGAATTCGTATTAGAAGCCGTTGTAACAGCGCTTTCTACATTAGCTAGGCAGCTCTAAATAGCGCCAACACAAGGGAATACGAAATTGAGTTAATCCATTTGACGTTCTTTCCTTGAAAAATGTCAATCAACAGACTATACCAGGAGGCGAACCGTCTAATCGCAACCCTGGCTTGGCGTCATCCAGTATCTTCTGCACAAATATTTACTGTTGACAAAACAATGAATAACACACACACACACAATTATCGAAATTGCTTCGAATTTGTTGTGCTTTTTTGCAGATTTTAAGAACAAGCTACACTGGATTCATTTATTTATCTAACGCTATGGTCGCTTTGACTGCAAAATTTTAAAACTTGGTTTTTATTGGACTTGATGGGGAAAGGAAGAAATCCTCGAGGTAGTTTGTGTTGATGTCAACTCTTGCGATCCGATCATCCTTAATACACCTTAGTCATTGGTGTGATGAAACGTAATTCATTGAGTCGTCGGCCTACGCGCGGATGGCCTTTAGTGAGCTGGACAACCTTGTTGGGGCTCTACAAAGCACTCAATTCCGGCATTTGGAAACTAAGTCCTCCCTACTGATTCATGAGATGACTATTCTTCTTAAAAGAACCTCTTGACTCAAAAAAATATCTGAACCCGAGTGTCGTACTAAATTCACGGATCTGCTGGGGTATATGGAAGGGGCTGTATCGTCGATCAAAGCTGAAAACGTTCATTGAGAATGTAAAGAGGTTACGTTTGGCGTTCCTAGTCACTTAGTGTTTATATCTAGTTGTCAAGGATCCGAGTAGTTCACGTTTCGTCGTTAAAATCGCACTTTGTTAACTCTCAACGCACAGTGCGCTACCAGAGGGATATTGTACAGGAACTAACAGGAATGATCACTTCAGCCCCTCTCAACCATCCTGCCCAGATTTTTTAAATTGCGTTCAGTCGCTCGTTTCGACTTCGAAGGCCTCTTTACAGTTTTGTTGTTCATTGAAGTGAGAAAACCGTGATTGGTGCACCCTGAGCGCCAAGCTGTGCGTCATGAATAAGCGCGAAATCATCCTACTGGAGGAGTCCTCAAGAGTTTTGGCGGAACTAAAGGCCGAATGTGTGAGTGCAGAGGATGGTTCGGATGCATCAGATGTTGACGAGGCTGAAGAGACCCACCACACTGACCATGATACGGTTTCGATGATGGTAGGAGAACGAGATCATGTTCACAAAGAGAACCAAGACAAATGAGTATACCTAAGAACCTGGTATTCAAAATAAAACGTGTGAAAGGGGAAAACATAAAAGAAAAAACGCCAGTTCGGAGTAAGTTTTCTAGAACACCAAACAAACAATTTAGTGAAAAAAGGCCTTCCCTACTGTAAAAAGTTGTGAGAACCTATGGGAGGAAATTGCATCGGAAAAAATTATAAATCGAGAAATGAATGGTAACATATGCAAATCTGCACATCCCTGGAAAAACCTCTTTACTAGATCCGAAAGAACGTTCAACACCCAGCAAAACTGAAACATCCAGAGACGAAATACTAGCTTTACTGGGTCAGAAAAAAACGAGAAATGTGAATCTCCAGGAGGTATGGGGAAACGATGGTACAGGAATAGAAATTCTACGTGCCTCAATGAATTAGACTCGGTTCGAATTTCGATTGTGTTTTATGACAAGTCGACCAGAGTAACTTGTAATGAAACGAACAAATTAGCATCTACCAGAGAGTTTTTTGAGCATTTTCTAGAAAAATTAAAAACACCGTTTCACACCAGACGAACAACTAACTATTGATGAGATGCTCGAGCCGTTCTACGGACGTTGCTCTTTTATCCAATACATTCCCAATAAGCCGGTCGAATATGGCATCAAAATATTTCCCTTAGTCGACCCACGAGTCTATTATACATTAGACCTGCAGAACCCAGCCGATCGGGCCATGTCGGCTTTTAAAATTTATTTATTCAGATGAAGTACTCACCTACCGAAATTCCAGTCAAAGACAACTCGTCGAGCTTTGTCAAATAGCCCCCTAAACTTCTGTATTTTACCAGTCAACTATAGGAACAAATGTGATATCCAACACAACCTATAGGAACAAATCTGTATTCTTCGTTCGTAAATTGGTGTTGGACGAATATGAAGTATCTTCTATAATGTATCTTACCTTTCTAATCAACGTGCACTTAATTTTCTACCAAAGAAAATATGGTTTTTTTAAGTATTACGATTACCTGTTTTTGTATTCCACTTGCAATTGTCAAATATTATGAAAAAGAGGCTGGCGCATAAAATGCCAAGTTCTACCAAGACTACCTGTGAGTTGAGGGTTAAACTAGGGGACGAAGAATACTTGAAAATCACGAAGAAAGAGGACTTTTTTTGCTAAGCTCTATTAGTATGGTACGTGTTACTCCACTGTAGTTCCTACAACGCTGAGTGGCGGTTGTTAGAAGAGCAGTGTTACTAAGCCAGCTAATAACCGTCTCGCGCAGTTTGCGAAGGAGGGTATGACGAAAAAGTGTAGTCAACTACATTTGAATCTTCCCTCCCTTATAAATAGTTTGATTAGGTGGGAAACCAGATTAAGGACCCCTCCCATATGACACGGGCGTACCTCCATACTCAACGGAGAACGCTTATTTATTCGAACGGAAAAACTCGACAGAACAAGAATTGTCATTTTGAAAACTGCTGGGTCATATCAAAAACTAACAAATAGGAAAATAATAATAATAATTTAATGCCGTGTAGGTACAGAGTGCTCGTACTCTTGTATGCCAGCTAAACCGCAACCTCCATTACTTACGATTGATTTAACTTTCTTAGGAGTGTTAAGCCATAGTAATTTTGCGAAGGAAAACAGACCTATTGAAGAGATAAACTAATCTGACGGTGAACATAGCATATCTCCTAGGTCAATTTACCACCTGTAATGGAAGAAATATAGACACGTTTTGTCTCTCTCTCACATTCTTAAACCGTAGAGGGAAGTAAAAAGTGGCCCAATGCCGCCATAATTTGTTATTGTTCACCTACAAAGATGTACATCACGAACAAACTACTGGTGTGTCACGGACGCAAAAAGCCCTCAGCTGGAACTGCTCTAAGCGCAATTTCTTAATGAAACATCCGGTAGAAAGATACGATCTTGGTAAACGCCGTCTTGACAAAAGGTGCTGATTTCTCAACTGAGAATTGCACTGACTACTCCTTTGTTTCCCAGCTCATTAACTGATTGGTAGGTGAAGGTTGGGCAAGTCACCCCTGTGAAATACATGATCCCTCGAACAGCAATTATTAGTGAACTGAGAACTTTGTTTTCGTCCCGTTTCCAACGCTTTGTTGAGGAACTTGATGCTCAGTATGGGAGCATTTCTGTTCAATAGAAAATCGACTCGTTCGTCATAATCGAGATCTCATCCGACTGCACCTTCGGTGATAGAATAATTATGAAATATCAAGTGCCATGCAACACGCTCCCAACTAGTCCTATCTGTTGTTGAACTTGAGTGAACTTAACATTTTGTATAACAACTGGCGGACAAGTTGCGAAGATCGGGGAAATGCTCTTACTACAACCTTAACTAATTAGCCGGTGCATGTGTTATTTCTGAGTCTGTCGACGTAATTTTGGTTTATTATTCATTCAGAATGACACAACCACGTTTTCGGTCAAAATATGACACTTTACGCGTCAAAGCGTGGGGATTGGAAATCCGTTCTTTCGCAAATAAAATTCTGTTTGGCATCAAGTTGTGCCCACCTGCTCGGGAATCCGATCGGACGACGCCCACGGGCAAAAATTTATGGGCAAAAAAACGTTTGGAAAATTAGCGCCAAGCGACATTTTGGCCGTTTTATTGCAGTTACGTTGTGTTTGGTACCGTGCCAATTGCCTAGCGTTGTTTAGAACATGCCAATTTTCTTTGTTCTCTTGTAGCGGTCATGTTTCGTATCGTTTACTAGTATTTACCCATGCCAAACCGAATCTGACGGGCCTCTGAGGTGTTCCACGAACATCGTCGTTTCATACGAGCTGTCGTTTCCGATTTTTCGACGGCGGATCGAATAGATTAGGTCCCAATCACGCTGCGCAAGGGAGTAATAAAACTATTGTGTCATAATTTGCAACGTTTTTTTAAAAATAATGTTTGTGATCTGAAATTATAGGCGAAAAGAGTTGATCAGAGAAACGAAAATAATTTTAATACTGGAATTTCTTAGGCAGCTCCTATTTGTCACGTGGTCATTACTAAACTTCCCTCGTATATACGTAGCTTACTGGCCTACCACCATGATATTTAGAGAACGCGTTTATCATATGAGCTGCATTTATTAAGAAAAAACTGCACTAAAATCGATGTACGCCGAAATATTTGATAATTTATTGTACCGTCCTCGTGATTTTCCCGTGAATGAAATTTATATGTTACTGTTGACTTGTTCGGAACTGTCCGTATTAAAAATCGTGGGAGCCGTTTTTGAGGTTATTTGGTTTGTTTTTGGTTCAGATTATTTGGTTCATTCTTCCCCTCTCAGCCGTGGTTACAGTCACGCGTACACACAGACCATTTTCTCAAATGGTGGTCGTTGGGCTCAGAAGGCTTTGAAATCAGATGAAAACTTTGTAATAATAAGGCAAGTAGAAGTCCTGAGCGCCCCCAACTGACAGGCAAATAAATTACCACGTCTCACACACATAAAATACACATCGTGTATATATGTAGGGACAGACGACTAAATAATGATTAGGAATATACGCACAAGGGTGGAAAGTCATATCTCAGAACGATTAAAGCTGTACATGCAGGAGATGGGTGGTGTCTCATTTGATACGGCGTCTAAAAAGACTTCAAAAAAGACACCTTACACAACATTGCCACGCTCAAGATTTTATGCATTTTCAATTTTCTAAATCAAGTTTGAAGTACTTGCTAGTTCATAATCGTAGAAATTTCGTGGAAATAACCAAAACTATCTTGGGGCCAATTTCAAACTCCCTAAATTATTCATAACGAAAGCTATGGAGGGCAATGGCGGATATATGTATATGTTAGATCGTACATGAAACAGTAATGCCCACCGATTTTATTACGCACCGCGTTTGACACAATTTCACTCGCTCGTTTAATTAGTGCGAAGGCTCGACTAATTGACGGAAGAAGGCTCTCAGCGAAAGTAAGTTGTTACAGTGAAACATTAATAGAAGCGTTAATTAATAACAACTTATACGGTGTGTGTGAAGGGACATTGTTTGTATAGAAATAGAAAAGAAATTCTACAGCGTATTAAACTCGAAAACTCCACAAAAACCAGTTTACTCTTGAACAACCACTCCCAGTCAATCTGTAAGCCACTTTACACTTCAACATTCATCACCCTGCAAGTACAAGGCAGCTTGATGTTTCCAAAATTCTTCTCTAGGTCAGGCTCGTGCCCAAGTACTGCTCGACTAGTCGGCCACTATGTAACCTCATCAGAACCGTGGAACAAGTTCATCATCAATCCTTCAAATGCATATTAATTCAATCAGAGAATACATACACGTTAATCTAAATTTCTTAACGACGAGTACGCTTAATTTTACGCGTTGATGTGGCTGCTATATTGTGCGTTGTGATTTCTTTGAATCAGTCGCCAGAAGCCAACAACTTTTCCTCAATTTTTAAAGCGTGTAGGCCCAATTTGTTAAGCTCCGTCCAAGATTGGACAATAGCGATTACTCTTGAAAATGGTTAATGAAACCGTTTAACGCAAAATAAGAAGAGGTGAACTTGAGGGAGCGCAAGAGTTATTGGGGAATGTTCAGAGATACACAGATTGACAGATGAACACGTAAAAACACTTCACATCATTGTGAAGGAAGTTCAGAATGAAGTCACTAGTTAATGGAGACGTGACACGTTTCACCGGGTCAGTCGTCGAACGGACATAGCGCACGGCTGACGAAAGGGCTCTATATATAGGGAATAAGGGGCGGTAAAGAGAGTCCATACATACCTGTAGTCACGTAACGGGGAATTGCTTTAATCCGAGCGGGACAATGGACCGCTTAGGCGAGACAGGACAGAAATTGATCACGATAAAACAAAATTAAAGGTGAATAATCAACCTAACTCACCAGCAAATATAAACAATGCACAAAACGTTTCTGTCTTATCGCTATACAGTTTTTATTTGATTCTACTCGTGGAATTATTGATAGAATTGTTTATATGTGTGTTTTACCAGGTTATTTTTTCCATCATCGCTTAATATTCGGGGTCATCGTTCCTTTAAAAAAAATCAGCGCTCTTTCTTAGCTTAATGAATAAAATCAGCGAAACGGCGGCTTAGAGAAGTTGTTTGTTTATAGTTACTCACAAAAAGCGCAGTGAAAGATTAAATTCGCAGTACCAAATTTAATTTATTATTTATATTTTTAAGAGTACTTATATTTATATTATAGTTGCTTTTTTAAATTTTACATATTTGAATATTGCTTATACTTACATATTTTATTCCAAGTAGTATCTGTAATACACGAATTTATGCTAGTGACGTATTATTTAAATGCAGAATGTAATAGCAGTAGAGATCCAATTTTCCCCAAATCGTGAGAAATGATCTGACACGAATTAATTTTCTCGTTGTAAATCGTCGGATCATACGACAGTAATGAGATAGGCCGTAGAACAGACGCCAAGAAATTAATGTAAAGACCCCCGAACCAAAATTAGATGTTGTCGATCTCAAGAAAAACTACTTTTTTACAAGCTTGTAATTTTCTCGTCAACATTTGAGATGCGGAAAGTAACGTTAAAAAGTATGTGGGTGTATAGAAAGAATAGTAAAAAGAATAGAAGAAATTATGTATTTGTCACGCTACACTGCTAACTTCATGAGAATATCTCTAATCTATTATTTTTCGTTGTTACAGCTTTAACTAATGGAGAAGAATACAAAGGGAAGCATATTGGAAGCCTTAACTCCTACCATCACCAGGTAAATCTGCTTACATTGCGAGTTGAAGTTGAGAAGAAACCTGTACCTCCAATTTATTTATTTGAACGGGACGAGCTTAATGATACTAAAACACAGCATCAAAAGTGTATAAAAAGTTGAATCAGAAAAAAACTAGTCAAGTTAGGTAGCTTTGGGGCGACTGATAGTTCTTGAGAGAGACCATGAGTAACGAGAGAGATATTAAATAAGTCCTGATCGCAGTCAGCACTGAGGAGGTTGGCAGTGTAAGGGATCTGGCAAATCAACAGGGGTGCAGGAAATAATTCATCAGTGAGAAGGCGATGTACAAACGTTCATAGGAGCCCGAGCCCAGGGGGGGGGGGAGCGGGAGCGTCGATTTGACCATACGAAGCTCCAGAGACGAACACCGTGTCAGGAGGCCAACACCGCAGGGGAGGCGGTAGAGCCATGAAGCAGATCCCAACCTCGTGGGCGAGATAACCCAGGAGTCGATGTGACAGTCATAGAAGGTGCTCTACACAACAGACACGTGTGAGAGTTTGGTAAAGCAGGGAGCATGGGAGAACTCGAGAGTGCGCCGCTTCATGAATCCGAGAGACCGTCATTAAAGTCAAGCTGCTTGTATGTTTGTTGGTGGAAAGCTGAGTGAGTAGAGGGGTGTTGGTGCAGTAGGCATGGAATCACCGAGCAGGGGAGGGATGCTAGGTGAACTAGAGGAGGTGACTTTGCCAGGTTAAAGACGTGGAGGGAGCACCACTGAGCCAAGGCATTGAGGCGAGCCTGGGGTGGAACACAGTCGGACGAACCACAAACAAGCAAGCACAAGGCAAACACGACTTTGAGAACGATACAAACGCCATTAATAAGAACTATGAAGAGAAGGAGACCTAAGTGTGATCCCTTTGGTACGCCAGAGGTAGATCCAGACGGAAGAAGTGCGTCCGGAGAGGTAACTCTCAAAACAAAAGAGAGCCAACTACACCGAAGGACTCGATTTATCATTCATTCTGAATGATACACCTATGTTCATAAATGCCATAAACCCTACGAAGTAAGAAGGAAAGTTACTACTCAAATGTTTTTTTAATCGCCTTCGAATTAAATCTAAATGCTTTCGAGCACGAAAAACACTATTTGGGAAAATGGTACGTTAGTCTGTCCGTCTGTCACGATTAAGAGAAAACGGAAGAACCAAATCGGCCCAAATTTGACGTGTAGCCAGGACACCAAAAATAAGTTCAAAACTAACTACAGTTATCAAAGTGAACAAAACAACTATTTCTTTTTCTCAAAAACGATTTAAACGATTTTAATTAAATTTTTGTATGGGCAGTTCCAAATAATACAACAGTACCTTAAAGTCCTCATTTGTGGGGAAAATGACGAGAGGCAATAAATTACCGAAAATTCCGATGAAAATCGATTTTTCCCAATAAATCTTGCTCATGTGAGACTACTACTACCTACAGAAAAGTTCAGGGTGGTAGTATAATTAACTATCCATATGACAGTTTATTATACTTGTTTTTTTTTATTTCATAGCCTGACGAATTTCGTAAGGAGCTTATTAGACGATCCTGTAGTGTTCGTCACTGGTTTCACTGCGCATATTAAGGAATTATGATTAGTTTAGAAATGGCGGATCAAAAGTGGAATACGTAATAAATTGCTCGCTCTCGTTTCTTTTGTTTAAGGTGACAGGAGACGTGTACGCCGTCGACCAGTACACGCTTCTTCTCACCGGGTTTTCGTATGACGGCAACGGAGCTGACACTTTCTTTTGGGCGGGAGCCTCGAATCGGCCCGGACCTCAAGGATTCATCGTTCCTGACCAACATGGAAAGTAAGTGAAAACGAGGCCTTCGAGACCGTAACGAACGGCGAGATCGACATGCCGCGTAAATCTGTAGAAAGCGAAAGGAAGCTGAGTATTTTGGAAAGAGTTGGAAAAGAATATGTTTTCAACAATCTGTGAACAAAGTATAGAACGTTTGGAGTTAAAATTTGAAACAAGTTAACATTACAAGTTCTGTAATGAAGTAAACTGACAACTTGCTAACTTCAGAGTTTATTATACTTCAAGAAAAACAGATCTCTCGACCAGCTTAATATCATCGAAAGGCTCTCAACTTCATACCCTTCCTTCATTAACCGTATTTTATTTCTTTCCTGAACACGAAGCATTAGGAAAATGTTTTAATCGTTCAAAATAAAATTGAAACGGAACATATTAGCTCACGGCAAAACATACTAATCGCCAAAATCGATTGACAAAATCGAAAATATAATAATTTTACGTTATGCCGATTCTCAATTCCTGTTGCACATTGGTTGTCGCAATCACAAAATAATTAAGAGCGACCTATGAAATTCCAGAATGCAAAATAATTCTATTGTCAGTGTTTCTCTACAATTCCATTGAGAAACAATTAAGAATAGAAAGGCAGCAGTCATTGCAACTGACGTTGTGCCAGAGCGGAAGAATTTTCAGCTTCCATTCAGCGCCCGCATCCACTCTCAGGGACAGAGGGAGAGAGGGAGGTAACTGAGCCGGAGTGCTTTTATGGTACATTGATAGTTCTGTGATGGGGAGGAGGACAAGGCTAGTCTGGCCATTGCAGGACCCATCTTCAACCTTGCCAAGCCAAAATATCTGCGCACAAGAGATCCTGGCAAAACGACTCAAGGGTAAGCGGATCTATATATATTTCCGAGGAGTTCGTTGAATCCCAAATCATAACGAAGCCTGTGGCAAAAAGCACACTCAACTTCTCAAAATGGACTGGTATGTACGACGTCTTTTATTAGGTAAGGAAGGGGCCTCAACACGATAGACCCAAATCGTGGCTGCAACGATAAAGGGCAAAGAAAGAAGGTGCACTGCGTGCCCTCGTGTTAAAAAATAACTAAATAATAATAACTCCACGACAATAAACAACTATCTTCCTAAAAAATTACTGGCACCACGTCTCACATAAGTTTCCTCAGCCCCACGCAAATTCGGCAACTGTCGTCGGTCCAACTACTAGCGTCCTACAGAGCAACCAGCAGCACTTGAACTTCCGGAATTTATTGGACTGCTGCTACTTATGCCAAAACCTTCATGTACAATTACGTGTTTACAGTTCTGGAATTAACGGAGAAACGCCGAGAAAAAAGTTATAGTCAACCCAACGACGTTAACGCGACGTTGTTCCTGATTATTTAATGACCACTATTAAACTTTCAACGTGTAGATAGCTTATTGGACTAGCGTTACGACTTTTGCGAGTACGCTAGTTCCATATGAGCGATATTTACGAAGAATCGCTTTTCGTCGACACGTTCGATCGCTGTTGCTCTCGTCACGATTGATGAAAATGTTTAATTATCGTTGAGTTAATTGAGTTTGTTCGCACAAAGAATGTAATAGAAATTGCGATAGTCGTTTTTGAGGAAACAATTGTAGTTTTAATCACAATGATAACTTGGTTTTATATTGGTAGACCACAACTCCATTGCTTTTAACATTCGCTAATTCATTATGCTTGTTTGCGCCGTTCTGGCAATAGAAGACTAGGTGGGCACAGGGCTGCAATGCGTGAAGACATACCCTCCAATGTTGTTTCCGGTCAGGTCAATAGAGAGAGTCTGCATGTCCATTGGAAGCCGTTGATGTCGCGTGCGGTGTAACCTGGCGAGGCGGAAACCTTACGACTCTCTCTCTCGGTCTTGTATTCGCGCATCGCATTATAGTTTTTAGTTGGTTTTGGTTCATTAGTTTTTGTACATTTCGTCTAAGCTGTTTTTCTTCCTTCTCTCCTATTCTCTTTCTCCCCTATTCTCTTTCTCCTTTCCTACTTCTCCTTCCCCCTTCGACAGCACGACAGACGAGGTTTCGCGGCTTCCAGATTTCGACCGGGTAAGTCCCATTTTTATACAGTCCGCATTAACAATGCTGCTCCCTTTATTTTCTCCCGAATGAAAATTCGTGTTATCGCTGTGTTATTTGGATCTGTGCACACACACAAAAATATTCAAAACGGTTTTAACCGTTTTTGAAAAAAAAAATTTGGTGTTACGATCACTCTGATAACTATAGTTTGTTCTGAACCGACTTTGTCTATGACCTACTGTGGCGCTGCATGTTGACCTGGACGCTAAGTATCAAGTGTGAGCCGATAAACTGAGGAAAATATCTGGTGCGTTGCAACACACAACTTTCCTTAGCTCTACAACAATTCACTTTGTACATGGCTAATTCTATTCAATCAATTCATTTATCACTCAGTTAATTTGAACTTGGTCAAACAACGCTTTACGGCAGCAGGAAGCGGTAGCGCTTACAGTTCCAGATTTTGTTGTGCTGCTCGTACTCTTTTCAGGACCATTATTGAGCAATTGTTACACAGATAATTAATGAGGCTGTAAACAGAAATTTTTTTAAGAACGATAGTAATTACTTTTGCAGAGTTATTGGGTAAAAACGTTTAGAACTGGTAGTAAGCGAAACGGCAGTAGTTGAAATTCAGGAATTTCTGGAGTGACCCCCATGTAACTCATGAGCGTTTTTAACACTCACCCTTTAGGTATTAGATTGGACTACAATACCAATTTTTTTAAACATTTTACAAAAATTCCAGCGGAGTTTATTAGGAAAAAACTGCGCTAAAAACGCTTTTCGTCGAAAATTTTGATAATTTATTGTGCTGCTCTCGTCATTTTTCCACGAATGGGAATTTTATGGTATAATTGTCTTATTGAGAGCTATCTATATAAAAAATTTAATCAAAATCGTTATGGCCGTTTTTGAGAAAAAAAATTTGGTGTTTTGATCACTATGATGACTATAGTTAACTTTCGGTGGATTTTGCCCATACCCTTATTTTGGCGTCCCATGGTAACCTGTAGGCTAGGCATCATCTTTCTGCTGATTTGGTACGGTTGTATTCTCTAAAAAACGCGCTAAAACCGATTTCGTCCAAAGTTTTGGTAATTTATTGTGCTGCTCTCGTCATTTTCCCATATATGGGAATTTTATGGTATAGTTGCCATATTGGGAGCTACCAATATAAAAAATTTAATCAAAATCATTAGAGCCGTTTTTGAGAAAAAAACATTTGGTATTTTGATCACTATGATAACTATAGTTACATTTCGGTGGATTTTGTTCATACTCTTATTTTGGCGTCCCATGGTAACCTGCCGGTGAGATATGAAGTTTGAGCTGGTTTGATACGATGGTTTTCTTTAAAAATCGTTCACATACACACAGGCATACAGACACACAGACCATTTTCCCAAATAGTGTTTTTCGGACTCAGGAGGGTCTGAAACGTAAAGATCTGAAGAAAACTCAAAATTTTTTTTTCAGCCGATTACATAACTTTCCTTTCTACTTTGTAGAGCCAAGGAAAGTAAAAACAGATTGAAGTTACTAAAATTGCCGAATAAACGCGTTCTACCACACCTTTACTTTTTGTCATTATTTCACACTAGGTGGACTCAGAAATAGACCTAAGTTACCAGTTAGAATGTACCAAAAGACCTGTTTCTTCGTCGTTTTAATCGTTTCGCTGTCAAACCTGACGAAACTAAGTGTGTACACTATCTACATTTCTTGTTCACAGTAATTTTTCTAAAATTCGGTTTTCCGGTGATGTAAACAGAAAAATGTCTACCTTTTGAGTGAGAATGAACTTGTGTAACTCACTTCTAACGAGATAATTTGCTTTAGCTTCGCCGTCAGCTCGTATAAATTGTGTTTCTCAGACCTGTTTCATCAGTTTCACATGTATTCATTTTAAATTGCAGAACTAACGTCCTCGACCGGTACTTCAATAAGGACTTCACGCTTACTCTGCCCGAAAAGAAGAAGCTGACAGATATTAAATGGTTTGCCGTGTACGACTTGTCCAGTCAGGTATTTTTCTCAGTTGATCCTAAATCACTTCCTACATTTCATTGAACGCAACCTTTTTGATAGATTCGCCCAAATTCTATTCTGATATAAAAAATGAACTGGAAGTGTGAAATTTGGAATTTCTTTGCTGAAATCAAAATTAACGTTATTTGATTTACTTTTCCTGAAAAGTCGAACTAACACACAATTTCATGGCGGTTTTAGAATGCGTTCGGCGACGTGTACATGGCAGAAGACTTTGAACCTCCTTCGACGCAGACTGTTGGGCAGCTCAGTCGGAGATCTCACGGAGTGTCGTCCGGCCCAATTCAAATACTCGACGCGAAAACTTTAACCATTCCCGATTTTACCTACAACGGCGCCGGAAAAGGTATAAATTCACCCGCTAAATGATCATGTTAGGTGAGTTCGTTTTTCTTCCCGATTGTGCGCTGTCAGCGAGAGTTTCGTTGTAACGGCATCATCTTCGAGCCAGCACTGGTGTTGAATGCACTTTCTACTGGAAGAGAAACAGATCTGCAGGGAAAGGGAGTAAGAAAAATGAAGAAGATTCCAGGAACTAGTCATTCTCGTAGACTTTATAGGGTGGGGAGAATTCTTATATTCAAGAATCGATTACATTACATTCAGTCTATGTTTAGTTACAATGGATGCAGGATGTCAGTGGATGGCAAGCCTTTGATACGTCGGGGAGACCTGGATTTCAAAACCCGCCCTAAAAGCTGACGGTGAGTCCATTTAACTGCAGGGAGTTGCCTCTTCTGTTTGCAATTTCGGTCATTATTCTTTCGCTTCGGTAGGTGCCCTGAAAACTTCTAGGAGGAGGAGAGGGAATTCTGTATCAAAACCACTTCTAAAGTAGACCTTCACACCGGAAGCACCTGAAGTAGATAGAACACTTCACGAATGCGTCTTCACAGCATGATTTAAGGGCTTCCTTACCGAAAAGCATCTCCATTGTCGCTTAGACTCGACTGTTGCTCTGGCTGCTTTTGCAATGGGCGAATGTCGCTTCCCAGATCTATTAAAAGTCCAATGATTCTGATATCGATTAGACACCAAGGGTATGTTAGCAGCAGCAGCATCTACAGTTAAAAGAATGCTAGTAGTGATTAAACCATGAGAGGTCGTGTTTTATTGACACAAAATGAAAGTGGAAAAGTATTGGAGTCGACTAGAGAATGAGTTTTGTCGAAAAATAGAGGTGAACCGTTTGGAGTGTCAGGCCACGTTTTTAACTGCGAGTATGCTCGAGGTAAACCAAGAATTGGGGCTGGTAGGTCAGTATCGGGCCGAATTTCATCACTCCCGGCAATTAAACCACTTACTTAATTTGTCCTTCGTTTTAAAACTCAACTTTTTCTGTTTTCGCAGACACTTATTTTTGGGTTGGAGTCGGCCCTCAACCTTCGACGAAAGGTACAAAAGTTCCTGACGAATACGGATAGTAAGTTGAGGAACCATCAAATTTGATTCTATCGAATCAATAACGAGCCAACTAGCTCAATAAAACGGCTATTCGGTTTATTTCAGCTTGGAACCTTTGCGGCTGTATTCCAAGGAGACTATAACTATCGAATTACCTGGTGACATTACGATATTCGATATCGACTGGCTTAGTGTCTACGATTTGACTACTAAGGAAAATTACGGTGCTGTCTTGATACCTGACAGTCCCAACGTCCCTCCCTCCCTCGTCAAAATTATCGTAAGCCAATTATTCATAATAAACAAAATATCATGTTTATGTGGAGACCCTTTCCAATTGACTGCTTTGTATGAAAATAGAAAATATCTGGTGCGTTGCAACACACAACTTTCCTTAGCTCTACAACAATTCCAGCCAATTTATCTGAGTCTAAAGTGGAAGCGAAAACTCAGAATAGAATATCTGGTGCGTTGCAACACACAACTTTCCTTAGCTCTACGTCAATTCACTTTGCACATGGCTAATTCTATTTAATCAATTCATTTATCACTCAGTTAATTTGAACTTGGTCAAACAACGCTTTACGGCAGCAGAAAGCGGTAGCGCTTACAGTTCCAGAATTTATTGTGCTGCTCGTACTCATTGCAGGACCATTATTGAGCAATTGGTACACAGATAATTAATGAGGCTGTAAACGCGATTTTTAAAAAAAGGATAGTAATCACTTTTGCAGAGTTATTGGAAAATAACTGTTAGAACTGGTAGTAAGCGCAACGGCAGTAGTTGAAATTCAGGAATTTCTGGAGTGAGCACAACATGAGTGTATTCTCATGAGCGTTTTTAAACACTCACCCTTTAGGTATTGGATTGGACTACAATACCAATTTTTTTTAACATTCTAAAAGAATTCCAGCGGAGTTTATAAGGAAAAAACTGCGCGAAAAACGCTTTTGGTCGAAAATTTTGATAGTTTATTGTGCCGCTCTCGTCATTTTCCCACGAATGAGAATTTTATAGTATCATTACCTGATTGAGAGCTATCAATATAAAAAATGTAATTAAAATCGTTAGAGCCGTTTTTGAGAAAAAAAAATTGGTGTTTTGATCACTATGATGACTACAGTTAACTTTCGGTGGATTTTGCCCATACCCTCATTATTGCGTCCCATGGTAACCTGTAGGCTAGACATCAAGTTTCAGCTGATTTGGTACGGTGGTTTTCTCTAAAAACTGCGCTAAAATCGATTTCGTCGAAAGTTTTGGTAATTTTATTGTGCTGCTCTCGTCATTTTCCCACAAATGGGAATATTATGGTATAATTGCCTTATTGAGAGCTATCAATATAAACAATTTAATCAAAATCGTTAGAGCCGTTTTTGAGAAAAAAAAAAGTTGGGGTTTTGATCACTATGATAACTATAGGTAACTTTCGGTGGATTTTGTTCAAACCCTTATTTTGGCGTCCCATGGTGACCTGCGGGCGAGATATCAAGTTTGAGCTGATTTGGTCCGGTGGTTTTCTCTAAAAATCGTTCATAGACACACAAACACACACACTTACACACAGACCATTTTCCCAAATAGTGTTTTTCGGACTCAGGGGGGTCTGAAACGTAAAGATCTGAAGAGAACTCAAAATTTATTTTTCAGCCGATTACATAACTTTCCTTTCTACTTCGTAGAGCAAGGAAAGTAAAAATGGCCCAACAGCGAAGTAACATAATCGACCACTGCTTACCATTTAATATCGACGTACCACAAAAATGTCCTTTGTCCTCCGTGATTTTGATCGTTCTTCCAAGTTAGTTGTTCACTCCGCGAGCATGAGCTTGGCAGAACGCCGATCCTCAATTTATCTAGGTGCTTCTACTGATGCGACGACCGTTCTTGATCAGTAAATAGGTAATTTATAGAACCATTGTCTGATTTTTGGGAGAAAGTTGTTATTCACTGCACTGGAATTATTGCGACAAAAAGTTAGCCAGTCAAACAACAGTAATTTGTGTTATATTTCTTATAATGCTCCTAAGTATAATTTGACCATAATTAAACTTCCACTTTACAGTTCATTGGACCACCATTATGACTTTTATGAAAACGCGTGTTGCATTAGCGAGGTTTATACGGATAGCAATGACAATAAAATACGAATAAAACTATAAAATAACTTTCCGCCGGAATTTTGATCATTTATTGGACTGCCCTCGCCATTTTCGCTCGTACGAAATTTTTATTGTATTGTAGTGTGATTTGGAACTGTTCACTTATAAAGTTGAATCAAAATTTCTGGCAGTTTTTGAGGAAAGAATATTAGGTGTATTGATCACTCGGGTAACTACAGTAATTGTTGAGCCAACATTGATCATATCCTCATTTTTGGTCTGACTTAATAGGTGGGCCATGGTAGCTAATTAAATTCACATTTAAATTGCAATGTTACCACACTAGCTGACAACTGTTGGACCTCATTGGGCTAGACCCTGAGACCATCAAAATGTCAAAATGTGTTTCTTGTTACAGCGACTTCTCTTTTTTTTTTCATTTTTACAATTTTCTTTGGCAGGCTCCTCAAAACCCCCTACCCAACTGCATGCAACTACACAAAGATCTACAATTCAGTTGGGAAGTGTTCGGCCCTCAAATAACTATTCAATTAGCTGGCAGAGTTGGTGAGTATCATTCAAATATTTGGATCACTTGATTAATTATTACAATCGGTACGTTAACAAAATGTCAACAGTTACTACAATGACACGCAGTAATAGTGCAGTAATAGCTAAGTGTATGGGATAATGTAACGATTGAAGGCAAAACGTAACGTTTTCTAATAATGGCCCTCGTTAGCCAAGATTGCGACATTAATTTGAAAAATGCGGCAGTAATTTGTTTTGACCGAAAGAACACACCATGTACATGAAGCTTTGGTTTCCCAACGTGCCCCCCACCCCCACCCCTACGCTGGTAGCAACCGAAAACGCCTCAGATGGGCGTATAATGGCGCGTCCATGAAGAGCCCGGTGTCCTCTCAGTTTCACTCTCCGCATCCCATGTAGCTGATGCGGTGTCCCCAATACACCCCAAGACTCCTGAAGCTTTTTTCGTGTCATTAATTGGCTGGTAAAAAAGTGGCAACAAAATTATATTGATATAACTTTCAATTTTATAACTTTTCAGAGGAGAACGAGTACGTCGCTTTTGGGCAAAGCGGATCTACCGAAAAGCTGCAAATGTTGGGGTCTGATGTAACGGTTGCGTATGTTGACGGTTATCGAGGGTACGCCACTGACTACAACATCACAGCCAACTCTCCCGTAAGTTTAACTTCGAGTGATGTCAATATTGATTATGTAACACGACTTTAAACCTTAACGACAAACTTATGCTGAGTAGCAGTAGCATTTTGCTCCTTCAGGGCAGCGGTGGCGGGAAGAGAGAAGAGTGGTGTTAACCTTTATCAACAGTTTCGTATGAAAAATAGGGAAATTCGCTCAGAAGTTTCAAGGTACTTCGACTCTGCCAACGTTGAAAAATGAGCGACTTTTGTAAAAAGAAAGCAGAAAATGTTGAAAAGGGTATCAGTATTAGGATGTTCCGTTGCCGAGAGATTACTTAATTTGTTTTGAGAGTCTATGATGATGCATGGAATGGAGAGGAGAAATGACTTCCCTTTCAGCTAAATCGTTTATGTTATCAAGAGTTGCCAAAGGGTTTAAACGTCGTTAGAAATACATAAACCTTCTCGAATGAGTTAACTGAGTAAAACTAATTTTGAGGTCACCCTTCTCAGTAACTTGCTCCAGCGACGTCGTGAGGGGCCGAGAAGGAAAATGATTACGAAAATTCAAGAATAAAAATTGTTTTATATGCCTCCATCGTCAGCTAAGGATAGTAAAAATGGTGCGAATTATTACACAACGGTTAATTACTATTTTTGTTGAGCGCTTCTGCTGTCATTCAGCATCTTAACATAGTTGTAAACGATAAGAAACATGACTTGACAGCAATGAAACCACAAAAATTGGCATTTTCTTGGCGACGTTAGGCACTTGGCGCAATGCGATGTGTCAAAACGTTCACGAGCCACGGAAAAACGATAATTATGACCATATTGTCCCGCTAGTCAAGTAATAGAATTTTCTTCGATATATTTACGGCCATTTTACTGTTTTCCATTTAGACGCAGTTGTACACCTCTGAGAGTTAGAATTACACTCCAAATCACCAAAAAAAATGTTGCTTAAATGTTCACGCGTGTCCCTCGATGATAACACACAATACCACATCATCTAATGTTTTGTCAGTGTGCAACCAGATGTCCTAAAATATGTGTTCATTACTCGTTAGTGCTTTCTACGAAATTTTCCACAAGTTCGTCACTTTTTTACTTTCCTTGGCCCTACAAAGTAGAAAGGAAAGTTATGTAATCGGCTGAAAAAAAAATTTTGAGTTTTCTTCAGATCTTTACGTTTCAGACCCTCCTGAGTCCGAAAAACACTATTTGGGAAAATGGTCTGTGAGTCTGTGTGTGTGTGTGTGTGTGTGTGTGTGTGTGTATGTGTGTCTGTGAACGATTTTTAGAGAAAACCACCGAACCAAATCAGCTCAAACTTCATATCTCGCCCGCAGGTCACCATGGGACGCCAAAATAAGGGTATGAACAAAATTCACTGAAAGTTAACTATAGTTATCATAATGATCAAGACACCAAACTTTTTTCTCAAAAACGGCTCCAACGATTTTGATTAAATTTTTTATATTGGTAGCTCTTAATAAGATAATTTTACTATAAAATTTCCATTTGTGGGAAAATGACGAGAGCAGCACAATAAATTATCAAAAGTTTCGACGAAAAGCGTTTTTTTCTTATAAACTCCGCTGGAATGTTAGAAGAATGTTTTTAAAAAATTGGTATTGTAGTCCAATCCAATGTCTATAGGGTGAGTGTTTAAAAACGCTCATGAGATACATGGGGCTTGCTCCAGAAATTCCTGAGTTTCAACTACCGCCGTTTCGCTTAATACCAGTTCTAAAAGTTTTTACCCTATAACTCTGCAAAAGTAATTACTATCCTTCTTCAAAAAATTTGTGTTTACAGCCTCATTGATTATTTGTGTACCAATCGCTCAACAATGGTCCTGGAATGAGAACGAGCAGCACAATAAATTCTTTAACCGTAATCGCTGCCGCTTCATGCTGCCGTAAAGCATTGTTTGACCAAGTTCAAATTAACTGAGTGATAAATGAATTGATTAAATAGAATTAGCCATGTACACAAGTGAATTGACGTAGAGCTAAGGAAAGCTGTGTGTTGCAACGCACCAGATATTCTATTCTGAGTTTTCGCTTCCACTTTAGACTCAGATAAATGGGCTGGAACGTTAGCATAGCTGGGTATTACTTGAAACTTGTAAGTGAACCTTGAGAAAGAACCATCAACGAGATAACCTATTGATAACTACGAGTAGATGTCAGAACTTGTCAGGCATTTGATTGGAGAGACACGGGCTGACGTAGCGATGAAGGTAAACGCGCACTACTAGAGAGCAAAGCGGGTAGCATTTGCAACTTATACGGGACTGGCCCCCATAATCTTCGTATTGAGTCATATTACGTCTTAATTAGCCCGATGGTTTCGATGTTTTACGAATGCAACTTAAAAAACTAACGCAAACAAACAAGGACTCAGCTCATGACAGAAAAGTGCAATAGTTGATATATCGTAATAATAAAACGGAATTAGGACGACTATGTATTTCCACCAAATTTGAGTTACAGTGTTATATCGATTTCAACGGTTAGGTCAAATTTAGGTTACCATTTACTGACAATATATGATCGCAAGTGATTTAGTGCATATAAGTTGTCATGTTGGGAGAACGTAAAAGTTAGCGCCTACTTGTGCATGTTATTTCCGTTGATTCTAATGCATCTGAAGTACTAAACGAATATTTCAATTAAATTTATTCGAACTTGGAAGTACTCGTCTAAAGTTTCTATATAGAATGGCATTAAATATCTCGGATGACTCTTTGCTCTCTTGGAAATTATCGCCTACACCTACGCCGTCGGCCAATTACGTGTGTATGAAATTATTGTATTAAAAGAGATGAAACCAGCAGCAAAATTAAATGCTTGCATTTGAATCTAAAAGTCAACACCTCATTCATTTCCGCAGTCGCTTTTGGAAGATATTAAAGCTACATTCCACACTATTTTAATGAGTCGCGACGAGTAGACAATTTTTCGTTTTAAAGCCTACTGATGTTGCAATTTTCATGTTTAGTGTGTCAAGGTTCTCGGACAGTACAAAGGTGTTTGTAAAGACAGTCTCGTTGGAGGATTTGATGACAATCAGCTGCACACCGCTAAACGTGAAGATGGAATTAATTACATCACGTATAGAAGAAGTTTGATCTCAGGTAAGTGTAAATAGTGGGACAAAAATGTGTATGCATGGGCTATAAATGTTCATTTTTTGTTTCTGGATATTATTATTGTTATTATCTTTGTGTATGCAACCAGGAAAGGAAAGAGTGGAGGGAAAATTGAAAAAAAGGGTAATCAATCTTTATTTTCTTATATAAGAACGCTAATAAACTGAAAAACGATTCAGGCTGTACATATGTTGGAGTTGGGTCTGATTATGCGTGGGAGGGGAGGTTCCTTCCACTTGATCCTTGACAGGATGAAAGTTACCCTTTCAGACACTCATCCATGAGCAATCCTGATGGAAGAGGGGTGGGCCCACGTTTGAAGCTGGGGTCCTGGTATATCACACTGATGGCTCGGTACAGGGTGGCCTGGCAGGGGCAGGCATCTTTGAGTCGAGAATTAGAGCAGCGATACCATTGGGCTAACTGGCCACAGTGTTCCAGGCAGAGGTGTCTGCAGTGACAGTCTGTGTGCAGTGGGCATGTTCAGAGGGGACTGAAAAAGCAAAAGATTTACATTATAGTGGACAGTCAGGCCATTATCAAAGCCTTAGCCTCGTATAGTCTTACGCTGCCACTGGTCTAGGATTGTCTGACTGGGCTCAAGGGCCTGGGCGAGAACAGCACTGTCATACTGTTTTGGGTGCCGAGTCATCAGGGAATAGAGGGAAATGAGCGGGTTGACGAAGAAGGAATTGGCGCAAAGCCCTGTCGGTCCTGAGCCCTTTGTTGGGACCACCAGGAGCCACCTATGAAAGAGAGGTTGGAAAATGGGAGGATAGGTGGCGGGCTGCCTATTAGCAGGGGGCGCCCGGCCTTAGACAGTCAAAACTCTCCATCCGACTCTCCAGGGAGGGCCAAGGAAATGCTCGTGACTGGGGAGGAAGGATATGAGGATCATATGAGGCATGTTCACAAGTCACTGTCCACTGCTGTACCACATTGCAAACATTGGTGTGAGTACAGGTATGCAAGTTTTGCGAGGGTGAGCTGGAGACAATTGAGCATGTGCTGTACATATGCGACGGACTCGTGGCATTGCACCTTCAGATGTTTATGAGGCCCCTTCTACAGCCAGAAGTGGTGGTGAGGGCAGAACTCCACTTTGTGCAGGGGTGGTGGGGACATGGTACTAGTGCCTTGGGGTCTCTCCACTATAGGCCTGTTTGTGGCTGCAGTCAGCGTATCTCCAGCAGGGTTAGTATCCAGCTAATGAACTAGATTAAAAAACGTGTATTCAAAATTTCGGAGGATACGCCTGTGTTCTCTTCTCTGTACAATAGTTTCATAATCAACGTACAACGTCACATTAGTCCCCCATTGGATACTGATAACATGCTGGAGAAGGAGTTCCAAAGGAACTTCCCCCAGTTAGTAAGTTATTAAAGTGAACGTGCAAACCAGTTTGGTGGGTCGGTCTTTTCTGGCTGTTGGACTGCTGTGGGCGATCAATTTCGATGTTAAGACATCCTGAGAGTACAGACGTAACAGCCAGACGATGATGTCTTTACATCAAAAGCGCATGCCCACAGCATTCTACGTAACTGGTATGTTAACTTTAATAAAATTAGCTTCCTAGTTCCTCAACTCTAACAAAAATTAAAGATTATATGTTGAACAAAAAAAATAGATTAAGAATCGTTGAATTATAAGAGGGAAGAAAATAAGAATAGATAAAACAGGAGTGTTCAGACTGGAATACTGTTCAGATGGGTAAGAAATAAGATAACCTACGACTTTAAATAAATCTGATAGGGAGAGGATCATGAGATGAGGTTCTGGTAGACGGAGTTGGGCGTGCAGAGTGTGACGACTCGTACGATTCCATGCATCCATTCCATCCATTCTTTCCAGGATGTCCGTCTTCTATCTTATCAGTTGGTCGTTTTAGCATTGAGGAATCCATGGAGTTAAGAAAGGCCAGATCTCAGACCTGCAAGTTGGTTGAAGGCTTCTTCCATTTGAAGCATGCCTGTAAGGTGGATAAGTATTCAAGATGCCACTTCATCCAGATATGGTTTGACATCCGCTTGATGAAAGATACTTTCTGAAATGTCCGCGGTTATGGCTCCTGTGGAGGCTCAGGAAATTGAAGGAAAAGCGAAGAAGCTCACGAGGGAAAGCTTGATGCTTTGATGAGGGGCGTCGAAGAGGAAAAAAGACCCATTCAGGTGTTGAATGAAGCGTATCATGTTGTTTAGCTTCCTAAATAATTATTCCCGTAAAAAAAAGAAGCCTAATCCGTTTATCACGTTTTCATTTTACAGCCGATCCAACTGACAAAACCTACGACACTGAAGGGAAAACTCAACTAGTTTGGGCCATCGGCAAATTAGATTCCAGTTCAGAGCCGTCCTATCACGATTTGTACCCCAGAAGCTCAGTCGTTGTTGAGTTGGGCAAGAAACGACAAGACTGCGTCGCGTTCACAACTACACAAAAAAATCTTCAAGAACCGTGGGATCGCCCCAAAATTATTGACAAGTCTCTTAGAGTTTATACGGCTACCCTGGGCCCTGCTGGAGGGAAAAGAGGATACCAGGGGATCACAGGTTCGTGTCACCATCGCATTAAAACGATGTTTAAAAAATTGATTAATTCATTCTCTATTGATTCAACACGTAACACTCCAAAAAAATTGAGGCCCGCCTCATCACACAACTTTCTTTATCTCTACGTCAATTCTCTTGAGCTCAAATATTTTGCTACTAACTCAATTTATTTTTACTCGGCTCATTTAAAACATCACTTCACGACAGCAGGAAGCGGAACAGTTCTGGAAATTATTGAGCTGCTCGAACTCATGCCCTGAGTATAATTGAGCAATTGGTACACAGCGAATTGATAAGCCTGTAGACACGATTTTTTGAAAAGGATAATAATAACTTTTCCCAGGTAAAATTTTTTAACTTTTATAAATACGTGATAAGTGAAACAGCGGTGGTTGAAATTCAGGAATTTCTGGAGTAGTCCCTGTGTATCTTACGAGCGTTATTGAAGACTCGTCGTATAGGTACTTCATTGGACTATCACCCGAGATTTTCTAAGATTCTAATGACGTTTGAGATGAGTTTTTGAGGAAATTGGCCGAGGTACCTTACTTCTAACGGATCCCACGATGAACTGCCATAAACAAAGTCAGATACAGTAGGTGTTTGACGATAACATACAACACAACTGACGTGGAAAAGCTGAGATCGTTAGCGATCGAGGGAAGAGAGCGTGTGATTGCCTCCCATTCATGCACAACGTTATCAATGCAATTTTAAAGAAATCGAAAAATAAGTTGCCCCGTAAATTAACGAAATGTTGACAATAACAGCTCAGAAACTTTGAAAACTTTCACCTGGAAACGTCCGATTTTGTCTCGGCCGCGTCATGTATACGACGTTATAAGAACTAAAGTAGTTTTCAGGTTCAGGACATGAGTACGAGTAGCACAGTTAATTCCGGAACTGTAAGAGACTTTCAGCCGCCGTGAAGTGATGTTTTAAATGAGCTGAGTAAAAATAAATTGAGTTAAAAACAAAAGAAATGAACACAAGTGAATTGACATAGAGGAAAGTAAGAATATCATCAGTTAACAAAAAATGTAATGTAAACTACCATTAAAATAAAAATAATTGTATTCAAATATCTGGGGTGACATCATGTTCCCTACATGCAGCGATTTTCATCACTCTAGCAACTAATACAATCTCTTTTACGCACAGGTTTATAAAAACTTGGAAAAATGACATTTTAACCACCTCCGATTCGCTTACTACCACTTCTCACAGTTTTTACCTGTTAATTCTACCTACAAAAATCCGAGTCTTCTTTTTAAAAATTCAAGTTGACTGCCTCATGTATTAATTACCTATGAGTGGATTAATGAACAATGGTAGGGTTTCTATGTGGAACGTTGAGCTACTTTCCACCAAGTTCATTGTAAAGGACTGAATACCAAAATTTATTTGTCGCTAGGGTGATGAAAATAGTTTATTGTTTAGTTCAGCTGATTGATGTATAGCACTGGATTTTTTTAATCCCCGCCCCCCTTCGTCGAATAATTTTTTCCGAGCCAAAAGCGAAACGATCCAAACATGTTAAAGACAATTGAAAACTCATCAACGCACGAATTGTTTATTCTGCTCCTTTCTAATACTCAAGAGCATAAAACGCTGCAAAATAATTATGCAACGGTTTATTATTCTCTTGCACAGCATGACTGTGACCTATTCTATTCAATCGAACGACGACAAATGTTAAGAATTGTGGATATATCAACAGTCCAGAAAACGACAGCTCATATGGAAACGACAATGTTTGTAAAGCACTTCTAATACCAATCTCAGCCGATTCAGCATCGAAAAATAATAATAAATGATACCAAACACGACGCAATTGCAATAAAACCACCAAAATTTCGTTGATATATTAATGAATTATTATTTCGTTAAGTAATAAATTCCGGAACATTAGGTACCATATAAACTTAGAGAAAAACAGATTAGGTTCGTTCCTGCGATAATTCACAGCTCTGCGACCCACCCCATTCGATTCAGCATCGAAAAATATTACTAAACGCTAACGACCTGACTACGACGGAACAACTAAAATTGCATATTACTGCAGGCAATCGGTTAGACTTGTGGACGTAACAATCACGGATTTCGTCCTATCGGATTTCTGACTAGGCAAGCACAACTAGATACCAAATGGGATCTTTGTGTGAAAGAACGGATTTTTTAACCTCTTTAATGGCAAAATATGGCCAGGATGACGGGCGGGGTTGCAGTTTTAGAATTCCCATGCCTTTAAAAGTAGTGTCAATTTGTGCGAGGCCTTAAAAAAAAATTCTTGGCCGAAAACATACGCGAATTATTCAGAATTAATAACAAACTAAAATTAGTAATTTAGTATTTAGATCGAAAAATTAATCATTTCTATTTCTATTATCTACTCCATTCATGAAATATCTCCCATTTCTGCACACATCACGTTTCAACTATTTTAAAGGAAATCCGAACGGTGGTCTGGCGTGGTACATCAACGGGCTCCTTATACCTGAAATTTGGATGAGGCGAGGATTCACTTACGCAATTCGTATCTTCGGCGGCAACAATCCTCATTCGGCCGAGTTGTACAATCCGTTGATAATTACGGACGAGCCCCACGGCGGTTTGGAAAGACGCTCTGACGACTCTAATAGAAACGTTCGCGTCTTAGCTGGTGTACAATATACGCTTCGTGGGCAGCCGCGGCCGACTTCAGGTAAGTCTTCAGGTGTGACAGCGGTAGACTCGATTAGAGTTATGGCGGGTTTTATGTTGTTAATTAATTAATCCCTTATTTTCCAAAGTGGGGCCACTCTGTCTTGCTAGGCACAATGGAGTTGACCGAAGATTGGACGATGACTTCCCGAATTTCCGAAAATTCAACAAATCTTTGGTGGTTACTTGTGATCAAGGTAAGTTGAAATTACAGCACTGCGATTCCATTCTTACCATTAATACATTTTCATACCTGCTAGGATATGTGAGTTAAGAATTGAAGTTTTGTTTGATTTCTCTCTCTCTCTCTCTCTCTCTCTCTCTCTCTCTCTCTCTCTCTCTCTCTCTCTCTCTCTCTCTCTCTCTCTCTTAGGTTCAATGAAAATGTGAACCTGTTTGATTTTTCTCTGAAGACCGAACATTTTAGAAATATTTTCAGAGACAAGTTGTTGGTGGGATGTGATTGTTGAATGTTCATTATTGTTTTTATTTTTTGTGTAATTATTGTGTATAGACTCTTCTTCGCTTATTCTAAAAAGATTTCTGTTGAAAACCAGATTGTTAACTAAAGTAAAGTGAACACTACCGAGGATTATATAATATTGATTGATTGTGACTTTGTTCAGTATATATCAAATGATTGTAATGGCAAGTTTCTCGATCCCCAGTGTATAATGTGTTGATGTAAGATGATTTGTTCGTTGTGTTTGTGTGTGTTAGTTAAGGTAGTTAGTGCGCTGCTGAGAGGAGGAGGATTATCCAAGTACTCGCTCCTCTCGAATAGCAGCAGTTGTGTGTTTATGTGTTGGTATGAGTGTAATTTATTTTGGCATGAATGAGGTTGGTTGTTGTGTATATTAGTTTTAGTTTGTGTGCTGCTGAGAGGGGGAGGAATATAAAAGTACTCACCCCTCTCAAATAGGTAAGTGTTTATGTGTCAGTAGGCGTGAATGTGTTGGTATGAGTGTAATTTATTTTGGCATGAATGGTGTTTTGGTATGATTGAGCTTTTTTGGGAAGAGAAATTTGTCGCTTTAGCGGAAAATTATATAAAACAGTGGAGCAATGTATATTTGTAGCACAAGAGGGTGATGTATATAGATTCCAGGGGGAATGGTAGAGAGGGCCTTATGGCCCTAATTTCCCCTGGTGGATAAATATAGAAATCAATCAATCTCTCTCTCCTCTCTCTCCTCTCTCTCCTCTCTCTCTCTCTCTCTCTCTCTCTCTCTCTCTCTCTCTCTCTCTCTCCGCTCTCTCTCTCTCCACTCTCTCTCTCCGCTCTCTCTCTCTCCGCTCTCTCTCTCTCTCTCTCTCTCTCTCTCTGCTAGGGCAGTAGGGAAGAGAGCACCACATCATTTTGCAGGTTGCTACGTAACACTTCATTCTCACTCTTTCTCACAGTCTTCTTCACGTTATATCTGAGTTCTTTACCAGACAGATTCTAACCAAAGACGGGGTATGAGCTATACGCTGATGATGTACACATGTGCTCATCGTGTGCAGCAGAAGATATTCTAAATAAGATAGCGGCGTTGAATAGAGATCTCGAGGAGCTCAGCAGGTGGTCACGTGAATCAAAACAAAAGTGATGTTACCGGGATATTCTAAAGACTCGGCAAAAGTTGACCTCCGTACAATGCAGATGTAGATGTGCGCTACTCAATTGTCAGGTCCTTTTACAAGCTCAGAAATATAGCCACTGACTTCCCTGCCCAAGTACAGTAATCACTTGTGTGGTCTCTTGTTTTCCCGTTTCTCGACTATGCGACGGCACTATACTTCGACTTGAGAAGCAGAGTAGGCTCAGAATGAAGCATTATGTTTCATGATGAAACTTCCCTGAGAATAACAGAGAACGCCAGCCTATTGGAAGTTGAGATGGCTGAAGATTGCCAAAAGGAAGAAGATGGCTATCACGGTTATTGCTTTCAAGGTTTTGAACTACCGCAAGGCTTAAACAACCTACTGTGCACGTACCAGCGGTGCAGGGTAGAAGCGTGCAAAATACAAGAATGTTGCAATTATTGATTGTGTTGTTGTTCAAAATATTCTAGTACATGTTAATGGCAAATTTCTCAATCTTCCGTGTGTAATGTGTCAATATGAAGTGATTTGTTCGATTCATTTGTCTGTATTAGTTAGGTTAGTTTGTCAGCTGCTGAAAGGAGGAGGAATGAGCAAGTACACACTCCTCTCAGACAGCAGCACTTAAGTGTTTGTGTCAATGGGCGTGAACGTGTTCAATTTATTTTGGAATGAATGAGAGTTGTTTCATTTTGAGATGAGGAATTCTTAGAGAGAGAGAGAGAGAGAGAGAGAAGAATCAGAGACTTTGTAACATTAGAGGAAGTTGCATATTGATTTCAGGAAAATGGTAGAGAGGACCTTATGGCTCTAATTTCCTCTAGTGAATAGATAAACATTTCAATCTCACTCACTCTCTTTCTCTCAGTTCCATAAATCATCTGTATGAAGGTAACTCGATAAAGGTCGAGGTGTAAATGGAATCCATATACAACGTTAAGGTTCATAGAAACTGAAAAACAGATTGGATTAGTTGGTGATACTGTTGGTGAATGTGAGGAACCGAGTAAAAATGTGAGATAAATTGCACGAAATTTTTTTTTAAGCTTTGTTGATGAAAATTTAACGTGATCGTTCTTTCATAGGGGAACCTGCAATTTTGGAAGTTACTCCTAATACGACTTGGCCTGACATCGTCTACTACAATAGCTACACTCACATGAACATGGGTTGGAAAATTCACATTGTCGATACGTTCGCCGTCCAATACAATTCGCAAAATTGTCTCACTGCTCCCACATTTGTGTTAGCTATTTCGGTTCTTGTAATTTTGTTTAAATGAAATTTGTCTCTACCTTGAACGCTGCTGTTATTTATTTATTTTTGTTAATGCAAAACTTAAACTCGCGCATTAAGTACTATTTTTTTCCTCCTTCTCGATTACTTCAAAGATGGTGCAGAAACGTGGTAAAGAGATCGGAACTTTCAGTAGCAGTGGTACGAGCCCAATTGGAAAGTGTGGGAACTACAGAACGAAACGAGATGCCTGGCTCTACCCCTAGGAACGTTACAACCTCAAAGCCCTAGTTGGAAATGAATCTGTAGTGTAGAAGCTATCGAGCTGAGAGGGCCTTATGTGTGGAATCACATCTATTGCCAAAGAAGAAGCCTTCATGCATTATTCGACTCAGGAACTATACCATCTGCACCCAACGTTAATCACTTTGGTGAAAGTGGAGCTCGTTTGTCTCACCCCACACTAGTCACCAAAGTTGTAATGTCACACTTCTATAAATATTATTTTTGGGGCTCAACCATTTCTCTTAATACCAACACTCAACCTCCCTTGCTGGTTATCCCATACACATTGCACTGTGACCTACTCTCATTGCTGAAGCTCAATCACTGCTGCTGTAGCTAATGCATCTCATTACCCAACCCTACAACTCTATCCATGCCCATTCACTCTGTGTCACATAACTACCAGTTCAATCTTCTCACTAACTAGTGCAGCTGTCTGACAATGAGTTTCTAAATCCATTTTTACCAAAGAGATTGACTCTAAACGGATCACACACGCGAAGATGCACAGCTCCATGGTAAGCCTCGTGATCATGAGGACATTTCTTTCTACAAGAGGTAGTGATGTTACAGGCATGATGTTAATTTGTAGGTATAACAGAATAGAACGAGGTAGTGGGCTCCACTCCCAGGAATGCTTCAACAACAAAGCTGGAGTAGGGAGATGAGCCACGTGAAGAAAGCTCTGAGGTCACCACACTTTCAGTATGGTAGATTTTTATCTTAAAACTGTCTATAAGGTAGATATTGTAGGCAACCATTCGTCAGAGGGACGAAAGATGTGTAAAGGTTGTTCTCAGTCTACCTTTAACACTCTCATGGGGTTGGTCTTTAAAGGACACTTGTTTATTTGCCCCTTCGGGAGAAGATAAGTACATTTTATTCGATACAGATATTTCAGAAAGGGCATGATTGTTCTACGTTCATTGACACGTCACTGACAGTATCATACAGCAGAGTAAGGATGAGGTGTAAGAAGCTTCAGTCTTAAACATTGTCTCTGACCTAGATCGATCATGTGGCGAAGTGCAGTACGGGCAATGGAGCTAATCAGAGAGGAAAGAGTTGAAGAAGCTTCAGTCTTGCACGATTGTCTTCTTTCTAAATACATCACATAGCAAGTTAAATATGGCAAGTAAAGGTGGGAAAGTGCAAGGACCCTTGAAGAGCATTGTGAAGAGGCGTGTTGAGGGATGTGAAAAAAATCAATGATCAGCTATCAGACATAAGAAGAGTCAGTCACCAGGGGTCGACTACCCTCCTCTGTTCTGCAAAGGAGTACCTCCGGGATTTCCATTACCTAATTTCAAAAACCCCCTTCCCTTTCCTCATCGCCACCAGTATTTCTACCAATTTACACTTCATACAGCATAAATGTCTGCATGGCTTTAAGTTTATACTCCACTTTCCGACAATTTTTACGTTTCCATAGGGTTTGCTTCAACTTTTACGCTCAATTTCTGAAATATTGTACACATGTATCAACCCTAGCAGAAATGAAACACGTCAGGTAAGAAACGTTTTGGCGAGTTTCTCCGTTTTAGAGGTTTTTAATTTACGGGGGGGATTTGTTAACATAATTCGGTAAAATTCTCATCCTTCCCTTCCAGCCAATAACAAATAAATACCCCAGGAGCTTAAGATTCAACATATGACAGAATGGATGATCAAAATTCAGTCAGTTGGGTGAATCAATAGGTTTTCTCAGGATTATCACGAGTTGCATCTTGCTAATTTCCCTGGGGATGGCTGTCTTATTGTGGAGCTTCCCCTTACGCGTGCCATTCCCTCTTTCCACATGGGCGAGCATCAAGTAGTTGGAGTGGTTAGTACTGATTTATTTTGTTTCTTTTTCAAGAAGCACTGTTTCTGTTCATAGCAATCTTTGATGAAAACAAAGTCTGTAAGTATGCAAAACAGTCTGTCTGTAAGTATGTTCTTTTTAAGGCACAAAAAACTTATTGTTGTTGGTGGTACTCTCTTACCAAAAATACATTACTTGTTGCTAGCTGGATTTATGATATTAAGTTATTTATTTTGTGAGTTCCTCGCGGCCAAAACTCAGACCTGACCAAGACCTTCGAGTGCCAAGATAAAAATTCACTGATACATTTTTACAGTAAGTAAGCGGTTTGAATATTCTTCCACTTTCAGGAAGGATGTCAAACTCTGGTGGCTCAACAGTCTCGTTTTTACTTTCCTTGGCTCTACAAAGTAGAAAGGAAAGTTATGTAATCGGCTGAAAAAAAATTTTGAGTTCTCTTCAGATCTTTACGTTTCAGACCCCCCTGAGTCCGAAAAACACTATTTGGGAAAATGGTCTGTGTGTGTCTGTGAACGATTTTTAGAGAGAACCACCGTGCCAAATCCACTCAAACTTGACATCTCGCCAGCAGGTTACCATGGGATGCCAAAATAAGGGTTTGAACAAAATTCACCGAAAGTTAACTATAGTTATCATAGTGATCAAAACACCAAATTTTTTTTTCTCAAAAACAGCTCTAACGATTTTGATTAAATTCTTTATATTGATAGCTCTCAATAAGGCAATGATACTATAAAATTCCTATTCGTGGGAAAATGACGAGAGCAGCATAATAAATTATCAAAATTTTCGACCAAAAACGTTTTTTAGCGCATCTTTTCCTTATAAACTCTGCTGAAATTTTTGTAGAATGTTTTTAAAAAATTGGTATTGTAGTCCAATCCAATACCCAAAGGGTGAGTGTTTAAAAACGCTCATGAGATGCATGGGGGTCACTCCAGAAATTCCTGAAATTCAACTACTGCCGTTTCGCTTACTACCGTTCTAAACATTTTTACCCAATAACTCTGCAAAAGTAATTACTATCCTTCTTCAAACAATTTATGTTTACAGCCTCATTAATTATCTGTCTACCAATTGCTCAATATTGGTCCTGCGATGAGTACGAGCAGCACAATAAAATCTGGAACTGTAAGCGCTACCGCTTCCTGCTGCCTTAAAGCGTTATTTGACCGAGTTCAAATTAACTGAGTGATAAATGAATTGAGTAAGTAGAATTAGCCATGTACAAAGTGAATTGTTGTAGAGATAAGGAAAGTTGTGTGTTGCAACGCACCAGATATTTTTTTCAACTTTTTTCTAGTTGTGCGAAGACTCGAATTGGAGGAATGAATGAATGCCGAAGAGCAGGGAAAATTACCTCAATCTTTTCCAGGTTGTTGGGGTCAGCTTGACCAACCAATACTGTGGTATGAACAGAATTGTTATATTTTTATTTTTACCACCGCAGCCAACAGTTTTCTTCAGTCTGTGAAAGCTGGAGCTATTTAGTTGAAAATCACCAAAAAGTGGGTTTTGCCATTCATGCAACACAACATAATTTTCAAACGCAGCTTCAACATGGTTTGGCCGGCTTTGTCGTGATTGTTTTCGTTCAACTGGATGGATCGTGTATCTTAGGACCCAGAAGGGGGGGGGACTTTGAAATATTGAGGACATGCTAAGGGTTTGGAACTTAACGACACACTAGAAGACAAGATTCACGCCTACGATTTGTGCAGCTTCTTAACTTCGCCGCAAAAGCGCTGTCATGGCATGGACTACGTGTTTCAGCAGTCAGTGATATCTTCTGATTATCAGTCTCCGTTATTCTAAAGTTTATTTCTTTGTTATCCATCTGGGCCCAATTATAATATTGATATTGTTCGTTTCTTTTGTCGTACGTCTGTTGGGGCTGTCGAATTTGAGTGAGGTTTGTTTGTTTGTTAGTTGTTCCGATGGAATGGCGGAAGTCTAATTTGCTTGAATCGAAAGGAGTTTCTCGAAGAAGTTGACGTTTTGCCAAGACATTTGGGATGATGTTCTTTTCGAAGGAAGATTTTGGTTCTGCTCCCAATGTAAAAGGTTAACGCGCTCGTATTTCATTTTCTCTCTCAGCGATTGAGTCTTCTTGACCGTCAATATTTTGAAAATCTGCAGCATCATGTGGTTGACTGGCAAAGACTCGATGAACAGTAAAGAGGCGCTGTTCCTCGAGTTGATGAACGAAGTCAAATCTGCTCCTCCGGGCGCTCGGCTCAACTATAATTTGCGTTTGAAGCTCGAAAGACACCCGCGAGCGGATCGCAAAGACATCGTCAGCCGAATAAAAGACGGATGCGCCCCATTGTTCATCGCCTGCAAACGAGGCCACGTCGAAATAGTTGAATACCTTTTGACAACTTGCGACGCGGATATCGAACAAAGAGGCTTATACGAAGTGCCCGACGACCGATCTGTTCACAGCGTGACGCCACTGTGGTGCGCCGCCGTCTCTGGAAAAATGCCTGTCATCAAATGTCTTGTTCAACACGGTGCCAACGTCAACGCAGTTTCCGATTCTGGCTCTACGCCTGTTCGCAGTGCCTGTTTTATGACTCATTTGGAAATTGTCGCATTTCTCGTTTCCTGCGGAGCGGACATCCTCAAGGCGAACTACAATGGAGGCACGTGTCTCATTAATTCGGTCCAGAGCGTCCCGTTGTGCATGTATTTACTCCAACACGGCGCCCAAGTCAACGCAAGGGACATCCAAAACAAAACTGCCCTCCACTATGCCATCCAAGAACACAGGTAAGACTTATTTCATCTCTAGGATTACTTAACTATAGAGATTTTGTATATTGGAAATCTGCCTTCACTGTCATGAATTGGTGAATACCCTACAACAGGACTTCACTAGATTGTTAACCTATGCGTTTAGGAGAAATACGTTTTCACACAGAAAAAAGAAAATGTTACTAGACAATTCATTTCTAATAGCCTCCCTCAACGCAACTTCCCTACTTGGGCACCATTTGGGAAAGGTGACTATTGCGATTGGTGTTTTAATGGAGATATTGAAGGCCATATCGGGTGCCCCATAGCTTCGCCACAGACAGTAAAATACACCTGCTTGCTTCCTTGTAGACAAAGGAGATTCAAGATGTCAGCTTGTAGGCCCTAACACGAAAGGATAGCTGCATAATGAAGTGGAACTATGTACTTCATAATGTGGGAGCTTCGCCAGAAAAGCTCTTGCAGACATCGCTTGTCATTGCCATAAGGTTGTAACTGCACCAGCATGGCTTCAGGATATGACGCCACTCTATTGAAGCATTAAGGGAGGGGGAGTGGGGGGGGGGGTCTTGACAGTTGCACGCGAGGCTATCACTGGATGAATAGGTGTGGTAGTTAAATGTACCTTGACTTAGATTATAGGCACCTCAGTGCTCATAGTCTAGGGGAGTAAGACGAAGATTTATATACCAAGGAAACTTGGGGGTCGCTCTAATTTTTGTCTGAGTCAGCAGCTCTTTAACATACACAAACCCTTCGTAGTAAAACAAGCCTATCCCCACACAGTGGGAAAAGATGGTGAACAATTGGGAACTATTGTGGAGAGATATGCCTGCAGAGCAAGCCAGGGGTTAACCAATTTGGTTCAACCCTGTGTAACGTTGCCAATGATCTGTTTAGATTCCTTAAAAGCCACTAAGGGTGCAGCCTTCCCTCCCAGTCTGCATGATACCATGCAGTCATCAGTTCTTTCAGTTACTACATTCACTATGTAGCACATAAGGCTGCCAAAATGGGAAAGACAAGAGAGCCTTAACCTATCTAGAAGTAGATGCTCATAGACACTCTCCTCTCCATCCTTCTGCCGACACAATACTATATATGTATCAAGAAGAAAGAAGAAACATCCATTCTCACAGACTTAAGTATGAAGTACAAATGGAAGAGGGTGGTAAACGCCACCTCAAGAAGCGTCAATATTATGCATTAGAACTACCATTGGACTAACTATCCAAGATCTACCACTGGTGGAAGGGGAGAGGGGCAGAGAAAGAGACGCGCATTGTAAACAACTTTTCTAGCTGGTGTTGTGAAGTCAATAGGAGCAAATCCACCCTCCTTCCTTCCAATTGTGGAGACAGTGCAAATTGTAACAACTTTCTCAGCGCCTGTACATTCGATGATCTGTATTTTCGTCCTAAGCCAACAAGGCGATCAAATATATGTACTATGGTAGCTGATAATATCTCATAAGTTAGACAGAGATATTTACAGCGGTCAAAAGTCAAAGAAGCAAAACCATCGACATCCTGTTGATGAAAATAGCAAAAATGAAAAATAATCATACTTTTACGCCATAACAATCGATATATGTAATATGCACGTAATATTTCGGCCGAATAAATCATTCGAAATTTATCTTTGCAGGTTTGGTACCACTAAGTTGCTATTGGATCATGGAGCTGATCCTTATGCAAGAAGTCGATACACTGACGACGCTCTTCAAACGGCTTGCCTTAAGGGAGCTTCACAGATATTTCATTACCTGGTTGAAAGGATAAGCTACAGCCCTGAACGTCTTGCGGATGCTCACGAATTGATTGGCTCTACATTCCTCGATGAACATGTTGATACTCAGGTACCGATTGATTATCACCGATAATTCACTCCGTTTTGTTTGAACCATTTTATTGTTCAGTTACTGACGATGTAAATTTCAGCTGGCGTTTTCGCACTGGGAAACGGCTCTTAAATTGCGCTATTCTGTTAATCCTCCGATCCCGAAACGACCTGTCATGCAGCCTCGCCCAGCTTTCGGTAACGTCGTTGAGTTTTCAACCGAAGAGGAATTGAGAAACTTGGCTTTGGATTTAGATGGGATGAGAATTCAAAGTCTTTTGATTTGTGAAAGAGTTCTCGGACCGCACCACAAAGACACGCTTTTCAGACTTATGTACAGGTACGTTTTGGGAGCTATCAATATTTGTTGCAACCAGCGCAAATACTAAACTGATGCGATTTTATAGCCTTATTCAAACAACTGTGTGAATACGCAAAACTGAGCGCAACTAGTGTTACAGTTTTGTTTTTGAGCCCTCATGAATTTAGACAAAAGCATATGCCTGGTGTAAGAATGACTGGACTGTGTTCTGCACAGTTGGTAAGGATGGCAGAATTTCGTGGCATCCTCTGAGAACCATTCGGGCAAGCTTCAAAGTCCTCCACTAGAAATTCTCCATTAGAAGGTGTTGTCTAGATACAGAAGCTCGAGGGCAGTAACGGAGCTCATGAACCTCCTGGCATGAGCCAGATGTAAAAAACAATAGCGATGGCTCCAGCTACTTTTCCATGTAGTGCCTAGATTGTAAGGGCAAGGCCAATCGCAAAGTTCCTCCTCACTCGTTGCTTTTCGAAAAAACCTCTACCATTTTTTGTTTGTTTTTTCGAAACTTCTATTTTCAGAGCAGAACAATGGGACAGGGTCGCCAGAAAGAACAAAAAACCTATAAATGCATCCAATATCAATTATGGGCAAAGAAAAAAAACGGGCAATTAAGAAATAACGAATGCGGCAGCTCACCTGGCTCTCGCTCAAACTGAGCACGATGATGATTCAGTATACCTCAAAGGGATGAATTTCTCCTGCAAATATCTACTCCCAGCTTTTCGCTTTTTTTAAGCTCTGACTCGATCCAGACAGCGACAACGAGCTGAAAACCATGGGCGGCTCCTTCAACTCTTATGGATTGGCCAGGGCACAGATTTCGCCGCGTCCATAATTGTGCCTCCACAATGTATATGTCGGCGGATAATTCCTACAATACTCATTCCTACTATCATTGCGAATTCATAAAGGTGGGGATTGAAGCCCCCAACCCGTTCGTCGAGGCCCTTGGTGGGGAAGGGCACATTAAACTTTGCCCAGAGAACTTTGCACTCGGACATGTTGAGGAGTCTTACCGACGATATCGGATCTTCGTCAAGGGGGGAGCGATCTGGATCTGACGAGCAGACTTAATCAAGTCAAACATACAAATACTGCCGTAGTTTCCGTTGAAGAGTTCAATCCTTTCAAGACTCCTTCATCATTGGTGATTGTTCGGGTCCACAAGAAGGAGAAATGCTGTAGCACCCTACTTATTCGCAAAAACAAAAATTTTGGAAATCTTGGATTCGAACGAAAAATCTTTTAAAAAATGTGCACTCACACAATATACATCAGGATTTATTTGCAACCTCACTTTACTGCGGCGTATTTTTAAAAAATTTGTCTCGAGCTGTTCCTTTTTTGGTAAATAGATGCCATAAGCTTGCTTACACCCTAAGCTTTAAAACCGTTAACTTTTTCAGAGGTGCTGCCCATGCTGACGACCTTAGATATCAGAAATGTATAGATTTGTGGCGACGGGCCCTCGAAATCCGAGTTGAAAAAGATTCTGTACGTTGTCCAAAACTTGTCGTTTTTAAAAATTATTTCGCTATTAGGCTAAACCGTACTCTTCTCAACTCATCGACGTCGATATTTTATTTCAGATTTTATATTCCGACACTTGTTTTACGGCTCAAGCTCTCGTCCGCCTTTTGGTCGATTTGAATTTGAAAGCCGTGGATTTGGCCGTAAATTCCGGGGCGCCGAGATACGAAGATGAACCCAAATTTTCCGACGTTTTAGCCACTTTTAAATTGTTAGCTGATCGAATATCTGAAACTCGACAGCTGTTGGAGGTAAGTTCTTTCGTTACATTGGGCAAGGCGGATCTGGGATGCGAGTCTAAATACAAGAAAACTACAGAAAACCACGACTTTGAAAAAAAGAGGAAAAAGAGCGTCAGCAATAATACACTCCAATATTGGAAAGTTTGGTTCAAATTGTTGACTAATTCGTTTGGAAAACTCGAGAAAAAACATTGTTTGTTAGGGGCAATAGGCCTTTGAGAGGAGAGTAAAAGTAAAATATAAGAAGCCTCTAAACCTGCTTTGCTCCTACCTATATTTACATAAAATTTAATAAATGAAAAATAAAATCGCTTTCTGGTAAAATAAAACCCTGCGAATTATTACACAATGGTTTATTATTCTCATGAACAGCTTGACCTAGTATTACTGATCCGAGACCCATCCCATTCAATTCAGCTTCGAATACTAGTAAACCATACGAAACATGACCTGGCTACAATGGAAATACGAAAACTAAATATTCCCCCGGCGCCCGTAAACGTCAGTAGCCGGAGTTAGTGGTCTTGGCGCCCAATCGGGGGGCGTTGCGAGTCAAGAGTCGAGCGGGTGGCATTGTGAGGCAACGTGAGGACGAGGTGGGAGGCGTTGGGTGGGTGGTTTTTTATTGTGACAGGAGGGAGGGAGGGAGGGAGTACAAATGACGAAACATTTACTTCCACTGTAGTTCCCGCGTTATACTGCGTTACGTTAATTTTTTTAACCATTTTTTGCCCATAACAACCAAGGGCTTTGTCCGATCAGATTGCCGAGATGGCAGGGACAACTAGATACCAAATGGGATTTTTGTGCGAAAGAACGAATTTTTTAGACCACGCTAAAGGCACAAAACAGCCCGGACGGGGGATGGAGGACGGTGGACGGACATTGCAAATATGGAATCTCCATGTCTTGAAACGTAAAGTACCAAATTTTGAGGGGGGGTTGTAAAAAAATTTTGGTGACCGAAAACATAGGGTTATTATTCAGAATGAATAATAAACCAAAATGCAAATATAATAAATCAAATCGTCCGAGCTACTGAAGGAGGAATTGTGGAAGTCCGTGTCTGTATATGGGGCCCACCTTTCTTTGGCGATAAGATGCATACATCTTGTAGTCTTTTAACAGCTTTATTCTTCAGAATTTCCTTCGCTTGAGAGCTCCAGCAAGGAATGTATAGTTGGTATTGGAACAACCTGCCAAGAGATAATCTCAAGCTGGTAGAAAAGGAAAATGTTCAGACAGTGTCATGTGGACCTACGAATATCAAGGAATGGTGGCTGCGGTAGACCACTAGTCGCGGCTAACTTGCCCTTCACCATATTTTACTTGGTAAATTTAAATACAAAAAAAGAAAATATATTTGTACAAAATAAATAAATATCACTCGTTTATATAGGCAGGAGCAGGCCCTTTTTACCATGAGTGCGTAAACACTCATATTCCAATGTTGATATTTTAGACATTGTTATCTATTCAGTTCGTTCGCTGGATATCAGGAATCTTCAGAAGTCATTCTCTTAAATAGAGAAAATTTGAAGGCGAATCTAATGAAAGTGAATGTATATCTAGACAATTATTCAGAAGTTTATAGAAATACGCTTCTGTATAGATTGTTATCATTTTGTTAATCACATCTTAGTCGTTTCGAAGCTGGTGACAATAATTGAGTCTGTATTTTAAATAGATTCGTCCAGTTTTCAAACGTCAACAAGAAAGTTTTGACCGGATCCTCAAGTGTTTGACTCACCTGATTTACCTTCTCGTGGAGACTGTCAAAAGCGAAGTGGACGTGGAGCTTGTCAGACAGTCAGTTACTGAATTGGTCAAAGCCAACCCGCATTCTGCTTCAACTGGAGACACTTTACTTCATTTGTGCGTTTCACGCCTGAACACTATAAAGAGCAGTTACTTCACGGACGATAGTCAGGTCAGTCAGTCACCTGTTTTACGATGTCTCCTAATGTAGTGAGGGCGTTGAAAAAAGTACGATCTCGATATTTTTGTGAAGCTCGAGGGGAAAAAATCCCATCTCTGTAATCGTCATCTGGTTGTACACATGTTTTAGTGTATTTAGTTTTAATATTACTTTGTTATAGAAGTCAGCTGCTCTTTGAACTCTTCTAGTATTTCATTCTACTCCCGTTGTACAAAAGTGATCTTTCAAAAAGTTGAACGAGTGGTAGTCACTAGAGCAATATCGAGGAAGTTTGTCTGAGGATGTCTTTCCTTGGCAACTAGAAGTAAAGTAAGTGCGCGAGATGCCCTCTTGGTCGGTTGATCTCCGCTTTGATTTTGAATTGCTCGTCAGAATCTCTGACAATAAGATTTAGTATTTTGTGGGGCTAGTAGAACACAAAGCTCCGTTTCTACGTTAGAGAATTCCAGTAAGAAGTTATAGTTCGTCGGACCCACTTTGCAGTAATTTGCAAAACATTACATTTCATGTGTTGATGATCTTGAGATCTCAGTAAAGCTTCGTGCTCATCAAAAATGAAGTATTTTGAATTGAGTGTTGAAGAATAAGTACGCATGGATTGATATAACAGGGACGGAAAAGCTAGAACGTACTGAAGAATGGTCGAACTTTGAAAATTCGTGTAACCATGTGTACTTATTTTGAAATGTAGACAACTGAGAAAAACTCATGAGGATATAGAAATGTGGAACATTGGTCCATCCATTCAGTCGATTGATTTGTCAAAGTCACTGAATCTACCAGGCCTGTCTCTCAGTGGTCTCCCTCGATGAATATCATTGTTTAATCTTAGTTCTGGAGCGTTGAAAAAGTTTTTGGGATGTGGAATGATTGCGTTGGGCCAAATGGGGGGTAATCGGGTTTTTAGCACCAAAGACTATCTTAATTGATTAATGTGCCTCTTCAGCATCTGGCTGGAGTCAAGAGTATTTTGTTAATGCCTTTCCCTACTTCCTTGGTTCCCCCCCAAACTGCCACGTGTTTATTTTTCAGAAATAGACGAATCTGTATTCTTTTCTCCACTTGAAGCAGACGAGCAGCAGGTTATGCAGTCCTTTCTGATGTTTGAGGTCGATAGGGAGAAATGGCGCCCAGCCGTAGTTTTCGATGGAGGCATAGTTCAGCTGATGATTGTCCACGTGCGAATGGGGTTGTTCTGCACTTAAGCAAGATCGTTTGTAGTTTTTCATGCATCGGAGCTTTACCATTTGAAAGTTTTTTAGGTTTGAACAGAGCGCTAAGCCAAGCCGTTTGTGGCAGGGTGTCTAGGGACACGGGAGTTTGAAAATTCCATTGATGTTGCAGTATACATCGAATGCTTTGCTTCACCTTGAGGCATTATCGGATACGAGAACCTTGGGGTATCCATGAGCTGCGAATATTTGTTCTAGTTGAAAAATCGTGCTCGAGACTTATAAGACTTACACTTCTGCCCACTTTGATCGAACGTCAATACACTATCCGAAAGTTGAAGTCGTGAAAAGCCCTGGCAAGATCTATATGCATTCTTTGAGGAAGGTCACAGGGGTGCGCAGCCACTTTTGGTGGGTTGGATCGAGTTAGATCACAATTTTCACGCTGTTTGACATGATACTCGATGTCCTTATCGATGTTGAACACATAACGTCGTGCAGATTTTTGAATGTTTGCTCTTAAACTCTTATAGTTGTAAACGTGTTCACCTTGGAAAAGAATACTATCGACGAGGGTAAATTCAGAGTCAGTTACACTGGTTTCGAGTTTGAACGTTAGCTGCTGTTTTTGATTCACCTCAGTGGTGATGACTGTTATTATGTGAACATTATTTGTTCAAATTGAGTCTCATCCATTTTTGAAAGGATTCGTGAAACGATACTCCTTACATGCTGCTTATTGGATCTAGGTCGAACAACGGAAAGAAACTAGGTGATATCCAACGGTCGTGATCGAATTGAGGTCTGAATTTGGCTCAGCGCTCGTGAACTGGAATGGACTGAAGAATGGCCGTACAACTCGAAAAAATTATCTGGCCATTTGTTAGGGGTTGAAGTTCCAGTCACCACATGAAGTTTCCCAGTTCATTCTTTGTTGTTCTTTGTTGTCACAATTGTTGATGCATTTCAATAGGTGCAAAGCTGAGAAATTTTATAACCACATTTGGTGGTAGCGTGTTGAATGTCTGTAAAAGGTCAACTAAACCTTTGAAAGAGCTTGGGCATGGTGCATTTGAAAGCGGAGGGTTTGGCGACTAGTTCAAACTTCGTCTCATAACATTTCCTTAAAGTGCTGAGCGTCGGAGATCTTACTTTTTTCAATCACCCTCGCATTAACTAATAACTTGAGAATCGTCAACGTATTTAATTATCGTGATTCATTTGTCACTTTCCAGTTCGTGTTTCCAAGTATGTCTGTGATCAAGCTGTTGCTTGAATGCGGTGCTCCGGTAAACGCTAGAAACGAAAGTCATTCAACTCCTCTTCACGTGGCTGCCAACCCTTACAATTTCTACTGTGCGGTAAGTATTCAATGGTTGTCATTGTGAGCTCTGGTTGATAACTGTTTATTGCTTTTCGAATACACGTCCACAGCAATGTAGAGAATGGTTCAGTAATATGTTTATCGGTAAATTGGTCATTCAATTGATACAAAATCAATCTAGTCTAGTTAGGTGCTTACGAGGTAGGGTCAAAAAGTTCCCGGAATGGTCGCTTACAGTCAAGTATTTGTTAGCTGAAAGGGAAATTTTTGTTTGTGAGGTTGGCATAACTCGTAGTGAATGTGCTTTTGAGGATAGCAGGCAGTTGTAGTTGGTTCCGTGCGTTCGTTGTTTAATATTGTAGATCGTAGTTTCTTTCTTTCGTCGGATTGTGCAATGTCGTCATTAGAGCAGCGTGGCAATATTAAATTCTGTGTGTTGCTGGAGAAATCACCCCCGGAGACTCTTGAGATGCTAACAAAAGCATACGGAAATTCTGCGATGAAGAAAACAGCAGTTTATGAGTGGCGTAAGCGTTTTCGCGATGGTCGCACAACAATTGAAGATGACGTTCGGACTGGGCGGCCTGCCACTTCCACTACAGACGACAATGTTGAGTGATTCATTATGAATTTATTCCTGAAAGGAGAAGAGTAAATAAAGAATTGTACACAGAGATCTTAAAACGGCTACGAGATGCAATTCGACGAAAACGACCTGAAAAATGGGCAGAGAATGACTGGTTTTTGTTGCACGACAATGCCCCAGCACTCGTCAGAGGTGATTGAAAATGCGACGGAGCGGCTGAAGGAACTTTCAAAAAACGGCTTTCAAGAGTGTTTCCAACAATTATATGAACGATGGAATAAATGTGTAGATGCAGGAGGAGAGTATTTTGAAGGGAAATAATGTAAGAATGTTATAAATATTTTTAATAACCAATTCCGGGAACTTTTTGACCCTACCTCGTATAATCAACAATCTTATTCGTTGGCCTCCTTTAAATAGTAGAGGAGCTTGTGAGAATCTGTTTGGACTGCTCATCAAATCTTAAGAGGCAGAATGAAATGAAGCGTGGAATCACTTCCATCCCAATTGAAAATAAAGAAGTCCACACTGATGCTATGCCCCTGCAGTTAGTCTTAGGGACAGAGAGTTAGATAGCTCTGAGATCAAAGTGAAGAATCTTAAAAGGTCGAATCTGGGCATGTCCTCGATGCCAGAGACAACTGTATGTCAATGTTCCGAGAGATGAAAGTCAAGGAGTTCAGAAGGCCATTCAACGTGTTGCGTGTGGCTGGAAACAGTCCAGTAGTCGTAGGCAGGTTCGTTCCAGATGATTCAGAGTCATCACCGAGCAGTTTGAACGGGTATTAGTGGGCTAGGCAGGCGACACCCCAACTCTGACCTAAGTGCTCATAACCGCTACTGAAGCTGAGGCGGCGAATTTCTGGCGGTAAAAAGCTTTCATTAACGAGAAAGTTCGAGTGTGCTAGATTCCTCTCGATGAAAGGTGTGTTTAGTGCTACATTCCTCTCGATGAAAGGTGAGTTTAGTGAGAATAGCAACGGTTGTATCGATGTCGAAATTTCGATAAATGGTTTCGTTCCTGATTCTGTTGTTGGGAGACTTCTGAATTGCGATTTGGAGCACGTTCCCCATATGCGGAGAGCGTACATCCAGATCAGGCGGACCAGTGTCTTGTAGATTAAAATTTTGTTCAAGACTGACACACTAGTGCTATGAAGCAGTGAGACCTCAGCCTTTTTAAGAGCTTGGTAATGTTCTCGTGAAAAGTTAGGCCTCTGCCTAATATCACTCCTAAGTATTTATGTGATGAAGCATTTGGGACATCATGGACGAGATATTTTAATTGTGAATCAGAGAATTTTCTTCTGTAGGTGTAAGCCACTGCCACAGATTTAGAGGCGTACACTTTGTACACCATTGATCCAAGGTTTCTAGGTGAATTTGCAGTCGTCTGCTTGCCTCTTCATAGTGTGCATTGCTCACTGCATTAAGCAGATCGTCGGCACATAATACAGAAAAGTCAGGAGACTTAGGGAGTGGTATATCGGAGCAAAACATGGAATATAAATACAGCCCCCTCACACTTCCCTGTGGGACGCCTGCCTTGAGCGCTCGAGACGATGATTGCTCGTTCTGAACATCTACCATGAACGATCTTTCCGTCAAGATAGCTCGCAAGAAGATCAAATAAGTTGTTAGGAAGATGATTTTGACCATTTTGAATAACAAGCCTTTGTGCCACGTCCTGTCAAAAGCTTTTACTACATCAAAATAGGCTACGCAACTGAGTTCCTTTTTGTGGAAGGAGTTCTTTAGGAATGCCGTGTGCCGTGAGCTGCAGTAGACAGGAATGTGATGATCTAAACCCGAATTGTTGGTTAGGGATGAGTTGTAAAATGCCTGCAGGCCCCTGAAAATACTTTAAGGGCGCACTCGGATGTTTACAAATGGGACCTGCTCCACTATTTCACCCAAACCATACAGCTACTACCAGTTTTTTTTGTTATCCTGTCACACTTCTCAAGCTCATCATGTATCAGTGGTCTGTGCCATGTAGAAACCGAAGGCAACTGCGTAGCAGCCATGCATTCGTATTTCTATCGTGTTGATATGAGGACAGAACTGTCGCTAATGACCTGCGGCATCTTCTGTCTGCACTGAGCAAGCAATTGGTAGAGGGGCTTCAAAGTACTTGCAGCATGCGAAGAAACATACCTGTTGCTATCTACTTGGTTACACTTCCCATGTTGTGCGTGTGCTCCTATAGCAGCACCCCAGAGGGAATCTTCGAATATAATCCTAATTCACGATTACCAGTTGAGCTATTAATACACTTGAGTACGTCCCTAGCATGATTCAAACTCGCTGTAATCAGCAACTGTTGCCCATTGATTGGGCCAGTCAGTGTCAGTATTACCTGCTATGTGTAGTTAACTCAGCATTTGTTTATTTTTGTACGTATTTAATTGCAGCTTGTCGAGCTGCTTCTTGAACACGGAGCTCATTTGGACCAGCCGAACAAAAACAAAGATTGCCCCCTAATCCTCATATCAATCAACCCTAGTAACACAATATGTCTACTCAACTATACTTCCTTGAAATGTATGGCAGCATCTGCGGTTATAAAAAATAAAGTGAGTACATACATTTATTAACTAAAGTATTGTGGTTCTTGGCCATTTTGAACGTACATTATATACCCAAGTTAAGATTCCCATTTTGCCGAACTAGTTGATACGAGGGGTGTCAAATTTTTCAACACCTTCGTGCTGAGTAAAATTTCTATTGCCAAAAAGATGTCTTGTTTATGTCGAAGAAACGGATTTTTAATGAGATGTTCACTAATTCGCGTAATATTTCCTCAAAACCCCATCTACGAACAGCACTTGTTCAATAAAATGAGTCTTGCACCCAGTCAGTCACCTGCTGACAAACCGACGTGCCTTCACTGAAGTAGCCTAATTGAGGCGAACTACGTAAAAAGAAAAGTGCAAAGTAGGCACAGTACAGGAAGACCAGACAACTTCAAAAAGAAGGGTAGTGTTATAGGATATATTGTTTGGGCGTCTCAATATTAATGCCTTCCTTCCAATAACACCAATAGTATATTCAGTTCCGTTTCAGTTATTAGCCCACAGGTACAGATAGAAAAGAAGAGCGAAGTGGTGCCGCAGGAGTCCGGAGGAGGAATAGGCCAGTCGCCTCGCTGCGCGCCACAGACCCGATTTTGCTAACCTCCCGATCGTGGCAATGCGGTCCCCCCTCTCCCATTTCTTTCTCTTCAGATTTAATCGGAGCTGCTTCAAGTGGCTTTGCCCGATAAGAGAGGCTCCGGTGTTCCGAGTCACAGCTCAATCTGATCGTGCCCGTAACAGTAGTTCCCTCTAAAAACGCCCCTCAGTTGTTCTGCACGTTTAGTCAAAGGCGAAATTGCCGCAATTTATCACGCGGCGGTTATTATTCTCTTGCTCAGCATGATTGGAGCATTGCTGAATGCCATACAAGACCATTTCGATTATTTCCAGGTTATCCAACTTGACCCCATCTCAACCTCCATTCACCATAATAAAACATGACTTGATAACAAGGAAACAACGAAAATTAACATTTTCTAGGGACGCCAGTCAATAGGCATGATGTGAGAAGTCGAACTGACCGATAATTTTCGCTGTCCTGTTGAAAGAACGAAATTTTTAGGCCACTTGAAAGTAAAATGTGGCCTGGACACTTTCGCAGATTTGGAATCCTCATGTTTTGAGACGTAAAATGTCAAATTTTTGAGAGGGTGTGGAAAAAAACATTTCATGGACTAAAATTTAGGCGTATTATTCAGAAAGAATTATAAACTGAGTAAAAATTAGAACACGTTTCGTGCCACATTTCTGACGTGATTGCAATTCTAATAATATTGATGAAGGAGTGTTATTACTTTGATTAGTGATTGTATCGACGTCAATTCCACTTTATAGACACGAGAGGCTTCCAACAGGTGTTGAGAAAATTACCTCCTGTAGGAAACAGGATACATACTTTGAGCCCTGGATATCACTATCGCGTTGCACGAAGTCCTGCAATCGACTGAAGAAGTGTGTACCAGAGACTGAGTAATGTAGTGTGTGTGTGCCTATCACCTTGCAGTCGGGGGTCCAGAATTCCACTGCCATATTCCCTGCACGTCGTAAGAGCCAGTACAAACTGGGTGGGCCCAGCCGGAATGACAACCTCACCTCTATGAGGTCCCTGCAGGATTACATCCTACGAGGCTTGACTGTGGCTAGGCGTCACAGTGTACTCTGTCGCCACACTGTGCTCACCTTGAAATGTAGGGTCCAGAATTCCCGGCGTGTTTGTATGTACCATATTCCTGATACAAACAACACTGCAACGGCTTATGTGACAGAACACATTGGCTCAAAACACTCATAATGAACAGAAGACAGTCCTGGAAGTAACTCACTAACACCTACGAGCTATCCCTTATATAGGTGCGGCCTTCATAATGTGGAAAAACCAGGTTTGAGCGTTCCCAGGGCGGCTGATTGCTCATCACATCACCAGTGGCTGAGGGCTGACTGAGCAGGAGCCAAAAAAATCCCTCATGTGTCTTAGTCCCGGAGCGCATTTGGGGGCCTCCCCTTGACCCTCAACGGACCAGTTAAAGGAGTTAGAATCAATATGCCAGACAGGGAGCTTCCAGGACACTGCTTCGAGCACCTCTCGTTCATACCACTAACACACACAACAATTGAACTCACAAGGGTACATCAGTCCAAATAAGTAAACAGACCTTTGTGTGTGCTTGTGTTTCAAATCAAACTTACATTCACTTTTTACCACAAATGGAGGCATTGCTTCTTAACTCTGAACAGATAAGGTTGAAAGGAGTTATCACAATTGGCACAGTAATGTACTAGGATAAACCAATTGCCCTTATTTAGAAGACAACCTTCATAAGGCTATATTTTGTAGGTAGCAAAATCATGGGCATTCGTGACTGACTATCATGGTTCTATGATGATAGTCATTCATCATTATGGAAGTTCCACGACGATGGGCATTTCACAATGACGAGAATTCCAAGATGATGGACAATCACACTGAGTTTATGAGACCCAGGGGACAGAGCCTCATGGTCGTTACTATTCACCACGATTAAATTTTATTGCATTGCACTCGTGTTAAAAGTAACGCACACAACTAGGAAATGAATTTTAGGGAGGTCAATTAAAAACGGTTTACGCAAGTTATCACAGTAAAGAATTTTCATGTACTTTTGTCTCTTATCAAAATGCATTTCTTCGCAGGTCCCTTATGCTGGACAAATTCCCGCAACTTTGGAAACCTTCGTCAACTACCACGACCCTGCATTTTGAAACTCTGGTTCCCAACTGGGGAATTGTAGTGTAATTGAAGATTTAGGTCAATAGCGAAGAAACATGATTTCTCGTTTCAAGTAATTTCGATTGACCGTAGAAAATTTTGTTGTTGACGTAATTTTTTTTTTTCTTCGTATTTGTACGTTCTTTGTTTTATTAGCGGCATTGCCAAAATATCTTGTCGCAAATCGCCCCCCTACCTCCTAGTGCAATTTGAATCTGTGAAATGTATCGAACACGCTCGTATTACGATAGCTCCACGTTCACGTCGCTTTGTACGTGGAAATATTCGTGTTATTCTTCTTGTCAGTAACTGTGTTCGGCTAAGAGTCTGTAGTCAGTCTCGGACAAAACCTCTTTCTCAAAAATGAGGGGACGGTACGAAAATGTTTTTCGCTCGACTCTCACTCACAATCATTCAGCATCTGGTAGTACTAGCTTTCCAGAGCTGAAGGAAATACAGCACCCTGCATGTAACGCTACACACCCCCGAGTTGGCAGTAGTATATTTGATTCGTCATAACTAGGGAACTTCTTCAGGCGCAATTTGGTGCTATAAATAAACCATTTCGTTCCATAAATTCCTGTATTTTCCCTTATTTTCCAAATCGTGTGAGTTACAGGCCAATGAAAAACCAGCAAGGATTCTGCCCTGTACACTACTTCCCTTGTGATTTGTCTTCGATACATTTTCTTTTTATTTTATAGGATTGAAGAAAGTAAATTGATGAATTAAATAAGAAATCGGTTCGTTAAACTACTTTTAAAAATGGAGAGAATGAGAGAAGATGAAATAAGAATATTAGCGGTTCAAGGATGAGTGAACCACTCAAAAGATGACGTGTTCAGTCCTGATCCATCCCTCTTAGCCGTACACACATTATTTCAGTGTTTTTATGATTATTATTACTTTTTTACTGCTGAAAGCTCACGAGTTGATGGAATTGGAGGTTATTTCCAATTGCTGTGAGGCTGAACAAATGTCATTAGTTTGTGATCTGTGTCTCAAGAAGGTTATACTCCTGCACATATCCAGTTTTTTAAGAGTAATGGCGGCTGAGACTTGATTTTCAGTATTTTTAGTTTGTTTTTGTTTTTTTTACGAAAAAGTTATAATATTATTCAGTAGCGGAGTCCAGGAAATCTAGTTGTCTCTAGTACAGTGCATTTTGAAGTTGAATAGGTTAAGTAACCATGTCTTTCCCTCCACCAACCCTCTACTTCCTTCATTTAGTTGTGAAGAGGTAAATTGTACAGCCTGGGTGACCACTTTTGAAGGGTCCTATTCAAACTCACATTTCACTTCGACTATTTCCTTTTGCGTTTTCGTTTGTAAATCTGTGGCTCGTCCTTGTCATCAACTGCACCACAACGCATCCAATCATATAACTTGTGTTGGCAGTGCAGGGTTCTAGGTGTTAATGATGGAAGAAAAAAGTGGGGAAGGAATGAATACACTATGGATGATGAATGGGAAGACTGCAGGGACACAGGATCGACCTCAGTTCCATTTTACGATAATCAGTTGAGCGGCTGCAGACCTCTTCATTACAGTTTGAACCTGGGTGACGAGAGACCTTCCCACTCAAGAGATCTCCAGGCAAGAAATTATACCCTGGGTGATTGAGGAAGAGAGTAGTGTACTGTGTAATATGCTCGCTCAAGTACAAAACTGTATAGCTAGACTGTTGGATAGGAACCATCTTCAAGCGTCAAAACGTCCTGTTATGGGTGTGTATATTGTGAGGATCTCCGCCTTCGATGCACAATAAATTGAATTAAATTAATGTGGCAAATGCCCAAAAAAACAAATTATGACCTTTCACTCGGGCGGGGCTAACAGCAAAAAAGCAAGCAGTTTGACGGATTCGACATAAAAAGAACGGATGAAAAGTATTTTGTAATACTACGGAATATTACTTTAAAAAAATAAATAAATCAATAAGGAGACTTCAAACTCGTTGAATAAAAAAGAAATCCAGGCGAAATGGGGCTTGATAACCACACAAAAAAAGCAAATTAACAAAATAGGTAGCAGAACCCTACCTTGCTCTCGCTCAGGCTTTGAGCGAGACAGAAATTCACTGCACAACGGTTGTTATTCTGGAGCAGAATGCCCACTACTTCCAAGGCTGGAAATTGATACTTCACAAAATTCAAAAACTTCGGCGTCAGCTGTGGCCACCGTCCAACGTCGCTCCACCTTCTAATTAAGCTCGGCAGGCTCGCCAGCTCCCACTCATCAAAGTGGCTGGAGGTCGGTGGGGACGTCTCCCAGCTTCCCGCGCTTCTTTTGACGCGTCGCTTGAAATGTGCCTCCACCTGGTGGTGAGAGATAACCTGGGAGTGTTCTGGCTAGTAGTCAGTTCTGTGGAGAATGTCTTACTCTAACACTGCATGGGTTTTCGAAGGTGGCTGGCATTGCGTGGGAAATTATCAGCAGCCTGCTGCATCCTCGCAAAAGCCGCTTATGCTGGCTCAAAACACCCCTCTCTCCGGTTTAACGGCAATATAGGAAATGCCCATGTCGCGATGATTCTTGCGGAAACGTCTTGAATAACTACATTGCGTTGTATTGGTGCAACCTTGAAATCTGCGATTGCATCACGATGTTTGAGCTTCATCCCCTGCCAATGACGTCATCATTAATCTGGGGTTCAAATTTTCCAGCATTGTTCTTGAACGTTAGCAACGACAAACTCAATGGCCACGTGATCGCTCTGACACGATTCCTGTTACTGCTAACGTTTCATAAGGGTAAGGCTGGTGGGAGTAATTTTCTTGATGAATTTGGCTAGTTATGTAGACTTGGAAATTCCACCCACAAAACGTTTGCAAAAACATAACTAAGTCATAATTCTTCCTTGAATTTGTCCTCAAAGAAATCAACGTACTATTGAATTCCAATATAATTCGTTCTGTGGCTGCTGTCAATGACTAAAGGACTTATAACTAAGAAGCAAACACTTCTATACCGATTTTTAATTAGGGAAGTGGAGGTGATGCCTCCAAAATTGGTCGATTACTTTAGGATATCGCAGGATGTTTGTCGCTTGGTTTGATGGCTAATAATTATAGACGAAAACTGAATAAAAGTAAGAAGTGAAAATTATAGGTGACGATGAAAGCAGAAGGTCAGCTTAAGATGTGGGAACAGTGGCATAAGGCATAGCCGGATGAGGTTCATTTCATATCTCCCCAGGAGTGTGCTCGTTAGGAAGTTCGCTTCAGTTTCCCAGTTGTGTTGCCTGGAGGCCTATACACGCCTTGCACGTACAGCCTCATGCAAAGCACGAGAGAGTGGAGCGGGGAAGCAGTGCACTACTTGATACCTTCTCTTCTGTCTGAACTATGCAGTGAAAACAACAGACCAAGTGGCTGACTGATACCAAACAGTCGTAGGCAACTGAACATACTCTCAATTGCATGAAATATAACGCATTGTGTCAAGTCCACCATGCACTACCGCACACTTAAGGACGACAGATTTATTCAACGCGTGCGTTGACTTCGACTCCATCCCTAGCCGCCTTTATTCTGTTATCTCATGATTATTGTCTCCAGGCCATGCCATCAAGCGTGGTCTACTTTACGTTAAATACAAAGAAGTTGTAAACGATCTCGGGAGGTTTGCAATTCTCGTTTTACCACTAGACGCAAACAAGGCCTAATAATGTTGCGTTTGGCCTACTATTTACTTCCATTGAAGAATAAATGTGCTGCCATTATTGACCTTTTTGTCCACCGATCTTTTGCACATTTTCTGTATCCGTTATCATTTTTGTTCGTATTGGAAACGTCACTCTTTGCAATGGTCGCGTGCTATTATGTAAGTCGTTTGATTCACTTTCAGTTTACATTTGGTGTGTAAAACCATTTTATTCTGAAAACAACCTAATTCTAGTCAATTTCGATTTAAGTTCCACTTAAATGGTTTTTTCTCGCCTGCAATGTAACAATAAAGGGTCATTTCCACCGAACTATAATCAACGTTTACTCATTAAAACAGAGCTTTCGATTTATTCAGATCAACGTTCATTGCTAATTAAAAAATGTAATAAGTCGCTTAAAATAAATCAATGGTTGGAATTTTAACCGAAAAATTTACCGCTTTTATTCGCCGTTTTGTACGATGTTTTTAAATCCCTAGACTGGTAAGTACCTCGCCTGTCACGCAGGAGACTGGGATTGTATGTTATTCCCTGCCGAGGTACCAAAACATGTTGCGAAGGATAATCGACTCTGTCACTCTCCGGCTCGAACTCAAATCTAATTACAAGACTACGTTTCAAGGTAAAATCACCGCCAAAAACGGATCGAAGTAGGGATTTATTAAAAACATGGAGAAGAGAAACTCAATTTTGAAATGCTTTCTTACGCGTCTTTACAAACCTTTTAATTATCGTCATACTATCATTATTCTACTCTTTATTACATTACCGTTAATTTCTACTTTCACATCCACAAAAATGAGCGGAGAAGGAGGATCAGAACATCAGTTAGTGTTTGGAGATAAAGTTAACAAAGACGAACGTGGATCAGTGAAATCAATCAGTTCGCGCTACAATGGGTGGGTTTCACGACGACGCCTTTCGAAAGCTACTGATTTGTCCGGCTTCAAACATACTGGTCGTTGCTGTACAACTAACTTAACTAACCAAACGGTAGCGAACAAAAAATAAACAAATAATGGATCAAACTGCACACATTTTCAAGCCTCGAGAGAATTCATAAACTATTCTAAATACATTGAACTTAGAGAGTTGGTTTCACCAAACAGACCTGTCATTGAAATAATCAGAGGTTCAAAACTCACTACAAACGGACTTCCCCGATGTAACTATGATTAAAAATATCTGGTGCGTTGCAACACACAACTTTCCTTAGCTCTACGTCAATTCACTTTGTACATGGCCTTTGAACTTGGTCGAACAACACGTCACAGCAGCAGAGAACGGTAGCGCCTACAGTTCTGGAATTTATTGTGCTGCTCGTACTCATTCCGGGACCTTTATTGAGCAATTGGTACACAGATAATTAATGAGGCTGTAAACACGAATTTTTTGAAGAAGGATAGTAATTACTTTTGCAGAGCTATTGGGTAATAACTGTTAGAACTGGTAATAAGCAAAACGGCAGTAGTTGAAATTCAGAAATTTCTGGAGTGAGCCCCATTTATCTCATGAGCGTTTTTAAACACTCACCCTTTAGGTATTGGATTGGACTACAATACCAATTTTTTTAAACATTCTACTAACATTCCAGCGGAGATTATCAGAAAAAAATCGCGCTAAAAACGCTTTTCGTCGAAAATTTTGATAATTTATTGTGCTGCTCTCGTCATTTTCCCACGAATGAGAATTTTATGGTATAATTCCCTTATTGAGAGCTATCAATATAAAAAATGTAATCAAAATCGTTAGAACCGTTTTTGAGAAAAAAATTAGGTGTTTTGATCACTATGATAACTATAGTTAACTTTCGGTGGATTTTGCCCATGTCCTTATTTTTGCGTCCCATGGTAACCTGTAGGATAGACATCAAGTTTCAGCTGATTTGGTACGGTTGTTTTCTCTAAAAACCGCGCTAAAATCGATTTCGTCGAAGGTTTCAATAATTTATTGTGCTGCTCTCGTCATTTTCCCATAAATGGGAATTTCATGGTATAATTGCCACATTGGGAGCTATCAATATGAAAAATTTAATCAAAATCGTTAGAGCCGTTTTTGAGAAAAAAAATATTTGGTGTTTTGATCACTATGATAACTATAGTTAACTTTCGGTGGATTTTGTTCAAACCCTTATTTTGGCGTCCCAGGGTAACCTGGAGGCTAGATATCAAGTTTGAGTGGATTTGATACGGTCGTTTTCTCTAAAAATCGTTCACAGACCATTTTCCCAAATAGTGTTTTTCGGACTCAGGGGGGTCTGAAACGTAAAGATCTGAAGAGAACTCAAAATTTTTTTTTTCAGCCGATTACATAACTTTCCTTTCTACTTCGTAGAGCCAAGGAAAGTAAAAAAACTGCATCACAACACGTTGGTTTAACGACATTACGGAGGCAAAAGCAATGACCAGTCTGACAAATCAAGTAGCTTTCGAAAGGCTTCATCACGAAATCTTATGAAGAAAACTATGTATCTTCTGACTAGTTGCAGGCATACAATGAATTTGATGTGAATCGTTGCAAAAAGTTAAAACAAAAAAATTTGTTGTTGCGTTCTCGTTTTATTTTTACTGAGACTCTCGTTGAGAATAATAGTTACGTGATTGATTGATAGAACATAAATTGAAATCATAATCGATGGAAAGTGTTTATTTTCGCGCCGTCAAAAAACAATAAATAAAATAAATGCAAAATCACAACGTTGACCGTTCCACCGCAAAGTTGACTAAGTGGAAATTTGTTGTTTTCGATTCACTAGGCCTTGAAACGTAAAGATCTGAAGAAAACTTGATTTTTTTTGTCTTTGACAGCACGTACCCTGCCCTTTGACTAAATATAGGTAGGTAACATTCTTCAAGAGCGAATTTCTGTTTAAAAAAAAAAAAATAAATAAATAAAAAGCTCTGGCTCCGTTTGAGCAGAGATTTCCTTTGTTTTTACCTTAGAATATGGGGAAGTCACTAAACAATACCTGCGTCCTAATCACTCCACAATAACCCACTACACCCACTTACAGAATTTACTCGAGCGAACTTCCATAAAACGTTAGATTTAAGAAAATCCCGACCTTTTTCGTACAACGTCGTTTCGGTTGGATTTAAAAAAAAAATCGAGTCCGCATTGCTCTTAAATTGACGAATATCGTCGTTCCTTAATGTTATTGTTACGGAACCAGTGCACTCTGAATGTCTGGCTGTGCACGCAACTTGTGTATTTGCTCATATTGATCTACGCAAAATACCAACGAAAAATTCGGGGGGTTGCTTCTTCAACTCCCTCCTCAGCTAAAATTTGTCCAGGTGTGAGCATACAAATTGATGAGAAATTTAATCGTTGACGCTTGGTTATTTGTTTTGTTTTGTGGTTTTTAATATATGTAAACTATAATAAAATATGATGATACAGTGCGATAGGCAAGACTATTAAAAAACGGCGTGCACAAACTGAGGGTTGAGCTAAGTGTGTTTGTGCGTCTGCCTCGTATTAATGTGTCGCTGTCCAGAACTCAGTTAACGATTGGGCGTTCGTTGCAAATTCGTCTGAGGGAGTTACTACTTTAGGCTTTCGTATACGCCCTTCTTAATGAATTAACCCCCTAGGATTTAGTCAAAGTTGAAACGTTCATCCCTGGAGACCTGGAAGATTGTGAAATGATGAGTTTGGAAGAACACGGTTTCCGCTCATCTACGACAGAAGTGAGATGGCCCCTGAATGAGTATGACGTGTGTTTTTCAAAGAGTCAACCTACTTCGCCACTAAATTCGTTAAAACCCCCGTGACGGTCATCATCACGCGAGTACTCTTTTTAATGCGGAGATGTAGTCAGTTCAGGTCAGTTCGTTCAATTCTGGAGATATTGCCCTACAAAATAAATGCAAAGTAGTTCTTCCCGAATTTAGTCCAGAACGTGCGGTGTGTGACAGCTGACCTCATCTTCAATTAAATTCTGATTCAAGAAAGTCAGCTCGTTGTTGCTCTTAACACAGTACTGAAAAGAACTGCAGCTTCGTGGCTAATTCACGTTATGCGCCCCTAAATCACTTGGCATGAGTTTTGTGTCATTTCTTGGGCATTTCGGTACTTATTAGACTTTCTCCGCAGCTTTATTGAGTATAGATGATTCCCGAATCAGTGAAAGTGAAAATTACGTGGCTTATGCGACACGATTATATTCTCATCTTAGTGTGTGTATGCTTTGGGCATCCAGGGAGAATATTATTCCACCAACCATTCTTGCACACATTAGTCGGTGCACTGTCTTCTTACGTATATTCATGATTGCGAATCATGTGAGAAGCTCATGAAGGCGTGTGGAATCCTCAATGCTCTCAAACGCATAATTTTAGTTGTTAGTTAACCCCCAAAGACGAAACTGTGAGTCCCGTTATTTTTGGCTCCGCTCAACTGTTACTCGAAAAAAAACCGCTCTGGACAGTGACAAACGTATATGCGATTACCCCTAACGATTGCCTTCTCAGGAAGAATGCGCTTAAATATCCCGCATTCTCTTGCTGAATTAACTAACGCCCACAGTATTACTAATATCACAGAAGAATTCATTATCTGGCGCAGTAAGAAAAGCTGGTATGGTGCTTTGCACCAGATAAGTAAGCCTAGCCATATCTTTTGGTTTAATCTATTTAACAAATCGTTTTTAGAATCAACTTGAAATAGTAGCGTGTCTTGAGTAGAACGTAATTTATTGTCGCGTGAACGTTTTTGTTAAGTTCTGTATGAAACTTTTAAATATTATCGGTAATATTGTTAACTTCGTGACCATGACCATCGACCTAATTTTTGTGCCTATTACTTAATAAATTTACTCCCTTGAGCGCCAGTTGATCACACGTGTTGTATGGTCCATTTTGAGAATTGCCTCATTGTGTTGTGATGTAGGTGAGTGTTTAGGTGTTTGTTGTTAAATAGACGTATAAAATTGATATTTTCGCATCGAATACCGGATGCATTTCTTTTGTTAGCAATAATTTGTAGATATTTTTCTGGCGTTTGTTGGTGTGGTGTTTACTTCGTCGTAACGAAATAGTTCAGAAATTGTTTTTGCATGAATTGTAATGCAAGTTAGGGTATTGTGTAGTTCTGTACCTTCAAACTGCTCGAGCGGTTTGAGAGTTGCGTGAGATGCCAGCTGAAGTGAGAAGGTAGTCTCTTAAGAAGTTCGTAAAGAAGAAATGTGATCTTGTTCGATGATTCATACTAATTCCAGTGAAGACTTGAATTCAATATAGGATCAATCTAAACGCCCAATAGTTTTCAATTGGAGGCGTTATCACTCAGGTCAGGCGAGATCGCGATGTCTTGGATTCATTTATTGACAGCTCATTTCTGCACGATCTTAACTCCGATTGAGTGAGTAATCTAGGGGTCACTGGTAGGTAATGGTTTTGAGAGAGATTCCCTTCTTCAAAAAAGGCGTTAGTCTTGTAGGTTTCGCTTGTTGATCCATTGAAACTTGCCTCACAAGTACATAGTTAGATCGGGCGGAAAACCAGATTAAGAACTCCTCTCGGGTGGTATGTATTTGCCAGGGGCATGCCTCTATGTAGTGACGCATTAGCAACAGCTCGCCACCATTCATACACCTGGCATACCTAAGAAATTGCCCAGGCTCTTGTGCACGAAAGCGAAAGTGCAACCACTGTGACTTTTGACTGTTATCACTCTCTTAAGAGTGTTAAGGAACAGTCACTTTGGTAAGGAACACAGAATTGATACATTGAATGTATAATATTGAAGGTTTTATTCAGAGTTGAAAATAATAAGTACGTTAGAGCTGTGTGCTTGCTGGAATTCAACAAATAAACGTTCATATTCATCAATGTACTGGAGTAGGGTTCCAATTCAGAAGTGAATAATCAGCACTGTGGTTCTGTCCCTGACTTCTCCCCTCGTAAAGTTTGCCTACCCAGTGACGTCGAGGAATACGCTTACTAGGTAGAGAATATTGTAACCTTACACCAGCAGCGGGTGATCTTGGCATTCAAAAACTAACTCCTTGCTCCAAAAGAGCCTTGTGCATTTGTTTTTGCTAATGCTTGACCGACGATGTTCAGTATAATACGCACAGAAATATGAGTACTAAGCCCTTACATACAGCAAGTAACCAGCCACAAGCAGCATCGCGTGGAGTCCAATTAAACGCGCCATACGTGGAATCGCCAACTAGGTGTGAACTGGTGAGGCGTCAAGCGTCAAAGGATCTAAGAAGGTTTCGTAGGGCCTCAAAGTGTCAGGACGGGTTGTGAGAAATTTCTGGAAACGTTCGGACAATACGGAAGGTTCAGACATCGCTATCTTCTCGTTGTCGGTTTATCTCGTTTTTCAGCAGGCACGTCATTGCAGAAACATAATTCCATAATTGTGTGTCGTGAGATCTATCCTGAGCTCAGGAACACGAACAATTCTCACCTAATCTCTTTAAGTACTGTGAAAACTAAGTCGTATCTTTTATTTTATTGTTTCTTTACGAATGAATTCATGAGACGAGTACGCCGTCATTAACTGTACTTTCAAACCTCATCCTTATGGTCTCTTGTTTGTCCGTGATGTATTAACAGTATTCTCATGCTCGGCACGTTTTGAACATCTTATTTACTTTCGTTAAGGCTGTGTGGCATCAAGGTTATCCCCAACTCTTTCAACCTTGATTCTTCTTTCTCTTCTCGACAGTCATTTAGTGTACCAAATCTAGCTCTTTTATTGTGAACACTACTTTTAAGATATCTTGACGCCTATACAATAAATTATTGTAACTCGTAGGGTAGAATGTCATATTTTTTTCTGTTTGACGAATTAATTAAATAAGAAGTATTAAATACAAAGAGTAATTTTAAATTTATTTTAAAAAAAGTGTCATCTGGTCGTGCGCTGGCTTCACCCTTAAATGTCAGATATTTGGTCCAAAATTGCAATCGTATTTTTCTTAGTAGTCAAGTCTGCGCTTCAAAGTCGTCTTAAAAAATAATTAGGTTAATTCTGGTGTCATACGCTTTCTGTGTCCCCTCTTCGAGGCAAAGGACCATTAATCCAAATTATTTCGAGCTGAGACTTTGATGTGTTTTTGAATGTTCTCTGTATTTAAAAAGTGGAAGAAAAAAAGTCTGCGTTAAAATTTGAAATTAGCCAGAACGTCTGGTCTTGTTACTCTTGATGTAAATAAAGTTAATCTCGTTCCAAAAGTAGAAGCAAAATGTACTTTGTACGTCTAATTGGTTACACCCTGTTGTGGTTTGTATGAGTTTAACGTACTCCATGAGAAACAAAAAGGACTCACGGCAAGAGTTGTGTGGACTGATGGTGGTTAAAGAATGAGATGACGGGTTGTTTTGTTACTGTTTTCATTCATGTTAAGTCAAAATGAGGAATGCGTAGAGGAAGCACACATTATGCGAGAGATGAGATTGAAATCTGTACGGACAAAATAGGTTGACGGTTTGGTCAAGAAGATATAAATAGCCGAAGGGAGGTAATGAGTGAGAAGGAAGAAAACAGTTGAAATAAATGTCGACCTTTTGGCTCAGCGTGCCTCGTATTTTGGTGTTCAAGAGGCTCACACATCCGGAGGAGGGCAAACATCAGTGTTGTGTGCTCCTTAGGAGCATTAGCGTGAACCACAACACTTAGCTGAAGTTATCTCTGACTAACGAAATTTAGTTAAGCTTCTGAACACTGAATAACTGAATTTAGCTGAAGTAACTGCAACAACTTCTGTACATTCGATAGCCGGCTTGGTTAGATTTAGTAATCGGAGAAAGATTCTGAGAAAGTGATGAGAGAGATGAGTTGCTGATTATTGATTGAGAAGAAAGTAGAAGTAGCTCAATGTCAACCTTTTGGCACAGCTTGATTCTTTTACTACTTTTCTCTCACACTAAGATCTGTACTATGTTTGCTCTTATGGGACCAGTAGCCAGTTATCCATTGACTTGGCTATTGAGTGGCTGGAGCCACGAGGTCCAGCCTGAACATACCAAGAGGTATGACTGATGCCAAAAGCTGTTCCCAGGCCCCCCTGGAAGGCGTGTCACTGTCAAGGCGAAAGCGCTCTTGCAGTCAAAGACAATAAATATCTGGTGCGTAGCAACGCACAACTTTCCGCCACCCCTTTAAGTTCGAACAACACCTACATATGCGGGCGCTATATCATCGTTCAACGCATTTTTACGGGAACATTTATGGAGAACAAAATGTAGGGACTAGTTAGCTGAGAGTACTCCGTAAGTTTGATCGAAATCGTTAGAGCCGTTTTTGAGAAAATTGGAATTCCGATAAATAATTATTCGACAAATCTCCTTTTCTGAGTTAACTTGGCTTATATCTCCGTTCAACATATATATATACAGAAATAATTATAGAGAACGAAATGTTGGTATGGGTGACTAAAAGACACTCCATTAAGATTTATCACATCTGGTGAAAAAGTTACCCTGGAATTCACGGAAATGTTCGAAAAAACGTTATTTTCGACACATTTTTATGTTTATCTCTGTTCAATGGACTGTCAGAGGAACATTTATTGAGAACAATATGTAGATTTTAACTATTTGAAAACATCCTGTGAGTTTGGTGATAATTGTTGGAGCCGTTCTGCCAACAAGTGTAAAAAACCTATTTTTGGTTCATAGGCCTATATCTCCGTTCACCGTATTTTCATGGAGATATGTATGGAGAAGAAAAGTTAGGTATTGATTAGTAGAAGATAATTTGAAAGTTTAATCAAAATCGTAAGAGCTGTTTTCGAGAAAAATGCGAAAAACCCTAGTTTTTGGTACATTTTCGTCCCCCAACCCCCTTCCCATCGGCCGAAATCGTCCATAACCTTATTTTGGTGTCTACAAAAAAATAACGAACAAAACAAAAAAGAAACCAGCTCAATCGGATCAGCCATTCTCCCGCAAATCGAACTACATACACGGACCACGCGCCGACATTAGGTTTTTTAGACTCAGTAGGGTCTGAAACGTAAAGATCTGAAGAAAACCCAAATTTTTTTTGGGCCGATTACTATACTTTCCTTCTCTTTGGGTAGCGGAAAGTAAAAAGGGGTGACCGGAATAACTGAATGAGGAAGGATAAGCAAGTAAACAAATGGTAAGGCCACTGAAGTCCTGATGGGTTGATATAGGCCACAACAGAAGCCTAGGTGCCACCATCTCCCCATCAGTTCTGAACAGCAGGTTTACAGCCTGATTTAGTTACCCGTACTACTTGGGTGACAAGTTTCTGTGGTAGACAGCAATTGCAACCACATTTTTTGTCAAAATCATATTTTCGAAATGGTAATAAGCTTCGTTAGTAGCTGGAAGGTTGGTGCTGAACTACAGTGTGGTATGTGGTTTCCACAACACGTGAGGCGCAAGACGTGCAGGATGGATAATTTATGTGAGTCAGGTTTCCTTGTCGAAATGACTGTTTTGGTTCGTCATAAAAGAGTTATATCAGTCGAAAGTCATGGAGGTTGTGGTTTTGCTATCTGACAAGAGCCGAGGCACTCACTCAGCACCACTGAACCAAGACGTGGGGAGGACCAACTGTTACTCACGTGTCAATATTAGGAGGTTTCCCCATAAATGTTGACTAAGACGGAGATTCTGATTCATTAATTTATTTTGGATTATTATTCTTTACTAGGGTAGGGGCAGAGGTATGGCACACAGTTAACACCTTCCCTGCTACGCGCGGTATTACCGTGCTTTCGTGTTCTTCCCCATGACTAGAGCGGTAAAACCGCTCTCGAACCTTGGCCAAACCCCGTACAATCCAAGCCCGTATTGAGGCGGTAGTAGTTTCATAAGCCCTTTTCAATACAGGTAGTAGTGGGTGTAAGCGCAACAAAGGAAATTGTTTGTCGTCGAGGAAGACGCGCTGAGTTTGGGAACCAAGTCTGCGTAGTGCGGCGATCGCGTCTGCACCGGTCAGCGTTGCTGCAGACCCATTTCCAGCACTGAGCCCCCCTTCGCCCACTTTATTCATTCTACGCGAAATCTCCGGAGACGGCCGTACGGCTCTTGCCATTTCCCTCTTTTTTCAACGCGTTTTCGAACTTTCTTCGTCCAGGACGACCATTAGTTTTGGTGGCCACCATTGTGAATCAGTTTTTCGCCGTTCACCAGCTTTCATCAGGAAACATTTCCTGCAGGTACATTGCCGTAGTAGTGTTACTCGCGTATTGGACAAACCTTTGGGCCAAGCCCCGGTTAGTGGATCCATGATCCAATTAAACTTCTGTTTATATTTTTTATTTGTTCAAGTTCCGTTTTTAGTTTTGTATATATTTTCTCGAAGAGTAATTTTCCGTTTTTTTGTTCCATTACAGTCAGATTCAATTTTGTATCAATTTCTTTCGCCTTTTATTTATTGCAAGGAGATCGACAATTAGGTCTTATACTGTACGAGCCCTAAGTTGACTCCACAGTGGGAAATACTCTTGTAAATGAGCGGGGAGTACCCGCTGAGGAGTTCAGGTAACGACGGTTTTCTATTTTCAGTCTGACGAAAGCCTCAACGCGTTTCTCCTTCGTTTTCGGCAAATTTTTTGCGGTAAGTTATATATTTTACTTTACCATTCTTTTTTACTGTTACTAATGAGCATATATTTATGGAATTTATTTATTAGAGGAGGATTGAAAACAAGTATGTGGATGTCTAAACCCATCTCACTTGTCTACTGGCCTACTTTTTGTGCTTTCCCCTTAGATGTTATATACGTATGTATGTTTCAATACTTCTTCCATCATGCTATTTATCTATGATATTTCCCAGAATAAACATGGTTTAAACTCGAGGGTGTCTCAAAAGACCCCTAATGAGGATGAAGAGTCTCAACCCTCCACAAGTTCCCCGACTGCTCCCTCTCGAAAGTTTACTAATATATTATATTACAACTTTGGAATAAATGTTATATGAAAGCATATATATGAATGGTTTGTGACAATAAATTTATTATTATTCTTTTGTGATATGGATGTATTTTTCTGTAATATGTATTTCTAGTAGGTACCTGCTGACCTCGCAACCTACTTATTCGTATGTATAATCGTAAAATAATGTAGTTTTTACAACACGTTTGAAACAAATCGAAGACAATTAAAATATATTTTCCTTTTTGGTTCATATATCCAGAATAATAATCTTATCACATATTATGTCTAGGCTGTTTTCGATACCTAATATCCAGCTAATGCTAGGTACCTACCATTCCAGGCAGTGCATATTCGATACAAATGAAAGTAAGAGGATAAACGAAAAATCTTTGCTCGAGCCCTGAAGGGCAGCAGGCGCGGTAGTAGTAGGAAAGAAAAATTACGTTTTGTTCCATGAGAGTGACTACGCCCAAAAGAGCGGGTTTACCGTGCGCCGCCATGTTTTGTGTAGCAGTGGTCTTACACAGGGGTTTGGTCGTAAGCAGCGAAAGTGTTAATTGAGCTAGAGGTGGAGCTTTCCTATTTTTGCCCGAACTATTCGGACGCCCAACCAGGTAGTCTGCTCCCTTATTTGTAGTTTTACCAACATGATCTGTCCTGCACGGGTTTTGCTGAGCCAGTGCTTCGTGTCCTGGCCATAAATAAATAAATAAATGTATAAGCTGACGAGTGAAATGCACACAACATGTAACACACAAACACATAAAACATTCACCCATACCAGGGAGGGGGAACTTGGATATTCCTCCCTCCACTTCACTACCTGCCTACTAATGATGCCTGGGGGAGAGGGAGAGTACTACGATATCCCGAGTCCTAATACTACACACCTATACCCATACCCAATGCCTCTAACTATCCCTTCCCATACCCGGGCCAGAACCCCGCCTTCTGTGCCATTTCTCCGCAAACTTTTCTATCACGCGACTGTCAGGTGGGAAACCAGATTATGAACTCCTCATACAATTAGGTACGGGTTCTCCAGGGAACATTTATGAGGAAACCTCCTAATGCTGACCCATGGGTTGCTCCTCCCCATGTCTTGGTTCAGTGGATGCTGAGTGAGTGCCCCGGCTCTTGTCAGATAGCAAAACCACAACCTCCATGACTTTCGACTGATATAACTCTCTTATGACGAACAGGAACAGTCATTTGGACAAGGAAACCTGACTCAAATAAATTATTTTACCCGCTGTTCAAAGGAGGGACGTGTTACTTCAGCTAAATTCAGTTATACAGTGTTGGCTATTTAATTCTCTTTTAACTAGGTTAGCTGGGTTTTCCCACCTACAGCTGGACGTGCCCGCACCAATTTAGGTGAATCAATCTCGACATTCTGAACACTGAATTTAGGAGGTGCTTCAACAGCTTCAAAATGCTGGTGTGGGCAAGTACCATTAAATTAACTACATTGGACCCATGTTGAAGACTTTTAAAACGTCGCAATAAGAGGAAGTTTGGTGGAAGATGGTGAGGGCAACGAGCTAAGATTACGAAAGTGATGCTACTTAAGTGCTTTATTAATGGTTGAAAGAAACAGTATTCATTAGTCCACAAGCGCAACATAATGTCATTGTAAATTTCAAAACTTAATTATTTTTATCTCTAAATTGCTATCTGTGACTAGATAATTTTAAGCTCCATTTGCATTACTTATCTGAGACTAGTAAAGAAATCAAGATTCCTAACATTCTTGGTATTGTACGCTGTAACAATAGCTTGTAACTATAAGTCGACAGTGTGGTAGCTTCACAGGAGCTGATCAACATTTTAATATCGAAGAATCACCTTCGGAGTTCTGTAATGAGCATGATTGATGAAGGTGTCGAAGAGGCGATACGTTCGTTCAAATTAATTATGAACATTTAAGTAATAATTGTACTGACTGTGCTTCAGAATTAGCTCAGTTATCTCCTTTAAAAAGTTTAGGACGGAATTTATCTTTCACTTAATATCGCTGTCAATCCAGCATTATTTCTTGTCAGAACCGGGTTACGGTGAGAGGAGACGGTGAACGATCGTATCTCTCATAAACGTTCCCTTCGGTGTCTTCCATTTTTGAAGTAGATGGCGTCGGAGGGCCTTCGGCGTAGTAATTCGGATTGACTTGCCCTCGAATTTGAACCGAATCGTACAACGCTTGATTGGAGCGATAATTAACGTCGACGATGCTGGCCGACGTAGTGTGTACGAGAGAAGGCAACGTGCTCACAAGATGATCCCTCACTATTCCCGTCAACATCAGGTACGTTCTAGGAATGAATATCGTGATTAGAACTACAGAGCCCGTTCCAACGAGGCCGCAGCAGATGAACAGTTCAGACATTTGAGGGAACAAGATGTAACCTGCGCTCCAACCAATCCACACGAGTACGCACAACATCGTCGCTACAGTGAAATAACCTCCTTCGTGGTAGTTTCTTTTAGACTTCATGATAAACGGCGACACGCATATAAGTAGCACCAACAAAAACATGTCGTAACTCATCAAATACAAAAACCAATGACCTTGACTGAAATAAAGGCACTGTTCTTTTTCCAAAAATATCCAATTCATAGCTCCAAATTGGATTGAGAGGGCGATTTGTACGGCCGCAATAAAAAAGCAAAGGATTGTTTGAAGGTAGCCGTTGACATGACTCATAAAGCCACCATCTTCATCGCACGACGCCAACATCAAACTCCTGGCCAACATCACCGAGTAAACTAATGAGTAACTTAAACTAGTTCCCAACACTTTAAAACCACAAAATACTCCATTCAAAAAGCTGTTCTCGTCTATCACTCTAATAGAAAACGGCAAAATTGACGCGTACATGAAGATCACCGCAATAAGCATCAAAAATGAAAACCCTGGGTTGCCTTCGAGCATATCTTTCTTGCATATTCTCACAATAATGAACACAAATATCGCCAAACTGCACAATATGCCGACTGTCGATATTGAAAGAAATGCGGCAACCCACGCGTCGTCTCTCAACACAACCACAGGTTGTGAGTTCTCCAGTTCAGCTTGTTGAGCAAAATATTCTTTGTACAAGAAATTAAAGTTGATGCATTTAGAACAGTCCAATCCAACGCTCTCATTAGTCGGCGTGTCCTTGCAAAACACAGTGACTTCTGAAACGTTGGAATTCGTTTCGAAAACCCATTTGTTGTTCAAAAGTTGAACCGAACCAAGTCTTTTGTAACTTCCTTCGAGCGAAGATTCTAAAACAATCGAACTCTCGTAATCGACGACTTCGCTGAACGTCGCCCCTTTTTTCAAGTCCTCTTCCGAGGCTAGATGATCTCTTACGACGACCGGCCGTTTCAGTATTTTGTTGAGTGCGGGACAAACTGACTGCTTAGAACAGTGAATTTGAAGGTAGTACTTCAAGGAATTGGCCATTTCTTGAAAGTCGTTGACCGCCAGAAGGGTTTTGGTCGTCGTTTTGGCCTTGAGAAGATCCGTCCAGGGATCGGCAGGTGTGAACTGTTCAGTGATGTTGAACGGGTTGTTCAATTCTGGTTCCTCTAATTGAGAGGGCAACAAAACGAGGACTTTCGAAGTTGTCAAGTCTGCAAAGTACAAAAATAATAAATTAAACCTAGAATCGTGCAAAGTATTTTGACAGTGAATGAATGAATACTCCTAAAAGCGTTTGTCATGATCAGAAACTCTATTTACGACCAATTTAAGCCATCTTCTGGGGCTGTAGTGAATGAGAGTAAACAATCTTATCCAAAAGGCAACAAGTAACACTAGTCCAGAGCTCCGAGAGACTGCAAAATGTTACTCTTACCAGGTTTGTAACAACTAATACGCCCCTGACGAATAAAGCGCTCAAGAAGAAAAACTAAGAAAAGTGAAACAATCCCGCAGTCGGATTTTCAGGATCAGACACCAGTCCCAGTGAAGAAGAGGAGCATAATGTCGCCATTTTGCCACCTCTACAACGCTTGTTTTTGTGCCTCCACAGTGCGACTGATACTGACTTATGAGAGTTCAGGAACTGGCCGCCATGATGCTATAACTGTTCACCTACCTTTTCTGAACATGGAATGCGAATAGCACTATCATTATAGTCAGTTGCTACCTATAAACCCGTTGCGAATAAAAAAGACAGTTCAGTTCGGTGCTTAGTTCGATCGTTATTACGTAATATTTCGCTTAGTTCGTAACAATTGGTGACAGTGGTGAGATAATCGGAACTATTCGAGATGACGGCCCGCGCAAGAACGCCTTATCATGAAGTCGACGGTGAGCAAACAGAGTTTACTAGCGTTGCAGTTCAATGGGGAGAGCAGCAAACAACTGAAGAAAATGTTGTCAACATCGAAGCCATGCGTGAGAAGTTACGTAGAGAAATTTGTGACCAGATTGCTGAGGCTGTAAGAGGTATTCAAAACCTTTTCAGATCTGAACATTCAGTGCAGGCTTGTCTACATACCAATACGTCCCAAGTTGATCCTGGCAATGGGACACTACTGTGTGAATGGAAACCTACACCATTTGATGGGGCTGTGGACTGGCCTGCGTACTTTCGGCAATTTGAAATTATAGCTAGCCGAAACAAATGGAACAGTGCCCAGCAAGCGTCTGCCCTGGCAGCAGCTCTGCGAGGGCCAGCATTGACTGTGCTGGTGGCTGTTGCAGTCCTCCTTAGTTATCCCGACTTAGTCAATGCTCTTGATAACAAGTATGGGACCGCTGGGCGGACTCAAATGAACCTGGCATTGTTGCACAGCCGCCGGCAGAGAGCTGGAGAAGACATTGCAGTTTTTCATCAGGTCATGCTAGATCTGGGTAGAAAGGCTTGGCCACACCGGGATGAGTCCAGTGAACAAATGATCACTTTACAGTTTGTTCGAGGCTTGGAGGATCATGGTCTGCGTGAAAAGCTGCTACTCCAATGGCCTGGCAACATGCGAGATGCCTTACTTTCTGCATTGAAGTTGGAAGCAGTCGCCCAACTGGCCATGCGTGCAGCACCTATTCAGGACGTTGCTATCGACGATCCCCCAACTGATAGAGTGTACAGGGTGGTCCCGAAAAGGAAAAATAAGCAAAAACGACTGTGCTACATTTGCGACTCATCGAATCACTTCTTCAGATCCTGTCCGCTTCGTCGGGGAAAACGGCCTGCGGGAAACGAGAAACAGTCAGGTTGAAGGGGAACAGCCTGACTGTTGACAAAGATCCCAAGATGCAATCAGCTGATGAATTTGGTGTTCAAAATTCTGTTTTAGATCATAACAAACAAATTGTTCTTTATCGGCTCACTTCTTTGGACTCGCTTGTGCTTGCCAGGAAAGTGAGCGGTATTTCATGTGGGATGATCGTCGATACAGGAGCTGCTAGAACCATTGTTAACTCCGAACTTTGGAAGAGAATGGGATGTCAGGTGGAGTCCGCAGGAGCAACATGGCTTCGATCAGTAGCAGGGGACCTAATACCTGTGCGAGGAAGAGCAAAAATGGTTTTTGATGTAGGAGACGGAATAGGAAGAACCCATACTGTGTTGATTGCTGAAGTTCAAGAGTCATGCATTTTAGGTTTGGATTTTCTGCCAGCTCAAAAATGTCTAATTGACGCGGCAGAACGGGGCGTGATTGTGGGAGGCCAATGGGTTAAAGCATCTGACACTGTGGATGTTAACCATGTGATGGCACAAGAAGAAATGCTTCAAGAGAGACCCAACAATATATTTTGTCAGGGTTACAAAAAGCCGAGCTCAGATGGGTTATTGTGTTGTGTTCTGGGAGGAATAGGACGTACATTGGCCCTCGGTTCCATTCCATTGGGCCGGAGTCTTCACAATGCAATAAAACTATCAGCATAATGACTGATAGCCAAGCATCTTTGCTAGGCGCAGATGAACTACATCAAAACTAGGGATGCAGCTCAACTCTTCAGCAAACTCTATTACAGTTAATGTCCACTAAATCTTGGGTATAGAGGGATCCCTGGAATTTAGAGGGTGGCCAGGTCTGGTTTGTCTCTGCTCTGGTTCCCCATTGGTGGGGCATCTCCGTCACCAGTCAAGAGGACGGTGAGGGAATGTGCTATAAGAATGCATCAGACATTCCGAAATGCTGTGTTAGTGGGGTAGCACTCTGAATGCTTCATCTGACCAAAACACGAGATAAGATGAACTCCTCTGATGATGGAGAGGAAAGACGTAAGCCAGATAATGGGAACCATCACGGGACACTGTAAAATGAACCTTCACTTCTATGATATGGACCTAATCGGCACCCCTTGATACAGGTGGTGTACTACAGATGACTATACTCGCTGCCATATTCTGATCAGATATTCTGGACACTCCGAGTTAAAATGTTCATTTACACCGACGTGTAAGACGTTGTAGAGGATTGGCTTAATGTATACAGGCTGCAGGTGGCTGAGAAAAAACTCAGATCAACCTCAAAGATGAAAAGCTAAATAGCTAACGGTTTTGGCGGTCATAGGCTCCTTCTTGAAAATGAAGTCAATATAGATGAGGGGGGGGGGGTTCACCAAACCCCTCTAGCCCTCCAATGGTACTACCCTGGAATGGTTTTCCAAATTATGAGGAATTAGCAAGGCCACTTTGGGTGCGTGTTACCGTGACACATTCCTCATGTGCAAGGCCGTTCAGTTAGGCGTAATTGGCTATTTCCCCGTTGTCTGGGGTAGCAAACTCACAATCAATCAAAGAAGAGTCCCAAGGCCTACAAGACAGCATCCACTGAAGCTCTCCAAGTGATCACGGTCACTTGCTCTTTAGCTTTACCCTTGAGTGCATTAAGGACAAGTAGAGAGTAAAAAGAAAGCTTCCCTCACTCTGTGTAGACCAAAACTACCACTGATCAAAAACTTGACGCACCAGATAAATGGACATTAGATAAATGACAATCGATAAGGGAATCATTGTCAAAGGGACGAAATACGTCTGATTTTTTTTTTTTTAAATTCAACATCCGTGAACATTTTAGAAGGAAGCGGGTTGTGGCAGACCACTGAACAAGCCAGTACCATACAGGACATGGCGAGTCCAATGGACGAGCCCACTTTTTTTCCACGTATGGCAAAATACTTGGCCCCAGTAAAGTTTTACGTTGGAAACTTACCACCCAACTAATCAGTTAGATCGGGTGAGACACCAGATTAAGAACTCCTCCCAGACGGTACAGATTCCCCAGGGTGGAGGACGGCACAGTCCTCAGCGTGGTGACCTATGGGTATCTTAACGTTAACATGAAACCACTAACCTGGAACTGATTCAATAGCTCCGTCTGTAGGTACGAAAAGGATACGGCTTTCTTTCAATTCGTGAGAGGCATTTTTCATTTCGGCGAACTCTCCCATCATGACGATCGTTCCACCGCCTGGACCAATTTTATACCTGCGGCATTCGAAACGGCAGACTGAAAATTACGGGTTCACTGAACTGATGGCAAATTTCACAATTTGAAAATCGAAATAATATTTATTAAAGTTTTACACAGGAGGGTGTTTCACTCTTGAACATTTGGGTTGAAACTAGACTAAAAATAGGGTAAAATTCCGCCATCCGCGCCTTCCATCTCAATCCCGATTCGATTTTTGAAAATGCGTTTTGATAAAACCGCGGTTTATTGCCATAAAAATCCACGGTCCTCCATTTTGTTTTCAACTTGTGACATCATTTTCGCAGTCAGCATTAAGGTTCCGATACGCCTAGTGCACATACATACTCAAAAACGATCTCCCAAGGGCCGCAATTGCAGTTCAAACATGGGAAATATATATGTGCGAGCGCTACATCTTCGTTCAACGCATTTCTACAGGAACATTTATACAGAACAAGATGTAGGGGATAGATAGTTGAGGGTTCTTCGTAAGTTTGATCGAAATCGTTGGAGCCGTTTTTGAGAAAATTGGAATACCGACAAATTAATATAAGACCCTCGTTTTCTAAGCAGAAATAATTACGGAGAACGAAATGCGGGTGTGGGTGACTACAAGACCCTCCATTAGAATTTATCACATCTGGTGAAGAAGTTACTCTGGAATTTACGGAAATGTTCGAAAAAACGTTATTTTCGACACATTTCGATTTTTATCTCTGTTCAATGGACTGCCAGAGGAACATTTATTGAGAACAATATATACGTATTAACAACGAAAAATCGTTGAAGCCGTTTTGCCAAAAAGCGTAAAAAACCAATTTTTGCTTCATAGGCCTATATCTCCTTTCACCGTATTTTCATGGAGAAATGTATTGAGAAGAAAAGTTAGGTATTAATTAGTGGAAGATAATTTGAAAGTTTAATCAAAATCGTGAGAGCCGTTTGTGTGAAAAATGCGAAAAACCCTAGTTTTTGGTACATTTTTGTCCCCCCCCCTCCTTTCCTTCGACCGAAATTGCGCATAACCTTATTTTGGGGTCTACAAAAAATAAAAAACGAACCAGCTCAATCGGTTCAGCCGTTCTCCGGCAAATCGAACTTCAGACACACACGCACACGGACCACGCGCCAAAATTAGGTTTTTTGACTCAGTTGACCTCAAAACGTAAAGATTTGAAGACAACCCACCTTCGTTTTGGACACGATTACTGTACTTTCCTTTCACTTTGGGTAGCAGAAAGTAAAAACGCGTTGGAAGGTGTACAATTTCATAAAAACTTACAAACTCAATCAGCTTTCTGTTGGCATGGTCAACTGTACGAGCCCCTTATCGATTTCATGGAGAAATTCGAGCTTGAATGCGGAAAAACATTAGGCACCTTCAAAATAAGGTGTTTAGAACGGGTCTGGAAAATAACAGTTGACGACCGCCCGAAAGGTTCGGCTTAACACTTTTCCTAAGTTCAACGATGAGACGGATAAAACGTGACGCGTAACTTACATCTCATCCATCGGCAAAGTGTGGAACACGCATATCTTCAGTTCCGTAGCTGCTTGCAAAAGCTCGTCGCGAATTTCGTCGCTTTCGGCCACGACGTAGTGCACCGGAGCCCATCTGAGTTGATGAAGTACCCTTCAACAACATTTTAAGTATTAGTTTTTCAGATAGAAAATAAATATGAAGGCAGATTGATCGTTTTTCAATTGTTGTGTTGCAAAAGGTTAAACAAAATATGTAGTAACTAGATCTTGAAAGGTTCGCCTGTGTGCTACTGTTGTCGCTAATTGATCCTCAGGATGGTCAACAGAAGACCGAGATCTTACAAAATACATAATTCTACGAAAACCGCTGTAGAGAAACGCACTGCGGCAATTAGTTAGTTGAGAGCACCCGTAAGTTAGGCGGAAATCATTGCCTCACTTTTTTACGAATCGGTAAAACAATAGTTTGATGCTAAGCTGACGTGTATTGACTTGTATCTCCGTTCAACGGGCAGTCATACAAAATATTGTGGAAAACAAAATGTGGGTGTAGGTCGCTAGAAGAAATTCTGCCAGGTTGATTTAATTCAGTAATGCATTTAATGTAACCATTAGAAAATTGAAGAAAAAAAACTATTTTTGGTTATTACTGCTATTCAACGAACTGTCGGATGGACATTTATGGAAATGGAGTAGTTGGAAACATTCTGTGAGTTTCTATACCTCCGTTTAGCTAATTTTCACAGAGACATTTATAGAATTCAAAAGATAGGTGCAGATTAATAGCAGATACGTAATTTGAAAATCCTTAGAGCAGTTTTCGAGGATACGGCAAAAATGTGTCGTAACCACCCAAATCGTACTCAAAATGTTTTTTGTTTTTGTCAGCTAATTTTGTAATTTTCCTTAAAGCTACGTAGAGCCAATGAAAGCAAAAAATTGCCTACAACACAAAAAAAAAAGAAACAGCTCAATCAGTTCACCGCGTTTCAGTTATTGTCAACTACAAACGCGCACAGGTTTGTTTCATTATCAGAGTGGCAGTTTCTTAACACTCATAAGGGAGATATATCAGTCAAAATTCATGGAGGTTGCAGTTTCGCTATCGTGCTCTTGCGCTCGCCCGAGCACTCGCTTGGCACCTACTGAACCTGTGGAGGTACGGCAGGTTGTCATTTAGCCAGTCTCCCGGTGGATGAGCTACTGCTCATGTGTCACCACGCAGAGTATTTAACTGGGGAACTCGTACCATCTGGGAGGAGTTCTTAATCTGGTTTCCCAACTGGTCTTTCAACAACTTTCAAAAGAAGAGATCAGCTGTAACCACGTTTTTTGTCGTAACCTTCTTCGCTTCCGAAGTAGCACTCAACGCTGGAAGATAACCACTGCTCACTATTGTAGGAGCTACGGTGGAGCAGCACGTGGATTCTTGTACACACCGCACTCAATGTGGAAGACATGCCGGAGGGCAATACAATACCGACCGAATGCATTTGGAACACAGAGTTTATTCTCAATTACGCTCGAGGAAGTTTACCACCACAAACAGGGAACTGGGTGGCACGAAGTTTTCGAGCAAATCGAGGCATTTGAGGTGCCCAATCAGCACAGATGCCTGGACGGACACGTTTGGTTCGTCCCAGTATAGAGACGAAAGAAGTGGAACTGCGCATTGAAGTCGCCATGTTCTGTAAGGAACTGGCTCGCCCAGTGGTCCTACAGACCACTTGAAGAAATGAAGTTTATTCAATACCTAACTCTTTGGATAATTGATAGTAAAAAAAACTGAATCTTCTTAAAAGTCTTTTCATAATATTGCGAAGGAAACATTAGAAGAAATACATTTACCTCGCAGCTATTTTAGCCGACATTCGAACGTGAGCTGGGGTTAACACGACCAACGGGTAACCCAAGTGTTGACTGAGCTCTTTAATCCGCTCCTGCGTGCTTTTCTCCACTAAGCCTCCTGCCCACACCACAAAGCATTAATGCGTTCAGTTACTGGTAATGTACATATTTACGAAAGAAAATGAAAATACTGACCTAATACGACGGATTTGGAGCATTCTGCTTCGACAACAGACTCGACCAAAGCCTTCTGGGCGACTTCTTCCGACGAACAAGTGTCGTAGAGAGACAACCCTGGGAAGAATCGATAAGATGTTAGCTGGGCATAGGCTGGCCAGCTACCGAAATCAGAACTAAGCTGAACTATGCAAAGCAGAGGTGAGAAGGGTCAGAGTGAGACAGCAATTGATTGTTCCCTAGACCCAGCTGGATCAGCAACTCTGCTTAAAACGGTATCCTCACCTCTCAGTATTCCGCATACCGCCTTTTTAAATGGTAAATTTATAATTAAAAAAATAAATAAAAATCAGCTTGGAGCTGGCATATAAGTCTGGAACACCATGAAAATGACATCATTCTGGTAGCAAAAACCACTCGAGAGCTAACACAAACCACCACAGACGACAAACGTTAAATTGTAAGACTTTGGTTCGTAAAGAGATCGTTAATTTCAGCTTGATACAGCGGTGGGTAGCGTTCCAAGAAGTTAATCTAATAACTCGACCGTGCTCTCTTATCCGTTTAATTGCATCCAAGTAAAGATACATTTTCGTAACGCTCCTATTTGGGACGCATTTATAGTTCACGTGTCAAACTAAAGACTAGATAATGTCTAAAACTTACCAAGCTTAAGCCCAGGGATGACGTTTTTTCTGGATACGATGTCAAAAGCATTTATTACCGCAGCAACCGTTTGAACTTCCTCTGGGTCGACGATGGTACAGTTTTCTCCGTAGTGAACGCCGAAAAAGCCTGCAGATTACTCACATATGTATTATTCATGTTAGACAAGACTTCTTTGGTGATATGTAGTGTTACTTCGTACTGTAATCGACACACGGCTGTACTCCTTTTGTATAAGCCCAAAGGACGTCCTTGCCCTGCAGCTTGTATCTTCCATTCCTGTATTTACATCTAAAACTAGAGTTTACGAATAGGATTGTTTTTTTTTCCACAAGTACAAGCACAAGACCATACAACAAACCATAACAAGCTCATACCAGTATGTGTAATAATAGGTGAGGGAGTAGAGATGTAAGCTCATAGGCCGAATCATCGCTATTGGAAGATAGATCTAGTCCTGGTGACGACGTGAAGAATGGGGATTCTCCTTCACTGAGCTGCAAACAACGGAAGCAGTTCGATATTTGGGTGTAATGGTGGGTAGCAAGTAGTCGTTTGGTTTCCACGTCCAGAAAGCTGCAACAAACGGCTCTTTCCTGCCTGATGAGCAAATTAAGAGGGACGCAGGCAAGCACAAGGCAGGTGCTTGTGAGAGTCGTACTCTCAATATTTTCATATGGGGCGAAGGTATGGGCTGATATACTGAGCATTGCCTACTACAGAGAGTGGGCGCCAGAGAGGTGTGCCCTCACCATTGTGGGTAGCAGCGGGAGCAATCCCAATCCACCTTCTGACAGCGTGGACGAGTGGAAAGAGCTGTACCCATGGGCAACTTTAGTTTGGTTTGGATTCCAGCACTGATTTGGTCCATGGCTTGGGCGAATCCAAGGATTTCTACTTCGCCCAGTTCCTCATGGGCTATGGAGCGTTTAGAGCGTAAGACTGCAAGCCCAAAGTGCCTGCACTGTAGGGCAATAGTGATGGTTCTTTCCAGCCATCTTCTCATGCCTCGGCATTCGTTCCTTCCACGTTTAATTCCGATGAAAACAATTGGAATTAAACGTGAATGCTCAACTTTGGTTGAATTGCTCAATTTGCTTGGGCAGTGCTCAGCGAGAAGAGGATAGAGGTTGCGGATCTGGAGTCAGAATCTCACAGGGATGAAGAATAAAGACATGGAAGAAAGACCACTCCTGAACCTCCCAAACTGCCGAGGGGGGAAGAGAACAAGTAGAGGCATGGTCGACAACCTGATACAATGTTCTAAACAGCTACACATTGGTTCTCAGGAGGCACAGAAGAGCATACCAGACCCTCAAAAACATGATGATTGCCCACGAGAACGCACTAATCGTAAAGATCCCCTTGAATACCCCACCACAACCAGAACGCAGACGACTCGGCAGCAAGAGGCCACAAAACGTCCTGATCGACTAATCTACAGGACGAAATTACTTGATTACTTTTAACTATTCATTAGTTTATAGCAATTAGTATTGGGCAATTAGAATTGGACGCAGTTGAAAACAATTTCCACGTGAATCAGGCTGACCTGCTGTATATACCTTTGGACTGTCAATCTGTAACGTCAACCAGACGATAAAGTTTACTCTATTTTTGAAAAACTAGTGCGTGAAATTTCAATGACTAATCATTCTTCATATGGAATTCAATAAAAGAAAAGGTCATGTTTTCTCCGACGGAAATGCTATTCCAAACGAAACATTTGAACTACATTCGTGTCCAATTTGACGATTTGTACTCGTTATGTTCGGCATTTCTTCGTTATTTCCTTTTGTTCCATAATTTAACTGTGTGAAAGAACATTACTAATATTGTTTTTACTTTCCATGACTCTACAAAGTAGAAAGGAAAGTTACGTAATCGGCTGAAAATTTTTTTTTGAGTTTTCTTCAGATTTTTGCGTTTCAGACCCTACTGGGTCCGAAAAACACTATTTGGGAAAATCAGCTCAAACTTCATATCTCGCCCACAGGTTACCATGGGACGCCAAAATAAGGGTATGAACAAAATCCACCGAAATTTAACTATAGTTATCATAGTGATCAAAACACCAAATATTTTATTTCTCAAAAACGGCTCTAATGATTTTGATTAAATTTTGTATATTGGTAGCTCTCAATATGGCAATTATACCATAAAATTCCCATTTGTGGGATAATGACGAGAGAAGCAATTACCAATACTTTCGACGAAATCGATTTTAGCGCAGTTTTTAGAGAAAACAACCGTACCAAATCAGCTGAAACTCATTTACTTGTTAAAGTTCACGTATCTGTTAGGCTGTTAGGTGAGTCCGTCTCCTCCGGCTGGTGAGTTGCTGTGGGCAAGCGCTTTCGATGTAAAGACATCATCGTCTGGCCGTTAAGTCAGTCGAGAGAGAGTGAGAGAGAGAGAGCGAGAGAGAGAGAGAGAGAGAGAGAGACTGACTGACTGATTTATTTATTAATCTGTACGTTTTTGGGCCTAAGCGGCCCACTCTTACAAACATACAGAAAACGTTATGAAAAACAAAATTCAGTATCTTAAAATTTAAATAAATGTCATCTATCAAATTTTCATCCAATATTTAAACATGGAGAGAGAGAGTGAGAGAGAGAGAGAGAGAGAGAGAGAGAGAGAGAGAGAGAGAGATTGATTGATTGATTGAAGGTTTTTATTTTACAATCAGGGTAGGTTAGGGGCCTTAGGGCCTCTCTTCACCTTCCACCCTGAAACAATGTATAAAGTTTTTCCTCTTGAGTACTTCAATTAATAACTACAAACAAAATAATTTCTCATCTTAATACTAAATTTGGTACTTTTCAATAGTATTTTTTAAATTGTTCTTGGAAAACATCAACTTTCAGAATTTAGGTCAACATATCTGGAGGTTCTCATTGTACAATTTTTGATGCTTGAGTCGAGAAGCTTCTTCCGAACAGATTCGTGCGATGTGAGGGGATAAGGAGAACTTTATTTCTGCCACGCGTATTCCGGGAATCGAGGAAGTTAAAATTTTGAAAGGATGTAAGATGGACGGTGGTGTTTTGAAAGTTTTGAAGATCAGAGTAGCCATCAGAGTCGTTTTCTCTTTATCTTCCAACCAACCTAGCCTGGAGTAATGGGGCGTCACATGCTCATCAAGGCGGAGTCTTAGAGCAACAAAACGGAGTGCTGCATTTTCAGCCCTCTGCAGCTTGTCTATTTGGGCACCATTTAAGTCACAAGTTGGCGCCGCTGCAGCATAGTCAAAAAAATGGCAAAACGAGCACGCCTGTACAAGTTGCAGCCTTACATTGATTGGGAAGTCGGTGGCCAGTCTACGCAATTGGTAAATTGCTTGAAAGCACGTTTACACGTTGCTGTGACCCTGCGCATCCCATGAGAGTGTGCTCTGGATAGTAATTCCCAGGACTTTAGCACTCGACATATTTCCAAGGGAGTACCACCCAGAGACACGCATTTCTGGCTACAGTCTGATCTATTTTATTTAACTGCTTTTGCAGGTCTGACATGGACATTGCTTTGGGTTTTTCCCCACGTTGATTTTCATTCCGTGTTCTTTCACACCAAATCGCCACTTTGACAATTGGAGCTCAAAAATATCCACTCGTCTCATCTGAAGCCTTTCCGATGTTACAGGACTCCGTAAATTGAAGATCGTCAGCGTATGCCATGTGCCTTGTGCCTCTGAAAATACGAGAGACAAGAGATGTAGTGTAGAGGATGAAGACGATAGCGCCGACAACACCCGACCCCTTGAGGGTGATCCTACATCAAGATCTCCCCATCTCGACAACTCGCCATTGTTTCCCTTTTACTGCCAGAAGCCTTCCTGATAAATACGATTCAAACCACACCAAGAGTGAGCTCTGATACGCCGACAGATCGCAGCATAGACACAAGTATATCTCTTCGGATAAGGTCGAACGCCTGCTGAGAAATCTACAAGTACCATAACAACAATCAGTTTCTTCGAGTCCATCGCCAATCTAATGTTATCCAGCATTCCAACGAACAATGCTGCCGTCCCGTACTGAAACCATTCCTATAAGCTGACTGGAAAGGATCTAGAATGTTGTGCCGATCTACGTATGCCCGCAGCTCCTGATACACCAGCTTGTCGAGAACTTTACCCATCGCACAAAGCAGTGATATTGCACGAAAGTCGTTAACAGAGCTCAAAGATTTCGACTTTGGAATGGGTTTAATTATGGCTTTTTTCCATAAGTCCGTATACGCCAGACTGCAGTGATTCATTAAAGATATGTGTGAGGGTGGGGATGATTGCATCTGCAAGTATCTTGAAGACTTCAACTGCTGAGATCCCATCGGCACTCAACTGCTTTTTGATTTCACGTTGAAGAGAGTTCTTCTAACGATTTCCTCTGAAAGGGTAGGCATTACGAGGGGCTCGCGCTGTGGCTTCTGGTTGTCGTACCGATTGATGATGTCAAGAGAGGCTGGCCTATTCGAGAAACGGCAAAAATGCGTTGGCACAGTTCGTCGGGCGAGACGGGAAGTTCCAGTCTCTACCTCCTTCACCCCGATACCAATGCGTTGCGCACGATCTTCCAGAACTCCTTGGAATCTTTTGTTTGTTTTTTGAAAAGATCGTGATAGTATTTCTTATTTCGTGGCATTTCTGAGCATTTGTTTGGTTTTGTTTCGGGAGTTTTTATATATACTATGCGCCTGCTGATCTTTAAGTTTTCCTGAAATTTTGCATATTCTTTATCGCGTTCCGCCATTAATTCACGAATTTCAGAGCGATCCAGGGGGCAGATGTTTAGTTTTGATGCAGACCAATGGACAAGTGTTATGCGTATATTTTGAGGATTGGTGTCGTTGAACAGCCTGACTTTATTATTCAAATTTGGCTCGTCATGAATTTCACCCAATCTACTGAGTTTGCATCGTCTAGAAGGGCCTGTCTATCAATATCACGCCTGTTCCTGATCTCAATGTATTTTGCGTTCTGCCTTGTTCGATTTTAAACATATAGAGCAACAAATTAGATCATGTCGCGATAAACCGGGTGCTGAAGCACGAAAAGTGTACCTTTAATAATGTTCACATCATCAACGATGATGAGGTCAAGAAGCGTACTGGAGTTGGCCGTGTGATGGGTTGCGCTGAGAGGAAGATGTTCCAACGAGTGTATTTTTAAAATTCCACGAAACTGGCGGCTGTAGGCGGAGTCGGAGAGCAAATCTGTATTGAAATCGCCAAGAACGACGACTTTTGGTTATGAGATGAAAGTATTTTTGGTAACTTCATTGAAAACTTCAGTCAATTTTATGATTTTTGGGGGGCGATAAACAACTCCTACAACCAGTTTTCCAGTTCTGTGCTCCAGCTCTATGAATATGAATTCTGGACTCTTTGAGTAGATTGAAGGTGAGCTGCAGAGAATTTTAAATTTAAGCTTGGAGTGGACTAGTAAGGCTACACCACCCCTTGCAAGGCCTGTACGATCGTTCCGCACCCACGTGTAATCGTGGATCTTGACAGAGTTCGAAGGAATACCAGGTTTCAAAAAAGTTTCGGAAATAGCAATGACGTCAAACAAATTTCCTTTAAAAATTTCTCTTATCTCTTCCAAGAGAGAGAGAGAGAGAGAGAGAGAGAGAGAGAGAGAGAGAGAGAGAGAGAGAGAGAGAGAGAGAGCGAGAGAGAGAGAGAGAGAGAGAGAGAGAGAGAGAGAGAGAGAGAGAGAGAGAGAGAGAGAGAGAGAGAGAGAGAGCGAGAGAGAGAGATTGATTGATTGATTGAAGATGTTTAGTTTTTACTACTCAGGGGAAGTTAGGCTATGCAAAACCTCTCTTTCCACTTCCCTGAAGACGAATTACAAAAAACCACCTCAAGTGCGGGTCTTATATCACTGACAATTAAAAAATAAAAAAAAATAGCCTTCACGCCACTCTATACATTTCAACTAAACTAAATACATAATTCATTATCGTTCATGCCAAATAAATTTCATGCATTCCAACAGAAAGATACTGACACACACACACCTTTCATACCAGCTGGCTGGTTGGGGTGGGTGAAAAACCCCAGCCAGCCCCAAGCCCAACCCACCAATGGATCTCCTCGGACCTGACCTCAGAGCGTTATCCTGAGGAAGTCCCTGAGACGGCCCTGAAAATCAATAGAAAGGTAAAAAAAAACTCACTTAATAACACTGAAATCATAAAATAAATTGATTAAGTAAGACCTAAATAAATAAACGAATTAGCTTAGCCCCAGCCTAATCCTCCTGCCTCCCCGGGACTGGCTGAGGCCACCCACTTACACGCTGCCATTCATACACACTACCATACCGAAACACTGCTGAATTTAAGAAGGGTGAGTACTGGTATATTCCCTCCCTCTCAGCAGTAACATTACTAACCGAAACTATTTACAAAATTTACGAAATAAATTACAGAAAATAACAATAAAGCATTCACAACAATTAATATATTTTATGGGACACAATTGAATAAATAAGAGGAACGCGACATGAGACTTACATACATTTCAGGTAACTAGCTACTGTTACAGGTAGCTAAATTTTCAAAACAAACTTTTGTGCACGCTTCGCTATCTTAATTTGCTTAAAGTGTTATTATGTTAATACGCTTTCCAATAGTCTTTCTCTAAATTTGTCCTTAAATGTCTCCAATTTCTGCGTTAGATCAAACAGCTCAACGTTATCATTGAATAATTTAGCTCCCTGCACAATGAAGGATCTTGCGAGCATCGACGTCCTATGTCCGGGTATTCTCAAAATTCTGTTTCGCTGCGAGAGTATCCTGCTCCTTCAGAAACTGGAACCCCCCTACATAAGTACGGTGGTCTGTGGTCTTCAAACCTTGAATACTAACGCGGCCATCTGGAGTCGTCTGCTCGTACCTTGAGCCATCGCAATCTTTATAATGCGGTGTCACATGTTCATCCCAGCGCAACCTCAGTGCAAATCTATGCCGCGTTTTCTGCCCTCTGAAGCCTGTCCAAATCTTCACTTCGTAGGCTCGCACACATTGCAGCAGCAGCATAATCAAAGCTCGGGAAGATCAAGGTTTGAACCAACTTGAGTCGTACAGCCACCGGAAAATCCACAGCGACTCGCCGCAACTGGTAAATCCCCGAAAAGACCGCACTGCAAATCTGGTGGTTTGTAGGTCCCAGCTCAGAGTGTTCTGGACCAGATTCCGGCAGGTTCTTGGTCGCTTCAACATATTCAAGCGTGACATTGTCATATACCCACTCCTGGGAGCCGTGCCGATGTCCAGTTTAGACAGTATTTTAGGATAACCAATCAGCATCGCTTTCGTCTTCTCCACATTCACCTTTCATCCCATGGTCAGCACACCATTGTACTGACTCTGCCGAGGTCTCCCTGGTTAATACATCTACCGTCTCTCCCAGGTTCTGCAAATCACATGACTGATAAAACTGAAGGTCGTCTGGCCCATAAGACATATGCCTTGGTACCCTCAGCAAATACTCTGGGTAATGACGTCACGTGCAGGACGAAGATGAGCGCTGAAAGCACAGACCCCTGTGGAGTGCCGACGTCCAGGGCTCTCCAAGAAGACAGCTCATTCTGGTTTCCTTACCAAGGCACCTTCTGACAAGGGCACGACTCAAACCATGCCAACAGGCTCACCCGCAATTCCAATCGATTTCAAAACCGCCAACAGAATGTCTCTGGATGAGGTCAAACGCAGCCGAGAAGTCGACGGTCACCGCACATAATGGTCACCTTCTTCTGATCCATCGCTCTTCTTATATCATCGAGCAATACACTGATGAGTGCGGTTTCAGTGCTGAAACCCGCACGATACGCGGACTGCTTAGGATCCAGAATATATGCGCCTATTTACATACTCTGAAGCCCATTATAGACTATCTTGTCCAAGACCTACCAGGCACACACAACAGTGAAATGGCCCGGTAATCACTCACAGTCAAGGGTGCTTCCTTTGGCAACGGCTTGATGATCGCCCTTTTTCCAGATGTCCGGGTATATACCCGTCCGAAGATAGAACAGTCGAAGATGTGAGCCAAGACAGGAGTATTGCCTCTGCCAAACGTGTAATATCTCGACAGAGACACCATCTGCGCCAGTTGATTTCGACGTCACGCCAAACATGCCTCCTTTACAGTTTCGACGGTGATTGGCGAATCTTAAGATCTTCATGAGAGGTCGCGAGGTGACATACGCAACTGTATCGATAAGAACCTCGGGTGATGCAGGTAGATTAGGAGAATCGGCAGAAATGTTGGCCAAGATCTTCAATTGGTACATTCAATTCTGATTCAGAACCTTTGCCGCTGATTCCTAGATTTCTTATGATCTTCCAAGTCCTGATCTCTATTTGTCTCTGAACAATCAGCCCATAAAAGTGCCTGATCTTTGCATTACGGAGCACTTGCTTTCTTAGTTTTATTTCTCAGCCTTTTGTATGCGGTATGTGCGTCGCGGTCCTTCGTTTTCCAAACACTCCTGTATTCAGTGTCCGCCTTCGCATCCAATTCCTTCACCTCATGCGTTGATCCAAGGTGCAGGCGCCTCGCCTTAATCTGAATGAATTAACGGGCAGTGTTTGTTGTATAGCGGTAATAATCCCACGAAGTTTTCCACTTTTTGTTCACAGCCGATTCTGTTGACTGCACACCACATCCCAACTCAATGCACGCGCCTCTGCCAACAGTGCTTGTTTATTGAAATTCCGCCTATCCCATAAGCAAACACACCTTCTCTCCGCCTTCCCAGACTTGGTATAGCAGATTCTAACGAACAATAGATCAAGTCGTGCCTCGGAGAGAGCACATGCTGGAAGCTGTGCATACCTCCCCTCACAACGCTTATCTCGTTAACAATAATTAGGTCCAATAACGTGCTGGAATTTATAAGGTGGTGCGTGGGCCTGTAGCGGCAAGTACTCGAGATTACGGGAAGCCAAAATCTGACGAAGCTGCTTAGCTGTACGCTGTGTCAGTTAACAGATCCGGAGTTGAGGTCGCCCAAGACGATCACATGGCTATAAGCAGTAAGAAGTTTCATGCGACCCCTGAACACCTCATGAATCCTTCCCACCTTCGGAGGCCGATAGATGACTCCTCCTCCCACCTTGGCCGCACCATATTCAACCTCAATGAAAATGAATTCCGGGCTTTTGAGTACACAGAAGGCGAGCTAAACAGTACTTTATATTTATTTTTAAAATGAACGAGCAAGGCAACCCCTCCCCTCCCGTAGCCGATATGGTCGTTCCGGACCCACACATAGTCTTTAATCTTCACTGACTCAGATGATATACCAGGCTTGCAGGAAGGTCTCACAAATGGCGATGACATCAAAGATTCCACCGCTGAAAATGGCCCTAATCTCGTCCAAATGCGCAACCACTGACTCCGCATTAATCGTGTGCTAAATTGACATGCTTGCCGAAGTTTCCAATATGCGCTCGGATTGCTTTTTTATTTATTGCTGCCATGACCTCTTATCAATCGGGCAGACCATGTCAAACACTAAGAGACATGGCGGCTCAAATTTTTTTCTTAAGAGTGGGCTGATTCTGAGAAACAGGAACCGTCGATATCCAAATACCAAGAAACGAAGAGAACTGCGAGCTGATAACTCACCAACTGGAGAGAAATCGTACTAGTGAATGTGAAATAAGGAGGAAGAATGAAAACCATCCCAACCGACGGAGCAAGCGAGAGCAGTGCGAGCTGAAAAGCACGGGGGTTAGTAGACGTTGAACGTAGCCAGGGATTAGTAGATGCAAACGCAAAGTACTACATAAGTCTTGTTGTTAGACCCATTCGCAATCAAAAGTCCGGAGATCGAGCCCACTTATCACAGGAGGTTCAGTCCTGAGGATTTGCTTGAGAACAATTTTTCTCAAATCCTCGAGCTATGCGGATCAATATAGATGCGAAGCGTATTCCTCCTCCTTTTTCATCATATAATATTCCCTTTAGAGACCCACACGAACCTAAAGCCACATTCCTTCTTCTTCATCTTTGCAGCATTCAGCAATTTTCTCTTATAAAAACAGAGGCTATGATTTATAAAAATTTTGCCAGTTCTCGCCCTCAATGAAGCCCAGGTCGCGGGTCGTCAAATTCCCGGCTTTTTCTCGAAGCGGCCATCAGACGGTCCTTATCGATCTTTCTCGACGAACGACAAAAAGATGGAACCTGGGGCCACACCGTTATTTGGAGTGCGCCTTCTGAAGAAATTGTCAATCGCAAGCCCTGGAGATCAACCTTTAACGTATCGCTGCCGACTCTTTTCACCAATTCGAGCACATTTTTCATTTGATGTAACTGAATCCCAACTTTATTTCGACGCAGTTAATAAGGGATGACTGCTCGGGGAAAGTCTCCCATGCGGCCTTCTAACTCGGCCACCCGGAGCCTCTAAACTCGAACTCCTTTCGGAGATTTCTTGGAATGCTCCCTGTCAGCGCCGTCAGTTTGGAGTCGAGCCGAGTCACAATTCTCCCGGTGTTTTGCTTCCGATTAGATCTGAGTATCGATCTAGGTGTTCTTTCAGATCCTTGATCTCACCTTTGAAGCCTGATAGTTGCTTCAAATCTGGCGTTAGCAGACTGCGCATTTCGCCGCGCATCTCGTTTATCACTTCAAGGAGCCTTATTGTTACTAACCTCCTCGGTCAAGCTCCCAATGCGAAGCAGGCAGTACTCCACCAACCGCTCCCGCGCTTCATCTTGAGACCCGAGTGAAGACATTGAGCCTCGGCGATCCTTGGACACAACGCGCACATTTGAACGGCTGCTTCTTCTCCTTTAGATAAAAAAGGTCTTTTTCAACTTTGCGCATTCAAGGTGCAATGTCTCGGTTACACGTCGCGCATTCAGCCCGGTACGCGTTATGAGCGAAACCTCTTACTACAAACACCGCACTTTGTAGACATCGCAATCAGTGACAAGTCTCGAGAGCAGGCTGTCAGTGAACGACCTTTGCCGAAAAAACGGTAGCTACGATTGCGCGCAAAGATGGCCGGTTCCCGGAAACTCGAAGGACACCACGAACAGCTTTCACTGACCAAACGATATACTTTTCGCTACCAACTGAACCGGTATGTGACACCACTGGACTAAGCCAACACAAGGCTTTACTCTGGCTAAGAATCAGCCTTAAATTCCGTCTCAAACCTTCCAAAACTTACGAAAAACAGAGAGCAGTAAAAAACCGACCGTTCTTTGCAAACCGCAAGAGGACACCGAGAGAGAGAGAGAGAGAGAGAGAGAGAGAGAGAGAGAGAGAGAGAGAGAGAGAGAGAGAGAGAGAGAGAGAGAGAACCTTATAGAATCAAGCTTGAAAATGTGGAAAAAGTAATGAGAAGATTAAAAACCCCGAATATTATTAATCCGCTTTAAAACCCATTCTGGAACTAAATCTGGTGTGAAACAAAACACATATTTTCTAAACTTCACGTTCCACGTTGAAACCGGTAGCGCTTGATGAAGTTCCGTAATTTGTTCAGCCGGTGCTACTTATACCACGACCTTCATTGAAGTAGTTAATTTACGGGACACGATTTGTTTGCGAAGGTTCGTGTTTAGAGTTTTCGAATCAAAAGAGCAAAACTGAGGAAAAAAGTAAGCCAAAAATATCTGGTGCGACGCATCACAGAACTGTCTTCAGTCAACTACCACCGAGATTTTTTTGTGAATAAAAAACCCTGCAAATTATTACACAATGGTTTATTATTCTCATGAACAGGTTGACCTAGTATTAGTGCTCCCCCATCCCATTCGATTCAGCATCGAATACTAGTAAACCATACGAAACATGTCCTGGCTACAATGGAACTACGGAAACAAAACGTCTGATGATTTTGCCTGGTCGGGTCGGGGAGCTTCAAACGACGAAACGTTGACTTCCGCTGTAGGTCCCGCGTTGTACTTAGTTTCGTTAATTTTTTTAACCATTTTTTGCCCATTACAACCACGGGCTTCGTCCAATCGGATTGCCGAGATGGCAGGCACAACTACGAGATAGATACCAAATCGGATTTTTGTGCGAAAGAACGAATTTTTTAGACCATGTTAAAGGCACAAAACGGACGGCGGACGGACATTGCAAATTTGGAATCTCCAAGTCTTGAAACGTAAAGTATCAAATTTTGAGAGGGGGGGGGGGGGTGAAAAAATTTTCGTGGCCGAAAACATAGGGTAATTATTCAGAATGAATAATAAACCAAAAGGAAATAAACTCCACTAAAATCGATAATTCATTGCGCTACTCTCGTTATTTTCCCACTGATCAGTATTTTATTGTACTGTTTGTTACTTAAAACTGTACTTTATTCTCCTTCGACTCTCTCCGCATTCGACTTACAGTTGATTTTCAGTCTGGTAGAGCAACATTTCTCAAGAGCATCTAAATTCATCGCTCGAAGGAATGAATGAAAAGGATAAATACTGTAAAATCGAGCTATTCTCATAACTCTCAACCACTTGTCGTGTTACTTATTTTGTTTTTGGTGATTTGAGTCAAATTGAGCAACGCACCTCGGGAAGCTCATCACGGCCGGCGTAAACAGCGTGAAATTTCGGAGGACAAAAATGTTAGATTACAGTCGACGGGTTTTTTATTTTTGAAGTAAATAGATAAGTTACGCAATCAGCTGAAAAAATTGGAGTTTTCCCCAGACTTTAACGTTTTAAGGGCTGCTGAAGCCGAAAAATCTTTCTCTCAATTGAACCTAATCTTCTTTAGTGGTTTATTTAGCCTGCATTCACCGCAAAGTAACAGAATCCTGTTCACTATAGTTGTCATAATGACCAAAACACCAAATAGTGAAAATCTACGCGAACGATTTTGATTTAAATTGTGCAGACCGTCCCAAAAAAAAGTTCAAGCGTAGGAAAATGGCAAGAGCATCTCAATAAATTTAAAGGACCCCGATTTTTGTGCAGTTCATTTCTTACGGATTCCGCGTTCTACAAAAAATCGTCATCAGTTGTCCAATAAGCCTACACAATGAGAGATTATGTCAGTTACAGAATAATTAGAGACATCTCACGGAACTCAAAAATTCCAACTACTTCTTTGACTAATTTTTTTAAAGTATATTCCCTTCAACGTATCCTACAAAAAAAATATCTTGACAACCTAATAAATTATCTGTAGAATGGTTACTCAATAAAGGTTGTCCATAAGTAAAAGCAATAAATACCCGAACTCTTAAGCACTGCCGGTTTCCATATATAACGTAGAGCCAAGTTCTTATTAACGTTCATCGTTGAATGATGATTACTCGTGGATTCAATTTTGAGGTATACTTGTGCAGCGAAATTGTTTGTATGAGGGGAGGAGATAAGTTGTGTAGAATTGTGACATTTTCGATATTGCGGACCTATTTTCGTGTTCTTGTTTTGTTTTTTGGCGATGAAGTGTGACGACAGAGGTTCCTGCGGTGGAGCTTTTGTAGGGAATTGATAGAATGTACCATAAGCACAACAACCAAAGATAAATTTTGAATGATTGGGGAGTTCTATGTAATAAAATACAGAAGAACTGACTGACTCACATTCGTGTGAACTTGGTGATTGTGTATGGTGTGGCGATTGATGCATTATGTAGGGTTATGTACACCAGTGTAGTCTCTGTAATGCATTCATTACTTATCGAAATGTTTCAACTTTTACTAAATTCCCCAACAATTTGTACGCGTTAAACAACTTTGATAGAGTAAAAATAGATACACAAGACTAGATATGTTGAGGGCAACTTTTCCAAAGCGTCAGGTTTTGAAATTATTGGGTGGGGACGTGTTCTGTTTATTTAGAAAATCCAAGGCTGTGGTGTGTTAGCTACTACTAGAAGGAGAGGGCTACGAGGGTGAGCTATTATGTGCACATACCTGTAATTACCACGTTTCCTGGGATCTTGAAGATGGTGTTGTCCACCGCAGTCTGACAGGTCGTCTCGTTCGTCAGGGAGCCGAAGACGATTGGGATGAAAACCAACGCTAGGATTTCCGTCCCAAACATTTTTGTTTTTTCTCGACAAACCTCTGTTCAGAAAAAAACAACTTTTATCTCCCAAACCGACAAATTTCTCAGAGGAGCAAGACGTGGCGACATCACCGACGGTTACCAACAACACAACCGACGACGAGACATTGGATTTCCTCAGCGGCGTCTCATTGGTTTTAATTGATGTGACCCGGCCCCTCGAAACCAAACTTAAGGACTGGGATGAGGCTCTTATGATTCATTCCGCGCTTGGTTTACCGTCAGAGGCAATTACTAAGGAATCAAGAGAAGTAAAGGGGGTCTTGAGTGATCGAAGGGGGGTCGGTTTCTGAGGTGAGTTGGTTAAATAACGTCCACCTTGACGACCGGCTTCAAACAGTTCGATATCGATCCTCCTCTGCTGGAGAAACGCAGGTGTTCCATGTTCCCTGCCAGGGGCGTCGCGTCGTCGTACCTGTCACGTGAGAACACCTCCCCCTGGAAATGCTCCGGTTTCTTGGTACACGATCCCTAATTTAGCGCTTTTCTGCGCCGACCTTCGAAAACCTCATTAACTCAAGTTGCGTGTCAATGAAGAGCAGATCGAATTAGAAGCTTTGTAGGTGAAGACACCAATGCGACAATATTTCCCATTTATAGTTAAAACGTTCGACTATCAAACATTCCATTAACTCTACCCTTTTTGTACCACGTAACGTCCCTATACGTTGCAACTAGCACATTTACACTATCTTTCCTGCAAGAGACTCATCTCCGACTTACGAGTATGACTCCATAATGAGGAGTTCGATCATTTGCCAGCTTTTGAATCTGTTTGCATGCCGTGTAGAAGGAAGCCGTCAATGAAGGCGTCAATGAAACAAATCATTAGAATAGAGAATTAACAAATTATCGAGTGTGACTCATCTGACTTTACTGGCATTCAGCATCTCTTAAGCAACGAACACGATTTGTTTTTCCATCAGTTCATGTAAACTTGGGTATAAAAACTGGCAGTGCTTAATGTGCAAGACTTAACTCGAACGCGATTTTTTAATGCTCAGCCCTACGGATTAAGGAAAGTCATGCAGACAAAACATTACGTTCTCTTCGGATCTTTACGTTTCTAATGCCCCTGAGTTCAAAATATGATTCGAGAAAGAACGGCTGTAGCAAGTCAACTCAAGTTTGATATTTGGCCTATAGGTCAACGAGCAAATTCGTCCCGTTTAAGCCTATGTTGTCTAAATAATAATAACTAATCGTGTAATAATAAATAATAGTAATTTTGGAGTGGGAAACCCCAAATAACGTAACGGTACTACGACATTTTCATGCTCTCTTGGAAAAAAGAAGATTTTAGTATATTCTTACTCATGAAATTCGGTCACATAAATCGTGGAAATAGAGTTTCGAATTTCATTATACCATGTTTATTGGGCACATTGCATCCAAAAGCAGTCAACGAAATCGGTTTGTATCGAGAATTCGCTTTTTATTGTGTGGCTCTCGTCCGACCGTTAGAACCCTGTCAATGGGTAGGATGATTCCTGTTAGAAGGTTTACGGGAAAACGGTTTAATTAGTAAGAGATGATTAATTCAGTAATATTTTTCATGTAAGATATACTTCGTTTGTCTCAATAAATGCGTTGATTTAAAAAATAAAAATAATTAAAATGTCTCGTGAAGGTGGCAATTGTGTGCGAAATGCCATCAATTGCTTCAGTTTAATGGAAACGCCTTGGTTTTATTATACCCACCCCTAAGGCCACAATGAGATTTTACTTTCCTTAGCCCCACAAAACAGGAATTATTACCTTTCAAAGGCTTTCGTGTCCGAGAAATACCATTTGACGACACGGTTCTGAGAACACGTTTGATCGAATTAACTTGAATTTGATGTTAAACCTGCACCTCAACGTGGGACGCCCTAATGAGGATACTAGCAACATCTGCTCAAACTATGGCTGTTACAAAGATCAAAGCGCCAAATGTATTTTTTCTCATATAACGGCTCCAACGATTTCGATTAAATTGTATGTGTGGACTGACAGACCTGTCTGTGAGAAAATGGTGTGATTTGAATACAGTTGCGGTAGCCGAATAAGCGTCCTGCGCGATGAAAGTTCGATAACGGCCATGAAATAAGCAAGAGCAACCTTTAAAATTCTGGAAATTTGAACCAACTGGTATTTTAACTAACTTTTCTTTCACACGGTTTCCGATCTAATTCCAGAACTGAAAACACGAACCTTCTCAAAAAAAAAAAAATCGTGTTGATAGTCTCACGAATTACTTGTATATTGATTGCTCAGTAAAGGTTGCGGCGTAAGAAGGAGAAACCCAGTCAATTCCGGAAAGTTAATCACTGCCAGTTTTTATATAGAACGTTGACTTAAGTTTATATCGCGTGATTCGTCGCAGAATATATTTCGCTACAATAATTCTCATTTGAAAATTGAAAAGTTAGTTCGCGTGCAATTTCATTAATGAAGCTTTAACGGTAACCTATAACAACTACTTGATTACGTTAGAAGCTTTAGCCAGTCGATTTCAGAATATGCGATTGCTGAACGCTCACTGTATCGACTAAAGTAAAACCATTCAAACCCCTATTTCGTCACGTTCGCACACTGTACTCCGCAAATTTTAATTAGAACGTTTGAAAGCCGACTCTTCTGCATTCGTCTCGCGCATACGCTAATCATAATTCGTACAAGGCGACGAGGCCTGCAAGAAAAGGACGCCACCGTTTAAGGTAAGTTCGAAAAACTGCGAATACGAAAAACCTAGTATCGACTGAAAGTTGAAAATTCGACAGTTTCCGAAGTCGACTCTATAAATTAAAACTCGCGAATGAGGTTTGTGTGGCTTTTCGGTTGATTGGGAAATGCGAACTATGCCCCTGAGATGTCGGAGTTGTCGATTATGCACGTTTTGGCAAGTGGAAAGAGGAACATCAACTGGGGAAACGTATTCATACACAATTGATCTTAATGTGAGATTAGTAGAACGAGTTAGCTTAATCGTGTTTTTCAGGAAATCCCTAAGCTTTGAAACACACACCTCTTACATCAACAGATTCAGACAGTTGCGGGTAGCATCTCTGAAGAAACAGACGATCGTCCCACGAGCATCAAGTTAACACAATGCGTCATAACTTCACATACGTAAATAACTTTAACTGAGCACTCAACTACTTCGTATAAAATTAGGTTCCCCATTCGCTCGCGATGGACGTCCGGATGAAACGAAGTAATTGGATAAGAGTTTAAGGGTGAGCGCTTGTAAGTCATCCGATCCTCCTAGCGATGCTAATGCTATCACTCTCCGAACGGCAAATCAGCCGAGCACACCTACTTGGAAGGCCTATCATCATCAAATTTTGAGCGATAACAGAATGCATCGGTACAACGTTATGTGCGACGGATCTCAATACTTTTCTCTCCTCCATGCGAGTGACTTAATCTTAGACAATCAAGTGGCTCGTTCGGTCAGCGCAAGCGTTTAAGCACTATTTTACACGCGCTCCTCTTTACTTTCATTTTAAGTAGAAAGTTATGTTACCAAAATTGTTTAAAAAATTAAATTAATTTAATTTATTTCCATAAGATGACAAATGTTAGTAGTAAGATGCAAATCGGCTTAAAGTATAGGCAAATCCTACATAGGAAATCTTCGATCAGTAAGCTGATACATCGAAAAAGAAGTTAAGATTACACCGTGCACAGAGAGGGGAGTCTCGAAACCAAACTAAAGTTCATCAGTTTATGTCTTCATAAATCATCAGGTAACAAAATATTAATTAACAAATATCTATATATTAAAGAAGTAACAAAATAGTGCATCAGTAGTTAGGTCTAGAGCACTTTGAACATATGTGCAAGAGATAACAAAGTTAATAGTATTGAAAATCGAGAGATTATTGCTGAGAAAAAAGTGCTAGTAGAAATCTTGAAAGAAATGAGTGGATGAAAATGGACGAAAACAAGATGTTACAGATAGTACACGACTATCCAGGGGGCAGACCTCCATGCGGTATAACATGGGCAACAGCTCTCCACTGGGAGACTGTCCAAGACCAACTACCTGCCATATCTCTGCAGGTCTGGGTTCGATGGATCCTGCGTAAGCGGCAGACCGCATGTTAGTGAAACCGCAACCTCCTTGACAGAAGAATAATATAACGCTCTGTTAGGGTTCAGGAACAGTAATTTCATTTGGAGTTTCAACCAGGATAGACTTGAATGAATCTCGAAGACGGGTTTTTCTTGAGCACGAACTTGTAATTTAAAGAGTTGGTATATCACAAGATTTGGATACTTAGAAGCACAAGAAGAGGTGACTTGAACAAGATATGAGTTGAGTATGTAAGCGCCAACAAGGAGGGCTCTGAAGGCGTGAAACTGGTTGTACGAGGAAGGAAGGAGAAATCCAAATTGGATGTCGATGATTGGTGAAACGAGTGTCCTTTAGGAGAACTGGAGACGACTGTATCGCAAAAGGTGTTAGATGACTGTGTAGGGAGAATGACCAACTTTCGCAAGACTTCGTAGGAGAATGAGTTAAGGAGGAACTGTCTGCCGTGGAGAGGAATGTGAAATTGAGGAGAGGGAAAATAAAGATGACAAAACCAGGGGTAAATCCGTTGACATTTGTAATGGTTTGCGGCAGACTGTTGATGTTGGCAACACTGTTGCTGCCACCTGTGCAGTTCGCCGCTATTTATATTAGCGGAGGAGCCACATTTTAGTTTAATAACGGCTACCGACATCGCTGACAAATCGTCCCCTTTTTTTAAGCCAGTGATCAAGTATTTAAATTCCCTTTATATTATGTGAAGTAAGGTAAGCGATCAGAGCTTGATGTTTCCTTTTCCCCATTGTCCCTTTATTGACATTTACTACAATCCAAGCATAGATTATTTGTTTCATTCTAAAAGGAGTTCATTTCATTTCATTTCTATTTTTCCTGGTTACTCTAAATATCGTGGCAAATCCTGAGGACTCGCCCGAATGCTAGGGACATCCGTTTGCTTACAGTCAGCGGGTGGGGGAGGAAGGGACAGCGCCGGAGTGCGGCAAAAGCGGCATTTATATTTCTGGCGTGCTTCGTGACTGTGTTTTAGCCACGTCGACAATTGAACGTCGGCGCACGCGACGCACAAAAGGGAGAAACACTCGGCACAGCTACCTGGAGAGGTGTGTTGCGTTGGGGGAAGCGCAAATTTGCATTTGTCAAAAAAGGGGGGGTCGTCAAGGGGTTTTGAGGGTGCAGGAGACGATGATCGACTCATGATGAGGCAGTGTTGAACAATCCGAGCAAAAACGAACAGGAGTGAACAAGGTGGTCGATGATGTAATGATCAACAAGAACAGGGAGGGGCGGAGGGTCGCAATGAACACGAACAGGACGCAACAGGAACCTGAACGCATGCACGCTTTCGGAAAGCGCAACGTATTTTCGAGAGGGATGAATCGGAAAGTCTCTGCTACCAATTTGTGATCTACGCTGCTAATTTGGTAAAAGAACTCCCCAAGTACGTCACGCGTTGGAAATAACGGAAATGGTGGAGTTTCCATATGTAACAAAAAGGACGAAGGTCTTTGGGGAAACAATGACATTGTCATTAAGGGTCAGGAGAAGGAATTCCAAGGTCAAAAAACTGATACTGGTTCGGAATTTGGACTGAACATATGGCAAAAAATCTGTGTGTGTATTTCAATTTGAAGGAGAACGGCTGGATTTTTATTTGGTTCACGGTTCTGTGAAGAAGCAAGTAGAATAAGGTTATGAGCGATTTCCATTGTCTGGAATAGGGAGTGAAGAAGGAGTGTAATGTACCAAATACCGAGGGTGTTTCACGCCTTTCTCAAAAATGAAACTATGAATTTGATTAAACGTTCAAATCATCTACTAATTAGTACCAAATTTTCGCTCTCTAAAAGTATCATTGCGAAAATTCGGTGGATGGAGATGAAGAACTATGAAGCGAAATGAGATTTTTTACCTTTTAAGGAAAACGGCTCCAACGGTTTTCATCAAACTCAAATTTCTACAGTAAATACCAAAATAAATTTGGGGTACATTTCGGGTCTTCTAAACTATCATCAGTGGTGTTGTGTTGACAGTTATTAGATATGGTTTGTTGGAACGTACCCTTTTAACATTACGTATTTTAGCTTCGTGTAGGTCCCTTTTCCACTAAACGAGATCAACCCGACTGAAATCGCAATGTTGATCAGCTAAGCCTGAAAATTTCTTGAAAAAGTGAAGAAAAATATCTGGTGCGTTGCAACACACAACTTTCCTTAGCTCTACATCAATTCACGTTGTACATGGCTAATTCCATTTAATCGATTCATTTATCACTCAGTTCATTTGAACTTGGTCAAACAACACTTCACAGCAGCAGGAAGCGGTAGCGCTTACAGTTATGGAATTTATTGTGCTGCTCGTACTCATTTCAGGACCATTATTGAGCAATTGGCACACAGATAATTAATGAGCCTGTAAACACGAATTTTTTGAAGAAGGATAGTAATCACTTTTGCAGAGTTATTGGGTAATAACTGCTAGAACTGGTAGTAAGCGAAACAGCGGTAGTTGAAACTCAGGAATTTCTGGAGTGAGCCCCATCAATCTCATGAGCGGTTTTAAACACCTCACCCTCTGGGTATTGAATTGGACTACAATACCAATTTTCTTTAACATTCTACCAACATTCCAGCGGAGTTTATAAGAAAAGCCCACGCTAAAAACGCTTTTCGTCGAAAATTTTGATAATTTATTGTGCTGCTCTCGTCATTTTCCTGCGAATGGGAATTTTATGGTATAATTGCCTTATCAAAAGATATCAATATAAAAAATTTAATCAAAATCGTTAGAGCCGTTTTTGAGAAAAAAAATTTCGTGTTTTGATCACAATGATAACTATAGTTAACTTTCGGTGGATTTTGCTCATACCCTTATTTTGGCGTCCCATTGTGTGTTTTCTATCTCGATATGAAGTTTGAGCTGATTTGGTATGGTGGTTTTCTCTAAAAATCGTTCACAGACACACTTTAGTGACACACACACAGACCATTTTCCCAAATAGTGTTTTTCGGACTCAGGGGGGTCTGAAACGTAAAGATCTGAAGAGAACTCAAAAATTTTTTTTCAGCCGATTACATAACTTTCCTTTCTACTTCGTAGAGCAAGGAAAGTAAAAACGCTACGAATTATTTCACAGTCGTTTACTATTCTCGTGCAGCTTATGTTGTCTCACGCCTTACGCTCTTGCCAGCCCTAATCAGGACCGAAAGATAGTGGTAAACAATAGCAACTGTTAGAACCCCAATTTTGTTTAACCATGAACCATGGTTCTGCTCGGTTTGGCAGATTTGAAGCGTAGTGTCGAACTTTGAGGGGGTGTTGTAAAAAAATGTTCCTGACCAAAAACAAAAGTGTATTATTCAGACTCACAGTCCTAACGGCGTCTCTCCAGCAGATGCCCATCATTGGTTTGGCACGCCAAACTACCGAGTTAGTGCTAAAGCGTCCGAGTCATTTTACAGGTGTCAGTACATCACGCTTCTTTTTTTAAATATCTCGCGCGCAAGAATATTTATTCAGTTCGTGTCCCCTATTTTCCCTCGAGAAGACATTTTGTATAAATCGTGTTGATTAGATTATATTTACTAGTCCTACTTTTGACTGGATTGTTGGAAAGAGGCATTATGGAATTCGTTCTGTTTCATCCGTCTGATAATGTAAAACGCGAAAGACGTCTTGACGTTTGTCATAATGTAAGGACGAGCTTTGAATTTAATTTTTCTTTACTCCATTGATTTCGTCTCTCCAGGAGAGTTCGTTTCCATAAAGTTTAATTCGATACCAAAAGTATTTGGCCAACTTGTAGAGGAGGTTGCTGTATAAATTGACGTTTAAAATATATATAGGTATAGTATTACGAGTTAGAAACACTGACGCATTAAAAATGGAATAAATAATATAATTCTCTTTGCTCACCACAATGCGCGGCCATAGAACCAACTGCCTCAAGTCCTAATTGATTCGCCTCAAGGCCTGTAGCACCCAAGTGCGTCGTTGCAAATGTATCGATACATCGAACGTCACGTCCTTTCGATTAATTGATTGGTGCAAAATGGAGGAACACGGTTAAAAAATGACAGTAGTCGAGTTTTAATTTTTTTAATTAGTTGTAAATTGCTGTGATAATTGTGAATAGAAACGAATTAGCGTTTTCAAAACGGTTCTTCCAGCAACGAAGTTTACCATTCGGCCGTCCTGCCCTTTTCTTCCCTTTTGTTCAGGTTATTTTTATTTCTGTGTAAAATGTATTTCGATAAAAGTGCCATTTCAATTAGTTGAACAGTGTATAGCTATTGTCACGATATACGCCAACTCTTTTATTCGCTCACCCACGATTTGACTGGCAGTTTTTGAGCTCAAGAGTAGCGGGACTTGTTGCTCCTTATGTGAAATGAGTGTGTTGATTGTGCATCCATGAGCTATATTACCTCTTTTACCCCTACTATTTATGGTACACGATTTACTGTACAATGGCCCTAAAGTACTCGATATTTCGCAAGGTAGAACTTTGTCAAGTTGGTTTTCAACGTTCGTAATGCAGCGAACTTTATTTATGCACGTTTTTGGGTGGTAGGGAGAAACCTCAAACTAATCGAATGTTAGGTGATTGACCACGAACGTATTAAATTTACTGTTGAAATATTCTCAAATAATGCTGGTACCTCCTGGGAAGTCAGTGGAAGAGGATTGTATGATTTAAGCCAGAACGATTCATTTGTTGCCGAAAGAAACGAGCAGGATCCTAGACGTTTCACTTATAAGTTCAATACAAAAGTGCAGTTTAGTGCCGTACAACAGTAAATGGGTAAACGAAATTTGTGGCATCAGAGGCTTTGATGACAGACGGTATGAATAATCAACTCTTATCTAGTAGTGACCTCACGGCCTGAATTTCAACTCAATAAATGATTTGTTGAGCACCTGTGTGAAAAGCATGAAGGGCTCTCTGAGAGCAGCATAATAAATCATTCAAAATTTCAAAGAAAATGTTCACAAAAACATCGAGTTGGTGGTCCAATAAACTACATTTACTGTGCGAGTTAAGTAAGAGATGATTAGGAACATCCCCAAAAATTGCAGATATATTTCTCACAAAGATATAAAACCAAGTGAAATGATATTTTCGACACTATGAAGGGTGTACCGTTAACAAAAGTGCGAAAACAATCATTTCCATTAGTTCTCATCTCTTTTGATAACGTTTTTGCCCGATAATTCTAAAACTATGAACTATGACTGTCTCAGAAAAATCATGTTGAGACACTCATTGATTACCTAATTGCTGATTACTCAATAAAGGTTGTGACTAGAATAGGGGAAACTCAATTAATTTCCAGATTAAAAAACGTCCAGTTCCTAGTCGAACGTTAAGTTCAACCAAGTTCGTGTAAACAGCGTGAAAAGCGCATTGGTTTTGGCGGATTTTGTTGGTAGAGCGATAAAACTGGCTCAATTTCTGTGGAGTTGAGGAAAATTGAGAACCGTGTTGCACAAACTTTAAGCTAGAGTAGCCATAACATTTAAAACAAGCAGTTTTCTAGTAAAAGTTTACAAATTGCCAGTCTCACATACCTAATATCCCCTTTTCAGCTAGTTGCTACGGTTTGCGGTTTATTCTTTTATCAACCCCACTTCCTTGTTGACCATTTTGCTTCCATTTAATTCCCGAAGTTCGATTTATCAATTTTAATTGATATATATTCACTGTATTTCGCCTTCAAATGTCAATGACTACATACATCTTTTTCAGAAGACCAAGCTCAAAATGGGTGACCAAAGAAGTAGCCAACTTGATTTATCCTGCTTAGGTCCTGCAGATAATTCTAATAACCAGAAAAGTTCGAGTAAAGATGGAAAACCTCCTTACAGGTATATAGTAGTTTTGGCAAGTTGCTTTTTGGAATTATATAACGTGTTTTCTTCTGCTTTCTCTGACAAATTTTGCTGAATTTTCATCTTAAATCATATTTATGGGGGTTTGCATAGTCGAATGGTGGTAATCAACAGGCTGCTGAAGTGAAATACGCTGTAACTTGGAAACGTATGGAAATGATCTCTTCTCATGTGGAGATTTCACACGTGTGCCTTTATGTAGCATTTGAAGTTATTTTGTATAGCCTAGATTTACTTGTTTCAGTTATGCCAGTCTAATCCGACTCGCCATCAACAATGCTCCTCAAGGGAAAATGACATTGTCTGAAATTTATAAATTTATTATTCAAGCTTTTCCTTACTACAGAGATGCCAGCACGGGATGGAAGGTAATCACGATTTATTGAAAGTTAATATTTGTGTTGCAGTGCACCTTGTAGTTCGTTTTTTTTCAAGTTGCAAAATATCGAAATAAGCTACTGTTACAATATCTTACAAATGGAGTATGGGGGTATATTCTCAATTATATTTCAGTGATTTACCATCACAAACAGGGAATTGCGTGTGAGTGAGAGCGAACGTGAGCTTGGGTGAGAGACGGAATTTCGAGTAAAAGGAGAAGTTTGAGGTGACTAGTCAGCGCAAATGCTCCAGACGAGTCTTAGCTAAATCTAAGAGTTCGGTTCATGCCAGTACGTCACTCCGCTCTTCGTGAAGTGCCTGTCCCCAGGTACTAATGAACACTGCAGTTTCTTGCTGAGTACCGCAAATTGAGTGCTGCTACCAACCCCAAAAAAATGGATGTGGAAGGATTTGATCAATGTTCCAACAAGATGCCCATGTTCACGCACAATTAACGATATTTTCTCCAGTATACACACCTTCTGTGGGTCGTAAATCTTGATTTCAACTGCTACATCCAGAGTTTGGATATTCCATCCATCCAACGGCGACTATTTCCGCATGGGACGTAGAAGTCTTCCTCCTCATCAGAGAACTCCTGCCCTCAGTTGATCCATAGTTGCATGGAAACTACTAGGGAATTCCTTTTAATTTCAGCAGCGTGATGCCTGTGTTGTCAATTTTCATACGTGTATGTTGAGTGGCAGCTTTTGCAAGTGTGAAGTTTCCCAGCAATTTAACTTCTTCTACATTCAGAGTGGATTCGAGGAAATTTGGGCCCTTCAGGGCACTTTATTATTCCGTGACGTTTGTCACAGATGAGGCAGGGATGCGATGTGACAATCGTGCGCTGACGTGACAAGACCTTTCGAAACTGCACAATTTCCCCAGACTCGCTTTTTTGAGAGGTCGTTCTGAGACGCGCAGGCAGCTTTACGAATTATAGAAAAGTAGCTGGATCCTGTGGAAAGTTTTGAAGATGAGGGTTCCCAATAAGCTCTTCTGGCGTCTTACCTTACCAAGAAAAGCATTGACCTCTTGTTCATGGATATGTGCGTAATGCTAGCAGACGAGAAGCTCCTCAAAATCTGTCCTATTTTCCTTGAAGCGACCATCGTCGATTGAGAACAAAACTGTGCAAACAATTGATCAACAGTGGACGATGTTGGATCGAGGGAGTGGGTTGAAGCAGAATGAAAGAAAACTTGAAGGTAGGAAATCAAAAATTCCCATCGCACTAAATGAAGCTGTTAATCCCCGATGCACGATAACGACCGAATGTAATTTGAGCACAGAGTTTTATTCGCAATAACATTTTGGACATTTAAAATCACTAACAAGGAACTGGGTGGGAGCGAACGTGAGTGTGGGCTACAGATGCAGTCTCAGAGCAAATATCACTGTTAAACTCGCTCAGATGCCTAACTACCTAACTATTTGTTATTTGTCTACTTTCGTTTCTTCATTTCTATTATTTGTCGATCCTATGACAGATTTTAAAATATCTGGTGCGTAGCAACACACTACTTTCCGCCACCCCTTTAAGTTCGAACACCATCTACATAGGCGGGCGCTATATCTTCGTTCAACGCATTTTTACAGGAACATTTATACGGAACAAAATGTAGGGACTAGTTAGCTGAGAGTACTCCGAAAGTTTGATCGAAATCGTTAGAGCCGTTTTTGAGAAAACTGGAATACCGATAAATTAATATTCGACAAATCTCCTTTTCTGAGTTAACGTGGCTTATATCTCCGTTCAACATATATATACAGAAATAATTATATAGAACGAAATGTTGGTATGGGTGACTAGAAGACACTCCATTAGGATTTATCACATCTGGTGAAAAAATTACCCTGGAATTTACGGAAATGTTCGAAAAAACGTTATTTTCGACACATTTTGATTTTTATCTCTGTTCAATGGACCGTCACAGGAACATTTATTGGATAGAATATGTAGGTATTAACTATTTGAAAACATCCTGTGAGTTTGGGGAAAATCGCTGAAGCCGTTTTGCCAAAAAGCGTAAAAAACCTATTTTTGCTTCATGGGCCCATATCTCCGTTCACCGTATTTTCATGGAGATATGTATAGAGAAGAAAAGTTAGGTATTGATTAGGAGAAGATAATTTGAAAGTTTAATCAAAATCGTTAGAGCCGTTTTCGAGAAAAATGCGAAAAACCTTAGTTTTTGGTACATTTTCGTCCCCCCACCCTCCTTCCCATCGGCCGAAATCGTCCATAACCTTATTTTGGTGTCTACAAAAAATAACGAACAAAACAAAAAAAGAACTAGCTCAATCGGATCAGCCGTTCTCCCGCAAATCGAACTACAGATCTGTTTCTTTATTTCATGACTGTACCTAAACCCTCGACGAGGGTTATATCAGTCATAGAAGTTGCGGTTTCGCTAATATGCAAGAGGCCGGCCCCTGCAGCATCCACCGAACTCAGACCTGTGGAGATGCGGCAGGTATGTAATTAGATTAGCCAGTCTCACCGTGAAGAGCTGTTGCCCGTGTGTTACCCGAGGTGACCACCTGAGGAATCCCGTACCATCTGGGAGTAGTTCTTAATCTGGTTCCCTACCTGATCTTACTGTTTACTTGGGTGGCAAGTTTCAAAGGACTGATCAACTATAACCACGTTTCTTAGCCATTACCTTCTTTGCGAACTTTGCAAAATGGTTATAGGCTTCCTTTGTAGCAGTCAAAGCTGCTAAGTTCGTTTGCCCTCTCTCAGCAACCGTCGCTCACTGTTGTAGAAACTACAGTGGAGCAGCACATGGTTTCTTGTTTCCTCCGCACTGGAGGCACAAGACGTGCATAATGGAGAGTCTTTCAGAGAAAAGAAGTGGAGCCGGCATTGGAAGTCACCATGTCCCGTGAGGAACTGAAACCGTCCAGTGGTCTGGCTCAACCCATTTTCTAGAAAGACGTTCACGGATGTTGAGGAAGAACTCATACGTATCCGTCCCTTTGACGAGATTCCCATCTCGCTTGCCATTTCTCTAGAGCCCATTCATCGATGGCGGCAAGTTTCTGTTCTGTGGTGAGATCCTGACGGAGTTCAGCCCAGCGAGAGAAGCTCCGTTTCACTCTCCACTTGTCAATCATGCACTCAACAGCCAAATCAACTGGTAACTGACCAGTGATCACCTGGAGTGCTTCCGTTGTCTGATCTTGTAGGCCTTGGTGATCCACAGGAGCGCGGCTCTCTGGGATCGGGCCAGAACTCTCTTTCGATCGACTATGAGTTTGCTACCCCCAGACAACAGGGCACTAGTCAATCACGCCTAAATAGATGGCCTTATACATGAGGATGGTGTCGTGGTAACACACACCCCAAGTAACCTTAGTAATGTGCGCAGTGAGGCAAACCTTGCAATGGTAGTGCCTTTAAGGGACTGGAGGTGTTGGTTGAAACCCCACCTCTCACCTATATTCACTCCTAAATACTTGGACGTGCTTTTCAAGAAGGAGCCTGTAGCCGCCAAAGCGTATTGTGGGTGGATTATTCACTTTCCCCTTCAAGAGGATTAGCTGGGTTTTCCTCAGCCACCTGCATCTTGACGTGCTCGCTTTCCATTGGTTGACAGTGCGCACGTGGTGGGATTTTCTTCAATTTGGCGGACTGACTCTGCAAAGATCAGCACAGTCAGAGTCATCCACATAGGCGTACGGCTCGCAGTCAGTCTCCATGAGTTTCCTGAGAAGACCGAAGAAGGCATTCCAGAGTGCTGGTCCTAGGACCGAGCCCTGTGGGCACCCCTTCTCAATCTTTCTCCGGACGGAGACATTGCCTACTCGATCGTAGCAGTTCTGTCTGTCCAGGTAACTTCTGGCGAGCGAGTACAGGGGGATTCCCTACCTTTGAGTTCATTAAGGCGCTGGCCACAAGGTTGTCAAACGCTCCTCTGATGTCAATCAGAACTGCTCTGACGTGTAGCCGTGCCAGCAGAAACACGCCGAATCTCGACAATGACATCCTGCGTGGACCTTCCTTTGGTACACCCGTATTGCCTGCCTGTGAGGTTGCGGACCAAAGACTCCTTCGAGGGACTGCAACATCAAGATTTCTAGTGTTTTGCTAATATGGAAAGAAGGCTGAGTGGTCTCCATGATCGCGGGTCCGACTGATTGCGGTCGCCTCCTTCTGAAAAAGTGACAAGCAGCGCGACTTCCACTGAGTGGGAACTGTCCGACCTGCAGACAGTCATTAAATAAATTAAGGAGACCGCTGGAGATTGTCCGCTCAGCCTTCCTTAGCATATTGCTTTCTATTTTATCTGGCCCAGGAGATTTGTTGGGCTTTAAGGTCGCAAGAGCCCTGCCGAGGTCGCCTGTTGTCCACAATGGGATGTCGGGCTCGTTCGGAGGGTCCATGATCAGCTCCCTTGCTGCCCTCTGGGCTTCAGTGTCTCGAGCTAGTTGGTCATCTGGGAACGCCTTCTCAAGGAGGGTTTCCAGTGAACGTTCGATACTGCAGGCCCAGCCTGACTCATTTTGCATCGCAGCTAAGACCTGCTCTACATTTGCTTTTCCTATGGAGGACTTGTAGTGTCTGCCCCAGGGGTTCTCAGAGCTCTCCGCTTCCACAAAATTTCGCCAGCCTTGCCCGTTTGGCTCGTTTGATGGCGCGGTGGAAGGCCTTCTTCTCTTGGATGAAGGCAGTTCGGAGTGTTGCTCTGGCATCAGGGTCACGAGTGTTTTGGTACATCCTTCTGGCTCTATTTGCACTTTGCTTGAGGGGATTAAGTTCCTCAGTCCACCATGGGACTTTGATCGCCCTGTGCTTCTGTTGGCCAAGTACAGAGAGCCCAGCAGAGTGCAGTGCTGTGGTAAATGTGTCCACTTTGCTGTCCACCTCTTCAGGTGTGGATGCTTGCACTATTAGGTCGGTGTCTGCGACACGCAGTTCACCTTCCAGTACCCTAAAGTGCGGCCAGTCAGCATTTTTTGTCTTGGAATCGCTTTTCACGCGTGTCTTTGCAGAGGATGTTATCATCCGTAATGGCAAAGTCAATAACCATGTGATCGCTCTGCGTTGCACCAATGCGACTCGCCAACCCTTCAATTTGAGTAGCAGGGTGTGGGACACGGCTGTGGCGTCTATACGACCTTCCTCCCGGGCCATCATAGGTCGCCTCAGTCATGGGGTCGTTGGCAACAACCAAGTTGTACCTGGTGAGCAGCTCTATATACGCCTCGCCCGCCCGCATCCAGGGTCGGGATCCCCACAATGGTGATCTGGCGTTTGCATCAGCACAGACTCGCAGGTCGTGCTGATAGGCCTGCTAGAGCCCGCTCGAGTGGTTCAAGGCTGTTGGCAGCTGGTGCGACAAATTGCCTGTAAAATGATATTACAATCAGCTCAAAGCCACCGGCTCGGATGAGCACAGCTGACCGTAAGTGCTGGCTGTTCAGGTGAGTGAGTGCGAGCATGTCAATGGACGGGTCGATGCAGGCTACTGCTGCCTTGGCTCCCGTTCTTGCTCCAGCCACCACTCGTGCCTGCGATCCGAGACCAAGAGTTTTGGATCCTATGTACGGTTCCTGTATGGCGAGGACACTGCAGCGTTTCTTGAGTGCATTTTGCAGCAACTCAGCCATAGCAAATCGAACTACAGACAGATCTGTTTCTTTATTTCATGACTGTACCTAAACCCTCGACGAGGGTTATATCAGTCATAGAAGTTGCGGTTTCGCTAATATGCAAGAGGCCGGCCCCTGCAGCATCCACCGAACTCAGACCTGTGGAGGTACGGCAGGTATGTGGTCGTTAGCCAGTCTCACCGTGAAGAGCTGTTGCCCGTGTGTTACCAGCGCGAGGTGACCACCTGAGAATCGTACCATCTGGGAGTAGTTCTTAATCTGGTTCCCTACCTGATCTTACTGTTTACTTGGGTGGCAAGTTTCAAAAGGACTGATCAACTATAACCACGTTTCTTAGCCATTACCTTCTTTGCGAACTTTGCAAAATGGTTATAGGCTTCCTTTGTAGCAGTCAAAGCTGCTAAGTTCGTTTGCCCTCTCAACAACCGTCGCTCACTGTTGTAGAAACTACAGTGGAGCAGCACATGGTTTCTTGTTTCGGACCACGCGCCGAAATTAGGTTTTTTAGACTCAGTAGGGTCTGAAACGTAAAGATCTGAAGAAAACCCAAATTTTTTTTTTGGGCCGATTACTATACTTTCCTTCCCTTCGGGTAGCGGAAAGTAAAAAAGGAAGTTCATATTTTATTTTAACGTGAAAATTGGAGTAGAGAATTTTAAATAAATTGTTTGTTTGGTTCTGTGTCGCTGCTTACATCCCAGGATGGTGGCCAATGATGATGCAGTGGACTCCTCAAGTTGATGGGCTGAGTAGATTCCAACAATTCACTCTTACGTTCTCCCTGACTCTTTCCTCAATATTTGGCAAAGTGTAGTTCTGACTGACGTCATGAGGGCTAGAAGAGAGAAATTTAAAACTGCAAATTTTAACTGGAATTGCAGAGCTTCAGTGCTGGAAGCCAGTTTGCTTATTTTCCAGACACATGAAACATTTTAAGCTTGGTCAGAAACGTGCAAGGCTCTTAGTATGAGCCAGTAGTTCCTTGACTGTGTGTGAACAGGGTAGAGCAGGATTCAGTCTGAGTCGGGTGATAAAGCGATACATGCAAAGGAGGCCACTGCAGCCAAGAAGCTTTTGGTTCGCACACGAGGTTCATTGATGAGGAACAGACCACCGGGAGCTCCAAGATCAATTCGAACACCAGAGAACATTGAAAGTATACGACAAGCACTAATTGGCAGCCCGAGTCGATCAGCTCGCCTGCATGCTGCTGAACTTCGCCTCAGTGATCGATCGGTTAGGCGTATTTTGCATCTAGAGTTGAGGTTTCACCCCTATAAGTTGTCCATTGTGCACCAATTACACCCAGGGGATTATGCACAACGAATGACCTTCACCCGTGAGATGGAAGCACTTATTGAACAAAATTAGGATCTCATTTTGTTCATGAGCGATGAGGCTCACTTTCACCTCAATGGCACGTGAATCAGCAAAATTGTCGTTATTGGGCTGATGAAAATCCCCTACAATTAAACAAACAACCGCTGCATAGCCCAAAAGTTACTGTTTGGTGAGCCATATCCCAAACTTGCATCATGGCCCTTACTTCTTTGAAAACGACAGTGGCATTGCTGTTACCGTCAACACAGAACGCTATGTCGAGATGATAACCGGTTTCTTTACACCTGTATTGAGACAAAAAGTATTGCAATCCGGCATATGTGGTTCCAACAGGATGGGGCAACCGCTCACACAGCTAGGGTAACAATGAGCATTATTCGTCCTCTTTTTCCCTGGCTGCCTTATTTCGGTGACGGCCAGGTTCGTTGACGTTCATTGATCTCCTCGGTCTCCAGATTTGTCTACATGTGACTTTTTTCTGTGGGGACACTTCAAAGCACGGGTTTACCAGCACAAGCCCCGAACATTGGAGGATTTGAAGGATGCTATTCGCGTGGAAATCGTCGCTGTTGAGAGTGCAACGTTGGAAAGAGTTTTCGGAAATTTCCAAGAAAGACTCCAGCAGTGTATCGCGAACGAGGAACGCCACTTGACTGATGTGATTTTCCACACATGAATTTCTAAAATGCTTTTAAATTGTGAATCTAAATATGTCAATACAAAAATTTTTGAGTAAAAGTTACCGAAGTTACGATTTTTTCAAAAACGTCCGACCTTTATGTCGCACCCAGTATTTGAATTCTTTTATCCGAAATGGTTTTACGTTCAACGTGTATTTTAACTGAGTTATTTATGTTTTACCCTTTTCAGAACTCAATTCGACACAATTTGTCTCTGAACAAGTGTTTCACCAAAGTAGCCCGGCTCAAAGATGATCCTGGAAAAGGAAGCTACTGGGCCATCGATTATTCCCAAGGACAGGAAGAGGCTACTCGAAGGAAACTGAAAAGCAATCGAGTGAGTTTGCGATCGAGTTATTTAATTCTGTGGGAAACTTGGTGAATTGGCACTTACTTTAATGAGACTTGATGAGTTGAGTCGACTCCAGTGTTAGATATTTCTTATCACAAGGTAGTAGCAATACTCCCTCCAGCAAGCACTACCAAACAACATGGGTGGCATACTTTATTATTTGTATTGTTTACAAATTACATTCGTTTCGACTTGTAGGTAATTTGAAAGCTTTTGGAAGTTGGCAAGCGAGCCCAACATCACAAAGAGAAATGTGACTAAATCGAAAAGTTAATTGCTGAGGATTTCTATCGTCTTGTCAACTTTAGCAGTATTTTGTGTACTGATACTGTCATACTCATGGATTCTTGTTAGTAGTCGCAACCTATGTCTAAAAGTAGGCACTTGATGGTCAAAATTGTTGGCGCTAGAAGATCGCAGCTTGTAAAAACAAAAACTCTTACTACTAATTTCCTTTCCAACTTTCTCGACATTCCTGTTATGAATGTGTGTGCTCTAAAAAGTAGTCGATACTCCTGTTTCTAGGTGGCTCCGTACACTCGTGAACACACTGCTGCAAATCCCAGAATAGACGAGAGCGCTGCGGTATCACCCGAGCCCTCTGTGACTGTCGAGTATTGTGAGGCCGTGCCACCACATTCTGTTCCAGAGGCGGACGACGACATATTCAACATTGGTATAACTTTATTATTTGTATTGTTTACAAATGAAAAGAACGAGCTGTCGTATAAAACCTACTATTCCCGTTTATGTTTTCTCTTTAGGGGAAGATTTGAGTTGGAATGAGTACAAAGAGATATGTTCAGTCATATCTCAATTGATGGCTCGTTACGACGATAAGTGGCCAGTTGACTCAAATATGCTCTCCAGCATCAACGAATGTGCGCAGCCAAGTTACTGTGTAAGTTCCCTCGTTCTATTCTAAGATCGTGTCATTATAAAGTTGTCTTTGACTATCTGTGTATGGACTAGACTTTTGAACATGCGCGCACCGTTTATTCCTGTACACACTGCTTCGTGTCGAGTGGGTCCCCCCCCCCCTCTTCCTCCGAACAACATTCCCCCCTCCACTTCTGCTCTACTCTCGACAAGTATCCTCTGTGTTATAATTCTCTCAATTTTGACATTTCCATTCTGCTCCTCACCCAACTACATACCCGACTTCACTCTTTGGATCCCGTTCAGTTCTATTCCATCCCACAGTTTTGCTTTGAACTTCATTGCCCACGCGATTTGTGTGTCAGTAAAGAATCCAGCCTTCTTTCAGCAAAGAATTAATTGTATAGCGTGGGTGCATTCAATTGTGGACTCTGATTCAAAATCTTAGCAGGAAAGCTGAATTAACCCCCCCCCCTCTAAATGCGCCTTTACCAGGTGCAGCTCGAGACACCCCCTTCAGTATTACTCGCCTTTCTCGACAGTCCCCCCACTAATTACACGCAAGACATAATCGTGCGAAGGATACGTTCTTATCGTTCGTTCTTATTAACGTGGTAATTGATAACCACTCAATCACAGTCCACATGCTAGACTGAGCAAAGAAATCTCTGAAGTAAGGACGAGGAGGAAATTCGAGTAAGGAATTATAGTGAGTAATCGAGTATCTCTGGTGACTGCGAAGTCAGGTCCAGTAGGAAATCGAAATTCAGTAGGATCAATTAACTGACGACAGTTTTGAATGGGAGTGGAATTCTTATAATCCCTTTCACGATCCGATACAAAACGCTGAAACTAAGCCACGTCTTCTTTAAACTTTTTATTAAACTTCAAGTTCCACTAACAATTAACGGGTTATTGAAGATTTCCTCAATATCACATAATCGACCAGTTCATTAAAAACATCCTCTCTAAAAGCAGCAGCTAACGGCTGAGGGAAGAGCTCTTGACTATGTCACCTTGTGGTGTAGCGGATTTGGTTTATGAATCCTCCCCGCCATTATTCCTTAGATAATAATGAGTGGTGGTTCACAACTCAAGGTTCCAATAATCCAATAACCTCTTAACATTAAACAAATCTGTGTGCACAACTATACTATTAAATGTTGCAGGAGGACGTTCAACACGGAGTTCTTCCCAGAACAGGTAATGAAAGCAGCTGCGGCTCTGTCAATTTTCAGTGGAGTTCTTTCGCATAGTTTTCTCAAGCCAATCCCCATTACAGGTTTGAAGCTCTGATGCTTTCATGTGGACTGAGTCATTTATTAATTTACTACGAGTTTTTTCAATAAGTTGCAACATCCCAAGACTGATTTTTTCGGTTAATTTAACTGCATAACTGGGCGGACTCGTTGCTATCTTGTAAACCAACGCGACGTTTTCATCAACATTTGTAAAGTACGTAAATTTGTCAAACTACCTCCATTAGCAGTTACTTGGATCATATCCGTTGGTTATTCTAGATCTTTAGTTCGATTTACGGGTTTTAGACCTCGATTTTGTTAAATTGCGATCAGATGCGAAGTCAAATGGTAAGCCAAATGATCCGCTGTATCGCTCATCAATGTTATAAGCAACCATGATCCTAGAAATTGTGGTGAACCGACCTTCAAAGCAGTTTGTCTTACGTAGGAGAGCGGAAGGTTGGTGCCAGAGGTGAGAGGCCTCCCATGCCTGTGAAAAGGCAATTAACCCCCAAATGTCCAACATGGTGGTCAGCACAATTGTACTTGGTAAAAGTGCACCGTCTGAAATAACGCAGATTCATTAAACGCCCAATTCCTGAAAGCCGTTTGGTTGGGGGATCATCTCATAGATTGCACTTCTGATCGAAGGTTAAGCCCTAGCAAATACATTTGTGCCAATTGTGTCAGAGTCAATGAATTATTGGACGGGTTAGTTTCCACGTTGTGTTAGTAATATGCTGATGGTTGAGAAAGCAGCCTGGAGTAAGGTAATCGAATAAGAAGTGAAAACGAAAGAAGTCTACAATTTAGATTGGCATCAACTTGAGGCTGATAGTTTTCCATGTGTCAAGTGAGGGGTCGTGTTTTGGCTAACTTCGCAAATCAATCTAATCACGACACTAGTTCACTGATCATTCGAAACGAGAGGGAATAACGTTCTTTTCAATTCTCACTCAAGACGCATGTCAGACCTTCACTATCCTGTAACTGCGAGTGCAACATGCATTGAGTGGTTCGAAGTATCATGAACCATTATAAGTCACGTGACATCGAAAAATGGTAACTTCTCGTTTTCTTTTACGGTATGGTTCACGTTCAGATCACCTTTTGCCTCACGCGCAGGGATGCAGAATTCACAGAAAATTGGGCCTGTTGCGGCTTGAAAAAATCGTGTAATCAAGCGTTAAGGTAAATTCTAATTATTGATTTCATTTACTACTTATTGCATTCGGATGAAACAATATAATCATTTTCTAGTGGGGGAGATTGATAATTAATTTATGTATTTGGTTTAGATTAAACTTGTGAGCCACTGCCATTGTTCAGTATTTTGCAATCAGTATTGCGGGTTACATTATTATTGTTATTATTATGTACGGAATACTAAGACTTAACTTTTTCTGTGATTTTTGTATCTCAATTAGTGAATCAACTCTACCTCTTTACTCGATGAGCTTGAATGTTTATGTCGGACTTTTTTTTTCTTATTTTGGTAGCAGACGATCTCGTTTTCGTACCTATTTACGATGTAAGTTCTGTTACAAACTTCAGGTATAATGTTGCGTCGTGTTTCCACTTTCTGCGGCCATTATTTTTCAAGTCTGTGTATGTTGGAGAATAGGGATAGCAAATTGAGAATAAATTAAAAACATAATTACGGGGTGAATGTGAAATAATGGACTGTATTAAACAAAATTAATGGTTCTCCTGACAACATTCATATTGGAGAGGAAACTACTCTCGATGACAGTCGTCGGCAATACTAAATGTGAGCTTGAAAGCCTTCAGACATAAATACCCCCTGTCAAATTGCTTATTGTCTAATATAATCTGCTCACATGTTATCTTTGCACACTCTCATGATATCATCTATAATTGCCGATGTAACCTTTAAACTGATAACAGTACAATTGAAAAAGAAGGAAAACTATCGTTTGCAAGTAAAATAAATTAACTGTCTTCTTGAGAAATCAGGCAAATCAACCATTTTATTTTGCCAATGGTGTGTGTTGAACTGGAGCTTCACGTTGCGTGAATTTGATATCGTGATTATGACGATGCCACTAATTGCTTTAAATTAGGGAAATACGTCTACCAATCTTGACTTCAGTATTTCCAGGGCATAGGTTAACGGTGAAAAAACGTGTGATTCCGATCGACTTTTGTTGATCGTCGTCTCACATGCCTGTGACCAGTATTTCAAACTTACCAGGCTGGCAAATGCGTGATGATTCTCAATGCTCAGATAGTGCTAGGAAAACATAGCAAGAAAAGAAGAGTAAAAAAGAAACCTTTCGCGGTCTTGACGGATGAAAACTTGTTGGTGGGGGGGGATTGTAACAGAACTGATGCCGTAACTAGGTATATTGGTGTTAGTAAAGTGTTAATGTTTTCTTTGGTTCAACTTTTATTGTATGGAATACAAAACTGTAAACTTCCAATCATCTGAGTCATCTATTGCCATCGACTTGTTCAATGGTGGGGGGGGGGGCAGGATTGGAGCCTTACCCTAAATTTTGGATGCGCGACAAACTGTTTAGTTTGCTACACATGTTCAATTTCTCCAAGTGCCGCCAAATGATTTCCGTTGCAGAAAATAAACCTTCTGGTTTCGGTTCACAGACTCTGGGTGACTAGACAGAAAAAATGAATTGCGGTGTTCTTCTAAATGTTACTTGTATTCCCTATTTTTACCAATTGAATGTTCTTAAGCGCTTCATCAACGTGTGCCATTGTTCAACATAAATGTTTTCTTCGCATTTAAGTCTTTTTTGGAGACGAGTTTGGTTGGACATTACTTCCTCCTTGAGTTTTGAAAGGAAGGCTTCTGTACATAATTCAAACCTTTGCTACCAAGTACAAAAATCAAACCTTTGATTTTCCGAAGAGAAAATATGTGTTATTCATTCAGAGGTGGATTGTTCAACAACTTGGTGCTGGAGGTGTCCTCACTAAAATTGCGAGTTGAAGATTAAAAATTAGGATGACTCTTGAACTCTGAACTGGTGACCATTATGTATAGAACAATATGTTTAATCTTTGTACTGTGAGCACTAAAGGTGCTTTCGATGGAAGTCAGGAGGTACAATGAAAACAGATCACTGCTGTCAAGTGGATCTGGATAGTACAATAGTTGGTTAGGTTAGAGGATTTTTTTATAGGTCTTTTGTGAACCTTTGCCCAATCGATATTCAAGGCTTACAGAATGGATTAGTTTGTTGAATGACCGAAAGATGATAGTTGTAACAGTTGGTTTTGAAATCTACTTCCCCATCAGAGCCCTCAAGTGATCTGGAAGTGGTAGATGTTAAGCGGTAACTACAAATTTATTATACTCACTGACCGTTTACGTGATGCATCGAGAACGAGAAAGCGACACGGAGTTCCTGTCAAACACCATCGCCCGTTCGTCGCACTTAAGGGTTTCCAACACAGGAGGGTGATTGTGGCAGTGACTCCAACATTTATAATGGGGACTTTGAGTTCCAGAAGTTTCTAAGTAAAACTTAGGTAAATGAAAACTTCTCACCTGTTCTCAAAGTTTGTTAGTCGGCCAATTCATTAAATAAGTTGTTGAAGTGTCTCAGGAGCGATATTGATTAACGTGCTGTGGCTGTAACAACTGTACCCAGATTCCCTTTATCCTTAAAGACTACTGCCGGAACACTGGTTAACATTATTGAGAAGCCAGTGATGCCCTGAGTGACACGATATCTGTGTGTGCTCATCGAAGGTTGAATGAAACACTGAAAAGATCACATAGTATAGTAAGTGTCTCTGAAGAAACTAGATTTGAAAGAACGTAAGCACTCTCTTATGGAAGACTGAGGGGCACGCTATTAACATCCACAAGTGACATATCTGTTTCGTTTTTAACGTATCTTGTTATTAAGGAGAAGTCGTGCGATATTTCCGTAGAAGTCCTCATTGGGGATTAATCTTCAGACTAACACGTTCATTTTCCACCTCGTCTACCTCCGCGTCAATTGTCTATTTCAACAACCATCACCTCTCACTAAAGTTAACCAACACCAACTCGTCTCCTATTTGCCAACCGTTTTCTAATTAAAAGTAAATTTAGCTGTAAGACAAGTAATACTAAATTTCAATGGTTCCTATTAAATGTTACTTAGGTACAAAGTGTAGTGTGTTTTGTGTTGCTTCAACATAAAAGTGATCGTCTTGACGTTCAATTGAATTTCCATGTTTTTGCTGTATGTCTTTCTTCGAGAGTTTGCACTTAATTCGTGCAATATTCGCCTCAAATATTTCGAGAAGGGGGTCCCCTCAATTGATGTGTTTTATGTAAACGTGATGTTTCCAATTTGTAACATTTCGCTTAAAATCTATTTCGGTGTTGAATTTTTACTCTACAAATTTACTTATTTCAATTGATGGTATTTTCTTAAAACGATCTTCTCGGTGTTTTTTACTTTTATTGATGTTTGAGTACAACGTTAAATGTGGAATAAAAATTTATTAATTGTACGTCTTATTATTTTAGTTCTATGGTGCCTATTTATAATTTCGCGACGAAGTTGTGGAAACCCATTTCAATGATAAAACTGAGAAAGAGCGATTGTCTATTCTTGTTACTGATGATGACTTAACCCTCAAAATCGATCTAACATTGTAACTAAACTTTAGTGGAAATAGACAATTTTATTATAATTTTAAGCAATATGTCGACGAGAGAAGAATCATACGGTAGGTCTTTTCAGCGGTTGCAGAGGTAGTTGCCAACAGGTATAGATGTAGTTCTGAAAAGGTTGTACCTGCTTGAGGGAAATACCTTAGAGCGAGTTGGCAGAGCAGAAGGTGCATAGTGCTGCTGGAAGATAGGGCTGGTGAGATGGGAAGAGACGCAAGGCATCTGCTGGGGCTGCACAGAGGTTGGTAGTACGACGTGATGTATGACTGTTTATTTACTGCACGAATGCCTATGAAGTTCTTTCTAGTGTCTTAAGACAGATGATACGACTGCTGAAGTGGCAAGATGATGAAATACGTACTTGGCAATACAGTAAATTGAGGTACAATAATGTCTCACTACTGGAAAGCCGACAAACTCAGGGAAGATGGATATTATCGTGGTCACAATTGGTACCAATCTGTTGGTTCGAGATGACAGTTAAAGCGCTCACAGTGGTGATTATGTTTTCCAGGTTTATGACAAAAATGTCAGAACTTACACCATCCACTCGTAACTGCAGTGCTGCTGTTTGCTATGAAGATACAGTGAAACTCTATCTAGATGCAGTCCCACAAAAGAATGACTTGAAAGTACAACATAAATATTCATTTTTTATACATTTTGGTCCCATTCCTTATCAAAATGACTGTTCCGTAACACTCACACAAGAGTTAAATCAATCGGACGAAAATAGCTCATTTTTGCACTTCTAAAAAATCCAGCTCAATTCTCCCCACACACGCAGACTATGCTCCATATTTGGGCATTTTCCATTAACCCGCCAGCGCATGAGATTTTCTGTCACATGGCTGGGTAAAACATTGCCTGAACTACACGAAAGCCAGAAACATGAACTCTTGTTCAGGCAGGAGGGGAGGGGCACTCCTAGACACAGTAGGATAGTTAAGGTCAGTTACTTCTGGGTGTCAGAACAAAGTATTTGTTTTTGCGAAAAACCTGAGTTGTGGAAAACTCTCACACTCGAGTGCAAGTTTCCATTTGTTACGTGCCAGTGAACTGTTTTCACGTGTGAACGCGCTACTGTACCAATGTAAGTATTTAAACTATAAAATCGTATTTATGCAATGACATCTGAAATTTATTAGTCCATTTGCTTGAATGAGGAGGGATGTTTTCTAAGCAACTTTGATGGTCCTGTTACAGACACAATTAGAACCTGTGATGGGAATGGAATGAGATCAATCTCCGCTGGAACGGAGGAAAGGAGTTCAACAGCAAAAGTTGATGTCAGAAGATGAGGCAGAGGAGGATGGATAGCAGTAGCTCGGCCCTACACTCGGTGATTCTATTTCCGGACTCAAGAGATTCTACAGGCTATCAGACTGAACGGAACATGAGAAATTACATCACTGTGTAATTAAGAAGTGTCCATATGATTGCTATAGACCCAGGAAACCCGTTCTTATTACATAGTCCGATAGCCTGTACAATACCTCAAACCTGGCAATGGCCTTATCTCCAGTGTTCAACTTTTGCTGTTGAGTTCCTTTAGAACTTCTGACTTCGACGTTCCAATAGAGTTCAATCAAATTCCATCCCGTTGTCGCCACAGGTTCCAATCGTGCCTGAAAGAGTCCCTTCTTTTCAGTTAATAACTAAATTTTATCATTATTTCGTTACGGTTTACTTTTCTCGCGAATTATTTACTTTTGCAAGTTTCTCCAACATTAAACAATTAACGTCTTGCACTACTTTTATTTCATGTCATTTCCGATTCAATGAGCTTTTATTTCATTTGCGAAAATCCCAAGTCTGTTACAGGGCTGGAAACTTTTTTTCTAACTCTTTGATCAAAAGAATTGTGATCTATATCGCCCATAGGCACGCTGTTCACGAAAAAAGGTCTGCCAGGATGCCAATTTCGCTAGAATTCTAGCTGTATTCGACCCCACGCATAAATTTGAAGGAACCCGAGGCTAACTTTATTCAAGTCACACTTGTGACAATTCAATTTTGAAGAATAGAGAAATATCGTACGACTTAGCTGCTCTTATTAATCTCATATGACGAACCCCAACGTCAACTGTTGCATTTCTAAATTGAAACAAGAACCCTATATATATCCCTTGCATTATATTTAAGGATACTGCTCAAAAACTAGGCAGCTTTTACGCAGAAATACCATGAGAGAACACTCAAGCGAGTAACGATGTCTCACTGTGGCGCTCGCAGATCTGAAGAAAACTACTTTTTTTACTCGATTAAAATGCTTCCTTTACCTCTTAAGTGGCGAAATATGTAACGTTTGAAATCTCGTAAAAGTAGGGGAAAGGAAGTTGTGCACAAATTGTTCGAAAATTGAATAAAAACTTGGGTAATTTACCACATAAATGTGTTCTTGCTAGTTTTAAAAACCCTGCAAATTATTACACAACGGTTTATTATTCTCATGAACAGCTTGACCTAGTATTACTGCTCCGAGACCCATTCCATTCGATTCAGCATCGAAAAACGCTGGTAAACCATACGAAACATGACCTGACTACAATGGAACTACGAAAACTAAATATTCCCCCGGCGCTCGTAAACGTCTGTAGGCATTTATGATCCGATGTAGGGGGGTGCGGAGGAAGTGCCGGCCTCATCAGATCTAACCTTCCTCCGCCCTGTTGGGCAAAAAGATTCGGGGACTTCCAGCAAACCCTCGGCAATTGGCTCGACGTTGCGAGTCAAGCGGGCGATGCGAGGTGAGCAGGTGGGTGGATTCGATGAGACGGGAGGGAAGGAGTTCAAACGACGAAACGTTGACTTCCGCTGTAGTTCCCGCAAGTTCTTTCAATTAGTTGACTCTAATAATTACTGTAATTTCCCTATACGCAGTTGTACACGTCTGATACTCATTCCATTCGACCCGGGATGTAAAAATACCTTGAAAACGATACGAGACACGGCTTATTTGCGATTACACTGCGTTTCGTTAATTTTTTAAACCATTTTTTGTCCATAACAACCATGGACTTTGTCCGATCCGATAGCAGAGATGGCGGTCACAACGAAAGAACGGATTTTTTAGACCACGTTAAAGGCACAAAACGGCGCGGACGGCGGACAGACATTGCAAATTTGGAATCCCCATATCTTGAAACGTCAAGTATCAAATTTTGAGGGGGGGTTGTAAAATATTTTTTGTGACTGAAAACATAGGGTTATTATTCAGAATGAATAATACGAGATAAACCAAAAGTAAAGTTGGTAAATTCACTACATTAATAGGGCTTATAAAAGGATCCAGATAGAGAGAGCTCTTGCAGATGCTCAATTATTATTGTGTTGGATTTTATTCCCCCCCCCCCCGCCATTTACTCTCTAATTTACGCTATTAAATTCTGCCACTTCATCACATACTGTTATTTCTGGTCAATCGACGATCTCATAAAAGCGCACATTAGCGCACCTTTTCCTCTCCACTTGACGTACATTTTCGTGGAGTTTACGCATCTGTGGCACCTTGATTTTCACATACGAATTGCTGAATTGCGAAAAAACATAAACTTCAGGAAGTGACAAGTATGTATTTCGCAACACTCCAGATAATGGACAATGACAACAGCCTTCAATAAATTATACAAGTCTAATAACAATTTCAACAGATAGAATAATCAATTTGACGGTGTCAGTTTGCGCCTGGCACAACAAGTTTGTTCAACTATGGGCGTCGAATCAATTACTGACGGTAAGGCGTATTTGGAAAGGGATGGCACAGGATTGATTCGGAACTGTGTTTGGGCTGAAACATCTTAGAATTGGTTACCTCACTGACCAGTGGCTAACTAGTTTTTGAAGGTGGCTAGTTTCCAATTTTTCATCCTGTAAATTCAGTATGTTTCTGAGGTACCAGAAAATTACCACCTTACGAGTTTACAGCAGGCTTTATGGACGACCTTGCACTTACTGGCTCATTTAAATAGTGTGAATAAGTTGAGCATTTATAAGGATTTAGTGTAGTGAGTACATGAGTGTATATATAAAGTTCTGCTGATTCAGACAAAACTACAGCGTTCCCGAGCTCTGATCCTATACCCTGAGTTTCCTCAGAATATGTATCTTCGTCTTTCACCACTAGCGTATGATCACTTAGGCTACCCCTGGAGCAGACGACTTCTAAACTCGACTTTCGTCGAAGTGGTAATTTATCGTGCTGCTCTCATCATTTTCCCACGAATGGGAATTTTCGTGTCATTTGGAGCTGTCCATACAAAAGACGTAGTCAAAATAAAAATTACAGCCATTTTCGAAAAAACAAATTTAGTGGGGTTTTGATCGCTATGATAACTATAGTTAGTTTTAGGCGGAATTTGCTGTTCCATGGTAACCCGAGCGCTATACATCAAGTTTTAGCTGATATAGTTGAAGCGTTTTCTTTCATTTGTGTTTACAGTCACAGGTATGTTTCCGTGTCAAACTGACCATTCTCTAACACTCATACTTTTCCACTTCTGCAATAATTTTCATGACTGGTCCATACATGAAGTGTGGGTCCCTAGTCATAATCTCAACACGCAAGCATAAGAAAGCCTAAACAGTCTGATTTGCTTGTAAAAATGTAATTAATTGCAACCAGCAAGACACAAAAACTGCTTCATTCGGTTCAATGATTGCACACCCAATTACACCATGTTCACTGTGGTAAACTGTTGACGTACAAGAGAACTATGCAGTAACATTCCCAACATCAATGCAAGTCTCATTTAGTTATAACAAAATTGTGTGTCTCGATTGTGATTCCTGATTTGCTCTACAGGAAACGTTTGAACACGAAGTAGGAACATTGAGATTCCAAGAACTTTATTCCCGACGACGTTCGAAGTTCAACAGATACCAATTGCACTCACCCTTCATCGCCTGACGATGAACTGTATTGAGCTACCAGTGAAATGGCCGAGGAGGAGGTTGGACTAGAAATCAATGACGCTCCTTGAACCTCCGAAGCGTCTGATTTTGATTCAGGTGGGGGCCGAGCACGAACTCCGATGCTATGCAATTTTTTCAGGGGTGAACTTTCATCTAACATACTCGTGGCCTCGCAGATTACTCGCTTCATTTTGGTTCTGAGCCTCTCCTGTGCACCTAATGACAAATAAACCATTATTTATTTTGTTGCATTCAATGTAAAAAAGTGTTGAATGCGCAGTCGCTTGTTATAACGAGCATTGGATTATTAAATGAGTCAAAAAAGAAACAGTCGAAGTTATTAACTAAATATCACTTGGTAATTTAGCAGAAAGTGCCACATAATTAGCAAGTGAGGAAGCAAAAGTATATTTCTTTTCATTCAGCACATCAAATGTTAAGTAGGATGCAACCAACTCAAAAAACGGCACTGTTGGTCTTACAGGATTAGTGGGAGGATCTCTCTAGCTAAGTGTTGGAGAGGATCCCCGCTCCATCAGTAGTAAAGGCTGATCATTTGATCCCATCCATCGTTGTGATGGATTCCTCTGAGTATACTTATTGCGGAATTCTCCACTTGCCCTTGTGCAATGTAGTAGATAATGCCGGCAAAGCACAAAATTGACACAAAATAGTTCTTTTACTTCAAGTTTTGTTAACCACCAAAATCGGGTAACCGTACTCCTAATTTCATTTTGACATCTTCAACCATTCGTGTCATCTTGGACATCGTCAAATATATTGGTTGGTGAGGGGAAAGGACTATTTTAGCGTAATTTTTGCTACAACGAATCGAACATACCCACCTACCCATAGAGAACTTAGACCATTCTGGGGATGCTCCGTTTTTTGTATATTTCGACATAGTTTTGCGAACATTCCACACAATTGAGGATTATCGTTGTATTTTGTACGTTCTGAGAATGATTTTTAGAATGCTGCAAATTACAACACGGTTTATTATTTTATTCACTTGTACGGCATAATTGCAACTTGACGCAGTCACACACCTCCGAGACCCATTCCATTCCATTGATCAATCCCGATAAACAATTGGGAATTAGCACGAGTTGAACTGAAGGAGAATGAACGATTGAGCGAGGCGGTAGAATGAGCTCAGGCTGGAGAGAAACGATACTTTCGCTATATCGTCCCAGAAGTTCCATCAATTAGTACAATTTGCCTCACTATATTAAGTGGTTAACGTGATTTCAACGTTTTCCATCAATACACTTTGGGACCCATCCTAATCGACTCAGCGTCGAAAAATACCCAAGAAACGATTCCAAACACGACATTATTACGATGAAACTGCCAAACGTTTTCAAACTACTTGTCGATCATAAAAACCATGGGTTTCGTCCAATTGGATTGCCGAGTAGGCGGGCACAACAGATAACAAATGGAAGTTTTGTATAGAAGAACAGATTTGTTAGACCCCGTCAAAGTTTAAATACGGACGGACATTGCACATATGGAATTTTTAGGAGGGTTGTATGTAAAAACCGTTTCCAGGCCGAAAACACAGGCGCATTATTCAGAACGAATAAATAATCAAAATACGCATATCTATAGTTGTGCGCCTGAAACTTCTTTACTTATTACGATCCTTGAGGTCACACTTGTTAGTCAGTCAGCATAAGTGCAATGTGACAGAAAATTCGGATTCGACCTGGGATAGACGGGAGCTGCATCACGGGTCCCTAAATACCAGTGACTATATGATAACCTTTTCATAGTTGAGGTTTCTCTACCTACAAAGCCCTATAGTTGGAGAAGAAAATGCCCGATACAGCACAAAAGGATTGACACGAGTTAGAGAAATACAAACCGACAGCAGGACGTAAACTGAGTAGGCTGGCGAGACGAACGTCGTCAACATTTTCTGAGACTAGCGGAATATCCAAACTGGACTTTTTAAGCAGCGCATTGTCAAACTTTTCTCGAGCCTTCAACTCCTTTTTCGAAGCCTGAAAGAAAAATGAATGAATCGGGGCTATTAAATAAATCATTTTATTAAACCCCAAAAAGGCAGCATTGTTTAATAAAGGAGATCATACGACAACTTCTAATGCCTTCACGGACACTGTGTAAATACAAATATACATTGACACTAAATCGTCGTTAGCTTAAGAGAGACTGTAACTGTTACAATTACAACCAAATAATGCCTTTTACCCAATAACCGTAGACAAATATTTATGGAGAGCACCATAGCAGCATTTAATAGTAAAAGGCATATATGTTTGATGTAAGTAATTACAGAAATAATTGAGGAAAGTTTAGTTAACCTCAATTTTCCGACTGTGTACTCCAATCAGAGCGCTGCTCTCTACCCAACAAAACAGAACCTATCTTTGAGCAAAGAGAGAGTAAGATAATTTTGACCCAAGTTTCAAAAACATGCTGGAAGAATTGACTTTGCAAAAATGAACTAATTAATTAAATAAAAACACAATTCACAATATTGTATCTGTCGTACACATCTGTGGATCAGGCCTTCGTTACACACATCTGCGACATCCTAGATGTTTTGGCTCATTTGATGGAATCACGTGATGCCTGTGTAGACAATAGTCACACGCGCACGTTTGAGCGGCAGTTTTCTAAAGTATGAGAAAATGCCAGACAATTCGTACACAGATTGTGCATTTCCACGTAAATTCTTCGAGCATCCAAGCTGGGCTTGAGGAAACGTGGGCACTTTCTTAGCCCATTATAGATTGATGGATGATAAGTAGTTATTAATTCATTGTTAGAGGTGCCACCCTCGAAATTCACCTTGGTGTATATTCAGAAACCTGTCCTTCCAACATCGATATTAGTTGCCTGCAAGACAGCTTCCACAATTCCCAATGATATAGACCACTTCTTGAAAGCATGAAAAACAACCTTCGCACTTTTCTCGACAGTTCTAACTGAATCACACAATGTCTGGTGTGTCCACTGACAAAAAGCTTAAACATACTCTCAACTACTCTCTGCTAAGGGCAATGTTCTGATTGAGTTGGGCTGCCAACTGCAGACCCAAAAAAGGTTTGCAGATAAGATCCAAGACGCCCTTGGTGACCGTGTTATGGTCAGGACTGCTATCCCTCGAGTGTCTATTGAGATTAGGGACCTTGACAGTGATCATGGCAGCTCTGCAGCTGGACCTTAAGCGAGAGGTGTGGGCGAAACTGAGGTGTCCATGACAAGGGATAAGAAACGAAGAGCCACTGTTGGAATGAAACCAAGGCTGCTGCTCTCCTCTTGGGGATGGGCACAGTAAGAATCAAATGGGTTAGCCCTAGAGTGGGTGTGCTGTGATGCTTCTGATGCCTAAACTATGAGCATCGGGCACCTAACTGCAAGAGAGCTGACAGCGTACTTATCTGCTACTGCTGAGACGAACAAGGTCACAACAGATGAGGAAGGGCACAGGACGCATAAGGTACATCCTCTGCTCCAAGAAGTGAGTAAAGGGGATGGGTGGGGGGACGTGCTGGGTGTTGAGGAAGGCCCTAGGGGAGGCTAGTCGCCGTGGCCAATGATCGTTCACATCCTCCAGGGCAACATCCATCACCCGAGGCCAGTGTCTCGCAGGGACAAAGAATGAACATGGGGGAGGATTTATATATGCATGCTGCAAGATCCTTCTAAGGGTAGAGAGGACAAAAAAGAACTGCCATTGCAGAGAGGTGTGAGGGGTGAGCTGATGCAATGTGCTAAATGGTTTCAACCTGGTTCTCACTAAACAGAGTGAATTCATGAGCCCGCTAGGAACAGACCCGGTCTAACCCATCCCATAAAACCATAAACGAAATTTTTAAAACTCTCAACCACCAAGTAAGCAAACAGGCACCACTTAATAACATTTCATAAAAATAATTACCCGAAATCGAGCTCTAAGCGCTAGGTTAGCTCCAAAATCATCCTTTGACCGCAGATCTGAATGAGCAATAAGACCATTGATCGCCGGGCTAATGGCCATACTCGTCCCTTTATCGCCAACTCCATGCTCTAATTTGAACATGGCGTCGTCAAAAAGCCTTTTGGACACTTCTTTGTCTTCTGGTACAATCTGTGAAAGACGTAAGAATGAACATTTATACTACTACTGGTGTGGCTGTTCTCATTTTTGATGGGACCACACATAAAATGGCAACTTAGGAAAGAAGGAGGCATTTTATTTTTAATTTCAAAAATACAACCAAATGTTTTGTTTATCCGTTTTTTTCTTTTATTATTATTATGGAACGATTTGTGACGGGATGTAGTTCGTAGTGTCATCGATTCCATAGACTCGCCCACCACCGACAAAAACAATCCAGAGGAGAAGCCTTCCCTTTTTTATCATCATCATCGCATCATCGTATCTACCATCGCCGTTTTTGCTTCATACCTTTTATACCTACTGTTTTATCCTTTTTTTTTTTACTGCCGCCATCCATACCTACTACCGACTTCAGTCTTCGACATCGTTTATAACCACCTTTTTCAACACCAACCTCATCCGCAAGCCTGTAAAAACTTTTAGCTGTTGTGAGTTATCCGTGGGTGGAAGAAGTAAACTTAACCAAACAACTGTTTCCAAAACACAATTTTATTTTATTAATTTATATACTTCATCGGAAAATTGAAGTGTTTATTTTGTTTCTTTTCTGTTCCATTATATTTCGTTTTTTCCATTATACAAGCCGTATCTTTTTATGTTAAATGTGTATAATTTTTATAGCGGCATATTATAATTAGCCCCCTGTTCATCAGGACAAGGCTCTTAATAGCCCATCCATTGGTCCTCCGGCCCTCGATTTGGCCACCTTGTTGTTCATTACCCAGCACAATTTGTAATTTCATAATCGTCAAAAGTCGTTGTTTGTTGTGAAGATTGAACTGTGAACGGCGAAATTGTAAACCAATTTAACAGTTTCTGTAACGTGTACATAATCCTGTGGTTTTGGCTCGCAACGTGGGACGTTCACTCACTTGGGCTTTGTTCATGTGTGGGGTCTGACATCTTAACTTTGAGCATTAAACAATCACAACTCTGTCGTTTTAAGCAGCACAATGCCCAATCCACCTGACGCTAGTCGAGATGAAGGAGAGAATGTCACTGTTAGAGGTTTCATGAAACTCAGAAGAAGAATAAAGGCTTCAGGGGATGAAACACAAACTATCCGTAATAAAGGGTTGGCTGCTGTGACATCAGAGACAGAGAGGACTGTTTTTAAAGGCATGCTTACGGTTATTGGTAAGCGGAGAGAACAATTACAAGCAGCATGGGATGCTGCCGTCGACTATGCTGAGGAACATTCCTTAACATTTCGCTCAACGACGGACACTTCCTACCTAAATCCATTATTATGAAGCACTAGGATTTGGTGAGAACGTGTTTGCCAAGTCTGCTGGAGCTTCCGATACAACCTTTAATGCCTCTTCTCAAAACATGTCTTGTATTCAGGGCAATAAACCACGAGCAATCCTCCCCAAAATTAACATCAAAACTTTCAAGGGCGACATTTCTTGTTGGCCGACCTTTAAGCAGATGTATGATGCCCTAATCAGTCAAGATCCCCTAACTTACAAACGCAGAGCGCTTTCATTATCTCGTGTCATTTCTGGGTTTCTTTTATAGCGGCATATTATAATTAGGTTCATCAGACAAGGCTCTTAATAGCCCATCCAACTACAGTTAAGTTGATGTAATGTTCTCAAGAAAACCTACCTAGTAGTGTTAAGGTACCATCATGCAGTACTTTACATATACGTTGAAGACTGTCAAAGATTTGACTAAGTGATAAACTAAGCACTTTAAAAGCTTTAGCTTCAACCACATAGAATGGAACTTGCTAGCAAATCCCGTTAAGTAAACAGTGAAGTTCCATACGGCGAACTATCTGTTCTAACGTTGCAACAACAGTGTGGTTGATCGTAGTTCAACATTCAGAACCAAGAAATGAATGTAACTTCAAAAGACAGATGAAAGGAAGCTTTCATAAAAAGTGACTTGCCACTGTTTTCATCAGTCCGTTCCGAACTGGAAATTTAAGAGGTTTCTAATGAGATTCAGGTTCATTGTAATGCCAAAGGAGTATGTTGCAAATGTTAACACTGTTCCTTACTGTACCAGCAAAACACAGGGGTACTACGTAGTGTGCCGTGATGAACCAAACCCTCTTGATGCAGGGGGTAATTGACGAAGACTCTTCATCGTCAGAGTGCCTCAAACTTCCTGACGTTTCGAGAAAATAAATATCTGGTGCGTAGCAACACTCAACTTTTCGCCACCCCCGTAATTTCGAACACAACCTACATAGACGGGCGCTATATCTTCGTTCAACGCATTTTTACAGGAACATTTATCGAGAACAAAATGTAAGGACTAGTTAGCTGAGAGTACTCCAAAAGTTTGATCGAAATCGTTAGAGCCGTTTTTGAGAAAATTGGAATACCGATAAATTAATATTCGACAAATCTCCTTTTCGGAGTTAACTTGGCTTATATCTCCGTTCAACATATATATACAGAAATAATTATACAGAACGAAATGTTGGTATGGGTGACTACAAGACACTCCATTAGGATTTATCACATCTGGTGAAGAAGTTACTCTAGAATTTACGGAAATGTTCCAAAAAACGTTATTTTCGACACATTTTGATTGTTATCTCTGTTCAATGGACTGTCAGAGGAACATTTATTGAGAACAATATATAGGTATTAACTATTCAAAAACATGTTGAAAGTTTGGTGATAATCGTTGAAGCCATTTTGCCAAAAAGCGTAAAAAACCTATTTTTGCTTCATAGGCCTATATCTCCGTTCACAGTATTTTCATGGAGATATGTATGGAGAAGAATGGTTAGGTATTGATTAGTAAAAGATAATTCGAAAGTTTAATCAAAATCATTAGAGCCGTTTTCGAGAAAAATGCGAAAACCCTAGTTTTTGGTACATTTTCGTCCCCCCCCCCCACCCCCTTTTCCACCAGCCGAAATCGTACACACATACACACACACACGCGCGCGCGCGCCGAAATTAGGTTTTTTAGACTCAGTAGGCCTCAAAATGTAAAGATCTGAAGAAAACCCAAATTTTTTTTGACCCGATTACTATACTTTCCTTCCCTTCGGGTAGCGGAAAGTAAAAATGACTGAGCACCGAACGACGGATCAGCTGTTACTCACAATTGCACCCCCGCCCCCTACTTCTGACATTAATTATGGTAAACTAGTTACATTTTGGTGGCAAAAAAAGGACAAAAAAACAACGAAATGTTATTTACTTGTTTTGAAAAATAAATCGAATCCTCAGTTAAAACCCTATGAAGATGCTGGACTGGCGTCTATGAATCAGCTTCTGACCCAATAGTCCCACCTCAAAAAGCAAATATTAGAATTATGAACAACGCTGTACTAAAATCTACTACTTAGAAACTTGCAAAGTCTTCCTTCTGACATTCTGTGTGATTTTACACGTTCGTTGCTCAAATTTTTGGTAGGGGGAATGAACCATGCTGGCCCCTCTCAATCACTAAGCTGGAGGACATGCAGCAGGCGTGTGATGACCACGACGCATTATATTTAATCTGTTCGCCAAATTCCTTCTGTATGTTTAATGACGAGAAGGGACCATCTTACCAACAAATGAGCACCATATCGATCGTAAGAAAGTGACAAAATACGTAAAAAAATTGGGAAAAGAACATGCCGAAGGCGGCTGAAATAAATACGGAGGTAGAACAATAATTTTATGCAGAGATTCAGAACTTGGGACTTTCAGTGACGAGATGTTTTAAAACAACAATGACAAACTTTGAGAAAGACTGCAATGGCCTCAAAGAAACTAAAAGAACTGATGCAAAACACATCAGAAATGAATCGCTAATGAGAGAACTTCGAATAGCCGGTTTTATAACTTACGAGACCCCAAATAATCTCAATAATATTAGAACCTTCTACTTTATAGTAAATAAGGGAGATCATTTTACTCACACACAGCCCCCTCGTCGACACGAACGTGTTAAAGAAGATAATACAAATTGTTCCGTCTACAAATGAACCGTGATTATGAAACTGAACACAACCATGGGACGACATACTTGTGTGTTTAAAAGAACAAAGTCTCTGGATGAACTTCCCTTGAACACTGAGATATTGTCTATCTCCTCGATGATTTGTAACAGAAATATATTTAATAAAAAACTACAGGCATTTTGAGTAACTAGGTTATGTCGATTATTTATTGATTAGAGTACTTCAAGATGCAATAATAGTAGGTATTTCCTACGACTCATTTCCCTACCAAGCCCAAATAGGAGGTAAGGGATTTCGGTAAAATTGTGTTACTAATTTGGAAGCGTGTACATGATTGTTTGTTTATTTTTACTTTTATTTTTCTACTGGATGTAAAAAGTGAAAATAAATGTTTGAAAAAGAAATGAAATCTTTCTATTTCAATCACATCCAACATTATTGCGAGGCAAAACATCTTCAATAAAGTAGAAACATTCACTACCTAAAGAAAAGAAAGTTATAAATTTCGAAAACTAACCTGTCCATTTTGAGTGGGATCCCACCTGTTTTCTTGTCTCCTCGCACCGCTGACTACAACGTACTCGAGATTCTGCAAAACCACAAAAAAAGTAAGGAAAATCTGGTGTTACAGCAAAAGGGCAAAGGTTGCTCATAAGCCAAGTAGTATTATCACTCTGTCAGGTTTATCTTACTTTAACTCAAATCACATGAAGGACTTAATGTCCCAATGACGCAAAATTAGTTTTTCGGACTTGGATGGATCACGCGAAGGCAGTTAATCTGTGTGTAGAAAGACAGCGGATCGTTTCGTGCACCAAAGAGATTTGGAATGGGAAAAAGTCCGCCACAAGGCAGGTAGCACGGTATCTTGGGCCTTTCATTGAATAAACAGCGCGTAAGTCGTTTATTGTACCAACGCGACAATGCTCCTGACCTTTAAAATGGATTTATAAGAAAATAATCTATTAAAAAATCTCGTTTTGTGAAAATGGTAGATGATTTATTGCCATGCTCTCTTTTTCTCATGATCAATCAACTAATTTCCTCACAAACTCGTTGTTGCTTATATGTGAAGTTAAAGCCGGTTTAGCCGTTCTCTCTCAACGCTCACATGCTGATGTAGATGCTCACATGTTGAACTGGATAGGGAATTGTGGGATCCCCTGACTCGGGCAAAAATTACAGTGATCACAAGCTCTGATCTTTAACCCCGAGTTTCCTTAGAATATGAATCTTCGTCTTATGGACTATTATAGACAATCACTGTGGTGACTACATTGAGAGTCAGGTAGTACGTATCTTCCCTCTCTGTAAGCCATTGTTCCTGGAGCAGACGACTTCAATGAATGGATCTTTGAGGATTTTAGTGAACCCCTGGAAGATTTGATCAAATTCGAAGAACACGTAGCTATATTGAAGCTTTGAACTCAAGAATTCGTCTCATTATTTTCTCTCTTTTGACTTGCATTATTTGCGGCAGAATTTCTGATCTGCTGGCTTAGACAAGAATCACATCATATCCGTTTTTGGTATTGAACATCCGTCATTATTGACTGTAAACATACAGGAGACCAGCACTTCAACGAACACGTCCTGTTTACTGAAGTAGTAGTTGCTCACTTGACACAAAACAAGTGGCAAATTTTTAGCTTTTAATGAAGAGAAGCTCTTTCCTATTAAGTAGTGAGAATCAACTCTTACAGTTCGTGTTTGTGAAACGCAACACACGAATCAATTCATTATACGATCGACTAATTCATATTTCTAACGTGAGAGCGGGTTGTAACGGTAGATCAACGTTATAGAGACTTGGAAATGTAAAACTTACGCCTGGATCAGTTTTAATTTCAAAGTGATTGTCACACAGGTGGCATTTCATTCGAAATTGGTATACTGGAGTCGTAAAGTACATCCCAATCTTCTTTTTTTCTGCATTATACCTGGAAGCAATTAAAATTGAAGTACTGATCACAAAATGTTTTAATAAAAAAGATATCACAAGTTACAACTGCAATTTGTCGAGTTCTCTTAACTTCAAAAGATAGTTTGTAAATTAGTTCACTAACCTCACACCCATGCCAATGTGATTTCCGCATCCTTCGCACCAAATGTTGAACGGCATTTCAAATCGGATGATGAGAATCCCCATGTGTAGCTTCCGAGCTCGCTCCCGGAGAGCATGAGTTCCCAAGAATTTGTTAAGCCCTCCCTTCGCCGGATCATAGTCGGGCGGGTAGTACTTGTTCGTTCCTTTTCTCTCACCCATTGTTCAGCTGAAATGCACGAAGATTTAGTGGTTGTTATGAAGATTTTAGTGAAGAGCACTGCTCGTTGATTGAAAGCAACGCCTCTACAATGAAATTCAACAGTGTACTTGCTCCAAAGTTAAGCCACTGTGCGTAAGATTAAGTTTTATTGTGTCATAACCAAATGATATAGCGAACACGTCAGAGTATACATAAAGCAGTTGGGTACATAACAACGACATTAAGAATTCAAAAAATCTATAACTTAACGAGCTTGTGTTGCATAACTGTAAAAAATATTTTCACTGGAAGTGACGACAACTTCTGTAATGATGGTTCCAGTAAAATCTGCGTTGTACTTTTACATTATTGGTCAATCTACACCAGTCCATTTTCAGCATGTCACAATTCCCAGTGTGCATTATATCAATTAATGTGACCATGTACCTCTTTCGGACATTCCAAAATGTACCACCCAAAGGGCATTGAGGATCCCGAGCTTAGGAAACAGCTGTACCACTCAATATTCTTACTGGCATCTCCTAGAGGCGAAATGTTTCCCCAATTTGGGGTGAATTCCCTCGTAGGGGAGTCGTCGGTTGATTTTCGAAACTTAAGGACAACTTTGTTTACAGTTCAGACATTAGTGAGGTTCAGGACAACTTTTCTTGTACTCCCACAACCAGTAGACTTGCAGTTTTAGGATCAGGACATCTTATTGACAGGAAGGGGCGTTGAGTTTTACACACGTTCAAAAACAGGTTTGTTTACAATGCACCATCGTCGCCTCCATGTTTACATTTTCTGATCTCTTAGTTGGACGCCTGATACGCACACTGTGGTACTGCTTACATATAAAAATATACCTGGGAAGTGGCTCGTAAGAGCAGAAAAAATCATTTGTACATGAATTAGGTAAATTAGAGCCCTGCATTACTTCAAAGAGGAATATCGAGAGATCTCACAGCACCATACTCTATAATCTTGGGCTATCTACCAAGGTAGGATGCAATCAGCTTCGTGCTGATGTTGCTCGAAGAGCAACTAGTGAGCTTGCTAATCATCCAGCAGAACAAGTACATTAGGAAAATAAGACTCCTTGCGCCTATGACTTCAGTCATTGTTCTCTCAGCTTCAGTTGCTGCCTTAATATCTTCTCCTCTGTAACTGGCTGGTCCTACAAAATTCGAATTCACTCACTGAACCAACTGTTGAACTAAGGAAACAAAACTTTGCATATTTCTCATCTTTAATTACGTGCAGTATCCCCTTGGTCCCTCAGTTTAACCGCTTTCTCACTACCTCTTCTTGTTTTGGTTTATTATTCATTCTGAATAATAACCCTATGTTTTCAGTCACGCAAAATGTTTTACAACCCCCCTCAAAATTTGATACTTTACGTTTCAAGACATGGAGATTCCAAATTTGCAATGTCCATCCGCCGTCCGGGCCATTTTGTGCCTTTAACGTGGTCTAAAAAATTCGTTCTTTCGCACAAAAATCCCATTTGGTATCTAGTTGTGCCTGCCATCTCGGCAATCCGATCGGACGAAGCCCATGGTTATGGGCAAAAAATGGTTAAAAAATTGAAGAAACGCAGTATAACACGGGAACTACAGCAGAAATCAACGTTTAGTCGGTATTACTCCCTCCTTCCCATCAAACTCAATCACCCGCCCGCTTGACCCGCAATGCCCTTTCGACTCTTTTTGCCCGACGGGGCACCAAGGCCACTTCCTCCACACACCCCTTCATCGGATCATAAACGCCTATGGGCGCCTGGTGCCGGGGGAATATTTAGTTTCCGTAGTTCCATTGTAGCCAGGTAATGTTTCGTATGGTTTACTAGTATTCGATGCTGAATTGAATGGGATGGGTCTCGGAGCAGTAATACTAGGTCAAGCTGTTCATGTGAATAATAAACCATTGTGTAATAATTTGCAGGGCTTTTTGTTGCTTGTTGATCCGCAGCAGTGTTACTTGTATTTTGTAGCTCTTGCGTATATCGAGTTTTATCGTAATGTGAAACACCCTTCGACATCATGGACCCTAGTCACTTCTTTGACCCCACGTTTATTGATTCAATAATTTGTGGGACAGTGCCAGATATGAGGTTGAATCACAATGTCTAGGCCGCGACATTATGTACAGATAAGGTGCTGTTACTGCTAGTTACAACTATGAGAGGGTAAAATCTAAGCAGAAGTCCACTTCAAAATTCAGTTGAATCACTACAGTAACGACAGAACTATAGAATCAAACTGTTCATCACTATCTTCGTCAATTCTCTTGTGAATTTCGTCCTCCTTCAGTTCACCAGTTACCGAGACAGTAATCCACTGCCCTTTAGCCTCGCACAGTTTCGACCTTACCACACTATATTGCTTTTCTGTTCTCTTCGGTTTTTTTGGTATATTTCGTCCAACCATGGATATAAAAATTAATACATCAGGATTCATCAATTGAAACAAGAAGGCTCAAGGGGTGTTGAGGAGTGGTGTATGAATGTCCGTCTCATCGCACACAATCACGCTTGTCCTGAAAGTGGTGCATGAATGAAATTGTGTGCAACAGCTGGATCACAACATGGGTTTGAAAAGTGATGTTCCGCCTAAGTCGCCTTGAAAGGTAAGTGATATTTTTAATTATTTTTGTTTTTCGAATCACATTTATCTTCATATCTGTAGCCTATCGCATTTCTCGCGTCATCGTACGTATTCGTGTGCGTTGTTTACGCATTTACGTCCGCAACCACTGTTACGGCTACAGTTAACCTCACTGCTACCTGTACTGCTGCCCGAACTTTTATCGTGAAACACCTTTTCTTATCACACTCAGACGTTATGGCCTGAACATTGGGATTTAAACTAGTCAAAAATGTACTGTATAATACTATCGTAAACGCAGGTACTTGTGATATTAGTCTACATTCAAGCGTATTTGGCAATAGCTCACCAGCTAAACCTTTAATACTTCTTACCTGAAGTAATACGGATAGACTCAAGAGAGTTGTACTACCTTGAGCTGTCACTACACTGCAACGTTGATTCTAACTAGCCGATGTGACGTATATTTTTATTTAGATAACGCTGAAGTATGATAACACAACGAGGTTATTTCACGGTTAAGGTTAGGAACTGCGACTCAACGCCTTTTCGTCACTGATATCAGAAATAGCAGTGACACAAAATCCCCGGTTCTCGAGTGTCGTTCTTTCATAAGAAACCGTCTTCGAGAAAATCTATCAAGGAACGACTAAAATTAGTTTTTCGGGCAAATTTTCACGGTATATGCGCATCAGGAGTGTAATGTAGCCAGATTAACCAGAGAATTTGGTTTTTGTTTGTATTCGTGATTATGAATGTGCATTATCAGTACAGCTACCAAAATTACTGTTTGTCGTAACGTTATCCTTGATACGTTAGTTGGGGTAAAATGCAGTGCCCGGGCCGTAATGTCCACTCGTCGAGAGCTGATACTTTCAGCTGTTCCCTGCATTCTACCGTCGAAATGAATTGTACTAACTGTTGTGCACTATGGGAATCAAACGATTCGAATATGGGATTATCCTTCGCTTCGTGAATTACGGGTTGCCGCCGAGGTGTCGCCCATTTTTGCCCAATGTGTTTTGTGCTATATCGCCACTTTCCCTTAGTATTTTCTCCTTTCCTGCTCATTTCTTCGCGCATTTTGTATTTTTTCTATTTGTCGACAAGCTACAAGGCGCATTTTGGCTGGTTTGATTTATCAAATGAATGTGCAAGGAGGATGTAATGTTCTAGGTCGGTATATGAACGTCGGTTTGATCCTTGACAAGTAGAAAGGAGGTGTAAGGGCGGCCACAACTTCAAATGTTCCGTACGTACGAAGATGTGGTTTAGCATAAGTCGCCTGTTTATATGTTCTGCTTGTCACTCTTTATTAGGTTATGGGTCTACCGACAGATACGATTGCTTTGGAAGTGAAAGTTTCCAATAACTCCGTCACTGACTCAATGGGGTTCTGACGAGAAGTATGCATGGCCTACCCCCCTCAAAATTCGCACGTCAGAAACGAAAGTGTTATTTTTGATTTAACGTCTGTTTACATTTAGATTTTCGTTGCACTTTTACTTTTCGTTATTTACTCGATTGTTTACATTCGGTCAAACGGCCTCAACTGTCATCGTGAACCCTTCTGCCTTGACCTGTTATTGTGAACCTTACGGTGTGGACACTGTGTTTTTACCGTGGATTCAATCGCTCTTAACTGATTTTTAAGAAAACCAAGCCTCGTAATTAATTTCGGCTTGTGGCCAAGAACAGAAATTAACAACTTCATCAAAAGGTAACGTAATTTATTGCTAAAGGAAGACTCTTAAATCTAACATCGTTTTGAATCCCCTATTTTATTCTACTTATTTAAATTCCCAAGCAGAAAATTCCTCAGCGTAATAAAAACGTAAAATAGTAATGGAAACCTGGAAGCATTACGTACGATACAATAAATTCAAACTTTGCGTTTGAACCTCGCTTTGCCTTTGAGTTGCGTATGAAAATACATCAATTTCATCCGGAAGCTAGTTGGCAACTATTAAGGTTTTACATATGAAGGAGTTTAGTGCTCAAGGATAACACTAAGCGAAGACGTATAGCTCATACGTTGCTATATTGTAGTATGCAGGGATTGCAATCCCTCTAATTCTCTATTTCCACCGAAGTTTTTGCTGGATTAACACACTGCTTACACGATTCTCGCAGGATCCCGCATAAATCTGTTTTTATTTTTCTTACCCTGCAAAGTAGCTTAACATTCAAAGGCTTCTGAGTCAGCCCTAAAATTTCGGGTAATATAGTAGCTTTTCCTTATAAATCCCACTTATGTGATACTGGTATTCTCCTAAAAATCTTGTTGATAGTCTAATAAGCTGCCGCACAACGATAGTTTAATAACGGGTATAACGTAATTGACGACAACCCATTAAATGTCAAAATTCTAACTATTGTAATTTCTTCGACTGAATTGTTACTTTCCTTAGCCCTAAGGAGTAGGGAGGAATATTATGCTTCACGTACAAGGGCTTCTGTGTCCGAACAACACCATGTGAGACATCTTTTGAGAACGGGATTGAGAAAGAACATCTGAAACAAGTCGGCTCAAATTTCATAATCAGCCAGCAGAAAAGGAGGGTTTAAGCTAAATCGGTTCAAAACCAACTATACTTATTACAGTATGAAGCGCCAATTTTCAGTGAATTTTGCGAGTGGGCAATTCTAAATGATAACGGTAATATAAAATTGTCATCCGCGGGAAAATGACGAGAGCAGCACAATAAATTATTGATAGATTCTTATTTAGCGCAGTTTTCTCCTTATAAATCCATATATGACCCTACCTTTCTACAGTAAACTCAATTTAAGAATCAGGTAGATAATAGCGAAATCCCATTCTACTACAAACAGGCACATTCACGACTGTCGGTGATTTATAGTTCTTGTGTTGACTGATTTATTTGATTTCATTTTGTAGGACAACAGAGTTTAATTAGTACCTTAAACATATGAAAATCAAAATCGAGAGCCGTTAGAATTAGTTGTGGACGAAGGAATATAAATACTGATTGGTTAGAAAAACAACACCTCGTCAAGCAGCGTGAGAATGTTTAAAATGTTCAAAATGAAAGTATCGCTCAACTTTCCCCAACTTCTTTAAATTCAATGACACGCTTCGCACACTCCTAGAAGCATCTTCGTCCAATGCATCTCTGTGAAAACATTAACGCAGAAAAAAAATGGAAGGAACGCGTAGAAAAAAATTTGAAAAACGATAACGTTGGCAAATGCAACTTGAAGCTATGCTCAATAGATGCTAACAGAAATGGAGGGAGGGGGTGCACAAAATGTGAGTATAGACACTGCGTGCTAAAAGACATTGCATCAAGTTGAAAATTCTGGCGCAAATGACATTCGTGTGCAATAAAAGACTGAGTTTATTTATCTAGTTCACGTGGAATGAGCGGTGGAGAGTGGAGAGATTATTAATTAGAACTCTCACGTAGTATAACACTACTCTTTCCCACTTCAACGTTGACTCTTCATTTCTGCAATCTACTACCACCGCATATTATACCACTTACAGTTAGTGACTTAAGTAATCGCTCGAAGAGAGAGCAACCTCTCGTTTTTGCCAGAATTTGAGCCTACCCGCTTATTAACTGTATAAACACGCAGTTTTACTAAAATTGAGTTTCGTGTTTGTTGCGCAATAAATGAGAGAGCTACTAATGTTTCTTCCTAATCTGTTCACCTCTTGAAGTGGATACGGCGGTGCTTTCACCTACCTTTAGATATGTGTTAATTAAATCTATACATAAAAATGCGAAGGTTTGCAATTGAACTGTTGCTGGACATTTTACAATAAGATGCGGTTGTTTAGGAGGACGGAGTCCTGTCCTCAGCTCCGATAAAAACTTTTTGTATGTGAAGAGGGACAAAATAGCGAAAGTTATCGCTTCTCCCCAACCTGCGCTCATTTCCTGTTCGTCAGTTTACTGCGTTCTGCGGCAGTTCTGGATTCACTGAACTTTGAAAATCACACTGGATTCACAAACAAATAGCTATCCTGATTTATGGCGAGTAATTGTAGGAAAAATTGACCACTTGTTCGTCAGGTGGTCGTAATTTGTTGAAAGCCGAGTGATTGCCTCGTTAGTTCCTTTCAAATATCGTTGTAAAATGGGGAAATAAGTTGGATTTGTGGCGTTCGGCGGGGAAACTTGGGTGGTGAGGTGGGGGCGGACTTCCCTTTCTCTTCCTCCCTCCTCTACCCGTCACGCGCCAACAGTCAGTTACCCTCCAACTGTTCCCGCGGTGTGGTCGTTGTCGTTCGGAGTTGCGCGATTCGTTCATCTTATCACTTTGATATTCACTTTTCTTCAGCGTCCCGGGTCTCGAAATTTTCTCTTGTGGACTCTTTTTACTCGCGTTACGATCTTCGGAAAGTGTGTTTGTCGTGTTGTGCTACGCATCGGGCTCTTCGATGAGGATAACTTTGTACGAGGTTTGTTTTGATTTTCGACTGTTATCATTTGTTGTTTTGTAGCCATTTCAAATGACGCATTTGTCTGCAATACGACGACAGTTTGTCGGTTGACACGGGCGTTTGGCTCGTTCTCGTTTGATGTTTTTTATTTCGGGAGGGGGAGCCAGTTGTAGACCCCGTTTAGAGCCAACGTGGGGGAAACGGTGTCCCCGTTTCATAAGGAGGCTTCGTCGTCACGTCACAACACCCTCCGGTCTCTTATTTGTCTCAACGGCCGAATATCATCTGCGCGACGACCCCATAAACTCAAAATACTCCAAATTAGAGTTCATTTTGGTACGTAAGAAGGTTGTTTTGATTGCCGTCCTCCCGCTTTTGAATTCCTGGGGGATCTTGTTTTGGTCGGGGGGGACCAGGCTCATATTTCTGTCTCTGGAAATAAACTCGGCGAATCCTTCTTACAAACCTCTTTTTACTGCCGCTTTCTCCATTTGATGTTCGAAAGAAAGAAGGCGGAAAGAGAAACTGTCGCTCTGAAGTTTGGTGATCTGAATTCCGAAATTAACCGAAAAAATTGTATCTTCTGCTCACTGGTTCATCACAACTTCGTTCTTTAGTCTGTTAGTTTCTCTCAAACGTTAAATTTCCACCGAAAATGACGAATTCGAAGACAAAACACAATTGATGTTATCAAACAGATAACGATAAGTTCCTAGATTGAAACGGAAGAGGAACAACAACAGTTTCCGTTGTTCTTCGACTTCACACCTTGAGGCTATGTCTTAACTATGCCTGAACATTACTTAACTTTTCTGCCGTTCTCAACTTCTTCTCGATAACCTTCGGCTCCGTTACTTGGATTAACGAATTTCAAAATTCGACTACCGTTTATTCAACGTTTCGCGTATAGAATACTGTTTTTACTGCAACATAATCTGTTCAGCACTCAATACATGTCTTGAAGTAAAATTAACGAAGCCTAAATTATTGTGTCGTTAATCAAAACAAAATTCCTCTTTCGAGCTACATTGCAGTTAATTTTTTAAGTGCAAGTTTTCCCGGCGCTGAGCTACACGATTTAGGCCCTACGTCTGCAAACGTGAAAGTGTACATGTTTTAGATCGCTACTACAAGTTCAACTTGAGTTTAATGTGATTTGGGAAGTGGTGCATGTCCATGTACGACTTAATGTATGTGCTACCAATTCTTCATGTTGTTTCTGTTCCCTTTTTGAGTAGTAATACTGCAGCCTTCGGTGTACAATGTATCACACTCTTAGAAGAGCATCCTTTTGTCAATTCCTTGGTCGAGCTAGCTACATAGTAGTTAACTTTTAACGTCGACGATTTCCGGGCCGATTGTGGCAAAATTGTAGTAAATCTAATCGGGCTTTTGTTAGTCACTGGCAAAATGGATCGAAAATAAACAAAATTGGATTGGGTTCTAAAGTTCTTATTTGCAGGTTATAATTGATATTGCATAATTAAGCTCTTTGATCTATTATTAGACCATGTTTGATCAACGAATATTGAGTTATGTCATCGTATTCAGTCTCTGGATAGGTGCAACTGTACGTGGTATTACCTACTACGAAGTGAAAGTAATAGAGGTGAAATTATTGTGTTTTTTTGTAGAAAGAGGGCACTGAAACCACAAGTACAGTCTTCGTTTAGTTGGCAATATACGCGTAATTATTGGCAGATCTACCTGCCTACCTTGGTAGATGCATAGAAGGTTACGTGGTGGCTCTACGGAACTATTTATTGGTAATGACATTTTCTGAAATGGTACCGAACAATTTATAGATAACAGTAGTGCTAATAGATAATAGTTTCTTAGGAACGAAATGAGGTCTTACATAATTCGACGTTGTGACCATGAAAAACATTTTCCGTTAGGCATAAGTGCAGGGGTTTACTGATAAGAGGTCTGCAGTTGGAAAATAACGTATTATAGTTTGTTGCGTACACCTATATGAGTTAGTGGTAACAATGCATTGTTGGGGCCGTGATCTCAGAGGCCTCACTTCGGCAATCATTTGTTGTAAACGAAGCCGTAACAGAACCTCTGACGTCATAGCTCTGCATCTCAGCCGCATTAGTTATCAGTGATGAGGCTGACAAGTTTTATTTGTGAGAAGGGAAATTCGTGTCACGACGTTTACTAGTTACTACCTGTATTTTGTTCTTCATTGACGACGGTCAATGGATGCTAGTCTTTATGTTTGGTCATATAATGCCGTTTTGCGTTATGGTTTTTGATGTACATGGGCATCTTGTGGTAAGGTGTATGAAACAACATTCGACTTGGTAGACTAGTTGAATTATACAAAAACATTGTAATTATTTATGTGACTTTCCTGAAATCGCGTCGATAGTGAGGAGTTTAGTGTATGGGTTAAAATGCGTTAACTGTGCTCAGCCAAAGGTGCCACGTGTAGAGCCGGCTGATGCTTATTGGAGACTAACTAGTCAGGAACTAATCGCTGTAAACTGTTTAGTTTTAGATTCTCGAACATTACATAGAACGGAACTGATGTTTTTCAAAATAGACATCGAACCTAAATGCGATAGGAACTGGGAGCACAAATATTTCTTCGCCCCTTCTAAGCGTAAACAACAGTTCCCAAGAAATCGAAATGTTCCAATTGTCAAAGCGTTCGAGCGGAGGTATATTCACCAGCTCTTATGTCATTGAACCTTTCGTCGTGTAAACACCCGTTATCTGTCGCCGTTGTGTACCATTTCTCCTCATTTCCAAAGATAATCGCCAAGTCGTAGTAGTCTCCTCTTAATCTGACCGATTTCGCAGGTGTAGCGGAATGTAGAACCGGCTTATCGGGGTCACCAGTTCGTTACAATAAACAAATCTGAGACTTGACTCATCGCGGCAGACGTGTTGGCAGCCGATTGAACACCTTTGCCAAAAAAAAAAGAGGGCGAGTCTATTTGTTAAGATAAATAAATATGTGGATAGGACTGTTGAGTTTTACGCGTCGAACGGTATTTACAGTCGTTTTATTTACTCTCCACGTTAGAATGAAAGTGAACGTTATTGTTTTCCTCTTTTAACCCCTTCGTGCAACGAAAGTAAAATGTTATGAGGTGAGACGTGGAGAATCAATACAATTGTAGGCTGTTTTGGTGGAAGCATGTTGGAAAAACAAAATTGTGCCAATAACAACTGCAACGCCACGATGAAAAAAGGGTTTCACGTCCTGTTCTCATTCTACCGATATTTACAGTGTTAATCACACACAAATTGGAAATTCCTTGTGAGCGGTGGCTTGTAGCAAATGGGAATCTACTCGGATGTTTGTAGTCCTGATAGGAAGGATTAAGTGAATGTTTTAATTACCTTTGTTTCCCGCATCATGCGACCAATTCGCAAGGTCGAGCTCATGTTAACGAGTTGTCCTGGGTGACAGTCAATGGATTTCATCTCTGGGTGCCATTTGAAGTCACCCGTTTTCTCTATTGTTGCGTTTGGCAGGTCTTATTTTTGCACGTTCAATTGAACTATTTGTTTGCTGCCATAATATTTCTCCAACCTATGAAACTTCTCATTCTTCAAATTCTCCTCTCAAATGAGTCAAGTTCTTAGGACCCTTATTTGCTTCAAATGACAATAACCCTGTTTTGTTCTTGCATGTGTTACGTCAAACATTTCTACTCTTAACTCTCGGTACTTTCTTAAATTCAATGCCCTATCCTCAGTTTACCTAAACGATTCATTACTTTGCTTACTATAGTTCTGTTACTAGTTCCAATGCCAATTATTGCAAATGGATATCGCAGAAGAAAGTCTGCCAGGAGTTCATCTTTCGAATATTTGAATCCCTAATCGCGTATGAATCAGTCGAGGTAGTACGACTTTCATGACCTTTCCTAAACCTTGTGTTGGGTCTGGTTCCTTTTTGTCATCTCGCTTGCTCCAGCTCTGTCACTGAGGTTTTAGAGCACTAGGGTTCGATACTTAGGATCCTCCGATATGGGTTAGCTGAATTAAACTTCTCTCCAACTTTGTTGACCCCCGTGAAACCCTCATTCCCCCACCTAATCTGTCTGCTGAGTTTTCAAACGCTGAACTGTATTGATTATGCAAGATATGTTTCGATATTTTCTTGAAAATAAGGTACATTTGTTCTGCAGAAATATTTCTGTGAAAAGCGGTGAACTGAGATACAGTTCTAAGAGGCAAACCGTTGTCTTTGATTCACTGCTAAAACCAGTTAGTTTAGCTGATGTTTAGTAGATGGGCTCGTGAGTTTGTGGATAATTAAAACATTTCGGTACTATATGGGCATGAAGTTTCATGGGGTTGCAATGAGACTTTTTCTGAATGTTTTAGGAAAGAAAACTGATTGTTCACATAATGACAAGGGTTTACAGGAGAGTTTGAATATCGTTCGAAAACACACTGGTTGGTTAGATCACCATCATTCAATAGATGGTTCGGAGTAGCAATCAACCACAAGGAGACTGAGAGTTTATGTGACGCTTACAGGTCTAGGTATCTCTGGACAGTCGAACTAGTGTAAACATAAATGATAGATCATGAGATGTACGAGTTACGGGGCAGACTGGCCGCAAGAGGCGAGAAGTGTGTTATAGGGAGGGAAATACAGGAAAACACACAGAGCGCTCAAATACGGTTTAATACGTTGTTGGCTCTGCAAATGCCAATCCTTGTGTTCGGCAGGGTTCGGAATATTTAAAGAAAGAAGTTGATTGACAGTTTGACGTTTTCCCCAGCTCCAAGATTTAATGGCTTTACGTCAGATCGAGTATAGTACAGCGATCTGTTTCGTACCAATTTTAACAGTTCTCCTTCAGCGTAAAAAATTGCAACGTGAAAACACGTTAGTCGCAAATAAAATGCGTGATGTGAATGCGCAGTTGGTCAGCTACGAAAATGTTTCGATAAAAACAATGAACCTACCCTATCGACGAAGACGGTGTGCAATGGACCATCGTTATACTTCTAACTTATTCTTCATAAGTGTCGATAGCAGTTTTGGCGGAGTGGTCGCTTCACAATGCTTTGGCAACTGCAACCTTGGCTTAATCGCGGTCTGATGCCAAGTTCCTGAAGGCAGGGGATTTGTTCGTGCGGTATTCAGTTACTGCATCTTGCATCTACTCCACGTTTGGAACACATAATTTTCAAGTTCCCACATCTTCGAGGCGTAGATGAGAGTACTTGGAGGAACGGAATGTAAATGTTGAAATGATAAACTAAATCAAGATTGTCACTCAATTTTTGTTAAGCAGGAAGCTTAATGAGAAGTTTCCATTGCTAACTGATTTTTGATTAATTATAAAATACAATCAAACTACCAGTCTTTTTTAAAGCGTCGGCCAAGTGGCCTACCCGGAGCCAATCGAGGATTCCGCCGATTTTCTATCTAATATCTCATCTAAGCCCGACTGGTCGTTAGTCAAACATCGCTGAGCAGAATGACTGGCGTTATCTCTCACGAAATGGGCAATTTCCGTTTGATCGGGTCCTATCCCAATTCGAGATTTCATCATTTTCATTATATCGTCAACAACCGATGACAAATCAGGGACGAGATGCCGCTTTCACTACTCTTAATGAACTTCTACACTGACGTCTACGGCATCGTTACTTGTGACCTCCCTGTCGCCCGAGAACATAACAAAGCTTCTGCCGTTTTCAACGGAACTTGTGTTTATTGCACCAGGACAGGACCTAGATGAGACCTCATGAATTAGCCACAATGTTGCTAAAGGCCCAAGCTCAAGAGCCCAAATACACTGGAATAGTGAGTTCCACTACCTATTTTGCCAAAATTAATGTTAGTTGCGTTAGGCGTTGAATTTATAACGGGTATAGCACAAATTACTGCAAACTAGAGAGCACGGGGCCGGGTAACGTATGCCATCAACCAAAGAACGTAATTGGATACTCGTTCGTCATTCCAACATTCGATACTGACTCATAACCCACCTTTCTCACCTTCTCATTCCTAAACTTCTTTAAAAAAAAGTGACTGGTACCCTCATCAGCAGTGTCTCCATATCAAAAGGAAGTCCCAGCTCCCAGTTGCCCAGGCCCAGAACTCTTCTCGTACTACCTTATACGTTTGAAAGTAAAAGAAGTTTACCAAGTCTCAGTTATTTTAGTATTGTATCGCAGAATTGCGGTTCGTGGTTTCGTTACAACGTCATTTAGTCCTGGCCCCGTGTACGAGATTTCAGGGGGAGCGATTTCTGGTCTTTGGTACCGTCTAGGCATCGACCTGTGAGACATCTAGGACCTGGACAATCGGTCTCAGTTATAAACACTTCAGAAGACGCTACGAAACCTTCTGAAGAGGGTCTAAGAACTCCTAGAATTGTAAATATCCACAGAATATGGATTGCAGACGTAAGAACGAGTCTGCGGTGATTACAGTTGTGCAGGTAGCTTCTTGAACTCAGAACCTTGAGCTCACTGTTTCTCAAATCGTGGAAATAAGACACAGCACATAATTGAATAGCTCTTCAGAAGGTTTCGTAGCGTCTTCTGAAGTGTTTATAACTGAGACCGATTGTCCAGGTCCTAGATGTCTCACAGGTCGATGCCTAGACGGTACCAAAGACCAGAAATCGCTCCCCCTGAAATCTCGTACACGGGGCCAGGACTAAATGACGTTGTAACGAAACCACGAACCGCAATTCTGCGATACAATACTAAAATAACTGAGACTTGGTAAACTTCTTTTACTTTCAAACGTATAAGGTAGTACGAGAAGAGTTCTGGGCCTGGGCAACTGGGAGCTGGGACTTCCTTTTGATATGGAGACACTGCTGATGAGGGTACCAGTCACTTTTTTTTAAAGAAGTTTAGGAATGAGAAGGTGAGAAAGGTGGGTTATGAGTCAGTATCGAATGTTGGAATGACGAACGAGTATCCAATTACGTTCTTTGGTTGATGGCATACGTTACCCGGCCCCGTGCTCTCTAGTTTGCAGTAATTTGTGCTATACCCGTTATAAATTCAATGGATACCAATATAAACTTCCAGCCGTGCTGCTACCATTATAGTCTCATTAACTCGTGCAAAGCCGATGTCATTCCGTTCTGAGTGAATAATGTAATGCTATTTAGCGAATCATTTGCATTCATTTGCCGTCGTTGAAAAGCGTGCTCTCTAATCCTTCTCTTTCAACTTTCCTTTTCATCTTCTTGCAGTTTATACTCAGTTCAACTTTTTCCCCTGCTTTCTGTATTACTGTTTCACTTTTTCCCCTTCAGAGATTTTAATTTGAAACTCCCTTTTCACGTTTGCACGCAGGGTGCGCTTTTGTCCCAGTTCAGCTCGTCAGCCTCATAAACCGCAATCCCAGTTCTTGCTACACCTCGAAATAGGAGTCGAACAAAACTGGTTCGCACAATGTAGAGCATGCAACATACCTCCTTCAAACCAACCATTTAGTGTCACTGTTGGTGAACAGTTGGTTTATGAAGTGTCTGTGAAATGCGAAATTTGAAGATGATTAGTTGTAGGGTAGGTGATATTATATACCTGAAGATGAAAATATATAAATCCCATGCACTAAAGAGAGGTGTCAGCCGCACGAGATGGCGAGATTTGATGATCGAAATAAAAAAAAACTCAGAGCGTGTGAGGAGAACTGTATTATGTGCAATTAAGTGAGTAGAGTCTGTGTACAAAAAGGCGACACATTCAAGGCGACACGCATTCGTAAAATGCGTGAACTGGCACAGGAAACTGTATCGGAAGGAGATAGCGAGCTGTATGGGCGGAGAATAGTTAGAGGAATGTCCGAGTGAGCACATGTCTGAGTGAGTTGGGTGGAGTTGTCTGTTGTGGAGAGGAATCTGAAATTGAGGATAGGGAAAATAAAGAAAGGAAAATGCAACTTCAAGGAAATCAGTCGCCAATAACTGCAGAGGTGGAATTTCTGCAGGTATGAAGGTCTTTGAGGGAAACAATGACTTCGCACTTAAGAGCCAGGGAGTCCCATTAGGGCAGGTACGGGAACTTCGAGGTCAAAAAACTGATACTGTTTTGCGCCAAACAAAAGGAACACGTAATTTCCCGTCGATCAACAAAAAATGTAATGTTTTAATAAAATTCGAAATTCGACCGTAAAACCTTTGCTTTCTGACTAGTTTAAAAAAAGTGTCTCTTGTGATTCTAGGGTTGGTCGTTTTAAAATTGTATTGAAAAACTAACTCAAGTTTAACGTGTTCGTGATTTTTCGAAAAATTTTCGTCAACTTCCTTGAGGCCGAAAAGTTAGATTTAACGTATGTAACTGTGTCTCAACAACATTCTGAAGTTTCGTTAACTTGCGAATTTTTCGTCTCTTTACTGCATTTTCCTAATCTGTGCTGAGCTATGTAGTTCTCTGACTGTCCAAAAGCATGGACCTATTGTGCCTCTCAACTCTCTGGCACTGGGCAAGGACTAAATGACGTAGTAACGAAACCACGAACGCGATTATTTCAAGGGAAAAACAATATTGCGGATGCAAAATGTCAAAACCTGAGGGCTAGGGTGGGTCCCAGAGGAGTGGCGGAAGTCATTCCTAAAAAGGAAAAGCCAGTAAGAAACCAAGGAATGGTTAACCGGAACATACCATGGGTGAGGCGAACAGGTCTGTTATATCAGCCGAGTTATGGAGGTTGCGGTTTCGCTAGCATGTGAGAGCATTCCTGGCCACTCGCTCAGCATCCACCGAACCCACATCCGTCACAGCAGGACTGTACACTCTACAGATAAGGACACAGAATTACTATATAATGTTGCTTAATGTACATTCAAAAACTAAAAAAGATTTGACTTGCCGAAATTACAGAATTATTATTTTTTTATTACGTGGATTATTGGTTTTTTATAGCTTTCGTTCGGTGGCAATTGTGAACCAATTTCTGAAGCTGTGTTTTCATGATGTCGAGGATAATTTGTTTTTCTGCGAAAGTGTGCAAATACGTTCTAATGACGTTCAGATTGGATTATTATTTCCGTTGTTTCGGTTCTATCGAGTGACAAGTTTAGTTTTCCTCTTCATATTTACACGACCTATTTAGGAATGAACAGATGCGAGGAGAGGGTTAGTCGAGTTCGACTTGGGGAAGGTCAGGAGCGGCAGAACAGAAACGGCAGGCGGCTGGAGCCACAACACGGCGTTTGTGTGATAATTTTTACCTTTTCATTCATCGAATATCTCAAGTGAAGCGGAATTGAGATTGAATTATTGGGAATTTCGAAGGTGGTTGACCTTAAAACGGCTGCTGCGACGGAAATAGGACTGTGAATTCACTATTTTTGGAGAGTTGTTGTTTTTTTTGTACTGTGGTGAAGACTGTCGAGTGGAGCATTGTCGCCGGGAACAGCAATGTTTTCGAGCTCATTGGAGCAAAATAATGTTTCCGTTCCGTTGAAAAGGGCTCTCTCTCTACACGGGGGAGGCTGAGAGGATGAAGCGCGGATTGTACTTGTTCAGCGCGCAGCGAGAGAAAGGGGTTTTCAAGAGGTTACTATGAATAGACGAACCGTGGGGGAGTCAGTCAGGTTTTTTATATTTAGTCGTCGTCATGACAACTTTGGCTCACGAGGGGCCTTGGAAGTCCGTTTCGGGATCTTCTTCTGAAACTGAAACGAGAACTAGACGTTTCTTTGCCTCGTCGGGACTGTCCGAGCGTTCTAGTCGGATCGGTTGGAGATCGGAGAGTACAGTCTTACATAACTATGAATATCCACTTCTTTGGTAGTTCTTCTGATTACTCTGTGCTTGTAGAATAGACGTGATGGAAATTAGTGCTACCACGGCTTGAACGACAATGTTTTCAGCGATCCTGGGCTTTATTGTATTTATTTTCTGGTACAGGTGGATGCCACCAGTTGGATTGCCGCATTAACACGGAATTCGGTTCCAGGATGAATTGGAATTATCTTTGGATGTGTATTATCATTATTGAGGTTTCTCCCCTCACTCGAAGTGCCGTAGGCTCCATGATCACAATTGCTCTCGACTGTGTGTTAATCTTCGTTTTAGCAAGTAATTTAAGCACTTGAGCACTAATCTCTTGAATCTCTGTTAGCTCGAGCTCACGCGCTCATAATGAACTCGGCACAAATTTCACCTCTCATCAGCTGAATGCAATAGCCAATTGAGGGAACAATGTGTCACCAGTCATTACGCAAAAGCGGAGAAACGGAATATTGTGGGCAAATTATAAAAGCACTGCTCGTCTGGGAATTTCTTTAAGAGGGGGGAAACAGAACTAAATAGAAGTGTGAAACGAACTGACAAAAATGAATTTTTGAAGTTACATGGGGGGGGTTAGTGAGTTAGTGAGCTTCTGCGGGAATCATTTTGGTTGAAGGGGTAAGTCGAGGGGCGGACGTTTCAGGGAAGTTGAGAGGTGTTATTTTAAGGAGGGGGGGGGAGGTTAGAATAAGTTAGTTTAAGTTAGCGACCAGCTGAGTTGAATTAATCTGTTACGCATCGAGTGAATCGATGTGGCAATTTGGCGGAATACCAGAGTCAGCACGCGCAATTGAATACATCTTAAAAGTCACAGTAAATCGTGTTTATAACTTCTCAGTTTCTTGCGTTTGGTGGTCGTAAATCGCGAGAAAATTTAAAGCGCTTCTATTAAATCTACAGAAGCTCTTAAGTTCGTCACTACTTAGCAGTTCAGTTACAAAAGACTAAACTAAGACCAACTCGCCCTCGCTTGCCAATTCTTGCTAAGGTTCTAACTTGTGTTGACTGAGTTAACAGGTTTCTGGAGACTCGGAAATGTTGGTACAAGCTTATTACTCCTGCCCACAACTTCTCAAGTAGAGAACCTTCAATCCCTCCTCGCTAGTTCAGTTGCTATGGTTCTCCCAACGCTGTACAACAAGCACTTGATAGTTATTCCTTTATTGAAGGTGTAGGTTACAACCAAAGCAATGCACAGTACATCACCTGCTACCCATCACGTTAGCTCAAGCGTCAGTAGTTGAGGGATGTTATATCTGTTGGTGACACAAGATTGAGTGGATGCTGTAGTCTGCTGATAATTATTTTTCAGGATTAACGTCTATTCTCACCTCGACTTGCCCTCTATTGTCTCAGCCTTTTAATAGTTTTGGGCATTTAAGAGCTAGGAAGCAAATAGCATTATACGCATTACAAGCATAATTTAGTTGCTTGTTGTTGTAATCGCATCACTAGACTGTAAGCATAAAAAACAGGGAGCCTAATGTTGTAAATAGTCCAGTGTTTCCAGTAGCAGGGTGGCAAACTTAGCAACGTGGGAAAATCAACAAACCCTCAAGTCATTGTAATATTATTTTATTAATTTACGGGCTTACTATGACGACTACATTCAACTAGTGCCCCGCGACGCCAGAGAGGGCAAAACCCTGTCAATAATCGCTTTCTTCGAAACTGCCTAATTTCACACCTTTTTGTTCTGAAAGACCTATAAACAGCTCAGGCAAGTCTACACCGTTTGCTCTCATCAGTCCGTTTCAGTTAGGAGACAAACATCTAAGCGTCGTGCGCGATTCCGAACTCTCACTCTTTCGATTCTATCTCATTGTAAATAATAGCTCTATCGTTCTTGACTAATTTCTTCGCTCACATTTGATTTAACTTGCTCTCTCGCCTCGAACATTTGTTGTAAAACTTTCAATATTCCTTCGATTAGTCGGTCTGTACATTTTTAAATCCTGAGCCGTTTAACCCAGTCAGCTGAACATCATTTTCACATCTTTTAAATCCAAATATATAAAGATAACGCGAGCAATTTTACATTATATACTAACGTATCGTGTGTTGTTGGATCTGAAATAGTTCACGCATGTCACTTCTGTACACCTTCTTTGGGCTGTTAACCCTTCAATTCTTTGACACGCCGAGTCCCCAATGTTCATTGGGGGTGTCGAAAAAAAACGCACGCAATTGCTCGATTCGAAACGTCGACCGCGATGTCGTCAAGTCGTTAATACTCTTATTTCTCGTGCTAAATCTGCCCGCGCAAAATATATTACTCTTTAATTCAACTCCCGACGTCGTCATTCGACATTTTATGGAACTTGAAAGCCGACGGCGGGGCTTCAACTGGCATGTGCGACCCTTCAATTCACCTCGTTCCGTTTTATCCTTCAAATCATTCATCCTGGATTAGAAGAGTGCCGCAGTCTCTTTTTCACTAAATCATCGTTTTTAATTGGCGCGGTTTCTTTTCTCCCTCCGATGAATAGCGAGGGCATAGCTTCTCGCCAAGTCTTTGAGCGTTGTAGGAGCCCGATTTGCGGCTGTCAGCCATTTTCGAATCCTATTGCGGACATCATGCGCAAGGTCTGTTCGATGACGAACTCGGAAATGGCAACTCTGAGAGCGAAATGGGTGAATGGCAGTGAGATATTTCTAGGCAGTCCATACTATGGTGGTATCGCCGCTTTAGTCATATAACTGCTCTGTTTAGCATGCATTCAAAACATTGCTGGGCCCAAAGTACGAAATTATCTGTCCTCTGGGTCGAACGGGGGCTGCATGTGGAGTAGAAACCAGAATATCAGCACAAAAGGCTCCATAAGCCCCTCTGCTGGTATGATTTATGGGATTCTACTGAATAAACTGCCTAGATATTTCTCTAAAGTATCAGCAAAGTATCAATATTAACAACGAATTGGCCAGTGCTCTTTTTAGGAGAACTGATTTTTGTTCTTTGTGCGCTACTTAATGAAAAGGGCTCTGAAGGTACACTTTCTTCTTCTAGAAATGCGCTCGATCGCTGTTTAATAATTCCGGCATATTTCTGTACGAAAAATATTGATGTACGAAAACTAGTTGTCCCCGTAGGAACATATGCTCTTCCGATATAGTTTCGAATATTGGAACAGCAGCAAAATTCAATCTTACATCACACGGTGGTACACACTCTGTCATTTGTGCCTAACGCGATTGAAAATCTGATTTCAAGCAGAGTAGGCCTAAGAGATTTTTTTGCCCGCATGGTATCTCAATTCATCAAACGTAATGCCGACCATCACAATTCCTTTGTTCTTGACGGTTTCCGACTTCCACGAAGTGAACGTAGACCCCGTTACATTTTTTATAATTACACGGCAACAGAGTGAAAATTATTTATAATTTATATTTAATTGTTTTACTTAGTATTTTGCTACGCACCGTATATTTTTGATGATGCAAACTCATTTGGCAGTTTAACATTTTCTGGAAAGTCTTTTGCTAGGGTAGTTACTATATCACTGTGGTTCGTACGTTTAAAAAAAAAAACCCTTCCCTGATCGACGTCATCGTTGTAGCCACGTCTCCCTCCATTAACCGCCACCGCCTGTGGTTTTTGTTCCCTACCGTACCAATTCTTCAAAACGAAGCTTTAAAGCTGTTAGTATTCAAAGATTATTCGTCTATCGCTCTATCTTACCAACAAGCACCTCATTCACTTGTACTTACCATCTTCCTCATCGCAAATGTTCGAATCAATAATTTATTTACCTATTAGCCTAAACGCCGCCACGCACTCACTCGAAAATCATCGAGTTGGCATCGAAAGCAGAGTGTCAACAGCCTTGTCAATAGACGTCTAATACTAATAGGTTGTAATTTCCATCCACTCCTGCGCCAATTAAGTATTTTCCATTTCAGTTTCAGTCTGCAGCCCCCTAAGATGCAAATTTATGACAGGTTCTTGATTTATCATCGCGTTGCCCACTGTAAGTTGAAGGTTGATTATAAACGAGTACGGTTAATTAAGTCAGAGGGCATCAAGTCGAGCACAACTCAGTAGCCCAACTACAGGGCAAAACTATTCTGCGCTTTCACTGTGAACGTCTCCCTTCGTGAAATAGGAGAAGGGAGTGAGCCCGTCAAGCGGAAACTAGGAAGAATGCCAGGAAAGTGCTCGAATGCTCCCCTCCTATTTACGCCTGAGGTCCCATTTACGACTGCCATCTCAAAGGGAGTTGCCTCTTCAAAGCGAATCCTGGAAGAGCGGTCCGGATGAGCGTATGACCGCTGGGCTGCATTCAACAGCTCGCTTCGAAGGGTCGTGTGTGTGTGTTTCTTCAGCCGCTCTGTAGACCAAAGACGAACTAACGGTCATTTTATTTTGAACGGTTTACGCTTGGAAGATCTCAACGGTGAATAAGTTTTGATGGCAAAACGCCGAGGCACGAGGTCAACCAACAGAAACATAAATCACAAATTCAAGCGTTGCTCGGAATGAAATATCAAGTGGAGCGCATTGCGCTACTTTCCTCGCCCACTCGTAACTTCGACGGCACGCTTTCACATATTAAACGCACCTCTACACAAAAAGCACATTATTTGTGTAATCCAAATCGATGAAGCTGCTTTAGCAAAAATGTAACGAACCCTCTTTTGCCTACTGAGTGGCGGTTTCACCAGACCCAACCGTAGTTAAAGAAATTGCCTGTTTATCGAACCCGAGATTAAAACGTTAGTTAGCACTACCGGGGGGTAAGTCTTGCTCGCACAGTTCACTTTCTACGAGGCTCGTCCACAAAATTAAGTTTAATTTAAAAGTTAAATGCGATGTGGGGTCGTTCTTGACTGTAGAAGTTAACTCAGGTGTGGATTCTCGAGAGCCAGTTAGGACGAATGAAAAGCTTTTCTCTAGGCCGACGTTTCGCTTAATTTATTAAGCATCATCAGGGCTATTGGATATCACAGCAGGCAATTAAGTTACAATAAATTATAAGGAACTTATAGAGGAAAACCATCACTTCAAGCGTAAAATACAAGAAATGATATATATAAGCAAATCCCCAACAGCGTGCAATAAAAGGACTGGCACTTCCAGTCTTAGCAACATTTATTCGGTCTTAATAAACAATTATACCAAAGTTTCATGTACACCTAAGTTGTTTCTCCCATCTCCTTCTAGAAAATAAGAATAATTATATCTTTTTCTAGGTGTTTTCTAATCTCCTAACTGTGTTCATTTTTACTCATAACCTTGTTAAAACTTTCAACACTTGTCCAATCTGTTATTTACTATTAATGTCTGTTGTATTTGCTTTCAAACTTTTTTTTCTCCGAATATCATTATTTTTAGAAACTATTAGCATTAGCATGGTTATAATTTATTGTAACTTAATTGCCTGCTGTGATATCGTATAGCCCTGATGGTGCTTAATAAACTAAGCGACACGTCGGCCTAGTAGAGAAAGCTTTTCATTCATCCTGACTGGCCCTCAAGAATCCACACCAAAGTTCAAAATTAAAATCCACTTTTCATCACAAATATATCAAATTTAAAGGAATTATGTCGTACGTATATTATTTTTAGACGTAATCGCAAGGGAGTGCTGTTTGTTCAATGTGCTTCCGCGCCTTTCCGACAAGTTCTTCCTTGAATTTCGTATAGAGATGATACCATGTTCGGGGAGTAAGGTGGATGAGTCAAAACATCCCACCCAAATTGATCCAAAAGCTCAATTGTGACATCGTTAGCCGAGCACAACGATTATCGCGGAGAAGGCAAACCCATTTCGTCATCATTGTTTAAGATTGCCCGTCGAAGATGCTTCAAGGTTTCTTAATATACGGCATTTACCGTTTCCCACTGAAGCAAATACTCGATGAGCAAAACCCCCTTTTTGGTGCACAATAAGTGCGGGATATTCTTCGTCGTTGCCTTTCAATTTGTTTCGCAGATGGATAAGTGCGCTCATTGCGCCGATTTCCATGGATATAGTGAGAAACCCAGGTTTCCCCCTTAGTCACAGTCATCTCCTTTCTTCGTGTTCTTGGGGAGCATTCACACCTGGCACCATGCGTTGTGGAGTCAGCTGCCTTTTGATCTATCGGGAGCAAACTTTTTGAAATTGAGTTCACCCAGAATAACAAACGTTTTCGGTAGGGAAATTTTCTACAACCCCCCCCCCCCTCAAACCCCCCCCCCCTAAAAATTTGACACTACGTTTCTCAAGGCATGGAGATTGTTAATCAGCAATGTCCGACCGCCATTGAAGCCATACTTTGCCTGTAACGGGATTTAAAAAATCCGTTATTTCGCACATAAGTTTCCCCTGGGATCGAGTTGTGTCCGTCTACTCGGCAATCCCATCGGACGAAACTTACGATTATTACGAGCAAAAAATGGTTTAAGATCTGCCATAAGCGAACATTTTTGCAGTTTTATTGCATTTAAGTTTTTTGTATCGTTTGCTTGGTATTTTTCGATGCTGAGTAGAATCGGATGAATCTCAGAGGTGTAGGACTGCGTCTGGATGGAAAAAAGTGAAATCGCTATAGAGTGAGGCCACTCCCACCACTTGAAGGAACTCAGAAGTTATCATTTCTCCACGGCCTGCCACCCTTCTCATTACAACCCCTCGTCAGTTCGTCCCAATTGCCTGTTACCAAGAAAATGTTGGTTTTCGTTGTGCCGTTGTAACGATCATGTTTCGTATCGTTTTCGTTTACATATAATTAACCGTTCCCAGATTGTGGGTATCAAAGCAATTTCGGCAAGGGGGAGGAGTAGTTATCTAATTTTTCCGGTGAGATTGATCCAAAATACACTTCTTCCCCATGACTCGTAGAAAAGAAAAAAAACTGCAGTTTCCTGGCTTTTTAACGGATATTTTCTGGTTGCTCTAAAATAGTTTCTGCTGTTTCGAGAATCGTTTCAATTCTTCGGAACATGTACGTTCTCATATGAGGAATAAGGATGCGAAACAAGGGGACGTTTAGAGATGTCGCGTGGGATTTCGACGTTTCGCAGTGATCTGGCAACCCTGGATTTCATCGTCTTTTTATTCGCGTTGGTGGAGAGACCAGTTGGAGGTGTCTGGGATTCCCAATCTCCGACCTGTTTAGCCCCCTTCGCTCGGGCAACTTTATGGTCAGTCTGGCCTGACTCCCTCTCGATCTGATAAAATTGATACTCGCTTATATCAAGTCCTTGTGTGAAATGGTATCGCATATACGAGATTATGATCGCAAAGTATTTCAAAATTCGACGAATTTGGTGATAAGTGTGGAATAATGTTCAGAATTGTATCAAGTCTTGTTGCCAACGCGAGTATCTCGAACAGTTGCTCTTGCAACGCATCAGTAATAATTACATACATTATGAGTAAATTTAATGATTTACTTACTGACTTACCCATTTAATGGAACTGATCGATTTCGTCCTCACTCCTCAGAAAAGTGTCTTGAAAAAAGGTTTTCTTAGGTTCGTAAAAGGAAAGTTATGTAATCGACTGAAAACAAATTTTGAGTTCTCTTCAGATCTTTACGTTTCAGACCCTACTGAGGCCGAAAAACATTTGGGGAAATGGTCTGTGTACGATTTTTAGAGAAAACGACCGAACCAAATCAGCTCAAACTTTATACTTAGCCCGCAGGTTACCACGGGACGCCAAAATAAGGGTATGAGCAAAATCCACCGAGAGTTAACTGTAGTTATCATAGTTATCAAAACACCAAATATTTTTTCCTCCAAAACGGCTCTAACCATTTTAATCAAATTTGTTGAATTGATAGCTCTCAATAATACCGTAAAATCTCCGTTTGTGGGAAAATGACGAGAGCAGCACAATAAATTACCGCACATTTTCGACGAAAATCGATTTTAGCGCGATTTCGTCCTTACAAGTTACTAGAATGTTGGGGAAAAAAAATTGTTGTAGTAGTCCAAACCAACACCTATAGGGTGAGCGTTTAAAACGCTCATAAACTATACTGGGGTTACTCCAGATATTCCGGAATTTCCATCACCATATTACTTACTACCACTTCTAAACTTTTTACCCGATAACTCTGAAAAAGTGATTATTATACTTTTCAAAAAAAGTCGGGTTTACACCCTCATTAATTTTTTGTGCGCCAATTCCTCAATAAGGGTCAGGGCATGAGTAGGTTAAGCACAATAATTCCGGAACTGTAAGTGCTACCGGATTCTGACGCCGTGAAGTGATGTTTCAAATGATCAGAGTTGGTAGAATAAGCCATGAGCACAAGTGAATTGACGTAGAGCTAAGGAAAGTTGTGTGTTGCACCGCACCAAATATTTCTTTTTACTGTCCTTTGCTCTGTGAAGTAGAGAGGAAAGTTACGTAATCGTCTTACAAAGAAAAAAAAGAGTTCTCTTCAGTTCTTTACGTGTTGAGGCGTACTAGGTCGGAAAAAAACTATTTGAGAAAATGGTCAGTGTCTGTCTGTGAACACGATTGAGGCGGCTGAAACAAATCAGTTTAAACTTGATATCTATCCCGCAGGCCACTATGGGACGCCCAAATAAAGGTATGAGCAAAATCCATCCAAACTAACTATAGTTGTCATAGTGTTAAAAAACCCCTTTTTTTGTTTTTGTTTTTTTTCAAAATCGGTTTGAATGAGTTTGATTAATTTTTTTTCTATGCACACTTCCTGGAGAGGCGGCGATACCATTAAAATTCTTATTGGTGGGAAAATGACGAGAGCAGCACAATACAGTACCAAATATTTAGACGATTTTAGCGCAGTTTTTCCATATAAACTCCGCTCAAATATTCAGAAAAACTCAGGATATTCAAGGGCTACTTCACAATTCGGTATTTCAACCACCGCCGTTTCACTGCCATTTTTAAAAGTTGTTCCTCGATAAATCTGGAAAAGTGATTATTATCTTTTTCAACAAAACAATCGTGTATGCAGCCTCATTAATTCTCTGCGTACCAATTACTCAATAATGGTCAAGGCGTGAGTAAGAGCAGCGCAACTGTAAACACTACCGCTCTCTGCCACCGTGAAGTGGTGTTTTACAAAGCTCAAATCGGCTGAGTGAAAAATAAATTGAGTTAGTAGAATAAGCCATCAACGCGTGTGAATTGAAGTGGAGTTAAGGGATGTTGTGTGATACGGGGCACCTGATATTTTCCTTATTTACTCCGCTCAATTGTTAATAGAATCTTCAGGAAAATTGAGACGATATTCCATTCAAGTACTTTTGCGACGAGCGTTTGATAACAGTCATAAGATATGTAGGAGCTACTCCATAAATTCCAGAATTTCAACCCCCCACCTTTTCACCATTTCTCACAGTTTTTACCCGATTATTCTAAATCAGCGAACGCGATCCTTTAATAAAAAATCACGTACTCAGTCTCTTGAATCACCTGTGAATTGATTGCTCAATAATGCTCGTAGTACAAGTAGGAGCAGCACAATAAATTCCAGAACCTTAAGCGCCTCCCGCTGAGAATCGCACGTGAGGCAGAGGAAAATTGTGCGATGCGCCGCAACAAACATTTCCTTATAAACTCCGCTAAAATATTTTTAGAATCTTCTGAAAAATTAAAGTGGTTGAATCAAGTACTTGTAAGAAATATGGGGTCCAGAATTTCCGGAATGCCGTTTAACTATCACGTAATTCTAAACGTGTTTACTCGATAACTCTGGGAAAGGTATTATTATCCTTCTCATAAAAATCGTGTGTACAGCCACGTTTATTCTTTGTGTACGGGTTGCTCAGTGATGGTTAGGGCATGAGCACGAGCAGCTCAATATACTCTGGAAATGTAATTTCTCTTCTGCCCCCATGAAGTGTTTTTGTTAGTAAGTTCAAATAAGCTCTGTGAAGAATATATTGAATTAGTAGCAAAAGCCATGAAATGAAAACCAGTGAATTTATGAAGAGTTAAGGAAAGTTATGTGATGCGGCGCACCTGATATTATTTGCAAGCCTTGGTTATCTGGTATCTCTAATCCAGGAATTATCTCGTATCCTGCATTTTGCATGGTTCGAGTTGAGAATCTTGCTATTGAAAGGTCGTTTCCATCCGGCCGTGCAAATCCGCCAATTCTAAGACGACTTCCTTCCTTCCTGGTTCGCTTGGTCTCCTTTCCCTCTTTGATCTCACCTAGTCTCCGACTGAAGTTGGTTATTTTCATTCATAGCGAGCGTCTCTACGGTTTCTCGGCGAACCCTATTATAGGCCTCGCAGATGAGAGCGGGGCCGGAATGTAGGTCAAAGCTGTAGATTGGTTCGAGGCGAATGTGGTAGGGAGAGAGTGAGGTGAGGACGCTTCGTTTTGCACTCGCCCTTCTCTCTCTCTGCATCTCTTCCATGTGCCTTTGGCCTATCAACTCTCCCTCGCCCCTTCACCGTTCTACCGCCTCCTTACTCCTTCACTCCTCAGCGGTATATCGACCTTACGTCCTCCAAACTGTCCTACTTTTTTGGAGCCCCCCCCCCCTCCTCCTGAGGCCACCTGCCCAAATCTGCAACAACCCCCTCCGTGCCAAAGGTGGTCGAAGCCCCCTGATCCTGATTTCACCTTCTGACCCTTTTACGTTTACTTTTGGCGCCTCCTGATATCAATATTTGGCCGATAAACTATATTTATAACTTCCGAGCCATAAACTACCAGATTATTGTCCGGTGCGCAGCATCTAAGGACTGTTCTCAGACCCACATACCAGTGACCATGCTTGTATTTTTCTCTCAGTTTTTTACCTGATAAAACTGATCTCAACGACTTCTTGAGGTTCCAGAATTTACTGAGTTACTCCTACCCAAATCACTACCACCTTCATTGCAATAGCCACGTGTAAGTAGTTTCTGCGGCTGTCGTATTCAGTCAATGTGATTCCTTAGCACTACGGAGTAAGTAGGTAGAATTCTTTCGAAGGCTTCCGAATCTGAAAGACACACTTTTGGAAAAGAGTCTCTGTGTGTGTCTCTAAACATAATTGAAAGTGAACAGACGAACCAAATCGACTCAATTTTTGATATTGTGTCTGCAGGTCATCATCGGACTTCAAAATGAGGGCCAGAGATGGAAGGATAACTCTTCTCTTCTTTATTTATCAATTCGACTACGAATATTGGTGATCATATAACATTACTTACAAAATTAAAAATAATTGCTATAACAAATATAAATATATAAGTATTGCACCAAATTATAAGTTTTTAACTATATTCGCGAACATTTCTCTGTCTCTAGCCACCTCTAAGGGTTCCCAATATTACTTATTCCAGTCCAATGCCGTATGTTGCGTAGCCACGATAGTTGCTTCCGGCCGATGCCTCTTCTGCCTTCAATTTTTCCTTGTATAATTAACTGCACTAGTTCGTATTTCTTATTTCGCATAATGTGGCCCAAGTAGGCCGTTTTTCTCTTCTTTACAGTTGCTAGCAATTCTCGCTCACATTGCATTCTTCTTAAAACGTCCTCGTTGGTCACACGATGCGTCCATCGTATTTTAAGTATTCTCCGAAAGAGCCATAATTCAAATGATTCGATTTGTTAAGGTCCGCAATTTTCAGCGCATTTTTGTTCTCATATTGAGCTCATGACAGTTAAATATCTTTCTATACTTCAGAAAAGTATTACGTGCTATTTCGATACGGCACTTCACTTCCTTTGAACAATCCCAGCTGTCATTAATATGACATCCGTGGTATTTAAAACTTTGTATTCTTTCAATAGGAGAGTTATTAACTAATAAATTTGTATTGTCATATGTATTTTTTCTGCTTACTATCATATACTTGGTTTTTTCTCTATTGATTCGCAAGCCAAACTCGTCGCTGCATTCATTAACTCTGTTTATCAATTCTTGTAAACCTTTTAAGCTGTCGGCAATAAGAGTGGTGTCGTCTGCATATCTTATATTGTTGATAAGTACTCCGTTTACTTTAATACCTTGATTACTGTCATTTATCGAATCTTGAAATATTCTTTCCGAATACATATTGAATAACAAGGGTGATAAAATACACCCCTGTCTGACTCCCCGTGAGATAGATACTTCGTAAGTTATACAACCATCGATGCTTACATGGGCAGTTTGTTGCCATTACAAATTTTTTATGCAACGAATTTCTTTGTCGTCTATTCCCATAGACTCAAGAATTTCTATTAGCTTATCATGTTTAACCATATCAAAAGCTTTCTCATAATCGATAAAGCATAAGAATACATCTTTTTGAACGTCTTTACAGTTCTGGACAAATACTTGAATACTAACCAATGCCTCTCGGGTTCCAAGTCCTTCCCTAAAGCCGAATTGCGATTTACCTCTTCGCATTTTCCGTATATTCTGGCATGTATAATTTTAAGAAACATCTTTAGCACGTGAGGCATCTAACTGATAAGTCTGTATTCATTGCAGTATTTTGCATTTTTCTTCTTAGGCAAAGGTATAAAGGTTGATCTCAACCAGTCTTCAGGATATTCGCCTGTATCGTAAACGTGGTTAAATAATTGAGCTAAAAGTGTTATGTTTGTATCGTCAATCAGTTTTATGACCTCAGACGGCACCTCATCTGGTCCCGTTGCTTTATTATTCTTCATTGATTGAGTCGCCTTTTTTATTTCATCGTTAGTTATATAATTGCCAGTAGGATTTAATGGGAAACAGAGATTATAGCTAGACCTATTGTTATCAGCAAAAAACTTTTCAATATACGTCGGATAACTCTAGCCACAGTAAAAAATCGGAATGCAGGCTTTTAACTGCATACTGCATTTAGAGTAATTGCAATTTTCATTCCAACACCTGCAATGGTAATTGAAATTCAAATTACTTTTTCATCACATGTAAAAAGAAATGGTTTTTCGAATTCCCATTACGTCTTTTCGGGAAAAGTAATTGCATTTTGATTACCGTTACATGAGTTGTAATTGACTCATCCTATTACATGCCGGAATTTGGACTACGAGTGAATGGGACTTGATGCAGTGGCTAAAACGAAGTCCATTATTTATACTATTCCATATCTATACCTCAAGGGAAAGGGTTCTGTCAGTTTCTCTGTGGTATTGGGAACGTTTCGAGGTGGTTTCTCAGTTGCCCAAAAAGGCGTCCCATTACCCATTACGTGTTTAGGTGTGTTTACTCAAGCTGAGGGCAAACACCTGTTAAAACCCCGGGTAGCCATTAGGACGATTGTCCATTGACGGATCTCACATTGTGTGGTTTTTTTTTTCACACTCTCCGTGGCCCCGCTTCCACCATTCACCCTTTTGGGTCTTTCCACGGCCTCCTACCTCCACGGCCCCCAAATTTTGGGCATTTGGTCCAACCATCTGGAGACCCACTGTGTTGCGTGAACTTGTTTGTTCCTACGTGTTGTTCTACGTAGAACTCTATCGTGCTAATCATGTGACTGTTTAAACCGAGTGTATCTGTTCACTCCTTCATCTCATTTGTCTCATTCATCTAGTAATTCAAGACTATATTTCTCTCTCTCCCCCCTCCCACTCCCTCTCTCATCCTTCCGTCCTTCCATCCTTCTTCTCACTCTCTCCCTCTCTCTGTCTCACTCCTTCATTTCTCATTTGTACCTGAAAACTGGGGATTATTGAGGTGTTGTTCGGCCCACACTGAGGCGCCGTCTCGATTTAAAGGGGTTTCAACCTGATTGAATTCAAATTGAAACCAATTTCTGAAGAAATCAAAATCTGACTTCACTTCTGGAAAAGACCTGGAACGTCCTGTCTCTAATGTCGACCCCAATTTTTTAAAGTAGGGCTGAATGGTCAAAAGTAACCTAAACATTTAAATTATCTGATTTGTGGAAATCACTAGTTTTTTTTAATTCGTTGTGGGTCTCGATAGCAGCATTCCAGTTCAAAAATACTTCCTCAGAACGTCTGTGAGCTTTCCGAACCAACTTGTTTACTCAACAACTTCATTAATGTAGAACATAAGGGAGAAAAATAATGCTCGAATAAAAAAACTATAAAAAAATGCGTTTTCCCCTTCAAAATCGACGATTTTCCACATTTTCTGATTCCCTGTTCACTCAAACTCGTCCTAATCGAAATGCAGGCATGTAATGGGATCACTCCATTCTGATTCGTGTGAGGGTAATAAAAAACCCATTTCTATTACGGGTAATAAAAAAAGGTAATTGGAATTTCGATGACCACTACAGGAATGGGAATTGCAATTACGTGTCTTCAAGGGGAATGGGCATCTGTAATGGGTAATGGAATTATTTTTTTACCCGCCCTGGTATGAGCTAAATCGAATTGAAACTAACTATAGTTGTAATGTTGATATTTGTTCTCAAAAACGATCGATTTTTATTACATTTTTTGTTAGGATACAATACATTACCATAAAATTCTCATGTGTGGGGAACATCCTGAGAGCAGCACGATAAATTATCAAACATTCCGAAAAAAATATATCCAATTGGAAGTGGTAGTCCAATAAACTATCTATACGGTACACAGGCAACGTTGGAAATTACCGAATTCTAACAGGCGTTTTTTCGTAGCCCTGAACACAATCCTTTTCTAAAAATCCAGTCCATCAATTACCAACGCAATGTTCATTGAAAGAAGGTCGTGGGATGAGTGGAGACATCCGAATAAATTCCGGGACCTTAATCACTAAGAGTTTCTGTGTTGAACGTTGAGCTCTAAGGCTCATCAACTTCGTATAGTTGAGTACAAAATAGACAGAAATGGTTGCTGGAGCGACCAAACTCCAAAATTGAGTGCGTCTCACCAGATCAATTTCCTCGATTTTCTCTGGAACGGGTTCTACCTCAAACCACCAAATTCAACGGAGATGCCTTCTCTCGTGCCTCAGATCGTAAACCGGACACGAAGCGTAGGATGGGCTAAGGATATGTTCCTCTCCAACTGACCACTCTTTCAAAAATTGTTACGCTCAAACCTTGTCGACCAGTACCCAAGCGCGTATTTTCATATGTATATATTTGCCCAGTTGCGTTGAACGCGGTTTCATTGAACAACCCCTCCGGTTCGTTTGCGGATCCCATTTTGCGGGTACGACCTGTAGCACAGAACGGTAGACCTCATTTCGAGCAACGGGCTCCACGATGCGGGAGTTGCTTTGCACGCTTTCACTTTCCACCGGCCGGCTCCTCGATGGCCGACAATCAACTTCTCCTCAGCCAACTCGTTTTTTAGCTAATTTCAAATTTCGTTTCGACAAACCGAAACCGGCGTAGGAAATAAAATACGACAAAAATCGAGTGCTCGTTTCGATTAAACGATTGTCGTAAAAACTTAACACATTGCAGGGGCGTCATGCGGAATATTCTGATTTGACAACGCTTATGGTCATTTACTTCTCTCCCTTGAGCCAGCGCTAATAGTCTAGCCTTCTGTCGCAATTATTGATGTATTTTTATTTGTCTGCTTGCCGTTAGTGTTGACACTCGTCCGTCATGTTTCTTTCTAAAAGAGAGTGTGTGTGTGTGTGTGTGTGAGAGAGAGAGAGAATGAATGAATGAATTTAATTATTGACCAGGGAGAATTAGGGTCATTAGGCCCTCTCTTCCATTCTCCCTGGAAAACAAACGTACTGCATTACCGTAGCTTTTTCGGCTCATAAATAAATTTCAATATTTTTCTCATAGTGTAATGTACTCGCAGACTCGCTTACAATTTGCGAAATAACTGTTAATTAATCACATTCATACCAGATAAATTACATTCGTGCAAAATAAATTACTTTCACTCCAAATAAATAACTAACGCTCACACTTTCTACTCAGTCACACACCATTCATTCCAGTTGGTTGAGGTGAGTGATAAAACCCTAGCCAGCCTCGAGCCCACCCACCTACGGACCTCCTCAGGACTCGACATGCAGAGCGTTGTACAGTGGAGGTCCTGAGACGGCAAAGGCAAAACAACTCATAGTAACATATAAATCAATAAAACAGAAAACAAAACAATTCGGAGCCTAATCCTATCAACGCCTCCCCGAACTGCCCGCGGCCATCCACTCACTCACTGTCATTCGTCCATCTATCCTTCCATACCGTACATTAACACACACAGAGGCTTCTAAGGCCTTCACGCACTAAACATACAAATACTTAAGAAAACAACAAGTACTGTCATATGAAAATTCAAATACTAAGAAAAATTAACAAAAACGTACAGTACATTCAACATTTACAACTCCTCGCCACCAACGTCACTTTGGGAAAGTAGGTGTTTTCGAAACTTGTTTCTGAATACATCTGTTTTTAATCGTAGATCGAACAATTCGCTGTAATCAATGTACAAGCGCGGTCCTTGGACGGCAAACGATCGGTTTATATGAACACGTTCAATGCAGCGGAATCTGCAACAAATCTCCCTCATTCCTTGTGATTTTTGAATGCTCATCGAGCATGTGGACAAAACGCCTACTCAAGTATTCTGGTTTCCTGAATTTCAACACGTTGAAAACTATAACAGCGATTGCCACCTTTTTCATTTGTTTTATGGTGAGCCATCCCATACGCCTAAAAACGCGGTGCGTTTTGAGCTTTCAGGAGTCTCCAGGTGTGCTCACCATTCAAATCACACATGGCCACTGTTGCATAATCTAAGATCGGGAAGATCAGAGATTGCACAAGCTGCTGCCGTACTCGCGTCAGGAAGCGATTGTAATCCTACGCAACCGGTACACGCCTGAAAACGCCACCTCTACACATGTTTGTAACCTGCAGGTAGTACGTTCTGAACTACGACCCCCTAAGTCCTCACATCCTCTACAGATTCTTCGAGGCATACATCGGGCCAGTATTTCAGGGTTCCCAAGATACATAACCATAACCTTAGTTTTTGACTTATTTAATCGCATTCCGTGCTTGTTACACTAACCAGTTAAAGCCTGAAGATCCGAGTTAAGGCTGTCTGTCGCAGGGCCAATATTCAAAACAAGCTGGAGAGAGACTGACTGACTGACTTTCTTTATTGATCAGACAAAATTAGTACCTGAGGTCCTCTCTTCCATTTTATTTGAATAAATAGATTACACACTACGTTCCAGAGTCAAATAATAGAAAACATAATTATTTTCACAAAAGAATAAAAACAGCTAACGAAAGAAAATTTTAACATTGACAACTGACATTGGTACTTCTTGAAATAACAAGTAAAGAGGATGAAAACATTATAAACTTAATTATACCTCTCCATTAACTGCAATTTATACAGTTTTTTAAATTCGTGCACTGAATGGGTAAATATTTTGGGGTTAGCGTTATGCATTTTTGTGGCTTGTACTATGAATGCGTTACTGAGGGCTGATGTTTTACATTTCGGAATTTGAAGGTGGACGCTGACATTTCTCGTGGTTAACCCATGGTCTCCTTCTCTACGGATTATTTTACGAGCAAAATTTGATGGGGTACGGAGCTTTAACAGTTTCCATACCAGAACCGCACGAGAGAGTTTTCGAATCGCTCCCTAACCTTTAACCACTTCTATCGCTTGGTGAGAGAGTGAGAGGGTGGGGGAGAGAGAGGGAGGGGGTGAGAGAGAGAGTGAATGAGGTCTAGAGTTCTCCATATTTAAATATAGATGCTTAAGGTATGAGTAATGATGTATTGTGTACAAGTCTTCTATTTTAAATTTAAAATGTAATTAGGGGCGTGCCCGTGTACATGAAACAAATAATTCCTAAACATAAATAATCTGTACGCTGGTAACTCACTGAAGGCCGTGACGTAAGAAGGGGCAACCCAACAAATTTCAAAAAAATCACTGGTAGCGCACAGGGCTGAGGAAACTCGTGTGATGCGTCGTTCCTGATATTTGAGAACCGAAAAAGCTGTGAGGATCGACAAGGTCAGCGCCCTCATTCAAGCTGCCGAGTTTCACCTTGCCATCACGCAGCTGGTTGAAGTACACGAGCAAATGCGGGTGATGTCCTCCAAACACCTGACAGGTCAGTTGCTTACAGACCGGACTTGGCTCCCCACAGAGACAACTCGCCGACAATTGTCGTACCTTTTATCTACACCCTATCGTTATTTATTTCGTGGTTAAAAGGTGAACAAGCAGAGTGATAACCCTCCTGGGCAGGCTGTGAGCATTAAAATGTACTGCGCTCGAGTCAGAAAAGGTATGTAGGGGCAGATCGACCAAATCAGTGTGCATACAACTGCTCCTGGTTGTCCTGAAGCGCTTGATGAGGCGTATAGTAGCGACGCTCTTGTCACGGCGAAGGAACAAGAAAAATTAGAAGCAACGTTACAATTTAGCTCCGAAAAACGATTAATGTGTGTTTCCATTTGGTATGTAGCCTACTCGTATGTAGCAACACCGGATAAAAAACGCTATACGCAACGGTTTATTATTTTCATGTATCATTCCATTACTTTTGGAGCGGAGTTTACACGGAAAAAAGTACGCTAAAACTTCATTTTCATCGAAATGTTTGGTAATTCATTGTGCTGCTCTCGTCATTTTCCCACGGCTAGAAATTTTACAGCATTGTCGGCACATCAGAAGCTGTCTATACAAATAATATAGACCTATCACATTCGATTCAGTTGAAAAATGTTGGTAAACGATACTCATGGCCTGACTACAACGAAACTTGACTTGGGACCTCCCGTGTTACTCCAACTACCCCGTGAGCTCGACTCGTCCCGTCGTACCTACTGCCTTGTGTCGCCTACAAAATGTCAATTTTCGGCCTTCCTTTGTAGTGACGTCATGGTTCGTATCGTTTACTAGTATTTTGCGATCCTGAATCGAATTATTATGGGTGTTGGAGGCGCTCTACTAACATTGTCGTTGAAGTCATGTTACATTCTGAATAGAATGGGATAGGTCACAATCATGATGCGCAAGAGAATAATAAACCGTTGTGTAACAATTCGCAGCGTTTTCACTTTCCTTTGCTCTTCGAAGAGGAAACGAAAGTTGTGTAATCGGCTGAAAAAAAAGTTGAGTTCTCAGATCTTTACGTTTCAAGAGTTCCTGATCAAAGGACTAATTTTGTTTTCTCGGAGATGGCTGTAACAGCTTTCATGCTATTTTTAGTTAGGACAACTCCAAATAACGCGATCAGTACCATAAAATTCTTCTCCTTGGGAAAATGTGGAAAGCCGAACCCTGAGAATCCAAGAATCACATGAGCAGGATTTATGATGATAATATCAGGTGCGCTGCATCACACAACTTTTCTCAGCTCTACGTCAATTCACTCGTGTTCATGGCTCTGTTCATTTGAAACATCACTTCACGACATCAGAAATCGGTAGCGCTTACAGTTCCGGAATTATTGTGCTGCTCGTACTCATGCCCTCACCATTATTGAGAAATTGGCGCACAGACAATTAATGAGGGAATAAACCCGATTTAAAAAAAATAATAATAATCACTTTTTCAGAGTTATCGGATAAGAACGTTTACAAAAGGTAGTAAGTAAAACGCCGGTGGTTTAAATTCCAGAATATCTGGAGTAGCCCCTGTATATTTTAGGAGCGTTATTAAAGACTCATCGTATAGGTACTTAATTAGAGTACGACATAGATTTTTCTCAACATTCCATTACTTTTGGAGCGGAGTTTACACGGAAAAAAGTACGCTAAAACTTCATTTTCATCGAAATGTTTGGTAATTCATTGTGCTGCTCTCGTCATTTTCCCACGGCTAGAAATTTTACAGCATTGTCGGCACATCAGAAGCTGTCTATACAAATAATATAGTCAAAATCGTTAATAGCCGTTTTTGAGAAAAAGTAGGTGTTTTGATCAATGTGATAACTATAGTTAGTTTTGGGCGGATTTTGCTCCAACCCTTGTTTGGGGTGTTTTCCATGGTGATCTGCGGAGTAGATAACAAGTTTGAGCTGATTTATCTCAGCCGTTTTCTCTGCGTTCAGCGTTCCCAAACACACGGACCACTTTTATGTCGGAAACGTAAAAATCAGAAGAGAAAGCTTTTTTTTGTTAGTTTTCAGTTCAATGCATAACTTTCTTTGCGACTTCGTAGAGCGAAGGAAAGTAAAAATGTGTAGAGCGCTTATATTCCCGACAGGAGAGGGACGTAAGCAAACTGCTGTTTGTGATTCTCTTCGAAGTAATGCCATACAATAATTTAATTTAATTTCTGCCGTATGGCTCATACTCCTCGAATTTACTTCTCCCTCAGTGTTGATTTTTCGTTTTGAATTCAACCCAGTTTGTCCTTGTCGTTGCGAGGTGTCTGTGTGTGTATGGTGTGAGGAGGGAAGGGTAGAAAATTCTCGAATTGCCGCACGTGTTGGGTTCCAGCGAGGGCCAACTCCTGCCATTTCTTTTTTTTCTCAACATCAGGAGTATTACCTGAATTGTTCTGAAGAACCTAGTAACGTTCGTTTATAAAGAAAAACCTTAAACTCGATTTTGGTCGAAATATTACGTAATTTATTGTGCTGCTGTCGTCATTTTCTCGCATGTAGGGATTTTGTGGTATTGTCATCTCATCAGGAGCTGTCTGTATAAAACATGTAATCAAAATCGTTATAGCCGTTTTTGATTAAAAGAATATTTGGTGTTTTGATCACTATGATAACTATAGTTAGTTTTGGGCGGATTTTGCTCATATCCTTATTTTGGCGCCCAGTGGTGCCTGCGGGCAGATATCAAGTTTGAGCTGATTTGATTAATCGCGTCACAGACCATTTTCCCAAATAGTGTTTTTCCGACTCGGTAGGCATTAATACGTAAAGATCTGAAGACGAAATGTTGTTCTCGGGTCGATTACGTAACTTTCCTTTCTACTTCGTAGCGACACGAAAACTGCAGTCTCGATTTTTAAAATTTTGAGTCGCTTGCCAAACCCCAAATCGAGCGACTGTCCTGCCAGGTGAGTCTGCCGAGAGATTTATAAATGTACATCTTTAGGTAGAGAAGGGCATCGCGCGTGAGCAGGCGTTGTAGATTCTTGATGCGATGTCAGATCCTAGCGATGGTTTGTGAGGTGTCGCTGCCCAGGTGATTCTGAAGCCCAGCACGAGGATTAGTTATCTGGCAGAGCGGGCCTGTGTAAAGAAAAGAATTAATAGAATAGAAAGTTTGACTTTCTCAAGCAGTTGATCAAGTCGCTTGATCGGATGGTCGTGTAATGGTGGTAGGCTTGTATAGTTTGTTAGTGAAGCACATTAATGATGTCTTTAGTGGAGTTTATCCTCAAGCCACTGAGGGAGTGGACATAACGCTGCATTATGGTGTGTGTGAGGCAGTGGTTAGTCGACCGAGACCGAATTAAATTCTATGGACTAGCTACTACTGTTTAATGTTGTAACGTGTGTCGGGCAGGTGGTGGTTTAATTAAGCAAAGAGTCCTTTTTGCCAAAATTTTTAGAATACTCTCCCAACATTCTAGCTAAAAAAAATAAAAATTTAAAACTGCTTAAAAATACATTTTTGATAATTTAGTGCTTTATGGTCCCACATGTGAGTTTACTGTACCGTTATGTCATTTAGAACTGAGCATAGAACTTAATCAAAACTGTTAGAACCTTTTGTTAGAAACATTCTTTGGAAACTACAGTTAGTTTTGAACTGGTGAACTGGTTTTTGGGCTGATTTGAACTGGTTTGGTTCAGCCATTCTCTCTCAATCCCGACTCAGGAATTTCACTCACAGACCCAGGTATTGTTTGTCGACGAGTTGGGAAAGGGTGCTCTGTACCGTTATGAAACACACATAAACGTAGAAATGGAACTATATTCGTCAAGGGTTTTCCAACTTTTGTTTCATCCCAGCAAGGTTACCAAAACTTTTGGGTTGTGGGTTTATGGTGCTGAAACTCACTCAACGTTCGTGAAATTGAATTGTGTCTTTAAATTTGTCAAGAAATTTCGTGTGAAACAGTCACTTTCGGATGCATGTTATAATTCGCTGATAAATGAACGTTATCTGTGAATTTTCCCGCAACTTATTCTGCTGGAGACGAAACGAAGTTCTGTAAATATCTTTCAGGTTGCAAAACATCTTTTTAAAAAAAGCCCTGGATATTGTTATCGGTTGAGCCGTGTTTACTTTTTCGACATCTTTTGTTCCCTTCAATTTATTATTAGACACTCCCCTAAAAGTAAATTCCCGACGACAACTCTCTCCCTCTCCGGTAATCCGACTTGGAGGTTATTGTTCGGCTTCCTGTGACAATTAGAAAGCCTTTTACGAAAAGTAATTCGGCCCTTTTGTTTCATTCATTTCCCAAGTTTCCTTCCGTTTTCTTCTTTTGTGGATTTCATTCAAATCGTCGAAATTTTTTTTTTTTTTTAGTTTGGGAATCTCTCTGAGGTCAAAAACCCATCTAATTTCTTTAAACTGTCTTTAAATAGTTAATATCTACATATTATTCTCCATAAATGTTCCTCTGACAGTCCAATGAACAAGATTAAAACCAAAAGGTGTCGAAAATAGTGTTTTTCAATAACATTTTCACAATATTGCTACTACTTTCTTAAAATACTAGCATTCAGAGAAATAAACAAAAACAAAACAGTAATTTCCCGAGGTATGTTATTTTCCAAATTAATTCAGTTCAATGTTTCTTTATAATTTTCTCATAATTTACTGCAACCTAATTGCTTGCTGTGATACCCTATAATAAATTAAGCGAAACGTCGTCCTAGAGAAAGTTGTTTTCATTCATCTTGACTGGCTCTCAAGAATTCACACCAGAGTTCTGTCGAACGAAAATATAAGCTATGATAGCTCGAAAAACAAGATTTGTCGAACATTAATTTACAATTTTTCTAAATTTTCTCAAAAATGGCCTTAATAATTTCGAAAAAACTTAGGGGCTACTAGTAATTAACTAATAACTACATATTGAACCCTTTAGATGTTTGCGTAGAAATGCGTCGAACGAAGATACAGCGCCCGTATATGTAGCAGGTCGTCGAATTTAGGGGTTTGCCGAAAGTTGTGTGTGTTGCTGCTTCCTAAATATTGAAAATAAAATCCAATTCACGCCCCAAAATGCAGATGAAAATTCGCTTTATTTGATGCGGTTGGTCTCTCGACTAAGATTGATGTAGCTCGCGAAAAAAGTTTGGTTAATAGGTTCACAAAATTCTAATATTAATGTTTTTGAAAAAGATGAATTAAGTAAGTTAATGTCTGTCTGCATGGATTTAGTTCGAAGGGAATACTACACACAGCCGGGGGTAGTCATGGGTTCTCCTTTATCATCATTGCTCCAATTCAAATCTGAAAACTATCTTTACTGGTATGTAAGTGGATAACATTGGCATGCCGTTATCAAGAGACAGAATGGCAACTACGTTCTTTTCACTGCATTATCCATTAATTAGATACATCTATTGAGTTAGGCGGTAATTCCTTCAACTTTTTCGATCTTTCTATTTCTGTGAAGAACAAGCATGAATTTGCGATTTATAGAAACTATTCTTATAGTGATATTACTCGTACTATTCGTAAATCGTCAAATCATCCAAGAGTTCACAAACATGCTGCTTTCTCTAATATGATCAATTTAGCGTTGCCTCGATCAATAAGGAAACCTATTAAAATAAAACACAATTAGATTAAATTGTGTCTGGATAGATACAAATGGTAAATTGGTAATGTTAAATTTGCATCCGATAGAAAACGACGAGAGTAGCACAAGTATTTTGACGAAATATTACACTTGACAGAATAGCGATATCCGGTTGAGTATGAGTATATAAACCCACACAATATACTCTCAATACATGTGAAACTCGTTACGAGATACAAAGTGGAGGGAAATAGAGTTGGGTTGGGAGTAGAGAGACGAATCGTTTTGGAGAACTGGGAGACAACTGTATCGTGAGAGCTGAAGGATGACTGACTTGGAAGGAGGTGTCTGTTGAGTAGAGGAATCTAGAATTGAGTGGTGGGAAAAGATAGATGGGAAAGTCTAGGTCAGGGGAAATCCGTTGTCACTTGGAAATAACTGAGTAACCTGGGCTTTCCACAGGTACAAACAAATGGGTTGGAGGGCGAAGGTGTTTGGGGAAACAATTACTTTCCATTGGAGGTCAAAGACCCAGCCAATTCAGCCTGCTGAACAGTTACCTAATACAATTTCAGCGAAGTTCGTTTCTGATGAAATCCCTCTAATGATGCTAGTTTCAATTCACTTGGTCTCAAAAAGTTAAGATTTATGAAACTATTTCATACATTTTTGAAAATTGATGAAATGTTTTTGCCGAATTACAATACTTTGCTTCTTCATCGGTTCAGGAAATTAGGATTTAGTCGATGCTAGCAGAAAAGGTTTTAGTAATTTCTGGGTGTCGAGTCCAGCATAACGCTAACGTGGGTTAATGGAAGTTTATTTAAAATGTGTGCTGATCTCAAGAATATTGTTGTGACGCAATACTTTAGCCGCTTGTCCATCCCCTGCTCCGATTTGTGCACACCAGAGAAATTAGCGCGTTCGAGATGTTGCATTTCCTTTAGAGTATTGAACGTCTATAAGTATGTTTTTGTTGATGTTGAGTAACAAACGAAGATAATACCGGATAAGGATTTATCAATTTCAAGTTGCCTTTGCGTTACGTAACAGATAACGGCTCCATTCATTTTTTCGGAGCGTATAAAAACCGTCTGAAGAGAAGACAGGGGAAAGTCGATTGCTCCAATATCGATGACAACGAGAGCCTCTCAGTTTAGTAAAAATTGTAGGGCGGGGAATAACAATATTGGTCGTTATCATCGACGTTATCGGTCATTTAGCGTTGGGTTCGGGGCAGTGGCAGTGGCCTGAAGGGGAAGAGGTTGATAGTGTAATGACTGCGGGTGCCTCGTCCTTGCCGCCTCTTAACTGGGTCGGTGGATCAATGGCTGCGCAGGCGCGGGGGCCCCTGGGGGTTGACTTGGATCTGGGACATCTGGCGCCGTGGGCGGCCTCGGGCCAGCTCTCGCCCAGTTTATTTTTCCTACTCTGTCCCTCTCGTTCTTTCTCTCTGTCTTCCTCTCTTATAATTTCAATTTATTTTTTGGGCGGTGGTTGGGAGGAATTTACGAGTTTATTCAGACAATTGGTGGTTAGGGCGTACGCAATATTATTTCAACGTATTTTTAGAGGCTTTAGCTCTTCGTCAGTTGTTATGGATGTATAGCAATCGTTTCAAAAGATGACATTTTTTTCTCGTCGTTGCAAACTCTTCTGCCAGTTCACGCTACGAAAGCGTATTTTCGGTCGAAGCTTGTTCCATTTCAACGTTCTCCCCCACTTTTGTTGATTTAGGTTACTGATTCAAATCAGCGTACAGCCCCAAAACGTTTGCCCGTTTTTTTCTTCTCTTGGCCTTCTAGCTATTCGATTTTTACATTCCTCGACTCGAAGAGCAAATGTATTGTGGTTTACAAAAAGAAGTTGGCTGTCGATTTTTAATTTTTTGGCGCGCAAATAAGGTTACGAGCAGTTTCCCCCCAAGGGAAGGGAGGACGAGGTCATAATGTAATAAAAACGTGGGAATTTCGTTTTTCATAATTATCTATGTAAAACTTCGTTGAATGGAGGTATAGCCCTGTAAAGCAAAAAGAGAGTGTGTACGATGCATATCAAACGCTCTAGGTAACATCAACTAGTCAATACCTTTCTCCATTGATGCTCTGTCTGTTGGACAGTGGCAGTACCCAAACTATTAAAACACGTGTTTCCCTAACGCCTTCAAATGAACTAATTTTGATCACCCGTTGCTACCAGTCTGTAGCTGTGTTTTGGAGATATAAACCGAGACGTGTTGGAAAATGAGATTTGATTTCGTTTTTCGAATTTACTAGATAACTGCTCTGACAATTTCGATTAAATTTTGTGTGTGAACGGGTTCAAATGAAATAACAGTACTATACATTTTTCTGCCATGAAAACGTGTCGTTAGCAGAGCTCAATAAATTGTAAAACGTTTCACAAAAATCGATTTTGGTATAGTGGTCGTAAGTTAATTAGGAATAACCTGACTTGGTGGCGTTCACGCGTTAAGAAGCGCCTTCGCTTGTTCGTTCATTCTCTTCCGCTCTGTAAAATGTTCATGTTTGTCTCTTGATACTATTTCGTTCCCATTCCGTTTTTATGTATTCCGCCGACTGCGTTTAAGTTCTGCTTAAAAAATTAAACTTCTATCGTCTCATTGACGAACGTCTTTTTCACGGTGTTCACTTTATAACGCCAGAACAGTACCCTACAACACGAAACTTCAAAACGTTAGGCTCACATAAAACATTGGATGTTGTGTGATGCTTCGCACCAGATATTTTTGGGTCTAAATAACAATTCGGGAAATGACAACAGTGTATCGGCAATTTTGTACAGCCTTTCTCCAGTGAATCCCACTAAATCGACATACGTGCGTTCCTGCAGAAGTAACGTTGGTAGTCCGATATAAAGATCGTGAGATACGCCATGTAGCGGCAACCCAATGAATTCCGGAACATTGAACACTCCCGGTTTTGAGGCCAACCTTTTTCTGCGCCAGAAATTATCCGCGGCAATGCTCCATCCAGTTTTAATTCCTTAACGTGAGCTCGTGTGAGTTCAAACGATCCAATTTTACGCCATTGAGATATTGTTCACAACGCTAAGCGATTAATTACCGATTGATGGCGAGACTCGAGAAAGTTGTGAGTTGGGTCGCTGCTGAAGTTTCAACGTGACAATTCCCACTTTACTGGTATGTATCTGGTACCATCTATTCTTTCCGACGTTCAATCTTACGAAGAGATAGACGAAATTACAAACAATTACCGCTTTCCCCGCATCTCGTAGGCCCTAACGCTCACCCTCGATCATGGAAGCCTAAAAACCTCAAATTCGGTCGTGGGTTGACGAGTGCTAGAATTGAAAATTAACCGACGCACCTCCTCGGGTACCTTCTGCAGGCGCCGGTCAAAACGTGTCCATTTAGGATTAACGCGGACATTTCTGGTGTATATGAGAGCAATAAGACTTGTCTTCGAACGAAATGAGCCGTGCATCGAAGAAAAATGTTGAAATGGTCGACTCCTAATCTGTACGTGTAGGTTCTTATTACGTCCCACTCAACGAGGAGTTGTCTCCATTGGAATTGGTCGTCAAGGGATTCGACCTAAACGGACAGATTCCAAAACACTAGTTCATGACTGGTAGCGGGCATTATTTTTAATTAGATATTACATAAATGTCCTTATAGAACATAAGTGCCAACTTACGTTAAGCCATTAATTAAATAATGATTGGCACATAATATTGACCAATAAATTGGGAGAAAAAACAGAGGACTGATCTGAGTTTCCGCTTTCTTGTTTTTTGCCAATTCGAACGGTTTTCAAATGAAAGTCTTCAGTTGGACGGAAAGCAATTAAAGAGGACAGTTAAGTGCTTGAGAAACGCTCAACCTGCGTGTTTATCACACTGGCGTGATAAAGACCTAGGGAAATATGTCCATTTCGCTCTTCTTCGAACGGCAGCAAAACATTACTACGCAGTTTTGAGGCTTAGTATCGGAACTATATATAGCGAAGGGGGTGGTGTGTTCCAATTGATGTGTGTTACTGTTAGTACGCTCGTGCAAACCTGTATTTTTTTTAGTTGTTTGTGCAAATGGAATTATTGATCCAGAACTGCCTTTGTGAGGGAAATGCCACACAATTACTTAGCAGTAACTCAAGCAATGGGAGTTGGGACCAGATGTGACTTGGGGATGCAATAGTGGAGTGAATTTAAAAATAGAATTCAATATTTTTCTCGTTCGGTTGAGAATAATAAAAAAAATAGTAAAAATCTAAGTAATGTTATTTTAAATGCTTTAAATTCTGAGTTTATAAAATGATCATCGCGCAACGATCTTACGTTCGATTGGTGTCTTGGTGGTTGGTGGTTGTCTTCTCTGCAGATTCACTATAATATATATACCTGAACGGCTCCCGCCAGCTGTGTGTTCCTGAACGTTTGACCCCTTTTTACCTACAATTTTAGGCTCGTGTGTATAAATTAACGGTTGTGCGTTGCAAGGAGGTGTCTCAGAATTTTGGACCACGGTTTATGCCCTTTCATGGGCCGTATGGCTGGTTTCAAATCCTTAAATTTCCAGTTAAGTCCTTATTTGTGCAAGATGCTATTCGCGACAGTAGAAAGAAAATAGGCGGTGTGATGAGTCACACAGTTCGGTGAAAGAGAGTGAAAGATATTAAATACGGGCGATGAAATTAGTCGTGAATGTGATGTGGACTGTATTGTGCCGAAAACGCTGGCTGTGTGCGTGTGAGACACGAATTCGAGAGAGTTCAATATCATGCACAATACTCAGAGGTTTCCCAAAAACGAGTGTAAGCTAGGTGCTGGACGAAACGAACTAGGGACTGAATGTACGGCTTGATGAGAGAGGATCCCACTGGTTGGAGACTGACCCTGGGAAATACCAGTTTTGAGGTAAGGGCTTCATGAGGGCACAACTAAAAAGGAAAGTTGTGAAATGAGCAAACTTATGAAGAAAGGGATGGTTGACGTGGGTTGTAGAGGCAGTGAATTCAGGAATCTGCCTGTTCCTGGCTACAGCCTTCGTAGGAAACACGTCCCTCGTGCCAATTTTTGGCTTCCATCGAGCAGCACCATGTTCATTGTCTTGTTTGAATTAATAAACTAATGGCAGTAAGCAAACACATACATTAGACATAACCTTCTGAGATTGGAGAGGAAGGGCCTAAGGCAGATTGTGGGGATCATCACCGGGCACTGCAAACTGAACAAACACATGTATGTTATGGGCATAGTCGACACCCCTCGGTGTAGATTGTGAGGCATGGATGAGGAGACTTCCTACCACGTCCTGGCCCATGGTTAGAGACTTGAGAGTGAGCGATTTCTGGTCTTAAGTAATACTTCTCTTAGGGCGGACATCAAAGAAGACACTTGCAAACAAGACTACCTGGAATTCCTTAGGAGACTAGGCATGGACCTGTGAGACATTTGGACTGGCACAATATGTCATTAGGGCATCAGAGCACATCCCACTTGAGGGACAGTCAGGAAGCTATATATAATGGCTGTGCTGTGGTGATAGATTCTTATGAAGACGTCTGACAGTGATAGATAAAATAAGTTTCGCATTTGAATTGATGACTTGTATTTATCCTCTCTCAATTGCGTTTTAGTTCGCCTTTTTTATTTGCTTGCAGAGGTAACTGAAACGTTAATTAAAACTAGTTTAGAAATGTACCCCTGCACTGATAGTAGCATTTCTGAATTCGTTGGTAGCCTGTAGTGATCATACCCAGTTCATCGAAACCCCACAGTATATGTAATCAAGTAGATCATAATCTCGATGTTTTGCGAAAAAGATCTTCTGCTGAGTTTAATTCACAGAAAAAACGAAATCAGCTCAATTTAACGATATCGTTTTTTTAAATTTATTTTTGCTATTGACTAGCGAAGCGGATCAGTGCCAAAGAAAGCATTTCAAAAACTTTCCAACATGTTAGGAACATTTGGTCGTTCGTCGGAGTGTCCGGATTTACGTGACAAGTTTCGGAGTGTCGTGAGGTTTGGTGACACTGAAGTTTCCAGACACCTCTGTTCCCACTCCCCTACGAAGTTTACTGATGATAATAGTATGCGAATTCGTTTGTTGAGTAGAGTTAACGATGTGGGGAGGGTTATGCGAAACACGAAACTTAGCGTGACGGCCGCTGGATGGAAATAGAAGGACCGTATGGAGTAACTTTCGATCGGGACAGTATTCCGCTGCAATCACCTCGTTCGAGCTTCAGGTTAATATCACTTCAACTTATAAAATACGTTTGTATGTCATTTGCAGTAGGAGGAACTATTGTCGATAGTTGTCGAATTTGAAGAAAAGATGCCAATAGCCAATAGTCCAGTGCTGGAGCAGTACGTCAGACATCATTAGATACTCGTGGTAACGATGTGCAGCCTGGGCGATCGCACGTGATGCTTCTGATGACGTAACATTGCTTATTGAAGGGTTCTGAACTGTCACCGATGTATTGATTGCCGCTTTAATGAATTAAATAATCAATTACTTCAACGTGTGGTGCGCTTGGGAATTGCGAGCCAGCTACGAGCAGAGAGTTACCTGTCAAACTGGTTGAAATATCAAACGGTCGTTCCCTCTGATCAAACAAAATTGAGGAAAGCAAGGCCATTGAAATTATGCTTTAAAATTAGCCCGCTTCTGTTATGATTAGTATTACGAAATACAATCAGTATTCTATTGAAGTGTTGAAAACATCCTGATACTCCTCAAGCAACTTTTCTTCGATTTCCTCTATTTCGAGGCGTGTAGGGGTTTATGGAATTGAGGTGACCCTGTTTACGGCACCTTCCAGAGGAAGAGGAAAGTCCTTATGGATTACTCCAGTAGCTTGTAAGGTTAACCTATCGATAATTACATCTTTTACACCCTGAGGTAGCAGTTCGATCTTATATTCAATAACGGAGGGTAAACTTCCCATAACTCGCACGTTCGAGCCGTTTGCTTCTGTCAGTGTAATTTGTGTTTTATTTAGCCTATTTAAATTGATTTGGAGGTCTTTCAACATGTTGGTTCCAGCAACGCTTACTTCTGTGCCTTCTGGTAATTTATTATGGGTGGTTCATACCGCAATTGTGAATTAATTGGAATCTGATCGTTTAGCAATACCACTTACTTTCATATGGTTGATTTCCACTTCTCGATCATCTTCTGACTCCGATGTCGTTTATTTCAGACGTGTCTGGCAATGCCCCACATTTTCTCCGTACGTCCTGGTCCCTCAGACTCTCAATTATGTTGTCTGTAAGTCATTGTTCGTAGCAATGAGAACACGGGTCAGAGATTTGGAACAGCTTCTTGTGATCGAATGGAGTGAAACAGCGTCACAAAAAAAATCTCATCATCAGCCACAGAAGATAGAAAAGAGCTTTGATCACGTGAAACTGCCCCATCTTTCACAAACAATAATTGCTTAAAAATGAACAAAGATATTTTAAAAAATTTTTTCTAATTTTTTTCTATGATAAAAGAGCATAGTTTATTACATAGATAAAATGAGTCAAACCTAATGGGCGAAAATGGGCCAGGCCTTGTTGAGGCCTATAAGCTCATTGTGCGTATGTGGATTTTTATTTATTTTTTATTGTTTTTAATTTTTTTTTTCTCAGGTGAGGTATGCGTCCGCTGATATGCGTCATTGTGTCCCATGTTTCTAGTTTGCGCCGCCTGTTTGTCCATGTTTGTGAGGGTGTGGGCGGCTTCTGTATTGGGAAGACTAGCGTGTCTGCTCACGTCCTCGTACAGTGGTGGGCATCCTCCATTGCCCTCGTGTTGTATGGGTAGTCGCTAAATGTGCGTTTTTTGCAAAAATGGAGGCGCACGTTAAAAGCCCCGTGGCCCGACGGTAGCTGAGTGACTGGGGCAGTTGGGTGCCACCACCTCATCTCTTGTCTTTGGCTAACCGAATTGAATGGCGATGCCTAGCTGTGGTACCCTCGTCCCACTGCCTTTGTCTATCACCCAATCCTGGGTTTTGTTGAGTCGCTGCTCCGACGTTTGTAGACGGAGTAGCTCTGGAAGCAGGTGTTGGGCGGCTCCTGTGTATTGTGGGAGTTTCCTTCTACGATTGGGTGACTTGATCACGGCTAAGTCTAGGAGGAGATCCATTGGAGGGGTACCTGCCAGTAAATGCAATGCATGGAGGTTGTTCTGTAGGCCGATAGTACCGCCAGTAGGACTTTGCTTTGGAGCGTACGAGAGAGATGACGGTCTGTTTAAGACGGATTTACCCACCACTGCCCCGTATAGCAATAGGCACAAACACAGCTCGGTAGTACCTGGAGCGAGTGAGTGCTGATGCTCCCCATGTAGATCCTGAGAGGGATCGCACATGTGCGGTGAGTGCAGCACCCCAATTTTCATGCAACGCAGAAAACAGTTTCTGTTTTTTTCCAGCGTATTTTTGAGTTTCAAATCAAATGAAATCAACCATTCATGAATATACTGTGCCGGTGTGGAAGAAGTTTCGTTTTTATGTGTTTTAAAAAAATATTTCACACTTTTTAAACACCTATTTTGTAACCAAATAATAACCTTGTTACATAAAATTTGCGTATTTGTTGTGGTTGAAAATCAATGGTCAGTCCATTTTTGTATTAAATGGGGTAAATCTCTCTACAACCTAAAATTCGAACATGAAGTATTGAACAGTTGTAGACGAGAAAACAGGGACAGGCATCGAACAATGAAACATCTCGAAACAATGCAACAAATTCGATTTGCATCATTGGTTAAATTACGCGAGATTTTAGTTACACCCTGAAAAATTGTGGTTCACTCGACACTGTTCGTAGAAGAATACCGATCGTCCCGAAGCTGATCAACACACGAACAGCGTGCTGTAGGCCACATTCCTTTCCTGTATTTGTCCAAACTCAATAATGCCACGAGTGAACTCTGTTCCAGCTTTGATGTTCTTTTAAACCTATCCCCAAGTCCAGTGCCCAGTGATCATTGATAAATTCCTACTTCCGATCTTACCAGGTGCTTGCGGGTCCAAGGTTGCTACAAGTCCCCTCACACTTTTACTTTTTGTGAGGAGAGAGTTTCCCAGGTCTGTGAGCAAAACCAACTAGCCTCTCCGAGCTTGTGGCATGGGTCCCTGTGCCCAGTGAACACTGATGTCCACGTCAACTGTTCGAAAAAATGATTTAAATCAATGCGAAAGTTTCACTTTTTTTCAATTTGGCATTTAACCCTTTACTCACATTCACTAACCGAACGTACTTATTGATGCTTGGGAGTGGACGTTTACATACATATTTAATTACGGATTTTTCGAAATGTTGAGCGAAACTAGATTTATGTTATATTTGTATATGTGTATTTAAAGCAGGGTACTGACCTACTTATATTCCTTAGGAAATCTTTTGCTTCAAAAGTTAGTTCTTTTAACAGCGGGACACTTTTAGGAATCGACCTGCTTCGGGATTTGAGAGTTATTGCTTCGGCATAAGGTAGCGGAAGAAAAACCCTTTTTAGTGTATTGATGTTGCTGATGGGACATTGTGTGGCAACTCGGTCGACTCGTTTGTTGTGCGGAGCAGCGAATGGTATTGGGGAGGTGGAGGTTCAGTTGTCATAGCAATGTTGCGCTAGACACAAACCGACCGGGTCGTAAGAGGTCAAAGTCGCTTTTGCCCTCTTCTCCTCCTATTCATTTTCTTCTAACCCACCCTTTGCCTGTCGTCTCTCCGACCTCCCTCACGCCTAAACAAAAAGTGCTCTAGACCTTTGACCTTTTCGTGCTGCTCTGCTTCTGACCCATAACTCTCTCAGTAGCTAGCGATCCATGTTAATTCCTCATTCCTACCCCCTCCACCCCCACCCCCCTCCATCATCCCCTTAGACATCCACTATAAAGGAGTTTTTCCTAATAAGGCTCACAAGGAACGGCATGTTATAACTCGATGGGCGAGTGTAGGCACCACCAAAACTAGTAGCAGCGCATAATTTATTATTATTATATTTTCTCAATTTATTGTTGAGAAAATTTTGTACATTAATTAACATATTCATTCTGTTTGAATAAACCACGACAAGACAATTTGTAACTTTTAAATAAGATTCTAAATTAGTTTGTAACCTAAAAATATGTCGTTTAAATGATTATTGCAATTTGGTATACAATGCAAAAAATAATTATGTTATGGCTGAGGTATGAATTACGTTGTAGCTTAGAACAGCTTTTGGATGTCTCACCTTTCCACTCGTTAATGACCTACAACGCCTTCAGATTAGCTTTCCCTCCTGTGCCTCCAAACCACCCAGTGGCAAATTCCTACCGAAGTAGTAATCACACACAAAAACTGATACGCGTCTTGGAAATTTTAAAATATTTTAGCGAAGAAATGTTTCATCTTGCACGAATTCGTATTCGCTTACGTACCGAAGAAATATTTTAAGAAAGCTCTTAGCAAAGGGCGCTTTAATCGAGGTCGAGCACATCTCCGTTCACTATAATTCGACATATTTGTGATCTTTTCGAAAATTTCTACCTCGTTGCTGAGTGATAATTATATAGCTCGTGAAACGGCAATTGCGTGTTCGCTTTATATTTCTACGCATACGACCAACATTCTTTCAGCATAATCTATGAAATAAAAAAATCAACAAAATCTTCACCCGATGGCAGCTGTAATGCAAACGGATTTTATTGGAAACTAATACAAAAGAAATTCTAGAGTTGCGTGGTAGTCTTTAATTTTTCCTGCATTTTTTTTTTAATATCTTTGAGAGATGTTAGAGGATTAATTAATTCTTCCTCAATGAAATTTCACAACTTTATTGAATTGAATAGGATTGATGATTTGATTGCAGAAGATTCTTTTAAATTTATTTACTTATTTAATTGTTATTTTCATACAGATTAAGTACAAATCATAAATCATCTTTCCAACTATACCAAACAAAAAACACGAAAAAATGTAACCTGTCATGCATAATAGAAATATAATTCTCCATATGAGCCAGAGAGGATGAGTGATAATATCATCGCTTACTTCTTCACTCGCTGTCATTGTGAATGTAATATTATCTCCGTCTAAAAATCTTTAAATAATTATTTTTTTTTAAATGGAATCCAAGCAATGTAACACTTTTAAGCGTCAATTTTACTTTCAAAAAGTCTGTCGCTAATTGTTCCATTAATAGGGATCATAAATCTGCTGGGAAGGAATTTTATGTAGTTATTGCTTTGTACGGAAAGAAGTTTTGGGTTGCAGAGCTTCTGACCTTAGGAATAGTAGGAAGCCTCCTCGCGAGAACCGCGTGCCGAACGCATGCAAGGGCAACGCAAACTCGTTACTTTTCAATAACTGGTGGACCGCACTTCTTTCGTGCAGGTCTTTCAACGTAAGTAACTTAAGCTCCCTGAATAAGGGAACTGAAGGAGCTCTGTTCTGTGCTTTACCAATAACGCGCACAAAGCATTTCTGCAAAATTTCCACTCTGCTGACGACATAACCATATGCGCTGCCCCACATGGGTAAACCATAGAGTAGAGTCGATTGCACGAGGGCACAGTAAACCTGTGTTAAAAGACTAGTTTACGGAGGATAGAGAAAACATGCACCCACTTCCTCAATTTACTTGAGAGTGCATCACCCTGTTTATTCAACTTGCGCAAAGCACTCAAGTTTTATGGATTTTAAGTTTTACGTCATCTGGTGACAAGGTCGTGGCCGACCAAGCAATTATGGTTCTGCATTCGGGGATGTCTGTAGGAGTTCCGACCGGGTGGTCCCTACCACCCTCAGGCCCCGCAGTTTAAAAACGAAGGAAGGGATGGGATTACTACCCTCCAGGGACTCCACGACCATCGCGATATCCGCAGAGCAAGCGCATTTTCCAGCATTGTCAGGTCTTGCCCTGGGTAGAAGTTGGATTGCTCTGTTCTACCTACCAGCTACTTGTCGCGTCCTAACCCATAATGCACCGGCGCAAGGCCGCGGGCTGTGCATTCCAGTGGTACCGTTTTGGGTCAAACAACCCTTAAGGCGTTGGCACTCATCAATCATTCGATGGCACTTACAGCTTTTCCTCATCCCAGGGGTGGTACAGTTTGGGCTTCCTGACTTCCCTGGGGTTTGGAAGGACCACTATAAGCTGCGACAGAAGCCCCCAAGCCTCCACCCACCACCTCATCCGCCGTGCATCCCTATTTCCGTCCCCTTGGCCGACCAAGTTAATGGAACCACTACAGTTTTATTTATATTTAGCGTAAGCTTATTCCCCACTAGCCATTCGCCAACCAGCCTCATCCCACGTTCCGCCATCACAAACGTTTCCTGCCTTGTATCACTACCATAAACCGTGTCCTCAGCAAACATCACCGCCCTTTTACCCGCTCCAGCTCCAAAAAAAAAAAATCTCCTAATTTTTTGAAATTCCATGTCATCATCCAGTACAGTATTTTCACCTCCCATCGTACGGCGTACAGTTCTCTACTGTATCATAATATTTTACAGATTTAAAACTTCGGGAGATGTAAAAGGAGGAGCGGTTTTGGAATTAGGAGTTTGTTAAATGAGCATGTAAATCGTTTTCTGCTCGAGTGTGAATTGAAATTCTTGTCCTAGGTGTCGCACGTGTCTTTTGTCTCATTAATGTCCCTCATTATCCTTGTGACTCAGTTGATACATTTTTAACGCTCATTGTTTTTCTTTGTTTTCAGGTAAGGACGCATGGGTGATTCTCGTGGAGGCGAAGTCAACAGCCTCATGTTACGCGAACCGTAAAGGTTATCAGAAGAACCGTCGCACGATCCTGTAAGTTCTGTAAGTTGCTCAAAGCTCTTGAGACGTCAGCGATGGATTTTAGAGAGAGTGAGAGAGAAATGTATCGTAGTTGGCGTACTTTTCTTTATTATTACGTTATTTGAGTTCCATTGCTTTATAAGATTTAAGCGTGACGCTAGATAGTACTTCCATATATAACTCAAACAAGGACTATCCCGTAGATCAGTATTGTGTTCTTGTATGTTCTATGTTATGAATAGTGACCTACAAAATACAGAGACGACTCTGGAGCCAAAGCGTTACTGTTCTTATCTGCCTCATGGGGTTGGCATTGCGGTTCAGCTCTCACGATATACTCTACTGAAAAACAGTTCAGTGCTACAGCTGTTTGTCTAGTTGAAAATACCGACGCCATTAACCCTTGATTATGTTGCTCTGGCAATGGCGCTGACGGGTGTAACCGGTCGAATCATATCAACACTTCATCGTCGAGGAAAGAATTAAAATACTAAGAATGCCTGGTACCAAATGGGTTACCTCGAGAGATTTGCTTGCTTTGACCTACTCTTCGCCATGAAGGATGGAGCAGGAATGAAAATGCTCCTAGCCAATTTGATGTGTTTTAACATGAAGGCCCGAGGAGATTAACTAAAGGTCCTTGCCCCATTGGCTGAAATCATTGAGAATGCTCAGGGAAACGTGATGTGTGAAATTATACGCTCGATTAAAGATAAGCACTAGTCCATAGTGACGCTCAAACCAGCATCGCGAAACGCTTTGTTTTCAGGACAAGGGTTATAAGAGATGGTTAATTGGTACATGACGAAGAAGGTCAGTGAATTTGCATAGGCAGACGGCTTTCTTCAGTGAGAGCTATAGTTGATGAGTAAGTCCTAGGTCACTTGAAGTACGTTTGATTACAGATTGCTGAAATAAGACGCTTGAAAGGTTTTATAGACTGGGTGCTTAGAGATATATGCTAGTAAATACCCTAGGGAAGTATGGAACACAGAGTTTTGGAAGGAAATTAGGGGGCTGAAAGAAGCTTAATAAAAAGGATCACCCTCTTACATTTTCTACGAGCCGTCTGACACGAAGAATGACAGCCCCATACACAAATGCCGAAAAATTACCCAACTTCGCTAAAAGACGATTTGGAGCTCTGGAGTTGAAAACGTGGTAGAACTCAGCTGGAGTTTCTAAAGGCATCTGTAAATAGAAGGTTGTGCATATTTCAGTGAAAATGTAGTCTGAGATTTGATTCAGCTAATCAATTGCGGTTATGAACCAAGTATAGGCTGTTAATGGTAGCTCCAGTGAGAAACACTGCATCGAACATTGAGCGAGGCGAAGGAAGGCTGTAATTCCAGCCTCTGCCCTGAAAATGAATAAGTATTATGATAATGTCGACTTAGCGACTGGTCGGGCAAATACTAACAATAAAAGCTGTGCATCATAGAACTCCATATTACTCTTTTGGATCTTCTTCGTTCTGTAACTCCTTCTAAATCACGTCGAGAGTCTTACTCCATCAGGACATCAAACCAAGCGCCTTGAAGAAAAAAAAGGTTGTCCAATGGTCGTGGACTAGAAGCCATTCGGGTCGTTTCAAGGCACTTTTTCCATCCGCCATTGACGAGGAAGCGAAAGGGTATAAACTGTTTGATAACCCTTTCTTCTCGGCCATTCCCTGCAGGATGTTTAAGGGAAGTAGCAATCAAAAGTAAATGCTCTTCTCCCCGCTAAATGCCTAGAATGATCAAAACTCCAACTGCCGCGCCGGTGTCAGCCGGTCGCGTTTGTCTCGATTTCAACAATGTGCCCTCCTCTTAATGCTTTCCTTTCCCATTACAAATGTTGAGTGACCGTCAACTGCAAGTAAAACAGAGGTAACACTTTGGTCTTATGGCATTTGCTCTTTCCAGCCAGATTTCAGAAACTGAGTCGTTAATGCTATAAAAGATGCATAGTTCACGAATTCAGCATTTTTTGTCGTATTCTGGCGCTAAAGCGCCCTAATCTCACTTTGATTTCGCAGTATGAATATGCGCCGTTCGTTTCACTCTCTACATGCAGTTTTCCTGAGTGAATCCCTACGTAATTATCGTCCAAATTAAACCTCGAAAAGGAGCATCAGTGTTTGTCTGCTCTTGCCCACTCCTAAGGTTAAATTGGATGTAAATAGGTAGAAAGCAGAACTACCAGCAACGTAGAACTTTGAATTTTAAGCGTGCTTAACAAATAACGTTGCTTGTCCTGCATTCGCCTATAGTACGAAGGCTGCTCTTATTGAAGACCCCGTAATTCTACTCAATTTTCGACTGAGAGTTACCGAAATAATTCAGGTTGGATGACTCCGCTTTCAAGGCTCTTGCAGTTTCCGTTTTTCAAATAATATTTTATTAACTTGGGGCCTGCCTAGGCGTTCCACGGTTTGAGAATAATTTTACTTTTTGTTATCCCAAGGGTTGTGATCGCGATATAAAAAGATTGACGTTACGTCTGTACTGCATCGACAATTATCTGGTGGGGTAGCAACCATCGTAAATTGTTCTGCAGTGTACACGGGCCCTGTATCTACATTCGACACATTTCTACGGAAACATTCGTGTAAAATAAAATTTAGCTACTGATTGGCTAAACGCTCCTCGCAATCTGATCGAAATCGTGTGAAGCGTTTGAAGATCAGAAAAACTGTCGTTTGATGTTTGGCTAATCCCATTTTCACGGTGACTTCTGTCTCTGTTTAATGGATAGTCACAGATATAGGTAAGGGCTTCAAAATGTACGCGTAGGATGCTAGTAGATATGACATCAGGTCGATCGTATTCAGTCGTGGAATTAGTTAGAAAATTTAGAAAACATTTTGGTTGCCATCTCAGTTCAACGGACCATTGGAGGAACATTTATGGAGAGGAATGTATTGATATCGGCGTTTTTCGTTAAAAGTTATAAACTGTTGGCGTTCGGCGTGGTCATTTAGCCAGTCTTCCGGAAAAAAGCTTTTGCCCGCGCGTTAATACGTGAAAGTGTGCGTCTGGAGATTCCGTACCGTTCTGGGAGGAGTTCTTAATCTGATTTCCCATCTGATCTGACTATTTACTTGGGTGGCCAGTTTGAAAGGGATACACCAACTGTGGCCCTCGCCCTCTACGAAGTAGAAAGAAAATTTATGTAATCGGCAGAAAATTTTTAACAAAATTCTCTTCAGATCATTACGTTTTAGGGCCCAATAAATCAATCCCCCTTCCACACCTACATCGATGGGAATTCCTCATTGATGGCTACGGACGATTCTAGCGTGAGTCAACGTCACAAAACGAGCATCTTGTAGTGGTTGTAGCAGTATAGTGGGTTGCAATAATTTTTTTTTATTACCGCTTAAAAATCTCTGCGAAATTCCAGTTGGTGGTCCTAATTTTATTGACGGCCCGACGTGGGAAACGCTATGGTAATAAAGGTCCTCATATGCAGTAGCTCCGATGTTCTTAACGTTAGTCCCTGCCATAATCGGCTATTCCATTGATTTATGGAGGCCGCAACGTTGCCGCAATCCAACCAGGAGACGAAAAACCTTTCCGACCTTCGTAAATCGCAAAACTACTGAGTCACTCAAAAATATTGTTTCACAAACAGAAGGCGTTTCAAGGGCGGCAAAAGTGGACTGCGAACGGTAAATTACTGTATTTTCGTTGGTCAGTCAGGAATATCTCCGCCAAAGCTCGCGGTTATTTCCTCCCTCTTGACGCTCTAGAAGTGACAGCAGTTTGAACTCTTGACTTCTCTGAAGAGAGTTCAGGGACGATTCATGACCCCCAACCGCTCTTTGAATAATTTTGTAATCTGTAGCGGCAATATCGATGTGCGAAGGCCTGCCCTCGCTATTCTTGAAGAAATACGGTCGATATAGCGGTAACTTGGATGAATGGAAATCGTCCGAGAGGGTGCTTTTGAGAATGGAGACAATCGGTTGAAGGGATTCGACAGCGTGGGATGGTGGAGACTCATTACCTCATAAAAAGCCTGGTTTTCATTTGTGTGAGATATTCATGAAGAAAGTGAAACCTGAATAGGCGACGATCGAGGTTGCGTTCGAGTCTGGGCTGGGAACAATGTCCATGAAATGTAGATCTGTCGACGAACACAGTTTAGTGATATGAAGAAGGAAATTAGGTGAACCTTGTGCAGTAAATCAACCAAACAAGTCGTTAACTTCTTGAGTTTGAAGGGATGCATCGTAAGTATTTCGTGACTTGGAGTTAATTTCGTGTTTTTTCCTTTAATTGAATCTAAATCACTGATTTTACGACTTTCTGCTCACATACACTCCTTTGAATCATGGAGCGTGTGTGTTGGGTGATGTGGAGGGGGGGGGGGAATTTTGATTACAACTGTATAGTGCTTTGTCCTATTTAATATCTATATGACAAGGCTGTGCACAGACGTATGAGCCTGAGAAGAAGAATTATTACTAGCTGTACAGAGAGACATGAAAATTTGTTATTGTGTGAAAAAACAAATCGGTTTTCATCGCTCTTGGAGTCCAATAACACCATTTGAGAAATTCGCGTGCGTGTGTGTGTCTGTGCCTTTGAACGCGATTCCACCAAACCATCAAAAGAGCCAAACGGCCAAGGCTAACGACATTTTGTGGAAGCGACGCTCTGTGAGAACCCCTGGGGCAAGCATTCCCCCATTCCAACTGGGATTCTCTTTAGGAAAGGCGAATGTAGAGCGGGTTTTAGCTGCGACCCAATGGGACTCAGGCTGGTCCTGTATCATGGAAGGTTCGCTGGAAAACCTACTTTCGCAAGCGAGATGGAAATCCTCATCAAAGGGACGTGACACGTACGAGTTTTTCCCCGACATCCGGGAACCCCTTAGGAGAAAGTGAGTTGAGTCAGACGACTAAACGAGCCAGTTCCTTACGGGATATGCGCGGCTCTCTTCAGAATCTCCATCCTGCACGCCTTGCACCTCTAGTGTAAGGAGAAACAAGAATCCGCGTGCTGCTCCACTGTAAAATAGTGTTTTTTTGAACATTTTCTCAACCTCCTTCACTGGATTCGATCTACCTTTGTTTTATGTCTGAACAGTGGGGGTAACCAAACTCCTTTGTGAGATTAGATTGGGCAGTATTCAGCCATTTACTAGAACAACAAAAAGTTTCAAAGGCCAAAGCATCCCCCTCCCCCCACGGTGAAAATGCAAAATACGCAATGAACGACTCACTAATCTGTGCCAAACTTGCGCGTCTCAATGGCGATGAAACCACGTACGCTATGATCACACTGGAGCAGCTGGGTGATATCTCAATAAGTTTGGAACTTTTCCTCAGTCCCACGAGCTATAATTGAATTTTATCGATGAACTAAGTAATCCACTGTCTTTCACTCAGTTTGCATGAATCGGGTACAACATTACACTGCATACACAAAACTGGTTGCCTTGAACTTTGTAGAATTTCATGGTTTGCTCGTACTTATGCCACGGCCTTTATACAGTGACGAGCGAATACGTAATTCATAGAACACACGATTTTTATTTTTATTTTAGAAGGCTCGAATTTCTTATTCAGGACTGGGAAACTGTGAAAACAATTTAGTCAATGTGACGATGGTAATTTGTGTTAAAAAATTGTTGATGCTCCTCCAACATCAATCTTATACCTTTGATTTAGGAGGAATAATATTGTTAGAATAATGTTCTACCTAAATCAATTTTATTCCATCATAACGCATTGAACTATAGGGATATGATAACTACAGTACGACATTTTTAGAAAACCTACTGCTACTATACGTCAAACCACCTACAACAACATAAACTAAGTGCATTCAGACACATGATACAGAGACTAAAAACTATTCCGCTATCCGAACAAAATTACAAAAAAGAACTTGATACTATCAATACTATCGCAGAAAATAACGGTTCCTCCAAAAAAAAAAAAACAATAAACAAATTAGTAAGACAATATGACTCCAAAAAGACGACTCAAAAACACAAAATACACAGACTTTGACCCGACGCTGCACATTTACGTACTCAGGACCAAAAATATACGGAATAACTAACATCCTCCGAAATGAAGGCATACAAATCGCATTACGTACGGACAACACACTTAGAACCAAACTAACTGCAATGACTGAAAAGACCAAAGTGGGGTATACAAAATAATCTGTACTTGTAAAAACGCATACATAGGACAGACATGACGAAAAATACGGACCAGATATTCAAAACACATTAAATCTCTTAGTAGGAACAAAGACGATTCAAACTTTGCCAACTTCCTCAAGACAACTTGACATGAACCTACCAAAATACAGCACTACACCATCTTACTACATACACAATACGAAGGTCGAAAACTGAACATATTAGAAAACATGGAAATTTATGAACAAAAATATTTCAATGGACAGATCATAAACGACAAATCAACACAAAATGCGACACTATATTCACACCACTCAAAACCCTAAACGAAAACGACCAACTGACGGATTTACAAACCACCCCATACAAAAAAGACTTGGAATCGACAACTGAGAGACTATTCAAGACGTTCCTTTCTCTTCACCTCTAGTGGGTTTCCCCAGAGGTGCATGACACCTCCTTCCTCCCCCCCCCTATTCCCCGCGCTCACCATTTGCTAGACACCGTTTTATTTCCATTTCTGGGTTCGTGAAACTATTATTTGTACTATATTTAAATAAATTGTATCCCTATAATTTCAGAACTTCCAACAAAAACTCGTGCTAGTCACATCAATTAGCTATACGTTGACAATTCGAGAAGAGTCGTAGCATGGGTATCAGAAATGCGATTCAAGTGCTACTAGTTTCCGTTAAGAACGTTGAGCGAAGTTTACGTAAACTTGGTAGATATTATGCTGTAGTACTTCGTAAGAGACGTCGTAGCTTCAGGAAATTCGAGTAGGTACATTTGTCACATTCATTTGAAGCGCTTGTGTCATCTGGAACTGCTCCGAAATATGAATTAAATTCGCCTTTAAAGCGAAGGAGCTTCCCTTGTTTGGATGGCCAATTCGCTCGAAAGCCTTGACTTTTGTTTGCTGTAAGAACAGAGCAACGGTTCTGAAATTAGGAGCAAATAAGCTCACTTGCTTTGACCGAGGAATGTAAGAAATAGGAGCGGGAAAACATCTGCACACTGACAAGGCTGAACTCATTTGGTTTGGAAGTGGTTTCTAGCTCAACCGTTTGAAGCCCACTTGCGTTCGTTCGTTGATTGAATTCAAAGAATCTGAAATTACTTTGGAATGTCGTTGGCTGTAATTATGAATCGGAAATAACACCCTCTGCGAATCTTATAGCCGTTTACGTGGTGCATATTTTATTGTTAGCAAGACGAAGACCCATTTGATGCGCTTTATTTCAGCATATAAGTAGTATAGTTTATGTATAAACTCACATGTTCGTGGAAAGCGAATAGAAATCAATATCACAATGCATTTTGATCGAATGAATTTAACCGGTGTGATGTCGTATGTTGGCTCTGTTATAGGTCTGAAATTGAGCTTGTACCAATGTTTAAAATGAATCGACTGCGATTTCATCGCATTACGCACACCACACTCAATGTTATGCCAATTATCAGTTATCGAAGGTTCGTGGTAGTATTTCTATCGTGGAAGAGAATTCTCTGTCTAATGGAGTGTACTGCACAACTTGCCATTACCGTCGTTTTATCATCTTGACTCGTGTTGTGTGCCACTCGAAATATCGGAGCGAAGTCAAAGACCCCCCCCCCCTTCCATCCATCCACCCCGGACAAGTGAAACAATATTCACCTAGTTGCTTATTCAAGGAGCGATATTCATACTTGAGCTCCTTTCTCGGCGCCCTCGTCCTGCATATCTTATATTCATTTCCCCTGTTCCCACAACTAACCGCAACCGCGAGCACTTCTCTCTGAAAACTTGTCTTCCCTCGCTCTATCGCACTTTTCAACACCTCCGCTGAATCGACAAGTCGTCACTACTTCAATTTCACTTTGGTTTGTGAATTCACCTTGAAGTTGAATGGTGCAAGGTTGGCGACATCATGATGACTTTGCTCTTACCAGGCAATTTTGTCGAGCGGGAGGCTATTATCGCACATTTGTTTTCTTTTCGCTTTTCATTAGGCCCGTGGCGTCCACGATGATCCTGTCCGTTTAAAAAAATATCTGGTGGATCGGACAACTTTCCTCAGCCCCACGCAGATTCGAATACATTCATGGCCTTATCTACACTAATCTCATCTATTTTTCGCTTCTGATAAAACATAACTTCGCGCTTTACGTAGAAAGAGTTGAACGACTTAAAGTTTCAGAATTTTTTTTACTTGCTCCTACTAATAGCACGACCATTATTAAGCTATCAGTGTACTGGGGATTCATGAGACTGTCAACATCATCTTTTAGCATCATTGGTTGCTAGAAGATAGTTTTGCAGTGGCTTTGGAAATTTTGAAAATAGAACAAAAATGACACGACTTTTGGTTCATTCTTCTTGTTAACTCTGTTGAACGAGCTAAGCTGCCAAAGGTACATTTATGAAGGACAACTTGGCAAGTTGGAGACATCCTGTGAGTTTGAAGAAAACTGTTATAGCTGTTTTCAGAAACATGAAAAAAGTCTCACTTCGTAATATTCTCCTCCATGAAAACCGCCTATACCACTTATACTTACTAAAACGCACAAAAAAGAACCAACTTAATCAGTGCAGCCGTTTTCCGGCACTCTGAAACACAGCCCCGAAATCACGTTTATATTATTCAGGAGGTCCTCAGAGCTGAAACTTTTTTTTACGTAATTGCGATACTTCCCTTACTCTTTAGGTAGCACAAAGTGGAAAAGTACTCATTTCGGTTCGACTGCAAGTACCTCTCACGCGGTCGTTAATAACCGAATATCGACTTCGCGTGCGGAATTCGCCTTTCACCATATTTTCGGGTATTGCCGAGAAGTTCGTTCGAAAGAATCGAATAACGGCGTTAGCACGAACAGCGGAAGCCTGCAACAGTTGGTCGATCGTAAGCGATGAGTTCACGGAGCGCAAAAGCCGAAAGGTAGCCGGCAAAGGCAATCAAGTGAAAGTTGGGGAAAGACCGGGGAGAGTCAAGGACTGGTTACCGTCCAAAGGCCCTGCAAAAAATTTTTAAAAATGGTTTCAGAGTAATTCTCGGCGTAGAGTGGGAGAAGAAAGTAATTTGTCTGTTCACATTTAATCATGCCGGTGCACAGGAGTTTCTTGATAGACATGATGAAGCCCTGAAATCTACGAATTATATTCCTCGTTGTGACAAGTTACGGTTTTTTTCAAGTGTTTAGTAATTGGCCTTCAAACGGGCTTTTGGTTCATTGAATTAAAAGGGCTTCCCTCCGTACAATCTAGCAAGTTGCTTTAGCACCGTTTGTTTTGGTGTGAGCGGAATGAGGTCATGATCGATTCATTCCAATTTTTCAAGTTTCAGACCAACGCGAAAGAGATTTCAATACCCAAATGTTCAAAATAGTTCAAAGAGGATTTAAATATATTTGTAAGTATTGTAGAGTGAAGCGCATCCGTCTGAAAGGGGTAGGAAGGGGGTGCCTGTAATGTGTTTGAAATTTTTATCACAAGGGAATTCAATGTTGAATTAATTGTTGCTGCCACCTTAACATTCATTAAAATTTCACTGCATTTACGTTTCCTGCATTTCAAAGGCGAATTTTTTATTGTTTGTTTGAACGAGGGTGAGAGGGCGCGAGGCCCGAAGGACCGAGTTTCGTATACACTTATTTTGTGACAGAATTTCGTTCCCTCCCAGCGTGACGCTTTTTGAGGCTGCACTTGTTTCGTGCTGACATATCGTGGCAGGACTTCCCTCCCATTTCTGAAGTTTAGTGGTGCAGTTACTCAATTTTTGAGCGCTCGCAGATTTAGTTCAATCCGTGACTCCCTCAGCGATTCATCTCTAAGCCATTGGGAAACTTCTCGGCCGTTTCCAGGGGCTTAACGATTATTTTTACTCCTTGGGATTGGCGCAACAAAACCAATATTTCCCTGCTCCTCTCACTCAACTCTTTCCGAGCAATGTAATTAGTTCCCTAACAACCCTTCATGCAATTAGCATAAAGTACAGGGACCCATTCAGTTCAATTTGATATCTAAAATCCATTTAAATCTGCTGTTGTACAAATGGGTCAATAACTTTGGTCAACTTTACATTTCCTAATTCTTAGTCACTTCTCTCATGTGCTGGTCAAACGGGGAGGTCGGATGCCGCCCAATCCTGTCGACTTGGGTGTCATCGAGGGTTGCACTCTTGGACCGCTTCTCTTCCTTATCTTCATTAGTAGATTAGGAGACATGCTATTGGAAGGGAGGGTCTACATTTTTGTGGGCGATACTGTTGTCTTGTGTATGGCTGAAGATTGGGACGAGCTGTTGGCTCAAGCTAACACTGACATGAGATTGCTGTTTGGCTGGAAACACAACAAAATACGTGGTTATTTCCAAATCCGATAATAGAGCACACATAGACCATGGTTTGCAAATTCACAGCTGCGATAGTATAGGTTCCAATTCGTGTTCGTGCCCACAAATAAAGAGGCTATCCGTAGTGAGATACTTGGGCGTCATTATAGATGTAGATGTCTTATCTGCACATGTTTTATCGCTGTCGAAAAGGGTTCTAAGGTTGAATCATTTTTTCTATAGCGTCAGGTGCTGTCTCGACTATAAATCCAGTAATTCTGTATAAATCATAACTTATGGTATTCTAGTCGGGGGAAGCACTTTTTCATCAATTTAAACCCATTAACGATATCCCAAAAAACTATCCTGAAGATTACAGCTAAGCTAGAGTTCCCTCACACGATCTATTTAATATCGTTAGGTGTTTTCTCTCTGGCAAATATGCGTAAAATTAGCCCTTATGTTTTTGCGTAAGCATACGGTAGTACACAAAACAGAGCCTATATGCCTCGCCGCACCACCCAGGCCGTTGTACCTGTACCAAAGTCCCGCTTAATAGATACGTCACGCCACATTTATTTCAGCATGCCTCTATTATTAAGTCCCAGAATTGTCCCTAGAGCAGCTTATAAGAAGTATGTTTTTAGTTGGTTAATTTCATTAGGATATGGAGTTTCCAATAATTTATTTACTAGTTCATACTAATAACTTATTTTTCAATTCATTTCATAAATACAGTGAGAAGTAAAAAACGATGTGTGATGTTTAGGAGAATTTTGACTTTACCCAAAATTTTTGGTGTTCAATTGAAAGCCGTTTTGAAAACTTAGAATTCTTACCTCTCTCACAATGACGCCATGGATGATTATTATGTGAACATGAACCTACAAAAAGAATTTTCGTGTATGTTTGTGAATCAGCTATTGATGATGAGAAAAAGAGAAATAATGAATTAGCGTAGTGTGATTTTCCTACGCTATACAGCACCATTTCATCAAAAATGCGCCGTTTTCATTGACAGCCTGTCGTATCCCTCGTGTAATAAAATTGAGTTTAATTGAGTTTTTTTTTTCATACTTGAGCAGCCATTCCACAATTTCGAATTATCCTCCTCTCACCTCAAACCTTCATACAACTTCAGGAGGTGAAAGCTGTTCGAACTTTCACCGTCTGAAGGTCTCCGTTCTTGTCTGTCAGCCGGACCCATTTTGGTTGCGTCAGAGGCCACGGAGGTGATGCGATTCAACTGGAGGGTTTGAAAAGGAAATTTCACGATTCAAACACGTAGATGACATTATCCGGCAGAGTTGAAGAAGGCGTCACAGGTCCTCCCAAGCATTAGAGGTCCTTCAATCGACGACCTATGGGTGATGGAATTTGCCAGAGTGTTTCCCGTAGATTCAGATGCTACAATGACGAAATTAGACGACACAAAGTTGATTTTACACTCTAAAATATGAATAAGACCTTGAACATATTCTAGAAATGTTCAATTTGCGTTGAAACGTAGCAAATGATTCCGTTCGTCGAACTCATGAATTACCTTCAGAATTCGCTATTCGACGAAGCTTCAATTCGAATTTTGATTACCGAAAGGGGTACGGTTCCAGGATATCTAAAATTCAATTTTAACCTGAGTTGCTCTTAATGCTTACTTTCTCCATATTCAAAGAAATTTCGACGTTCAACGTTGATTTTCATTCATAATCTTAACGCTAACTAAATGCGGATCGTTTGAGAGTGTTGTTGCGTGAGAAGATGCAGAAGGAAAAATGAAATTCTCCGACGCCACTTCTTGCATCAACTATTAACCATTTCCTTTTGGGGCTTCATGTCGCCCTTCCTTCCCCCTCCTCCTCCAAATCTCTCTCTCCCTGGAACTGTGGATTGTAGATCTGTAGAGGTTGCCCGAGTGCTCCGTTTCACTCGTATTTTTTCCCCCTGTTATTGGTCAGCTATAAAGAAAAAAAAATTGTTGGGTAATTGTGAAAATTACATTGATATAGCTGTCTCTGTATGTTTTAGCGTCAGTAACTCCAGCCCTAAAAATGAACCAAAACCGATTCTTTCCGGCAAAGGTCTACTACTGCCTTGAATGTCCTTAGTCTAAGTTCCGTTACCTTTGTTGTTCCTTTTTTTGCTTTATTACGTATTGGACATTCAGTGCAGCGTTTCAAGCTCGTCGGTCCTCGTCCTTAAGATCGTCTGACCACCAGAACCATTTTTCTATTTCTTCCTAGTAGTGCAGAACGTGCACGTTGGAAGTCGGTTAACCAATTTGAATATTTGGAAATCCCAAGCGCGTAGTTTCGTTCATCCGACTAGGAATCCTGTTGGACGTTTACGCGATCGCGAGCTCGTCAGAACTGTTCGCCTTCGTGTGTCCAGCACCATCGCCTCAACTTCATCAGCGTAAAACTCAAGAAGACGCCTCAGTTCAGACGTAAAAAGGCCATGTTTAGGTCGGAACTCCACAAGGAACCTTTTCTTTAGCGCATACTGGAATTATTATTTTTAGTTTACTCGACGAGATCATTTCTTTTTAAAAAAATACATTTAATGTATGTCGTGTGGTTCAAGGGTTTCCTTCATAAGAGAACTCTCCGTCCCCACCACATTCACCATTACACCGTACTCTTAGCTCAATGACCTGTTCGTAATTTAGTCTAAGTATTCCCAGTGATAAACACAAGAGAGATGTTAGAGTGTCGGGCGATGGAGACAGCGTAAATATAAAGTGTAACAAAAACATTAGTACCATAGCAGAGTTGAAGCGACTGAGCACAAGGAGGGTATTGTTTCAATTTAAGTATTTTTAAAAATGAGACCGTAGAAGGCTGGAAAGCGAAGTGTGTGGCAGTTGGGATGATACTCGGACGAAAATTTATGACTGACAATGCGTGATGAATAGCACAAGAAGGATGGGGGATTGGGCAAAAGGGATATTGTTGGAGTTGGGGAAGACGAGCAGTAAGTTTAGGGCAAACCAAATTATAATTCGCCGGCTCGTGTGAACCGTTTAATAGGAATTAAGTGATGTTATTTGTAGACAGATTTCGGTAGCTTCTCAAGCAGCTAGTGAGATCGATCGCTGTGGAATCAACGGATTTTGTGGACGCGCGACGTTAACTGTCGTGTGTTTTCTCACTCGTGAGTTGAATTTTGTACTGCAGAGCTTCTCAATAATGCGTATTAAAACTACCTTTAACATCTTGCTAGTTCACTCAACCCTCTCCCTCAAGCTCCTTCCAGTTTTGTACATCTATTGTAGTCTTCTTGAGATGTACATTCTCGCTCTCTGTTCTCTCCTGACGGCACCGCTTGTTCTCATTCTATGCAGTTCACATTAGCGTTTGAATCTCTGTTCATACTTACGCAATTAACACTCAAACAGTGTGTGGTTGGACTGTTGTGTTGTTGTATTTTGTACTCTACGAGCTATTTTGTTCCATTGTGCAGCTTTGTCTTTTACGTTTAAGAACGCATTAGGCTGGTGGAAATGTATTCATCGAAATTCCCCTTTCTTCGTCAATTTCAAAGGGGAACTTGAGCTCAAAATGAACACGCACTTTGCCCGCTATTTAGCCGGGCTTAACTTGCAAGTGAAACGTCATAACTTGTTTATTTCTAACTAATAAAAATGAATGTAAATGCTTTGCCAAGTACGTATTGTTCAACTAACAGATTTTCTAATGTGTCTAAATTGTAACAGAACACGCTTTTGATAACGCTTTATTAATAGTTAAAATAATTTTCAACACTGGTTGATTAAGTTCTTGCCTGACGGCGGCAGATTGAGAAATTGTTGGAATCGATTCCCTTAGCGCCAATAGAGAGTCGTCTATATAACCGGAATTCGTGTCAACGTCTCACTGCCAGCGAAATGGTTAAGGTATTACATTTCAAAGGCGAACCATTCAAAGCCCGCGCTGGCGAGAGACAAATGAAGTTAATACTATCCGAACGGATTGCCAAACTATTTGCTAAACACTTCTCCGTTCTCAATCATCTGAATTTCAGCCGATTTATCCTCACACGAATGGGTTACTTGTCTTTCTCGACGGTAGGGTTACTCGGATTGTATTGTTTTCAGCGTTGAGGGAGGACTAATACCGTGTTGAGTTTCTCGCTGTCTGCTGGGATTACGGTGGGTCTTATTTGTTTGCCTCTCTACAGGCGATTTGGTTCTGTAATGCTCTAGATCCTCGATCCCCTAGACTACATCGTCCTACTTCTATTTCAGTCTGGGCAGCACAGGATGATTTGAGATAACTCGCCCATACACCCAACGGTGCTCTCACTTGGTGGTCATCTACAGATTTAATGTTGATATATTGTTGTGTCGGCTGGTAAGCCGGAGTACACCTCGGTGTTTCTTGTTGAAATGTACACGACCAGGTCTTTTTATTTCTTGTATTGACTGTTCCTGAGATCCTTGGACAGAAATCTTGCGATCCACTAAGTGAGTTATATCAAGCGGGTTGCGGTAGACGAAGTAGAAGACTGTTGCAAAGGTGTAATCACGCAATTGTTAAACCTAACTTCAATCAACTGTGTTCACGATTTTCAAAGCAAGCGCCTGCTTGCTTAGTAGCCGTCAGGGCGGGAAAGTTTTACTGCTCTTCGAACAACCGTCGCTCACTGTTGCAGGAACTACAGTGGAGCAGCATATGATTTGTAGAGAAACTCATGATATGAGAGAAACTCATTTTCTTCTGTGAGAGGAGAGAAAAGGAGCCGCTATGTCCCTCTAAGAACTGGCTCGTCCAATGGTGTGGCTCGATCCAGTTTCTGCAAAGACGTTCTCTGATGTTGGGAAAAAACTTGCGCGCATCACAAATATTATCTATTTTGTTTTAATTCGAAGTAAGCTCTTCAATTTTATCGCTCTTCTCGCAAAGGAAAAAAATCGCACCACCAAATTCCAGCCACACATGTGATTTTCAGCATCTTCGGAACTTTTGTAGATAATAATTGAGTTGTTGGCAAGATCCAATTTGTCCATCAATTGCCGCGTATCTACACACTGCGAACTAGCGCGATTATTTGTGGAAAAGGTTAACTTTTTCCTCCGTCTAAAAGTGAAACTGCCCTCGTGTCGAAATTGGAAAATAAAAAAAACGGCTCGAAGTCTGATGCACAAACACATATAATGACATGGAATGGGCATTGAAATCCGGCGAACAGAATACGAAAGTTAGAAAACCGTCCAAGTACTTGAGCAAACCTGCTCAAAAGCAGCGAAGAAAGACATTTGAATCTCGTTAACCTTGTGCTATGGGGCGGCGGAAGCAGTGATCAATTGAATACAGCCGAAGTGGGGACGAATGAATAAATGAATTGACAAAACGAGTTAGCTTGAGTACAGATTTCTCGAATTTTGAAGTGCAGCGAACAATTTTTTTTGTGCGAGATTCGAGAGGGAGGTAAAGGTGACAGAATGTCACGTACAGTCGCTCGATTTTTTTCACCCACGCGGGGGAGTTCATAACATTTTTTTCCTCGCCTCAGCCGATCGCTGTGACCATTGAATAGATCACTGTGAAAACGGTGAGGTAGAAGGGTCAGATATTCTTGGTATATACCAGATATGGGTTGTTTTCCATGATAAACCGATTGGACGTAGGTTATGTGACAGCTTGGGCACGAAACCGATTGTAGTGCTCATTTTGGAATTTATTGAGTGCCCTGAGGGTGTTTAGTGAATGTCAAAGTAAAGCTAAGCAAACTGAGTGAGTGTGAAGCAAAGTAAACTGCAGACCATCAGATGACCCCACCGCATTCCTAATTTTTATGGATGTTCCTAATTATCTCACAACTTCTGTTCAAAAACCTTACGAACGGATCTATTTTAAAATCGTTTTATTGAAAGCGTCAGTCGGTCACTTCAAATCCCGTATGTAAGACGATGGACTTGGCTATTTGCGTTGAGCAGGTTCCTCGATGGTCGAAACGGTTTTTGGCGTGGAATATACAAAAACTGGGAAGTCGGCCGCACTCTTAACAATTCTTCGTCTTTTGACGCTCATTTTTCAGCGACTTACGATCGTCGGAGACAATAACAGCCATTTGCCCGAGGACTAATAACGGTGCGCCAAAACGACGGTCCCAGTTAAACGTCCTGCCTTGAACCCGCGGAAAAGAAACCCGGCAAGACGTCAATCACGACAATTTTTGTCACTTCTCCCCCCTTTTACACACCCCCGGACCCTTCCACGTCGCTAGTTGTCTTGGCCGTTAGAACAGAGTTTTGTCTATTGACCGGTAGTTCCCAGCAAAATGCGAGGTTTTTGTGAAATCGACCAAGGACGAACGGCAAGAGAGACTTGAAACAATGGTCAGTCTACTCTCAGACGAATTGAGAGAGGGAGAGAGAGAGAGAGAGAAGCAAATTGAAATGAAAATGGAAGGAAGGGGTTAATTGCACAAACTTGGCCTTGTCAGTTTTGCTCGTGAGTTGTGCATCCGGGAGTTACAACAGGAAACTGGCTCGAGGACTTGATAAAACCTGAAGGAAAACTCAAATGTCAATAACGGCGGTTGTTTTTCGTAGTTTCGTACTGCCGACGACGAGAGCTTGCTCATTTGAAAGTCGCGTGGCCGTACTGAAAATTCCCAAAATAGTAACTGAGGTTTTTTCATGGTAATGGATTATTAGACTCGTACCAGATAGAACAGATTACGGGGATAATTTTTGAGCACGAAAATCGTTGAAACGTGCTATGAAATGCGAATTTGACTCAGTTTCATTATATTTTCCCTCAACACTACATTTCTAAAAGAGAACAAAGTGGTGAGTTCCGTTTCGCTGTATTTATGGCAATACTCACTATGTAATAAAGGTATTTCGCGGAAAAACACGCGCGGCATGAAGTAGGAACAACGTTTTACCACCGTAGAACAGTCGAATAAGTACAGCGAACCGTTGTCAACGGAACAATTTGAAATTTAGAATTTAACGTACCAAATTTGCGCGAAGACGTCTCTGGGCGACATTTCGATTGGCTACCGCGCTCCATTGCCTGGGAAAGTAAACCTTCATAATAAATAACATAAATGGCAAGTGAGATGGGAATTCACTTCAAAGGTACATAACACGTATGCGTTTTTCTCAACATCCGCGGACGAGAAAGTGGGTTGAGCCAGACTGCTAGCCGAGCCAGTTCCTTATGGGATATGGTGACTGCAATATGAGGATCCACTTATTTTCTCACCAAGGACCCTGCACGTCTTGTTCTTCCAGCGTGTGGGTGCTGTTCCAATGTAGGTCAGTAAGCGACGGTTGTTGGAAAAGCAGCCAAACCTTCAAACAGACTGCTACTAAGCAAGACATGCTTCCCCCAGTTTGCGAAGAAGGTTATTTAAAAAAAGTTATTTGCTGTAGAACTCGCTACCAAAGTAAATATCTGGTTTGTAGCAACCTACAACTTTCCGCAACGCCCATAATACGACGACCTGCCCATAAACGGGAGCTATGCCTTTGTTCGCATTTCTACATTTATTGAGAAAACTGAAAAAAACGAGTTATTCGAGAAATCTCGTTTTCCATGCTATCATAGTTTGTATCTCCGTTCAACACATAGATACAAAACTAAACACGCAATACAAAATGTGGGCGTAGGTTGCTTAAAGACATTCCGTGAGTTTGATCGAATACAGTGAAGCATTCGCTATGGAAGTTATGAAAATGTTATCATTATTTTCAACATATTTTCATTTTTATTTCTGTTCAATGGACTGTCAGGGAAACTTTATTGAGAACAATATATAGGTATTAATTATTTTAAAACATTCAGTGAGTTTGGTGAAAATCGTTCAAGCCGTTTTGCCAAAAAGCGTAAAAGATCTTTTTTTTATTTTTAGGGCTATATCTCCGTTTGCAGTATTTTCATGGAGATATTTATGAAGAAGAAAAGTTAAATAATGATTATTAAAAGATGATCAGTTGATAGTTTAAACAAAATCGTTACGGCCGTTTTCGAGAAAAATGCGAAAGCCCCTAGTCTTTCGCACATTTTAGCGGACACCCCCCCCCCCTCCTACTGACGGAAATAGCCCATAACACAAACGCGACTACAAAAAATAACAAACAAAACGAAAGAAAAAGAAAGAACCTGCTCAGTTGGTCCAGCCGTTCTCCCACAAATCGAACTACGGACACACACACACCTTTTTTCCCCGCAAAGGACAAAAAAAAAATGAAATTCAGGAAATGGGAAGGGCTGTAAATGCAAGAAAATAAAAATGCTGCAAATTATTAATAACAGTCCATTATTCTCTTGCACAGCACGATTTCTCAGCTGTACGCAACCTCACGCCTCCGGGACCCGTCTTATTCGACTCAGCATCATAAAATACGTAGGAAATGATACCAAACACGACATTGTTCCGATAAAACTAATTTAAAATAATATTTTTTTGCTCATGACAACCATGGTTTCCCACCTCACCTGCATTGCCGTGCAGATGGGCACTAGATCCTAAATGGCATTGTTGTGCGAAACAACGGAATTTTGTACACCAAATATGGCCTGGACGCTGAACGGACAGTGCAGATTTGGAATACTCATGGCCTGAAATGTGAAGGGTAAATTTAGAAGGGGGTTGAACAAATTTATATGGTCGAAAATATTGGTGTAATATGTGATATACTTGAAAAGTGCATATCACGGCGACTGACAGAAGAGGAAGGGTGCTGTTGGCAACACTCTACTACATTTTCAGTGTTTTTTAATCCAATTTTTACTCTCCTTGGCTCTACGAAGTAGAAAGGAAAGTTATGTAATCGGCTTAAAAAGAATTTTTAAGTTTTCTTCAGATCTTTACGTTTCAGACCCTCCTGAGTCCGAAAAACATTGGACTCACTACTTGGGAAAATGGTCTGTGTGTGTGTGTGTGTCTGTGAACGATGTTTAGAGAAAACCACCGTACCAAATCAGCTCAAACTTGATATCTCGCCGGCAGGCCACCATGGGACGCCAAAATAAGGGTATGAACAAAATCACCGAAAATTAACTATAGTTATCATAGTGATCAAAACACCAAATATTTTTTTTCTCAAAAACGGCTCTAACGATTTTGATTAAATTTTTTATAATTATAGCATAAAATACCTATTTGTGGGAAAATGACGAGAGCGGCACAATAAATTACCAAAACTTTCGACGAAATCGATTTTAGCGCGGTTTTTAGAGAAAATCACCGTACCAAATCAGCTGAAAGTTGATTTCTAGTCTACAAGTTACCATGGGACGCAAAAATAAGGGTATGGGCAAAATCCACCGAAAGTTAACTATAGTTATCATAGTGATCAAAACACCAAATTTTTTTCTCAAAAACGGCTCTAACGATTTTGATTAAATTTTTTATAATTCGACCAAAAGCGTTTTTAGCGCAGTTTTTTCCTTATAAACTCCGCTGGAATTCTTGTAGAATGTAAATAAAAAAATTGGTATTGTAGTCCAATCCAATACCTAAAGGGTGAGTGTTTAAAAACGCTTATGAGATACATGGGGGTTACACCAGAAATTCCTGAATTTCAACTACTGCCGTTTCGCTTACTACCAGTTCTAAAAGTGTTTACCCAATAACTCTGCAAAAGTAATTACTATCCTTCTTCAAAAAATTTGTGTTTACAGCCTCATTAATTCTGTGTTTACCAATTGCTCAATAAAGGTCCTGCAATGAGTACGAGCAGCATAATAATATCTGGAACTGTAAGCGCTACCGCTTCCTGCAGCCGCAAAGTGTTGTTTGACCAAGTTCAAATTAACTGAATGATTAAATAGAATTAGCCATGTACAAAGTGAATTGTTGTAATCTAAGGAATTATAAGAGCTAAGTAAAGTTGTGTGTTGCAACGCACCAGATATTTGTTACACCAAGTGCAAAAGACCAAAATACGGGGCGATCTTTAAAAGTTTGTTTGAGCGTCGGCTGTTAGCTCCGAGCCGCTCTTCCCAATGCGCGGTGGGGTGGCGGTGAGGGGCTCCGCTTCGTCTACTGCCTCGCAGTCCGCTCTCAACGGAAGTCGAGTCACCGGGAGGTTTCACCAAACGCACTCAATTGTCGTTTAAAACTATCATCAATCATCACTGATCTGAGATTTACTATGCAATATAACGGATTTCACCAACGTGGTTTACGATTAAAACACTATAACGAACCGCGAATTCTTTAAAACGGAGTCGTAGCGGTTAAAAGTTGACTCGGTGCGTCGCGGTTACCGCTCGCCAAACAAAGACCGTTTTGCGGACGGGACACTGCCTATAACTTAATACTGCGACTTTTATAACTGCGTTTCATTTTGTCTTGAATTGTTTCGCGAGTTTCGCTTACTTAAAACACACAAAAGCAAGACAAGAATGCGGGGTTCATTTCGGCAGTTCAAAGAAACGAGAAGGTTACGCTTTTATTTGCATAGTTCGTAATCAAATGATTCTGGTGGAATGATATGTCATCTGAGCATTCGAACACACACTGATTTTGTCAGAGGACCAATTAAGCGGTTTCTGTCGTAAGACTAATTTCATCCAGCTTGAACTCGACAATAACGGCTGCTGATACCAACCGAAATGCTCTACCACAGCTTATTTTTTATAGCAGTAGGAACAGCAATGAGGAATACAACAAACTGTTAAAATATACGGATACGCAATACACCTCATGAGGTTTCCCACTTCATAGTGAAACAAATGAGCAATGATAACAAGTTAGGCGCGTATTGTCCATTTTAAAAATAAATATCTGGTTCGACTCATCACATAACTTTCTTTAACGATTAATCACTCTGGAAACTAATCAAATTGGTTTTTAATTTAGATTATAACAACGTAGGTACTGGGGGTGCATAAAGTCACTTATTGACTCCCACTTGTACCACAACCATTATTGAGTTATTATCAGTGTACAGGAGGTTCGTGAGACTATCAACACGCTTTTGGTTTATTATTCATTCTGAATAAAACACCTGTGTTTTCGGTCAGGAAATTGGTTTTTCACCCCCCCCCCCCCCCACCAACCCCCGGCTTAATTTGGTACTACGTTTCTAGGCATGAGTATTCCAAATCTGCAATGTCCACCGTCAAGACCATATCCTTTAAGTTGGTCCGTTCTTTCACACAAAACGCCATCGTAAATCCCATTTGACGAAACACGTGGTTTTTATGTGCAAAAAATGGTTAACAATATTAGCCAAAAACGAAATTCTTATATTTTTATTGCATTTACGTCGTGTTTGGTATCGTTACCTGGTTTTTTTTTTTGGTGCTGAGTCGAATAATACAGGTCTCAGAGATGCACGACTGCGTCCAGATGGACGACAGTGAAATCACAGTAACTCACGGGTCAATTTAGCTTAAGTGATTATTTTGTAGTTATTCAAAGCCATCCGGGCTGAAAATTTAATCAAAATCGTTGTAGATATTTGTGGGAAAAAGAAGATTTGATGTTTTGATCAATATGATAACTATAGTTCATAAATGTGGAATTTGAGCCGATTAGTTTCAGTCGTTTTGTGTCAATCGCTTTCACTGGGACACAGAATATTTTAGCGAATAGGGTTTTTTGGACTAAAAAAAGTAAAAATATCTCTTGCAAACCAAGTCAACTAGTTGTAGATTAATATGATAGTACGCTCGTGAACCCCAACGCCCGCGGATTCAAAACAAACATAGGCGGATAAATGTGCTTGGTAAATTGCTGATTTAGGATGGTGCCTACTCCCGAAATTTGCTGGTAATTCAATCGTAGATTTGTTCATTCGGATCGTTAAATCATTTCAAACGACCTTGGAGAAACCCGATTTAATTACTAAAAGTTCCGATTTACCAATTAAATGTTTGAAAAGTTTGGTGACACCAGGTCGTGTATCCTGTTCCGCGATTCTTCAAAACATAACAGCAATTAGTTGGTGAATTTCCGTTTCGTGTTCGTGTTCGTCCGTTTCGGACATACCTTTGCTCAGTGCGCGGCAAGATATTCCGACGTTTTCGTCAAACTTGGGCACTCCCGCCGAGAATGTTCCGTCGGTGAAGACCTCAGAGGTGAGTTCTTACACAACATGCTATTCTGGTACGTTAGCGTTACTTATTACTGCTTCCCGTTCATCTTGAAAATAGCTCAATTCGGACCAGATGCAATACGCTTGCGGCAGAGGTTGTGGATTTGTAGCGGTGTGGCAGGGCAATGGGTTGGGTTGGTATAGGATAAGACCGAGTTTGTTGCGTTGAGTTTTAGAAGCTGACAAATTTGGCCCTGGTGTGCCCTCCAGTTCGTTGGAGTCACACGAAAAGACGCAATGTGATGCAAGCAGATAGCTGCCAACCATAAATACGAAAGGGTCTGATTTGACTAAGTTGTTTTATGTTTAATTTCCACTCACAGAATGTGTATAAAAAGTATTGTAGCCGTACGAACAAGAAAGTGGGGTTTTTTAAGATCTGTTTGTCTCGAGATCAACTAAATCGAAAATATCTGGTGTTAAGCAACGCACAACTTTCTTAGCCCCACGTTACGTGCTAGTCCAGCCTATTTGTTACTAAGTTCATGTGAACATGTAAATCAATTTACCCTCGTACGTGAAAACTAGTAGCTCTTCAGGTCCCGGAATTTATTGAACTACTGCTACTTGTGCCAAGCTCGTAATTGAACAACGTTGAAAGTGGTAGCTCTTAAAGTTCCAGAATTTATTGACCGCCGCTCATTATGTCGCGACCTTATTTGAAGAGTCCCCGCATAGGTAACTAATGAGACGGCCAATGCCATTATTCTGTTCACAGTTGACGAATCTGAGAACAGCGAAAAAAATTATTCGACAAAACGACGTTAGTTTGAGTAGTTTGGGATTTTTGTGGTTTCTCCTGACTATTTAATTACCATTATCGAACCTTTACCGTCTTGGTAGTGTAATCTACTACCATCCTTATTTTTTTCTAATCATTAGTATCTGATGAGCGGGATTTTTAAAGAAAAAATGGAAAAACGGTCAATTAATGTTCGACGAATCTCGATTTCCGAGCTATCGTGGCTTATATCTCTGTTCAACAGGTATATACAGAAGTAATTGCAGGGAACAAAATGTGGGTATCGGGTACTAGAAGACACTGTAATATTGATCAAATCCGGTGTTACAGGAGTTACCCTGGAATTCACGAATATGTTCGAAAAAACATTATTTTTGACCCATTTTGATTTTTATCACTGTTCAATGGACTGTGAGAGGATAATTAATTCGTAACAATGTATAGGTCTTAACTATTCGAAAACATCTTGTGAGTTTGATGAAAATCGGTGAAGCCGTTTGGTCAAGAAGCGTAAAAACCTTATTTTTGCTTTTTAGGCCTATACGTTTGAATTAGTTCTCATTCGTTAACGTAAACGATGGTTGATGTTGTTGATCAAAATGAGGTTAATTGTACCATGACCATAGGCCAATTAAGCATTCGGCGGTTTCGTCCAGTTTACGTTTCTTAGGGATTCATTCTGTTACTCATTTCGTTATAAAGTTATTGAAAGCTCGGAGAAATGTTTCCTTTTCGTTGTTTACGCAATAGAGTTCCATGATTATTTAATATCAGTGTTGTGAAAGAGACGGCCTGTGGGCTGTAACCACTTCCTACTTGCTAGAACTATCTCTTCTCTCTCTCTCTCTCTCTCTCTCTCTCTATTTCTCGAATTATAGGACGCCGTTGGGACCCTCTCACCTCCTGCTCCGTATCTTTATAAAACATTCCGGTGATGCGCGGTTGTCAGTAGTGGATTGTGGATGCGAGGGCCCTTCGATTAAACCGGATATCGCCCATCCTCTTCTAGAATCTGTAATCCTCTTCACAACCCCGGGAATGAGACGTGTCGCTGCTGTCAAATTAAATTTAATCGCTGATGTGGGATCCATGCTTCAAGGGACGTGAAAACGTGGGTCGGGAGGCTTCGGGATCTTTATTAAACAGATTTAAACGGAATGAATGAGTTGCTCGTGACGCTGTTGGAGGGGGGGGGGGGGCTTCCCAAACACCACGACGATACTTCAACCAGAAAGTTGAATTGATTTTTGTTTCACTGATCAGCATTCTAACACTCAGGTACCTATCGACTGCAGAACCAGGAGAGGCCCCAGAATTCCTAGTATCTTTGTTTCGTACCTCGACTAACGAAATTGTCACGCTTCGACTTATCAATAGTACAGGGGCCTCATCACACGTTGATGAGGCTTAACAATTCAAAACTGTTGCTAATAGCTGTTAGTTGTAACTGTTATCGCTAGCCACTGCCTAGTTCTAGAGCTACTCAAAATTAGGATTGAATCACTGTGGATTCTACTAGGGCAGTTGTTTCTTCATGTTATGAGGTGGGAGCAGCGCAATAAATCCCTCGACTATTGGTTTCTACACGCAACGTTTGGTCTACAAGTTCGTATGAACTCATTGATAAATAGCTAGAACGTATCTGTATGTCTTATAGACAGCTTCAAATGACACCGCAATACCGTGAAATTCTCATCTGTATGGAAGCGACGAGAGCAGCACAATAAATTACCGAACATTTCGACGAAAATCGATTTTAGTACAGTGTTTTCCCTTATGAACTCTTCTTGAATATTGTTAGTCTTCAGAAAAGTTGAAGTGGTAGTTGAATCAAATACCTGCACGATGAGTCTTCAATAACGCTCATAAGATATATAGGGGCTACTCCAGAAATTCCAGAATTTCAACCACCGCCGTTTCATTTACTTCCTCGTCGGAATCTTTTTGCCCGCTAATTCTAGAAAAATTATTAGTATCATTTTCAAAACAAATCGTGTCTACGGCCCCATCAATTCTCTGTGTACGAGCAGCTCAATCAATTATGGAACTGTAAGCGCTACCGCTCTCTGCCACTGTGAAGTGATATTTTACCGAATTCAAATGAACTGAGTGAAAATTAAACTGAATTAGTAGCAAAAGCCATGAAAACCTGTGAATTTGCATAGAGCTAAGGGAAGTTGTGTGATGCGGTTCACCTGATATTTATGTTGGAGTATCCTGTTTCAGTGAGTTTTGTAATGCTACGGCCAGGTGCGAGAGAGAGTATTTGCGAAATCAAATGCGGCTGGGTAGATAATCATGATGTGGGGTTCAGATTAACAAATAGATGGAGTACGGGAGAGAGATAGAAATGTATTCCTGCACAATAGAAAATAAATATACAGTTATAGCTTGTATTGACGAGCCAGAACAACCTTGGCAGCATACAATCGCAGTAAATATCAAAAACTAACTGGTGTGACGCATCACACAAGTTTTCTTTGCCGCACGTCGATTCAGCTTCTTTTTTTTTATCACTAGCAACTAATAAAATCGTTTACTTCAGTTTCTATGAACTTGGAAGAACTTTCAGGAATTACTGTATTTCTAAGTGGTTCACAAGGGAGTAGACTATGTTATAAACCCCGTGGACTGTTTAAAGGGTAAGGTTAGCTCTGGGATTTCCTCTGAGTTGTAACGAGTAAAGTAATATCATGAGGTAGTATTGAGATTGAACCTTGTACGAAGAGCCTCCAGAAAGAATGAAACGGGGTCATGTCTCTAGATAGTAAAACTTTTGTGAGAGCACGGACGAAATGGCATCTCAGTAAGAAGAAACATATTAACTGATCACTAAAAATCAACACTTGCCAAGTGAAAGGGACGGGGTAAAATAATAATAATAATAACCGAAGTTAGAAAAATCTAGTAAGTCAATCGTGACAACCAAAATGCCGAAGCGCGAGGGCCGTGAAAACTCCCAAAGCAAGTGAGGGGTGGAAGTTGTGCCAGTGGTAGTACGAAGGAAGAAGGAACAACAATGAAACCCTCCTGAAGAGCCCCCAGACTTGGTTCGCCAAATGAGTCGGACGCTCGGCGAGTTGGCGCACAACTTTTGAAAAGTCCGAACATTTTCTTCAGAACAAAGTTTGAAGTATGCAGGAAGAAGCCTGTTTCCTGTGCCTGGCGACGTCCCAAATTTGGCCCCAGTTTTCGGAATTGCGCCGGAAAGGCAATACGGCGGGACAATAAGTGTCAATGAACTTATTTGATACCAATTTGTCATTAACGGCGGAGAGCCGAATAGCTAAATGTTCATGGCAACGGGAAGTCGTTCACCGAAAATTGGGTGCCGATGAATACCAGTTTTAAAATGCGGTAAAACCGAACTCTCGAGTCATGCAAATAGGCAATCAGCGACTGAAGATGAAGCTGTACAGAATTCAAAATCCGGGAAATACGATTTTACACAAAATGCGAGAGTTGTTCGGTCGTATTCGTTAATTAAATCTCGATTTTACGAAGGACGCGCCGTTATTTTTAAATGGGTGGTGATGAGTTGAATTCGGGAAACTTCTGTGTGGCAGATGAAATGGTCAAATTAAGTTACCTCGTTGTTGAATGCCATCTTTAAATTTGTTGCTATGACTACACTACTAAAAATGGAATTTGCCAAGTTGGAGGGTTACTATTTCCGGTTTTGATATCAGAATGTGGTTGTTGTCTATTCAACTGATCACAAACGTGATTAATGTTTCATAGTGAATCATGAATTCACACATCACAGGATTGAATCGCTTTTATTTGGTGACCAAATTTTTTCTATCTTTGGTGCATTTTCATTGTTTGAAATTTCTCTTGCATCGCGTCAGACGTATAAGAAGAATTCCTATCATTCCTTTTCAAGTTCTCAATTATCCTCTCACGAAATGGCGTAAAGTGCTAAGACGTCCATAAGGACCGTAAGAGGCGAGTTAGTTCCGTCTTGAAACGAAGTAGTGACAATCAACGACTCACGTCGAACTGCCGTTTGTTCATTAAAGGTACGTTTAGACGTGATAATATTCGCAGGTTGCTCTCTCGTGACACCTTCATAGCCTCTTACTCTAGAGAGTGAAATTCTCGCGTGCTCATACTCGGAGAAGTGTCTTTATACCATACGCCTGCGAGATCAGTCGCGAGAATAACATTACGAACACTTCCGTCGTCAATCTGAAACAGAGAAGTGGCAGATGTATTATTAAGTTTGTGCTAGTCAAAAAAAACTATTAAAAAACAGGAAATGGGTGAAGGAAGGTGGAGGGAAGAATCAATAAGGCGCGTACCACATTTTAATGCTCGTATTGGATCTGGAAGACCCAGCAGATAGAAATTTTAGTCTAGTTTTATTATACTTAGTATGCCTAACATTGCATTGGTGATATAAATATTTGCCTTAAAGTTACCTGATTTCCTAAACTTTGTAGTTTCCTAATAATTTCAGAAACGGTACAATTGAAGTTTTTCGATAATTTCTCCAGCACCAAGTTTTTTTTTCCATTCGCCTGTACAATGTTGGATTCTGCCAAGGATCCGGTAGGCATAGATTAGTTCACACACCTTCATTCGCCCTCTTTTTACTGGGTTTGGCCACGATTAGTATGACGACCCAGACGTTATAGCAACAATAATAAATTAAAAGAATTCGTGTGCTACGTTTTGATCGATTACTCGTTAACAAATAACAATCTGGCGTTGTACGATGAGGCGTAGTCAGTAGGACTCGAACCTGCGCTCCCAGAGGGAATCTTATTTCCAGTCAGATAATCTATCTACCAACTCTCAGCAATACAAAAGCCTTTCTGCGACTACTCCAGGAGAGCAAAGGCATAACGGACACATAAGCGAGACAAATGCGACATAGCTGCTCTCGGTAAGCTCTTAAAAAGAACTGTTGATGAACTTAACACTACCGATTTCGGTTTCGAGTGTGAATTTGCCGCTCTCGAGTGGCCCTCTTTGGCCTCGAACGTTTGAATTGAAATTTGAAAGTACTTAGGAACAACTAGAAAATTCAGTAGATGATTTTGATCAGGACGATGTTCTTTTCCCGACCAAAGAGGGTTTGGAACTCTATGGAGAGTGCGCGAGAGAAGTAGAGTTGAGTTGTGAGTAGCGGCAGCTGAGAGACGAATCGTTGGGAGAACATGGAGACGACTGTATTTTGGGAGAAACAGGTGATGACCGACTTTCGCGAGAACTCGTAGATGAATGAGTTTGGGAGGCACTGTCTTTTGTGTAGAGGAATGTAAAAAGAAGGGTGGGAAGGATATTGAAAATATATATATATCAGGATAGAGGAAAATTCGTTGTCTATCGGAAATAACTGAAGAGGTGGACTTTCCAAAGGTAAACAATAGGGTTTGAGGACGAAGGTGTTTGGGGAAACGATGACGTTCCGTATGGTCTAGTGCAGACAGTTTGGAAGTCAAAAGACCCAGCTAATTCAGCCTGCCGAACTGATACTATGGAGTGGTCATTTGAATTCCTATTCCACCTACTCCAGTCAATGTGATAAGCGCTTCTCTTCCAATTTGCCTCGCACCTTTCTCCCTAATTTGACGGTCACTGACCTACATTTCGGGACACTTTCACGTCATTCATGAATCGAGAATCCTATTTATCTACCATGGAAACATTCCACTATCTTAGCCCCTCATTGGGTGGTGTTGCTGAGATCAAACATTTGTCTCTCTCTCCCCTGCAGATAATTATAGACTCGCCTGAAAGCTTTTGCCGACGTTTAAGACTATATGACTATATACGCTTGCTTGCCAATGCATAATTAAATCATGTATTACATGATTCCACACAAGGAAAGCCTAACGTCTCTAATTACATTTTGTCTAAAATTGCTGACAATATTTCTTCGTTCAAATTAATTCCAATTCCCAGTTCGTCAGAATTTATTCTGTTCTATCTTGCATATAGAACAGAATCATAAGGATATTAATGTCCCTACACAAAGGAGTCTTTCGAACTTTCGACCATATTAATCCAATACTTACGAGGAAGATACACATCCGAAGATGATCAGGAAGTTGAATAGTTCTTCCCTAGTTTGATTTCCCGCTAGATTAGCAAGCGCACTCCACTCCCCCATCACTTAGTTATAAGTTGTCGATAAATCAAATTGACGCGCCTGAATGAGGGGTGTAAGTAATTCGAGAAAATAATCACGGTGAAGTGAAAACGGTTCTTGCTTTGCCCTAAGACCCGATTGCACTGCTCGATTTTCTAGTTGTCTAATACACTAAATACAGATTAGGTTTATTGTTACTGGTCTACAGTGTTAAGTCTTTATTCATCGTTTTCGGTGGACTTACAGGTAAAAAAAATGCATGTAGGAAAAAGATTTGTACGTTAATTTCGGAAAAATGTGCGTTTTCCAAACTAATATATATATAAATGCTTTGCTACTGCTTTTCATTTTTTTAAATTATGCATAAAATTTGTTTCTAAAAACATTTGTTTTTATGTAAACCTAAAAGAAAAATTAACAATTCGATTGGGCAGTTCAACTCAGACCTTTTTTGAAAAACCCCTTAATATTGGTTGGCGGTTTTGCTCAAACGCAGCAACATAATTTCCTTCGCAAAAACAGTAGCTTGGTTACCTTCCCTTGTTTTGTCGGAATAACAATGCGCTTTCACTTTTTCAAAAGCGCTGGTAGGCCTTTGAAAATGTTGGGAAACCGCGATCAGCGTTGGATTTCTCGTAGCTGTCATGGGAAGCTTTTGTGCTGTCACACAAAGCATCCAATGCTGCTAGAATACTCAGTGACGGTCGCAGTTATCATGGAAAATCTGATGTTCCGCCGTCAACTCATGTAGAACATGTGGGATTTGTCGTTGGCGTCATACATAATCCTGTTCGTGATTTTCATACACATGGTGTTATAAACATTCTTGTAAAATGACAATTTTTATCACTTTCATTGGCTCGACTAAATAAAATCGAAGTGCAATTAGTTTGAAAAAGTGTTGAGTTATCTGCAAATCTTTACGAGTGTGAGTGCAAAAAAAACGCGTTCAAGAAAATGGGCTAATGGGTCGGGAATATGATTGAAAAAGAACCGTTGGACGTCATCAGCACCAGTTTAACATTCAGTCTGCAGATTAACGTGTCTCCAGAACTAACTATAGTTGTCGTAGAGAAAAGAACACTAAATTATGATTTTGATGACTGTTTGCGTATCGACGGTTCCTAACGACTGAACGACGATAAAAAATGTGCAGTGCTGCGAAATCAATAAATTATCAAGGATGTCGACAATAATCGTACTGTTTTTACTCTCCTCGGCTCTAGGGAGTAAGAATGAAAATTATGTAATCCGCTGAATTTTTTTGAGTTTTCATCTTTACGTTTCTACGTACAATAAATTATCAAAAACGAAGACGACATTGATTTTTCATCACAACTGGCACATGTCGCGTGCGCTAGCGTTTTCATAAAAATCAGAGCGATACATGAATTACTAACGTTCTCGTTTTTTTACTAACTAATATCGATAGTCGCATTAATTCCGTATACGTTTATCATTCAACAATGGGCGTGGCATCAGGGGAAAATAGGGGCTGAGGAAAGTTCTGTGATGGGTCGCACCAGATTTGATCCCCTCGACAAATTTCGCCCGTTAACAACGGCCCAAGAAATTCCGGAATTCAAGCTACAGTTATTACTTATGGCTCGCACGCATTTTTCACGGCGTTTTCCTTATATTCCCAAATCTGTAAACAACAAACATCATGTTATCAGTCCCTTAAATACCACGGTAGTACGCTGGTTACTCGTTGCATGTGACAGGTCACGCAAGACATTTTTGTTGAAAGTTGCAGCGCCGTAAGCGCCAAGGTATGTAAATCGAATTGTTTTCTTCCGTGCATTTCCTGTATTGAATGAATTGGAAAGCGTTTTGCTGCGCTAGAAAGTATCCTTCGGATTCGGTTAAAACCACCAAGAGTTACGTAAGAGCCCCCCTCCCCCTAAAAAATGGACGAGACTTGCGGGAAAAGCGCAGGACTGAAGCGATCGGAGCGTTGCATTGTTCGACATGGGAGAATAAGCTCGAAGGTTCTTCATGGTTTGTTCTTGAGGCACAAAACGCGTTTTGCTTCTCTTTCTAAAACTCAGACCCATCGCTCTCTGACGTTCCAATATGTAACTTGTTGAATAAAATCAGAGGGCTCCTCGAAGGTTACTAGAGACATTGATCGGTGGCCGAGGTTTCGTATGACTAAAAGCATGAGAACCACTGACGGATGGGACAGACCTTGGGCTGTCACATAAGGAGAAAAAAAACCTTCCCTTTTCCATCCCTCCGTCGCCCATCTACAGTAGCCCCTCATTCAATTACTCGTCTGACATTGGCACGTTGGCCCTGAGCTTTGACTAAATGGCATGTTTTGTAGACGAACCCGTCAATTAACTGTAACAGTGCATATAATTATAGGATCCAGCTGTTGGTGATTTTCAATTGGTGTGCCGATCAATTCTTCAGCGTTGTAGCCCCTCCCCCTCCCACTCACTTGCCCGGTGACATAACGAAGAATAAGCGGCGGAATGTGAAGGAAACTATTATTTTTTGTGAGCTTTCGTGGCGCTTCCTTCGCTACTTTTATCGTTGCGTACATTTTTCTCTGGAGTCACACCTTGCTCCGTATGTTCTCATCCTCGGTGTTAACGGGATTCGGCTGATTCACAGTCGGGAACATCACTAGCTTCTATTGACGTCATCATTTATGTAGCTTCTCTACCTTTTTCGGTTAGGGCTATTCTTGGGTCCTTCTCAACCCTGGGAAAAACTATTCGCTTATCTTTACTGCCCGTTTCCCCTGATGCCCCTAGGCTCTGTCAATTCGGGACCTGCGCGCCCTTCTTGATCCGCCGTAATCATTTGCTGGTGCTGTTTTTGATAGTTGGGAGTCCACCCCGGTCCTTGCAATGGTTGTCATCTGTTTTTCGTACTAGCTTGACGAGGTTCATTGGGTACTTCGTGCTTTCTTGCTTGTAACCGAATTCGATCAACCTGACGTAGTGTGTTCTTGCACCCTTTCTTGAGCATCGTAATGCGCGGGACCTTTCGTAATCGTAAGAGCGGGACCTTACGGCTATGAACGTTTTATAGCCCCAGGAGCCACTCATTGCCACTCCAGACCCTGTACCTTCCAGAGTTCTGTATCTTTTTGGTACAGATATTGGTGCCATTCGGAGGTCGAACCTGCTATAATTACTCCATCATTCGTGGGCACTGTCGTGCAAACTCTTCGAACCTTGTTACAGTTACTAACTAACAAATAATTTAAACACAACGCTCTTACTTGCAGTTCAGCCAAAGAATAACCTTGCAGTATAGAATTAAACAAGACTAGGTAAGTATGTTAAGCTCTGTAAACTGAATCCCCGATAACACCCCAGGATTGTTACTATAGATCTCCTCTATCCAGACACCACCAACATTCTTCCAATCTGAAAGAATCACAAGAATACGATGCAAAACGACCTATCGTTCCCTAGGTATTTTTCGATGCTGAGTTGAATTGGGCAGTCTTAGAGGTGTCAGACTATTTGAAGAAACTATATAACGGGGAGGAATACAACAAAAGTTGTCGGTTCACCCCCACTGCTCTCATTTTTTGCGCTGCTTCCCGTTTCACTCCAAGCACTGGGCTGCTTCGACTCATCTCGTTCAATTCCCTAGCGTCGCCTCTTTTCATAGTTCCACATGCTCAATCGAATGGGATGGGTTAGGAAGTACAGACAATGTCGTGTGCATATGAATTGTCGTTTCCAGGATTGTTGTTTGATGTTGGATTGAATAGGAAAAGTTAAGATCATGCTGTCAATTCTGTATTAATTTGGAACGTTTTGAAAAATCTCCCTAATACTAGTTTATCATGCAAATAAATGATAAAATGTAGTTTGTTGTATATTTCCAATGACCAGTCAGTATTTTCAACGAAACGTTGTCAAATATCCTCATTTGTGCCTACTGAAGTTACGATTGGAGCTGTACAAGGTTAAATATGTTGTGGGGTCGCAAAGAGTTGCTGAGAATATTTTAGTTTACGTCAATATTGTTGAAAATATTGATGATAAAACAATTGTACTTTTCTAATACATTGGTTGCCTTTTGCATGAACTCATCATGGAATGAAACACAGGAAGCTCCTGCATTGCCGACTCCACGCGAATGATTCACGTCGAACGAATTGAAGAATTTTTCCAATTCCCTGACAAAATTTGTTATTTACGGCGTAAATTGATTTGGTAAATGTACTACAGACCTTACGAATCTTTTGGTGCAAAAGAAAGTCACGAAAAAGCGAATGTTTGTCGATTTAATTGGGAGTTTTGCGTCGTTCGATTCTGAGCTAAGTGGGTCACCGATGCGGCTCCTGTTTTCGCATCTCTCGAATTTCGAGTGGTCTCTCGTTTATTGAAACATTCAACAAAAGGGGTTAGTGTGACATGTCCGATGAATCGCCTAGTCGCGAAATAACCTTGTAAATTGCCTATTCGCCCGATAACCTTGCGAATCGATGAATATATATTAGTTATTAGTTAAAAGAGAAGGTCAATATTTCGCACTCTTCACCTTGGAATGGGGAGAGTTGGTTTCCTCATTTGTTCGATTCATCTGCTGTATTTCTAACTCTGAGCTACCAGTTCCGGTGTTTTTGCGAAAGATGAAGTATCTTTTTGTGTTTCTTCGACACTCGAGGTAAGACAGTCTTATGTTTACGCAAGAAATGAATAAACGCGTCCGTTTGCTTTTAGCTTCCCGAACAAATCGGATTAGTGCCTGTTTTCGGTCAATTCCTTATAACACGCGTAACACACTTCGGTGAAATTTTCAAGGATCTTGCCTGCGGCTTATTTGTATAACTGTAACTGTCCTAAAATTGGTATGAGCACCGGGGGCTGAAGTTTTATCCCAGCTGTAATTCTGCAAGAGTCTTCTTTCATGCTTCAGAGAAGTTGTATCAAACACCCAAAGCCGTTCACTTTCATGATAGGAAGTTTCCTCATGTCGATTATGCTCATAACATACACGTGTTTCTTCATTCTGCAGTGTCTCGTGATGATTCCTAAATATCTGCCTCAAGTCGTTCCTCTCTATTTTCTCTAGTTTTAGTGCTATTAATAGCGACCTCAATACGACGGGGCAATCGCAAGTTTGCCACAAATTATTTTCAACTCAACAGCAGTTTCAAGTCAACCGTAATTGACTGTAACGGTTCCAGACTTGAGAGTGAAATCGCGTGATTCCGCTTTTGGCAATAACCGCGTTCAAACTCCGTTTACTCCTCAAAACTGCTCTCTTGTGTCTGTGCACTTTTTTTTTCTCGACTCTACGTCAAAAACTGAGAAACTAACTAGAAATCGGGGTTCTAGCTTTTTATTGTGCTGCTCTAGTCAATTTCCAAAAAAAATGGTTTTAGTTAGGTAATTTCATTGACTACTGTCTGTACAAAAAACGTATTTAAAATCAGCAGAGCCGTTTTTGAGAGAAAAATCCCCCCAAATTCTTATTATGGCGTCAAAATATATTCGCTGCAAATGGACTGACTACCAATCGCCACCCTGGCTCAGTTTATTATTCAAACTGCATAATAACCCTATGTTTTCGGTCAGGAACATTTTGTTACACCCCCCCCCCCTCTCGTGTTATTACTTTACATTTCAAGACATCGGGATTACAAATATGCAATGCCCTTCCTCCGTCCAGGCCGGTTTTGGTGCCTTTAACGTGGTGTAACAAATCCGTTCTTTCGTACAAAAATCCAATTTGGTATCCGGTTGTGCTCGCCTGCACGGCAATCCGATCGAACAAAGCCCATGGTCGTTATGGGCAAAAAACGGTATTTCGGCAGATTTATCAACAGTACGTCGTGTTAGGTATAGTTTTCAAGGTATTTTTAGATGCTGGGTCAAAAGAAACCATTCTCAGATGTGCAGGACTACGGCTAGACGGAAAATGGTGGAATCAGGCGCCTGGAATTTCTAATTTTTTACTTTTCGCTACCCCAAAGGGAAAGGAAAGTATAGTAATCTTGTCACAAAAAAAAATTTGCCTTACGTTTTGAGGCCTACTGAGTCCAAAAAATCTAATTTCGGCGCGTGGTCCGTGTGTGTGTCTGTAGTTCGATTTGCGTGAGAACGGCTGATCCGATTGAGCTGGTTCTTTTTTGTTTTGTTTGTTATTTTTTTGTAGACACCAATATAAGGTTATGGGCGATATCGGCCGATGGGAAGGGGGTGGGGGACGAAAATGTACCAAAAACTAGGGTTTTTCGCGATTTTCTCGACAACGGCTCTAACGATTTTGATTTAACTTTCAAATTATCTTCTACCTATCAATATATAACTTTTCTTTTCCATACATATCTCCATGAAAATACGGTGAACGGAGATATAGACCTATGAAGCAAAAATAAGTTTTTTACGCTTTTTGGCAAAACGGCTTCAACGATTTTCACCAAACTCACAGAATTTTTTTCAAATAGTTGATACCTACATATTTTTCTCGATAAATGTTCCTCTGACAGTCCATTGAACAGAGATAAAAATCAAAATGTTTCGAAAATAACGTTTTTTCGAACATTTCCGTAAATTCCAGGGTAACTTTTTCACCAGATGTGATAAATTCAAATGGAGTGTCTTTTAGTCACCTATACCCATATTTCGTTCTCCATAATTATTTCTGTATATGTATGTTGAACGGAGATATAAGCCAAGTTAACTGAGAAAAGGAGATTTGTCCAATATTAATTTATCGGTATTCCAATTTTCTCAAAAACGGCTCTAACGATTTCGATCAAACTTACGGAGTACTCTCAGCTAACTAGTCCCTACATTTTGTTCCCAATAAATGTTCCAGTAAAAATGCGTTGAACGAAGATATAGCGCCCGCATATGTAGGTGTTGTTCGAACTTAAAGGGGTGGCGGAAAGTTGTGTGTTGCTACGCACCGCTCGTTTCGTTTCGTGGTAGTTGGGTATTTCGTATCGTTTACTGCTATATTTCGATGCTGAATCGAATGGGGTGGGTCTTGGAGGTGTGAGACTAGGTCAAGGTGTTGTAACTGTACTATGTCAGCATGCCATTTGTCGGGACTACGAGGCCAAATCGTATCTACCCTTCTCTGTCGATATGGCGGGTTTCAACTGCACTATTCGACAGTTTGATGGACCGGTTAGGCTCGACGCCCTAAAATATTGCTTCTTTCAGTAGCCCTTGTTCATTTATCGTTTGAAGTAGTTCAGTTTATGCTTAAGCTCCAGTTTAGCGCGATATAGAATCGCCTTGTCCGACGGGCAGAATGCGTCTCGTGCCTGTTTGGTGCTGCATTGCACTTCATTCACGAACGTCTCATTAATTCAATTGATATTTCTGTAGGCTCCGTAATGTTCGAGTTGGAGATGATAAAGTTAGGAATTGATTCGCAGTTTCATTGTCTAATCGTCGATCATTTATCACGGAGTTGAGGAAAGATCGTAGTTACAAGTTATTAGAATCGATTATCATCTAGAAGAGCTCACGATTAAACTTCGTGCGTAGGTGTTTAATGGGCTATTCGTTACTGACCTTCACTTAACCTGTCTAACCTTTCACTAAGCACTTTCGTGGTTGAAAGTGATAGAATTTACGATTTGGTTGTGCAACTTCGTTCAAGCGCGTCTTCTTAATCAGTACCCCCCAGTCCCAGAGTCTGGACGTAGGCACGAGTCAATGTTTTTTGCAAGCTGATTGAAAAGAGCCATCGAGTGGGTCTTCAGGTAGGAGGTTCTGATCCGACGGGAGTCTTTGACCCAGTTCCGAGGGCTTACCGATGTCATACAGGTTGTCAAGCGCACCTCGTATATCAAAGATGCCAGTCCCCCATATTTCTCCTGGCGATCGGGCACCTTTTACAGTTTGTTTTCTTCAGTCGCAACCGCAGTCCATTTGTTGTCAGACTCGACAGTTTTATCGCGACCCTTATCACTCAATTTTTATCGTAGAAGCAAACCGGAAAGTGAATCGTGCGGAACTAGAGAAAAACGGGCGTCTTTTCGTCTATTTTCTCGCTGAATGGCATCTTCCTTCATTTTCTGTACATTTCCTGATCGAGAGAGCTCGTTAAATGTCACTGGTATAAACGTTACCGTTTCCATTTAATATCAAGCTGATAAATCTATGTTCGCGTATTTCAGGCTTTACAGTTAAATTTCAGTTTATCAGTCTCACGAGTTAGAACGAGGAGTTGAGATTGGAAATTCTACTTCCTGAGACTGAGGCAGCTGAAAAAGTTTTCTCGACTTGACGGGAATAATTTCAAAGGCTGGCTTTTAAGCTACTTTCAGTCGTTTAATGGCTGTTTGAAAAGTCCCTTACTGGCAGGTGAAGACGCCAAAACTCGTACTCTATTTCTGAGGGCTTACAAAAGATAAACAGAAACGTGAAAAGTACCTTTCGCGCCTTACAAGAAAATCGGATTTTTTCCCTTTTAGTTAGCGAACGGATTAAAGGGCATCCATCCATATAATCGACCTCCAAGCTCAAGTTTTAGTTCTAACTCCTCTTCAGAATCCACCGCGATTGTGTGCTTCTGATGCTCGGGACGTGGATTGTTGTAAGCGCCGCTAAGCTCTAAAGAAGGTTACACACATGTTAAGCATGTTCGATTGTCGCGCTTACGTGTAATTTTACGCCTACTCGAAGGGATCGCAGTCCCTTTATTTATTTTTAGCCCCATGGGGGCTCTCTCCTGACTTGTCATCCAACTCCTCCAGTCTTTTCAGGCTCATGGACCATAGATGGCAAGGGGTCTTCTGGCTCCGCACTGTCCGTTGTGACCAGGTCGTAATAGATGGGCTCCTCTGGCCCATGCCCGTGGTAGCTCCAGCAAGATGCTGTCCCTTGACCAGACTCAAATGGGAGTTGGTGCCGAAATGAGCGGCTCTTTGGCAACCCTCTAGCTTTCTCTCACCTTCTAGTCGTTTGATTTGTTACTCTCTTGAGGACCTGATGCCTCTTGGTGGATTCCTCTGAGTCTTTGATTGGTTACTAGGCACTGACGTCCGAAGTGTAAATGGGTTAGCTAGAGTTCTTTCACATCAGGTTAGTGATGGTGACTAACTAGAATACTGACAGTACGCCGTTAAATTATAGTGATTTTCTTTTGTTCAGAAAAAACTAGGATCAGACGTAACTAACCACCCTAAAATCTATTATGTTAGAATTATATTAGAAATTATGAAGATATTGTCTTCGAAAAACTCGCATTTTAATCTTTTTGCGACAGTCTCCATAACTTCACTAACTTTTTCAGGGAATGTTTTTAAAGCGTATTCCATTACCGGAAATTCATAATAATCTGCAGTAGAGATATATAGTAGCAAAGGTAGAAAAAGAAAGAAACACTCAGAACGAACGCATTTTGCCATCCTTGGGCTGCAATCCTATAAGTCTTACACATTTGGATCTATTATGTTGAAAAGGACTAGCGAGTAACTCACTCAGCTCTCCACTTACCCCACAATTCTGAATTCTATGTTGGTTGTTAGGTTAGAAAAACAAAATCCGCTGGTCAACTGGGACATGCTTCGCCATTCTCATTCTACATTTCGATCCAAGCTTTTCGCCATTGGACAAGTCAACGTGTTCAGGCAACATTGTTGCACATTATAGGGCTTGGTAAGTTTCCTTTCGCAATGGCGATAACGCAGAACTCTTCATTTGTTTTCTCTCCCTCTCCATAAATCATTTTTCTCAAAGATTGGGGTAATCGGTCCACCCCTTTTAATCACTCTGATTCAGTCCAACACGTGAGTGTGTGTTAACCGAATAACAGGGGGACCTCACCAGGCACCTCGAACACAATCAGGGTAATACCGATCTATTCTCTTCTCATCCGTGTGGTGATTGGGGGTTGACGAGAGTGGAAAGGATAAAGCCAACAATTCGACCATGAGTTTTTTGTTCTCTACTAGGGCTGAATTAGAAATGCAGCGCCAAAAACATTGGACACAGTGTAGAGGTAGAGGTTTTCCGAGTAATATTGAGTATTGTCCTAATCAAATGGAGTTAACGCATTAACATATTGGTGCTTGATGCTTCGTGTGAAAACTGAGCTTTTGTTTTTAGGACAACTTTTGAACCGTTGTCTCTCAGATATGACGTGCAATCGTGGAAATATCAAGTTTCAGCCATCAAAAACATTTTTATACTAATTTGTGTCCGTCTTCTTTGAGGTTCGTTCGTTAGAGGATGTACAGTCTCATGAATTTCATTCCCAATCAACCGAACAAGTGAAACCTGAGGTAACAGCAATTATAACTGGTTAAACAATTCTGAATAAATTGAAAGATACCACGCATAAACTTTCCAAAGAGGATCAACAGAAAAATTGATGCAGCGTTTAAAAATAAATATCTTTAATTTATATAATTCACAACATCTCCCCGATAGGGTCCCGTTAGGGATTGTGTCTTTTCCAAATCTAATTTTTTGACAATAGGTATATTTCGTAGAAGAGACGAAAAGTAAGAGTCATCCCACATGGAAAATGTTTTATTCGTTTTTCAAATTTAATTAAAATCGAAATACGTAAATTAAAAGTTATGTCTTTAAACAAAATTGAAATCGAAATTAAAGAAGCTAGGTTGGAATGACCTAACACGGTACTCCGTGTTTCCGTGGAAGCCCCGGTCCAAATTTGAACTTCGTGGGTTAAAAATTGACAGGCCATCTTGTGTGAACGTATGTATGGGTCCTGCTGCCTGCAGACCACTTATAAAAAAACAAATCTTATGGCTCTGTAGATGATTTAGTCTTTTATTTACCTGTTCTTCCTCCTGCAATCTGTGCCAAAAAGTGGAATTCTCTTTGTTCTCGTTTTCTCATAAGATTAAAGAGATGCGGGTGTGTAATTTGTATATGAGGCGGATGGTCTTCTTCAAAACTCGCACGAAACTAAATATTCCTGCCAGGAAAGCCCTTTTTTCTAGACCGAAGAAGGTTTATCTCGGCATATTTTACCCGCTGGTGTTCAATGAAGTTAAAAAAAATTCTGGTGCGTACCAACACACAACATTGCGCAGTACCCGCTAATCAACGATCTGTGTCGTCAACGCATTTCAACGGTAACATTTAATGAGAAATTGATTAGTTGTTGGTGCATTTTGGAAATGGAAATAGCTCATAAACTAGTTTTCTCACCTTTAAATCGCGAAAACTACATAAAAAGAAGTTAATCAGTCCTCCTGAGGTTCTCACGCAAATTGTTCTTGAACTCAGTGCCGAAATTAGGTTTTGCATTGGGTAATCCTCAAAACGTAAAGATCTGAATATACCCGGGGGGAGCAGATTGTGTAACACACACAACAGTTTTATGTGCATGCACTCGTAAACGTGTTTATTGTAGAACAGTTCAAAGAAGCTATTTCAGTGGTCCTTACGCATCAGTTGACATTAGCGAGTGTAACTGTAGTTCTTTGTTTTTGGTCGATCTTCGGTTTTCAAAGAGAATCATTGAGCGAGGTTCACTACTCATTTTTTGTATGATTCTGTTTGTACAGTAAACATTTCTCGTTGGTTCGATGTTTGTGCAGTCGTTATCTTCTCTGAACGAAAAGAACATGTTTTCGACGATCACAGACGCTATTTTCTCGTGTAAAAACAACCACTACGCTCCTCCTATTGAATTTCCGTCTTGACCTCCTTCTGTCGATACGCCATTTTTAGTTGAATCCTCTTCAAATCCCCTAACGTTTTCCCTTCGTCAAAAATGTTCGCGAATTTCACGTCCCATTGTGCGCCAGTTACGAGCGAACAAGGTGTTCGCTGATGAGTTGCCCTCGTGGAGCTCTACACTTCATGAAAAATTCAATACGTACTCCCTCGTCTTCCTCCGCAATGTTGAATAGGTCGACAATGGACGGGCAGCTGTTGGGGCCAACGGCCGGCATAGTTCTTCCTATTACCTCAGTATCCGGTCTTCGCGGCGTTCTGACGACGGGTCGAGAGTCTGAAAGGACCGCAGAAAGTGGTTTCTTAGTCAGATTTTGTGCCGCAAACTCAATAAATGACGTAGGGTGCGTTGCGTCTCACAGCTTTCCTTATGTCCGTGTGAAGTGAACATAACCTGTCGCAACATCCCGCTGGGGCAACCGAGATGAGTCAGCAATCGACAGCGATTCGGCGATGCCCAAATATAGACGAGCAACTGCGAACTATAGTTATCGCAGTCCTAAAAGAAAAACGTAATACAAATTTTGATTACATTTTCTTGTAAATGCTTCTGAACAACAGAACGATAATAAAAACATTTCAAGTTTAGTGCAGTTATTCCTTACAAAAAAAAAAAGATCGTGTAGGTAGTCGAATAAGCTGTTCTGTAATGACGGTTATATAATAATTGGGGACATCGTACGATATTTCGATAATCGTACCACACTCCTTCGACTACTTCAGGAGATGACCAGAAACCATCTCCAAACCCCTTATGACCGCGCCTTATAGTCTGATGAGATAAAGGAATTTCTTGTCTCCTGTGTTTTCCCCATCGACCTCCCTTGCTTCAGTACTCCTGGATAAATACCTGGCTGAACTGCTCCATTTCATTGCCGTCTTTCTACGTCCTAGGACTGTCTCCTCTCCCCTAAACCTCATATCATTAATTCTATGTCAGTGCCGTTTGATCTCAGTTTCCTAGTGACATGGTTCAGGCCTCTCCCTCTGCCTTGTGTACAGTGAACCATCATTAACAGCTGTAAATAGAGTCCTATCGAACTTATCTCATTCTCCTCCTATTGCGCTTAACAAATGCTTTTTTCATTTCCCCTGTAATTTCAGAATTATAATACAAGCCTCCTTAAAAATTTAGTTTTTCAAAACGAATATTTTTTTCAGTCTCATAAATTAACCTTGCATTGGTTGCTCAATAATGGTGACACAATTAAGGGGAACAGAAAATAAACACGAATATGAATTATAACTATTCACTCATCAATACGGTTAGACGTTCAACCTAAACTGTCGCCTTTGCGAAAGAAATAGCTGCCCACGTATTGTTGGAATCGCGAACCGAGAAGCGCTAGATTGTATTTCTCCTCCGTCGTATGACTAAGAGATCCGGGATCGTTTCTTCGAATTTCCTTGGCGGGTTCTGTTGACTTTTGCAAAGGCGTTGCCCGCCCGGGGATCATCCGACTTTAGAAAGTGCGAAGTGAAACTTTCTCTTCGCGATTTTCGTTGGCCCGGTCCTTTGCCAGGTAGATCATTCTGGCCCCTTCTTTGTTGCTTGGCCCACTTCTGCAAATACTTTTCTTCAATTTGCCAAATGTGGGTTGCAGTTGTGATTTAAGGTTGAGTGAAACCTTGAACGGTTCACTTCGATTATCACCGCTGAGTTTGTGAAGTAAAACACGAAGCCACGCCTGCGTAAGCCGAATAAATAGGAGCGTGCAGAACTCGAGAATTAGAAAGTGAGTATACCTCAACATGAATGGACCGTTAACAGTTTGGTGTGCGAGCCACATTTGAAGCGCCCTCTGGCGAAGCCATTCAGACTGAACCAAGGGGTAATCTATTTCAACTATTCTTACATCCCATCGAATTGCTGACTAGTTGATAACAACATTCAACCATTCGTTGGGGTCTGGCAACTAGAACATAATTTAGGCACCCGTGAAAATTGTTAATGCTCTCCCCCCCCCCGCACCATTCAAATTGCCATCGTTGCCGAACATAGTTGTCTGCGACCCGAGTTAGCTGGGGTTTTTTTGGCCTCGGAACGTCCGCGCTTGACCCTAAGTCATGGTTTCCCCGAGCATCCACCCCCTTTGTTTGTACCTGTGGGAAATCCCGCTACCCACTTATTTCCAAGTGACAACGGGTTTCCTCTTTTTCTGGACTTTCCAACAACTATCCTTTTCCTACCCCTCTTTTTACTTTTCTCTCCTCAACAGACAGCTCTTTCCAAGTCATCCATCAGCACTCACGAATGACAGTCGTTTTCCAGTTCTCCCAACGATTCGTCTCTCAGCTCGCGCTACTCACAACTCAACTCTATCTCTCTCTCTCTCTCGTTACACTTAGTGCCTCGCAACCAGTTCACATGTACATAGTCACGCTCAAACTCATAACACTATTCTGTCAAATACAGTCCTCACTCGCGCTCACCACGTCCATTTCTTTCTCATTTTCAAGCTCCCCCTTTGTGGCCCAACATTCTGTGTTGAGGAAAGTTGAGGAAATCATTCCGTATTCGATCTTATAAATACGGGCGCTTAATTTTCGTTGAACACGTTTATACGAAAATGTCCATCAAGAACCATATGGACTCTTATACTACTAGGGTAAGAGTACTCTGAGTGTTTGATCAAAAACTTCCTGAGAAAGTTAGGAAAATTGTCCGTTGTATTTTAGATATCTTCGCTCAGCGGATGGTTACAGAAATAACTGCGGAAGATGAACTGTCGGTATAGGTACATCAGGCACTTCCTCTGGTTTATTGTATTCATAATAGTATTGACCTATTTGCGTAGTATAAACAACAGAACTTAATATAACAACGGAATAAAATAATATTATTCTACAATGTACACGTTTTTTAAAAATATGGAGTTTATTTTTAATTGTTTGTTAGGTTTTAATACATTTTGGTGAGATTGGCTTTCTTCATTAGATAATTGATAAATTGAATGATACCTCGGCCTAGAGAAGGTGATAGTTTTATTGTGACTGACTCAAGAATCCGCACCGCAGTTAATTTCAACAGTCAAGAAAACCGCATCGTAATTCTAACACGTCTAAGTTTTGACTAGTTGGTTGGCACTCTGGTATTGATGTAAATCGCGGTTCCTCCAAAAAGTAAATAAATAACTCAGTTTTTCTTCTTTTGCCTATACCTCCGCTCAATGATTTTTCACTGAGATATTACGAAGAACGAAAGTTGGATTTGCAAGAGATTCTTTGGTGGTTTTTCGAGAAAAAAGCGAAACCCTGTCATTTGTGGTACATTTTGGACTCCCGTCTCTTTATTCCGTCGATGGAAACCGCTCATTATCTTATTTTCACGCGTTCGTAAAATAACGAACAAAATACGAAAGGAACCAGTTCAGACGGTCAAGCCGTCCTTCCTCAAATCTAACTACCTGTGCTCACAGACTGCGCGGCGAAACTTCCGGATTTTTTCGTTCAGGAGGCTTCAAAAATGTACATATACGTAAACTAAAAACGGAGCTATGGAATTTTAACGCGAGACCCATAGCGCCGCTTCAAGGCGCATTTCACCCGAACTCAAGACTTATATTGAGTTAGCTATCTCCGTGTCACTCACTCATGATCGCCCAGAAGCTTTACAGAAACCAACTACAAACTATCGAGTCATGTTAACAAACTGGTGGTTAGGAAATGTCAGAAATCTAAATCTCCCTCGCGTCACTGCCCTTGATGCAGTTCGTAAGAGTTTATCTGACGCTATTTATAAGCGAACTGGTTTATAGACCTTCTTTGTCATCCTTTTGAAATTTAAGGAGCACATCATATCAATTGTGGACTCCGTTTTGGTCTTGTTACATCATTCTGAATAATACACCCTTGTTTTCGGCCATTATTGTTATCAAGACATGGAGATGACGAACCTGCCATCTCCGTGCGCAGTCCAGGGCATAGTGGGCTAAATAATACGCGTTTTCGCTTTAAAATTCCTCTTTCATATTAACGTGTGCGGTCATTCAATACTTCTGAGCGAACGGCCAGACTTTCTATTATGAATAAAGTTTAACATTTTATTTTTTAGACACCCTTTTGTATATGTACGAGTAGGTAGATATTTTTGTTAAATTTTTTTTTTGCATTTATTCATTAGAAATATAAAATCACACTCGTATTACAAAATGCTACGACTCTTTGAGTAAGCATACTCGTGCTAAGAGTCGGAGCCTAGTCCACATTAAATATGTGAAATTTAAACTTACAAAAGAAAAAGTTTGCATTCAATACAGGAAAAAAAAAATTGTGTACACACAAACGAACAAAGTCCAGAAGAATGTATATCGCGCATCAATCCACTCAAAGGTGACTCCACCTATTTTTTATTTTTTCAGAGAAGTAATTTTTTACCTCCATTTTGAATTGATGATAGCTGTACTGTCAACATTTTGCGCGGCAAATTATTGAAAAAATCAACCCCCCCAGGTGTTATATAAACGCATTCCCATTGCTGTTCTCATTCTGGGTTTAAGCAGTGTGATTCTATCCGCAGATCTTGTGGGGTTCTCGACCCTCGATATTTTACCTATCAAGAACATCTTGTATATATAACTTAGAGTACATTTTTCCGCCAACTCATAAAGACTCAACACTGGGAACCTCATAAAAACTCTGTCCGTAGAATATCTCCTTGGTTTCTTCAATAGTATTTTTACTTTCCGCTACCCGAAGGGAAGGAAAGTATAGTAATCGGGACAAAAAAAATTAAAAAAATTTGGGATTTCTTCAGATCTTTACGTTTTGAGGCCTACTGAGTCTAAAATATCTGGTGCGTAGCAACACACAACTTTCCGCCACCCCCGTAATTTCGAACACCACCTACACAGGCGGGCGCTATATCTTCGTTCAACGCATTTTTACAGGAACATTTATGGAGAACAAAATATAGGGACTAGTTAGCTGAGAGTACTCCGTAAGTTTGATCGAAATCGTTAGAGCCGTTTTTGAGAAAATTGGAATACCGATAAATTAATATTCGACTAATTTCCTTTCCTGAGTTAACTTGGCTTATATCTCCGTTCAACATATATATATATATACAGAAATAATTATAGAGAACTAAATGTTGGTATGGGTGGCTAAAAGACACTCCATTAGAATTTATCACATCTGGTGAAAAAGTTACCCTGGAATTTACGGAAATGTTCGAAAAAACGTTATTTTCGACACACTTTGATTTTTATCTTTGTTCAATGGACTGTCAGAGCAACATTTATTGAAAACAATATGTAGGTATTAACTATTTGAAAACACGCTGTGAGTTTGGTGAAAATCGCTGGAGTCGTTTTGCCAAAAAGCGTAAAAAACTTATTTTTGCTTCATAGGCCTATATCTCCGTTTGCAGTATTTTCATGGAGATGTGTATAGAGAAGAACAGTTAGGTATTGATTAGTAGGAGATAATTTGAAAGTTTAATCAAAATGGTTAAAGCCGTTTTCGAGAAAAATGCGAAAAACCCTAGTTTTTGGTACATTGTCGTCCCCCACCCCTCCTTTCCATCGGCCGAAATCGTCCATAACCTTATTTTGGTGTCTACAAAAAAATAACAAACAAAACAAAAAAAGAACCAGCTCAATCGGATCAGCCGTTCTCACGCAAATCGAACTACAGACACACACACGGACCACGCGCCGAAATTAGATTTTTTGGACTCAGTAGGGTCTGAAACGTACAGATCTGAAGAAAACCCTTTTTTTTTTTTTTTGGGCCGATTACTATACTTTCCTTCCCTTCGGGTAGCGGAAAGTAAAAACCTAATTTCGGCGCGTGGTCCGTGTGTGTGTCTGTAGTTCGATTTGCGTGAGAACGGCTGATCCGATTGAGCTGGTTCTTTTTTTGTTATGTTCGTTATTTTTTGTAGACACCAAAATAAAGTTATGGGCGATTTCGGCCGATGGGAAGGAAGGGTGGGGGACCAAAATGTACCAAAAACTAGGGTTTTTCGCATTTTTCTCGAAAACGATTCTCTAACGATTTTGATTAAACTTTCAAATTATCTTCTACTAATTAATACCTAACCTAAGAAAAGAAACTATACATATCTCCATGAAAATACTGCAAACGGAGATATAGGCCTATGAAGCAAAAATAAGTTTTTTACGCTTTTTGGAAAAACGACTTAAGCGATTTTCACCAAACTCCCAGGGTGTTTTCAAATAGTTAATACCTACATGTTGTTTTCAATAAATGTTGCTCTGACAGTCCATTGAACAAAGATAAAAATCAAAGTGTGTCGAAAATAACGTTTTTTCGAACATTTCCGTAAATTCCAGGGTAACTTTTTCACCAGATGTGATAAATTCAAATGGAGTGTCTTTTAGTCACCCATACCAACATTTCGTTCTCCATAATTACTTCTGTATTCATACGTTGAACGGAGATATAAGCCAAGTTAACTGAGAAAAGGAGATTTGTCCAATATTAATTTATCGGTATTCCAATTTTCTCAAAAACGGCTCTAACGATTTCGATCAAACTTACGGAGTACTCTCAGCTAACTAGTCCCTACATTTTGTTCCCAATAAATGTTCCAGTAAAAATGCGTTGAACGAAGATATAGCGCCCGCATATGTAGGTGGTGTTCGAACTTAAAGGGGTGGCGTAAAGTTGTGTGTTTCTACGCACCAGATATTTATTAATAACTTTTGCATTATAAATAATGGCCTTATCTTTGAAGTGGAAGACGGACACCACGCAACTATACCATAAATAAGTAGCGGTTGTATGATTGCAGAATAGAACAGTGTTTTTAGCTTCTCCGTCATGTACCCCCTTACATCTACACATATTGGGATTAATGAACTGAGCTTTCTGCTTAATTCTCCTACATGATGTTCCCATGTTAAGCATTCGTCGATCAATACACCCAAATATTTCGTATGAGAAACCTGTGACCTAATGATCTTAGTATGTAGTAAAATAGTAAATAATACATGATTGGGGAATGCGCACAACTATAGGCACCTCGTGTATCGTGTGTCGCTGTGTTTTATGTACAAGTAGAACGCGCATTCGTGCTATGAAGGATAAGAGTTCAACAAGCGGCGACCCATTAAATTCCAAAATATTATCGTACCAACTATATCACCATTCGCGCTGGAAAAACAAGTTTTGTGACTTGACTCTTCGACATATCGATAGTGAGAAAGAGTAAGAAGAAGAAAGGCGCATGGTTATGTTGCGATTTGAGTTGAGTTCTTCGATGCCAGTAGTTTCCATGAAGCTTAGCCTAATGATCATCGAACTAGACTTACGTACAGTGGCTTTTCATAATTACGATGGCACTTCCACCCAGATGCGAACACGTTGATTTCTATTTAACCCTAGAATGACATCAGAGGTCCTTTGGACCCCAACGTCAAACTTCTTTTCGCCATGCCACTTTTCTGTTAATCATAGCTTCCCCTCTCCCCTCCTAAATACACCTCTAACCCTCTCCTTCACGATTCCACTATCAGATAATCCAGTTGCCATCTAGAAATCGAACAGTGTGCGTATAAAGTGGCTCGGGGTCCCAAGGACCCCGTGTTGTAGTTAACGTGTGATCTTTTGTGCTTTCGTCGGGAGTCAGAATCGTGTTTCTCACCCATTTTTTGTAGTTTTGTTTTTGTTTTTTGATAATAGCATGGCGTCAAAACCTCACATCCCATTGAAATTCGTGGCCAAGGGAATTCCAGTAGGTTCCTCCAGATTCGGATTTGATAATAAAAAAAACTCTCGTTTCCTACACACCTAAGAAAAACAAAGTCGTTCTTCTTCTGTCTTCCCTACACCTCGATGATGCCATAAATCGTGATACTGGCAAACCTGAGATCATTATGACATACAATAAAACCAAGGGTGGGACTGATACATTTGATCAGTTGTACCACACATACACCACAGCTAGGAAGACTCGGCGATGGCCAATGCGTTTTTTCTTTGCAATGCTTGATCAGGCAGGAGTCAATGCCGCAGTTTTTCATGGAATGACCAACTGGGACCACAAGATTTCTCGAAAAAATTTTCTGTACGAACTGGGCTTCACATTGATCAAACCATGGTTGGAAAAAAGATATAAATCAACCATACCAACGTCTCTCAAACTTACGATTCGACAGATTTTGGGAGGAACCCCTGACATTGCTTCAACTTCTAATGAAAAAACGATGCTTGATAAGAAACAGCGATGTGCTTTCTGTAAGAGGGAAGAAGACAAAAAAACCAAAAGATTGTGTCAAGGATGTAAAAGACCAATGTGCGATGAACATCGTTCAGCGAAATGCTATGAATGTAGCGAATAGTGAAAATTCTCGTGCTCGGACATTTTTCACGATTTTGACGATCCGTTTTTGATTTTGATTCAGAAAGTATTCGACTTTCGAATTATTAATATCTTGGTTTTTTGAGAAGCAATTTAGTTTTTTCAAATAATGCGAGGAAATAAAAAAGTTCCGAACGTATTCAAAGTTTCCATGTGTTTACTGTTAATAAAAAATAAAACATTTCACCAATTTTCGTTTTGTTTTGTTCCTTTTCTTTAATCCCATAGAGTGAAAAAGCAAACTTAGTTGGTCAAAATAACAACTAGAAAAATAAAAATAAATAAAATAATAGATGTGTGGGGTCCAGGGGACCCCTGTTGTCAGATTAAGGTGAATGAATAAGGTCGTCATTCTAGGGTTAAGAGAAACACATTTGGTAATTGTGAATCATTTTTGAATGGGCAAGGTGTGGCAAAGGTTTTTTGACTGTTTTGTCAATTCAAGGTTAAATTTGCTAATTAATTGTGCGAACCAGCGTCGGTAGAAAGGAACGACGAAACGCCTTTACGATCATTATTTTTTTGTAGACAGGGCAGGCTGCTCTCAATATTCCTCGTTATAATTCCCCCACCATCTGGCCAGAGTGTGCGGCAAACGAAGGTTCTTTGCCAGGTTTGGGCAGCCCCAGGGGCTCCGCCAAATAGGAGAGCGGAGACCCCCAATGACCGTCGAAGGAAACCCCGTGGCCCAAATGTTCGAAGCTGCTTGCATCGGAAAGGTCAAAGTGTTTCGGTCTCGTAAAGGTCAAACGGCGCTCGATCTGCTGGGATGAAGGTAGGAACGCCGTGTAGATAATGATCGAGTCTCGCCCCATACCTCATCCTGCCCATTTCGGACTCGGCTCCGTTTGATTAACCTCGATTTTTGCTTCAACGTAGAACAAATGAGCCGTAATGCACTTATCAAACCGTACAAATCTACACGATCAACTTGGCCGAAGCACGTACTGCCTTGAAGAACCTACATAAACCACCCTACATACATCTTTTAGAATAAATAATGGATGAATAATCGTAGGCCATCGCATACATGTTATTTGTGAAATGCCGTTGATCGTAGCTTGACAAGAGAAGCATTTCGCAGCCACACTTGATGCTCGTCAATACGCATTTTTAGGGCCGTTTTCATCAAGTGCGTTGATCCCGTTTACAGTACCTAAGCGTATAAACAGGTTTCACCAACTAGTGGAAAGCGACCTTTCAAGTCAGAGTTCAAGGTGAGTCACAAGTAAACGCTGACTTCTTTTTGCAGGAACGCGAGTCCGTAGTAAAACATCTGGTGCGACTCATCACACAACTTTCTTCGTCCCAACGTAAATCCGGCGGTTTTTAACACAAATAGGGCTCCCAAACATGAAACCTTCGTACGTTGATCCGAGGGTAGGAAAATTCGAGTTAACTCTCAACCATTCCTGTCGGTGGTGCCGTTATGGGTTTTTGAACATTTGTGAGAGTTATATCAGCCGAATGTCACGAAAGTTGTGGTTGCGCTATCGAGCATCCACCGAACTCTGTCCTGTGGAGGTACAGCAGGTTGTCATTTAGCCAGTCCCCCGGTAGAGAGCTGTTACCACGCGGAGGTATGACATTGGGGAATCCGTACCATCTGGGAGGAGTTATCTAGTTTGTCACATGATCTAACTATTTACTTTGATGTTCGGTATAACCTTCTTCCCCTGGGCGAGACGTGTATAAGCTTGCTTACCAGCAGTCACAGCCGTCCCTCACTGTTGTTGGCCCGTGGTTTCTTGTGTAAGGCGTGCAGGATGGAGTGTCTTTGACAGAAAAGAAGTGTAGCTGCCCCGTAAGGAACTGGCTCGTCCAGTGGTGTGGCTCAACCCATTTTCTCCGAAGTGCCGTTTTCATCAACTGCATTGATTCCGTTTAGACTCGATTGACAGTACCCAACCGCCTCCAGCCGCAAAAATTAAGCTTAAGGTTAATCTCTAGCCCTGATCAAGCGTTAACCTCGAAAAATTGGCGGTTAGGTCTGGTTAGCTCTTATCTTTCTTCGTCATACCCTGATATTTGTCCTCTATTATCGTGCTCTGTGGAGTATTCTCTTCTATTATTGTGAATAATTTACAAATGTTTTGGAATAATAATAAACGAAGATGCTGTTTACAAGTGCGCAGTTATTGCAGTTGCTTTTCCAATTCGATGATAATCTAATATGTTAGGGTTAGAGGACGATATCTCACCTGGCGCCTCAGATGGATGTGAGATGTTTGATTTAAATTCGGCGCCGAACAAAAGTATTACGATCGTCGAAAACAAATTGTTGTTCGCGTAAAATGTGTGTTGAGCAGTTCTAGAAAAACCTAACGCAAACGGCTTACCTGGCAGATAGGTAGGAAATGTTGAATAATTACACACTTGCTAGTAAAAGTTGTAACCTCACAATTTCGATTTTTATTATTTCTTGCTCAGCTCTCATTTTCTTGTACCGCTTCCGATTTGACCTGTTCACACAAAGCATTCTCGGACTAATTTGGTTTTTTCCTGCATCTCTTGCAGTTGGAGATATTGACACTTTATGCTCCTCGCCAGTTTCATCTTTGGCTTCTGGTTCGGACAATAATTTGGTCAAATCTGGATTGTGTTGTGTGGGGTTGGGCATCTAACCTCATTAGTCCACTGCCTTCTCGATATGGCTTAATCGCAGCGTAATGTCGGCTATCCTAACAGGCTAGCCTTGATGTACTTATCAAGCCGTGATCAGTGCTGTTTTGGTGAAAACGGCCCTTGCACATCAAGTTACTGCCTGCATAATCCGTATTAAGAACTGCCTGCGAAATCCTCATATCGCATTTCTGGCTCTTTGTAATGGTGGGTGGGGGGTGTCAGGCATCTGTTCCGTCGTACCCCTTGACTCCCTATTGCAGGTGCTCTCAGCGATCACAGTCTAGCGGTCAAAGACGAAGATATTCTGAGGTTTAACGCTGTAATTTTTGACCCGAGTCATCGGTTATTTTCCCTCGTTGCTTGTTTTCTGGCCCAGCGAATGTTACTAGTGCGGTATGACGATTAAAGGGAATTCCCCCGTCCAGAACCATCTTCAGACATTTTCAGGCCTGGGATGCCTCATAATATTAGTGGAAACGAGGCTGTGGGACTCGGTTGTTTCGATACTTTTACGCTCGTAACGTTTTGACGTAGCTCAGACAAGAAACTTTATAAGGTGAGAACTTTCAACTACTGCAACTCAGGGGTAAACTTGACACTCGATCGCTTGGTCGCACCAATCTTCTACTGTTTAATCTATCAACAGTGAACACGGTGATTTGGTTATTAACTCCATGTAGTGGGGAACGCTGGACCTTCCAAAAATGATAACTTCAGTGGTAATTGTTGGTTTCTTTTCCTCATACAATGACGCTTGACGGGTTTGTACACTGTTTCTCGATCTGGGATTATTTTATTCATGCAGCTCTTCTACAAATTTTGTGAATGTTTAAAAAAAGAGTGGTTGTTTATGGTTGAGAGTTTTGTTTTGGGTGGTGGTGGCTGTTAAACGTTGATTATTTGGTCTTTAAGTTGATTAAGCTTTGGCCAAAATAATAAATGGAATCGTTGAATGTGATTTTGCTGCGCACTCGTAATTATCTCAAAAAAATTCGCCTTAGCGACTGCTAAATAAAATAAGTAGATGAAACGTGCATGTAGTAGGGTGGGCTAGTCAAGGCCGACCAGTGAGTGAGAATTCCCTCCTCGCCCTTTCTCTTCTCACGGCTCTATGTTGGTGGGGCTGCCTGGCGAAGGGGACTCTTCCATCGGTGCCTCCTTCCATCCAGAAACCTCTACCTTCCTATCTCTCCGACATGTAAAACAATCGCGCTCAAGGTCCCTTGGCCGGCTCTCCTCGTCGGGATCTCTTCACACGCAGAAGTCGAAGGCTTCCCACTCGGCTACACAATGGAACCTCCCAATCGATTTCCTTCTTCTTCTTCTTCTTCGCAGTAGCCTCATCTTCTTATTCGCCGTCGACGTCGTCTGTATGATGAAAACGAATAGGAGGGCAGCAGCACACAAAAGGGATGGGAACGTTGAGAAGGGGGGAAAAAAGTAGCCCGCAGTCCATCAAGTCTTCGACTCGGTGAATTAAATCAATCCTTCGGCTGTCGAGGTCCTTTTCCTTTTCCATGTGCCGTCGTCGCCTGCTGCCTAATTAGTTGTCTTCGTCCTCTGTTCGGGATCTGGGAGGTGAATAGCGTCGTAGCCCTCAGACGAGGTGTCGACTCTCTTGTTCTCGACACTTCAAGGCCCTGTAGCTCTTTGAATCACCACACCTACATTCGCCACTCATCACTACAGAAATTAGTACTTAGATTGTTGGCATTTATACTTCCAACCAGAGGTTTTTCCCTCTACAAATATAGAATAAACTGAGTTTCCTACTAATTCCTCAACGTCCTCACAAGAATGGGAGCCAATAAATAAGGACACCGCCAGGCTGCAGAAATTTCACGAAGTAACTGAGCAATGAGCATGTTTGTGGTATTGGAAAAGGAAATGGAGGTTGAGGTGTTAAAGTAATTGGTTAATTCCGCCTGTAGGTAAATTACCAAAGTTAGATGCTGTGGGCGAGCGCTTTTCATGTGAAGACATCATCTTCAGGCTGTTAAGTCGGTACCAAAGTCAGTTAGTTGGTCGCAGTCTTTATAAAGGAAGAGAAAGGTTAACAGGATGGTGTAGCAGCAGGGAAAGGGGGGAATAGGAAGAAGGAGGTCATACACCTCTGGGGAAACCTCTTGGAAGTGAAGGGAAAAGAATGTAAGGTATGTCTTTCATAGTTTGTTGATTGTCGATTCTAAGTATTTTAATTTATTATTCATTCTGAATAATAACCCTACGTTTTCAGTTAGGAAACACTTTTTACAACCCCCCCCCCTCTAAATTTGATGCTTTATGTTTCATGACATGGGGATTCCAAATCAGCAATGTCTGTCCGCCGTCCGGGCTGTTGTGTGCCTTTAACGTCGTCAAATAAATCCGTTCTTTTGCACAAAAATCCCATTTGGTATCTAGTTGCACCTGCCATCTCAGCAATCCGATCGGACGAAGCCCATGGTTGTTATGGACAAAAAAGGGTTTAAAACATTCACGGATGCGCCATGTTTCATATCGTTTCCTAGGTATTTTTACATCCTGGGTCGAATGGAATGAGTATCAGACGTGTACAACTGCGTATAGTGAAATCACAGTAATTATAGTGAGCCAAAGTCAACTAATTGAAAAAAACTCGTGGGAACTACAGCGGAAGTCAATGTTTCGTCGTTAATACTCCCTCCCGTCTCATCAAAACCACCCGCTCGACTCGCATTGTCATGCCAATTGCCTATAGGCACTTGTGGGCGCCTGGCACTGAGGGAATATTTAGTTTCCGTAGTTCCATTGTAGTCAGGTCATGATTCATATGGTTTACTAGTATTTTTCGATGCTGAATCGAATGGGAAGGGTCTCGGTGCAGTAATACTAGGTCAAGCTGTTCACGAGAGTAATAAACAGGGTTTGCAGGGTTTTTTGTATACGGTGGTCTGTAAATCCGTCCATCCTCTCTTTCAATATAAAAACCACAACCAACTAACTGACTTTAGTACTGACTTAATGGCCAGACGATGACGTCTTTACATTGAAAACTCTCACCCCCAGTATATCACCAGCCAGAGGAGGTTGAGGTGTTAGCTGAAGGGCCTCCTCTCACCTATATTGACTTGCTTCCCAAGAAGGAGCCTATGGCCCAAAGCGTATTGTCGGTTGGCTGTTTGGTTTTCCCTTTAATAGGATTAACTGGATTTGGCCTCAGCCACGTGCAGCCGCTACCTTTAACCTCATTGAGGAGATTGTCAAACCTCCCCTGATATTAATAATAACTGCTGATTGGCCTGTTGGCTTTTATACCTCTGACAAGTGCTCTTTCGCAAATACGCGTTTTCCAAGGCTCAACGGTGGATGTCCCACACAATGGGTTTCCTACGAATATTAATCTCATCCTCACAAAAATGTGAGCCAATAAATGAGGACACTGAAATAATGAGCGGCTCAAGAAGATGGGACAGGGATGACTTCACCGTGGGAGGGACGGAGGGAAATTTCCTTCACCAATAGATTTTCATGATTTGCCAAATAATAATCAGTTTAATAATAATACACTATTTTATAGGGGAGCGCAGAGATACTAAATAAGAAACGCAAGAAACCAAATCGGCTCAAATTTGATGTTTTTCACCACCAAAGGAAGGATATGAGCAAAAACGGACCAAATTAACTACAGTTAGGACTTTTTTTTCACCAAAAAAGTAGTAACTGTGACGTATCAAATGATGGTTAGGCAGCTTAAACGTGATTTCAGGTTTCACCATGCTTACCAGCGATAACCTTGGAATGTGTTTTTAGACGCGCCATAATGCGTAATTTTCCTTTCTACTTCCTATAGCCAAGGAAAGTAAAAAACTCGCGGCATACACGAAATTTTCAAGATATCAATAGCGTAGAGTCCCATCTACAGAACTATTTTTATTCGGCTGACATATCAACTTACCGTACCGTTAAACCCAAGTTTCGTGATTAGGTTTCAATAGTTAATCAAAATGCGCCCCCGAAGTAGTCAGCCTAAAAAAAGTTGAGTTTTCGTAAGATCCTTAAGAAAAGAGGTTTCGAAGCCTCCTGAATTGCAGAGCGTTGTGTGCGTGTGCAGTCAGCTTTATTGAACAACGACTGAAGCGCCTGTGACTTTTTTCGTGACTCAAAAATGAGGTTACAAGGAGTTTCCACCTATGAGAGGCGGAGGGGGGGGATTTTTCTTAGAAATACCGGTTTTCATCAAACGCGCGATGTATTTTCTTCTAACGGTCGCTGCAGTTTGCTCTACGTGAGCCAGCGTTTGGCCAGAAAATGATTTATTTTCCTTCGAACGTTGAAAGTTCGTTTCTCAAATCTTATGAAAAAGCTCTCCAACGATAACATACTTTGAGCTAGAACGTTATTCCTTGGAATGCGTCGAATGAAGATGCCTGTGTATATTGTGTGCCATCGAACTTGCAAGAGCGGGAGAAAAGTTATTTTTAAACTGGTGTCAGTTTGGTTAAACCGACCCCGAGTCTGCTTCTACATCTCTAATTCCTTTTTCCTCTTCTACTTTAATTCGATTTGTTACTTTCCGTATTCCTTAGTTGACGGAGTACGAAAAGTTTCGTAGTCGCTTGAAAAAGAAAACGAGTTTCTTTTTCAAATTTCAAGGTCTTTTGGGTGCAACAGTTTTCAAAAAATGCGATTGTAAGAAAATGGCTGGACCTAAAATACCTCAAATGTGGTGTTCAGCGTGCACATCGACGAGAGGCGTTAAAACGTGTTTTTGAGCAAAAATTAAATTTAGGACTACAAGTTGGAACTGTAGTTAAAATTAGTCCAGTATTTTGTAGCTGCCCAGGTTTTCTTTTTTGAAAACTCATCTAACGACTTTGATTGGATTGTTGAGAATAGTTCCGCATAACTGCGCTATAATTTCAAAATGATTAGAGCAGCACAACAAATGATCCAAAAGACCGCCTTTTCCCCGTCTATAATTTCCGCCCGTATGACTGCCGTTGCCTCAAAAATGTTGGTAGCCCCCATATTCAAGTCGGTAGAACGCAGTAGAAACTAGTGACTGTTATCAAGTTGAAAACTCACGAACTAAATAAACTACCGCCGTCTATTTGACCCTCAACGAACGTGAGAACGGCAAAATTAACTTCACGATGGCTGCGCTACAACTATTTCGTTCTAAATCGATTTTTGCGCTGTTTTTCTTATAAATCTCCACCGTATTAAAACGAGCGGTGCGTAGCAACACACAACTTTCCGCAATCCCTTTAAGTTCGAAAACCAGCTACGTATGCGGGCGCTATATCTTCGTTCAACGCATTTCTACAGAAACATTTATAGGGAACAGAACGTAGGGACTAGTTAGCTGAGAGTACTCCGTAAGTTTGATCGAAATCGTCTGAGCCATTTTTGAGAAAATTGAAATACCGATAAATTAATATTCGACAAATCTCCTTATCTGAGTTAACTTGGCTTATATTTCCGTTCAACATATATATACAGAGATAGTTGCGGAGAACAAAATGTGGGTTTAGAATGCTAGAACACACTCCCTAAGATTGATCACATCTGGTGAAGCAGTTACCCTGGAAATCACGGAAATGTTCAAAAAAACGTTATTTTCGACACATTTTCTGTCAGAGGAGCATTTATTGAGAACAATATATAAGTATCAACTATTTGAAAACATCCTGAGAGTTTGGTGAAAATCTTTGGAGCCGTTTTGCCAAAAAAAACCTATTTTTGCTTCGTAAGCCTATATCTCTGTTCACCGCATTTTCATGGAGATATGTATGGAGAAGAAAAATTAGGTATTGATTGGTGGAAGATAATTTGAAAGTTGATTCAAAATCGTTGGAGCCGTTTTCGAGAAAAATGCGAAAAACCCTAGTTTTTGGTACATTTTCGTCCCCCACCCCCTCTTTCCATCGGCCGAAATCGCCCATAACCTTATTTTGGTGTCTACAAAAAAATTCAGCGTGGCAGTCCAATAAACTACTTGTACGGCGAACGTTTGATAACGGCCATAATACAATCAAGAGCACGACCAGAAATTCCGTAATTCAAACTGTTCAAAAACTGTCGAAACAGTAAAAACGAACATTCCTGAAATAACCTCGACTCTCGTTAATCGTCAAAGACTCAGTTTATTCCGGGTCAAGATATTTTCCATGTAACTCCCGCTGAAGTGGCTGTTAAGCTACTTACTACATGTAAATTTACGGTTATAAATTTATCATTAACTCGGTTATTTTACCGTCAAACAGAACAGACTAAACAATAATGAGATATTCAACATCCGTGAGAATGAATGGCCATCTAATCTGTCTACATGTAACTGTTGGAATCTCAAATGTCGTGTTGTGTGTCTGTAGTTCGATTTGCGGTAGAACGGCTGAACCTATCGAGCTGGTTCTTTTTTTGTTGACACAAAAATAAGGGTAAGGGCAATTTTGGTCGATGGCAAGGGGGGTGGGGGACGACAACGTACCAAAAACTAGGGTTTTTCGCATTTTTCTCGAAAACGGCTCGAACGGTTTTAATTAAAACATTCAAATTTTTTTTTAATGGGCAGTAAAAAACATTTCGTCTCTATACGTATCTCCATGAAAATACAGTGAACAGAGATATAGGCCTATGAAGCAAAAATAGGTTTTTTACGCTTTTTGGCACAACGGCTTCAACGATTTTTACCAAACTCTAAGGATTTTTTCAAATAGTTCATACTTCTATATTGTTCTCAATAAATGTTCCTCTGACAGTCCAGATAACAAAGATAAAAATAAAAATGTGACGAAAATAACGTTTTTTCGAACATTTCCGTAAATTCCAGGGTAACCGCTTCACCAGATGTTATCAATCTTACAGAGTGTCATTTAGTCACCTATACCCACATTTCGTTTTCTATAAATGTTTCTGTAGAAATGCGTTGAATGAAGGTATAGCGCCCGCATATGTAGCTGGCGTTCGAACTTACGGGGGTGGCGGAAAGTTGTGTGTTGCTACACACCGCTCGTTTTTAAATGTATTTATCAAAGTTGTAATAGTACTCATGGAAGGTTTGTAGTCTCTTGCGCCGCATTGTGGAACTAAAGAAATTCAATTCTTTTGGATGACAAACGGATGGTATTATTTGATGGACTCGTGGGACTGCAGAAAGATGAACGGTTCTTGCTATAGGTTGCTTAAGAACACACCTTATAAGGAGTACAGACGATAATAGTATATTTTGCCACCCAGGAGTGACTATAGTTCGAACAATAAAAGGTTCGCAATCTGTTGATAGGAGGAAGTTCTATTTTAAAGGCCACCGCCGGAGATGAGTTTATGCAACGGGGCGGGCGCGCGGGTTCTCCATGTGAGTGCAGCGCGTAAAACCCTGACCTACGCTAAACAGACGTCGTCGGGGCTCCCCCACCTCTTCGCCCCCTCATCGGTCGCTCCGCCAATTTCCTTCCCGCCCTTCCCCTCCTCCTATCTCGTCCTTGTCCCTACTACTCCCCTCCTCATCTTACAACACCCTTCCCTCCCCCGTCACCGCTCCGCCACTCAATCGCAGTTCGGCGTACAAAACCGGGCAGAATCGACCGACCTTGGGAGTAGCCCCTTCCTTGGAGTTTCCCCCCTTCCATTCCCACCCTATCCCCTCTCTTGAGGCCATTCCGGGACACCCTTCTCCCTCGCCCGCTACTTCTCCTGCCACCGCCGACCCTCCGCCTCCGTCGTCTTGTCCATCGGGTCGTTCGACCTTTCTAGTTCGTTCTCTTCTTCCTCCGTCCCAGACCCCTTCCCCCATCCCATCACCACCCTCCCTCTCGACTTCTAATTCCATTATCATCCTCCCCTCCCCTCCTGCCGCATCGCCCGCCACTACTCCGTACGATCTCCCCCCACCCCCACCCCCATCTATCCCCTTCTACACTTTCATGAAGCATCTCTCATCAACTCTCCCGCTCACACGAGTTCGTTTTATTTACTTTTTTATCAGAAAAATATGTTTAATTTAACTCAACGTAAATCCACTCTTACTTCCCGCAATCCAAGTGACGATTAAAGTCTTGTAACGAGAAAAAATATCTGGTACGACGCATCACACGACTTTCCCCCAGCTCCAGCCTCCTAATTCTTTTCCAGAACGACAGCCTTCCTCAGCCTCTATAGTTTTGCGTATTTTGAAAGGAAATACCGTTCAATTCCAAAATGGCCTCACAAATAAGCACCTTTTGTTTTTTCCCGCAGAACCCCCTTTTTGTATTTTCCAGCAGAAAATAAATGTCTGATTTGACGCATCACGCTACTTTCGTCAGACTTTGAGGATTTCCAGTGCATTAGCTACTAAACTTATCATTCATTTAATTTGAACTTGGGTAGAAACACTTTACGCAGAAAGCTCTTAAAGTTCCCGTATGTATTGTGATACTCGTTCCACTACCACCATTGAGCACATAGTATCCAGGAAATTGAAGAGACTTACACCATGCTTTTTTTTTAAGAAGAATGATATTCGCGGTGTCAGCATTGTCTGGTAAGAACTGTGCAAAATAGTAGCAAGTGATACAGCGGTGGTTGTAATTCTGGAATTCTGGGGGCTGCGATAGATTATCTAAACTCTCACCGTAAGGGCAGTGTATTGGACTACCCTTACCTATTTTCTGAGAATGCTACTATCGAATACGCGGGATTTATTAGGAAAAAACTGCGCTAAAATCTATTTTCTTCGAAATATACGATGAGTTATTGTGCCCCTCTAATGATTTTCCTACGAATGAGACTCTCGTGCCATTTTCAAGTGCCCACAGAAGAAACTTTAAAAACATAGGTAAGATTTTTTTTGGAACAAAAAATTGGCGTTTGTTTCACCACGATAACTATAGTTAGTTTTGAATCGATTTGGCTCATATCCTCATTTTGGCGTCTCATGGTGATCTGCGTACTACGAATGAAATTTGAGGCGAGCTGGTTACGCCATTTTTTCTCAGTCGCGTTCACAGACACAGACCATTGCCACCTTCATTGGCCATTGAAACGTAAAGAGCTCAAGGAAACAAATTTTTTCAGCCCATTGTACGACTTTGTACTACGCAAAGTTCAACTGATCGTTTCACAGTACCTTACGTTGCAGAATTTATTGCGTTGCTTCTACTCCCGGATATGTCGAATAATCAGCGGTTAATTTATTTATGGAGCTTTCAATACCATTTTTACTTTCTTACCCATAGGAAAGTATTGCGATTGCGTGGAACAATTTGAGTATACCTCAGATCCTCATATGGCAACTGTAACTTTTTTAAACTTCCATTATCTAGGGGGCTGAATGAGATATTATGCGAGAACGCGAATTTTCGTTTCAATATTCGTTTTGAATTGTCCTGCTCGCGAAGACAACAAATTATGTTACCGTCCAGTGGTTTGGAACTAAAAAAATGTGATAAAGTTCTGTGCAGACTGGTGACAAAAATATTTGGTGCTTTGATAACCCTGAAACTATAATTGATAGTGCTGCTAACCTCGTTTAAAGGTCGACGTTGCAGGTAAACGCCATTATTTGTGCGCATTTATGTAAATTTCTGTTTACTAGCAAACTGTTCTCGTACCAGGTCGTCGTACAACCCACTCACTAGAAAAAGCGACGATTGCTTAAAACCGTGTAGTCGTCTGGTCGTCCCTGATGTGCTTTCAACAGTGTACGAAACGACGCTCACTTCTCCAATCCCTCAGCTATAGTCCGTTAAAAAAAATATTGTCTCCGTATTAATTGGACATCTTACTGCGAGGTTCAAGACGAAACAAGCAGTAGCGCCAAAAAAGCAGTTAGTGCTGAAAAAATATTCTTTGTTAACTCCCAAGCAGTTGTTTGCCTCTCCAACAGGTGTTAAATGAAAACAAGTTCTCCTCAACTGAAAACGTCGTCTTGGAGTCCTTACACAGAACTCAGCCAACTGGCAGACTTATGGAAAGGAAGAACGGAAAGAAAGTTCGTTCCTGGTTTTGGTTTTTGGTGGCATTAGTCGGTCGAATCCTTCCTCGAGTTTACCTTTCGGGTTTTTTAGTTTGACGCTCAAATACTAGTTTGTCTCGTTAAGTTGAAACTACTGGCTGGAACTGCGCCAACTGCTCTTGACCCCGTGCAGTTCAGGCACTGGCGATCATGTACATTTAACGGCCTCCATCCATCGCTTCTCAGTTGAAAAAAACGCTTCTTTTGTTGGTATTCATCCTCTGATTAACCAAATCATTAACATGTGCTCAACACGAAAAGAACAAGGTTTATTTAAGCGAAAATTAAACAATTTGCACACGGAATAAATTTCTCGAGGGGCTGTAGGGTGTGTTGTGAGTTGGAGGATAGATTAGTACTTCTGAGTGCTCTTTTCTTATCAAGATCCATAATATTTCACAAAAGGTGAATTACAACGATTAGTTATGTAGGTAATGACAGAGACCAATGCTGAAAGTTTCAGAATGGTAATTATATTTCAAGTATTAAACGCGGACAGAGTAAAACGGATCGAAACAAAAAGATTTTCGGCAGAAGTAAAAAGACACGTCACTTCTAACATCCAACAGTCGTATCAGCTGGTGTGACTGTGGGGTTAGAAAGCCCTTACAGCACTCCCCTCCGAGTGTCAACGGTACTTGTCCAGAAAATGCATGTGGCTTCCACTACGGGTGAATGGGGCGAGGCTGATGGTCAAGGTTCTCGGGAGACGATGGTTGTAGAACGTGTTGGGGTCTCCTGTTCTTTTTCCTGGCTGGCTTTAGCCGATCAATGGACACAGTTTGGTCCCCGTGCGGTTTTGAGAGTGAGAAAAACTTGTCTGCCTTGAGATGACTCGGAATGGTTCATTGTAGGCGGATTGGTTTTTGGGTTGCATCATGGCCCACAAGTGCGTAGTAAATGTCTTGTGGAGAAATGAAACTGGGCTTAGGCTGCGGTTTGCTGTTGCAGTTTGCCGACGAGTGTCGGTATGTCCGTAGTGGTTGATGGTTGCTTCAACAGGTCTGCTGGTAGGTCCATGGTCTCACCATAGAGCAGCTCTGCAGGAGCCCTGTCGCAGTCAGGAATGAGGTAGGAGCGCAGCCGAGGATGGTTGGTAGCAGAGAAACCCACTCATCTGACAACTGAGCTTTCAAAGCGTGCGGTGCGATCTCTCGATGGCGCCATTTGTAGCCAGGTGATATGCTGTAGTACGCAAGTGAACAATACCCAGAATTTCGGAGAGGCAGGTGAACAGGCGGCACTCAAACTGACGTCCACAGTCAGTCGTGATGCGTCGTGGAATGCCGTAGCGGGAGATCCAGGTGGAAACCAATGCCTGAGCTACTGTCTCAGCAGTGATATCCCAGTTTGGCACTGGCCAACGAGAAAAGCGTCCAATGATTGTGAGGAGATACCGAAATCCTTGAAAAACTGGTAAGGGGCCAAATATATCGACATTAATGTGTACGAATCGGGCTTCAGCTGGTTGGTATCTCGTATTGCACTAGCGTTGTGTTGTCCAGGCTTGACTCTTTACAAGGAATGCAGGTTTTGGCCCATAGTGCCACGTCTCTCTTCAGCGATGGCCAGCATAACGAGTCTGGACCAGTTTCACCGACGCTTTGACTCCTGAATGTGCAAGGGAGTTGGTGGCATCAAAAATCTGACGGCGGAGCTATTCTGGGACAAATGTACGACGTCGGTAAAAGTCCAAACAAAAATGTTTTTCGGCAGAAGTAAAAACACACGTCACTTGTATCATCCAACAGCTGATGTGACTGTGGAGTTAGAAAGCCCCTACAGCTCTCTTAAAGCCCTAGAGAACCACTTTTAATTAAAATTCGGTTAGTTCTGGTGCTAACTTCGTTGTAACCTCAGGTTAATTTCATTTTGCTAAGTCCGAGACTCTTGAATACATACACGCATGTACCGACATTGTTCGGAAAGTCCGAAACTCAGCAGAAATTGTTCATTTCCAGTTTTTTCCAATTTCTCGTGGTGTGTTAATTTATTGACAATAATTTCATGTGTGCAGCGAGCGTAACGTGCGTGAAGGGAGCTGTCATGTGAGAGCCCCTGCTAGCTAATGCAGCGCATTACTCAACTTTCCTCATCCCCACTTACGTTTTTAACTCATTTCGTATTTCAATTAACAGAAGGTGCCCGTTTTGGAGCTTATTGCGCTGCTTCTACTTACCGTAGACCTTATTTAACTATTTGCATTACATTTGATATTTTGGCCCATCGCACCAATTAAGGCAAAGTCGAATGTTTTGATAGTTTATGTAATATTCTTAACGTTAAAGTGTGCAGCTAAGCATAAAGGTAGTAAAAGGACATTTTTACCAGTTTTTTGTATTGAGAACACGGTTCATAATTATTTTTTAAATTTTATTACTTGTTTGCTTAACGAGAGAAATACAGTTTCTTGAATTTACAAATTCTTATTTCTACGAAGAGTATTCAAAATTTTAAAAAAAGACTTAAATAAAGTGACATGTATTTCAAAATAGCGGTGGTGACACATGGGCCGAATTTTTTGTAGAAATAATAAGAATGACGTTACCTGGAACCTGGTCAGGCCGAACCAACAACACCAGCCAGTGAGCAACTAATGGAAAGGAATTTTTATTGGCTTTCAGGGATGACCTGATCTCCAGTGGTGCCAATACAATCCTTAAATTTTCCACGAGGGTCCTATCTGTCAACGAAGAGTTAAAGTACAACGTATGAACCGTTCTGTAGAGACGCGTTGAACTTCGTGACAGTGAGCAGGAACGACTTTTTGTAATAAGAAGTTCAAGTTAAAGTTGTCGATTCCACAATAGAAAAAGGGAGCATTCGACGAGCTTCCTCTTCGCCTCTCCTCACAAATCACGTGGCATAGACTGAGGTTTTCGCTTGACCAACTACACTTAACCGTTGAACTGGAGCGGATCTGAGTGATCTCGTGACTGAATGACGTAACCTTCAATTTTTATCGATTTCCGTTAAGTCTGCAGCACAGCTGAAACAATTTTCCCCTCCTGCAGGAGGGCATCCACGTGTCATGTCCCTCCACCCAGCCCTGGCCCCATGATATTCCTCTCGTGCACCGAGGGGGATGCATCGATCCATCCTCGAGCTCTCCGCTCTCCTCCTTCACGAGGAGCTCCCCCTTCGTCGATACCACTCAATTGTCGTATTTGTTGTTGAAATGAAAAGCCTCTCCATTCAAAGTCGGCTCGTGTTGCAGTCGTCCCATCATCAGCATTTAGAGCGGCCACTTCGGCTCGAGCCTAGTTTTCCCTCTTATCGCAGCCGCGTTACATTAATGATATTAGTAATATTCTTACGATTGTCTCAACATTTACTGTATTCGTATTGACGTCAATAACTTGATAATATAGATATATCTAACGATGCTTTATAGCATTAAACCAAAACATTGAATTAGGCTACCACATTCAGGAAATATCCGGTACTTAACAACTTCTCTCAGCTCCACGTAGTTTCAATGATTTTCGTCACTCTACCAACTAATACAACCTACTTTTTACTCACTTTACTACTGTAGAACCATTTTTTTACTTTTCTGTACTTGTGAGTTTAATTGAATCCAACTGTACTAGAGAACGGTAATCGGCATTCATTGAGTGGCCCCTATAAGTGTCACGACTTTTATAGAGTAATCAACAAATACGTGATTAATGATACTGCCTACATCATTTTTTTCGGGAAGTTTCGTTTTTCTGTTCTGGAACTATAAGAAAATATCTGGAGCGTTGCAACACACAACTTTCCTTAGCTCTACGTCAATTCACTTTTTACATGGCTAATTCTGTTTAATCAATTCATTTATCACTCAGTTAATTTGAACTTGGTCAAACAACACTTTGCGGCTGCAGGAAGCGGTAGCGCTTACAGTTCCAGATTTTATTATGCTGCTCGTACTCATTGCAGGACCTTTATTGAGCAATTGGTAAACACAGAATTAATGAGGCTGTAAACACAAATTTTTTGAAGAAGGATAGTAATCACTTTGGCAGAGTTATTGGGTAAAAAATTTTAGAACTGGTAATAAGCGAAATGGCGGTAGTTGATATTCAGGAATTTTCGGAGTGACCCCATGTATCTCATGAGCGTTTTTAAACACTCACCCTATTGGTATTGGATTGGATTACAATATACATTTTGTTAAACGTTCTGGTAACATTCCAGCAGAGTTTATAAGGAAAACCCCAGCTAAAAACGCTTTTCGTCGACAATTTTGATAATTTATTGTGCTGCTCTCGTCATGTTCCCACGAATGGGAATTTTATGGTATAGTTGCCATATTGGGAGCTACCAATATAAAAAATTTAATCAAAATCGTTTATGCCAATTTTGAGAAAAAAATTTGGTGTTTTGATTACTGTGATAACTATAGTTAAATTTAGGTTTATTCTGCCCATACCTTTATTTTTGCGTCCCATGGTAACCTGTAGGCTAGACATCAAGTTTCAGCTGATTTGGTACGGTCGTTTTCTCTAAAAGCCGCGCTAAAACCGATTTCGTCTAAAGTTTTGGTAATTTATTGTGCTGCTCTCGTCATTTTCCCACGAATGGGAATTCCATGGTATAATTACCATACTGGGAGCTACCAATATAAATAATTTAATCAAAATCGTTAGAGCCGTTTTTGAGAAAAAAAATATTTGGTGTTTTGATCACTATGATAACTATAGTTAGCTTTCGGTGGATTTTGTTCATACCCTTATTTTGGCGTCCCATAGTAACCTGCGGGCGAGAAATGAAGTTTCAGCTGATTTGGTAAGGTGGTTTTCTCTAAAAATCATTCACAGACGCACATACACACACACACACAGGCCATTTTCCCAAATACCGTTTTTCGTACTCAGGAGGGTCTGAAACGTAAAGATCTGAAAAAACTCAAGAAAAAAAATTTTCAGCTATTACATAACTTTCCTTCCTACTTTGTAGAGGCAAGGAAAGTAAAAATCTGCGAAAAGATGCTGTCGACAGACAGTAGTTTGCATTCCGGAATTTCGTGGGAAGTCCCTAATTATTATTTTATAAAAGTCGTTGAACAACCATTGTGTAGCTTATTGGAATTATTGAAAATATTATGAATTATTGCAAATTTACTGCGGTCCTCTCACAAATGACAATTAATACATTAGTGCTCCCGAGTCCGAAAAAACGGTCTGCGTGTGAGTGTGAAGGCTATTGAGAGAAAACTGGCCAACCAAATTAGCTCAAATTTGATGCGCTAATTTGGGACACCTGACAGTAAAACTAATTTGGGTCTCCATATGTGATGTCTGTTAACGGCAGGTTTATTGTATGAGGAATGATTTAATGGAAAATTTCTTCAGCACCACGCTGCGGAGTGAAAAGCGCGTCAGAGAATTAAACAGAGCGACCTTCTTTTCGTGCCTCATTTGCTACCTGATAGTATCGTGTTCGCGCCCTAACGCATTAGCATTATTCCGAAGCAATTTCAGACATTGATAATGAATATTATTTATGACTGGGGAGAAACTAGGTCAGCGCCAACCAGTGACTATCTTGATATTCATAATTAAGTGTTTCTTGAGTCCTCGAACCTGCGACTACTCCTAGTTCATTTCCACGTTGTCGCGATGGCGACTGGAGATACGGCACAGGAAACGGCGGACGCTCTTGTGACTCCCTCATACGGTTCGTCCCCTACGACCCTGTTTCCATTACCAGCTACTGCCGCGTCTTCAAATGGTAACTGATTTGTAACGCAACGGCAGCACTAACCTGGGCGAATATCAAGATCTGTCACGAAGGAGGGTGCCCCGTTTATAGAGGGATCCAATTAAATGGCACCGTCTCAGGGCAGATGAATGACGACTTGGTATTCCTTCCATAGACATGTCCACACTTTCCCTTTGTTTCTAACCGGGAGATATGTGCGGGTTTTGAGCAATAGCGCAGTCTGGGGTGAGCCAGCACAGACACCTTGTCGGCATAACAGTACCTTATCCGAGAATGAACTGTACAGTTTAAAAGGTTTGGTCACGAACAGCAAAATCAGTGTTCATTTGTCGACCGAATTGCGAGAGAGAAGAATCGGGGACGATTCGCACGGGTAGCCTGAAATGGGGTTGGGAGCAGTCTCCTGGGGGCCAAGAGAAAGAAGAGGTATTTATCGAGAAAACCCGAATTGATGGAAGTAATTAAACGAGCGGGACGCTTTGAGGTTTATTGTTCAATGACCAGCAGACTCAGTCGATGGGGAGCCTTGCTTTGCAATGAGTCCCGCCCCTCCCGGTAATATCGGGGTCTGTCGATTCAAGGAGATATTTTGTTAACAAGCAAATGCATTTCAGATGCTCGTTGAGTAGTGAATCGCATTTAAAAAACGAAGAGCTGGCGTTTACCTACAAAACTAGTATGAACACACTTTTCCTCAGTCCCACGTACACAGATCCGATAACTGATCCAGTACGGTATTCACTTATTTTATGCGACCCCGTTTTTTTCCCCTGAAACGGTGGATGCAGGTGATACCCTCACTGCAGCCACGAACGGGCCTATTATAAGGGCGTCCATGAACCTCAGATGCCTTGCACCACCTCCAGGCCCCATGGCACTGGTCTCACTTGGTGTGACGTCACCTATGTGCCCCCACCACCTCCGCACAAAGCGGAGGATATCCGCAAGTTCTGCATTTGCCACTTCTTGTGGCTGAAGAAAGGGCCTCCCAAACCCACAATGGCGCGATGCCGCGAGTCCATCGCATACGCACTGCACATGCTCTGCCGTCTCTAGCCCTACCTCGCAGAACCTGCATACCTGTCCCTCTTACTTGCCAATATTTGCAAGGTGGTACCTCAGCGGACAGTGACCTGTGAACAGGCCACATATGATCCTCATATCCTTCCTGCAAGCACCTCCTTGGACCTCTCTCTGGAGAGCCGGATGAAGAGTTTTGACTGTCTAAGGCTGGGCAGCCCCTACCAATGAGCAGCCCTGCACCTATCCTCCCAATTGCCAACCTCTCTACGTAGGTGGCTCCTGGTAGTCCCAAAAAAGGGCTCAGGACCAATAGGGATCTGCGCCGATCCCTTCTTAGCCAACCTATCAGCCCGTTCGTTTCCCTCTATACCCTGATGCCCTGGCACCCAATACAGTGTTACACTGTTGTCCTCGGCCGGGACCTTCAGTCCAGTCAGACACTCCCACACCTGCCGCGATGTAAGACAGTATGAGGCTAAGGCCTTGAGAGTGGCCTGACTGTCCACCATGATGTAGATTCTCTGCCGCTTCAGTCCCCTCTGCAGCAGCCGCTGCACACAAACCGTCACCATAGCCACCTCTGCCTGGAACACCGTGGCCAGCGACCCCAATGTGGTCGCTCTGATTCTCGGACCAAAAATGCCTGCCCCTGCAAGGCGACCCTGCACCTAGACATCAGTGTAGTATACGAGGGCCCCAGCTGCGAACTCCCCCTTCCCACCATGACCGCTCATGAATCCGAAAGCGTAGGCGAAGTTGAACCTCGCGGGCATGGCGACCCTGTTAGTTTTCAATTCAACATTCTATAACGGGAAACTAACAATGCTCAACGTTCTGGGATTTATTGAGTAGCTACTACTTTCGTCACAACATTAATTGAGCTACCAGTGGCTAGATGATTCATAGGGTTGTCATCATATTTTTTTTGGGAATGTTCGTTTTCGCTGTTCTGGAGTTATATGATAAAACCTATGAAAAAACGCTGCAAATCATAACACAACGGTTCATTTTTCTCTTGCACAGCATGATTGTGACCTATCCTATTTTACCAAACGTCGAAAAATATCAAGAATGTAAGAAGTGGCTATGTCAGAGAAACGACAGCTCATGTGCAAACGACAGTGTTTGTAGATGACTCCAATTCAATTCAGCATCGACATATATCGGGCTCAGGAACCTTGAGAACGTGAAGATCTGCAGAAAACTTGATTGCATAACTTACCTGACTACTTCGTTAAGTTAAGGATAGTGATAACGTCGATGTTTTTAACGTAATGAAGTTTCTACTGATGTATTTATTAGTGAGACGTTTCTTGGCGGAACACATAAATGTCATTATCCCTCGATGTTCTTTTATGAGCTTCTCTTTGGCAATTCGCGCATTTTAAAAGAAGCTATTAAAACAAGAAAACGAAATGAATGTATCATGAACTTGTAGTTTCTCTTGGAAAAACATCGCTGTTGTTTTGTGTCTACAATCAGTTCAATTAGGTAGTACCGCGAACGCGGAGGACGACGCCTCCGGCTCATTTACTTGAAACGTTGATCGGACCCGCGCGATGCTATTAATTTGAAGTTACGTTGAACTCTGTAATGAAAAATCTTTTGTTCTCTTTCTCGTATCACTAAGTTAATTCCGACGTACAACAAATATAATCCAAGTTACGGTAGAAAACGGCTGCCAAGAGAGCGCCCTGACAAAAAATACCCTCAGAGGCTGCAGTTAATCATCTATGAATATTGCAAGTTGAAGGGACTGAAGACCGTATTTCACATCCTTGAAAGGTTTCGTTGTTAGTTGGCATCACTGTCGTAAATTTAATGTTTTCCTTTTCTTCTAACTTTAGCGATAAATCCCAATTTACTCAGTAATTTTCCATTTGGTCAGACGTCGCGTACCTTTTATCTCCTTTCTTTTCAAAAACGTAATTTCGCCGGTAGATGAAGAAGAGTTATTTTCGGTTCTTCGGCTCGCCCTCGGCACAATTGGTGTACTAGGTTTAATGAATCGGTTGATAAAAACGTCCGAAGTGAAGAAGGTTGAGGTTCTGCTGGCGCTTTATTTCCACAAACCCGTTCTATTGTCTTTGTTGTGCCAGTTAACGAGACGAAGTTGGTTAACTAATGAACTTAATAAACCTACGCTTCTACGAAAAATCGATAGAGGTAAGAGAGAAGGTGACAACCTTATACTTTCTTGCGCCTATTTTTTCCACGCAGTACCGCGCGAGGTGGTAAGCGTGAGGTGGTTTTAAGTAAATATTTTATCCTAAGCAGGAGTTCTCGTAAAATACCATTTTTATCAAAGAGGTGTTTGAAGTGTTATTTCAATAGGGTAACGAGTATAACCAGCTGCATATCCGCGTGCTATATCTTCGTTCAACGCATGTCCACAGGAACATTTATAGAGAACAAAATTCTCTAGTTCCAAAGTTAGTTGAGAATCCTTCGTAAGTTTGATCGAAATCGTTAGAGCCGTTCTTTAGAAAGTTGTAATACCGATAAATTAATGTAAGACAAATATCCTTTTCTGGGTTAACTTGGCTTATATCTCCGTTCGACATATATGTACAGAAATAATTACACGGAACGAAATGTGGGTAAAGGTTGCTAGAAGACACTTCGTAAGATTTATAACATCTGGTGAAGCAGTTACCCCAGAATTTACGGAAACGTTCGAAAAAACATGATTTTCGACTCATTTTAATTCGAAAACATCGTGAGGGTTTGGTGAAAATCGTTGAAGCCATTTTGCCAAAAAGCTTAAAAAAACCTATTTTTCCATCATAGGCCTACGGAAAAATTTACGAAAAATGTTTACACAACTGTTTATTCTCTCAGAGCACGATTTTCCAACGACGAAAAAATGGTTGTATCAACAATCTGGGAAACGACAATGGTTGTATAGCACTTCCTAAACCCGGCCCATTCGACACATTGGCATTTTCTTGGCGACTTTAAGCAGTTGGCACGACGTGGTTCGATGTGAGACTGGTGGCAGCGGGGGAAACGAGGGGAGGCTGGGGAGAAACAATAACTTTCCATTGTCCGGCGAGTTCTTTCAATTAGTAGACTATGGCGCGCTATATTTCCTGCGATGTCACTATTTTGAATCTAGACGCGGTCGTTCCCCTGGTACTCGTTCATTCGACCCAGCATCGAAAAATACCCCGAAAACGATACCAAAGACAACGATAAAACTGCCAAAATAACGTTTTTGTTAATTTTGTAAACCATTTTTTTAACCCTAACCACCATAGGTCTCGTCGCACCTTAACTGTGGTTGGAGACAGATGGGAAGCAGTTCGGGAAATGTGCGCAGGCCGGAAGAGAACGATAACTTTCGCTTTATGCCCCGCAAGTTCCTTAACTAGCAGAATTTGCCTCATTACGTTTATTGTGATTCCTCGGTTTTCCTACGCCAGTCCTATTCCGACTAAACAACGAAAAATATCTAGCGGTTAAACGCCCTTATTTTAGAGTCCCACGTAGGTGTAATGGTTGGGTATAAAATGTTTACTGGTTTGATTGGTTCTCAATATGGACCAGTCCCTCATACACACCATTTTATTAGACGTGTTTAGGCGTAACATTTGAAATGTAAGGAAACTAAAACATGAAAATAAAAAAAATGATTTTCCGCTGATTGAATTGCTTTTCTACCTAGTTATTAGTGATGAAGAGAATAACTGAAATTTTTAAATTGCAGAAAGATCGAAAATAGTGGCAAACTGGAGAACAAGGTAACAGAAATAATAAAAACAACGGAATCCGCATAACAATTTCTAACAGTAAATTACGGCTAAACAACTGAGTTTTAATAGGCAATTCTCTTCAACGGAAGGGAATGAATTCCTGTTCTAAACGGAGTATGTGAATAACCAAATGCTCCCGGAAGCAATAAAACCTTGTTAGCCGGCGTTGTAACCGCAGCCTAATCCGGATTTAGTGGTTCCCATCTCTAATCCAGCTCTTGATCCCTTTTTCGTATTAAACTAAATCACTGGACGAGCCGCAGCCGCGTCCACGCTTTTGTGATGGAAAGATTTCCAAACGAATGAAACGACGTGAATCGAATGTAATCGGGTGTTTCTTTTTTTATCACCTCGGAACTATTTCCGTGAAAAGAATAATATTGGTATAATCTCGAATAGCTCTGATTTCAAATATTTTTTTTTAAGCTGTACATTAACCTTAGAAAGTGAAGTTGAAATGCGATTTTTGAATCAAAATTCAGTTGTTCTCGTCCTAAAAAGGTTTCTAGATGGAAGCGCAAGGTAATGGTCGATTATAAATAACGATGGACGATCGATGTGGTAGGGAAATGTCAAGAGAGATGAAATTTGATTTGGTGGAGGCTTAGGAATGGTGTTTTGCAGGTTGAAATATTTGGGGCAACGCAACAATTCTTTAGCACAACTAATCTAAACTTGTTAAAACATAATTAGTTAAAATAATTGAGTGTGTTGCTTTTAATTAGTACTGTTGGTATGAAAAAACAGCCAAAAATGAACCCTGATAGCGTTATTTGGTTTTGAGAAGGATCTCATGTGGAATTATCGGGCAGAACCTCTGAGAAATGCTAGTAAATGACGTATGACGTATGTTTGAATTACGGGATTTCTGAAGTTATCCCGTTATTCAACGTCCTTCGTATTTGCACTACTTGGTACTTTATTACTCGGATTGTATTGCTATTGGTAATTTATTACTCGGACTATAACTTGTAACCCAATTCAACGGTTCTCGAACAAACTTATCGCGCCTGAGGTACCACTTATTTGAAAAACCACCAGCAGGTGATTGATGAGGCTGTAAACATAATTTTTCAGGGAAAGTTAGTGTTACGTTAGTTTCACTGTCGTAATTCCTGCGGTTGTTTCTGATTATGTAACGACCGTTATTAAACTTCCATCTTAAAGACATACTATTCGGCAACCACTTCAAAAAATGAAACGATGGTGAAATTTATGATTGAAAAATCTTTTCGTCGATATTTTTCGTAATTTATTGTGCGCTTCTCTCGTCATTTTATGGCTGATGACAGTTTTACAGAACCTTACATCATTTGGAGTTACCCATGCGAAAGGTTTAATCAATATCGTTACAATCTTGTAAAAGAACTTTGGTGTTTTGTTCTGATTCTCAAACTCTTCGATGGTGACTGGCCGACACAATATCGAATTTGAGCCGATTAGATGCTGCCGTTTTCTAAATCGCGTTCACGCATACATCGTAGGGCTAAGGAAAGTAAATAATTGAACTCGTTTATTAAAAGTTCCAATTCAAGTTGGGAAGTATTGATTTTGTTGAGGAAAGCGTGGAGTTAATGAAACTAAATTATAATGTCGCCGCCTCAATAAATTGCTGTGGCTGTTGTTTATCAGGTTGCCCCATCAATGTTACGGTCCTATGTGAGTATAGTGAGCGGAATGAACGCAGGGAACGGGCGCGAATTTGTAAGATCCCTCTACTACCGTCATTCGATAATGGATAACCTGGACAGCGGATTGTTCGGTAACACTTTATACCTCAACTCGCGAACTGACGAAGATGGAGTGTACGTTGAAGGGGGAGAAAGTAACGGCAAGTACGTAATTCTGTTTAGTGTCAGGTTTGATGTACGGCGCTGCGAATGAAGGAACTTCTTGGGAGTTGAAAACTGTCAGCCGTACGGCAATTGGCGGTCACAGGGAATTTCCTCGTGGAGGATAAATGCGACTTGGAGGGAAAAATTGCTAATAGGGGCGAATGAAAATACGTTTAGTGGCGGGATTAACGAGGAGGTCGGTGAAAGAGAAATTGTGCGTGGTGGGGAAAATTGAGGCTTTGATGAGGCGTGTTGTTTTTGGGATCTGATGCAATTGATCAGATGGCAGGTAAAAAGTAAATTGGGCGATGAGTCATCTTTGTTGCGATTAGCGAGCTGACACAGATACGCGCAGATTATTTGCTTATTACAAATACGAGTAATGATCCCACTCAAACGTACTGCAACAACTGACAGCATAATATTTGTCTATATATAGTCTTCTGACTGTCCCACAAGTGGGATATGCACTGCGGCCAGATGACCTATTGTGCCAGTCCTAACGTCTTACGGGTCAATACCTAGCCTCCTGAGGAAGTCCAGGTAATTCCTGAAAGAGTTTTCGTTGATGTCCATCCTGGGAGAAGTGGTGCCAAAAACCAAACAACGGTCAATTCTGTTTGGGTCCTGATTACGAAAAGGTGGAATTTTACTTGGAATAAATTGAATATGATTTGCAAAAATTGCGTCTAATTTGGAGACGATTAATTTTGTTGGAAACACAACACAACAACAATCCGGCGTGAAAAACTTCACACATGGGCTCAATTTAGTTTGAAAGAAATTCAACTTCGTCTGGGACGCTTGAATTTAGTTTTGAGATTTCATCTTCGAACAAACGTCAAGTCCAAAAGACGTGGAATTTTGTTTAGAAAAAGTTATATTGGATGAATAAAGATGATTTTAATTTCGTATAGAAAAGATCGAATTTGATTGGGAAAAATGTAATCTTGGCGTCCAAATTGAAGGCTGAATTGCATTCAGAAGATGCGCGTATTGCGCTATGGTGTGTTATATTTGGCGAACGGAAGGTCACATTTTATTGTCTCTGTTTGCGTTTTGGTTGAAGAAAATTTAATTCGATAGTCAATCTGTTCGTTTTTTTCTTTTTCCGTTGAAAAGGAAGATTTTTGGATATATGAAGTTAAGTTTCATCTTGAAAAATTCGCATTAAAAAAATCAAACTCAATTATGGTATAATAGGATGAACTAAACCTCGAAAAGATACGAAGAAAGTGGTGGAATTTGACATGAAGGCAGTTTAGTCTTTTGGTTTATTAGAATTATCATTAAAAAATGTTGAAAGAATTAGACAATTTGGTCGTTGTTTTGTAATTACGCCGTGTTTGGTACCTGTGGGTGCACGAGAGGGGGAGCTGAAGAACGGAATAAAAAAAACTCAATGAGCGTGAGGAGGACTGTATTGTATGTACAATGAGTATTGAAGGGCGACACAAGGGACGCGTGAACTGGTGCGGGAAACTATGTTGGAAGGAGAGTGCGAGCTGTGACTGAGCCAATAGGTGACGGTGGAAAATGTGTCTGTGTGAGCACTGGGGGACGAGTGACTTTCGCAAAAATTCGTAAGTGAATGAGTTTGGGAGGAGCTGTCTGTTGTGGAGAGGAATCTGAAAAAGGAGTGGGAAAAGAAAGATGGGAAAACCACTTCGAGGAAAGCCGTTGTTGTTGGAAATAACCCCAGAAGTGGAATTTCCTCAGGTAAAAAGGGGGGTTAGAGGAAACAATGACTTTGCCGTTAGGGCAGGTGTTGGCATTCCGAGGTCAAAACCCCAGACTGATTCGGCTTGCGTCCTTGACACTTGGTCATCGATGTGTTTCGGACTCGACAAAGTCTGAAATTTGAGTTGTTGTCAGTATTATTCGCTGTCTAGAAGGTCAGCAATAAAAGTTAACAGGTTTCGCTCGTTTCAAGTTTGGTGTTATGATGAGTCGTGATACGTTGACAAATACGCCAATATTTCGAGATTATAGCGTTCTACTTCGGGCCTTCACCTCCCCCAAACCTACCTGTCGTTTGAGGGGCCGTCGAATGGAACCACGCCTATCTTCCTTGACATTGATCGGTATCCTTTCATATCTTTCAGTGATCTCGGGAAATACCGTCAATTCGTGTAGGGTTTAGGGGGGTTCCCGCTCTCGCGTTAAGGCGGGAAATGAAGGGGAGCTTTGTTTTTCCCGTCTCGTGCGCCGTCTCTGGGCGATCAATACCCGCCTTCGCGACTTGGGTCTTATTCATAGGCGTCCGCCCTTCGTCTCTTTCCCGCGCTTCGGTGGTTGTTTTCTTTCGGCTGTCCCTTCCCCGCCCCCTATACCTTAGTCTCACCTTGAAACCTTGACTTCGACGAGAATTGTGTCGAGTGAATTGATACTCGGGCGCCAATTTATCCGGAAATAATTCAAAACGGGCCGAATATGTCGTGATTTAGAGCAGTTCTCAGTTTACTCAACACGTGACCAATTATTACGGTTTATTATATCCTATTCAATCCAACGTCGAAAAGTATTAATAATCCAGGGGACGATATCTCGTGTTTGTAACTACTCATGAAACGCATGCGGTACCTGGTGTTTCAATCAATATTTTCGAAAATTTCTTCGTTATGCAGCTTGGTGAAGTCTCGCCCCTCTAAGACCCATCCCATTCCATTCAGCGGCGAAAAATACCAGTAAACGATACGAAACATGACCTGACTATAACGGAAACGTGAATTGACATATTGTAGGCACCTCCAGGCAAACGGCACGACGTGACGAGCGGAGCTGATGGGTGGTTGTGGTGTGAAGGGAATGAGCACACACCGGGAAGAAACGATAACATTCTCTGTATTGTCCCGCGAGTGCTTTCAAATGGTAGGGTTTGTGTCACTGATTTTACTGTTATCGATCGTACACCTCTGAGACGTGAGAAAAGATACCAAACACGACGTAATTGCGATAAAACTGCCAAAAATTTAGTTTTTGTTAATTAATAAAAATTGACAATTTCTATGCCACGCTTGGAAATTGGAACGACGTGGCCGGCGGATTGGAAATGAGCGCAGGCCGAGGGAGAACGATAAATTTCGCTACATTCCCCCTCGCTCAAGTTCCTTCAAGTTGTAGAATTTGCCCCACTATGTTCATTGTGATTTCACTGTTTCTATTTAGGCGAAGTCCTACACCCGTCCTATATTGACTAGTAATAACCGTGTGTTTCGTCCGAACTAAATCCCAAATTTTTGTCCGAATCAACGGATTATTTAGACCGCGTTTACGGTGAAATATGATCTGGACGACCGGTGGACGGTGTATAATAGTAATCCCCGTGCTTGGGAAACGTAGTGTCAAATTTTTAGGGATGTGAAGGGGGCGGGGGGGTTTAAAAAGAATTTCCTGACCGAAAACGTTGGCGTGTTATTCAGAATGAATAATGCTGCTCATTTAATTTTCCTGCGATTGATAATTTCAATTTGAAACGTCTATGCAAAAAATGTAAGTAGGAAGTTTCTATGAGACAAAAATTTAGCGTTTTCATCACTGAGATAACTATAGTTAGTTTAGGGCCGATTTTTCTCACACGCTTTTTTCGAAATTTGGTGTCTAATGGTGATTGAGCCGATTTAGTTTACCCGTTTTTTCGTTTCTACTACGTAGGGCAATGGAAAATAAAAACGACCAGGCTAATGTTACATTCCCAAATTGTTGGTGGTAGCGAGAAGGAGTAGATTTGTACATTAACCATCCTTACAAAATCTATACTGTATTCGTCAGCTGCCCTACATAACAAATTTCAAGTTACTATCGACTTTTTTTTATGGTCAGCAGTAATCATTAACACTGATTATGTTAGAAATATGATTGAATTTAAAATCAAAATTATCCAATAACGAACGATAAATTTACGAATTAAACGAACGAGTTAATTGAAACGACGTGAGCACCTTCAAAAATGACCAGTTGTAAATGTAATTGCCATAGAAGGGGGGGGGGGTACAGTCCTTCTTAGAGAACTACGTCATTCAATTCGAAAAATGCTCTGTCGTACTGGGAACACACAGCATTGTTATGTACGAACTTGGATAATACTTTTATCCTCGAGGATTCAAGAGGATGTTGTGTTGTTTCGAAGTTGTCAAGTTTCTTTCGTCGGCTTTTTTAACGTTCGAGACGCTAGAAAGTAACTTGGAATTCCTTTCCCCTTCATAACTGGACTCCTCTCGACCGGCGGTGCTGCCCTGATCCTTCGTGCCCCTCATGAGCTCTGTTCGAAGAGAAAGTTTCTCAAAGCGGCTCAGCGGTGACTCCTGAACGTAATTCGAACTCAACGTGATGAATTCTTTAAGAAATTGTTGTTTTCCTCGGCCCCTCATTACTTGGAAGATAAATTGTGAAAACGCTGTCGAGAAATGGACAGTTTTTAATCACAGCCTTTCGTAAACATGGAGAATAATTTTACATTGTTCACTCCCTTCTGATTTCGACATTCCCGAGATTCGTTGCAAAAGTAGAATCCAACGCAAAAAGAATAATCTACATCTGTTGACGATTGCAAAAATACTTTCACTTCACTTTACTTTATTTGCCCCCTCACGTATTGAAATTTAATATGGTCGAGGTTCGTTGCTTGTTCCTTTTTTTTAATACCCGAATACCTGAACCGTTGTAGCATAGTAATTGGTTGAGGGCAGTGAGAATAGCATGATTTTGCCGTATTCCCCCCCCCCCCCTCCAGCGATGCTTCACTTTCCTTGGTGCTTCCTACGATGATTCTTGGAATTCCTGACACTTACTGCACTCAGCACATTGCATTCAGGGCTTTGTCACAACGCCTTCGGACGTGTACGATTTTTCATGGATTCGATTCTAGAACGGGTTTGTTTTTGAGTAGGCTGAGGAAAATGAAGGCCAAAGTCCCTTCCTAAGAGCTCCTGGAGAGGTAAAAGGGTACAAAGTTAGCTAGTAAGGACCATTGAGAGAAAGGTAAGTTGGTTGAAGAACTGTAGGCAATACAAAGCCAGCCCTGCATAAATAAATACTCTGAGGGCGGGAGAATGTGCGAGGAAGGCTCACGAAGTTCTGGGAAGTGCATCGAAATCTGTAAAGCTGGCAAAACAAAACAAAAACACGGTTTTCGCGTGTAGCTCTCGATAATGATTCATAACACACTTCCTTACGACAGCTCCAAGATCAGCCTTGCCACGATTTCAGAATCGGTTCTTGCACCGTCACTGTTCTCAAGTCGTGTATCTCCTGACGAAACCGCTCTCTTTTTTTGTAGATAATTAATTCAACTTTATTGTAATTAGTGATGTAGGTCACTATCCACTGACAGCCTTCATTAATTATTATTATTATAAAAATAATATTATTTACAATAAATAGCAAACAATCAAACAATAGTATTCAGTAATATAAATAAAAAAATAGACAGTTGTTGTATGTGTACATTTTTTTTGCTGGCCAAGTTGGGTTGGGGCTTAAATTACCTATGTTAGCAAGTCTGGTGGTGTTTTTAGTTTATTATTCATTCTGAATAATAACCCTATGTTTTCGGTCACGAAAAATTTTTTACAACCCCCCCTCAAAATTTGATATTTACGTTTCAAGACTTGGAGATTCCAAATTTGCAATGTCCGTCCGCCGTCCAGGCCGTTTAGTACCTTTAACGTGGTCTAAAAAATTCGTCCTTTCGCACAAAAATCCCATTTGGTATCTAGTTGTGCCCGCCATCTCGGCCATCCGATCGGGCAAAGCCCATGGTTGTTATGGGCAAAAAATGGTTAAAAATATTAACGAAACGCAGTATAATCGCAAATAAGCCGTGTTTCGTATCGTTTTCAAGGCCTGCTCAACTCGCAACGCCCTTTGGACTCGCAACGTCCGGCCAATTGCCAAGCAAGGGTTTGCTGGTAGCCCCCGTCCCAATTTTCCCGACTCTTTTTGCTGACGGGGCGGAGGAAGGTTAAGGCCACTTCCTCCGCATACCCCTCCATTCGATCATAAATGCCTACAGACGTTTACGGGCGCCTCCATTTCCATTGTAGTTCCATGGGGAGTTCCATTGTAGTCAGGTCATGTTTCGTATGGTTAGTAGTATTCGATGCTGAATCGAATGGGATGGGTCTTGGAGCAGTAATACTAGGTCAAGCTGTTCATGAGAATAATAAACCATTGTGTAATAATTTGCAGAGTTTTCTTTTAAGGCATCCTACGGATCTTGGAGGAGGTGGTTTTAGGTTTGCAATGCAGACAATGAGTTCTTTTGGTCTCGCATAGGCCTTGGATTACCAAGGGCTATAAGACTGTATCAACAGGAGCACTCTAGGTGATCACTCATCAGTTACTGGTTGACTTGGCCGTTGATTCCATGGTTAACGAGATCTCCCAGAGTGGAGAATAAAACGGGAGCTTCTCCCGCTTTGGGCTGAACTCTGAGCAGATCTCACCACAGAACGAAAACTTGCCGCCATCCACGAATCGGCGTGAGAAATGGCAAGCGAGATGGGCGTCAAAGGGTCGTGACGCGTATGAGTTCTTCCCCAACACCTGTGATGGGTTGAGACGTACCACTGGACGACTTGGCGACTTCAATGCGCGGCTCCACTTCTTTTCTATCAAAGACTCTCCATTCTCACGCAGTAGCGTAGTATAAATTAGACGTATAAGGCATTGGAGACTTGCTATTTAAGATTAACTATAATTGCCAGAAGCATGTTCTGTGCAAAGTTTCAGAGATATGGGCATCCCAAGTCAATTTTGGGTCAAGCTTCAGATCGAAGTACCTAACAACTTGTTTATAGTAGATGGGTGTACCATTCAGCTGGAGGGAAGGCGATTCTGTCCTTCTCTTGTAGGTGAACTGTGGGGTGTTGTGTGGGATTTGTGGCGACCAAAATAAGTTGACGCGCGCCCTTTACCTTCAACTGATCACTTATTTATTATGACAATTTGAACGAAAATACAACGGACTCAACATGGGACCTTACAATGCTTAGTTTTTTTTAAAAATCAGACGCAACTATCACGTGACTCGTAACTGCGCGACAGACAGCAACGGACTAGCCTTCAACTCGATTCTGCTGCTCAGACAGTGATTCCTGATCTGATCTGAATCCACAATATCGCCTGATCGTCCGCAAATTGCGCAACCGTAAGAGTGGAGGAGTGGGGAAGGTCGAACACGTAAAATGTGTGAAGGATGGGTTCGAGGACTCTTCCTTGCGGGCATCTGCCTTTACCTCTCTGACAGGGTACAGCGAGTTATTAACCCTAACCGCAAACGTCCTGTTGTTGAAACCGACAGCACTGGCTTCAGCAAACCCTGTATCCAAACACCATCGAACGATTTTCTGTATCCAGGAACACCGCATGCTATACTTCCTTGTTCTCAAATGTGTTGAGAATACTATCCACCACTCTATGAAGCTGTTGAACGCCAACCAATAGGTTGAACCAATAGGATAAGTAGCAGCAGGCGTTCAAATATTTTCGAAAACAAGAGTAGCAGGGCTGCTCTCTTTCAAATGTGTTACAACTTCATCAAAAATGCCCTCATAGTATGGAATGCTTCTCCATTGTTTACCTCGTAGTAAAATTCATGTATAGAAATTCCCATCCGAAGCTTTCTCCGAGCCACCGTTCCCAATTCAATTTCGGCGGGGAAGATGTTGAGCGGAACTTTCAGAGGAATACTGCAACAAAAACAACATTGGTTGGACTTTGAAGAAGTATTTTATCATTTATTGTGTTGCTCTCGTTATTTTCTTCCTGTTGAAAATCGTGAACTTAAATTCGAGACGACACAATAAGATTCAGAACAAAATAAACATCAAGTTAACTGTAGTGGTATAATGAACGAAACGCTACTTTCAAATATTTGATGTGTGACAATGCACAACTTTCTGCAATCCCTCTGTTGGGCGCACGAATGGGGGAGCATGGCACTGAGAAATAAATGGACGTGATGAGCGTGAGTGAGGACTGTTACACTTCACAGAACAGCGATATCAGTTTGAGTGTGAGTATATAAACGCGAACAAGGGACTCTCAATCCACGTGAACTGGTTGCGAGACATTATGTGGAGGGAGAGATAGAGTTGAGTTGTGAGTAGTGTGAGACTTGAGAGAAGAAAAAGTTGGTAGAACTGGGAAGACGACGGTCATTCATGCGTGCTGATGGATGATCGGTTTGGAAGCAGCTGTCTATCTGTTGAGAAGAGGAACCCAAAAATGAGGGGTGGGAAATGATAGTTGGAAAGTCCAGGAAAAGGAAAAATCCGTTGTCAATTGGAAATAACTGACAAGCTGGGCTTTTGACAGGTACAAACAAACGAGTTGAGATAGAAAGGTGTTCGAGGAACTAATGACTTTCTGTAAGGTGTGAGTGCGGATATTCCTGAGGTCAAAGACCCAGCTAATTCGGCCTGCCAAACACCCTCTAAATACGACGATCTACCATGTATAAATGGGCACTATTTTTCACACATTTCAGTTGTGTTATTTCCGTTCAGTGGAGTATCAGAGGAACATTTATAGGTAACGATATAGAGCTATTGACGAGCCGAAGACATCCATTGAGTTCGGTAAAAAATTATGAAGCCATTAAGCCTCTAGTAAAATAAAAATCTATTTTTGCTTCACCGTTCACCAAATTATCACATGAATTTGCGTAGAAAAGAAAAGTTGGATACTGATTATTAGATGATAATTTGAACGTTTGGTCCTCAAAACCGTTACAACCGTTTTCGGGAAAATGTTTTCTTTTTTTCAAATTAGTTTTTGGTACATTTTGGTCCACTCCATCGGTGGGTTCCCTTTCCATAGATAGAAATCGTTCATAACTCTCCGAAAAATCACGAACACCCTCGGTTCAGCCGTTCTCCTGCAAATTGAACTGCTGTCACGCTCGGAAATGAGGTTTTTTGGATTCAGTAGACCTCAAAACGTTAGCATCTGAAGGAAACCCAATTTTTTACACGATCGCTACACTTTTCTTACACTTAGGTACCAGAAAGCAAAAAAAGACTGACCGTTTTTATTGAACTTTTGTTAGGGGTAGTTTCAAACAAACTTGCAGTGAATTGAATATTCAAAAAGATCTAAGTCGCGAAAGTGCAATAAATTATCTAACGTATTATCAACAGCTTCCTTGAATAAATCCAATGCCATTGACCTCGATGGCTTTTTCATAGGTTCCCTACACAGTGTAAGTTTTATAACGATTTTGAAAATTAGGAACTGTGAAGTCCTATTGGAGGCTGCCAAAAACACGTGAGAGAGAATTTTTTACTAAGCATCGCTGAAAAAAACAGGCGAAGGTCGTCTCTTCCCTAGTGGTGCCTTAGGGGACCGCTTGTTTCTTCAACCTCAGCCTCTAATTTCACTATTAACCCTCATTAAGGAGTTAACCGTAGCTCATTACTGTCTTTGTTGCGCCGTTCATGTTTGTGTCAACTTGTCTTTCTTTTTTTTTGGCTTATTTTGCGCATAATCGTCCGAACCGGTTGCGTGTTTTCTAATTAGAGTTTACTTTTGTTCACAGATGGCTTAGGTGATGGGCGAAGAGAAGCGGGCAGACGATGACTGGATGGTGAGCGGTGGCTCCCCCAGAACGTACCCGTCCAACGGGGGCTACCCGTCCCCGACCATGTCCAGCAACAGCTACGACCCGTACAGCCCCAATTCTAAATTAGGTGAGTCTACTTTCAAATCTTTATAGATTACATAGTAGTCGTAGATTGGTTAGTTTGTGAACATGTTTTATCAACCATCCAACGTCTACAGTTCCGCTGCGAAGGCGCCAAGAAAGTTTCGTACCAAAATTTCTGTCCACTGTTTTTATTTAACGCTTTCTCTAACAGAACTTCGAGTAACGTCTTAAACTCTTGGGCCTATGAATCAATGTTTGTTGGGTAGTAATCCAGCACTCGGTGAGCAATAATCTTGGGGTTTTTGCAATCCTCAATAACCTCTTGGCTTTTCCTTAGGCTTGAAGCCTTTCTTGTTCGCTCCAAAAGAATGTACGTCGGGAACATTGTCGAGCTTCTCGTGTGTTTTGCTCAGAAAATTGAAGAACCGCTGATGTGGGGACGTGGGGCTGACAAAACCAGACAATTTGTCGGCGAGAACGTAACACAGAAATTTCTCGCGTTTAGGCGAGCAGGTTTGGGCAATCGAAAGTACCGTTTGAAACGCCGTGTTTTGGTGACCCCATCTGCCAGATTTCGGTCAAAGTCACGAGTTTCCAGAGATCTTTAATCGAATCGATCAGTATTTTGCTCACACGAAGTGCTTAAAAGTTGTCAAACATTCATGAAATGAGAGAGTTTACCAATGCCTTAATATCAATACTGAACACGTAGTCAGAGCGGTCGTTTATGTCGCCACTATTTCTCTCCCTATAATTCATTTCTTCTTCTGTCTGTTGCACGAACGGTTTGCAAAGCAAAGCCACGCCACAGTTTATCTAGTACTCTCGGCGTATGTTTTCCTCCACCCCACTCACATAAAACAGAGAGCACTGATTTTTCGCGTTAGCCTTTCATTTAAACCGTTAATGATCTGGACTCACGTCAAGACGAATAGACGTGTAAAGTGTTCGTCATGCTCTAGAAACAGTTCCATGAAAGTTCCACTCCGCTCATTCTCACCCTCCCATGATTCTGCACATGTACTGAATGTAACTTGGAAATGATATTCGTTGTCTGGTCGACAGTGGATTTTCATAGATCCACTCAATCTTCGATTAGGTCTTGTGTGGGGGCTTCGATCTAATCAATTTTCTGGAGATATTGTGAGTTTTGATGGACGTTTAGTGTTGTTTCCATTAAATTGTGCCGATGCCATCCGTCATACATATTCTGAGGCTGATTCCATTATGATTCATGAATGAGCGATAGGAATTTTTGTATCAGGACGTACCTGTTCAGTGTGGTTGATCTCAAGTTATCTAATCATTCCACTTTGGTGAATTTTTCCGCCCCATTAATCCACCACTTTCTCGTGTCCCTAATGTCCAATCCTCGGAATCCATGCGTCAATAAAGCGTAGGTGCAGGGAGAATTCCTGCTCTGAGGCCTGCCTCCCCATTCAGGTCCTTAGGCTGCTCAGGCCGCAGCTAACTCAAATGGTACCAAGGGAGACTTCTGCCCGTGGCCACAGACACTGTGTCGTTGTGTCGTAAGGTCTGAATGGAAAGCTCCCTGCGATAAAGGCAGCAGGGCTTGGTACTCTCTCCAACCGGCTCACAGATCTTGGACCACGCGACTTACACATGTCGAGATTTAATTTGTTATTCGTATTTTTGTGGTCTCTATTATGTATAGAAAAGACGAAGTAGGTCGTTTTCACGCTGGTTTTAACGGCATTGTAAGAATTGAATCCTGCTTGTACTTGGTATGAAGTTGATTCGTTTCTTAATATCCTCGGATTATCATCCTTCGCTTTTCCGTTAACGCGGGGACGCTACGTCTTGCCTCATTTTGTTTAGTTCTCGCTTTCGCTCTCATTGCTTATTGTGTCACGTTCCGTCGTTGACAATACGCACTTCTTTTTCGTTTTTACTCCACGATCTCCTTTTTTTTTCCTCCGCTATTTTCCGCGTCCTTCCTCATGTCCTTGAACGTTAAAAGCTGTTCCTTCTTCAGCCATAAAAAAAGACCATGAAAGCGACCACGAAACCTTAGGTAATCGAGTAGCGACCGTTTCTTCGTATCATTTCCCTCGTGAACGGGGCAAATATAGGTTTGAGAAACCGTATCTGTTCTGTAAATGATACGGAAAGGAACTACCTGCCATTGTATCCCGAAGTGTCGCCCTTTTTCGGATCGCTGAGCAATTTCCGTTACGTGTTTTTGAATGTATTCTCCGTCAGGGAGTGCGTTCGCTTCCAGGACGTGTTCGTGTTAACCGAGCTCGGCTTCAGCCTTCGGCGAGGAAACATACTCGTAGTGGTAGAACGAACTCATACCAGATAAAGTTGGAGCGAATAATGCGACGGGAGAGGGAGCCCTGTAGAAGAGAGCTAGTTCTAGTGATGACGCGAAGGATGGTTGCTCCCCATAACGGAGCTACAAAGGTGGGAAGCAGTTCGATATTTGGATAGGAAATTGTCGTTAGGTGTCCACAGCTGGGAAGCAGCAGAAAAGTTGCCACAGAAGCATAGGCTCATGGTCGTCCGATGGTAAACACGAAAGACACACTGACCATTGCCGCCCATAGGAAACGGACGGCAGTGGTGCAGAGCTTGATCGTACCGCACGATTTCTCGTGAGTTTCTCGGCAATGTTGGTGATATCGAGTGTTACCCCAATCCACCTTCTGAGAGCCGAGCTGAAAGACCTGTACCCATCAAGGGGGCAACCTGATGGGGGAATAAGCCAGGCCAGTTGTGGCCTACCGGCTCATTGGCGTTAAGGGTCGACAGTCTTCTATGACTGCCTTCAGTTCGCAGTAGCACCCTTTTGTCATATTCTTTCATTTATTATAATTTTGCAAGAAGTTGTGTGTATGTTGATATGTACTTCTCATGAATAAACTTTTCAAAATTCAAATTCAAAATTCAGTTCCGCGTGCACATCCTCAAGTCCTGGCTCGAGGCGTGGAGTGGGGGGTTTGTGTGCGGTGGGGCGAGGGAATCTGTGTGGTGCGTGTCGTGTGCGACAGTGGGGAACCACAACTCCAGACGCTGCCGCCGAGATGCCTAGGCTTGAGCGAACGTGGCGTACCTTCACCTCGCTGACCTGCAAGAAAGGAGCGCAGCTGCACTTCCTGGGGGGGGGGGGATGCATGTCCTGGCCCGCACATCTTCATAGAGGGGACATTCGTACAGAACGTGCGCTGTGTCCTCAATGGTGTCCCTTCCACAGGGGCAGAGGTCGAATGTGCGGCGTTTAAATAAGAAGATGCGCTGCTTAAAAGCCCCGCGCCCGGACAGCAATTGGATCGCAGGGAAGGAGGGGTGCCATTCCCTCATTTCCAGGTGGCCCCGGCTGGAGGGGATGATGGCGTGGACATGTCAGGCCATTGGACCCCCATCCCATCGTGCCTGCCAAGCATCCAGGAAGGCATCGAGCGCGAGCTCAAGACGGCACTCGGTGGAGTTCTCCAGTCTGATCGCCAGGACCAGCGCCTCGTAGTTGCCTCGATAGTCAGCGAGGGCTCCACCCCGGATGTTTGACCGTAAGACAGCTAGGTCCAGAGCGATATCCAGTGGGGGGGGGGTACTCGCAAGCACCTGCAGCGCCAGGTGGGACGTCGTCTGGTAGGCTGGTAGAGTAGCCAGGAGGACGTCCCTCTGCATGGTGCGTGCTCGCCGCAGATCACGCTCCGAGGTCAAGGGGGGGGGCAACTGGAGTACGGTTACCAGAAAAGAAGGAGGAGGCGTGACTCTTGGGAGATGGTAAGACGAGTGGGACGCAGCTCTGAAAAAGTGGAGAACCAGGCAGACGACACTGTCGGCCGGCTCACACCAGAGGCGTTCGTCTGAATATAATCTTTTGGCGCACTGCAGTGCTTAGGCAGAAGAGGATGGAACTTGCTGATCCGAGGCCAGCATCTAGCCGGGATGAAGAATCTTGAGTTGGTGAAAGAATCGCTCCTGAACTTACCAAACCGCTGGGCGGGTGTATGGGAATGTGGTGGCATGCAGTACGATTCCCTTGAGGATGAAGGGGGACAGGAAATAAGGGGTGGTTGAGAATATTTGTAAGGAAAGTGTGGTTGTTGTCTCCAATTCATATTTTTCTTGAATGCGAGACGATTGTCATATTAAAGGATATTGATCCATTGCAAATGGTTGTCAAGAATTAGAGGTGGTTGTCAAATATCTTGAAGAGGGTTTTCATGTTAAAGACTGTAAGCTGGGTCTTAGTTGGCTGACTTTATATGTGACCTTTGCAGTCTCTCGCTTGTTTCTGAACCTTAGCGTCAACTTGTTCATTTTCGTATTTCTCTCGAGAGTTTCAACTGCCAAAAATCGATTTCGGCTATCAACTTTCCGAGCGTTCACGCGCTGAAGCAACTCAAGATTCAAAAGTTGGTTACGTAGCGACCAACTTGTAATTAATCTCTTTTTGCGTCAAACATGATCGGTGGAAAGACGAGGACGTCACCTTTTCAACGGTGGCGCTTCATTATCAAGTTCTTTTGAAAGGAGCCCGACGTGCGGGGTTGGTGCTGAGTTGCCAACGGGGTTGTCAAGGACGGAGCAGTCAAAAGTTTGACGTCTCGTTTACGGTCGTTAACCCTTAGAACGTAGACAAGAATAACGGAAGAAGCGTGTGTCGACGTGATTGGAATTATTGAAGTCTTGAGATCGTGTTATACAATCTTGCACATTTCTATAGTTGCTCTAACTGTTAGGTCCAGGTGCTGATACCTCGTTAGAGTATAGCATTAATCCCGATTAATTACTGAAGACGTTTGAAGTAGAACCGTCGTGTGTTTTTCAAAAATCTGAAACTTGTCTGTGTAAGTATTGAAATTAATATTTGTAATGTCATTAGTAACCGTCATTCGCACTAATATTAGGTCTCGTATCGGTCAACATATTTCAATTCTAATGGGGGTTGATCCAATGCTAAAAACAACGAATAAACATATTTTTCCTAGAATGTAACGCTACTCTAATCTTAGCGCTTGGTCGGGAGATGACAAGAATCCATCTTCGAAAATATTTAGGTCGCGTCCGCTGGTTTCCATGGCCCTAATTCATGTACCTGCAGGATGTTAATCTGCTGTGTTAAAGGAAGTTCTTTTCCCGTGTGTTTTTCTCAGTGGCCCCTCTTACTTTAATCTTTGTTGCTGTTCTGAATAAAAACCTGGCCGAACCATTTGTCTGTCCACTCCTTACATCCCGAATCGCCTGGTCTCTGACTACCCTGATCACTCGGATAGCAACACGCGCGAAACCAACTCTCTTTTACGCTTGTATCAGTGCGTTTTGAGTTCAGTTTCCTGTTGACTTGGTTCACATCTCTTCCTCAATCGTGAATCTCCGCGAAAATTCTTAAGTTCGGTGTTAATTGTAATTACGCCCCCCTCTCCTTCTCTAACTCACCTCATTCTCACCCCATTGCGACCAACAACACAAATCGCTAAATATTCCCCATTTTGGTAGGCTCCAAAATAAGTGTCGTTCGTGTTACACTCACTCATAGCCGCATTCATCTCTAAACACAACTAGGAGCAGCGATATCAAACTGTTTACCCCGTTATCAATTGCCTTCCTTTTCGTTTTTATTATTATCGTTGCGGTTGCTGTTGCTACCTTCCTATTTACTTATTCCCGTTTTTGAGGTCGTTCCCCGTCCTCGTATTTTCCGTGCGCTCCGCAGTAGTTTAATTCCCAATCCCGGTTCCTTTAAACCTTTTCGGTTCCTTACGCGGCACCGTCGTCACCGCGACATCTAAATGACTGATTTGAACATCCACTCTCTCACCATTTATTTTTAACCAGCTATTTGTTTGTCTTGTACCTGGACCAGAGAGGCCATATCGAGAAAACTCATATTTTGACGTATATATATCTCGTTGTTCATTATAAACGTCCATTTACTCATCACCAAGAAGTTGGTATTTATTTCCAAAGGGTGCCATATTCTGAACGTACACATGTGTTTATGTTATCGATCACAAATCCTCCAATTGCGTGGTCATCCGGATATTTTACAAATCTCATTAATCTATACGCTAAAATTATGCTAAAAAAACTATTTTGCACAAAAAGGGAATAATTACTCGAGAGCTGCAAGAACTGAAGAAAAAATATGTGAAGCATGGAAAACTTCAAGTTGATGCTTAAAGTTCTGGAACCTATTGAATCTCCCCTACTTATGCCGTTACGAATATTGAGTAATCAGTGCACAGTTAATTTATGATTATGTCAACGCGGTGTTTTGAGAAGGATCGTGTTTAATTTTTTTCGGATTATAGGGTAAACGATTGCGGATTTTTCTGGGGTTGCTCCTAATTATCGTAATGAGCGTTATTAAATTCCGTTCATATAGGCCTACCGCCCTAATTTTTCTGAAACTGTGAGTGCCATTGAAGCGGAATTCGTTAAGAAACAACGTAGTTTTTATAAATTATTGTGGCGCTCTCGTGATTTTCTCACAAACGAGATTGTTTTTGTTTTATCGCGTTAGTTGGAGCGTGAGTTGGAACAGATAATCGAAATCGTTAGAGCTCTTTCGGGTGAATCTTCATAGCCCATCATGGAACCCTCCTCCAGAATTATCTCCCTACACAGACCACCCTCTTAATGAGCGTTTTTGGGTGAAAAAGAAGTGAGGTGCACTTGATTGAAATAATTGAAGAATTAGTCGATAAATAAGGCTAACGAGAGATATAATACTCGTTAAGTTGAACTTTCGTTTTAGATACACCGTAGAAAGAGTTTAAAGTAGAATAACTAGGAGGCGGAGTTGACGTGTCACACACACACACAAGTGTAAATGAGGTGTGAAGATGGGCGAGAGTGTTGGACTGGCTGTGAAAATGTGGCAAAAAGGTAAGGGGGTCACAGGAAAACCCCAATGAACGTTCCGAAAAGCCTTAAAAGTGGGAAAATACGTTTTCGGCACGGGAAATATTCATCAAATCAAATATATCAGAACAACTAAATTTATTGACAGTTGATTGATGAGGAGAATAAAAATGTAATTTGAGTTCAAGAATCCAATACGTCACGATTCATCATTCGGAATTGGAACAGGAAGTGTGGAGTTTCCCGTGGCTCTGAAACAAAAGCCTGAGGTCAGAAATTCACTTTGAGGGCTGTGAAATTCTGTACCAAGTCACTTTGGGATGACGTGAACAGACATACGAGTTTCATCGCGGCGTTTAACAACATCGACGAAAGTACAAAATATCCTGACAATCACCAAAACGTCACTCCTTTACGTTCGATTCTTCATGCAAACTCGACGTAATGACGGATACTCTTACCTTTCTGACACAAATCCAATCGCTTCGTTCAATCATCTATAAAAATTTGCAAAAACTAATGTGAGCCTCAATTAATTCACTCCCTTGTTATTTCGTCGTCGTGCAGTCTCGTTTCACTCTGCCGAGTTCTCCTTTTGTTCGAAGGAATGCGTGGAAAATTACTAACTAATAGTTCCCACAAACGAACACCCTCCCGTCTCTCCACACACCGCGACCCGTTCACCTTTCCACGTCGCTTTCGTCGTCATCAGTTTGGCAGCGAGTACTAAAACTTTCTCGACTGAAAATCTTTTACCTCGACAGAATTGTTGGACGGCCACTAATTGCCATCCGTCGGACGGAGTGGAAGATACGTAAAATTACCTACCGCCTCGGAATTTACAGCTAATTGGCGGTAGTTGTCGAAGCTTTTGAGGGATTTGAATGATGATGGGAGAGACTAGATTGTTGTCTAAAGAAGTACGAGTTAACGAGCGACTATTACAAAACGGGCCTCTCTAGGCCTATTAACTCAAAAAATATAGCCTTACCTTCATAGAAGTGCCCTTCAAGTACTTTTTTTTTACTCGTCTTTGCTAATCGTAAGCATTCCGCCCTTAACGTGTTCAAGTATTAAGAAGATTTATTGGTCGTAGGAGTCAGATGCCTCCTGAAAAATGTTGAACCGGCTGGTCTGCAATCACGCAACAGTTGAGGGTCGTGCTGGTTGGGTATACCTCGGCTCCTTGTTATATCGTGAGCGTTATTCCAGTAAATGAACTGTTCGAGTGATTGATGACGTACTCGCGTGGTTATTCGAGTCAAGAATAACCGCGGTGTTACTGTCGAACATGTAAGAGGTGATCAAGGCATATGCAGATTTTAAAAGAAGCTTATAACAAAATCTTCCCCATTTATCTCATTTCTCTTCAATTAGAGGAAATTTGAAGCGACCAACGTTGGAAGGCTTGGGTGCTCTTTCAACAACCGTCGCTCACTGTTGTAGGAACAACACTGGAGGCGCAAGGCGTGCGTTGAAGTCGCCGTGTCTCGCAAGGAACTGTCTCGTCCAGTGATCTGGCTCAACCAAAGACGCTCACGGATGTTGGGAATAAACTCGTACGTGTCACGTCTTTCTTACGAGAACACTCGCCTGGTTGGCCATTTATCTAACGCAGCTCATAACAGAGGAAGCTTCCTTCCCACTCTCCACAGTTCCACCATGGCCAAGTCAATGGGTGCTTGTAGGCCTTGCACACGAGTGCAGCTCTCTGGGAATGGGCTACTCTAAACTATCACTGTCAACCGACTTCTTTCATTCAATATTTTGCGCCCTTCTTAACGCAAGGGTTGGTACTTCCAGAGACAACAACGTACTTTTCCACATTTGAGCATTTGATTGGGTTTACTATAAGCCCCTTCTCTTGTTTAACATGTCACTCCTTATTTTCGCGACCTCTTTACGACCTGTCAGTCCTAGACTCTGGTCAAACACTCTCTTTCATATCTCGTCTACGTTCACACCAGATCGACTATCCAGAGACCCGCAATACCGTAAAATAGTTTCTTTACTCAAAATTCTCTACCACGTATGTTATGACTAGGTGACGTTCAGCACGAACGTGTAATTTGAAGAGTTGGGATATCACAAGACTTGAAGACTTGGGTGTACAAAAAAGAAGTGACTAGAACAGGATATGATGTGAGTATATACGCGTGAACAGGGGAGGCTCTGAGCGCGTGAAACTGGTTGTACGGGAAAGGAAGGAGAAATATGAGTTAGATCTTGATGAGAGGCGAAGCGAGTGTCTGTTGGGAGAACTGGGAGACGACTGACTTTCGCGAGAGCTTGTAGGTGAATGTGTATTGGGAGGGTGTGTGCCGAACAGCGTGCTTTAAAGGAACGTTTAACCAACCAATGTATTTCACACCTCTTCAAGCCCATCTCTCTCTTTCTAGTTTTCGTTAACTTCCTTTCTAAATCTCAATAGTGAGCAGTGATCTAGTTGAACCGGTGCGTGATTGATAGGAAGATTAAAGAAAAAACTGCTCGCGATCTACTCAAATCCAATAGTTATTTTTCTCATCGATCGAGAGCGAGTTATCATATGCACAATTAAAAAGGGTCACAAACGTCATCAATTCAATCCAGAAATTGATATGCGGTGTATGCTTTCCGCCAGTTATTTTTTGATCGCGCTGAAATGAATTAAGTCTCCCCATAAATGACGTTTGCTTCGTTAATTGTATTTGAGCTGTGAAAAAAAGAGACGAAATTTGTATATCGACCAATATCGTAATGGAATGGAACTTAATTACCTAATTTGTTGTAATTACGCGACATCCGTTGAAAATAATTACCAATTCGCATTTGATTAATCTTCGGAGCAGTTTCGTTGTAATTTAGTTGGCTCTCTTCATTAGTTTTTGACAGTTGCCCACAACAGGCGGTCATTTTGCTGACCGCAAGTTCGCAGGAATTCGTCCTTTAAGGCCGGAGCTTAAAGGGACGGCGGCGTTTAAATGATAAAATTAATTAGGAACCCGCCTTCCTTCTCGCCCTACTCTTCCCGTCGAATTTAATTAATTCGCCTTCCCCCTCTGTTTCCCTTCGAAACCCCTACATTTGTTCCCTACTAGTTCAAATACTCGTAACGAATTCAATATTTACTCTCAAATGTCATTTTGCTTTTAAATTGCACTATGGAACCTGTTGACAATATCTTGCGCACCTTCGTTACAACATTTTTAAGCCGCTTTCCAGTGTGATTGAATCTGTGAGGTTTTTTTTATTGCAACAATTAAGGTCTTTAAGGTACTGAAATGAAAAAGTGTTCACTAACTGCTAAAGCGAGGAATTATAGTGTAGCAGTTGATGGTCAGTTGGGCGTGAGTTGGACAACTTATATCTGTTAGTTGATGTATAAATCATTTCAATTTTGTACGTTCGAAAGGCGATAATTTGTTTTCCAGCAAATTTTCCGGTGTTTCTTGGCTTATCTTCCTGTTTGACGGACTGTCACGAGGTACTCAATGTGGGCATAGGCCGCTCAAAGACACTGTTGATCAAATCCAGTTTGAATTTACTGTGTAAAATTAGAAAAACATTATGACATAGATATTTTTCTCGATTTGAATTTTATTTAAACCGTAAGTTTTCTGTGAAAAGTGTTTCTTCGCGTTTTCTAATTTATTAGGAAAAAATTAGATGGGTTATTGACCTAGGAATGTCCGGCCTTAACGGTACTCACTGGCCCTACGGAAAGTCATTGTTTCCCCAAACACCTTCGTCCCCAAGCCCTTTTGTTACCTATGGAAAGTCCGCCTCCTCAGTTCTTTCCAAGTGACAACCGATTTTTTAAAATTTTTTATAGCAACATTCTAGAAACTGCAGAGACTCGTTTGCTTTGAAACCGCAGGGGCGATGAACGCTTGCTCAATTGCTGCAAAAGAAGTCTTATAGAATATCTCACCTCTCCACATGCACATTCAAAGGACTTAATATCTGAGAGCAGTAAGGCTTTCACAGACCAGCACTATTTCTATCAGATCAAAGGCTAGCTACCATTCAGCGGCGGCATCCACTCACAGGAACAGTTAGGGAGACGCCGTGTTAGACAGGCCAAATTAGGTGGGTCTGGAAATTCTCTGGAATATCCGCACTCGTGTTCAACACTACTCTCCGGCCCTACGAAGAGTCGTTGTTTGCCTGAACACCTTTCTGTCTAAACCATTTTGTTTGTACCTGTGGAACTCCCACTACTCAGTTATTTCTAATTGACCATGAATGATTTTCCCCTGTCTTGGACTTTCCCGACTATCTGTTCCCACCCCTCAATTTTAGATTCCTCTCCACAACACACAGCTGCTTCCAAAAAAGTTCACAGTCATCCTTCAGCACTCGCGAACAACAGTCGTTTCCCAATTCTACCAACTTGTTCGTCTTTCAAGTCTCACGCTCTCTCTTTCTCTCCCCCCCCCCTCTCACTCCCCCCCTCTCTCCCTCTTTCAAATGGTTTACAAAATAACCAAAACGACGTTTTAGTTGTTTTATCGCAATTATTTCGTCAATCGTATCGTTTTCTAGGTATTTTAAGATCTTGGGTCGAATGAAACGGTTCTCAGTGGTCAACGACCGCCCTAGATCGAAAATAGTGAAATTGTGGTGAAATGTAGTGTACCAAAGTCAAAGAACTCTCTGCCCAATGAAGCTAAAAGTTATCGTTTCTCCTCGGCCTGCTCTCATTTCCCACGGTGCCTCTTGTCTCCCTCACCCATTCGTCAGTTCAACTAGTCACGTCCTAGAATGTGTCAATTTTTGTCGTTCCGTTGTTGTCCGGTCATGTTTCGTATGGTTTACTGGTATTTTTTATTCTAGATTGAATGGAATTGGAGATGTGAGGCTACTTCGAGCGGACCAAGAAAATAATAAACCGTTGTGTAATAATTTGCAGCGTTTTCTATTGGGCAATAGACTTTTTGTTAATTGGTCAACAGAGAAAATTTTGGTATTTTGAAAAGGTTAAATGGCTCATTCGACGCACTCAACGATTCTATCGGACGGAGAGGCTACTAGTGCTGTGATGGGAAATGAGAAAATTGTGCAGTTCCCGATATTTTAATTACCAATTCAGCCTGAAGAAAATTGAAAGTGCGAGGAAGTGCCTCCATTCACTCATACAGGTTTAAGTCAACCCGAACCACAATGTCAGTTTTGAACGGTATGATTCCATCACTATGGCTCTATATTTGTGTATTTGATTCAAGCATATTCGTTGTTCATCTCACCTTTTGGAACGCTTTGATATGGTATCTCACAAAGCGCTCGTTAGTTAAAGGCACCGTTCCGGATGTAATTGTGGTCGTAGATCACTAAATGAGCGTTGGCAGAGAGACGAGAACGTCACAAAATTCGATATCAAAGGGTGTCACTCAGGGGTTTCATATTTCTAGGGAAAGGCGAAAGTTCGTTAAGGGCGAACCGAATCAAATGATAGAGGCACGTCCCGTATAAAAGTGAAAGAAAAATCCAGTCGTTCAGTCGGTCATTTTTGTGTAGAACATGCTTCGTTGCCGTTTTGGATACACGTTGAACGTCAAGAGAGGCTATTTTGCTATTTTGTGGTGTACAGTTCGTCAAGTACTCTCTGGATTTGTGCACATGGATGTTCAAAACATAAACTCAATTGCTGTTGAGGAGTTCGAGTTCTAATGGAAGAAGTCGTCCATGACATGAAACGGAACACCTCTGTTGATATGAGACTACAATCGGCTCTGAGTTGAATGTATCAGAGCTTTGAGTATTGTTCAGGGCAAGAAGAAAAAGTAATTGAATGAGTGAGGAGAAATTATTCGTGGACAGTCTGAGAGTTCGAAGTCGACTGTGTTGTATCAAAAACACTGGTAAAGTCAATATTTACGATGAAATAGGAACGAGAGAGCGAGGGTTTCTAATCACTCGTGGCGCCTAAAGGTTTCTCCCTAGGAAATGAGTGCTGGACGAAACATTCCACCCCTTCCTTCCGTGTAGCTGGTGTTTCCCGCCATTCTCCTACAAAACGCAAGACAACCTAGAGATTCCTCTTTGCAACCCCCTCCGACGGCAGCTGAGGATCCTGAAGCACTGTGTAGTGTTTCCTTTGGCGAGGTCTTCAGGCCAGTCTGGCATTCCCAAAGCAGCCCCAATGAGATGGTATAGGAGTCCTGGGACTATCCAACATAATGTATATCCGTTTCCGCCTCAGATAATTCTCGCACACCATTTCTGCGAAAAGCTCTCCCTGGAAAACTATTGCCTGTGGTATCGCTGTCAAGGGACCGTGTTAAGAAAATATATTAGTTCTAACGGACGACGTTACACAAGTTTAGGAAAGCCATTGAAGTGAATCAGAACTGGTTTTCACAAACAGTATAGGACACTTGCATACTCTATGTAATGAATGCGGCTCTGTGTTGACTCAGAAAATGTCTATTCAGTGTAGTCTATCCCACGCTCGTATCAATTCTTACTATAACTGAAATGAGCTTTCGTTCAGCTCGTTTTGCAATTTTCTTCTGGGTTTTATTGCCCAAACTGTGTGCTTATCTACATTCGGCGTGCTTACTTAAAGCGTAATCTGTTGAAATAGTCTGTAATAAAATGTGAAGCGTCGTTAGTCGTGAAGTTCAATACTCTGCATCGTGTTTAGTAGATTTTCCACCTACTGACGTGCAACATTAAGCCTGTTGTGGGTATGATGCCCTCCGATTCGATAACCGATCCTTCTCCGCTCGATTTAGCTCCCCCCCGTTGGATTATCAGCTCAGAATTCAATTTAGTGTGCCAAATCTCCCATTGAAAATAGCCAGCGAATTTAAAATGGAACTAGTAGCCCGTCGAAAGCGTATTCCAAGCGAACCCGGTGGAAGCTGCTTCTTGGATTTAAATGTCGACTGGCGACCTTTGAGAGGGAAAATTCTCGTGAAGGTCAAGGCGAGATTTTCAAGGGACGACCTTTGTTCTCCGGTTATTTTTCCACTCCCGTAATACGGAATTACATTTGAAATTTCGTTTCAAGTTCGGACGCTCAAAACTCCGGCTGAGTAAAACGCGTCGAAACGTCAGGTCCAACGTACCTCAGCACAGCGATCATGCCGATATTTTTATCGCCCTCTTAACTGCCCTCCGTTCTGATAACTCAGCTCGTGCGGAACACCAATAGCCTCAAATTGGTTTGTAGGACTCACAGAACACTATCAAGATGGTCGTTTCAATTCCATAGCGTTAATTTGGACTACCAGCATAATCGTCCACCTTTTTCGTCCTTGCCACCGAAATCAATCAAAATGAGGAGAACGCTTTTCGCTTGATGTGGCCGTGCAGTTTCCCTGATGAGGAAATTTATATGAATCGCCTCAGAACATATCTAATGCACATAAGACCGTCACAGTGGCGCTAAAAAATCGTGTGGAATATTTTTAAAAGTGAAACATTTTTTAGAACTATTTCAAGATATTGCTCATCAGGTTTGTTATTTTAAAAAAATATCTGAAGCGAAGATCACGCTATATACAGACGTTACATCTTCTGTTTCGCGGCATTTAAACGGAAACACTTATGAAATTGGGTTACTAATTACGTGAGTTCATTCAAAATCGTTACAGTCGCGTTTTTCGATGTATTTTAGCGTACATCTATGTTCAGTGATAGAATAACTACGTCAGGTTGATTCTATTCGGTCAATCGCTCACTCTAGAAAGGAAAAGTTTAGCGTGGCTTTGGCACATTCTCGTCCATCTCGGGCTTCCGTTCAACAGATTGCCAGAAGAGCATTTATGTAGAATAATGTGTATGTATTGAGTGGTTCACATCAGTGGGGCTCAGCTCGTTACGCACCCTTCTGAATCTCTTCAGGTACCTTTGCAGTATCTTCGAGGACAAAACTGCTGCAACGGGCAGGGAGATCACTGTGTTGCCCTCAGGGAGCAGTGTTGTTCACAGTCTTGTGGGAGGTACTCATTGGCCACCTATTTCATCTCCACACCTGTTGCCTTCATGGACGATATTGTGATGGCTGCTGGCGCGGACACTCCCGTAGCTGCCAAGCTTTGTATCCAGACTCGCCTCAATACAAACTGTTGTTACCACAGGCGACTCCGGCTGGCAGCCTCGAACAGTACACAGTTCCTGGTGTATACCCCATCACAAATAAATGGGCAGTTGACAACGACCCTCCTGAAGGACATAATCTTAGTGGTCCCACCAGCATCTTCAGGCGTTGTATGACCTCTCCGGTGCACTGCAAATGTACTTGCTCTTGGACCTGGTGGAGGTGTGGTCCACCGCACCGTTTGGGCCGCAGGGTGGTCTCAGAGTTGCTCCGCAGCAACACAGTTGGGCTCAGGGAGCATGGGCCTGAGTGGTCAATACCTGGCAGGCCGAAGAAACTGTCCCACAAACCATTTACCTCCACCATCCGACAGATTCAGTCATGTTCACATAGATCTAATTGGACCTCTAGGTTGCGTGTACGCTCTAAGGTGCATTGATAGGTGCTCGCGTTGGCCTGAAGAAGTTCCACTACAGGATTGATCGGCTGAGACGGTAGCCCGTGCTTTCTACGCTCATTGGATCAGTCGTTTAGGCACACCCGATAAAATCACATGTGACCGATGAAGACAATTTGAGTCCTCCTTGTTCTAACGGTTGACATCGCTTGTTGGTGCAGCTCATACTTTCACTTCTGCGTACAATCCGAAAGCCAACAGAATGATAGAGCGCCGTCATAGACAGTAGAGTCTGCAATCAGGTGTCAAGCAACTAAACATCCCACCAAAGAAGATCTGGGATGTTGTGCTGCTGAAATGGTTTATGGAACAGTTCTTCGGTTGCCAGGAGACTTCATTGAAGACTTTTAAACACACCAAGTACACCACAACAAATCTTTGTTGATGAATTACGACAGATTATGAGAGATCTGCTCATCACCACTCTCATCCAAAAGTTTTTGTTCCACAATAACTTTCAACTTGCACACATGTACTTTTGAGGTACTATGACGTCAAAAAGTCCTTACAACTACCTTATTATGGGTCATGGGAAAGCTTTCATCATTCAACGTCACAAAAAAGACGTTTCCGCTGAGATAGGACGATTGAAACCAGCATTCATGGCTCAGGAATTGGATACTGATCCCTCCACCTATCGAATTTGAACTTCAGCAAAGAACACCTCCAACACCTGAACAGCATACTCACCTCACCATGAAGTTTCTTTACAATTCCTTTCGCCTCAATCGAGTGAAAATATCAATAACACACCTTGGATTGCTCGGTCGAACAGTTCTGTACTAGGAGGAGGGTAGTTGTGGCCTCTACATTTCGAACCCCCTTAATCACCACGTGTTTAATATCAGCTCACATGTTTTTACTTTCCTTGGCTCTGCGAAGTAGAAAGGAAAGTTATGTAATCGGCTGAAAAACAAATTTTGAGTTTTCTTCAGATCTTTACGTTTCAGACCCTCCTGAGTCCGAAAAACACTATTTGGGAAAATGGTCTGTGTGTGTGTGTGTATGTGTGTCTGTATACGATTTTTAGAGATAACCACCGTACCAAATCAGCTCAAACTTCATATCTCGCCCGCAGGTTACCATGGGACGCCAAAATAAGGGTATGAACAAAATCCACCGAAATTTAACTATAGTTATCATAGTGATCAAAACACCAAATTTTTTTTTCTCAAAAACGGCTCTAACGATTTTGATTAAATTTTATATATTGATAGCTCCTAATATGTCAACTATACCATAAAATTCCCATGTACGGGAAAATGAGAGCAGCACAATAAATTACCAAAATTTTCGACGAAATTGATTTTAGCGCGGTTTCTAGAGAGAAACAACCGTGCCAAATCAGCTGAAACTTGATGTCTAGCCTACAAGTTACCATGGGACGCAAAAATAAAAATGGGCAAAATCCACCGAAAGTTAACTATAGTTATCATAGTGATCAAAATACCAAATCTTTTTTTCTCAAAAACGGCTTTAACGATTTTGATTAAATTTTTTATATAGATAGCTCTTAATAAGATAATTATACCATAAAATTCCCATTCCTGGGAAAATGACGAGAGCAGCACAATAAATTATCAAAATTTTCGACGAAAAGCGTTTTTAGCGCAGTTTTTTCCTTATAAACTTTCGTAGAATGTTAAAAAAAAATTGGTATTGTAGTCCAATCTAATACCTAAAGGGTGAGTGCTTAAAAACGCTCATGAGTTACATTGGGCTCACTCCAAAATTCCTGAATTTCAACTACTGCCGTTTCGCTTACTACCAGTTCTAAACGTTTTTACCCAATAACTCTGCAAAAGTAATTAGTATCCTTCTTCAAAAAATTCTTGTTTACAGCCCCATTAATTCTCTGTGTACCAATTGCTCAGTAATGGTCCTGAAATGAGTACGTGCAGCACAATAAAATCTGGAACTGTAAGCGCTACCGCTTCCTGCTGCCGTAAAGCGTTGTTTGACCAAGATTCAAATTAACTGAGTGATAAATGAATTGATTAAATAGAATTAGCCATGTACAAAGTGAATTGTTGTAGAGCTAAGGAAAGTTGTGTGTTGCAACGCACCAGATATTTCTTCTTTCGTTACAAATCACATTTTTTGGTGTTCGCTTTCTCGTTCCGTAGTCTCAATAATTTGTCTCCCGAAATTCTTTACACTTATAATTAGTATTCGTAGAATATCACTTCAATCCACGCCCAAGTTTGTAAAATTGAAATACTCGTTGTTGAGAAAAATGTGGAAACCCCACATCTACGGTACATTCCCCTCCATTCAATATAAACCGCTCTCGATTTTATTTTTTCTCCGTATAAAGGGGAAAAAAAAAGACTAAAGAGCGTTCTCCCGACGCGTTAAGTGGTTATATGACTCTCAAAATAAATAGCTCGTGCAGATGTGAAATCTTTGTTTTTCCGATTACTCTTCTGGGTACGGCAATTGAAAATCCGCCGAAATGTCACTGAGCCGCTCTACATTGTTGTTTGTGCCAGTTTTGAACAAAAAAAAGGATTGGTATGGGATGCTGATAACCGCATTTTTTAAAACTCTGCATTCCGGATTTGTACCCGATTGCAGTAGCACTCGGGTCCTACGAATCATCCCAGATTAGGATCTTTGGCGTTATGATACTTGTTAGTTTTCTCGTTAATTCAATTATATGACATCCTCGGGGCCCCTTCGAGCTTTAACGACTGAGCAGGGAAAGTGTGGCGATGCGGAGCCTTGGCCGAATCGCCGGCGTCTGAAGGATGACGATTCACTTTCCAGAAGTCCTCACTCTCTCTCGCCTCCTCTGGCTGGAGTTCGCTGCGCATCCGACAGGTGGCGTTTTCGTCTCGTTTTTCACTCTCGACTAGACCATCGTTTTATTTCTCCGCAGCCTGCAATCGGCCTCACGGCCCTGGTCGTTGTTTCTTGTGTATGACGTGGAGACGACCTAAGTTAGTATTTGTGCTGAAGAGATTGTTTGTCGGTTATGTTACGCTGTTAAGGAATTAGGTTGTGTTAAATCCATAGCTTCCGCAGTTTGGCATGTTGTGATGATCCGACCCACGCATTTGTTGGAGGATCTTGGGCGATCTTGATCGCTCGTTAGTATTCTCGATTTCACGTCGTATATTTGGTCTGATCGGTGGTCCTTCTGGTTCCTGCACTGCAGAGGTGTTTGCCCGCGCCAGAAATTCGACGACCTCTCCCTGAAGGGTTCCTTAGTTTCGAGCATGATTTAGCGAAGCGTATGTTCTGCTATGAGCTGGTGTTCCACGAGAGGTCGCGAGCTCTTTGTTCGTAGGTTTCAACCTACCAATTATGGCCAGACAATCCTAATGACCCGTATCCGCAGTTCCGTCTCAGTCGAGTCCTATGTATTTGCAGATGATTCCGAGTGAAGCGCGACTTGTTGTAATAATAATTTAAGTTGGTAATGTTGTTTTTTCTATTTTGTTTGTTGTTGTTCGCTCCTAGACTTGTTCTCTGTCCACACGACTGTTTCTTTTAGGTAACTCGGCTCAGCTTCGCACTTTCAGAATTGATTTCCATTTAGCATTCTTCATATTTTTTACTTCTCGCTGAAGGGTATTTCAATCGTTAAAAGTTGTTTTCTCCAGTCCATCACGTTCAAAGGCCTACTGCTCCAATAAACGTCGCATTAGTCTGTGTCTGTTGTTCGATCTACGATCTTCTTCAATTTCTATTGATTTGAAAGGGGGGGGGGGTAAAGTGACAGAAGAATTAGGAGGGTTCCTATTTTTGTGTAAAAGTCTTTCATAGTTTTGTTTAATGCTGTAAATGTCTTTGTGGACATTCGGGGAAGTGAGATTGACTTCTAATCATTAGTGTACATGTATTGTTTTCCATAAATGTTCCTGTGGTTATCCGTCGGTATAATCAACTATAATCGACTATGACATAGTATTAGTATCAGCTCAATTGGCCTTCAGCTGCAAAAGCGCATTCTGTCATCGGCCTTCTTTTTTTTTATTACTGTAAAGTTCTCTCGGCCTGTTTTTTTATTACAGTAACTGTTTTTATTTGTCAGTTTGTGTGCTGATATTGTACTCTCGTGTACGATGTGTGCTGAAGTACGGTGTATTCATTTCCATTTAAAGGGTCGTAGTGGTTTCTGAACCTTGACCTCGCGAAAGAAAAATGCGAAATTGCGAGAGCTATCTATCTGATCATCTAGCTGACTTCCTTTTGGCTCACTGGCCAACCCAGATCCGACCCCGTGCTTCTTAACACGAATAGGGCTTCAAGAGGTGAAGATTAATTGACGATCGTTATGGTATAATTTAGTAGATCCGAGGGTAGGAATATATTGGGCGGCGTCATCGCTACATTCCTGGGCGCACCTCGTTTTATTTGCTTCAAGTCTGTGAGAAGTGTAGACTTGGTGATGCTTTGAGAACGTTTACGACAATTCAATTTATCGCCTGATTCGTTTTAGTTTATTATATTAGTTTATTACTTCGTTACATATGAGGTATAATGGTACATTTTAAAAACATCATACACGCTGCATGCATTCAGTACCGAATGAGTTGAGATGATTTCGCTCCAAAAGTGGAACGGCGTGAAAGACGTTTTACATTTTACTTTCCTCAGCCCTACAGAGTAGGAAGGATAGTTATGCAACCGACCAAAAAAAAGAAAGAAGTTTTGTTGATGTTTGAATGACTTCTGAATCCCAACAGCGCTATTTGATAAAATGGTGTGCGCGTCGGATTTAGGTTTGTTGCGGCCCTGGACCTATATTTTCAAGCGCCCCCCTGGGTATAATAAATGTTTACTTTCTTTGGCTTTACAAAGTAAAAAGAAAAGTTATATAATCGGTTGAAAAAAAATTTTTTTGAGTTCTCGTCGGATCTTTACGTTTCAGACCCTACGGAGTCCGAAAAACACAATTTGGGAAAATGTGTGCGTGTTTTTGCGGCAGCTTTGCATGGTTGGGTTGATGAACGGGAACTCAGGCAGTGTCCTGACTCCCCCTACTCTTCTGCGTGGGTAGAGTGGGCTTCAAATGGCATTCATGGGGAGGATTACCGGCACTTTGACGCCGTTCGTGTGGCGTCACTGCCTACAGCGATGAGGTGTACGAGAGGCCGGGATCGTAATGTTGTGAATGCTCGCTGTCGTGCAGTTGTGTCTGTGTACTCATGGGGGCCGCGTCAAGCGTTATGACTCGGTCTGCAAGCAGGTTGCTGGTGCATTGTCATCTAAGGGCTGGGAAGTGGCCTGACATCGTCGCCGTTGGTCCCGACCAGTCTGCAGTGATCCTGAATGTCCAGGTAGTATTTGGCATAGCAGGGATTTTGCGCTGAATTGGCAAGCCAAGAAGCGCAAATACACGACAGGACGGATCTTCGTATGTCGGTGTTGCAAGCTCATGGAGTAGAGGCAGGTAATCAGGGTGGCGGCATACCGTGCCCTGGCGTCGTGTGTGGTGTAAGAAAAGTGCGTCGGCTGGGTATGTCATCAGGCGTTCTCCGAGGTATCATCACCCATGTGGTGCTCGGCCCATACCTTAACTGGTGGTAGTTCTGATGTGGAATATCCTCCTAACCTCCTTTCCTTCCCCGACCCAATCCTTTTATCCCTAGAGACGACTTAGGGTAGTTACCATGAGACGCCAAAATGAGGGTTTGAGGAAAGTCCACCGAAAGTTAACTATAGTTATCATAGTAATCAAAACAACCAAATTTTTTTTCCTCAAAAACGGCCTTAACGATTTTGATTAAATTTTTTATATTGGTAGCTCCGAATATGGCAACTATACCATAAAATTCTCATTCGTGGAAAAATGACGAGAGCAGCACATGAAATTATCAAAATTTACGACGAAAATCGTTTTTAGCGCGGTTTTTTTCCTTATAAACTCAGTTTGAATGTTACTACAATGACCAAAGAATTGGTGCAGTTGTTCAATCGAATACCTATAGGGTGAGCGTTTAAAAACGTTCATAAGATATGTGGAGGTCACTCCAGAAATTCAGGAATTCCAACTACCGCCTTTTCGCTTTTACCAGTTCTAAACGTTTTTACCCAATAACTCAGCAAAAGTGCAAGAGTATCCTCTTCAAAAAAGTCGAGTTTACTGCCTCTTTAATTCTCTGTTTTTTTTATGAAGTCACACTACATTACAATAACAATCCACCTGACTCAGAAGTCTTGACGACTACACGACTTGCATTGTTAGTTTCACAAACTGACGTGGACTTGAAAAAATGTACCTTTCGGTTCTTTTAATGACTTCTTGATTAGCTTTATTCAACTCCCGTTTGAAAGCTCCACTCGCGTTATGAGTACCGTGATTCATAATGAAAATAAAAAACACAAAAGTCGAAGTAAGTACGACACAAAGTCCAAATAAAAAATATCTGGTGCGCAGCAACACACAACTTTCCGCAATCCCTTTAATTTCGAACACCACCTACATTTTCAGGAACATTTATAGAGAACAAAATGTAGGGACTAGTTAGCTGAGAGTACTCCGTAAGTTTGATCGAAATCGTTAGAGCCGTTTTTGACAAAATTGGAATACCGATAAATTAATATTCGACAAATCTCCTTTTCTGAGTTAACTTGGCTTATATCTCCGTTCAACATATATATACAGAAATAATTATAGAGAACGAAATGTGGGTATGGCTAACTAGAAGACACTCCATTAGGATTTATCACATCTGGTGAAGAAGTTACCCTGGAATTTACGGAAATGTTTGAAAAAACGTTATTTTCCACACATTTTTATTTTTATCTCTGTTCAATGGACTGTCAAAGGAACATTTATTGCGAACAATATGTAGGTATTAACTATTTGAAAACATCTTGAAAGTTTGGTGATAATCGTTGAAGCCATTTTTCCAAAAAACCTAAAGAACCTATTTTTGCTTCATAGGCCTATATCTCCGTCCACCGTATTTTCATGGAGATATGTATAGAGAAGAAAAGTTTTGTATTAACTAGTAGAAAATAATTTGAAAGTTTAATCAGAATCGTTGTGCCGTTTTCGAAAAAAATGGGGAAAACTCTAGTTTTTGGTGCATTGTCGTCCCCCCCCCCCCCATTTCTAATCTACTGAAATCGTCCATAACCTTATTTTGGTGTCTACAAAAATAACCAACAAAACAAAAAAAGAACCAGCTCAATCGGATCAGCCGTTGTCCCGCAAATCGAACTACAGACACACACACACGGACCACGCGCCGAAATTAGGTTTTTTAGACTCAGTAGGGTCTGAAACGTAAAGATCTGAAGAAAACCCAATTTTTTTTGACACGATTGCTATACTTTCCTTCTCTTCGGGTAGCTGAAAGTAACAAAGGCTTCACTAAGTCGGTACATACAGACATCTTGAGAATACTATGCTTGACTATTTTTATTTTCTTCAAACCTGTATGGCACAACAACATATACTAGCAGTCTTGTATATGGATGCGTTTTGTATACCTACCCCCACATAACAAGGCTTGAGGCCCAGTCGACCTCGTGTGAGGTGGCGATTAGGAGATAATGAGTGAACTAAAAGTTATCGCGAATTCCAGATCTTAGTTGCACATCACACAGAACCCCAAATTAAGGCTTCAAGCAAAACGTAAAAAAAAACAGATTAGCAGTAAAATGAATAACTGATGCAAGGGTTGGTCAATGAAGGTCACGAGATAATTAGGGGGAACCTTCGACATTTCTGAATGCGAACTATTGCGACTAACTTTTTCACAGTGCTCTCCTTGTAATTCTGCAACCGTATACAAGAACCCCCCCCCCCCAAGCCGTTGATATTCCGACGTATTTACGTATAAGTTGTTCTCCCTATGGAAGTCTTAGTATAAGTGGGAGGAAGCCAATAAATCCCGGAACCAGTGCCAGTTACGGTTTACCTAACAAAAAATATTTTCGTAGCCTCTTTGGTTAAATCCATAGTGATCGCCGTTGGACACGAAGGCAGCACAGTCGGTAACCACTTTTCCAGCCACCTCTCATTTCTTTTCGTCTGTTTATGTAGCAGTGGCTCATAATTATGCCATAATCGCGAAATTCATATCACGATTAGGAGAGGGGGGATGAGAATTATTTTATGGGGTTTTAAGTGTTCGTAGGTGTGATCAGACGACATTCTAGTTATTTTACAAGTATATAATTCCTTCGTTCAAGTCAATAACTAGTTGATGAGGTCGCGGGAGCGTACACCACGACACCTCTACCAACCGCAGGGCTTTCGGTGACAGCTCCGCCCTCTCACAGGTGGATTCTCTCATTTACACGAACCAGAAGAAAGTTCACTGTCTTATAAAGCAGCAGTTACAATTCTAACGGTATTCTAAAAATACAATTCATAGCGAGGGAATTGTCTTTTGTGGGATGAAGACGCCTGAAAAAAAATTAAGAAGTGCCGATAGAAGCTACAGGTTTTTGAGGAGTTGAAATTGGCAGAGTTCTCATCACCTCCGTTGAGTAGAGTCACGTAAGCCCGAAAGTCAATAAGGATGGGGAGTCCAATTAAGTTTCTACCAGAATTAACGATCGAGTAGTAACTTTCATCGTCGAACGGGACGAAAGAAAAGGAATTACTTCGACAACCGACACAAGCAAGTAGCGCAAAAAAATACCGCGGCGCATTGATTGATTAACTCTACGGGGCATCTTAACTATCGAGATACCTTAAGTTGTTCTTGTCAAGGTGCCAAGCTGAGGACAAACACGAGGTTCCTTGGTGTTTTTCAATTCCGAAACAATGGTGCATTCATTTAAACAGGGATCTCTTGACTTATTTGTGAGACAACTCCTGGCAAACCCGTCAAGCTCGTGCCAAAACCAAAACCTTGACTCATTCGCCCACCCGTCCCTTCATTCATGACGGTTCAGCAAAGTAAAATTTGGGAGCCTGCGTGCATTGGGCTTGGGAAAGGAATGGGCGGTCACAAGATAAAGATGAAACGTTCTCTTACGGGCGGTGCAATATAACTATGGGAAAGACGTGTTTCAAGTCACAGTTCAAGGTGAGTCACAAGTAAACGGGGAATTCTTTTTGCGGGAACGCGAGTCCGTAGTAAAACATCTGGTGCGACTCATCACACAACTTTCTTCGTCCCAACGTAAATCCGGCGGTTTTTAACACAAATAGGGCTCCCAAACATGAAACCTTCGTACGTTGATCCGAGGGTAGGAAAATTCGAGTTAACTCTCAACCATTCCTGTCGGTGGTGCCGTTATGGGGTTTTGAACATTTGTGAGAGTTATATCAGCCGAATGTCATGAAAGTTGCGGTTGCGCTATCGAGCATCCGCCGAACTCTGTCCTGTGGAGGTACGGCAGGTTGTCATTTAGCCAGTCCCCCGGTAGAGAGCTGTTACCACGCGGAGGTATGACATTGGGGAATCCGTACCATCTGGGAGGAGTTATCTTGTTTGTCACATGATTACTATTTACTTTGATGTTCGGTATAACCTTCTTCCCCTGGGCGAGACGTGTATAAGCTTGCTTACCAGCGGTCACAGCCGTCCCTCACTGTTGTTGGCCCGTGGTTTCTTGTGTAAGGTGTAAAGCGTGCAGGATGGAGTGTCTTTGACAGAAAAGAAGTGTAGCTGCCCCGTAAGGAAATGGCTCGTCCAGTGGTGTGGCTCAACCCATTTTCTCCTAAGTGCCGTTTTCATCAACTGCATTGATTCCGTTTAGACTCGATTAACAGTACCTAACCGCCTCCAGACGCAAAAATGGGTTTCACCAGGTTGAGTTAGTCTCTAGCCCTGATCAAGCGTTAACCCCGAAATGCTGGGCGATTAGGTCTGGTTAGCTCTTATTTTTCTTCGTCATACCCTGATATTTGTCCTCCATTACCGTGCTCCGTCGTGTATTCTCTTCTATTATTGTGAATAATTTACAAATATTTTGGAATAATAATAATAAACAACGATGCCGTTTACAAGTGCGCAGTTACTGCATTTGATTTTCCTCCACGATGATAATCTAATATGTTGGGTTATCGTCCTCTCTCGGCGGCGCAGATGGATATGAGAGCGTTCCGGCGACTTCAAGATGTTTGAATTTAAATTCGGCGCCGAACAAAAGTATTACGATCGTCGAAAACAAGTTGTTGTTCGCGTAAAATGTGTGTTGAGCAGTTTTAGAAAAACCTAACGCAAATGGCTTACCTGGCAGATAGGTAGGAAATGTTGAATAATTACACACTCCTTGCTAGTAAAAGTTGTAACCTCACAATTACGGTTTTTATTATTTCTTGCTCAGCTCTCATTTTCTTGTACCGCTTCCGATTTGACCTGTTCACACAAAGCATTCTCACGGACTAATTTAGCTTTTTCCTGCATCTCTTGCAGTTGGAGTATGCCTATTGGCACTATGCTCCTCACCAGTTTCAGCTTCGGATTTTGGGTCTGACAATAATTAGGTCAAATCTGGATTGTTGGGGGTTGAGCATCTAACCTCATTAGTCCACTGCCTTCTCGATATGGCTTAATCGCAGCGTAATCTCGGCTATCCAAACAGAGTAGCCTTGATTTACTTATCTATCCGTGAGCAGTGCTGTTTTGGTGAAAACGGCCCATAAAAATCAAGTCAAGAGCACTGCCTGCATAATCTAATATGTTAGGTTATCGTCCTCTCGCCTGGCGCCTCAGATGGATGCGGGAGCGTTCCAACTACTTCACGACGTATGAATTCAAATTCTGCGGCGAACAGAAGTATTACTATCGTCGAAACCCCTAACGCGCATGGCTTACCTGGGCGGATTTATAAGCAGATGAGTAGGAAATGTTAAATAATAACACACATTAACACGCACGGCTTACCTAGGCGGATTTATAAGCAGATGAGTAGTAAATGTTAAATAGTAACACACTTTAACACGCACGTTAGTGTATTAGACGGCTTTTATTCATTTTTTAGGGATGTTGAACAGACGCCCAATTTCCTTACTTTGCTGTAACCTCATTAGTCCGCTGCCTTCTCGATGTGGCTTAAACACAGCGTAATCACGGCTATCCTAACCGCACGAAACAGGCTAGCCTTGATTTACTTATCTAGCCGTGATCAGTTGGATCACAGTCAGTGCTGTTTTGGTGCTATATGGAGTTCAGCCTAGAGCATCGTTTTATTTCTCCGCACCCTGCAATCGGCCTCACAAAATCAGCGCGCGTTTCACTATCTGCTTGTTCACCAGGCGCTCAACGACCAAGTCAACAGGTAACTGGCCAGTGACCGCTTGGAGTGGTTCAGTGGATGCTATCATGTAGGACTTAACGATCCACAGCAGCGTAGCTCTCTGGGCAACTACTAACTATTGCGGGCTGTGAAGTAGCTTTCCCAGGTAGCCAATCACCACATGAGGATTGCGTCACGGAAACACACACCCCATGTTCCCTTGGTAATTGCTCGTAATGAGGCAAACTGTGCAAGGGGAGTTCCTTCGAGGGATTGGAGGTGCGGGCTAAAACGCCACTTTTACCCCTAAGGCCCTAATTACTCAGTTTCAAGAATTAGCCTGTGGCCTCCAAAACGTATTGACGGTTGGCTATTTAGTTTTCCCTTTAAGAGGATGAGCTGGATTTTCCCACAACTACCTGCAGGTTGATGTGCTTGCATCATTGGGTGACAGTTCGCGGAGCACTTGGATGCTAAAGGAACTAAGAAACAGAACTGTTGATTAAGGATTCCTGACTAGATGCGCAGCACCCATGTTTGAGCAATAAACATGATAACTATCGCCCATGTTATACTAGCATTCTATTGTGGTCGTTTGAGAACGACCATAGAGTAATTAGGACCGTCGTTTCACTTGTTACCATTTCTCACAGTTTTTATCGGAGAATTGCAGAACTGTAAGCTCGATCCTTCCCCAAAAAATCGTGCTGTCAGTAACATGAATCATCTATGCACTGATTGCTCATTACTGGTCATCATTGCATGCGTAGAAGCACGTCAATAAAATCCGGAACTTTGAGGTAAAGGTAAAGGTTTCTACGTAAAAGTTGTGTTTTATCATGTTCAAATGAACTGAGTGAAGAATAGATTGGATTAGTTTCTAAAGCCATGAAAATCATGTTGTGTGATGGGTCTTACTGTTTGTGTGATTTGTTGGAAGTTGTGTACCGTAAACTAGGCTGGTTCTGTAGTACTGGTGGTCATTTAATCGATCAAAAACGAGAACACAAGTGAACGTTGAAGCCTGTGTTGGTTGCACCTGGCAAGAGTTGGTTGCATGAAAAATTCGACGTTTTTGACGGTATTGTGCAAAAAAAAGAGACGACCGGCGGCTACTGCTCAAGAATCCGTGCTCTTACCGTGCGATGCTCCGTCTCTCGTTGCAATTGCACGGCCTCGCGCAATTAGAAGCGTATCTTGGGGGTTTCCGAGCGCATCGCGGGATTTCAGCGGTTGCCCCAGAGTGGCGTTTAATAGCTCAGGAGAGGCTTGGCGAAGTGAGGAAGGTGGTCTGTGGCACTTCCGAAATGGGAAGTGGAATCTCGATGAGCCATCGCTTTTTCAACTTCCCTCTCCGCGCCACCGCTGTCGCTCCTGTGGAGGGATCTGACTCCTCTCCCTCTTCAACGAGCTGACGGCTCCTACAAGGCTTTTTCGCGGCCGTCGTCGCGGTTCGGTGAAAAAACATAAAGTCGACCCAACTTGCGATGTCCTTGAAAACTAAGTAATGTATTAAAAAGAAAAAGAGAGTAGGAATAAGAAGAAACAAGTTCCCCTCGGCAGTCCACTAACGATCCGTTGGAGCGCGTGAACTCCAGCCTGTTGATGGTCCTACATTACTACGGATCAAAGTTAGAATTGAAATTTGTTGAAAATTTTTTTAGAAAAAAACTGAAGCATTTGCGATCGGAAGAGAACTATTAGGCCGAATTAGAGGGCTCAAATTTTGTTGTATTTGTTTAAGTTCCTTAACCAGCAAAAACAGGGTTGTCCAAAACTACTTCAAGAAGTTTTGACAAATTCACAAAATCGCATCCTTTGCCGAAACTTAGATACACGTGGAGGCCACGTTTCACCGTATTTTTACTTTCAGGTTTTCAGCTGATTTTTACGTTTGTATCGAAAAAATCAAAGTCGACGCGCGGTCTCTGTATATGTAATTCAACGTTGATTCACTTTACTCTTAGTTAAACACGACATTTTTAAAATCAGCGACAATCTCTCCCCCCCCCCTCCTATCTATTGAAACGATCCATAAGAAGATAACAATAAAATAAAAAAGAACGAGCATAATCAGTCATTCTATTTGAGAGCTGGCACCAATCGCGCTAAAGAAATTAAGAGATTGATGAGGGAGGATCACATCATGAATTTAACCAAGGGTTTATTGAAATGTTTAATTGTTCTTCTGTAATCTTTGGAAATTTGTCAATAGTAAACTCTTGATCACCTTATATGCTCTGGTGCTGTTAAAAATCATTGCCTTCAAACCCAAAGGGTTTTCGTATTTTAATCTCTTCTTGCATCCTGTTTTTCCATTGATCAGTTTATTCAAGCTTCGTTAATGTTATATCACAAACATTCTCTTAAATTTGTATATAGTCTCGTCGGCATATGATTTTCGATCCTCTACGCAAACCAGGATTCCTGTGGGTTGCTGTTACTAAAGCAAGACCTTCGCGTTTAAACGTATAGGTAGTCGAAAAGATTTTTTGTGGGAGGCTTAGGTTCACGGCTTAGGACATGGGAAACTGCGAAAAAAGGTAGTTCAGAAATCTCTGAGGTTGCCGACAACTTAATATTAAACTTGTGACGTGTACGTACCTCCGCTTTGATTTTTTAATGGTACTAGTGCATTAAATTTATAATATAATAACGCTAGGAATGATAACACAGTGGTAATCATGTTCTATTCTATTCAACGTCGAAAAATATTAAGAATATGACGTAGGTGTATCAACAATCCGGGAAACGACAACTTATATCAAACGATCATTTTGATGAAGTACCTCCGATGCCTATCCCATTCGATTCAGCGTAGAAAAATACTTGCAAACGATACGAAACATGACCTAATTGCAACGGAACAACAAAATTGAACATTATCTAGGTGACGCTAGGCAATTGGTAGAAATAACGGGTGGTTGGAGTGAGACCCCATAGACCAAATATGAAAAGAGAACGAAATTAGTTTTTGCCGTTTCATGAAGATCTGTAGAAACTTTTTTTTCAGCTGATGACACGAATTAACTTTTTACTACGTAGAGCCAAGGAAAGTAAAAAGTTACTTGAATTGGCGACAGTAGCTAGGATTCCGGATTTTGTGGGATGTTCTTAATTACCAACGTTAACGTAGCTGTTTGGTGAATCTGTCTTCTCTGGCTGGTGAGATATTGTCGGCGAGTGCTTTCAATGTAAAGACGTCATCGTCTCGCAGTTATGTCAGTTCTTAAGTCTGTTTGGTCGCGGTCTTTATATAGGAAGAGAAAGGCGAACGGGATGGTGCTGTTTCGGGGAAGGTGTGGAGGGACAAAGGTCATTCACCTCCTGGGAAACCCGTTGGAAGTGAAGGGAAAGGAATATAAGGGCGGTTGTATGTCTTCAATAGTCTCTCGATTGTCTATTCTTAGTATTTTTTGTATAGGGTGGTTCGTAAATCCGTCAGTTGGTTGTTTTCGTTTGTCTAGTGTCTTGAGTGGTGTATGGTGTCGCATTTTGTGTTGATTTATTCATTTATGATGTGTCCATTGAAGTTTTTTGGTTTATAGATTTCCATGTTTTCTGATATGTTCAGTTTTCTTCCTTTATATTGTTTATGTAGTAAGGTGTTTCAGTCCTGTATTTTGGTAGGTTTGTGTCCACTTGTCTTGAGGTGGTTGGCCAAATTTGTTACAACTAAGAGATTTAATGTGTTCTGAATATCTGGTCCGTCTTTTTCGTCCTGTTTGTCCTATGTACGCGTTATCACAAGTACAAGTTACTTTATATACCCCACTTTGGCCGAGTGGGTATATTTTTTCAGTCTGTGCAGTAAGTTTGGTTCTAAGTGTGTTGTCCGTACGTATGCCTACCCTTCGGAAAATGTTAGTTATTCCGCGTATTTTTGGTCCTGTATACGTAAATGTGGAGCGTCTTGTCTAAGTCTGCGTATTTTGTGTTTTTGGATTGTCTTTTTTGGAGTCATACTGTCTTAATAATTTGTTTTTGGTTTGTTTGGCGTAATCATTATTTTGTGCGTTAGAGAATTCTATTTAATTACCGTTATTAAGCCACCATTGTGTCATTCACTTATCGGACCTACCGGATCTCTAACACGATTTTTTCAGAACGCATTCATCACGTTACTGGGATTTATAACGAATAATGTTCATTAATGTCAATTTCTGGTGACGTGTTCGATAATTAGTAGCATATTGATAGTAGGGGGGTGTATGAAATGTTACGTAATATGTTGCTATTTAATAAATTCAATTACAAGTAGTTAATTATTAACTACGGTTTTCTCATCTCGATCGCTTGCTCGTGCAGCGCATCATGGAATTTATTGGGTCGTGAGGAAATTTGTGTGATGCCTCATACTTGGTGCCAGGCAGTGGAGAATAAATTGTGTTTCATTTGCGTTGACGCTGTATCACGTTGAATCGCCGGTGAGTGTTTCATCATTGAGTCGGATCTGTTGTAGAAGGTCGAGCGCGGTTCGCATGAAGCTCAGGGTCAATTAAAACGGAAATAATTACGTCTGCATTATCCACCGCTCGGTTTATTTCTATGGCAATTTTCCTTCCGTTGAACGAACCAGTTGGTGTTGGAAAATTGCGAAATTCGTCACATCGGTACCTTCCGCAACTATCAAGTTCACTGTCCGCCCTCAAGGACGTCGGGGGCCGTCGAGGTTCGTTCGTCTTTTACGTCTCTAGAACTTGTTGAGGAGAAGAACAATCGATAGAACCACATCACGCTGCTCCGATTGTTGTTCCCCGATATTTTTCTCCCGTTGATTCGTTTGTGATTTGAGGTCGTGATTGGGTTTTTTCGCATTGTCGATTCACCTTCTCGCTAATTTATGCGATTTTAATTCGGAACGGAATTCTCGAAGAGAACGGCCGAACGAAATTATTTTGCGACGTCGTCGAAAGAGTCTTCTCCGGCTCTCTCTCGAATCCCCTCTAAATCCTCAAATTTTGTGCCCCTGAATATTCAAGAAATGCCCGAATTACGTGCTGTGAGGACTGAGCGAAACCGCTAATTTTCAGTTCTGTTCGAAGGGATGGAGGAAAAAAAAAGTTGAAACGTCGGTGTATAACGAAATATTGGAATTGGCAAAATCTGATCGCATACCTTTCAGTGAATTTACTAGCATACTTTAGATTTGATAAGGTCGAATTTCGACCAAATACACTGGTACACAAAAAAATATTTTTTGAATGTTTCCTTTACTTTATGTAGAAATTATTAAAACTCCTTCCTTAACTTTTGCGTCACTTAATGTAGAAAAATTTTCTCTTAAATATCTGGATGCCTTTCCCTCTTTGTTCATGCTTTTGACAAAGTTTTTCATCAAACCAAGTTTTATATGTAGTGGGGGAAGAAAAATGTCTTTCGGATCAACAAGAGGATTTGCAACATTTTTTTCGTTGGGGTTAAGATTTCTTGCTGGCCAGTCTGCTTGAATGTAGTGTGACTTCCTATCCCTACTGTCCCTAGTTGCATTCCCAAGAGTATATCGATGGCTTTAGATCACCACAGATCTTCCACTTGTGTTCAGCGAATTTTATTGATTCGAGGGGGGCTTTCATGTTTTCATAAGTCTCTTTCATATGAACTGCATGGCCAACAGGAATAGGAGGAAGACGGTTACCGTTTGTGTAGTAATACATCTTTCAAACTAAGCTTAGATGAGTCTATGAAAAGCCACCATTCAGTACGATCATGGTTCAAAATCAAACATTTCATCAAGCCATTAACATTGCAACAGACAACAAGATTGTTCTTCTTCACAAAAAAAAAAATCTGGTGCGTTGCAACACACAACTTTCCTTAGCTCTACGTCAATTCACCTTGTACGTGGCTAATTCTATTTAATCAATTCATTTATCACTCAGTTCCTTTGAACTTTGTCAAACAACACGTCACAGTTCTGGAATTTATTGTGCTGCTCATACGCATTTCAGGACCATTATTGAGCAATAGGTACACAGAAAATTAATGAGGCTGTAAACACGAATTTTTTAAAGAAGGGTAAAAATCACTTTGCCAGAGTTATTGGGTAAACACTTTTAGAACTGGTAATAAGCGAAACGGCAGTAGTTGAAATTCAGGAATTTCTGGTGTAACCCCCATGTATCTCATGAGCGTTTTTAAACACTCACCCTTTAGGTGTGGGATTGGACTACAATACCAATTTTTTTTTTTTACATTCTACAAGAATTCCAGCGGAGTTTATAAGGAAAAAACTGCGCTAAAAACGCTTTTCGTCGAACATTTTGATAATTTATTGTGCTGCTCCCGTCATTTTCCCACGAATGGGAATTTTATGGTGTGATTGCCATATTGGGAGCTATCAATATTAAAAATGTAATCAAAATCGTTAGTGCCGTTTTTGAGAAAAATAAATATTTGGTGTTTTGATCACTATGATAACTATAGTTAAATTTCGGTGGATTTCGTTCATACCCTTATTTTGGCGTCCCATGATGACCTGCGGGCGAGATATGTAGTTTGAGGGGATTTGGTTCGGTGGTTTTCTCTAAAAAACGTTCACACACACACACACACACAGATCTGTTTCTTTATTTCATGACTGTACCTAAACCCTCGACGAGGGTTATATCAGTCATAGAAGTTGCGGTTTCGCTAATATGCAAGAGGCCGGCCCCTGCAGCATCCACCGAACTCAGACCTGTGGAGGTACGGCAGGTATGTGGTCGTTAGCCAGTCTCACCGTAGAGAGCTGTTGCCCGTGTGTTACCGCGCGGAGGTGACCACCTGAGGAATCCCGTACCATCTGGGAGTAGTTCTTAATCTGGTTCCCTACCTGATCTTACTGTTTACTTGGGTGGCAAGTTTCAAAGGACTGATCAACTATAACCACGTTTCTTAGCCATTACCTTCTTTGCGAACTTTGCAAAATGGTTATAGGCTTCCTTTGTAGCAGTCAAAGCTGCTAAGTTCGTTTGCCCTCTCAACAACCGTCGCTCACTGTTGTAGAAAGTACAGTGGAGCAGCACATGGTTTCTTGTTTCCTCCGCACTGGAGGCACAAGACGTGCATAATGGAGAGTCTTTCAGAGAAAAGAAGTGGAGCCGCGCATTGAAGTCACCATGTCCCGTGAGGAACTGGCTCGTCCAGTGGTCTGGCTCAACCCATTTTCTAGAAAGACGTTCACGGATGTTGGGGAAGAACTCATACGTATCACGTCCCTTTGACGAGGATTCCCATCTCGCTTGCCATTTCTCTAGAGCCCATTCATCGATGGCGGCAAGTTTCTGTTCTGTGGTGAGATCCGCACGGAGTTCAGCCCAAAGCGGGGAAGCTCCGTTTCACTCTCCACTTGTCAATCATGCACTCAACAGCCAAATCAACTGGTAACTGACCAGTGATCACCTGGAGTGCTTCCGTTGATACAGTCTTGTAGGCCTTGGTGATCCACAGGAGCGCGGCTCTCTGGGATTGGGCCAATACTCTCTTTTGATTGACTGTTAGTTTGCTACCCCAGACAACAGGGCAGTAGCCAATCACACCTAAATAGATGGCCTTATCCTTTGACAAATCAATTGAGATCACTCAATTCCGCCTGACTCAGTCTGTGCGGTTTATCATCTGTTTCCTCAAAATCAGGATCATGAGATGTGCAAGGCTCACTAAGTTCTTCTTCATTTTCTTCTTCAATTTCATAGCTGTGGGGTAGAATAGGTACAGGTAAACTATTCGAATGAAGAATAGGTCGAATAGCAGAAGGTCTATTTGAGTATTAAATTATTCCTCTTTTCTTCATTGACAATCCAGACTTAACAGGTGGAGTCAAGCAGAAGTAGCAGTCATTTATATGGTTTGTAGGTACAGCAAAAGCCATGGATCGTTTTTTGTTTTTCAACCATTCTCGTAAAGTAACCGAACAAGAGCTACAACATAAATGTGGAGCCCACGACTTATCTTGATCACTTACCTTCATACCAAAATAATGGTGATAGGCAGCCCTAACAATAGGCGTCAGATTGCGTTTTTGTGACGAAAATGTTATTTCACCACAAATGTAACAAAAGTTATTCACTAGGCTCTCACAATTTCGAGGCATTTTTAGTAAAAAACGTTTACTCGTTAAAATCACTTCAAATCAGTAAATCCTATAAACAAAACAACAGAAATCACAGAAGCTCACTGTTATCACAGCACTTACAGTAGTAGTTAGGTTATAACCTCTAAAAAGCTGTAGAACTCTTTGTTTTGTCGGTTGGCAGGTAAGCCAACTTCGGAAAACAAAATTTCTCAATTAGTGTAAATATACACTACATAAAATGACGTGCCTCTGTATAAAAAATAAGAGCTAATACGTGGTTTTTATGTTGATTTTTGAACTCAGCAGGTGAAAATACTTAAGAATTGAGTATTTTTAAGCCCGAAACGGTTTCATTGTTGACCAGTGATATTGGCGCCAATATCCTTTTCATGACGTTCATGTGCAACGTTTCTACATTCCACGTCATCATTTTAACCTGAATGATTTATAAGTTGATAGTAATTTTATTAGTTGATGATTGACGACTATGTATAGCAATAGCAATAAATATGTAGTAGGGGAAGGAATATTAACGACAAAGGTTTCACCTTGATGCTGTCAACAGAACTGATTGCAGAAACATTAGTTTTGTAAGTGTTGTCCCTACAATGGGAGATGGATGGAGAAGTTGGAAAATAACTAAAGCGCTACAAATTATTGCACAACGGTTTATCATTCTCTCGCACACCATGACGCAGGCGCACACATCCGAGACCCGTCTCTTTCGATTCAGCGTCGAAAAATATCGGCAAACGATACGAAACATGACCTGATTACAACGAAAATGGACGTTTTGTAGGCAATGCTAGGCAATCGAGTGTCCAACTTACGAGTGATTGGAGTGAGACGGGAGGCAAAGCAGGAAATGAGCGCACGCCTTGGCGAAACGATTTATTTCGCTACTTTTTCCCGCGAGTTCCTTCAAGTAGAATTCGCCTCACTATATTTATTGTGATTTCACTGTTTTCGCAGTTGTACACCTCTGAGACCACCCTCCCTGTTCGTCTCAGCATCGAAAATACCTGCGAAACTAATTGCAATAAAACTCAATCATATTTACAACCATAGATTTTTTCATGGCCATAGTGAATAATAAACCAAACATGGTGGAGGGGTGGGGGAACTTGAAAGATTAACGATTGAAGTTTCAGCCTAGTGTTGTTAGCAGAAGTACTTTATCTATATCATTTCCCCTCATACTCTTTTTACCCTACAAAAATTCGGTGGTTTCAGAATGGACTCGTCACATTTTAAGATCATTTTATATTAGTCATATTTTATTTGTTCAACCCGCTCTTCTTTCATTTTCTTGTGTTTACGTTTTTTGACAAACGCCTTTTTCGCAAAATTTTTTTCCGATTTGTAGACTGAATTTGTGACTAAAAATAATCAAGAAGGGTCCAAACAGAAATGAAAAGCACGTCAACATTTGGGAGGTCGAAAAAGTTCAGTGCAAAGCTTTGCAACTTTATGACTTTCAGTACTTGGTGTTCCTTTTGTAGCTCTTGATGGCAGCTTGTAGAATCCGAGGCATAGTTAGAACGAGGGTGCGAATGCTAAGAGGATCGTTCCCACTTTACTATTATCCTCGTTGAGTTGCTCCTATTTATACCGCGTACATTATCGAGTAATCAGTCCATAGGTCATTTTTTTAAATTAGTTACGTTTTACTAATAACCGGGTTATCTGTGAAGCGGCCGTGGTTTGAATTCCGGAATTTCTGGGGTGCTCCTAATTATCTTACGATCGTTATTAAAGTCTCATGGGTCTCTGATTTTTATGAGAGTGAGTAGCTTCGTATGAGCGGGGTTTATGAAGCAAACGCTGCACTAAAATCAATTTTCTCCCATTTTTTTGACAATTTATTGTGCTCCTCTCATCGTTTTCCCACAGACGACGATTTTTCGATACGATCGTGTTATTTGTAACTGTCCATGAATACGGAATTAAAGGTGATTTAGCTGAGCCGTTTTTCTCGTTCGCGGGTCGCACTATGTTCTCTTAAAATTACGTTAATCCACTTACCCCTCTTTTTTTTGTATTGACCGAAAGTTTTGAGAGCCGATAATGGCCGAGGTTGCAAAATGACCACTAGAAGGACAGAACGGAATTTCGCGCGCTCTAGAAGCCTCTAAAAACTCTGTTGCCGGTTCTAATTCGTACAAAATCGCCCAAAAATATTGAAACCACTGCACTTACCAGTCGTAGGGCTAGGGGCGGCCTCTAACGTGAATCATTCATATATGTGCGGAATTAGGTAAGAATAAAATAGTCCTGATTTATTGGAGCGGTATTCACAACCTCCAAAAATTCCTACAGTTGGCCGGGTAACGTACGATCCGATAAATTTAATTTATAATTGGGAAACGTCAGAACTGATGTGCGGTTTTAGAGCTGACCGATGTCGCCGATATAAAACATGCACAACCGCAGTGGCATGCGAACGAGCTTCACGCTAAGCACGAACTTTGAAGGCGGATCGATGATACGAAGAATTCTAGAACAAAGCGTAATATCGCGAATGAGGAAATGCTTCTTGTTGTCGCGTTGAATGCGGAGGGCGTGGGGGGGTTTGTCCGAAATAATATTCTAAAAGTCATATTTCCCTCCGAGAGAACGGCTCCTGGCCAATTCCCAAGCTCTTTTGGCAAACGGCGGTTCGACGACTCCCTCCCCAACAACAGTTTAAGGTTTCTATAACGTTGTCCCTGTTTCTCACCTCCCGCCGGTTTCAATGTTTATTTATAGTTTGGGAAATAATTCAACAATATTGATGGCTGAGAATCAGCGTTGTCCGCGCTGGGAAGAACTTATCGCGTTCACGTCCGTCCGCTTGAAAATACAGAAATACGCTTCAAATTAGAAGAACCGAACACCTTTTTGATGGTGTTGCCCGGGTCCAGAAACACTTGAGCGTGGCGTGTCAGATTTACCAAGTGCGAGAAAAAGAGAGAAAGATTTGTTGGCTGTTTTAATTACCAAGCATGATGCATTTAGGGTCGTAAACGTTGCAAAAAAACGCCCTATTTAAATATCTGGTGGGGCGTATCGCACAACTTTCCTCAGTCCCACAAACAATTATTTTCAACGCTTGAACAACAAATAAAATTGGGTTTTCACTCAGTTTATGTAAACTTGGCAGAACGTAGTTCAACTTTGTACGTAGCAACTCAACAATCCGGAATTGATGAAGTTACTCTTACTTATGCTCATAGCAATACATTGGTGATGATAATGTCAACTTTACGTTTTGGAGAAGGATCGTGTTAACTGTTTGGGAATCATGCGAGTAATTCCGGAATTCGTAGGGTTGCAGTTTATTATTTGTTAAACCCTCGCCGTGTAGGTAGTTTATTATTCTACCCCTGATTTGTTTTTTGAAAACGATTGCGTGATATTAGCGGAATTTATAACGGAAACAAACCGCGCTTTTTCCCGAAACTGTTGATAATTAATCGTGCTGGCCTTGCCATTTTTCCACGAATGATAATTTTTTCAAATCGCCAATTACGAGTACGGGCTTGTCTTGCTTAACATATCACTCCTTCCTTTCCACATCCACCACCCCACACTTTCCCGATTTTACTACGAAACGTTGCCATAGCAACATAATACTCTTCACCGTTATCAATTATCAACAGTACTGCCAATAGCCCAACACAAAGTCTAGCATTATATAGTTGTTGTTTCATTTATTAATTGTGAAGGAGGCTCAACCAGTCAATTAGATCATTAACCAGTTGGTTGTTGCCCACCACTGGAAGGAACGAGGATATAACCTTTTTTATTGTTATTATTATTATTATTCGATCTTCGTCATCTTCGCGACCTCCTGTGGGCCTGTACCCGTTTTCTGCATCGTTTCACGGCGTTTTACATCCCAATCACAACCTCTCGTTCGGAATTTCACCTCCCTTGACACTGACATCTGTTAGGGAAGACATTGGAACGGGTTTCATCTATATTGCGCGCTCTCTCGACGTTCGCCCCTTATAATTCCGAATTGGATTTCTCTGCACTCGATCCTAGACATTGGGAGTCATTTCTTTTCATTTCCCTCAGTCGAGTTTACCACCAACCACACAATTATTAATAAATTCTTCAAACTCCCCTGCCGCTGTTTTGTATACGGTTATTCTAATCACAGCTCACGATTTCTCAGATCCGTCAAATACTAGTTTTCAAGTTGGTAAGATGTGCGGGGTTGTAGCCAAACATCACATGGCAGGCCCAGAGCATATTATAACAACTTTCGTATACTTTGTACTGGTTTGCGGCGGACTGCCGATGGTGGCAACACTGTTGCCACCACCTGTGCAGTTCACCGCTGTTTATATTAGCGGAGGAGCCACATTTTAGTCTTATAACAGCTACCGACATCGCAGACGAATCTTCCCCTTTTTTAAGCCAGTGATCAAGTATTTAAATTCCCCTTATATTGTGTGAAGTAAGGTAAGCCATCAGAGCTTAGTGTTTCATCATTTTCCCCATTGTTCCTTTATTGTCATTTACTAAAATCCGAGCTTAGGTTGTTCCATTCTAAAAGGAGTTCATTTCATTTCTATTTTTTCCTGATTAAATTCAAGTGGGTCCTATTTGGTTTATGATTTCATTTCCCAGTACTTTCCTGAGAGGCATTATTTTATTTATTTTCATCAATGAAGATGTTCACAACACGCACAAGATTTTCTTGAATGGCGCTTTCAGACTCGGAAGCCCGAAGAATTTTTCTTTTCCAGCTGATTACATAAAACCTCTTTTTCACTCCGTACACCTAAAGAAAAGAAGAACTTGCTTTTATGGTGCATTTTCATTGATCTCCTATCAACGGATGTTCAAAGAAACGCTTATGGAAAATGTTCCGGTATTCGCTGGCGAGTTTGGTTGAAATACTCGAAACTGTTTATTCAGGAAGGAAAAACAAGTTTTTTCGTTTCATTCGGTTTAGACAGGAATATTTATGGAGCAGATAAATCAGGTATCGATCAAAATTATAACGAGAACCTTTCCCTGTATTTTTAAAAATAATGAAATAATAGATAAAACTAGAAAGAACTAAATTTGCCGTTCTCGTACGAAGTTGACTTCGGTCCAGGTTTTCTCACTTAAGCCGAGAAGCCTCTAAATGAAAACAACCCTTTCGTTAATCTTCACGTCGAGGAAAGTAAAAATCGCATTCACCGGGCTCTAGCGGATTATTCTGAGCCTGAGCAGCAGCCACGTGCACTTATTTTGTCTACAACTAAAAATAGAAAGAACATCAACCGAATCCACGTCGAACGTAAATTGTAAATACGTCTCAGCGGACTGAACGTTTTTGGTGTGACTATTTACACAGAAAAAAAAACAAAACAATATCGATCGTTTCAAAAATGAAAAGCGCTCATTATCGAAAATAGTTCAACCATAATGCCTTCTTTTGAAGAATCCTGGAATTTCACGTTTCTGGAAACGCGTATATATTTGTATAGAAGTGGAAAAATCGTAAAAAATTAGCTCTTGTAATTTACGCGTTCGTTAACCACAAGAATCGGATTACGGCCAGTATCCAGTACTCCGAAGGGGTTATGAAAGTTATGCTCCTCTCGTGCCTAACCGAACACGACGAAAGTGATGTTAATTCATGGACCACGCTGGTAGTTATTACTAGGCGGTCATTTGAAAACACCAACTTCAAAACGAAAGGTGCTCTTGAATTAGGAAAACGAGAACGCGATCCTATTTGAGAAGATAATTAGGGCTCATATCAGTTGGTGCGAATTATGAACAAGCTATATTCGTACGGTCAATATCCGTCATTACGCTCAAGAGGAGTGAGGTAGGTCTAGTCCAAAATTGACACAAAGTTAGCTCCTGTGATTCCCTAATACCAGTTACTTAAAAACTATCAAAAGTTCTTAAAATCTTGGCAGTTTATATTCGTTTACAAGCTGTTTCCTGAGATAGTTTATATAATAAATCGAAAAAGTCCACTCCAGCATTGATAGCTCAAACCGTTCAGAGCATATCTTCATTTTGATGTTTTAAAAAAAAAATATTCCTCACAATCATAATGCCACGATAAGGTGTAATTGTGCCATTATAGGGTTGTGTGTATTGTAAAACTTTGCTCCTCACTCATCGTGAGTGTGTTCATGGCAGTATGAGGCACTCCTACTGGACACCTGACAGAAACGAACGAGGCAGCATCGACTTGTTATTCTGGTTCCTTTTTACTTCTCTTGGCTGTACTAAGTAGAAAGGACTGATATGTAATCGGCTGACAATTTTTTTGAGTTTTCTTCAGGTCTTTACGTTTCAGACCCTCCTGATTTCGAAAAACGCTATTTGGGAAAATTGTCTGTGAGTGCCTGTGAACGATTTTTAGAGAAAACGACCATACCAAATCAGCTCAAACTTGATATCTATCCCGCACGTTACCATCGGACGCCAAAATAAGGGTATGAGAAAAATCCACCGAATGCTAACCATAGTTATCATAGTGATCAAAACACTAAATATTTTTTTCTCAAAAATGGCTCTAACGATTTTGATTAAATTTTTTATATTGGTAGCTTCGAATATGGCAACTGTAGCATAAAATTCTCATTCGTGGGAAAATGACGAGAGCAGCACAATAAATTACCAAAACAATCGAAGAAATCGATTATAGCGCGGCTTTTAGAGAAAACAACCGTACCAAATCAGCTGAAACTTGATGTTTAGCCTACAGGTTACCATGGGACGCCAAAATAAGGGTATGGGCAAAATCCACCGAAAGTTAACTATAGTTATCGTAGTGATCAACCACATTTTTTTCTCAAAAACGGCTCTAACGATTTTGATTACATTTTTTATATTGATAGCTTTCAATAAGGCAATTATACCATAAAATTCCCATTCCTGGGAAAATGACGAGAGCAGCACAATAAACTATCAAACTTTTCGACGAAAAGCGTTTTTAGCGCGGTTTTTTGCTTATAAACTCCGCTGGAATGTTAGTAGAATGTTTAAAAAAAATGGTATCGTAGTCCAATCCAATACGTATAGGGTGAGTGCTTAAAAACGCTCATAAAATACGTGGGGCTCACTCCAGAAAATCCTGAATTTCAACTACCGCCGTTTCGCTTACTACCAGTTCTAAAAGTTTTACCCAATAACTCTGCCAAAGTGATTACTATCCTTCTTCAAAAAATTTGTGTTTACAGCCTCATTAATTATCTGTGTACAAATTGCTCAATAATGGTCCTGGAATGAGTACGAGTAGCACAATAAATTCCGGAACTGTAAGCGCTACCGCTTCCTGCTGCCGTAAAGTGCTGTTTGACAAAGCTCAAATGAACTCAGTTATAAATGAATTGATAAGTAGGAAAAGTGAATGTACAAAGTGAATTGACGTACAGCTGAGGAAAGTTGTGTGTTGCAACGCACCAGATATTTTTTACTGGCAAGGATCGACGATAAGGTGGTGCTAAGTGATGCGTTCATAGTTATCGTGGGTTTATTGTGGAAGAAAATGTCGCTTAATGCACTTCAGGCCATTATTACATTAGTACAACCACTAATTCACGAATGAATGAATGAGGAATAAGTATAATTACACGGTAAGAAAAACCCGCTGGAAATTTAAGACTTGCCCCAGTACGGAGTTGAAATCATAGTCATTTTAATGTTTTAAAATACGTATTGAGTGTTGGCATTCGGTTTTTTAAAAAATATTTTGTTTGCTAAAATAGATGTGTTTATTACTTTACCTGTCCCTTCTTATATGTTGACAAATATTGTCAGTATTATTATTATTAATATTAAGTTCGTATTCGTACGGGTTTCCTTGCACTAATTGTATAATTTTTTTTGGCTAGGTTATTATCGTTTATTATTTTGATTCGTTTGGACGTAGCGGCCATCTTTGCATACTTGTCCCTGACTTAAGGCTTATGGGCTTTCGATCTCGTTTCCCTTTCTTAGCAAACATGAGGATGTTCTTGGAGTTACTTTAATGAATGGTAGGCAAATTCGTTTCCCAAATAGAGCGGGTCTTTTTTCGTACTCGGCTATGAATGCCAATGTGCCATCGTCATTCCAATTCGCTAGATGTGAACCGAATGAATAACGGGTCGCGATGACAAGTCGTAGATCGATGACGAGGCAGAGCGAGCGCTGATCGATTCCCGTCCACATCTTGTCCGTCGAATCTCAGAATGTCTTTAACGTACTGTCATCGGACGGGCCTGGGTGCGCGTTCATACCAGAATGCTCTCCACTTTCGGGCCAATCGCATGCCCAGTGCTGGTATGGCGGCGGCTTAACGTCGTAAAGAAGCGTCGGAACGTAAAAGGCGGCTGATCTTTGCTTTGCTGGGTTGGGGCGGAGGGGGGGGGATGATGGGTTAAGGTACAAGGAGGGGGGAAGGGTGTATTGCTCCTGACCTACGACAAACTCGTTCCAAAAATAAACAAAGGCTGTCGACAGACTTCCCTTCGGTATTAGCTCCAGTCAAGTTCCCCCCAGAAGACGTCCGGTTCTGTTTCACGAGGGAATAAATTAGGTAGCGGGGTGTCACTGCAACAACACAACAGCTGGCGGACGTGCGATCGAGATCAAAGATCAACGTTTAACATGCCACAGGACTACCATTAGATTCGTGGTTCTCCGACGGCCGTACCGTTTGGTTCAAATATTGTTGAAGGGAGTAGACCACGAATAACGAACACTTGTCTGGAATTCTGTTATCACAATCAACAGCTAGGCCTGAAAGAGCCAATACGTCATTTTATAGTTAAAAAATTTATTTATCCTTCCGATCTTTCAAGGGCGTCTGTGCCTGTGAACAGAATTGAGATAAATTGGCGAAACCGAATCGAAACAAATTTCATAATTAGCCTGAAGATCACCGATAGTTATCCAAGCGATCGCTCAATGACGGAATGAAATTTGTTGTATGAACAGTTCCAAATGACGCAACAGTACCGTAAAATTGTCATCCGTGAGAAATCGACGAGAACATTAACCGAAGGTCTCGCTTCTATAACATTATCCCTTAAAAATCAGGGTGGTACTTCAATTAGATAATCAGGAGCAACTTCCTAATCCTGCGGATTAACTTTTTTCGCAGTGTTTCGCCTTTAATTCCAGAACTGTTCGTACGAACCTTCTCAGAAAATTATGATGACAGACCCGCCTATTACCTTTACGGTGGTTTTTAAATGAAGACTGTGGCGTTAGTAATAGCAGCTCAATAAATTCAGGAACGTGAACCGTTTGTAGTTTTTACGTGGAACAGTAAATTTTACAGTTAGATATAAAATGGGTGAAAATTACGTTAGAATAGTAGCTAGAACGGTTGTGTGTATAATACCTGGAAGGTTTATATCAGATATCTGTTGCGACGCATCACACAACTTCTTTTCGAGTCGCTATTGGCAAGTAGCCGTTACCATTAATTGGTATTCACTGACGTCGAGTACATCTAAAATTAAAAATGAAATAAATTCTTACTTTCTAGTTCTTATACAAATAAGTCTTGCAATACAAATACATCTTGAGTAAAGTGTCTGAATGAAATTAATGAGTTGTCCACTTATTGAACTACAGTGTTCAATCCTGCTCTGCGGTACGTCGTCCCTCATAAATATGGTATCCTCCTGGTCGTCGTAAAGTTCACGCTGTGCGAGATTGACAGCTCTGGTGCTATTTAGATGTAGATATCATCCGCAGTTCAGAGATACGCTATGTATGCTGGTTGGGAGGGTTGGGGGCACATCTTCGTGTTCTCCACTGGAGTTCCCCAGGGCTTCATCTCGGTCACATGCTTTTCGTCCTCATTACGGCAGATGTATCTTTGCTTGATGTCGGTTCTTTGATCTCGCAGTACTCGCTGAATAGCCATCCTTCGAAGTGCACAACCGTGACGTTTGGTCGGTCCACATCAGCTTAATGAGCAGTAGATTGGGCGGCAATCCGTCAGGGAACGTCTGCGCACTGCAACTTCCTAGATCCCAGATCTGCCTTCTCCGGCCATGTAGTTGACACGGTGTTCAGGATTTTAGAGCTATGATATCTCAAGAGGAACACAATCGGTCCTTGATCTATAGGACAGTGTTTGAGCCTATCATTATCTCTTGGTGGCTCCTTTTTGTTAGTGTAGCATAGAACAGGTAGAGCTTGCCCGTCGTGCGTTCTTCAGCTGAGTACTGTGGACTGTACTGGACTATGTTTCGCATCTGGCCTGACCCTCATGAATCGTTGTCTGATTGCAGGTATTTCGCCTGTGGTTTAGATGAGGGGAGGTACATTCATTCTGACGTCTATCTCCCTCTCACGTAGAAGAGAGAGGGGGTGGGGCCGTGGATTCGCGGCTCACCCGTACGGTGAACTGTGCCACCCCTCACCCACCTTGGACCGGGTGGAGACACAATGTCATCTTCCCTGGAGGGAACTGCCTCAATGAACTGTGCCTCCCCTCAGCTAAACCATAGGCGAGGGGAAGCACACCATGCTGACGTCATATGCTGTGCTCAACACAGTAAAATACTGCTACTAACCTTTCGTTTTGCTCCTCACCTTATTGCACGGATTAGGTTTCGTATATTAGGCTGACGGAAACAGCTGAAGTAGGTTTCGTTGTTGCAGTGAATGAGACGAGAAACGAGATACCTTTCTTCTTGGGATCGCTCCGCTCCCATTAGTAACGAAATTGGCTATAGTTCGAATCTTTTGATGCGTCATTTCGCATATACATTGTTTTACCCCACTTTTATAGTTTCATTTAGGGCCGGTTTATCAATTCTTCAGTTGAAACGTCGAATGGGTAGCCGTCGGTCAACTATATCGCCGGTTAGCTAGCGGGGAAAAGGGCTACCGCCACGCTCACATGAGAATCTCTTCGAACAAAGAGGCAACTTAACGAATTTTCGACAAAACCAATGTGTTGGGAAGTTGGTGCTATTAGGCCAACTTCATTTGCCCCCTGTCTGTATCATTATTTGACATTCGAATACCCAAAATATCATTTGTAGAATTGTTTAATAATATATTTGTGGGTACTTCTTAAAATTTCCTTACTCCTCTTCTTATTGGGCTGTTGACTTTTCGTATTGTAATTTACCACTTATCTTTCGTACAGTAACCTTAATCGTGTAAATGTTTAATGCTGTGTTCAGTATCACAACAGTATCTGCTAACTCTCCCGTTCTTCTTTTGCAGGTGAGTTTCTGTCAAGACACGCTTTTCAAATTTCAAGTCAGTAGCTTTGTGGCATTTAGTTTTTAAGTTTAGATTTGCACTTGATATTGCAACTTATTTTGTTTTGCGATACTTTTTATTGGTTTGTGACGAAATTAAGGTACACGTTTGGCTCCGCACGATACGAAGAAAGTCACTTTCGTCGACCCTCTGCTGTTAACAAGACGAGCTGTTCCAATTGGCTGACTTCCCACGAGTCCTGTGTTACAGTCGAATCCTTTTGACGTTCCGAACTATGCCGTACACAAGGATTAGTATTTCCGAGGCCAACTACATATTTTCCCCTCTTCCCTCTGTGTTTTCAGTAGTTCAGTGGGTTTTCCTCCCCCGATCTCACCTCTCACTTCGTTACCAGAACTCATACAGACAAGTCGTCATGTTTCTTGTGAATGTGTCCTCTTTCGTTTCATTCACCACTTCATCACTCTCTCACTCTCTCTCTCTCCCTCTCTCTCTGTCTGCCTATCTGTCTGTCTGTCTGCCTGCCTGTCTGTCTATCTCTCTCTTGCACAAAACAATATGGCTAAAGCTCTCAGTTTCTAATTATCCGTGTGAGTGCTCTTTAACTCATTTGACACGACTGCCATGGGGTGTTCTTCTTCCAAGCTGCCTGAATAAATCACCTACATTAGTATAGCAGCTTTCTCGTTTATGTGACCCCGCAGCCACCGATCTGCAATTGCTTGCTTCTTCATAACTTCATTGATGTATCGACTTGAGGCGAAATGTGCACATTCCGGCGAACCTCCGCTTATAGATCACCTCAACGAATGGTTACCAAAATAGTTTGGGGGTATTGAATGTCGGTATTGGTTGCTGTTGAGCACAAGCTGAAAGGCTGCTTTTCATGTGATGATGCGGGGAAGTCCGAGAAATGCCCATTCAGTCGTCGGCTTCTGCTCCGACAAAGGGCCGAGTTTTGGTTAACTTCTAATGACAACGGATTTCCCCTTTTGTACTTTCCCTCAATTCACCTCCTTCCCCAACACACACCGCTCTTCCCAGAGACACTTGTCTCCCAGTGATCATACTGACATTCCGCTATCACCTCTCGTCCCAATAACAGCCCACACTTTCCCGCTCCAGTTCACGCGTATTCCGAGTAGTCCCCTTGTACACGAACTTAGCGCCATTCATTGCACATATAATACAGTCCTCCTAACGCTCACCGAGTTTCTTTTCATTTCGTTCTGCGACTCCCCCTCTCGTACTCCCAACAGTTGTGAAAAATCCGAAAATGTTCCAAGAGACAATTTTTTTTGCTCATCGATTTGTTGCCAGGTCAGGATTTTGCTCAAATCTTATTTTTGCGCCTTCATAAAATGACGAACAAAATAAGTGAATAACGAGCTCAATGGGTTAAGCCACTAGCCTTAAAATGTGACTAGTCCACTCCGAAATGATGTTTTTTTTTAGTTTTAAAACGATGAAAGCTCCATTTTGATTTATTATTCATTCATTCTGGTCGGAAACATTTTTAAACAACCCCCCTCCCCCTGTTCGATGCAAGCCCAATCAGTCTGGGTTTTTTGACCTCGGAATGCCCGCACCTGCCCTAATGGCAAAGTCATTGTCTCCCCTTACTCCCTTGTTACCTGCAGGAATTCTACCTCCGCGGTTATTTCCAACAGCAACGGATTTCCCTGAAGTGGGTTTTTCCTTTTTTTGTCTTTCCTCTCCTCAATTTCAGATTCCTCTGCACAAGAGACAGCTCCTCCCAAAATTCATTCCGCTATGAACTCTCCCGCAAGTCACACTCGTTTCTCCGTGCCTACTCAGACACATTCCTCTATCTATTCTCCGCCCATACAGTTCGCTATCTAATTCCGATACGGTTTCCTGCGCCAGTTCACGCATATTATGAGTCATCCCCTTGTGTCGCCCTTTTGTGCACAAACTCTATTCACTTAATTGCACATAATACAGTCCTCCTCACACTCACTGAGTTTCTTGCATTTCGAAATTCAACTCTCGCCCTCTCGTGCATTACTCCCTAAAAATTTGATACGTAACGTTTCAAGGCATCGGGATTCCAAATCTGCCACCCGTTTAATGCCTTTAAAGTGGTGTAAAAAATCCATTCTTTGTTTGGAAAGTCCCATTTGGTATCTAGTTGTGCCGTGCCAACTCGGCAATCTGATCAGACTAAACCCATGGTTGTTATGGGCAAAAATGGGTTAAAAAATTAACCAAAACGCAATTTCGGCAGTTTTATTGCAAATACGCCGTGTTTGGCATCGTTTTCAAGGTATTTAGATCCTGGATCGAATAGAATGAGTATCAGACGTGTACAACTGCGTATATTGAAATTACAGTAATTATAGTGAGCCGAAGTCTACTAATAGAAAGAACTTGCGGGACAACAACTATAGTGAAAGTAATTGTTTCATCATTTGTACTCCGTCTAGTTGAAACCACCCGCCAGCTCGACTCGCCACGCCGTGCCAATTGCCTACGGACGCTTGAAATGTTCCGCTTGTTGCCGTTGTTCCGCTGTAGTCAGGTCATGTTTCGTATGGTTTACTGGTATTTTCCGATGCTGAATCGAATGGGATGGGTTTCGGAGGTGTGGGTCTCCGTCAAGCTGTGATACAATAATAAACCGCTGTTGAATAACTGGTAGCGTTTTTCAGGTCTTATGAGTCCGAAAAACGCCAATTGATTGACCTCTATTGGGGGAGACCTGTACGAAATCCACTCAAATTTCGTATTTAGCCCGCCATGTCACCATGAGACCCGCAGAATAAGGGTATAAAGCGAAATTAGATCAAGCCAAACTATTTTGAAGGAGAATTTTATGATTTTGTTATTATATTTGTTGTTACGAATTGTTCGTAAGTCATTTCCAATCAAAGTGGAGCTGTGGAGCTGTCCTGCGAGCCGTTTTTGAGAAGGACAAATAATCCGTGTTGTGGTCACTTTGATAACTAGTTAGTTTTGGACCGCATTTGGTCGTACTCTTTCCGTATATGTCGCTGTGCATGTTGAATATCAAATTTGAGGTGATTTCGTTCTACTATTCGCGTCAATCGCGACCACAGGCACGGTAGATTATTTAACTTGCCTTCTTACTCCATGGAAATTAAAAAACGGTCAAATTAAGAACATTCGGTCAGATAAAAATCATGATTCCACCTAATTGGTCAGCCACCTACTACCCTCCATATCGGGGCTGTCTACCAAGGAAACCACAGTTTCCTTAGGGTGTCGGTCGAACCGGAGCATGGAGGTCACGACCTCGGGTCACTGGGCCAGCCCCTTCTGCCGTACCCCATGTCACTCGTAACTCTCTTCGCTCATTTAGTAGGAACCCGAAGAGGGCAGTCAGGATTTTTTTTTCTCTCCTCACGCCTTGGCGAGAGTTGAAATTTCGGTCTTTGGTTTTTTTTTTTTTTTTTTTGGTGGGCGGGGCTTCCCGAACGTAGTCAATGGGTCAGTAGAAAAGCGAAGGCAGGTAGGGCCATGGCCAGGGCCAGAGCCAGTCCTTTCTACGTCAACCCCTTCCTTCTCACTCCATTGCTATCCCTTACTTTATATCACTACGGTATCCCTTTTTTTTTTGTCCCCACCCATTAGAAGCCTTTCTCACCTCGTTCCTTCATTTGGCTTTGGTGGTTTCATCAGTTCGTTTCTGGGGTTTGGAACATTTGGAAATCACATTCCTCATTTCCAGAGAATCCTTATTCGTTGACTTCACCGTTGTCGACTGCGGTTATGGGCCGGCTGAAGGTTTTTCTTAAAACTTTACACGTTTTGTTTAACGTGGTAATAACAAAATTTGGTGGAATAGCGTCTGGATAATTATCGCTATTTGACGAATCTCTTCCCGAAGAGACTGTAGCTCTCACCCGAACAAATAATGAATCGTTCTACTTTCTTGGAAAACCTTTCCGTCACATCTTTGCGATTTAAGGCAAAACCCCAATTTTGGCGCGTGGAGGATGGAAGAGCTTTAGTCGAAGTGTCGTCTGGTTTCCCATATCTGGTACCTTTCTGATTCCCTCCCTTGAGTATGTTATCCCTAGCAAATAACTAATTTTAACAGCAAGAAAAATGATTAAAGCGCAGATTTTTTCGCAATAAATTCCGCAAATGTGATGCTAGCGTGCGCAGCAAAATCGAAATGGCAGTCCAATAAACAGGCTATACCAGTGGTCGGCAAACTTACTAGCCAAAGAGCCAAATATGCTAATTAAAACGAGCAACACGCAACTTTCCGCCACCCCCGTAAGTTCGAAAACCAGCTACATATGCGGGTGCTATGTCTTCATTCAACGCATTTCTACAGAAACATTTATAGAGAACAAAATGTAGGGACTAGTTAGCTGAGAGTACTCCATGAGTTTGATCGAAATCGTTAGAGCCGTTTATGAGAAAATTGGAATACCGCTAAATGATATTTTACATATCGCCTTTTCTGATTTAACTTGGCTTATATCTCCGTTCAACAGATGAATACAGAGATAGTTGAGGAGAACGAAATGTGGGTAAAGGTGGCTAGAAGACACTTTTAAGATTTATCACATCTGGTGAGGCAGTTACTCCAGAATTGTCGACCCATTTTGATTTTTATGTTCTATTTTTATTTATTTAAATCTTATCTCTGTTCATTGGACTGTCAGAGGAACATCTATTGAGAAGAATATGTAGGTATTAACTATTCGAAAACATCCTGAGGGTTTGGTCAAAATCGTTGAAACCATTTTGCCAAAAAGTGTAAAGACCCTATTTTTGCTTCATAGGCCTATAGGGTCCACCGTGTGTGGTGTAAGAAAAGTGCGTCGGCTGGGTATGTCATCAGGGGTTCTCCGAGGTATCATCACCCATGTGGTGCTCGGCCCATACCTTAACTGGTGGTAGTTCTGATGTGGAACATCTTCCTAACCTCCTTTCCTTCCCCGACCCAATTCTTTTATCCCTAGAGACGACGTAGGGTAGTCTGGGTTTTTCCTTTTTAGGTACTACCGTCCCATTTATGGTGAGCTTTGGAAAAAACAAAAACATTCTGTGTCTTTTAGAGAAAACGACCGAACCAAATCAGCTCAAACTTGATATTTAGCCCGCAGGTTACCATGAGACGCCAAAATGAGGGTATGAGGAAAGTCCACCGAAAGTTAACTATAGTTATCAAATCAGTTAATCATGGTGATCAAAACAACCAAATTTTTTTTCTCAAAAACGGCCCTAACGATTTTGATTAAATTTTTTACATTGGTAGCTCCGAATATGGCAACTATACCATAAAATTCTCATTCGTGGAAAAATGACGAGAGCAGCACATGAAATTATCAAAATTTACGACGAAAATCGTTTTTAGCGCGGTTTTTTTCCTTATAAACTCAGTTTGAATGTTACTACAATGACCAAAAAAATTGGTGCAGTTGTTCAATCGAATACCTATAGGGTGAGCGTTTAAAAACGTTCATAAGATATGTGGAGGTCACTCCAGAAATTCAGGAATTCCAACTACCGCCTTTTCGCTTTTACCAGTTCTAAACGTTTTTACCCAATAACTCAGCAAAAGTGCAAGAGTATCCTCTTCAAAAAAGTCGAGTTTACTGCCTCTTTAATTCTCTGTTTTTTTTATGAAGTCACACTACATTACAATAACAATCCACCTGACTCAGAAGTCTTGACGACTACACGACTTGCATTGTTAGTTTCACAAACTGACGTGGACTTGAAAAAATGTACCTTTCGGTTCTTTTAATGACTTCTTGATTAGCTTTATTCAACTCCCGTTTGAAAGCTCCACTCGCGTTATGAGTACCGTGATTCATAATGAAAATAAAAACACAAAAGTCGAAGTAAGTACGACACAAAGTCCAAATAAAATTATCTGGTGCGCAGCAACACACAACTTTCCGCAATCCCTTTAATTTCGAACACCACCTACATTTTCAGGAACATTTATAGAGAACAAAATGTAGGGACTAGTTAGCTGAGAGTACTCCGTAAGTTTGATCGAAATCGTTAGAGCCGTTTTTGACAAAATTGGAATACCGATAAATTAATATTCGACAAATCTCCTTTTCAGAGTTAACTTGGCTTATATCTCCGTTCAACATATATATACAGAAATAATTATAGAGAACGAAATGTGGGTATGGCTAACTAGAAGACACTCCATTAGGATTTATCACATCTGGTGAAGAAGTTACCCTGGAATTTACGGAAATGTTTGAAAAAACGTTATTTTCCACACATTTTTATTTTTATCTCTGTTCAATGGACTGTCAAAGGAACATTTATTGCGAACAATATGTAGGTATTAACTATTTGAAAACATCTTGAAAGTTTGGTGATAGTCGTTGAAGCCATTTTTCCAAAAAGCGTAAGAACCTATTTTTCCATCATAGGCCTTTATCTCCGTTCACCGTACTTTCGTGGAGATATGTATGCAAAAGAAAAGTTTTGTATCAACTAGTAGAAGATAATTTAAAAGTTTAATCAGAATCGTTGGAGCCGTTTTCGAGAAAAATGCGAAAAACCCTAGTTTTTGGTGCATTGTCGTCCCCTCCCCCCCCATTTCTAATCTACTGAAATCGCCAATAGCCATATTTTTGTGTCTACACAAAATAAAGTCCAAAACAAAAGAAGAACCGGATCAATCAGTTCAGCTGTTCTCCCGCAAATCAAACTACAGACACACACACACACACGAACCATGCGCCGAAATTTGGTTTTCTAGACTCGGTAAGCCTCAAAACGTAAAAGATCTGAAAAGAAAACCCAATTTTTTTTTTTTACGCGATTACTATACTTTCCTTTCCCTTTGGGGTAGGGGAAAATAAAAATTGAGAGTCAAATCTGTTTGTAAATGTAGTAAACATTTATCATAATTTTAGACATTCATTAAATGATAGGTACATTGAATAAAACTTGATTTCATATTTAATAAGAACTTTTTATTCGTTGATAAAAAATAATTTGTCATCTAGTAAACCAACCATATAAACACTACTTAATGCGAAGAAAATTTGCTCAAGTCCGGTTTGTAGGTTGTTGTTAATTTTACGCACATTTCGCGGTCTTCACCTGAATTTACAACAGTCGCCGTCGACCAATTAGAGGCCGGGCAAGCCCGTAGGATATTTGTTCCAGAGCCACACTCTAGAGATCAAAGAGCCGCACATTGCAGACCTCTGGCCTATACGACGGGAGAGTAATAACGTACGTAAGATAATTTAGAGCTACCCAGTAAGGAATTCAACGCGTCGTCGTGTCACTTGCTCGCATTCCTAACAGTATTACCGCGTAATTTCAAAATATGAACCCTCTCAACAATAAATCGTGTTGGCTGTATTATGAATCATCTTGTACTAACTAATGGCCGTGGGTTAAGTAGGAGCAACTTAATAAATTCCAGAACCTTATGTGCCACCAGTTTCGATGTTAAAATTTCGGCTACAGTCTATCTAGTTCATATAAACTAAGCGAAAAACAGATTTTATTTGTTGGTAGGGCGATAAAAATCGCAGAGCAGGGTTGTGTAATGCGCCACTCTAATTGTTTTTATTTTGTTAGGTCTTGTCATAGGCGCGTGTACAATTTTACGAGTTTTCTCGACTAGTAAGGGGACAGTTTTGGTTTATTATTCATTCATTTTATTATTCATCCATTTCAGTCACGAAAAATTTTTTACAACCCCCCCCTCAAAATTTGATACTTTACGTTTCAAGACTTGGAGATTCCAAATTTGCAATGTCCGTCCGCCGTCCGGGCCGTTTTGTGCCTTTAACGTGGTCTAAAAAATTCGTTCTTTCGCCCAAAAATCTGATTTGGTATCTAGTTGTGCCCGCCATCTCGGCAATCCGATCAGACGAAGCTTGTGGTTGTAATGGGCAAAAAACGGTTAAAAAAATTAACGAAACGCAGTACAACGCGGGAGCTACAGCGTTTCGTCGTTTGAACTCCCTCCCGCCCCGCCGGTCTCATTAAAAAAGCAACCGCTCTCGAGGCGAGGGAGCGCGGCCTCCCGCTCGCTTCCCTCCCAGCCACTCAACTCCCCCCGGGTTCGCTTCGAGCGCCCCCGTTCCAATATCCCCGACGACGGGGCCAAATCATCAGACATTTTGTTTCCGTAGTTCCATTGTAGCCAGGACATGTTTCGTATGGTTTAGTAGTATTCGATGCTGAATCGAATGGGATGGGGGAGCACTAATACTAGGTCAAGCTGTTCATGAGAATAATAAACCATTGTGTAATCATTTGCAGGGTTTTTTATTTTTCACGCACGGATTTTGCGGCTAATTAATATCTATATTTTGTCCTCCATAACTGCCTCCGTAGTAATGCGCTGAAAAAAGATACAAAGCCTGTACGTGTACAAAGTGATCCCACTCAACGTATGAAAGTCCGCCGCATCGCATTCGACAAAAAATTCTCCAGCGTTTTTTCCTCCTCCTCGCTTGTGTATTTTCAATAAAACCGGGTTGTCTTCGATGAGGCAGCTCGTATCTTGGGAACTGTTGGTACTACGAAACCTCTAGTTGTATCCAAAAAACTTATTTTGGGATGTGTTCCAAACTTCGGTTCAATATTTAGTTTTAGTAGGAATACCGAGCAGCTCGTAAAATTTAGGTATCTCCGAAAAAATGAATCTAGATAGATTGGTGGGAAAAGGAGGCAAACTTTCTTCATTTAATAAGGTTTCAAACGGTATAACCGCGTTTTTGTTACGGCGTATGAAGCCATCAATGCGGTTTGTTAACAAATTACCTTCACATGTCGCATACAACTTAATTTAAATGCAGAACGTCGTCTGACCTTGTCGAGGGTTCTCTCTACATTGAGATTTAGTCTCATTTTTGCCTTCCGCTACCAAAAGGGAAAGGAAAGTATAGTAATCGTGTCAAAAAAAGTTGGGTTTCCTTCAGATCCTTTACGTTTTGTGGCCTACTGAGTCTAAAAAACCTAATTTCGGCGCGTGGTCCGTGTATGTGTCTTTAGTTCGATTTGCGAGAGAAGGGCTGAGCTGGTTCATTTTCGTTTATTATCCGATTATAATCCGATCGGAGACAAAGCCCATGGTTGGTATGGACAAAACATTGTTTAAAAAAATTAACAAAACGCAGGATTCGCAAATACGCCGTGTTCTGTATCGTTTTCAAGGTATTTTTAGATCCTGAATCGAATGGAATGAGTACCAGACGTGTACAACTGCGTATAGTGAAATTACAGTAATTATAGTGAGCCAAAGTCTACTAATAGGATGAAGTCGCGAGAACTCCAGCAGAAGTCAACGTTTTGTCGTTAGTACTCACCCCCTCTCAACGTTGTGCCAATTCCCTACAGGCGCTTACAGGAGCCTGGCGCCGGGGAAATACTTAGTTTCTGTAGTTCCATTGTAGTCAGGTGGTATTCGTATGGTTTACTAGTATTTTTCGATGCTGAATCGAATGAGATTGGTCGCGGAGCTGTAATACTAGGTCAAGCTGTTCAAGAAAATAATAAACCGTTGTGTAATAATTTGCACTGTTTTTGTTTCGTCTGTTATTTTTGACGCCAAAATAAGGCTATAGGCGATTTCCGTAGATTGGAAAGGAGGGGGGGGGGACAAAAATCCACCAAAAACTAGGGTTTTTCACATTTTTCTCGAAAACCGGCCTAACTTTTCCTGTTTATACATATCTCCATGAAAATAGGGTGAACGGAGATATAGGCCTAAAAAGCAAAAATAGTTTTTTTAACGCTTTTTGGAAAAAAGAGTACAACGATTTTCACCAAACTCACAGGATGTTTTAGAATAGTTAATTCCTACATATTGTTCTCAATAAATGTTCCTCTGACAGTCCACTGAACAAAGATAAAAATGAAAATGCGTCGAAAATAACGTTTTTTCGAACATTTCCGTAAATTCTAGGGTAACTGTTTCACCAGATGTGATAGATCTTACAGAGTGTCTTTTAGCCACCCTTACCCACATTTTGTTCTCCATAAATGTTTCTTTAGAAATGCGTTGAACGAAGATGGCATGCGTTGAACGGGCGCTATCCGCATACGTAGCTGGTGTTTGAAGTTATGGGGGTGGCGGGAAGTTGTGTGTTGCTACGCACCAGATATTTATCTCTGTTCAGTGGACTGTCGGAGGAACATTCATTTATTACAATATACAGGTACTCACGATTTGGTTCAGTGAAAATCGTTTGAGCCGTTTTTACCAAAACATCGTAAAAACTATTCTTGCTTCATAGGCCTATGTCTCCGCTCACCGTATTTTCATGGAGATATTTATAGAGGAAAAAAGTTAGGTACTAACTAGTAGAAGATAATTTGTATGTTTAATCAAAATCGTTATTGTCGTTTTCGAAAAAAGGGCGAAAACCCCTAGTTTTTGGTAAATTTTGTTCCCCCACCCCTCTTTCCCATCGATGAAAATCGTCCATAAGTTTATTTTTGAGTCCCGACTCCTCATTGAGCTACTGTCTTTTTTTTTCTTTTTTATTGTTTAGCTCCATAAAGGGGAAACTAAGTAATTAAAATTAAGGAAATGAGGAGGGCGCCTGAATTACCCCACCCCATGTGTTGGGATTCAAGGATTGTGACGGGGAAGGAAAGAAGGATAAGAGGTAGTTGTACGATACAACGACCTCCAGTTTAGATACGATCCGAGCAACATGCGGGTGGCGATACCTTGGAGAACGCGTGCTGACACTCAGCCGACGCATCACTTTTCTCGCACCAGACACCATGCAAGAACCTGGTTAATGCTAGAAACCTGCTCCCTCGCTTCGCCAGCTTCCAACACCGCCATACGAAGATCTATCTTGTCATATTTGCACCTCTTGGCTCAATACCCTGGTTATCAGATACTACCGGGACACGCAGGTCCGCTGCAGACTTGACAGAACCAATGGCAACGATGCCACGCCTCGGTACTTCTCCAGTGGCAACTTAGTTCTTCCCAACAACTTTCTCAACTTCCCACCCCAATGAACCAACAACGTGCTTGCAGAACGCCCGTTGACGCTTGATGCGACCCTTTACTTGGTGAGATTTGTCTGCCCAGGGTCAGATAATGTTTTATGGAATCTGAGAGCTCGGAATCGCACCCGGAGGTTTTTCTTCTTTACACGACGAACTCATGCTGCTGAATGCAGTGTAAAGATGTGATTCGCAGAAGACCCACCTGACTTGGAACACGTGTATATTTCCTATAATTAGTGTTGCGCAATGTTTCGCACCAGATATATATTTTGCCTCTCAGTTCGTCGAAGGCCAACAGCACTTTGACATTTTCGAACCTTGGTCTTCGCCATCTGCCCTTCCTTCAGAATTGCAATGTTTTTGTCAATACGACGGCGGAAGGCCCGCATACAATGAAAAACATGAGAAAAGAAAACATTGTCCGGGCAAATGGCGAGCGAGGACTGTGGAACACGGGGCTGGTCACCTTGAAAGGATTATCTGTGTAGTTGTAGTTGAAGCGAGAACAATGCGATGGTTTTATATCGCGGGAGAAGTGGCTCTGGAGGGAGGCCCCCGCGGGGAGCCAGCGAGCCAGAACCGCAGAGCTCAAGGATCCAAAGTGAAGCAGGTGGTTTCGCGCAGGTGAAGACGAAGAGGAATACGAAGAAGAAGATGAAGAAGGCGAAGAAAAACCTTTTGGTTGGGATAATTTCAAAGAGAAGAGATGGACTGCCGGTTATGTCGGTGAAGTGGAAGTGAGGAGCCTCCATCTGACTCCTCCTCGTCCGTGTCTCCTTCGGCCTTTGGAGGCGGAAGGCAAAAAAGTGGTGCGAGGTTGCCGGTACGTGCAGTCTAGTCGTCCTATTGTTGCGAGCCGCGATGGTACTTATGGCAACGTTGCGGTCCTTTTTACCTGTGTTCTGGGATCACCAGATCACTCTCTCAGGAGAGACTTGTTATTATGTCTTGGAAATGTCTACCCCCTTCTCGCGTCCTTATTGTTCTTTCTCCCTCCGTCCGCCCTTTTCTTCCTCTTCGCCTTCTTCCTTGTTTATAAAGGTCAGCGAAATGTTTAGGACGTCAACACTTGTCCGGAGAGATCGAGAAAATTGGTCCCAAACACATTAAAACACAGTGTTTATTGTTGGGGTTGTACCCGTTTGTCATTAAAACAACTCACACCAGTCACTCGTGCACTGCCCATTCAACAGGTGGATGACTGAAGGGACTCCTTCAACACCTGCAGTCCAACCGCGTCATGCCCAGACTTCGCTCAGTATACTAACGTTATGAACACTGATAATGATTAAGATTAATTACTATACCTCATTAAAAATTTCTGATTTATTTTTAACTTTTAGGAAACGTTAGTGTCACATGGTTGCATTTATACTACAATCGCTTTTCGAGGAAATTTTCAATAATTTATTAAGCTGCTTTCGTCATTTTGTAGTGCCGTTATATTATTTTGCGCTGCCCATTAATAAAATTTAATCAAAATCTAGGTGCTGTAAAAAAAAAACAAATTTGTTGTTTAGATCATTTGTACTTTTTTTTAGTGCCATTTTTTCTCTTACCCTTATCTTGGCGCCCCGAAGTAACCTGCGGGATAAGTATATAATTTGAGTCGATTGGGGTTAAGCCGTTTCTCGTCAATTCACTGTGGTTTGCTGCAAATTATTACACAACGCTCTCTCGCACAGCTTTACAGAGTCTTACTCTTCCGAGACCCTTCATATTGGATTCAGCATCGAAAAATACGAGTAAATCATACCAAACATTACCTGACTGTGACGGAACGACGGAAACTAAATATTCCAGGCGCCCGTAGGCAATTGGCACGACGTGGCGAGTCGAGCAGGGAGGGAGGGCTATAATTATTGTGATTTCCTTTTAAACTCCGCTGAAATATTAGTAGGATGCTTTTAAAAAATATCTGGTGCGTTGCAACACACAACTTTCCTTAGCTCTACAACAATTCAATTTGTACATGGCTAATTCTATTTAATCAATTCATTTATCACTCAGTTAATTTGAACATGGTCAAACAACGCAGCAGGAAGCGGTCGCGCTTACAGTTCCGAAATTCATTGTGCTGCTCGTAGTCATTACCGGACCATTATTGAGCAATTGGTACCCAGAGAATTAATGAGGCTGTAAACACGATTTTTTACTTTCCGCTACCCGAAGGGAAGGAAAGTATAGTAATCGGCCAAAAAAAAAAAAAGGGTTTTCTTCAGATCTGTACGTTTCAGACCCTACTGAGTCCAAAAAATCTAATTTCGGCGCGTGGTCCGTGTGTGTGTCTGTAGTTCGATTTGCGTGAGAACGGCTGATCCGATTGAGCTGGTTCTTTTTTTGTTTTGTTTGTTATTTTTTTGTAGACACCAAAATAAGGTTATGGACGATTTCGGCCGATGGAAAGGAGGGGTGGGGGACGAAAATGTACCATAAACTAGGGTTTTTCGCATTTTTCTCGAAAACGGCTCTAACGATTTTGATTAAACTTTCAAATTATCTTCTCCCAATCAATACCTAACTTTTCTTCTCTATACATATCTCCATGAAAATACGGTGAACGGAGATATGGGCCCCTGAAGCAAAAATAGGGTTTTTACGCTTTTTGGCAAAACGGCTTCAGGGATTTTCACCAAACTCACAGGATGTTTTCAAATCGTTAATATCTACATATTCTTTCCAATAAATGTTCCTGTGACGGTCCATTGAACTGAGATAAAAATCAAAATGTGTCGAAAATAACGTTTTTTCGAACATTTCCGTAAATTCCAGGGTAACTTTTTCACCAGATGTGATAAATCCTAATGGAGAGTCTTTTAGTCACCCATACCAACATTTCGTTCTCTATAGTTATTTCTGTATATATATGTTGAACGGAGATATAAGCCAAGTTAACTCAGAAAAGGAGATTTGTCGAATATTAATTTATCGCTATTCCAATTTTCTCAAAAACGGCGCTAACGATTTCGTTCAAACTTACGGAGTACTCTCAGCTAACTAGTCCCTATATTTTGTTCTCCATAAATGTTCCTGTAAAAATGCGTTGAACGAAGATATAGCGCCCGCCTATGTAGGTGGTGTTCGAACTTAAAGGGGTGGCGGAAAGTTGTGTGTTGCTACGCACCAGATATTTTAAAGAGGGTAATAATCACACTTGCAGAGTTATTATTATGCTTTCAGCGGAGTTTGTAAGAAATCCTAATTTATTTCGCTGTTCTCGTCATTTTCCCACGAATGGGAATTTTATCGTATGATTGCCTTGTTGAGAGCTATCAATATAAAAAATTTAATCAAAATCGTTAGAGCCGTTTTTGAGGAAAAAAATATTTGGTGTTTTGATCACTATGATAACTATAGTGAACTTTCGGTGGATTTTTCCCATACCCTTATTTTGGCGTCCCATGGTAACCTGCGGGCTAGATATCAAGTTTGAGCTGATTTGGTTCTGTCGTTTGACCGACGATCACAGACACACAGACCATTTTCCCAAATAGTGTTCTGAAGAAAACTCAAAATTTCGTTATCAGCCGATTACATAACTTTCTTAACTACTTTGTAGAGCCAAGGAAAGTAAAAATACTCGTACCTAGAAAACTGTACCGAACGCGACGTATTTGTGATAAAACTGCCAAAATTGGGTTTTTGTTAATTTATTTTAACCATTTTTTGCTAATAACAGCCTCGGGTTTCGTCCGATCAGATTTATGAGCAGGCTGGCACTAATAAATACCAAATGCGATTTGTATGCAAAATTCCCGATTGGGCCGGTGTTCCTGGCAGAGCTCGCTGTGGTGACAGACAGTATGTGTGCAGCGGCTGCTGCAGAGGGGACTGAAGCGGCAGCGAATCTACATCATGGTGGACAGTCAGGTCACTCTCAAGGCCTTAGCCTCATACTGTCTTACATCGCGGCAGGTGTGGGAGTGTCTGACTGGACTGAAGGCCCTGGCCGAGGACAACAGTGTAACACTGTGTTGGGTGCCAGGGCATCAGGGTATAGAGGGAAACGAACGGGCTGATAGGTTGGCTAAGAAGGGATCACAGCAGATCTCTATTGGCCCTGAGCCCTTTGTTGGGACTACCAGGAGCCACCTACGTAGAGAGGTTGGCAAATGGGAGGACAGGTGCAGGGCTGCTCATTGGCAGGGGCTGCCCGGCCTTAGACAGTCAAAACTCTTCATCCGGCTCTCCAGAGAGAGGTCCAAGGAGGTGCTTTCACTGGGGAGGAAGGATATGAGGATCATATGTGGCCTGTTCACAGGTCACTGTCCGCTGAGGTACCACCTTGCAATTATTGGCAAGTGCGAGGTATAGGTAGGCAGGTTCTGCAAGGTAGGGCTAGAGACGGCAGAGCAGGTGCTGTGTGTATGCGATGGACTCGCGGCATCGCGCCGTTCTGTGTTTGGGAGGCCCTTCCTTCAGCCCGAGGAGGTGGCAAATGCGGAACTTGCGGATATCCTCCGCTTTGTGCGGGGGTGGTGGGGGCGCATAGGTGACGCCACACCAAGTGAGACCAGTGCCGTGGGGCCTGGGGGTGGTGCAGGTGGGCCATGATCCGAGTATCATGGACGCCCTTACAATAGGCCCGTTTGTGGCTGCAGTGAGGGTATTGCCTGCATCCACTGTTTCAAAAAAAAAAAAAAAAAGCAAAATTACGGGGTTTTTAGACCGCGTTAACGACACAAAACAAACCAAATTAAATTGATTGGGGAGGGGGGGTTGTAAAAAACATTTTCCTCACCGAAAACAACACGGGTTAGGACACATTTTGGTGGTCATCTCACCTCACCGGACTGCAGGGGGAACATTTATAAGGATAATATGTAGGTTTAGCCTTGCTGATGACAACCTGTTAGTTTCAAGAACATCGTTCCAGTCATTCTCCCAAAAAGTTGATAAAAACACTAGTTTCACTTCGTAGAAACATATCTCCGTTCACCCTCTTATTTTCTCAGAAATATTTATACAAAGCGTCGGCTTGGCGCTGATGAGTATAATATAATTTAAACTTTTATAGCAGTTTTTGTTGCAAATAGGAAAAACCTTCATTTCAAGTTCAACCCCCTTCCCCTTAAGCGCCAATCTGAAGAAGGCTCTACATTTATTGACGCGCATCCTAAGTATGAATCGAGTTGGTTGAGTTGTTTTTGACATTCCTTGGCTCTATAAAGTCCGAAACACACGATTTGGGTAAGTGGTCTGTGTGTGAGTGTCTTTGAACGATTATTAGACGGAACGACTGAACCAAATCAGCTCAAAACTTGATATCTTGTTAACTATACTTATCATAGCGATCAAAACACCAATTATTTTTTCTCAAAAACGGCAGTAACGATTTTATTTAAATTTTTACTTTCCTTGGCTCTACAAAGTAGAAAGCAAAGTTATGTAATCGGCTGAAAAAAAATTTTTTGAGTTTTCTTCAGATCTTTACGTTTCAGACCCTACTGAGGCCGAAAAACACTATTTGGGAAAATGGTCTGTGTGTGTATGTGTGTCTGTGAACGATTTTTAGAGAAAACCACCGTACCAAATCAGCTCAAACTCGATATCTCGCCCGCAGGTCACCATGGGACGCCAAAATAAGGGTTTGAATAAAATCCACCGAAAGATGACTATAGTTATCATAGTGATCAAAACACCAAATATTTTTTTTCTCAAAAACGGCTATAACGATTTTGATTAAATTGTTTATATTGATAGCCCTCAATAAGGCAATTATAGCATAAAATTCCCATTCGTGGGAAAATGACGAGAGCAGCACAATAAATTACCAAAACTTTAGACGAAATCGGTTTTAGCGCGGTTTTTAGAGAAAACAACCGTACCAAATCAGCTGAAACTTGATGACTAGCCTACAGGTTACCCTGGGACGCAAAAATAAGGGTATGGGCAAAATCCATCGAAAGTTAACTATAGTTATCATAGTGATCAAAACACCAAATTTTTTTTTTTCAAAAACGGCTCTAACGATTTTGATTAAATTTTTTATATTGATAGCTCTCAATGAGGCAACTATACCATAAAATTCCTATTCGTGGGAGAATGACGTGAGCAACACAATCAATTATCAAAATTTTCGACGAAAAGCGTTTTTAGCGCAGTTTTTTCCTTATAAACTCCACTGGGATGTTAGTAGAAAGTTTAAAAAAAAATTATTCTAGTTCAATCCACTACCTAAAGGGTGAGCGTTTAAAAACGCTCATGAGATACATGGGAGTTACTCCAGAAATTGTCTACTAATGAAGGTGTCTACTAAAAATAACGAACAAAACAAAAAATGAACCAGCTCAATCAGTTCAGCCGTTGTCCTGCAAATCGAACTAAAGACACACACACACACACATACACACGGACCACGCGCCGAAATTAGGTTATTTAGACTCAGAAGGCCTCAAAACGTAAAATATCTGAAGAAAACCCAAATTTCTTCACGCGATTACTATACTTCCCTTTCCCTTTGGGTAGCGATGAGTAAAAATTTAACTTTTTCATAACTCCCTTCTTACTTCGTTGGGCTAAGGAAAGTAACGCTAGTTTTGTTATAAATAACAGATTAGCTGTGTAACTACTACACGAGTGGTCTCACTTTCGAAAAATACTAGTTAACTATACTGAACATGACTTGCCCTATTGACATTTTCTAGGGTTTGGTTGGCATTTGGCACGAGATGTCAAGCGAGACAGGAAGCAGTGGTAGGAAATGAGCGTAGGCCAAGGAGATACGATAATTTTCGCAATATCGTTCCTTCAAGTAGCGTACTGCGACTTCGCTGTTTACCATCTAGACGCAGTGCTGCGCCTTTTGAGGTCCGCTCTATCGGACGTCCCTTTGATGCTGAGGCGTGTTGACTAGGCATCACCTTCAATCGGTTGATTCTGAGTTGTGGACTAGCCGTGTAAATCCGTTTCAGAGCATCACAAAGCCGATTCACATTGCCCTAACGGTGTGTTATAGATTGAGTTGTTCTTGTCATGTAACAATCTTTTCCCCTTGAGGGTTGGCGTGGGTGCAACGAGGTTCATCGTGGTTACACAGTCACTGCGCGGTTAATTACTCGAAAATTATGACAATTTGATAAGACGCGCCGCGTCGTAGGTTTTTACTCGCTTTCGTCAATAAGAAAGCACCAGCCCTATCAACTCTTCAAAAGCTTAACTTGATGGGGCCAATTAGCTTCATGCCGAGTTGCGGCGGAGGGTCCGGTGGAAAAAGGGAAGGTCCCTGGCGGATGAGAGGAAGTTGCCTGTTTTCAATGCCAATGTTAACAGTCACTCCGTCAGCGGTGGCCCGCTTATTCCGCAGTTCCGAGCCGAGGGCTCCAACGAAGTAGTCTCATCTGAATTCTACTGTTTATATAAAAATCTTGGTAGCGCTCACATTTCATGGTCGTTCAATACCAATCCGTGAATTGGTTGAGCGATATAACTGGACCTGTTAACCTCGCCTCATTGCACAAGTTGTGGAATCTCGACGAGCTTCATGTTGCACTTCGCGTAGGCACAGACGATTCCGGCAGTCCTTGTCCACTGACACCTCTAGCGTACCCCAATAGTGTCCGACAATTTTGGTTCATTATTCATTCCTCTAATCCTAGTCTTCGGTCTGGAAAATTGCACCAACCAGTTTCAACACATCGAGATTCCAAATCTGCAAGGTCCGTCCGCCGTCCGAGCCGTCTTGTGCCTTCAACGCGGCCTAAAACCCCATACTTATGCCCGAAAATCCCATTTGATATCCAGTTCTGCCCGCCTGCTCGGCAATCTGGGCAAAAAAAGGTTAGAAAACGTAACAAAACCGCAATTTGGGCAGTTTTATCGCGAATACGTCGGGTTCAATATCGTTTTCTGGGTATTTTTGAATGCTGGGTCGAATGGAACAATTCCTGAAGGCGGACAACTGCGTCTAGACCGAAAATAGTGAAATTACAGGCAGGCGCGGGCAAAGTCTACTAATTGAAAGAACTTGCGGGACGACAACTACAGCGAAAGATATCGTTTCATCATTTGTACCTCCCTCCCTCCCGTCACGACTCGCCACGTCGTGCCAATTGCCTACGGGCGCCTGGAATATTTAGTTTCCGTCATAGTCAGGTCATGTTTCGTATGGTTTACTGGTATTTTCCGATGCTGAATCCAATGGGATAGGTTTCGGAGCTGTGAGTCTCCGTCAAGCTGTGCGAGACGATAATAAAACGCTGTTAAATAACTTGTAGCGTGTTTCAGATCTTCTGAGTCCGAAAAATGCCAATTGATTGCTCTCTATTGGGAGAGATCTGTACGAAATCCACTCAAGTTGCGTATTTACCCCGCGATGTCACCATAAGACCGGCAAAATAAGGGTATAAAGCGAAATTAGTTCAAGCCAAACTATAGTTATCATAATGATCAAAACACCAAAATTTTCTTCGTAATGAACGGCTCCTATGATTTTATTTAATTCTTTTTTACGAACAGCTCAAAATAATATGAGAGTGCCATGAAATTGTCGTCAGTGCAAAAATTACGAGAGCAAATTATCAAAAATGTTGACCAAATGTGATTGGTCGGGAGGCCGAATAGCCGGTTTTTAGATCTCTGGAATATCCGCACTCACTGGCCCTACAGAATGTCGTAGTTTCCCCAAACACCTTTCTACCTCAACCCTTTTGTTTGTGTCTCACAATTCAGATATTACTGATTGACTACGGATTTACCCCTGTCCTGGAGTTTCCCAACTATCTTCTCCAACCACTCAATTTTATATTCCTCTCCTGAAAACACAGCTCCTTCAAACAGTCAGTCGTTCAACAGCTCTCACGATACAGTCGTCTCTCAGCTCGCGCTACTCCCAGCTCAACACTTTCTTTCTCTCTCCCCCTCCACTTAGTGTCTCACGACCACTTCACAGGTATTTCGCATTTATATAGTCACACTCAAACTGATACGTTATTCTGTCAAGTATAATACTGTCCTCACTCACGCTCACGACGTCCATTTATTTGTCAGTTTCAAGCTCCCACCTTCGCGGGCCCAACTGTGCAAATCCCACTGGTATTGCACTAGCGTCCCCTGAAAAATCAGGCGGTTACTAGAGTTAACGTACCTGTTAGGTGAGTCCGTCTCCTCTGGCTGGTGAGATACTGTGGCCGAGTGCTTTCGATGTAAAGACAACATCGTTTGGCCAATAAGTCAGTTCCATCTCGCCCACGGTATCTAACCAGCCAGAAGAGATGGGCTCACCTCACAGGTACGTTAACTTTAGTATCTAACCCAACTGCTTTAATAGCAGGCGGGTAGCCCAATAAACCACTTGTACGATGGAAGGGCAATAATAGCCATTAAATAGCAGGGGCAACTACAGACATTTGGGAATTTAGGGTAACTTCGTTTTGTGGACTGTTTTCACAGTGTTTCCGCTATAATTTCAGGAGTGTTAATACGCATTTCAAACTAACTAGTAGCAGCCTAATAAATTCTGGTACTTTGAGCGATGCCAGTTTTTACGTGTACTGTTGAGTACCAAGTTCATATGAATCAAAAATCGTTCAATGCTCGCGGGGCGTGACGCGTCATTCGTTCGCATCAAAACGCGATTCACTTCGGAATATGACACTTTGGTGAACATGATGTAGATCGGTGTTCGATCCTGATCTCCGTCTTGCGAGCGCATCCGAGGCGACAAATGCGATAAGGTTTTCCCGCTCCTTTCCCTTCCTTCTTCTCCTCTCAAGACCCCCGCCCTTCAACAATTTTTCGGCAGTTCTGCCGATGCGACGCGAGCGATAGTGCCTCCTCCTTTTTTGAACCTTTTTTCTATCTTCGTTGGGCGCTAACTTTTCTCCTCCAGGCAGTGCATTTTCGCGTCCTGGAACACTACATCGAAAACGACGACTTCTCCTCAGCGAATACGACACCCCGTCGACGGGAAAGTGATTTTTCCGCTCATAAAAGGTCAGTTCCTTTTATTTTCCACCTATATCACATTTTTCATTGGTTGCGCCCCTCGCGACGGATTTTGGTTTCGGGCTTGCCCACCCCTCACAATTACAGTCCACACTCATTCTTTCGCTCTCACCCACCATATTTTGGTCACTCCGGGCCTCGATAGGAAACCATACACGTGCTGGTCAGTTGGGATCCATCTAGGCGTTTTCAACTTCATTGGGTCGGATCGGGTGAAGATCAGTAGCCTACGTTTGCTTGTTTGTTCTTGTAAAAAGGGAACAACTCCTCCAATTAGACTTCCCTTCTTTCGCGTACGCGCCTCCGCCTCTCTCAAGATCCCTCCTTATCGTCTCGGCTGTAACAGGTGTTTCTTTCCTCGTCGTTATCGGTGTTCTCGACGTTTCGCGCCAATAACAAAATGGGGCAAAAGGAATTTGCGAAATACACGGAAAAAAAGAAACGCCTCCTCTCCAGACTTCACGTCACCTTTGGAATGATTGCAACCCTCCCTAAACATCAAGATTTATTTCTGGCTAGAGTTGAAAAACTGGATGACATTTTTGTTGAATTTAACACTGTGATGGATAATTTAGCCGCTTTACAATTAGAAGACGCCACACTGGTGACTGACTGCATCAGTGAAACTTCTGCATTTGAAGACCTTTATTTTCCGGTTGTTGCCGCGTCTAAACGTTGCATAGCTCCACTTACGGTCAAACTTCCTGATCTCAACTCTTCGTCTTCTGCAGCTCATGCAACTCCACCTAAAGCAAAACTTCCCGAAATCCAGTTACCCAAATTTGACGGGCAGGTTCAAAATTTTGCTTCCTTCATTTCACTATTTGACACACTGATTCATGAATCATGTCTGACAGATATCGAGAAATTTACGTATCTTCTCGCCAATGTAGAAGGTGCGGCTCTTCAACTAGTAAGGACTGTCGCGTTTCGTCCCGAAAATTATCTGATTGCGTATCAATCATTGGTCAAACGATACACCAATAAACGAGTCATTGCTAATTTCTACCTGAATAAAATCTTAACATTCTCTCCTCCAAAATCAGACTCGCCAGCTAATATTCAGTCAACTGTAGATTTCGTGGTAACCGCTGTCGCCAGTTTGAAATCACTCGATATTCCAGATCTTTGCGATTTTGTGTTTTTGCACTTGGGACTACGTCTTTTAGACACCCGAACCAAGAAGGCTTTCGAAGCAAAATTTTCTGAAACAGAGTTCCCAACGTTTAACAACTTTCAAGAATTCATGAACAGCCAGAGTTGCATTTTCGATCTTGTTAATACCCCAACCTCAAGTAGCACATCATTTTCTCCCCCTAACAAAGAACGTAAACGAGTGCTGTTGGCCTCTAATGTTGTGACAGATGCCAAAACCTCCTCATTAAAGCCGGTATCACAACCTTCCATGTGTTTGTGTTGCTCCAAACCCAACCATAAACTCTCAAAATGTGACCTGTTTTTGTCCAAGACCATCCCAGAACGTAAATGTGTCATCCAGCAGAATCGACTATGTTTCGCATGCTTCGGTAGGCACTCTGTGGCCAAGTGTCAATCGACGTATTCTTGTAAGATTTGTAAGAGTAAATCTCATAATTATTTACTACATCCAGAGCTAGGCTCTGACCAGCAGCCAGTTCCCATTCCCTCCTCGTTGGAAGCAACTAGTTCCACACAATCTATTCCCGCTCCCAACACAATTGCTCTTACTAATGTTTGTCCAACACCCTCATCCACATCTGCTGTTGCTCTGTTAGGAACTGCACAGGCAACAATTTTCGATATTACAGGACAGCCACATTCGTGCCGTATTATTTTTGATTCCGGCAGCCAAGCAAATTTCATCACCTCCTCCCTGGCAGAAAAACTCCGTCTACCTAAACAGAACTGTTCATTCCAGATTTCCGGCGTGGGGCAATCTGCGGTCCATCACAAGGTTCACGGACTGGTCTCTTGTAAATTGACCCCTCGATTTTCTTATAATTCAGCCATGTTTCTCGATGCAGCTGTTATTCCCAAAATAACATCAGATCTTCCTACCACTCGTTTATCGGATCAGCTTCGGGCTCAATTCAGCTTTCTCACTTTGGCGGATCCTGACTTTGTCAACCCAGGTCGGGTCGACCTGCTGTTAGGTGTCCAAGCAGTTTTAGATGCGACACTGGATTCTCCGGGACCTATCAAAGGTAACCCGTCTGCCATTCCCACTATATTCGGTTATGTATTAATGGGAACGGTGCCATCTCAATCGGCCTCCTCCGAGCTCAGCACTTCTCTGCTAGCCTGCTCACAACTTAGCTCTTCCTTGGTCAACTTGGAGCAAACAATGCGCGCCTTTTGGGAACTTGAGGAGATTTCAGTTCCCATTCTTCCTTCTGATGACGACCTGCAGTGCGAACAACATTTTCAACGGACCATCTCTCGAGACACTACAGGTCGCTATGTCGCTCGTCTTCCGTTCATCGCTGGCGTACCTCCACACCTTGGTTCCACTCGTGAACGTGCTCTCAATCGGCTTTTGTGTCTCGAAAAACGTTTCGAAAAAAATCCCAAATTTCGGGATTTGTATTGTGCGTGTCTCCAAGACTATGTTCAACAAGGTCACATGATCCAAGCCACCTCTTCTCTTCATTATTTCATGACGCACTCAGCAGTTATGAAAGGTCCTCCTGAAAATCCAAAATTACGGGTTGTCTTTAATCCTTCGGAGAGGGACTCCGCTGGTGCTAGTCTTAATGGTGCTCTCCTCGTGGGTCCAAAACTGCAAGGAGACATTTCGTCAATCATTTCTAAATTTCGAACGCAACGAGTAGCTCCTCTCAAGTCATGCACAATCCCTCGATTGGAATTGGGAGCCGCTCTCCTGTTGGCCAAATTGATCCATTCCTGCACCTCTCTCAGCAGCCACTTGACAATATCTCACACAACTTGTTTCTCAGATGCCTCCACTGTCTTAGCGTGGCTTCGAACACCCCCCTACCGCCTCAAACCCTTTGTTGCGAACCGGGTCGTCCAGATCCAAGACTTGTGCCCTTCAGTCGACTGGCGTCATGTCCCCGGGGTTCACAATCCAGCTGACGCGGGGAGCAGAGGTTTGTCTCCATCTAAACTCATTGAGTACGAAGATTGGTGGAGAGGCCCGCCGTTTTTGTACCAACCTGTCTCAATGTGGCCCAACGAGCAACGTATTTCGGTTCACCCCGTACCCGAGTGCCGAGAGCCTACAGTCCTAAACTTTCTGTCTCAACCCTTCTACTCTCCTCTCATGGACTTGGTGGAGAAATCTTCCTCTTTACTCAGACTGCAACGTGTCGTCGCCTACGTATTGAGATTCATACACAATACTCGTCTGAATGGTCACACATCATCTGCACAGCTACGGAAAATCGGACCCATCTCTGCCTCAGAATATCGCGATGCCCTGTTGGCTACAATTCGCTGCACGCAAGCGCATCATTATAGGGACGATATCCGTATTATTGAAAAACACAAGGAGTGTCCTCAACGTCTTGCTTCTCTTTCACCATTTCTTTCATCCGACGGTTTGCTCAAGGTGGGGGGTCGTCTGGCTTGGGCTCCTGTTCCAGAAAAGGCCAAACGTCCGTTGCTGATACCCCAAAACAGTCAACTAGCTCGGCTGTTGGTTGATCACTACCATCGTTGCACTGCGCACGGTGGACCTCGTTTACTTCAATCCCTTCTACATCGAGAATATTGGATTCCCTCCTTCGAAGCCTAATCCGACATCGAATCTTCCGCTGCATACGATGTGCTCGCCAAGCCGCCGACGTTGTCAACCCCTTGATGGCAGACCTCCCAAAATCGCGTCTTTCCCCTGGACGCTGCTTTTCTCACACAGGGTTAGATTTCGGAGGACCCTTTTCTCTTCGGTTGAGTGCCAGGCGAAACTCCAAAATTGAAAAGAGTTACTTCGCTCTGTTTGTTTGTATGTCTACTCGCGCCGTTCACTTGGAGATAGTCTCTTCATTGTCAACAGAAGCATGCTTAGCCTCTCTTGACCGCTTCATCGCTCGCCGAGGGCTACCTTCCCATATTTACTCGGATAACGGCAGCAACTTCCGTGGTGCATCGCGAGAAATCACCGCAATTCATCGTTTTCTCCGCGAAATTGGCTCGGACCTGGAATCTCACTTAGCACAACGTGAGATACGCTGGATCTTCAACCCGCCCTATGCTCCAAATTTTGGGGGAGCTTGGGAATCAATGGTGAAATGTACCAAACACCATCTGAAACGAATCGTTGGCGATCGTTGTCTTCTGTATGAAGAATTCGCGACGATTTTGGCCCGCATTGAGGCCATTCTGAGCTCCCGTCCCCTGTGTGCCATCGCTAGTTCTCCCGACGATCCTGCCGACTGCCTTACTCCTGGCCATTTTTTAGTGGGAGGCCCACTCTTAGCCCGGCCAGAAGCAGATCTCCTCGAAGAGAACCCTAACCGATTGAGGAGATGGCAGTTGGTCACGCAACTCACACAATCGTTTTGGCAAAGATGGAAACGCGAATATCTTCATTCCCTTCAACTTCGATGCAAATGGAACAAGAAATCTCCAGCTCTAAATGAAGGAGCTGTCGTCCTTCTGAAAGCACCGAACACTTATCCGACTCAGTGGCCTTTGGGACGTGTGGTCCAGTTGCTGCCTGGCGCTGACGGTGTAGTGCGCGTAGTTCGAGTCAGAACTTCTTCAGGGATAGTCACCCGGCCTGTCAATAAGCTGGTGGTTCTCCCAACTGACTAGCACGAAGTGACCACATAGCACACAGTTTTTTATTTATTTTTATTTTCCCTAGTTTTTTTTATTTTCACTTTGCAGCAAGGGCGCCTGACTCTATATTACCTTTATTTTCTTTAAAGATTCCCCAAATAGTTCATTTTCATATTTTTTGGTTGGGATGCCCCTTTTCTACCCAGTGACTCCTACTTTATTTCCTCAATGTTCATTTTCAAAATTTGTTATTTTGGGTGGGGGGTATGTTCGATCCTGATCTCCGTCTTGCGAGCGCATCCGAGGCGACAAATGCGATAAGGTTTTCCGCTCCTTTCCCTTCCTTCTTCTCCTCTCAAGACCCCCGCCCTTCAACAATTTTTCGGCAGTTCTGCCGATGCGACGCGAGCGATAGTGCCTCCTCCTTTTTTGAACCTTTTTTCTATCTTCGTTGGGCGCTAACTTTTCTCCTCCAGGCAGTGCATTTTCGCGTCCTGGAACACTACATCGAAAACGACGACTTCTCCTCAGCGAATACGACACCCCGTCGACGGGAAAGTGATTTTTCCGCTCATAAAAGGTCAGTTCCTTTTATTTTCCACCTATATCACATTTTTCATTGGTTGCGCCCCTCGCGACGGATTTTGGTTTCGGGCTTGCCCACCCCTCACAATTACAGTCCACACTCATTCTTTCGCTCTCACCCACCAATCGGTACTGTCAAAGTGGCTGTTGTTGGTCGAAATCCCTTCCTTCCTGATTCAATTGGCGAAACTACGAGACAAATCCAGGTCAACGTGAGAACTCACAACACTCGATCACGATTAGTGGATAACAGGAGACACGAACGAGGGGAAATGAATTGCTTCTGTCCTTCCTGCAAAGATTATTTCCTCTCACTCCACAGGTTGCTCTTCCTTCCGACTATTTCGTTTCTCCTGCAAAACTACCCGATTACCTCATACAGTTCTGCAGTTCACATAGTTTGTACGAAGGACCACCCACGCGAAAAAAGGAAGATAGCTTAAGAAAACGCGCAAAACTCATCTCAGCCTCATGTGCATCCAGCGATTTTTATCGCTTCGATCTCGCAGGGGTCAGGGAGTGGAGGGAAGGTCGCTCCTGAACTGCTGGGCAGTATGGGAAGGATGTATGGGGATGGCGGCACGCTGCAAGATTCCCGTGAGAGGCGTGAGGGACAACCTGAATGTGCTAAACGGTTCAAGGTTGATTCTCAATACGGTACCAGCAAACCAGGAGCCCTTCAGGATCCACAGTAGGATACGTTTTTCTTTCGTTTTTTTTTTTGTTTTTACCCTCCGCCCAAAGTTTAAGTTCTTCGGTCGCAAAACGGCAAAATACGAGAGATCACAATGGAATACCGTTGGCCCAGTTACCGGCCATCCGCCGTTTAGGCCCTTCGTAATATTTACAACCTGGACGCCGGCACTCTCAAAGGGAAGTTCCATAGTTGTTTCCTCGAGTTCCCGAAGAGCCCTTCGAAGGTAACGGAAACTTGAACGTGTCGTCGATTAACGTCACGTGACGTCTAGTTGGCGTGATTTATTGTTTTCCGTTTACCCGCCGCTTTTATAGGTTTGCCGAGGCCTAGACGTTGTCTAGAGACTCGAACTCAGTGTGTCATTGGGCGACGTTTGGAACGGTTTCGACAGCGATGGATGTTACCTGTTTTTGTTCTATATTTTGGCGAAATTGGGAAATAAAGCTACGGGTTTAGGAGGGGGGAAGGCGTTGCTCATTCTCTGACAATTCACTGAACTGAGACACAAATTGAAATATCTTGTGCGGCTCATCACACCACTTTCCCCAGCCACACATTGCGCGACTTTTACCGCTCTAGCAGCTGATCCAATACATTTTCCACTGTATGACAGTGTTTGAGCTCACGTAGACATGTTCGCAGTAAGTTGGCCCTCACGCCTCTTCGCGATGGCAGCTAACGCCTGTTTTCGTTGAGGAAATGTTATTACTCCCGAGGGAGGGGGGGGGACGATACCGCGAAAATGTTCGCATCCTCACACTGCCACCCGCCTGGAAAACGTCAATTTTCGTTGTTCCGTCGTAGTGAGGTCATGTTTCGTATCGATTACTGGTATTAGGTGATGCTGTTTTTCCTCCGTGTTTTCATTCATGATTACTGCGAGATACTGGCCGTGGATCAGGAAGATCCATCCTCTTCTGGCTGAGCACTGCCGTGGCAAATTGAGCAATGCACCTTCAGAATGCCTCTGGCGTAAGCCAGACCAACAGTGTCCTCCACTGTGCCCCGCCACCCCGCTCATCTCTGGCTGGAGAAAATTTCATGGGAAGCATCGCCATTGCCTTGCAGTGTAGGCAATTTGGTATGTGCTGGTGGAGTTCAGAAAATATTGGGATTTCCTACATTCTTCACAATTTATGCTTTCCCCAAGTCAATGGGTAATGAAAGTGTTGCGATTGGCCGAAAAACTGGTCTGCAGTTAGCTACATATTTACAATCGAAACTTTGACCATTTGCCCTGAAGTCATGGATGGTCCAAAACATGAATATGAAACATATTTAGAATCACGATGGGAAAGCCTAGCTGGGTGTTCTTCAGATTTTCGATATTTTGACTAGTTCAAAATTGGCCACCTATTATAACCTTTGACCGTTTGCCCTGAAGTCATGGATGGTCCAAAACATGAATATGAAACATATTTAGAATCACGGTGGGAATGTCTAGATTGGTGTTCTTCAGATTTTCGATATTCAGACTAGTTCAAAATTGGCCACCTAATATAACCATTGACCGTTTGCCCTGAAGTCATGGATGGTCCAAAACATGAATATGAAACATATTTAGAATCACGGTGGGTATGTCTAGATTGGTGTTCTTCAGATTTTCGATATTCAGACTAGTTCAAAATTGGCCACCTAATATAGTAGGCTAGGAATAGATAGGTTGAAACAGAAGCCATAGGCTGAATAACTGTCCCAGGTAAGCCGTTTGATTGCTTCGTCTTCCCTCGCACGGAGGACACGGGGACGTATACGTATGCACGACACGTGGCATAACACTTTATTGCAACCTCATTAGTCCACTGCCTTCTCGATGTGGCTTAATCGCAGCGTAATCACGGCTATCCTAACCGCATCCCGCAGTGATCTCGGTTAACATGATCACGATCAGTGCAGTTTTGTTGAAAACGGCCCTAATATAAGGGTGGGGGGGGGTGCGAGGGAAGTAGTGCGATTTTCAGCGTTTTACGGTCAAGATGTAAACCGTCGGGTGTCGACCGGAATGCGACCTCTTTTGTCCGCCGTTGGGGTTTTTGGTCGTTCGCCTCGTCCAGAACGTAAACACAAACTCGCCGGTGGGCGTTTTAGGGGGGGCGAGCGGACCAAGTTGTCGTCGTCATCGTCGACACCCCCCCCCCCCCATCATAACATCTCACTTCCCTCTACCATCGACAATCCGTCAGATCGGACTCGTCGACGAGTCCGACGCGAGTTACGAACCCGTCGCTCGGCGATTCTCGCCTCCCCGTTACCCCCACTCCGCCCTCGCGACCGTCGTCAGCTCCTCCCCGCCCCTCCCTTTCGGTCACCTCCCTCCACCCGTCCTCGCCTTATCCGCCGTTTCTTTTTTGTTCGTTTTCGTCGAGCTCCGACGCCGCTCCGCTCCGCTCGGTTGTCGACTTTCAGTTTTGTCGGCGCCGGCAATGTGATAATGTGGGTCCGTAGCTACTCTGCGATGCGGGAGGACGGTTGCTGCGATCAAGTGAGCAGCTCCTGTTCCCCAGGTGTTGAGGATTTGGAACTGTGGGATTTGGGATTAACGGCAGCGCCGAGAGCCATTTTGGATCACCCCAGAGAAATAACAGGTATTTTAGTAAATTACCGAACAATAACATTCTTATCGTGTCACGATCGAAATATAATCAAAACTATCAGGTGCGCCGCATCATACAACTTTCCTTAGCTCTACTTCACTGGCGGTGTTTTCTATTAACTAAAGTTATTATAGCGATGTGGGGTCGTTATTTACTGTAGAACTGGAGAGATAATCAGGATGAATAAAAAGCTTTCTCTGGGCCGACGTTTCGCTTAACTTATTAAGCATCATCAGTTCTATAGGATAGCACAGCAGGCAATTAAGTCACAATAAATTACAATCATACCTCGGGAAATTGGTAATAATTTCTTAAAATCATAATATTCGGAGAAAACAAACAGACTTTTAAAGTAAATAACAGAGTGGATTAGTGTGGAAGGTTTTACCGAGGTTATGAGTTAAAGGAACATAGTGAAGAGATCAGAAAGTATGATACTCTATTCATTGTAATTTATTGTAACTTAATTGCCCGTTGTTATAGCCTGATGGTGCTTAATAAATTAAGCGACACGTCGCCCTATAGAAAGCTTTTCATTCATCCTGATTGTCTCTCAAGAATCCACACCAGGGTTAATTTATTATTCACTCAGTTCATTTGTACTTCGGAAAAACGTAACTTCGCGGTGGCGGAAAGCGCTTACGCAATTGATTGAGCTGCTCGTACTCACGCTCTAACCATCATTGACCAATTGGTATAAAGAGGATCGATGAGGGTGTAGACACGATTTTTGAGAAGGGTAATAGGGTAGTAAGTAACACAGCGGTGGTTTGGTTGAAAGTAGTACTAGCCCTACGTATCTTATGAGTGGTTTTAAACTCTAATTGTAATAGGACATAATTGGAATACCACGTAGGTTTTTATGAATAATACTACTTTATAAGCGGAGTTCATAAGGACAAAACTACGCTAAATGTTTGGTATTGTACTACTACAAAGAGTTTTATGGTATTGCCGTCTCATTAGAAGCTGTCTACACAATAAATGTAATCTTTACAGCCGCTTTGAGAAGAAAAATGTAGTGTTTTGATCATCATGATAACTATAGTACGTGTTGGCATGATTTTTCTCATACCCTTGACGTCCCACCGGTGGGCTAGATGTCAAGTTTGAACTGATTTGGTTCACACACACGCACTGACCATTTTTCCAAATTGTGTTTTTCGGACTCAGTATGGGCCTGAAACTAAATATCTGAATCAACTTTCCTTTCTGCTTCGTAGAGCCAAGGAAAGTAAAAGACTTTTTGACAATTTATTGCGCTGCTCTCTGCTCACGGTAGTGTCGTGTTGTTTGGGGCTGTCAATGTAAAGAGTTTCATCTAAATGACTATATGTGGTCGTTTTGAACCGTACCTTAATTTTTGGTATTTCAGGCTAACTACGAGACGATTGTGTTCGTTTTCTCTATTGCGTTGCAACTCACAACTTTCCTTAGCTCTACGTCAATTCACTCGTGCCATGGCTCTTTCTACTTACTCAATTCATTTATCACTCAGTTCATTTGAACTTGGTCAAACAAGACTTCAGGAAGCGGTAGCGCTTACAGTTCCAGAATTTATTGTGCTGCTCGTACTCATTCCAGGACCATTATTGAGCAATTGGTACACAGAGAATTAACGGGGCTGTAAATAATAATTTTTTGAAGAAGGATAGTAATTACTTTTGCACAGTTATTGGGTAAACACTTTTAGAACTGGTAGTAAGCGAAACGGCGGTAGTTGAAAGTCAGGAATTTCTGGAGTGAGCCCCATGTAGATTATGAGCTTTTTCAAACACTCACCTTATAGGTATTGGATTGGACTACTACACCAATTTTTTTTAAACGTTCTAGTAACATTCCAGCGGAGTTTATAAGGAAAAAATCGCGCTAAAACTACTTTCATCAAAAAGTTTGATAATTTATTGTGCTGCTCTCGTCATTTCCCCACAAATGGGAATTTAATGCTATGATTGTCGTATTACGTGATATCTATATAAAATATTTAATCAAAATCGTTAGGTGGATTTGGCTCATACCCTTATTTTGGCGTCCGATGGTAACCTGCGGGCTAGATATCAAGTTTGAGCTGATTTGGTATGGTCGTTTTCTCCAAAAATCGTTCACACACGCACAGACAGACACACACTGACCATCCCGTGCCGTAGGAAAGAAATGCTCGCAAGGTGCGAAATGTACCATTACCTCAGGAGGAGAGGGCGAATTAGCCAGAAGGATTTGGGTAACAGCCACGCTTTTGTTGCCTCACACCCACATCTGAAGAAACCGTCATGAGCACTGGATAATGCGAAAAGAACGTTTAACGACAGATTGAGCCCAGGAATTGGAAACAATTGAACGCACTTTCGTGATGACACACGAGAAATTTGCTGTTTTGAGCGGTCCTGTCTGGATCTCAGATCCTGAGATCGCGGAAGCAGTCATAAAAGCTTCTCGCGGTCTTCACAATTGTATGAGAAAATGAGGAGTCCAGAACTCGTCAAATGATACCGATGCTGACCGTAAACAATCGCGAGCAGAGGGCCCTGGAGGCTGTGGAGCCAACTGTTTTCGAATCCCACAAGCTCCTCTTCCCTGGCAAAGGAAATATATGACATCTTAGGCCAGAAATATTCACACAATTAGGTACCTATTATGTAGTAGCAGCTATTCATCTATATAATTTGTTCAGTCTGTTTAGGCACTCATGGTAGGTCAGGGCCTCCACAATAGGTTCCTGCTCCTGCCTATATAAACTAGGAATATTTATTTATTTTGTTGAAATATATTTTCTTTTTTTTTTGTATAAAGTAAATGTGGCCAAGTTACTGTGAAAGTGAAGTGATTTAAAAACTAGTCAGCCGCGACCACAAGTCAACCACAGCCGCCATTCTTCCATTTTCATCTGCCCATGCGACACGATTTGAACTTTTACTAAAGTCTTTTACTAAAGCTTCAAATTCTCCTAGCAGGTTGTTACTATACATTCCTTGCTGGAGCTCTCAAGCGAAGACAATTCCGAAGAATCAAGTTCTACAAGATCTACGCATTTTATCTCCAACAAAAAGGGGCCCCACATACGCTGACGCCACAATTCATCTATCAGAAGGTCGAACAATTATATTCATTTCCTTTCCTTTTATTTGCAATTTTATTTTACAAGAAAGCGAATTTATTTTATTTTAATTTTTTGTAAATATAGTTAGGAGCAAAGCAGGTTGGAGGTTTTTTTAAATTTTACTGTCCTCTCAAAGGCCTATTGCCCCTAACAAACACAGTCTATTTTACGACGTCTCCAACTAGCTTCTTCGAATGAAAGATGGAAATTGTGTAAAATAGGAAGTTTTCCACCTTCCTCATCAGGTTGGTTGTTTGATGTCTTATCATCATGAACTTGAAACTCGAATCTCCAGGCAACGTGACATCCGAAATACCCAGGGATTGAGAATGAGCAAGGACGTTACGTCAAGGCGCGCTTCTGGCTACACTTCCTCATACTTAGCTCTCCAAATACTAGCCTGGATCCCCCCTCCCCTTCAGACACTGGACGTCGCAGTAATCTACACGCTTAAGGAGGGGACTGTGGCTCAGTATGCTTCAATGCCAGGACACCGACCATGGGCAGCTACGCCCACAGTTGGATAGGGGACCATTAGCAGGCAGAATACGATGAGACTACAACCGCTTGCCACCTCCACACGGTGGTGCTCGCCATTCGGCATCGTAAGCGGCATAAATGGTGGCACCTGGTTCTCCCAAACAGCACTTCTTCAGGCGACAAACGTTCCAGGGCACCCAGCGTGACTAGCTATGAAACCCTTTACGCTGAAACGGCTCTTGGTTGCCGAATGCGGATTCCTTCCCTCAAACGACGGACGTTGGAGAGTTTTTCCGGCGAGTCAAACGTTTATTGTAACAAGAAGGATTATCGGGGCGCAAATCCACCAAACTCGCTAGAACTCAACGCCAAACGGAATGAGACCCGCGTCTCAACAAATGTTTCGTAGGAAGAGCCCACAAATTTCAACTTGCCTTTGAATAGTTCGGGTCGGAGCCTCGCTCCAAACTCGTTGGAATTGGCCTGGAGCTGACGGGCAGCTCAAAACTCCCTTTAAGATCCTTCAGCATTTCTACCTGTTACTGGGTTTAATCCTCCCTTTGGAAAGCTCCACTCGGTTCGCCCCTAGCCGTCGTTCTGTTGGCCCTGTCTTCGCCTTTTTCGAATAGCGGAGCTCGAACCGCGTTCAGAGAAGATCGCAGCTAACTTTTCCACCTTATACCTGAAAGCGAATCTCCAAATTGGCCGACCTGTTGAAACGTGCGATTTCCGGGACAATTGGTTTTGTTTGACCGTTCGGCTCTCGAATTTGTCTAGGTTTTTTTTGAAGGGGCAGTTGTGCCCTCGTCGCTGCACCACAACGGCGTCTGAAGTGACATCTAGAAATAGCAACCCCTGAGTGACACACAGCCCCTAAACCAGGGTAATTGCGCTGCCATCCATGAATTTTACTTTCGTTAGTCCTACGAAGTAGTAAGGCGGGTTGTGACCGTGTATTGGACACATTACTTTGTCCCTGCACAACCTGTGGAGTGTGGCAGACCTGTGTTTACTTTCATTAGCCCCACGAGAAAGGAAGGAAAGTTTGACGCTCAAGTTCGTTCTTTTATAGTTGTGTTGGTCATGAAAATAACATATTGAACTGGCGCTGCAGCAGTAACCGTTTTTATTGTTAGGACGTAGGAAGGAGGGCCTGCTCCCGGTGGCCCCACAAATTTACTACAACGTATCGAGAACCGACCCGGAACCGTTAAGCACTTCCCAGCAAGTTGGCACTCATTCTTCTTCGCGACGGCAGCGAACGCCTGTTTTCGGCGAGGAAATTTTATTGCTCGCGGGACAATACAGCGAAAGCGATCGTTTCTTCACGGCTCATTCTCATTTCCTCTCATTGCCACCCGTCTCACGCCAATTATCTAGCGTCGCCTGGGAAACGTCAATTTTCGTGGTTCCGTCGTAGTCAGGTCATGTTTCGTATCGTTTACTGGTATTTTTCGATGCCGAATCGAACGAGATGGGTCGCGGAAGTGTGAGAGTCCATCGAGCTGCCGACAAGGTCGATAAACAGAATAATTTGCAGCGTTTTTTTTTTTTTGGTGCCACGTTGTCTAGTTTTTTTTTAAATAGTAAATGCAAGTATACATTTTGATCAACGCGTGTTTTAGCGACCTACGCCCACAATTTAGCCCCTGATTGCCAAACATCGTAGGAAACAGTAGTTAAATATTAACTGGGCTCGGTCAATCATTAATTACAAATAACTACAGCAGTTGCACTAACAAAGATTTTTTTGTCGTCTTCTAGAGAATTTCTACTTCAAGCACAATTTTTTCAAGTAAAATACGTATTTACAGAGACTCTTTCGACACTGCACGATCGATATACATGACGTTAGAACGAAATAGATATGTCGGTAGTTGATGAGTAGCCTCCACAGAACTCGCTGAGTCGACTGATCACAAACTCAAGTTACCAATTGCCAGTAGCTAATTTTCCCGTGTACCTGGGCATTTCACTTACAACCATTTCTTCCAGTTTTCCCCAGGTAATGCCAAAATTGTAAACGCGAAACTTCTCAGAAAAGTCAAGTTGACATTCTCATAATCTACTCGCGAGCTGATTGCTGAATAATAACCAGTAGCTTAAGTATTAGCAACTCAATAAATTCTTTAAGTTGAGCCTATTTCCAATGAACCGAGTTAGGTTTGACCAGTAGCTAAAACCACCAAAATCGCTTACGTACTGAGGAAAGTGAGGGGCTGACGAACGTTTTGGCTAGAAAAAAAAATGTGCGGTCTTTTTGCAAATTTGAGCGGGTGCGGTAGTTATTTCATTTCAAAATTCCCAAAGCTATAGCTGCAAAGGAAAAGAACTGTCGTTCTGCAACAGAATTATGCGGCTGGAGAAAGGATTAACCCTGGTCCCCAGGGTTTCAAAGTTGTAATAAACATGATTATTTTATTGGCGAGAAGGAAATATCTGGTGCGTAGCAACGCACAACTTTCCGTAAATTCGACGACCTGCTTCATAAACCAGCGCTCTTCGTTCCCTTTTTCCGAGCTATCATAGCTTACATCTCTGTTCGAAAAATACATACAGAAATAATTACGGAGCCCGAATGTAGGTATAGGTTGCTAAAAGAGAATCCGCGAGTTTGGTCGAACACAGTGAAGCAGTTTTCCAAAAAATCATTATTTCCGACACGTGTTGATTTTTATCTCTGCTCAATGGACCGTCAGAGGAACATTGTGAACAATATACAGGTATTAACTATTTGAAAACATTATGTGATTTTGGTGAAAATCGTTGAAGCCGTTTTGCCTAAAAGCGCAAAGAACCTATTTTTACTTTCCTTGGCTCTACGAAGTAGAAAGGAAAGTTATGTAATCGGCTGAAAAAAAAAATTTGAGTTCTCTTCAGATCTTTACGTTTCAGACCCCCCTGAGTCCGAAAAACACTATGTGGGAAAATGGTCTGTGTGTCTGTGAACGATTTTTAGAGAGAACCATCGTACCAAATCAGCTGAAACTTGATATCTCGCCCGCAGGTTACCATGGAACGCCAAAATAAGGGTTTGAACAAAATCCACCTAAAGTTAACTATAGTTATCATAGTGATCAAAACACCAAATTTTTTTTTCTCAAAAATGGCTCTAACGATTTTGATTAAATTTTTTATACTAATAGCCCCTAATTTGGAAACTACACCACAAAATTCTCATTCGTGGGTAAATGACGAGAGCAGCACAATAAATTACCAAAACTTTCGACGAAATCCATTTTAACGCGGTTTTTAGAGGAAACAACCGCACCAAATCAGCTGAAACATGATTTGTAGCCCGCAGGTTACCATGGGACGCAAAAATAATGGTATGGGCAAAATCCACTGAAAGTTAACTATAGTTATCATAGTGATCAAAACACCAATTTTTTTTTCTAAAAATGGCTCTAACGATTTTGATTACATTTTTTATATTGATAGGTCTCAATACGGCAATTATACCATAAAATTCCCATTCGTGGGAAAATGACGAGAGCAGCACAAAAAATTATCAAAATTTTCGACGAAAAGCGTTTTTAGCACAGTTTTTTCCTTATAAACTCCGCTGGAATTTTTGTAGAATGTTAAAAAACATTGGTATTGTAGCCCAATCCAATACCTAAAGGGTGAGTGTTTAGAAACGCTCATGAGATACATGGGGGTTACTCCAGAAATTCCTGAATTTCAACTACCGCTGTTTCGCTTACTACCAGTTCTGAACGTTTTTACCCAATAACTCTGCAAAAGTAATTACTATCCTTCTTCAAAAAATTTGTGTTTACAGCCTCATTAATTCTGTGTGTACCAATTGCTCAATAATGGTTCTGGAATGAGTACGAGCAGCACAATAAATTCCGGAACTGTAAGCGCTACCGCTTCCTGCTGGCGTAAAGCGTTGCTTGGCCAAGTTCAAATTAACTGAGTGATAAATGAATTGATTAAATAGAATTAGCCATGTACAAAGTGAATTGACGTAGAGCTAAGGAAAGTTGTGTGTTGCAACGCACCAGATATTTGCTTCATAAGCCTATATCTCCGTTCACAGTATTTTTATTGGGATATGTATAGAAAAGAAAAGTTTTGTACTGACTAGTAAAAGGTAATATGAAAGTTTAATCCCAATCATCATACCCGTTTTCGAGAAAATTAGCGAAAATCCTCAGTTTTTGGTACATTTTTGTCCCCTCCCCCCATTACCATCGATGGAAATCGCCCGTGACCTATTAATCGAGTCTACAAAAAATAACAAACAAAACAAATAAAGAACCAGCTCAATAGGTCCGTTCTCCCGCAAATCGAACTGCGGACACATTCACGCAGACAACACGCCGAAATTAAGTTTTTCGGGATTCCGTAGACCTCAAAGTAAAGAGCTGAAGAAAACCCAAACCACCCTTTGGGTCGCGGAAAGTAAAAATTAGTCCAACTTGACCTCGATGGTTTAACTAACAATTTTGTGTCAGAGCAGAACACAAAGAGAATGCGTTACAAATGAACGGTAGATAACCGTTGTCAGCACCCACTCGGCTATCGACCGAAAGCAACTCTTATCCTGGTAAGTGCTCCTTTTCGTGAGGGTTCCCGTTTATAAGGCGAACATTTACAAATATAAATAAGACCTCGATAACTAAACAACAAGACCCGATGCAACTCAGCTCGTCACATTTGACTTCGCCCGTTCTAGTTGGTTTTGAATGACAAAATCGACCGTCGAATATTTAAAAGAAAGTTGGCTGACATTTTTACTTTCCTTAGCTCTACGTAGTGAGTTAAGAAGGGAAGTTACGTAAACGGGTGAAAAAATTGTTTTCAGTGTTCTTCCCATTTGAGAAAACGGCGGCTCATGGAACGCCGAAATAAGGGCAGTAGCAAAATTGGTCTAAAAGTAACTATAGTTATCGCTGCGAGTTTGATGATATTTTTATGTGAACGTGATATCTATAATATCGATTTTAGCACAGTGAGGCATAATATAGCATAATTAGGAGTAACCCCAGAAATTTTGAAATTCAATCCCCAACTTTTTCGCGTACTTACCGTACATCGCAGTTTTCGCCCGATAATTCTAAAACAGCGACCACAAACTGTCTCAGAAAAATCAAGTGCACAGAGTCGTAAGTTACCTATACGCGTATTACTCAATATGGGTCGTGGAGTAAGTAGAGGCAACTCAATAAATTACGAACTCTCGGGTCCCTCCAGTTGCGAAGTAGAAGGTTGAAGTGCGTTCAAACTTGTACGTATAAGCTGAGTGAACATCCGTTTTTATTTGATGCTGGAGTCAGGAAAATTGCTAGGTGGCGAAGTTGTGATGCGTCACACCGTATATTTTTAAAATTATTATTCAAATCTTCACGTTTTAAGTGCTGAATTGAAAAAAAAACCTATTCTTAACTGTTGTGTTTGGTAAGTTTAAATGCACAAATAGACAATAATTAATATAGCGTAAGCATAGCATACTTGAAGTGGGAAGTACTTCTTAAGAACAACAATCTAGAAATATTTGGACGCCTTTGGACACCAGCAGCCAACCAGAAAATTAAATTATGAGAGAAAAATTATTATTGAAAATAATACCAGGTGACAACTTCATCAGCACGATCCGAACTATAAGGCTTTTTTCTTATTGAACACTGATAACGAGTCACTAGCGCGCAGTATTTGTGGCAGAGAATTGAAGAGGCTTTAAAAATCTGCCAATTGACCTCGCGACGTCCTTCGAGGCTTGAAACATGACGGAATGTGAGAAGATGGTGTGTGCGTGAACGCGATTTAGAGAAAACGGCGAAAAGTGTGCGTTAACCATTAACAATTTCTGTATGAAAAGTCGAGTTCTACCCAGTTCGTAGTAACAAAATGAAACGCAGGTTGTGTTCGCCGAAGCGCCTAGGGCTGAGGAAGGTTGAGTGTGATCCGTCGCATGCTATTGGGCGCTTTTCGCGCTTCTTTCGGTTTCATTGTTTGAAGCCTACAACATATGTTGAAGTGGAGGTGATTAATGTGCGCACGAGCACTCATCACGTCCGTTCAACTTCTTCAAACCCAAGAACATCCTCCGCTACTTCCTACTTCTGCTAAATATATCAGGTGCGTTGCAACACACAACTTTCCTTAGCTTTACGTCAATTCACTTGTGTACATGGCTCTTTCTACTTACTCAATTCATTTATCACTCAGTTCATTCGAACTTGGTCAAACAACACTTCACGGCAGCAGAAAGCGGTAGCGCTTATAATTCTGGAATTTACTGTGCTGCTCATACTGATTCCCGGACCATTATTGAATGATTGGTACGCAGAGAATTGATGAAGTTGTAAACACGATTTTTTTGAAGAGGATAGTAATCACTTTTGCAGACTTATCGGGTAAACACTTTTAAAACCGGTAGTAAGCGAAACGGTGGTAGTTGAAATTCCGGAATTTCTGTAGTGACCCCCATATATCCTATGAGCGTTTTCAAACGCTCAGCTTATAGGTATTGGACTACTACACCAATTTGTTAAAAACCATTCTAGTAACATTTCAGCGGAGTTTATAAGGAAAAATCGCGCTAAAACTGATTTTCATCAAAAAGTTTGATAATTTATTGTGCTGCTCTCATCATCTTCCCACAAATGGGAATTTAATGCTATAATTGTCTTATTACGAGATATCAATATAAAATAATTAATCAAAATCGTTAGGGCCGTTTTTGAGAGAAAAAAAAAACATTTGGTGTTTCGATCACTATGATCAAACTTAACTTTCGGTGGATTCTGTTCGTACCCTTATTTTGGCGTCCGATGGTAACCTGCGGGCTAGATATCAAGTTTGAGCTGATTTGGTATGGTCATTTTCTCTAAAAATCGTTCGCAGACAGACCATGTTCCCAAATAGTGTTTTTCGGACTGGGAGATTCTGAAACTTAAAGATCTGAAGAGAACTCAAAACTTGTACGAGAGGTTCGAGTTCCTACTCCACAGGGGCACGCGTGCGAAGAACGAAGTGTGGGGAATTCCGTGCCGTAGGACAGAAATGCTAGCAAGGTCTTTTTATGTGCAAGGTGCGAAAGTTTTAAATGAAAACATCGAGAGCTGTTTGACCTGTCGCGGAACGTCGGAGCATTTTGTTGGAAAGGTTCCTTTGACGACCTAAGAGGATTATTATTACTTATTATACTATCATTGCACATGAATGAATGAACGTAATGAGAGTTTATGAGCGGAGAGAGTTCTTCGGGTAAAAACATAAAACCAACCAAGACGAAGTTGTTTGGTAGCCTTTATATATTGTTCGAATGTTAACACTAAGGAATTGTTGTGTTTCGGCCCCAGGGGAATGGAGAGGGCTGTATGTCCCTAATTTCCCCTGGTCAATAAATAAACCAATCAATCAGTCCGCTCTAGGGAAGGGGAATGTGTTAAAGTTAGCGTCAATTACTGGCAGAGGCAAATCTGAATTAAAATCGACTAGTGGTAAATGGTGTATTGGCAAAGAAAATTAATTTAAAATAAGGAGCACCTTCACAAACGTGAGTAAATAAAATTAAATAATAAATTAAACCAAAAGTCCACGCTGCTGGAGATAAAATAATGAAAATAAATGTTCTGACCGTAGGCGTAGAGCACGAGTGAAAGTTTACTGTAGGATGCAGACGAAGAGAATGAAGATCGAAATGTTGTAGGTGTTCGGTTGGTAAACGGAGAAATTATTATAGTTGGGATGCTGATGACCCTTTTTACTATAATACGCCGAAACACTACTTCGGGATGCTAGTGATCACGTAACGAATCAGAGGTGGAATGGCGAGTTGAACAAAAGTAGATGAATCATCGACAGCGAAAGCAGTGGGGGCTGGAGGTGGATCTTTGTCGGCGATAAGGTCTTAGCGATGGGTTGTTTACAAATAGCTATGTAATAGCACAAACAGAATGTGAGAGAGCAATGCTTTGCTAAAAGCGAAAATACCTACTAGAATGCATCACACAACTTTCCACAGCGCCGAGTGCGTTCAACGTTTCCGATCTAACTAAAATTTTCACTCAATTTATAAAGAAGGATTTCGTGAACTCTTGATATTTTGAGGTCTCATGAGTCGGTACGTCAAATTTCAGGACGCGGTTTGCACGAGCGTGTCTCCGGTCAACTTTTCGACAGGACGCCGAACCAAACCCTCGCGTTCTTTTGTTTCGTTCGTTATTTTAGGTAGACGGGGAAATAAGGTCACCGACCGTTTCCAATCTCGGAAAGGAAGGCTGAAATACGGAATGTACCAAAAAGGTGTTTCGAACATCTCGAAAAACGTTTAACTATATTTATGTCTTGGACAGTGTAAACAAAATGTACAGGCCTAATAGTCCAGGAGACGAGGGCTAAAAACGTTGACCGTTGAGTTGAAAGTTGGTTATTATTTTTTCTGATAGCTCCCTCAATGTTTGGTAAACCCCCGCAAGTCTGCTCTCTCTGAAGTATGGACTAAGAAAATGGCGGCTCATCAAAAAAGTCAAAATTTGACTTATTAGTTGATAGTTACAATATTTACCTCAGTTGAGGAATTGGCTTGTACATTCCAAATTCACAACTCTGATACCTCTGCAATCTCTCTACTTGGCCATTAAGTTGCAGAGTCAATCAAAATTCGTCGAATTTTGACCTATTAGTTGAGATCGGAAATTTGTATGGTGGATTCGCATCAAGTAACTGAGTCGAAAAACCCGACTCTGCCTCAATAGTTTCGTTGACTTCGACTTGCAGACGACATCAACATTTGACGAAATTTTGGTCAAAAAATGACCTACGGGGTTAAACTTGAAATTTATGTTACGAATAGGTGAAGTGGAGTACTTTAAGGATTACCTTGTCTGCTTTCCTCATTTTGAGGATTCTTTCGAGCAGACGACGTCAAAATTTGATGGCTCAAAAATTGACTTATTAGTTGATACTTGCAAGCGATGTGAATGAGTTCCACATCCATCAGCTCTACTATAAAATGTTATCTGCCACCTCAAAAACGTGACATTTTCAAAGCAGAGTCGCTGAAATAGAATTATCCAGTAACGGAGTCCAGGATAAATATTCATCTGACAGTTCATTGAACAGCAATAAAAATAAAAATATGTCGAAAATAATGGTTTTTTGAATAGTTGTGTGCTTTCCCGAGTAATTGAGTTACTGGATTTAATCAATTTTATCTATTACCCAGTGTCAAGAGGACATGGCAACAATAGGGAAAGGAATGGCTCGTATGAGGAGAAGGAAAGAACTGAAGGTTGTGGAAGAGTTGTTTATTCCAAAGGGGGGGGGGGGATCTCTGAAGGGATTAATCGGGGATTTTCTGGAAAAGGAGGCGAACTGCAAGACGTGAGAGTTGAGTGGTGGGGCTTGAGATTTTCAAAACATTGGGAAACCTTGGGTGGGAGGTGGTACTCCTCTGGACTCCTAAATTTGAAATCAGTGGAAAAGGAAAGGGATGTTACGACACGTTGTATGACGTCCGCAGATTTTTCTGTTATTGGACGTGTATTAAATTCGAATATACTTTGCTGAGTCTATGTCGGTTTTATTGTTTAATGCGTCTTTCTATCTCTTTTGGTTTTTTGGCGTAATCTTTAATTTCGAAGACATCTAGTTGAAAGTGGTGTCTCGTAGTTTTATGATGTGCAGTAATTGCTGTGGGTTTATTTGGGCTTCAGTCTGTTGCTTCACAGACGTATTTGTGTTGGCACAGCAACCAGTTGGTGAAACATGATTTTCCACGAGATATTACGTGTATGTATGGCTCATATTCGCCCAAGGTTCAAGGGCTCCCCAGAGGAAGGGAGTGACGCTCGAGTTTCTTTTGTAATTATTTTGAGACGTGATTTCGTTCCCTCCCAGTGTGACGCTTTGTGGGCAGTTAGGTGAAGTCTAAATGAATTTGTCAGGTCCATCCCTGCATCCCCGCATTGCGTAGTTTAAAGCGCAAAAGGCGTTCTGATCAAATGGTGATCCTCAATAGGCCTGACTAATTCAACTGCCACTCACCTTCATGAACGTCTTCACTGTCAATTCTCGCTCCTAACTTCTGACTCTGCTGTGACCGCCGTTCTATCACCTGAAAACTCCTCTGTTATATTATTAATTATTATCTGTTTAATAATTGGTCGTGGCTACCAATGAGTAGTCTACCTCTACCAGCGTCAAATAGTATACAACTGTATTGGAAGGGTATTGAAGCGTGTTCTAAAAGGAAATATCACGAAATTCAAGTCAGCTTAGCGTCAGCGATGCTTAGTTTTTTAACTATCGTAGGGCATGATTATCAGCCTCAAAACGCCACCATTGAATGTTTCATTATTGTGTGAAGCCCAGAATGCATTTCCACTCATTGGCTTGGTAGATTGCTTCTCTCTGACACTAACTTGCTGTCTCTAACATCACTAGTCTCGACATTCTGACTTTACACCGCTCTGCACTTGTTCGGGGCTAAAAACACCCCAAAATTCACCTGGTCCTTAAAAGCAGTTAATTTTCTCAAGTGTGCCTCCTCTATTATTCAAAGCTGCATTATTATCTGTTGGAATTGCGGTTTGAATTAATCGAAGAAGCTTAGGAGTAAAAACGAGTCTCAAGGGGTGAAGCACCCGTTCGACCTCGTACCTGAATGACCTGTTGAACCACGCGGGTTGACCTGCAGTCGTTTTCACTAGCCCATCGCGGGATATTCGTGAGTGCAGCTTCGTCTGTATTAGAGGATTAAATTTTTCTTAATGTGAAGGGCTAATCGATATTATGAATCGTGTTTGAAAGCGGACTTGAGCGTAGCGACTTATTCCTGGGCAATTGAGGGTTTGCACGTAGAGGAAGAGGAGTTACCGGGGGGTCTGTTATTGGTGGTAGTTAACAACTTTTTTGTAGGCCTTTCGAGCTCATTGAATGTACTGAGAGAGACTTTTGTAACTCTACAATTTTTAGAAAAAATTGGGACTTGTGCAATAATGTTCGTGTTCTCGTTAAAATTATATAATTATCGTGATAACAGTACACTCTTTCCTACGGTTATTTGTCGTTTTTTTAGGGCTCTCGGGTGAATGGGGTATTTATCCATAAGCACGCACTCCCTCCGGCCCTTTCCAATCCCCCTCGGGAAAAACCATTTCATCACAATGCGAAGATTTACCCTTTGTAGAAACCTGTGATTTGTATAGAAACGGCCGGTTTGTACTTCTCCTCCGCCTTCGATCGCGAAAGCCTCTGTCGGCCTTATTGTAATCTTGAAACCTGCTTTTCCGCCTTATTGGACGCTACAGAGGAAACCCCCCCTCCCCCCACCCCCCTATTGATTTCGACGGGCATTTATTGAACGCTATCATTTAGGTCGGATCGATGCGCATTTTTCACTCATGGCTGTTCAAAGGGCAAGAAAAGTGTTTTATTGGTGTAATATAATTTTGAGTTATCCTCTGAGCTTAACGTTTTGAAGCCCGCTGAATTGAAAGGGTAGCACAAGGCTGATGACTTTGCGTACGATATGAAACGAAGGGAAGGAGCGCCACTACCGTTCTGGTATTACTAGATATCTCCCAAGAACGCTGAGCAGAAGAGTAGAAGGTTGGTCCTGTGTTCGGTCCCATAGAGGGTCCTTGGCTCGTTTGGGTACGTCTCGTGTGGTAATGGTTGTTCGTGATTTTTAAATTTAACCCGCCAAAATAACGTTGTTATCAATGCTCGTTGGTGGTAACATGAAGGAAGGGGGGGGGGCAAAATATTAAAAAATATAACATTCTTGTGAAAAGCAAACAGTTCTAATTAAACTGTCAAATGATCTTGTAGGTATCAGTGCCTAACTTTCGTCCTTTATGATATGTGTTAAAATTCGATAAACGAAATTAATTCTTCGTGTTTTTATGCGGTCAGGAGTTTTATTTTTTTGGTGTTTTAGAAGAATGGCTTTGAACTCACACATTGTCGTCAACCTGTCAATACCTGCGCATGTTCTGCTCTTAGTTTCCTCTCACAGTCCATTGACAACAACTAAAATGTGCTAAAAGTTAGGTGCTTTTTTAAGTGCTTGAAATGTCCTCGGCAAATGCATGTCTGAATTGGATCAACGTGCTGCTCCAGCTGGCTGTTCCGAGGCGACCTATGACCCATAGCACCACAGTGGTTTTCTTCTGCTACCGGTTCATCCGTTGCCTCGTCCAGCATGTCAGGGCTGCTTTCGCCCCTATACCTTCCGGCGTAGCATGGCACTGCAGGCCCCTCCTGTCATTGATCATACTTCTTGGTACGTCCAGGTTGGATCTCATGGCCGACATGGAGTCTCTGTGCATGGCACTTCTTGGTGGGAGCAGTTTTTTCAGTTATTCCAACAGTATAAACGAAACCCCGAGTGTTGATACGTTTGTGGGCAGGGGGTCCAAGGGGGTTTCTAGTTATTGAACTGGATCACAAAGCTTTCGAAGAATTCGGCGAACGAGGAATTTTTGATGGCGTTACAGCGTTAAAATCGTACTGCAGTTGAAAGCCCATGGTTTTGTACGTGGCTCGTATTGGTTTTGGCTTGGGTCACTAAATAAATTAAAATGTCGAACGACGTCGTCTCTCTTTGGTGGCATCCTCTCTCCTGATTTTTCTGAAGCACGACGTAATCCAGCACTCGGCATTGGTCGGAAACAGCCTCTACACCATTCCCCTGCTTTTCTCTGCTGAAGGGATCAGGGTTTGCCAACGTGTGTAATGCCGCAATAAAGTGCCACCTACCCCAAAGGACCCCGTGACTTAATCGTGGTAATTGCAACATTCGCAAAAAAAAGAAAAAATCTTAACGGGTGTGTTAACTCCCGCTTTCTTTGTGACCCGGTCTCTTCAAATTATCGGCGATTCTGAAGGAGAGTATTCTCCAGCTGAAACAAGGCTCCTCGAAATTCAGGTCATTCGCTCAAGGCTCCCACTTCCCAAACAATACTCGGCGAAAATCCTCCGTACGAAAAAAAATAAAATGAAATAAAAATGTATCGCGGAAAGAGCGACTTGTCCTAAATTTTTGACGGCATTCAACCGCGTGGGAGTGGGGGGGGGGAGGTAGGGGGAAACGAATTAGAAAAGAGCCTCGTCTCGAGTGACCCAGATAGCAATGAACCCAGATAAGCAAAATAAACTGGGTCAAACAAATAAGTCGAAGCGAAAAATTTTTCGTTGTGGAGGGGTAGGAGGGAAGTGGATCACGAAGGCCGTCTATTGCCAGTCGAGAGTGAAATGAGTCGTCGTTTCGCGCAATTGCTGTGCTGACAAAAAAAAGAGGAGTCGAATTTAGTCACGTAACACGACGGAATTTTTATCGAGTCAGTACGTTAAATTGGGACTGCCTGTCCCCTACTCCAACTGATAACGACATTATCCGCGTTGCACAGCTTCCAACCCGAAAACACTCGTCAAATACGAGGCCACGTTTTGAACATGACGCCGTAATATACATATCTATAGAATTGCATGATTCAAATGGACTACGTAAACTATCGATTAATGACTGCGTTTATAAAAAATCGTTGACTGAACAAATGCGGTAAAAAGGGAAAACGCGGACAGAACGGATAGGTGTCGGAAATAAAGATGAGCGTCGAAAGAAACAGCCTGACATTAGTGAGTGTGACGTGGAGTTGACACTTGTGTTCTCCTGTGAGGCGGCAACCGACTGATGGGCCTGGCACGCCCTGTGGTGGTCCATGATGGAAACTGAGTGCCCTGTGTAGGAGCGTTTCTTTGAGTTACCGATGACGACATCCACTCCCTTTGGCCAGTGGCTGGCGTGTAGTGGCGCAGCAGCCCCTTGCGGTTCGTCGTGAGTGGGCTCCAGGTAGGCAGGCTTCAGCATGTCCACAGAGACTGCTTTGTTGGCTTCTTTGATGTGAATGATGAAGACTTTGTTGTCCAGGTGTCGGACAACCTCATGTAGCCCCGTGTATGGTGGTTCCAGATGTTTTTTGATGAATCTACCCTTTTGAACACGTGGCTGCATGTGTCCAGATCTTTGAGGATAAAGAACCTTGACTTGGTGTGGGTTTGACGGTCTGGATGAGCATTTGTCACAAAACATTTGCCCGGTATACGTAGCGGCGCATCAAAGAGCTTCTCACCTGGAGAAGCTTTTAAATATTCTTTGTATACTGTAGAACTGTGTAGTCCCAGTAGAACTGTTGGTAAAAGTTCCGTCAAGGGCGATTGCGTGTTGCACGTGAGCGTCTCCTTGAGCGTGCAATGCCATCGCTCTACCAAGCCGTTGGACTGCGAATGGTATGGGGTTGTCCTGATGCGCTGAATGCCCAGCAGTCGAAAGAGTAACGTGAAATAGAGATGCGTTTCTTTGAGGTACGATGACGCCACGTAGAGATACGTTTTTACTTTCCTTGGCTCTACAAAGTAGAAAGGAAAGTTATGTAATCGGCTGAAAAAAAAATTTGAGTTCTCTTCAGATCTTTACGTTTTAGACCCCCCTGAGTCCGAAAAATACTATTTGGGAAAATGGTCTGTGTGTGTGTGTGAGTGTCTGTGAACGATTTTTAGAGAAAACCACCGTACCAAATCCACTCAAACTTCATATCTCGCCCGCAGGTTACCATGGAACGCCAAAATAAGGGTATGAACCAAATCCACCGAAATTTAACTATAGTTATCATAGTGATCAAAACACCAAATATTTTTTTAATCACAAATGGCTCTAACGATTTTGATTAAATTTTTTATATTGGTAGCTCTTAATAAGATAATTATAGCATAAAATTCCCATTTGTGGGAAAATGACGAGAGCAGCACAATAAATTATCAAAATTTTCGGCGAAAAGCGTTTTTAGCGCGGTTTTTTCCTTATAAACTCCGCTGGAATGTTATTAGAAAGTTAAAGAAAACTGGTATTCTAGTCCAATCAAATACCTAACGGGTGATTGTTTAAAAACGCTCATGAGGTACATGGGGCTCACTCCAAAAATTCTTGAGTTTCAACTACTGCCGTTTCGCTTACTACCAGTTCTGAAAGTGTGTACCCAATAACTCTGCAAAAGTATTCTTCAAAAAATCTGTGTTTACAGCCTCATTAATTATCTGTGTACCAATTGCTCAATAATGGTCCGGCAATGAGTACGAGCAGCACAATAAATTCCGGAACTGTAAGCGCTACCGCTTCCTGCTGCCGTAAAGCGTTGTTTGGCCAAGTTCAAATTAACTCAGTGATACATGAATTGATTAAAAAGAATTAGCCATGTACAAAGTGAATTGACGTAGAGCTAAGGAAAGCTCGAAAGTCAAAGTACAGAAGGTCTGCGATCTTGAAAAAGCAAAAAGAAAAGTTGAATTCTCTTCAGATATTTCACCTTTTGAATCGTAAAAAGCAAATTACTGCGCATGATCTTCGTGTGTGGGGCCTCGAGTCTCGGCCTCCAGGAGTACGGCTTAACCGATTGAACTAACTTATATTTTGTTTTGTTATCTTTTACACGTGCGAAAATAAGGTTTGAGCAGTTTCCGTTGATTGCTACCAGAAGTTTAAAAAATGCGTTTACGTGTAACTCTTTTTTTTAGTTCTCCACATTCAAGCGAATTTCGTTCGGCAAAATGGCCCGTGTGTGTGCGTGTGTTTGAACACGATCAAGAGATACCTGTTGAACCATATCTCAGCTCACGTTTTGTAGTCGACCCCTATGTAGATTATTCGGCTAATTTAGTTTTTCTCTCATTGGCGCACGTGAATGTATGAAAACGATGTTTAATTGAGCAAACTAATTACAAAAACAGCATGCACCTAAACAGTATGGCCATGATTTAGTCGTAGTACTGTCTGCGAGGGTACTATTTTTCGCAATCGCAAATTAATGCGTGGCTTATATCCGGACTGCACTTTTATATATAATTAGAAACAGTTACGTGCTTACCACAGATTTTCGGTATCTTCCAGCAACCCTCGCCATTCAATGTATTAAAAATATCAGGTTTGGCGAGAACATGATGCAACAGACATTCGGCCACCACTGAACATCGAGCCAGAAAATGCTCGTTGTGCTCTCGTACGCCCATATTACCCGTCGAGGAATTGTAATTGAAATCTCGCCTCTCCGAAAAAAATTGAGATGAAAAAGCCTTCCTCGCGTCCTTATACTGCTGCTTACAAACCAGCCTTTCAAGTCAATACAACACATCTGCTGGTTACGATGACTTATTGATCCTTAGGCCATTCCTCACAATGTCTTCAATGTTGCCCAGCCGCAATTCGGCGTTTCAACCGGCCCGCTCTTTTAAGGTACTCAGCTCCATGGTGTCCAGAAAGACTTTTCCCAATCTGTGTGTGTGGCCATCACATTGTGGGGCCCATGGGCCACGCTTGGTTCACGCTAAAGTGCACAGAGGGCCCATAACTCAGAGGTCTGCTTAGTGAAACGACGTTTTGCTACTGATTTGTGATATCTTTGGGAACTTGAATCGTAGAATTCACAATATGGGAAGTATGACAGTAAATTAAATGACTGCTTGAACTATCGATGTAACTTGAGGCCGAACTTGTAATATTAAGCAATTGAAGAGGGGGAAAACAGTAGTGACAGACAGTCATGGCATGAAACGAGAAATTGAATCGACCCACCGACCGCAACGATTTTTGTGTGTGTACAGTTTCTTCCGTCACTATATTTGTATGACATTTAATTGGAGTTTGTCGTAAAGGTCCCCCATCCGTGAGTGTCAGCGCAAGAAGCACATTTTTCTCCTGTCTGTGCGAACTCCCTACTGGACTATTATGATTTTATATTCGATCGATCTCGAATTTGAGCCTTAGAAATTTCAGTTGTTTGTGCTGTAACGCCTGTCTCCAATTGTAGCCAACACAGTGTAGTCTAGTGGTGGTCACAGACGAAGATTCATATTTCGAGGAAACTGCACCTTTCACTTTCCATAAGAATCTCGTCGAAACTCTTGCCTTTTTGGACTCAACGTTTTTCAGGGTTCATGGCAGAAACAATTACAGAAGCTATGCGCGTAGCTTCAACTTTTCAGAAACGCAAATCTCAAACTTCAGTTGCTTAAATGCCATTTCCTTCAAAGAAAAGCGCGCTACTTGGGTCACATCGATAGTGATGAAGGTATTCAACAGTTTCCCTCTATCCCGAGCTCAATTTTCTCGGTATATGAATCTTTGTCATTGATCACTAGACTACGATCCCTGGGGTAGTCTGTAACGGTAGTCAGGTGGTACAGTACGGTTGAGGCCTAGATATGTGTGCATAACACTCTCCACTCGATTTTTACGTTTGTCCTGTTCCTTGAAATTCGTTTGGGCAGTTCATCAAGCTGCCCGTGCGATAATATTCTGTGCGTTTCATGAGTCAGGTAGCCCATCGATTGATTCGTAGTTCACGTGATTCCGTTCATAGTTATTTTACAACAATATCCACAACACGTTTGCGAATGTAGCTGTGGAATCAATCCTCTTCGCCTACTTAGCGGTACAATGCACAAAAACTACGAAAGTAGGCCAAGGAAAGTAAAAATGGCTCTCGAGTTCTATAAATGAGACGGAATGAATGGTTCAATAACGTCATTGTAGCTTCATTATCAAATGAATACGTTTTAATTTTTCGACACGACTGAGTACTTGGTTTCATTCACAGCTGATCGCCTTGCGGTTGTGCGCTCCGAGTGATTAATACATTTCCGACGACGGGTGACCTGATTCCCGAGCGTTGTTGACTGCCGAAAATAGGAATCGGTGGCTCGATGAGGGCACTGTAGTTGAAGGGGGGAAGATGCTCTTGACACACCAAGGACGAGCGACGAAGCTCTTCAAAACCCAACGGGGTCAGACGGTTGAATAACATGAGGTATACGTTTTCAGGCTGTTCCATCTTCACTCCATATCCGTCCTGCGTTATTTTAAAATTTAAAACCAACTAGTCCCACATTATACACGTCGGCTCTAACGGCAGAAGACTTCAGTCAGTAGAAAATTGTCTTACGCGTCTTGTACGTTCAATTTATAATTAAACTAGCGCCCTGTTCCGGCTTCGCATGGTTGAAATTTAAAAAAAAAAAAAAACATTTTGGGATAAATAAAGATAATTAAACTTATAATTCCAGTAGTTTTTAAGTTATTAAATGCAAATATTTTCTCTTTAATATTATTATGGAAGAACGTGATACCTGATCAACGTCGTTACGCATTTGCATCTCCAGATACGTGGAATCAATCAATCATTCATTCATTCATTGCTCACAATTATTTAAACGTTCTCGGCGTTCTTGGTTTGCTCTTCTGGCGTTCAGTGTGCTACGACCTATGTGTGAACAACGACTTCTTTCTGACATGATTATAGGGTCTTTGACCACCCAAATGTCCGCACTAGCCCTAATGTAGTCATTATTTCCCCCAATACCTTTGTCTCACCCCTTCTGTTTGTACCTGTGGAAGCCTTGCTCCTCAGATATTTCCGAGTGAAAACGGATTTTCCCTATTCCTGGACTTTCCCAACTATCTTTTCCCAACCCCTCAATTTTAGATTCCTCTTCTCAACAGACACGCTCTTCCAATTCAGTCATCTGTCAGTTTTCAGGAATGACAGTCGTCCAGTGATTATGAATAGATTGCATAAATTATTATAGTGCTGCAGTCAAACATATTTCACATACTATTCTTTTGACTAAAAACAAAAGGTAATCAATAATTATATTATCAACAACAGAAAATTCTTTATTCAGTTATTTTTTAACTACACTTATCGATAATTATCTTATCCGTCCGATGGCTACTAATCATAAAGTGCTATAGGGCGAAGCGCCACGATTTCCCTGCATTTTCAATCTGTAATATCTACGGAAATATTCATTTAAATTACATGCTGTACAGGGCCATATTGATCTAAATGAAATTGACAATGTATTTAAGGTACTTAATTAGCTGTAGTACTCAATTAATGCTGTATTGCTTAAAAACAGTTCGTAAAAAAACCATTTTTCAAATGTGAAGGATAAAAAAATGGTTATTGTGGGTTATTCTTAAGAGATAGGCATATATTATCGCGGACTTTTTTGTTCACCTTTTTGTGGTGAACAATACTGCAGTGTATTATTTTGATCATCTCGTGGGATTCAGCCAGCGTTTGCAATAAACACATGATTTGCGACAACACACTAGAAACCTCTAAATTTATCAGCGTTTCTCTACAATATTATGCATATATTATACATATAGACATATCTATTCAAAAAAAAACGACAGCGGCTGCGGCTTTGTTTTATACTGTGTAGTGATAGTGATGCGAACAAATATAATTTTTCTCAATTGAAATCCATGCCCTTCAACAACCTCCTTATTTAAGTCGGCACAATATCAAATTGTAAATGGTAGCATTTATTTCTGTCGGTGTTCATGGACAAACCTCTACTCAGAGACACACAAGACATTTCCAGAGTCTACTTTTCTGATTCATTCGAGTTTCACGTACTTCACGTGCTGGGAGTCAGAGGGTGTAGGTATGAACTCGCGTCATTCTATGTTCGTAACTGACTAATGTCACAGCACTAAGGGGAAAAGGGGACCAATCTTGCAGGTCACAGGCGAAGACATATCAACATTTTTATTAAGAAACGAAATGACTGTTCTATCAGCAGAGAGCATGGGCAGTTGCCCCTGGGGAATCCGCACCATCTTGGAAGAGTTCTTATCTGCTTCCCGACTTGATGTGCTCTGAAGTTGCGATGCCTTGTTAGGAACTGGCTCGTCTAGTGGCCTGGCTCAATCCGCTTTCTTCTAAGAGGCGTTCACGGGCTTTCGGGACAAACTCGTAGGTGTCACGTCCCTGTGACGTTGATTCCCTTCTTGCTTGCTGTCTCGCAGGAGGAGCTTCCTTTTCATTCTCCACTTATCCGCCAGTAAACGGGTAACTGGCCAGTGATCGTTTGGTAGATCGTGCTTCAGTGGATGATGTCTTGTAGACGTTGGACTCTCTGCGATTTGGCCTATCCTTTGATTGACTATTAGTTTGTTACTCCGGACAACAGGATTGTCTCATGGTAACACACACCCCATGTAGCGCCGTCAATTAGTCCTCAAGAAGGCAAGGGACGTATTGACTAGAATAATCCGAAGAAGGCGTTGGAAAAGTGCTGGTCCAAGGACCGAGTAATGTTGGCAGGAGTTGTCAAACGCTCCTCTGATGTCAAGTGATATGCATTCTTTTACAGTTGGATATATCAGTAGTTGAATCATGTGAGTACCATCGAAAAAGTTAGAGGTTGAGAAAATTCCGAAAAACGTCCATCCTACATCATCCGTTAAAACCCTACCTTCCTGCGCCCTATGAGCTCTTCAAGCCGTTCTCCTGGAAATCTGTCTGAAGACACACACACACACACCCCCCTCGCCTTAAGAAGGCAACTTTTCTGCAATAGAAAGTAAAATGATAGTCTGAGACTAGTTTGAGTTCCTGAATTTTGTCGGTAGTTCCTCATAATTTCTGTTATTAAACTACTCGATAACTGACTACTGCTAACGCGATGTTCTGTGAAAAGTCTGTGTTATCTGAGAATTTGTGATGGAAACCTGCTAAACTCGTCGAAAAAAGTTGAGTATATATTACGTCGTTTTCGCCATTTTGTCACAAATGATGCTATCGTTGTTCGGAACTGTCCTCACAAATGTTAAATTACGATAGATGTTAGAGACAAAAGATAGTGTTTTGATCACTATGATGATTATAGTTAGTTCTGAATTAATTCAGCTTATAACCTTACTGTGGCGTTTCATATTGGCGTATAAGCCGGATATCAACTTTGAAGAGATTTGGTTAGCCCGTTCTCACGTTACCCTCCTCGAATGGTGTTTCGCCAAAACGGGGGAAACTGAAACATTATTTTTTTGCTAGGTTACTCAACTTCACTTCGTACCCCGTAGGGCTAAGGAAAGTAGGAAGCCGGTCTAGCATCTAAGGGGTACTGGAGTCGCCCCTGTTCAACTCTCCAGGGGTTTTCTCTCCGCAATTGCGCGTGTATGTTGTGTGAACTGCGGATTCCGCCCTTCTACCACCTGGTTCGGAAACCGATCTTTTTCCACAACCTTCCCCACACTCTTTCATAAATCCAGTTAGAAGTCGACTTCCTTCGAGGCCTGTTTTTAGTTATGAGAAAGGGGGCCGCCGAAGGGATGTAAAGAGTTGAGGAAGGGAGCGACAAAAAATGTGGGGGTCCATCTCCTCCGGGGTTTTTTTTCCTTGTCGAGTTCTTATCCAAACCAAACCGTGTTCTAAAAGGATTGGAGCTGCAGTTCGAGAACACGAACAGCATCCTTTTCACTTTTAAGGGCGTAACTTAAATCTTTTTCTGGTAAATCTAAAATCGTTTGAATGGAAACGTGTCAAGCGGAGGTCAACAACGGAGCTTATTTTAGGGGAAGAAGCCCTTGCTTGCATTAGACTTGAAAATGCGGAGCTCGGGGTCTTTACTGCTAATCGGGCAGAGCGAGCGAAGTTGAGAGGAAAATTGCCGACGTTAGTGAGAACTGGCTCTCGGGATTATATTAAAATTAAATCCACGGCTGGAGGAGTGCGCACTAAAACACTTTCGACGTTGCCTCTACTTTTTTTACATTCCTGTACCGAAGTAGGAAGGAGTGCTGTGCCATCTGCTGACAACCAAGTTTGACTTTTGTTTCCCTTTGTATTAGAAAATGCCTGTTTGACTGTCGAGGCGGTTGGAAAAGAATCAGCTCAAATTTAGTATGTGGCCAACAGATCAATGTGATCAGAATAAGGTTTTTTAGGAGCCCAAGTTAATTGAATAAACCGCATTATTCGAAACGCCGAGTGGGGGTGTTGAGAGCATGCTGAAAGGCTGGTTCCTTTACCTGATGCGTCCGCCCAAACCAACGGTTTCAGCCCTTTTCATGTGATGCCGCGGGGAAGTCCGAGAACTACCCCTTCAGTCGTCGATTTCTCCACCGACAAAGGGATTAAGTTTGGGTTAACTTTCAACTATAACGGATTTCTCCTTTGTACTTTCCCTCAATTTACTTCCTTCTTCATGACGCACCGCTCTGCCCAGAGACTCGAACTTCAAGAAATTCACTACTCTTCTTCCGAAATAATTTCCCGCGCCAGTTCACGCGTTCCGAGTACTGCCCTTGTGCCGCCCTTTTGTACACGATCATTTCACTGTTTTATTTTGATTGCGATCCTCAAGCTCCCCCTCTGGTGCGCCCAACAGGGGGTTTTTCTAAAAACGGTTGTAATGAAATCAACTAAAAAATACTTTTCTCTACAGTTTACATTTTGGTGTTTTCTTAGCGTTTCAAAATTATATAACACGCGTTAATAATGTCAATACTATTTTTACTTTCTTGTATCTGTATCCTTGAGCTTCAAAAAATGTTGGTATTTCGCGACAATAAGGTTTTGATGTGAATATAGGGTTAATTTTGTTGTGTTTTGTTCAACTGCTCTCACGGTTGGATTCAATGTTATTCCCTCTACAGCCAGATGATAATGCGTGCGTGCGTTTTTAATACGTGGGACAAGCGTAACAAAAACGATCGAACAAACCCTAGTTTTCTTTGTTCAAACAAACGTCATGATGTACTTTAACCCACCTGCAGATGTTTTCAATGAAGAGTGTAGCATATTCCGGAACGTCAGGTGCTACAGGCATTTCCCACGTTTTGCCGTCCCGCAATCATTTACAGGACGAAACTATCTATATGATACAAATTTTCATCTTCTCATGTCTTTGTGAGTTCAAATAACCAATTCTGTATACTTCGTCCTTCGCGTGAGCTGATCAATAAACAGGATAGAGTTAGGAAGACGATTAAAAAAACACCTGCTGTTAGGCACTTCAATTTATATTTCGCAAAAAATGGATTCGGTAGAGTTACGTAAAGAAGACCTTCCGCTCATCAAAAGCGCTCACCAAATCCACACTCAAACTGATAACTAATAAAAGTCTATTTGTGCTCAGTTTTTTCCTTATCAATTTTGCTCAAATGATACTCGAGTTATTTGGAAAATTATAGTGGTGGTCCAATAAAGCGTCTATACGAGCGTTTATTAGCTCATAAGAAAATTAGGAGCAACCTCAAAAATTCCGTCAAACCACCGCCGTCTTAATACCATTTCTCACAGTTTTTACCCTATAACCCCGCTCCACTTTCCACCTTCCAACATTACTGCGTATTTTTACTTTCCTTGCTCTCCGAAGTAGAAAGGAAAGTTATGTAATCGGCTGAAAAAAAAATTTTGAGTTCTCTTCAGATCTTTACGTTTCCGACCCCCCTGAGTCCGAAAAACACTATTTGGGAAAATGGTCTGTGAGTGTGTATGTGTGTCTGTGAACGATTTTTTTAGAGAAAACCGCCGTACCAAATCAGCTCAAACTTGATAACTCGCCTGCAGGTCACCATGCAACGCCAAAATAAGGGTTTGAACAAAATCCACCGAAAGTTAACTATAGTCATCATAGTGATCTAAACACAAAATTTTTTTCTCAAAAACGGCTCTAACGATTTTAATTACATTTTTTATATAGATAGCTCTCAATAAGTCAATGATACTGTAAAATTCTCATTCGTGGGAAAATGACGAGAGCGGCACAATAAATTATCAAAATTTTCGACCAAAAGCGTTTTTCGCGCAGTTTTTTTCCTTATAAACTCCGCTGGAATTCTTGTAGAATGTTAAAAAAAATTGGTATTGTAGTCCAATCCAATACCTAAAGGATGAGTGTTCACTCCAGAAATTCCTGAATTTCAACTACTGCCGTTTCGCTTACTACCAGTTCTAACAGTTATTTTCCAATAACTCTGCAAAAGTGATTACAATCCTTTTTTTTAAAAATCGTGTTTACAACCTCATTAATTATCTGTGTACCAATTGCTCAATAATGGTCCTGCAATGAGTACGAGCAGCACAATAAATTCCGGAACTGTAAGCGCTACCGCTTTCTGCTGCCGTAAAGAGTTGTTTGACCAAGTTCAAATTAACTGAGTGATAAATGAATTGATTGAATAGAATTAGCCGTGTACAAAGTGAATTGACGTAGAGCTAAGGAAAGTTGTGTGTTGCAACGCACCAGATATTTTTTTTATTGATTTCGTAGTCTATTTTAAAAAAGCCCTAGATTGTGTCTCACCTACGAGGGAAAATAGCCACGTTTGCGTACTGGTGAAGAGTAAAGTTGCGTGATGGGTCGCATCTTTTATTTTAAACGAAAAACTCTTTATCTACTGAAAACATACGTCCACTTGGAGCAGTTTCAATCGTTGTAGCTCAATGTTCCGAACGAAATGAGTTATTGAGGGGTCCGTGGGTGGTTCGAAGTCAAGGTGCGGCGACGGAGATGAATTCTAGTTGATGATTCACGACCTTTTTGCTGTATCTCGCTTATATTTCTCAACCTGATGTCACCTGTTGTTCGGAATAGAAATTTACAATTTGCTTCCTCGCGTACTGCTATTTAATTTCTTTTCTTAATTGATAAATGGACGATGAAGAAACTATTTTGCTTTTCCGCGGATTTTCGAGGAAAATGACTGAAATCCTTCGTTTGTCGCTATACATCTGTAAAAAAGGGTTATCAGTGTACCGAACCTGGAAGTTTTACTGATTTTTTGTCACTTAATTGGCTTCTCCACGTTGACGCAGAATAATTTATGTGCATAAAAGTTGAGTTGTCATCATTGGAAAAACGCTGCAAATTATTGTGCACCGGTTTATTATTACCTTCCGCGGCGTGATTGGACAGCTTGGCGCAGTAGCACACCTCTGAGACCGATCCATTTAGCAGGGAAATATTCTAGTAAACGAGACGAAACATGATCGGGAAATGAGCGCATGCCGGGGAGAAACGATAACTTCCGCTACACTGTCCCACGTAGTTTGCCTCGTTATATTTACTGTAATTTTACCGTTTTTCATCTACACGCTGTCCTACACCTCTGAAACCGCTTCTATTCGACTCGATATCGAAAAATACCTTAGAAACTGTATCAAACATCGCCGTAATTGCGAAAGAACGGATTTTAGACCGTGTCAAAGGAAAAAAATGCCCTGGATGGCGGACGGACATTGCCGATTTGGAATGCCCGTGCCTTGAAACTAAAGTGTCAAACTTTGGTGAGGGGGGGTTGGTTGTTAAAAATATGTTCCGAGCCGAAAACATGGGTGTTTTCTTTCAGGATGAATAATAAACCGGAGGGTGGCTTATGCGCTTTTCTAGCGGCTGTGTTGTTTCGAATTTTCTCCTGAAAACCATCTTTTTTTTTTTAGCCTAACTCCTTCGTCTAGATTAAGTCCTTTCGCATGTGTGTCCTACATAAACCCTGGTTTCCTTCGTTTTTATGAAACCCCGCCACTGTTTGTGAGTACGACTTGATTTCGCGTAATCATTCCATTGATTGTTCTTCATTTAACTCCCTCAAAAAAATAACTCTCGCAGCTAAATGTGCTGCAATCTGTGCATACGTCGCCCATAGCGTCCTTTGAAGTGTTAACTTCAGAATGTTATTTACTCGGGTTACTCAAGCCAAAAAATATAATTATTTTTTCAACGAAAACTGTACAAATTGTTATTTCTTCTACATGTACCCCACGCATACAGCTTCAATATCTAAAAAACAAAACAAAACTTAAACTTAACTTTAAAATTTAAGAAAAGCCCTGGTTCCCCATAAATAAACGGCCATACCAACCTAAATGCACCAAAAACCGTGTTTTTTCTAAGCGTTGGTGTCTTTCACAGTAACTACTTAACCAATTTCGACATTAACCCACATAACTACGTTTTATTACCGAACGCGTTTGTTTAACGAAATGTTGATCCCCGAATTATGAAACCTTCCAGAGTTATGTTGAGTTTTGATTTTATTTAAGTTAACTTTGTTTTATGTATAGTGTGTGTGTGTTTTTGTAGAATCAAGTTGATAGAAGGTGCAACTTTTGCACGTATAGTGTAGTGTGCCTTCGGATTTGTGGGTGACGTTGTAGGGAGTGATGCTCTATTTGGTGTGGTCTATTTGTTCAACGGACAGTTGCAAAAAATAGTTTCGATTGACTTTTGAAGTATAGAATATCTTGTAAGCGAACCCATTTTCTTTCAGCTTTTATTCTCGGTTACTATAAGAGCAATGGATGTGAGGTCTCTTCCAATTACGTTTTATTCCAGGGATAATATTGCGTCTCTCTGCACCTCGTCGACGCGGATATCTTCTCAACCCGCAGGAGAAAAATATAAAATTGACTTTCCGGGAAAGTGGGTGCTTTTTTCCGTTTCACAAGCCGTTGCGTTAAATCACGTTTCTACATTCTTTGTTTTGTCGTTTGGCCTCATTTACGAACCTTTTCCTCGTCGTTCCCTGAAGATCTTTTTGGAGGTCGCTAGAAAATGCGGTAAATATTCAAATTTCCCAGTCAGAGCCCGTCTGGGTTCGTTTGTTACTAGTTAAGTTTTGCCGCGTAAGGTTTTTGTTATTTTTGCTTCCTTCTTTCGTTTTGATTTCCAATTTCACAAGAGGCTTTATATTTGGTTCGGGGCGTCTACTGATATGGCGACTGTTGGAGGGAAGATATCGGGGAAAGCGATTGTTCTACTACGAAGTTGGTCCTTCATTTGACGGCCTTGTTATTTGACGAGTTGTAGTCGGTGGCGTCTGAAAACGACGAGTTTTGTAATTACGGGAGATTTTTGACTTGGTGATAAAAGAATCTCAAGAAGGCTTGGTGTTTAAAATTTGAAGCGTATGTGCATAGCACGTTCTGCAGTTCGTCAATAAATTTCCTTATCGCGATCGCAAAAAAAAAGGTCGCTGCTACGAGCATTTTCGTTCTTTTATAATGACGTACCTTATTGGTTCTACTAAATAGAGTAGAGTGTTCTGTAATCGCTAGGAAAGTCTTCTGAGTTCACACCGTTTGGGGGAATGAATTGTGTTTGTTGAAAACCCTGTCTGAGTGTCCATTCTCAGTGGGCGCGAGAGGAGATGCACTTTATCTCAACTGCTGTGATGAAGGTTCAAGGGACGATATGAAATCGAAAAGCTGAGCAATCTTCCTACTGTGCAGGCAGAACTGCAGCTGCCTTAGTACAGGCTGATAGTGGTGTTGTGTGAGGTGGTTCATCGTGCACAAATAGGTCTTAAACGCTACGAGGCTGCAGATGTGGGCCAGAAGAGCCCTGTGAAAGACCCGCCGGACCTAGTACCCTCAGACTCTTTGTTCCGATTGGGAAGTGAGATTCCAAGACTCCCTGGGCCGGTGAGTCGAATGACGACTTGAATGATTGCTCCATAGACCGGCTGAGTGCGAATAGTGCTGGTGTGGACTATCTGTTCTTGGTTGGGAGCGAAATTGTGACAAACCGTTATCCGAAGAGATGGAAACCAAGACTAAGAATTCTGTTTTCAGTTTTCACCTCTTTTAGGCCAAGGTTTCTGAAGTGAGCCCTTTGGCATTGTCCTGGAGCGTCCCTCTGGTGGAGAGTTGTGGATATCAATCTTGGCCGAGCAGCGGCCAGTGTTGGAGGGTGTGGGGGATGGTAGAATTGAGTCGCAGCCACATTGCTTCAGAGTGTGGGACGTACCCTGCTGGCCATGGAATTCTGCGCCGGCTGCGTGTTTCACGTAAAAGGACGAGACACCTTTTAGCAACGACGGGTATCTACAAATCGATTTCAGCTGTACACGGGAACACGTTTTAAACAGATCCAAACAAAGATACCACAGGGAGACTAATTCCGTGGTCACGCCTACAGCGACCCGCAAAAAGCTTTCCAGTTTGTAGACTGTATTGCCATGAATCTAACAATGCTGCCCCAGGCCTGCGAAAAAAGCAGTCACTCTCAGGTGCCCTGGAGAACGGTATCGTTTCAAATTTGGGATTTAGCCTGTATGGCTTTGGGAGAACTAGACAGATGACGATGAAATGTTAACATCTGAATTTGTTCGGAAGTTGAAGTGCTTTTGCAGCCTTGGAGCGACTAGTCAGTCGCTAATCTTTGTTCCTTGAGGGATCGCGCTCTGGAAAATCATGTTCTCAGAGGAACGCGAGATAGTTGGCAGGTAGTAATCTCATCGTTGGTTCTTTGTGGGAAGAGATTGACGTCAAATTGTAGAGAAACGTTTAAGGAACGAATTGTCCCCCCCCCCATCCCCAACCACTCGTATGGCACGAAGATTATTACATACGTACATTTACTCATTAACGCGTTATTCTCTATCCAGATTACCGTATAAGGGTGCCGTCATTCACGACATTCCAACTTCGTTCTTGATTTCCTTCGTTACCTTATCCCACGTTGACAGCCCGAATAAAAATTGTTTGGGTCACGTAGCGAAACGGTCAGTCACAGGTTCCAAATCGCCGCCTGTTATCGATTATTCGGCTGCTCATTCGTGATCGTAAACCGTCCGTTTGTCACGCGTGAAATGTTATCGCTTTCTGCGGCACGTTTCTCAGGTGAAAATGCCCGATAGCGGCCTCCTAGTTATTCAGTTTTTCGCAATTTCGTCATCGCGAAGTTCAACAGTGCGTCGAGAGTAAAACGTAAATAATTTTACCCGAGGATAACATTCTGAACGAAACTGTGGACCTTCCCAACAATGAGAAACCTTTTCCCCAAAACGCAATGAGGTTAACGTTCGACTGACAGTGGTCTCAAAGTAGCATTAAGAAATAGAAGATTGCGAGCGTTTCTCCGATTAACACGAAGGAATTGGGTCGCGCTCAACGTGGTTTTATCCGATGGGTCTGTCACCTGTTGTCGCTTCTGCACGAGTCGTCTTGACTTCTGGAAATAATCTCGATAAAGGGAGACTTCAACGAAAAAAAACATTGATGGATTGAATGGGAAGATTATCTTTTACAGCGGAAGATAGTTTCGTTTAAAGTTACTTAATGACCTCGGAAAAACGATTAGCGGTCAATGTTCATTAGCGTTGACTTGACCGCCCAGTTTTAGTGACAGGCTGCGCTGTGGAACTTGTTTCTAATTAATTTGCTGCATCTCCGGAACATCTTCTAATCTTTGTTCCTGGGTTTTCGGAGGGAGGTGAGAGATTACCCGTCACAAAGAGGTTGTGCTCATCACTCACGAACACTGAGAGAGAGAGCAGGGGGCAGTGAGAACGAAAGTGAAGGGGATTGATATCAAATATAGGTCCAGTTGACCCAGGGTGTGTGTTACGGTGACAGTATCCTCATTTACAAGGCCATTTACTTTGGCGTGATTAGCTTCTGCTCCGTTGTCCAGGTTAGTAAACTCACAGTCAATCGATGGATAGTACTGGCCCAATCTCAGAGGCCTACAAGACACCAGCCACTAAAAGCACTCCAAGTGATCACTGGCCAGTTGACCCGTTGAGAGCATGGTGGGCACGTGAGGAGTGAAAAGAGAGCTTCCTCAGTTCAGGGCCAAACTGCTTATTGACCTCTCCTCTAAAGGAAAACATGCTGCGCTGCATAGGTCGTTTGTAGTATCGAAAAAACTCAATTTACCCCACTGAATCAATCAAATAGAGATTTATTCGGACTCCAAAAGTAGTGGCCCACTCGTTCGGACGATTAGCTCATTGTGAAATGAAGGTAGCTGGCGACAAGAGCAATACATCAATCAAGTCGAAGCCGACTGACACATTGATCCAGCCTAATGCCTCTTGCAATGGCAAGAAAGCTGTCGATTAGGTCCTTAATATCTTCTACTTCTATCTTTTATATATCACTACATAAATTTGGAATGTGTTGTGTCGTTTTCTCCATTGTTTAGCCATTGCAACTTCAATACTTTCTTGACACCATTCCCATAGTCCTTTACGTCTGTCTCCGTCGTTTATCGTTTATGTTTCTCGACATTCTTTCTCGCCACTTTTTTGCACGATGGCGTTAAGAGTCTAATTTGGCCTTACCTCGCCATTTGTGGGGAATCCCGGCGTTTATTTGGCTGGACTTGCCACGTTAGTGTTTTTCAGACCAAACTGCAGATCAACCGATGTTTCGGGATAGGGTTAGGAAATTGGCCTTTAAACTGACCTTTCGTAGCTTTCATAATGAGAAGTTAAACGTATTAGTATTAGCGCTGCCCTCCTTCAACAAAGTTGTACAAATCCCTTTCGTGAAATCGAACTCCCCTCGACAACCCGGCAATCATTACTTCCAATTAACTCAACAGGGGATCTCTAATGTGCCCGGTTTGTTATTCCCGGCTTCTGCCTCTGAAGGACTTGGTGACATTAATCAAGTTTCGGCCAAGGCCGTCAAAGCAAAGCTGGACAAATGCCCAGACGAGTTGGAATGGAGGGGGATCGCGTCTTCGACGGATATTGAGAGCCAAGAGGCTGAAAGAAGGAGCTGTAGGCGGCGAAATATGAATCAGGTTGTGAAATTCCGATTTGTCGCCTACGGCCACCGTGAAATGAATTTTTGAGGAACGTTTTCTCGACGAGTTTATTTATTTTTTTCTATCTTAAATGAGATTGAGTTTGTATCTGTACAATTTGATTTGTAGGTTGTAATATCCCGATCGTTTTTCCACCCGCTGATGGTGTTAGACGGTCGTTGATCCTCGGGATCAATTGAATTATTCACACCCGGTAGCGTCCGAAACTCATTATTTTTATTTTTGGAAGTGTGAGCTCGCATCGTGATCGTGCATTAATTACTTTTGGATAAAATTAACTCACATTAGGCTATTGGACAACTTTTGGTGTGCTTTCTTTTCCTAGTAAACGGCCTCCGGGATAACTGGGACGTTTCAGTGGTACATTATTGTAAATTACCCGCAGGAAAAAGAAAACACAATTACTATTGCGAACTAAATCACTGCCGAACTGCGTTTTATTATTGAAATTTGAAAGGTTTTAATGGCGATAGCCCACATTTCTAAACGTGACCTGCCCATTTAAAAGTTATTGTGGTGGTCATGGGACCGTTTAGAGGCCTGAAGAGAATCGGAACAAATAACTACACAAAATCACGAAAGCTACTTCTCAATTGTCATCGCCGATTCCAATTTCCCGAGGAAACAACTGAAAGTAATCAAGTTATCATGCTTCAGACAGAAAATCCAACTTATTTATCGCTCGCGGCCCCTCTCTCGGCAGATATTACCCAATTAACGATGGAAACGGTCAAATCGGCTGCTAATGAACCGCTCTCCGGCCTCCTTCGACGATGATCGTTAACCTTCGTTCAACATTAACGGTAAATACTTGTCGAATAATAGGAGGGTGTGCGAAACGTGAAAACACCGTACGCCAATTTCAAGCCAATCATGCAAATTTATAGGTACCGTATTGATTGACGCGCTTTTCGAAGTGATGTAAATCGGAATGAGTTGAGAGAAAATGAATTTCGTCGAGTAGGCGGTGGATAACGAGGGGAAAGCTGTGCCGACCGACATCGTTCATCAACCACCAAAATAAATTGTCATTTCAAGTGGAAGCAGCTTAGCACAAATCTCTACACTCGGTGAATCCACTCGTAAATTCGCAAAATTTTCTTTTTGTCGCCGTCAAACGAGTGCAGCTATACTTTCTACTCGGCCACTCGTTGGTGGGTCATTCTAAAAAGAGTTGTCCGAAGGCATTTTTTAAGTAATCGAAATACGTTAGCGAAGGGTGGGTATTTACTATACATCACTGGGACTAGAATAGGTCCTGAGTGCTGAACAATGCGGAGCATGATGTGTTTGAACGAGGGACACTCCAGAAACCAGTTCTTCCTTATTGTGTGGGTGATTACCGAATGGTTCATCATAGAAGAACGAGGAGTGTCACGCAAGGTTTCTTTCAGGTAGAGCAAGAAAGGCTTTGCAAGTATTGTTCAATAGCGCTTTCTCAGTGACATATTCACCATTGAGCTTGAAGGAAAACTGTCGGAGATGAGTCCTTTTCAAAAGTTTTAGAAGAACTTTACAAATATTCTTTTATTGAGCTTTCCTAGTTTGAAAAATCGGTCACTATACGATTAACGGACTGCAGACATTTTTTATGCAGGGTCAATCTTGCACTAAATTCCTTTGGTTAGTATTCGACTCAGTTCATTCGTTTCTTGGAAAATATACACTGTACACGCCCAATTGAGTCTAAAATAAACGTCTGTGACAACCAAAACGATTTCAAGGCGAGGGAGTCGCTCTAACAGTTTCTACGTCGACACACATCCACTGAGACTAATGTCCAACCCGCAATGATTTGGATCATTTTCGTTGGCTTAGACAGTATTAACCAACGTGGTGCTAAGACAATATTTGCATCCCTGAAAACTTGATGAAAGCAACACTATAAATTATCAAAGTTCGAAAATTGATTTCGGAAGTTTAAACGACTGTTGTTCTTTTAACCAAATTTCGTCCTAGTGTCCCTGAAATATGAACGTGAACGTTACAAAAAAATATGTGGTATTGTGGTAAGTTAACTATGGAATGGGCACACGAATAGGCGCAACCCAATACGTTCTGGAAGGGACACAGAAAATTGAGCTAACTTGTAGTAAATTCATTTGGACAAATTGAAAAGTAGATTTGATTATTTGCTAGAGCGTGGAAAATCGTTTTGTGGTATGAAACACATCGTTGTTCACAATTACAGCAAAACTGACAGCGCATTTATTTTTTTATTTTAAAATGAAAAGAGGCAACATGGTGATCGTGTCAACTCGCCTCAACTTGTAATTGCTGCGTGTTGGTTATAATCCTGAAATAGGACGACGAATTGTCGCATTCAATGACAATTATGGTATTACCTGACTATCTCTTCCCCTCATCGCAATCCTTCGTTTAAAGCCAATACTAACTGTGTGCAGACGCTGAGCGCACCAGGGAGATTCTGTTCAACCGCCGGAGGCTCTACGCTGGAGTCGCCTTTACACTTCTGCCCCCATAGCCTCGCTGTGAACGAAAAAAAACCGTTGAGCCTCTTGCGAAAGCACCTGATTAGTATGTGTTTTAGTGTAATAATTGGGACGCACATTATTACTGAATAGATTGACTGATGCGTGATACGAATGAAGTTTTGATGTCCTTTTTTTTTTTTTTTTAAATTCTCATCTGTTGAAAAATGACGGTTCTTCGAAACGTGCTTATCGGGTTATCGTTACGAGCAAGCAAAAGACGCCCGACAATTTCGGACTCTCGCGAAGCCCATATTTGCCCAATGCGCGCCTGCAGATTGCAAAACTTGGAGTGCAAATCGTTTCTTGAAAAGTTTTACTTCTTATTGTTCGTCCGAGCAGTTCCTCGTTCTAAGCCATGACAAGGGGTAGGGGGAGGGGACCGACTCTCTGTTTCACTATAGACTGGACTGGAAGGGAGCGGAGAATGCCGAAGAACCTGCTTCTCGGCCCGAGTGGAAACTGAAGCAGCCGGTTGCGGTCGGAAGAAGGGAAAATTCCTGCACAACTTGAGGCTAAGCCCCAGTCCGGTGGTACCCTTCCTCGCTCTGCCATAAAAATGGCGTTGCTTAGCGAGGGAGAAAGGGAAGCTGAGCGATTCCCCGCAGCCAGCCCCAATGGCCTCATCACCAACCACCGTCGCTTTCAAACTCGTATTTTCGAAGCCTTCTGTTTTTTTGCAATGTTTTCGTTGATTTTGTGTTCATTTTCTTCGGTTGTAATCCGCTCACAACGTCCGAGGGAACCCTCGTCAACTTGAAAGCCGCAAGTTCTCAAGATAATGGCGATGATACTTCTATTGATGAGAAGGGGCATCTATATTACAGTGATCTCGCCTCTCAATTCTGGTTAGACAAATTAGGTTTAGAACCTAATTTAATTAAATTACTGAATTGATAACTAGAAACCCCACCAGCCACAACCAAAGAAAAGAATACAGTTATTCTGGGAAAAATACACCCCCCCCCCCATCAGTTCAACCAACTTCCAACCCATTCATGGCTATCAATTAACTAGTACCGTCTGTATTTATTTTTTGTTCAATTATCGTTTCTGCACAAATGCGTCGAAGGAAGGTAGTTCCAGTATATGCTGCATATTTCTGAATTTGCGGGCGTTGTGGAAAGTTGTATATTAACTTTTTTTTCTGAATCTGTGATTTGATTGTTATGCATTCCTATTTGCAATCATGAACCTAATATTAATCATTTAATTACAAGCGCGTGTCATTGGTGTGAATCAAATTATGATCGTAATTGATCTTCATCAGTTACCAAGTTTTTTGTTTCATTGATCCCATGCACTTTGAATGGGTTTGTAATCGTGATAAAAATAATTTCACAAAGGTTGCAGTGAACCGTGTATCGTTTTCCTCTTCAGATCGTTTGATAATTACAATTCATCAATATGTCAAATGACATATTGTTCCGTTCCTTCGGACGTCAATGCGTAAATCCTCTTTCTTCTTGATGTGAGCGTTTCGTTAACTAGTGTAGCAACATATTAATTTAATACGAATTAGCCTGTGCAGTTAAATCACTGGTGAGGTGTAATCGTCATGGTAGAGCCTTCAATTTTCGAAATCTTTGGCATGCTCACAACCTTGAGCCGAGCAGAGCAACTTGTATGTCGTTTTGTGGGTTTCGTCATAAGTCATCGGGGAAGCCGCCAGTTTATTGGGAGACGGTGACCTAGTGCGACGCATCACACAACTTTCCCCTCTCCCACTTACACCGAGCGATTCTAGTCACTCTGGCAACTAATCTTACTAATTTCTCTCCACGTTTACGCGAATAACTCAGGATAGTGTGTATAAACTGGTAGTGCTTGATGTTCCGGAATTTATTGAGTTGCTCCTAATTAACAAAGCAGTGACTAGGTGATTCATGGGACTCAACTTTATTTATCTGGGAACGCTTTCGTTCACAGTTTTGGAGTTGTCGGGAAAACCCCGCGAGAAATTCTGGTAAATGAAACGGCAGTGGTTGGATTTCCAGAATTTCTAGAGTTGCTCCTAATTATTCTTCGAACGTTGCTAAACTCCTGCCTTTATAGGTATTGGATTACGTCGCTGATTTTTCGGAGAACGTATCATACTAGCGGTATAAGGAAAAAACAGCGCCTGAAATGCTCGTGAAATAGTTCGCTCTCGTTATTTTCCTTTCGATAAAACTTTTGTATTTTTGTTAAGCACTTTTGATTTATTCACACGAGAAGTTTAATCAAACCGTATCGGCTGAAGAAAGTAAAAATATCGCGTCTAATCAAGAAGCGATTCGGAGCTAAACTCACGAAAGCATCAAGTAAAGGCTAGCTAACAACATCTTCCTGATTTTCTCACCCAGGTTGAGTTTTACAAAGCCAAAATTTGATTGCGGTTTCACAAAATGGCGATATGCATATAACTGACGCCCTGCTGCTATACGGAACGTACACAAACGGGATCAGACGCATCAATCAGACGGGTGCGAGGTTGTTATTAAAAATTTGGCCTCAGTTCATTGCACATTATACGGTGAGAGAATTGCATCAACACTATGCCCACTAAATTCAAAATAATTGAATGAACCACAAATTCTGTACTAAATCTTTTCAGAAATTTGAGTGGAAAGAAAATTAAACTCATTTAAAATTGAAGAGAACAACCTAAGTTGCAACTTTAATACTAAACCATAGTTCAACGTGGGACAGTTCCTAATCTGTAGAAAAACTCCACTGAGTCTGTAAGTACTAATTAGATGGGGCTGAGGAATAAAGGCAGCTTCTCCGTTCAATCACTCCATTTCAAATGCGTCAAAATGCAGGCTTATGTCAAGGGAACCTTGGGAACAAAACATTGAATGAGTCTAGCACATCGATCGAGCCAAACAATGCCAGTAATTAATATCTATCAACTTGTCCATTGTAACTTTTACAACATTCAGCTACTTTTGTCCCTCTACCAACTCGTTTTTCTCTCATCTCATGTCATCCCTAGCCTACGAGAAATGTAAGTGTTTAAAGTGAAAACACCAGAGTTAACTTTTTCGAAATGTTCGATCATTTGTCGAGGAACTGTCGTCTTTTCCGCACGAATGAATTTCTTTTGCCGTTCAGTGATTGGAAGTACAAAAAGAATGAAAATCATACCGTTTTTAAATATTTTGGCAAGCTGAGTATTAAATGTGAACTGATTTGTTAAACCAGTTCTCTTTCAATCATGTTCAGACAATCAGACACTCACACACACTCATTTTTTCCAAAGCTCACCATAAATGGGACGGTGGTGCCCAAAAAAGGAGAAGCTGAATAAATAATAAGTAAAGAAATGGGGAGGGCGCCTACACTACCCCAAGCAGGTTCTAGGTATGGAAGGTTTGGAACAGGGAAGGAAAGAAGGATAAGAGGATGTTCCACGATAGAACGACCACCAGTTAGGGTACGAACCGACTAACAACTCGGAGAACGCCTGCTGACACACTCTGCACTTCTCTTGCACGACACGCCATGCCAGGACACAGTCAATGCGGCAACCCTGATGTTACCTGCCCCCGCTCCATGACCTTCCGACACCACCATACGAAGATCCGTCTTGCCGCATTTCCGCTTTTGGAAAAAAGTACACACACACAGGCCATTTCGTCAAACGGTGTTTTTTTGCTTTAACAAAAAGTTGTCGACATCTATAGAAAACTTTTATAAAAGTCGCTCGTTTATATAACTCTTTCCTATTTCTGGGATTAATATAGTTAAGTGTATGTCGAGAGATCAGCAAACTATCAGTTGGTACGCAATGTTGGGAAGGTATCGTTAAAATTTGAATTCATCGACGTGCACTTTTGTTGGTTGCATCAATCGTTTTGGTTGACGAAGAGACTGAGCGGGACCGCAGTCACAGGTGCCGACTCAGGCGACCTTGGCGAGAGTCAACAGCTGACCCCGCAGGGTATGAAACCTCGCGAGGCCACCTGTTGAACCATCGACCGGACCGAAACCGAAAAAGCCTCTTCTCTTGAATGAACGTTGGCAACCGCAAGCTGTGACTGAGATGCGTCTGTCGTCATGGCACCACCGTCTGGCGTTGTCAAACAACCCTTAGAGCTCGCTGATGCAAAATAGGGCGACGACGAAGACGCCCTTTAAGGAATAACGTGTCCACGTTGTCGTCACGCAATAAATCTTGTTGAAAGATGGTCGCATTCTCATCGTTAATTAAAAATAATAATTAATTGGATTATACCCGTTCTAGGGGCAATTTAAGGATTTTAACTGTCTCCCACTTTCCATCAAGTGTTGCCAACCTTGATATTATAATTACGTACTGAGCTGAATGGGCTAAAAATGAAGTTAAGAGGATGTTGCCAAACAGATTTACATCTGGCTCGTTTTATCGGCCATGAGGCGGGTTATCCTACTCCCTTTTTGATACTGGCGCAAGGACGTCCATAAATAATTGTCAGTTTCAATAAAATAGTTTCTAAATAAAATTCGTGTCTATTACACTTAAAGAAATGGCATTTTATAAGATTGGTGTCAAGCATAAAAGGAACCAATGGAATCATTCTTTCAGGGCATAATAAAGTAGCATAAACATTCGCAAAACAAAGTTTGAGCGGGCTCGTCTCTCAAGTAGTGTGAATCGCTTTAAGGGCCAGTTGCACCAACAAAATGTGAACTCATGTTAGTTAACATCCAATCCAATACTAAATCATCAAATCAGTGACGTTTTAGAACATGAATTCCCACCTTCACCGTGAATTTATAACGCCGACGTTCGTTAATATCAAAATCAGCTCATCGTTACCGAATTGTTGTTCAAATGAATGTTAAACGTTTCTATTATTGAAGGAGGTAGTGAAAGAAGCTCAAATTATGCTGAAAACCAAAGCACCATCTCATAGCACTTTCTAGTCAGATCAGGAGAAAAACGAATCATAGTGAATCTGCAGTGGTTAAATTCCGGAATTTCTTGGATTGCTTCTAATTGTTTTATGAACGTTATTAAACTTTCCTCAGACAGGTGTCATTTTGGACTTATCAATTGCTCTAGTTTTTTAAAGAACAATTTCATAAAGATAAACCCCCTTTAAACTCTTCATCTAAATGTCTGACAATTTGTCGTGCCGCTCTCGTTATTTTGCTTTCTGTGATGAAAAAAACTGTTGGGATTTTGATCATTATGGTGACTATAGTTAGTTTTAGACGATTGTGTTCGTACCGTGTGTCCCTCACAGAAAAAATTGTTACATGAGACGTGATATCTTTCGAAATACGATGATAAACACGTTTAAATGATTTACTTGTACCTAAAAATCCTTTACCTTTAACCGTCTTATGCTCATTTTGTGTTGTGGATCACTGTCTTTAAATTTTATCGTTTTTGGGCTTTTTTTCGTGATAAAATTCCATTGAAACGTCGAAATATTTAATTATTGCATTCTCAGTCCTTGAGTTCCCAATTATTGTTCGGTGAGCTTGAACGAAAGTTGAAACACAGAATAGCACAATTACCGACTACGCATTTCATTGAGTTACCGTCGCCGATTGCTGTTTTCTTTATTTCTTTTTTAAGCAAAAGCGCAAATTACCTGCACTTAGGTAGTTATCTCGTCCCTTTATGGACCTACTGTAATTACTGGAGTAACGGGGTCGAAACTCTAATTCCAGTTGTGGATCACCTTCTTACTAATGTTCTATCTAATGCTACTTTTGCTCAAGGTCAACCGTCTCGTGGATAGAAATGAACGTTTACTCCATTTCCTGATATCGAAATGGTGGACCTTGTTCGTTCTAATGAAACCGGCTGAGGGCGTGGAACTGCTAGCTCGCGAGTTTGTTTCACTGCAACGGGACGCAACGAATATATCACGTTTCCTTTCTGTTTATTTTTCAAAAACACATAAACATTTTTTCAGGGATTGAAAGGATACCCAGGACTGAGCAACAAATAAGTGTTTTCTTCTGTAACTTAGGAACGCGGCTCTATAAATGTGGCTCGAACTCATAGGTTGTGATTTAGACAGTGTCTATGCCGTATTTTGCATAAATCTGTTCCGCAGAATTCGTATGAACAAAGTAGAAGAACGTTTTTGATTTTTCCACTCAAAATGGTGGTTGCTGTATTTGGATCAAATAGACATCTTGACATACCTTGTGCGGGTATTGAAGGTGGAAATCTGCGCGTGTCATTGCTCTTGAATAAGGAGGCCGCAATCAGTTGGACCCGTCATCATGGAGACCGCTCAGCCTTCTTTTTATATTAGTCCCTTGAAGGAGTTTTTGGCCGCGATCTCTCTGGCAGAGATACTTAAAGAAAGTGCACGCAGGACGTCATTTTTGGAATGCGCAATGCTTCCCTGGAGACATCATAGCAGTTCTCATTGACATCAGGGGAGCGTTAGACAACTTATGGTGGTCCAGGGCCCCTCAGTGAGCTTAATGTCGGGGAATTCCTCGTAATCTGTAGTCGCTCGTTAGAAGTTATGTGACAAATAGAATTGCTACGATCGAGTGCTGATATGTCCGGAAAGCGATATAGAAGGGATGCCCACAGTTCTCAGAGTCCTTAGGTCAGCACTTAGAATGTCTCCTTAGGAGCCCCGTAGAGACTGACTGCGAGCCATACGCGCAGGAAGGCCAAATAGGAGTGAACGCTCTCTGCCCCGTCGTATGGGGTAGGAAATTCACATTCAATCAAATGAAAGGACCGACCCAATAGCTGCTGTGGATCACCAAGGCCTACGAGACAGCTACTACTTTGAAGCAACCTTCTGTAAAAAGGAGTTTTTCCTAATATCCACCAACGTCTTGGAAGAAAGTGGGTGTAGCCAGATCACTGGGCGAGCCAGTTCCTGACGGGACATGGGAAATAAAAAATCGTGTGCACAGTGAGTGATAGTTCTAGCAAGCTTATAACTGTTTCCCCCAGTTCGTGAAGAAGAAAAAATGTGCCCGTTGTTGATTCCTTCTTTAGAAATTTGACGCTCAAGTATATAGATATGGTGTAACATATAACGTCGGAAACCATCTTAAGAACTGCTCAGATAGTACGGATTCTCCAGGATCGTACACATTTGCAACAGCTCTCCACCCGGAGCTTCTCTATAGATTGGAAGACCACTGTTTATAAGAAGAAAACTCAATAGCAGCACTATAAATTACAACAATTCATCAATTTTGACAAAAATCTAACCCAGTATTTCCTTGCCGATGAAATCCCCCCCCTCCCCCATTGCTTTTCTTGCGCTGCGCAGTGATTCGTCGCACCTGATGTTTTATTTGATAATGAGGCGGTTCTTTGAGGCATTAGAAGCAGTTAGAGCAGAGTGTGTATTTTTGATACGTACTAGTGTTACATTAATTTTCCACGAAGTTCCTACCAAGAACTCATTGTTAGCAATGGTCATTGTATCCAAAACAACAATAACGATTGATTGATTGATAGTTATTTGTCCCATCCCTTAACTTCGATTACCGCTGCGTCGAAGGGGGCCTATTGTAATTTCGAAACCTTGGCTTTTGTACAGGCTACAGGTTCAAAGCCCTAACTACGCGATTTTTGACTGGCCCCTATTTCAATCGGCGATCGATCGTTAATTCTGCTCGAGGTCGGACTAGTCGCTTGAATAATGGGGAACGCTTTCCTACATCTGGTGCATTGTTGATGGTTTCTGGAGTGGTCCGTTGTCAAAATAAAAATATCTTGTGAGACGAATCACGGGACTTTTCTCAGCGTTTTTTATAGCTCAGCGAACTAATTCAATATATTTATCGAGCGATTTATGGGAATAACATTGTATAGCGTCTAATTGAGAGTTTTCGAAACCAAATTGATAACTTTCCGAAACTGTTTGGGAATTTCCCTAACTAAGAATGTTCCAAGTAGGAAAGGAGGAGGAAATTATGAAAGTGACAATTTTTTGTAGCTAGTCAAAACTTTAATTGGGAACAAACCCGCACAAAACGTCAGTAAAATTGGGGGGTTTTGCATCCGGCAGACGTCCTCTAGGCTGGCAGCCGCCACACGCCTGTGCAATATTCGACGCTGGAGGTCGCCAGATAGTTGATGAGTGATCTTCCTAGGTCTTCCTAAAAAACTTCACTGTCACGAGACGGCTGGAGATCCGGAACATGTTCGTTCTTCCGGAATTTATTCGGTTCTCTACTCATGTTGCGACCTTTATCGTGTGCTCAGTGCACTTTTAATTTATCAGACAGCAAACATTATATTTTTGGAACTAAAGAGAAAATTTTAACTTTAATACCTAACACAGCCAGTCCGGCTAAGGTACTACTAACAAGACTGACCAACAAGACCTCTCCCCGCCCCTTCCCCAACGCTCCATCACCCCTTTCACCTTTCTCTTCGTATATAAAGACCACGACCAACTGACTGACTCCAGTACTGACTTAACGGCCAGACGATGATGTCTTTACATCGAAAGCGCTTGCCCACAGTAACTCACAAGCCAGAGGAGACGGACTCACCTAACAGGTACGTTAACTTAAGTAAAGAGAAAATACTGTGAAAAAAGTCAATGAAACGCTAAGTTCCGTAATTTTTGTGTTTCTCCAAATTATCTTACGATTATTGACGTTACTTTCTAGTTGATTAATAGGTCCATAAAATAATTAGGAATAACCCTAGAAATTCCGTAATCAAAACCACTGCCCTTGGTGCGATACAAAAACGTCTACCTTCAAAACAGTTAGCGCGGGAATCCCACCAGGAGGAGTGTGGAGTGCTCTATGCATATTACTCCTCAGATTACCCAAATCCACCTAGCGTCATACAAGCCCAGACGCAGACGACGTTGCAACCCTTGTGAAAGGCTCTGACACCACGACCAATGCAAAATTACTAAGTTTTTTTGATGCAGTGGATGACTGCAATCCTACAAAATTTTCTTTGGTGTGATTCACCTACAAGCTCAAAATTACGCGTCACATGTTTTCGAGTACCTATCTCAGAAGTTAACTCAGTCAAGGACATTGATATGGGACACACATATTTCGAATCTTCTGAAAAACCGGCGGTTCCGACTGAAGCAGCTCAAACATCTCCTTCAAGCGCCCTCTAAATTACCCATCTTCCTATAAAGACTCGTTTGTCTCACCGTTTAACGACCTATATGGCTGGAGAGTGTGGAGCAACCAGTACGTCCCAAGTAAATCGAATCCTTCCAAAACAGGATCCTCATGATCATCCTTGGTTCGTTGGAAATTCCATTTTACACTCTGACCTAAATATTCTTTCCATCAAAGACGACATTCAGAGACAATTTACCACCCTACACGAAAGATCCCACACTCCAACCAATTACTACAGCAATTAGCGGCAAATTCACCTCAGCCCAGACTAAGACCTCGACTCGAAAGGAAAGTCCCACTGGTTTACTCGAAAATAGCAGTTAATCATCATTATTTTTCTATTTCGAAACTTCTGCTCTACTATGCCGTATTTTTAAATACAATAAAGTATTAATTTGTTTTTTTATAAACTGCCGTTTCACTTGAAACCACTTCTCTGGAAACGCTACTAGAGCCAGCAGGGAAGCCGCGCCATACTGTTTTATGGACGCACGTCGCATAATCAAAGCTGGTTAACCCGTTTTATCCAACCACCTTACGCGGGCGACAACTTCTTACTACCTTCCCGACATATTTCCGGCCTCTTTGCTTCGCCTTAATTATTCTTCTTTCCTTTATCTCCTTACTTCCATCTGTTCAAACTTCCAAAGTAACGAAAAGATAAGATTGTCAAAGGTTCTAAATGCCACCCAGAAAAACATCCTGAAATGCGTTTCTAATAGGGGCATTAGCTAAATGGCGGAGCGTTCCCTTGTATTGCTCGTCTTGTATCCGCTCGTCTGTCTGTAGTCGGGTTTGTTTCAAATGAAACGAAGGGAATTTAATTGGAAACTCGTTTCTTGTGTATTTGCCACGACTTAAACGACCGTTGGGAAGAACGAGTTTCTGACCAAGAAGCTCTTATTCGCGCGCCCGAAATAAAACGGCTGTCTAGTCATTGTGCCTTCAGTTTTCCAAAAAAATAAAGTTAATGTGTACTGCAGTCGTCCCGCCTATTTACTGTCTTCCCGACTCTCCCAATCAGATCCTCAAATCGCAGGAGCGTTGCGATATCGTATTTATGCTCTAAAAACTAAATTATTTGTGTAGTTCACAGGAAGCTTTGCATTCAGGTTGGCACATCGGCTTTCTGGCTATGGAAACCTGGGGTAAATAGTAAACATGGGAACCATATAACATAATCATTGTAACTACTGCAGAGTCCTAGAGTCAATAAATTGTAATCGAGTGTTGGGTGTCTGTAGATTTGAGAATGAAAGTGAGTTTGAGGATTTGAAGGGCAGCAGGATGAGGGGCTTTGTTGCCACTTATTGCAGGAATTGTCATACGTTTCTTTATTCCGACTGCCGATGGACAAAGATGTCGTCAGACCAAGATTTTGATGATTTATATCAATTTCGTAGATTAAATAAAAGGAAAGGTACCTTGTGTCCAACTATAGTTAACGCAGATGTGCAATAATGGCGAAGTGAGTGTGTATTTCAAGCTTGGCAAATGAGTTGTTAGCTAAGGTGATTTACAGAAATGTCTTAAATAAGATAATTTACTGAAATGTCTTATCTTGCCTATGGCGACGATGACCGGAGCCAAATAATTTGGAAATATTAGGAAACCGACTGTAGTGCTACATGACCCCAATCTGATCGTTGGTACCGACGTCCCTTGAAATATAAACAAATATACCAGTTAAGAAAAAGCTACAGGTGAAATGGAGGTTTATCCTATTCATCAACAATGTTTGGAAACTATCGACAGTAAATACGATCCGATGAGATGAGATTCGTTGAAAATAACTGAAAATGCACCAAAATCAGTGGTCTGACATTACCTAGCAAACCCTAGATTTTATCATTTTAGGAAGCTACACATTTTTACAAATATCTGTCAAAACTTTTAAAAGTAGTTAGCAGGTTCAGTTCTCCATCTCACATGTTTAACCGAGATAGTTCAAATTAGTTTGAAAATTTCAAAATTTTATAAAATCCTGCCTTGGCCGAAAATGTTTTAGGAGAAAGGGAATGTTTCGGTTCATTTGTGAAATTTCGAAGGAATGTTGCCAATATTGAACCGTCTTTTTTTATATTTTCAAAATTATTGATTAAATGTTACTGTCTCGGGTTTGCGACTCCTCTAACGTTTTTTTTTGTTTTTGTGTTACAGGTGAGTTGTTTCTTCAGAGATTCTATTTTACGAGAATATTGAAGGTAAGACTCGGCGTCTTATTAAAGTATGTTTTGTTGAATAAGGTTCATTAATCTAACTGAATAAGGTTAATTTAACACAGTACTGAGAAGAAAATGTGCAAGGATCCTCTACTCATTCATGTTTTCTGCTCTCTTCTATATCAATATTGTATTATGCCGTGCGCTCAGACGCTCGCAAAGTTGAATTATTCCTAAAACCCGTCACAAAGTGATAAACCCCGCTGCATTCTCATTAAATACGCCCACGTTTTATTATCAAGAGAGTGATTTATTCATTTGAAGAGGGTTTAAAACAGTTTCGACGACACGATGGAATATGAGAGTTCAAGGGTTCTGAGTAGAACGAAATCGCGGTGCTTCTAGAACGTGTACGTGAATTTCGACGTATCGATACGTACTGCACGTGAGTGCGAATATATTCACGTTCGTTGGAATAAACACTGATACTATTATACTTAAGTTGGAACGATGTATTCGTTGCTAATGCGAATACCCCTGAATGTTGAGGTAAATGAACCAATTTTCGGGGCGAGGGCCATGTTCCCTAATGTTAGTTCCTAAGTGGGGAAATCCCTGTTAGGCGCCCCTTCACCATACTCTGAATGCCCACAATATTTCCCAGAGCCCCAGCGCCATTTGGCGTTTTAAGTGGTCTCTGGCGGTTCGTTCTTCAGCTTAATCCTGAGACAAACCTGTAAGTTTGTCTATTTGTGTACTGTTGTAAATCCTGTGCGTTTCACTTCTCTCTTGTCTAACATTCACAACTATTCTGTTCGCTCGCATTTAAATTTCCCGGGTCTGTTGCACTTAACGCACGAAACTGTTGCGTCGAGCTCACAAATTATATACATTTTTCCTTCATTTTCTCGACAGGTTAATCATTCTGAATTGAATACATTTCCACTTTAAGTAAGGAAAGTATTGCAATCAAGCATTTTGAGGCCTACTGAATAAAAAACCTAATTTTGCAGTGTGGTCTGTGTGTGTCTGTCTTCCGACCCCGATGGCCCGATTGAGCTGGTTCTTTGTTTTGTTTGTAATTTTTTTAATAGGCGGAATAAAAAGCTATGGGCAGTATTAATGGACAAAAGGCCAAAATGTATTGAAAGTACTTCTCTCAATAACGGCTCTTAACAATTGTGATTTTGATTCTTCTACTAAACGTTACCTTAACTTTGGTTCTTTTTAAAAAACTGGAGATTCAAAAAAAAATTTTTTTTTTCTTTCGAAGGACGGTTCTAACAATTTACGTCAAACTAGTCAATACGTACTGTCCTTCATAAATGTTCCTCCGATAGTACCAAAGTTCCTCCATACACGCTACCAACTCGAATCACCCTGACGGAAGTGTCATCCAGCGACGGCGGTTACCTTTCAAAACCTCCCAATAATGTTCCGAAACAGCTAACGAACTCGTATTAGCTGCCTATGTCTATATGCCGCACCACCTAAAAGCATTAAGTTTCAAGATTGGATTTGAAATGGTCCAAATCTCGTGTTTTTTAGGAAAAAACCTCCAAGCATCGTACAAATTTTGAATCTATTCCAACAACCAGGCCCGGATTTACGTTTTTGCCGTCCATACCTTGCTGATAACACAACATGTCCCAACTAAGGACGAAACTCATTGAAAAAAGTATTGTGTTGATTTTGTTTCTTGGCATATTTTTAAAATGAGTATAATGTAAAACCACTCACTTTTCCTTAATTAGGTATAATTTACGTTCAAGTTCCAGAACTATGATTAATTATTACACATACATTACATTATGTATGTGTCTAGGCGCTTGGATATTTTAAATGAAAGTGGATAACAATTTACAGAAAACTTGTGTGTTATTCATTGTTGAGCGCACGAATGGGGGAGCATGAAACGGAGAAACACGTGGTGAGCGTGATGAGGACTGTGTTACACACATACATTGAGTATGAGTATATAAACGCGCACAAGGGTCTTTCAATACATGTGAAACTGGTTGTGAGATACTAAGTGGAGGGAGAGGGACAGAGAGAGAGAGACAGAGTCTAGTTGGGAGTAGCACGAACTGAGTGATGAATCTTAGGGAGAACTGGGAGTCGAATGTATCACGAATGACTGACTTGGAAGGAGCTGTCTGTTGAGAAGAAAATTTTAAAATTGAGGAGTGGGAAAGATAGATGGGGAAAGTCCAGAACAGGGGAAATCCGATGTCATTCGGAAATAACTGTGGGGTGGGGACTTCCACGAGGTACAAACGAAAGGGTTGAGATAGAAAGGTCTTTGGGGAAACAATGACTTTCTGTTAGGGCTAGTGTGGATATTCTGAAGGTCAAAGACCCAGCCAGGCCGTTCTTCAACATTCAAAAAAACTAAAAAGTACAATGTAAAGAAACACGATAAGTTAATAACGAGGCTCTACTGTCATACATTTGTTTACATAAGCTGACTACAGGAACTTTACGTGTCTGGCTGGGTCTTGCAAACTGGGAAATTACATCTTCAAAATCCAATCTAGTAGTTAAATGTTTTTCAATAGCTAAAACAGATAATTCGGCCGTTTTTGTCTCTTAGTTGAAAACCCTTGAGAGAGTAGAGAATAATCTCTCTGCCGAGCAGTTGTGTCATTAGCAAGGCAATATCTACATTCGGGTATAAATCTAGAGACGTCGAAATTAAAAACTTGTGCGAACTGGTCAATTTCAAAGCCTTATCAAACTTGATTTTTAAGTTTCCATTTTAAAAGAACGAACATCTGAAAATTTGCCACCCTGGGTAAAAATACAGATTTGCCAACAACTATTGCTTATTAATTATACATTTAATTCGCAAATTGAAGACGTGTGTCATGAAATCTGAACCTTCGTATATCCTCTCCCAAATGGAATCGGGGTTCGATAATTAGTTGTCAATATTGGACTAGTGAATGCAGAATCTACCTGTGTATGATGAAGGAAAACGAGAATGGTGTGTGGCGCTAGATATGAACGTGTGTTGATCTGTGAATAATAAACTGTTAATTAATCACCTGAAATCCAAAGACTAATTGTACGCTTTTTTTTTGTTTTTGTTTAGTTTTCTCTCAGTTTATAATTTAGATACCAAAGAGAGACTGCAGGGATTTGCTGACCGAGTCTGATGCTCGTTCCAAGGCTTTGTTTGCCGCTTGTTGTTTAGAACATCACGAGAATTGAACTCCCGTTTTACCACCTCAGCTCGTTGTGTGCCACAAATGCCAACTTTCCAGCGTGTGCCCAACCAGGCTGGGCTCGTCATCTATTGGTTATTCATTTTTCTTTCAGCGCGATAAGCGGAAAATACCGCCTGAAGTTGAGGCGATTTTAGTCGGATCGTCATTCGAGACTTCATTCTAGTAGAGGCAGATGCAATATTTGTTATCGTCGATGCTAGCAGGTCATCCTGTCAAACTTTTTCATTGGATCTCCGATATCCTGATCTGGGCTCATCACTTTAGAAATATGATTTTTTTTGTAGTGACAAATGCGAGGGTTTGAAGCGAAAATAATGTTATCTTCGAAATGCTCAGTAATAGCTCAACTGGTGGACCGAACCGATAAATAATAGTGTCATCTGACTCCGATGCGAACTATCCCTCATCTGGTCGTTTATAGTTGAACCAATAAAGATATGAAGTAAGAGCCAAAGGAAACATACGAAGTAAGTTTATTGCGCGGTTATTGTCACATAAATATATTCGCTTAAGCCCCGTTGGATTGGTAAACCAGCAGTGCTCGTCATAATAAAGGAAGACGACAATTGGCAAATCATCAAATTGGAAGCCACTCAAAAGACGAAACCCCTCAACTCATTTAAAAACTTGATGAGTCCATCGTCATACTCGTAAGTACAAACAACAAACATCTTGATACTCAGAATTACTATTACAGCCTCTTGAAAAAATCAACGCGCTGCAATGGCTCGCCATTGCACGCTGTTCAGAAAACACCAAATTCTATTTATCCAGTTTTTTTTCTCTCGAAAATTATGGGAAAACATTAAAAAATAGACTGGTATCTTCTGCCAACTTCAGCCGAAGTTGAGACGCATTATGTTAGTCTTGGTGTTAAGTTCGTGACAAATCGCTTTTTAGCGAATGAAAACACACTGTTTCTAGGTGTAAAATTACGTATTAGGAAGACGGAAAAGGACTATGGTGGATCAAACGCATATCATATTGATAGTGTCAGATCCTCAGAGTATCGTATAAAACTTTTTGTACTTCCCCGAGTGTGATGAGACACGAAGTCATTTAAAGTTTTTCATTTCAAAATATCTAGTCACAACTTTCCGAACCCTATTTAAATTTGACGATCTGCTATACATACTCAGGTGCCAGTCCAATTGCTTCGGGATTTCGGGTCTTCTATAAAGTCCTTGTCAAACAGTTTTTTTTGTTTGACGTTTCAAGGCTGGCCTACACAGGAATAACCTACCGTCTTACGGTCTTCCCAGTGGGGTTTCCCTCATCTTCTTTAACAGCCCTCTACTTTCCAGGTCCTACGGCATTCAATCTCACTCTCCTCTGCGATTTGTGAACTCATTCTCCACTCAGCACTCTCCCTCATTCGTATCTCTATCCTCTCGCATGTGTTACAATATTCTCTCGCACTCATCTCATTCGTCAACTTTATTCTTCACCCATAGCGACCCAACAACGAGATTTTCGTGGATGTCTGCATCATGAAGGCAGCATATTGGACTAGCCACCTGTTTTTGAGGGAATGCGGGGGTGCGTCGAAATTTGGGTAGGGCTCGATGTTGCTCATACCCTTATTTTGGCGTTCCGTTTTGTACAGGCTCACGCATGCACTGGCAATTTTCTCTAGTCGTGCCCTCAGTCGATTGAGGAAAACTATAAATTTCGTGTTCTGCCAGTTACGTAATATAATAAAATATTTCGTGGGCAAATGAACGTGAAAATGGTAAAATTATTATTATGAAAACAAAATACACGATACTACAAGTTAAAATGCGTAATTTATTCACATAATCGTTGCTCCATAAGTTTTGACTGGCGGTGCTTCTCTATAATCGCCTTCGTGGGCGTGTGACCTCACTCACTTGATTCGCTAACACACAGTCCGCTCTCCTTTTCCATCGCCTTCGTGCTCGTCCAGCGCCTCGTTTTCTTGTGTTTGCATCGCTTGGAACACATTGGCCTTGTCGATTTCGAGCAATTATCTTCCTTCCTCTGCCCATCCTCGTTGCTCAAGGTTGCCTTTCCACTTCCCTTAACTAGATTCACGTTCTATGTTTATTAACTAGGCGAACTAAGAGATGAACTCCTTGCCATTAATTATGTAATTAAAGACTTGCAGAATTCCTAGTCGTGATAGCGTAGACTTTGGAACAATTATTTTGTTCTCGTTTTGCGAAACTAGTGGAAATAATTTATTTTCGTCTCGAAATTGTGCAAATACGTTCTACTTGAACAGCGGGATTTACGAGTGACCGTAATGAATTCTCAGCTGTAAATCTGGTGATTCAAAAGGCTTGTCGTTCCTCCTCGTTGCTTGCAAGCGCCGGTGGTTGGTATGACTACAGTGACGTAGTGAAGTAGGATGAGGTAAAGTCTATTCGTATTCCAGACGGAATCTTGATGTGATCGAGCGTTAACAAGAAAAGGGTTCTCGACCTTCACTCCAAGTCACCAATGCGGTCACCTAAAATTAGCCTGATGCTTAGGTATGTGTTTTCATTTTGGGGCACCATAAAAAATACGGAATAAAAGGAATGAAGGAGAAATGCCGAGTTCTTTGGAAAAAAGCGCCACATTAGTCCGCTGTTTTCATTTCATCTTTTGAATTACAATTTAGTCAAGGACAGGGATATACTAAGTATCAGTTGTGTGAGCCTGTCTTCTCTTGCTGTTGGTGTACAGGCCTCCACTCTCTTCATTACAGTTAGTTTATTCCAGGTAGTGAATCAATTACCAGAACCGCTTTTCTTAATTTATTGATAAAGAACGGGGCAAGGCCCAACTACAGTAGCAGCTCCCCTCGTCACGCTCATTTTTAATTTGTACGAATTTGCACATTATAAGAGTTTTAGACGCATAGGCTCGTTAGGAGACCCACTACGTTGTTTGGTTCCAGGACGCTGAGGGACAAGTTGATTTTAGAGCTGTCACTCAGCAGAGTGGGAGTGAGTATGTACGGCTTCGCGACCCAACGTTTAGCATGGGAGAAAAGGACTTGACACACCTGGGAACCTTCTTGAGAATTACTTTTTGTAAGATCACCGATAGGAGAAGCCTCACGTGGTAAAATAAATGTGGGGATTATTGGAGCATAGATGGGAAATATGCTTCTTCCAAGTGAGATAGTTCTACGTAATCATCTCAAAGTATTTGTGTAAGGGGTATGTAAATTAGGAAGAGGCTTGGCTCGAGCGTGCTTCCTTGAATGACACCGTAGTCTATCGGACTTGGAGTGCCAGCAGTGTCCCCGATTGCGACATATTGTGCACGACCCGACAGGTAGCTGGAGAACCATTTCTAGCTTAAGCTGAGCTTTGTGCCGATTTTGGTCATACCCTTATATTGTCATCCCGTGGATTTAAAATTAGAGCCGACTTGATGCGTCCGTTGTCACTTAATCAAATAGTGTTTTTCGGATTCGGAAGCCAATACATAAGTTTCTTTCTATTACGTAGGGCTAAGGAAAGTAGGAAAGAAAATTAACGTTCGTACTAGACACATTCCTTTTCTGTTTCATGGAATTTTCTCGTAGATCTTGTACATCGAAAAAACGCCTACATGTATGACCTCCGAAAACGTTGAAATGTCGGGTTCACTCGGGAATGCCAAGAAGTAGGTTTCATTGCAAACATCTTTGGAAAATTCGCTTTTAGAATTCGTTGACACTACCACCTTCGTTTCAATGAAAATTTCATAAAATTATTTCAAAGTATTGTGCTAGTAAGAAGCTACGCGACATTGAAAAATGTCAGTTTGTCTCTCGATATTTCACGTTCAGTCAATTTTGAGACCTAATCGCTCAACGAACTACCGGTGATTTGCTACTGTTGTCGACCTCATCTCGCAAGGAAATTCAAATGACGACTTCTTGGTATTTCAAATTGAACAAAAATTCGCGGGTTTTCGGTGCCTCGCTCCGGGTTTTTATGTAATGCCCCAGAACCTAACGCGCTCGTTAGGATAATGTTATAATTAACCGGATGGTCTAACGCGAAAGCCCCTTGAGATTATGAGGTGATTATGAGAGAGAACTACCCCCTTGTCTAATTGCTCCGGAGCTTTCGCGTTAAAATGCCATTTACTTCTACAGTTTACCGAAGGTTTCGTCCAAGATGATTCAGCGAACCCATTCAGAGGTTCGGAAAATTCACGTTTACTTCCTACTACCTTAATTTCATTTGCGGGCAAATTTTCGTTTAATGTTTGCGTCTAATCGCTTGGCATTATGACAAATGACCCTGGCGTCAATTTATGTTCGGTGGGTGATTGGACCTTCGATAATATTCGAGTATATTTGAACCTGCGTGAATCGGTGAACGTAATTTAATTTAAATTCGGTGAATTTAATTATTTCATTAAGTAGGCCGTGAAACAATGTTCGTTTTGCGGAATTTGTTCTAGTCTGGTTTGCAAAAGTTAATTTAGAGTCACTTGACTTGATCGAACATGATTTTGTTCAAAATGGTAATGATTCCATTTGGAGTTTGGGCCAAGTTTAGTACACGGAAAACATTTGTGGTGCGAAGTATTCTACGAAAATATTCATTGTCGTCAAAATGTAGATCCTGTGTAGTGTTGAAGAGTCAGTAATTTGATCGAAATCGTCAATTGTCATCTTCCTTTGTTATGACGAACACTGCTGGTTTACCAATATAACCGGGCTTAAGCGAACATATATTTATGTGCCAATAACCGCGCAATAAACTTACTTCGTATGTTTCCTTCGGCTCTTACTTCATATCTCTATTGGTTCAACTATAAACGACCAGATGAGGGATAGTTCGCATCAGCGACTGATGACACTATTTATTATATTATTTATTGGTTCGGTCCACCAGTTGAGCTATTACTGAGCATTTCGAAGATAACATTATTTTCGCTTCAACCCCTCGCATTTGTCACTACAAAATTTTGTGATGGAGCTCGGTCAACACCTTCGTGCAACGGATGGTTACAAAGTAAAAGACGAAGAAAATTAATACACGATGGTTGATTATTCTCTTGGACATCTTGACGCAGTCTGGCACCTCCGATACCCGCCCCATTCGATTCAGCATCGAAAATTACTAGTAAACGCAGGAACATGACTAACTACAACGGAACAACGAAAGTTGACGTTTTCTAGTGATTAGTAGAAATGGCGGGTGGTTGGAATGAAACGGAAGGCAGTGTGGAACGGCAGGCCGAGGAGGAACGATAAATTTCGCTACATTGTCTCGTGAGTTCCTAAAATCAGTAGAGTTTGCCTCACTATATTTACTGTGAATCACAATTTACTATCTAAATGGAGCCCTACACCTCTCAGACCTGTCCCATTCGACTCCGCATCGATAAATGACCTATGAAACTATACCGAACTGCCGAATTTTCGTTTTTGGCTAATTTTTAATTTTTCGGGTTGCCGGATAGTTGGGCTCAGATCCGAAATTGCGTTTTTGTGCGATAAGAAGTATTTTTTAGATCATAATAAAGTCAAACTATGTCGTGGACAAACATGGGTGTACGAGTGGTTGCGTCTCATATTATTGAGAAGGAATTTTATGGTTTTATCTCCGTTCAACGGCCTCTGATTTATGCTGCTGTCGTTTTCGCTCAAAAGTTTGAAAAAATCTCCTTCCGCTTCTTAGGCCTAAATGAAAACGCGTCTTTCTACTTTCTTTCGCGCTACGAAGGCTGAAAGAAAGTTATATAAGAGACAGAAAACCAAACTTTTGAGCTCAGCATCTCAAGTTTTGAAGTTTTCTAGAGCTCAAGGAATTATATCGAAATTAAATCGATGAGGAGTGCCAACCAACTCGGTTTTTATGTTACCGTCACTCTTTTATTACTATTTTTAATTGAACCAAGCGAGAAGGAAAATTATTAAATCGGCCGAGAAAAGAATTTACACTTCTGGTAGGATATGCTCTTCTGTGAACACGATCGAAAAAGAACGGCTGCACCCAAATCAGTTTAAATTCGATATTCGGACGACAAAATATGTAGTATGAGTGAGATCGTCCTATAATTGTTTGACTCAAATAAAAGTGGTTTTACTTTCTGATGCCTGAAGGGCAAGAAGATTGTCTACGTGCAAAAAGTCGAGTTTTTCTTCAAATCGTTACGTTTTGAGTTTACTACTTGCGTGTTGGGCCCTCACGCCTCTGCGATGACAGCTCTTCTCTCTTGTCCCCTTTACTCTCACGAGACTCGTATGGTACTCCTCTTCTGACTGAGCACTGCCCGGAAAAATTGAGCAACGCACGGCTTTCTTCAGAATTCAACATGGATTGCCTTTGGCGTCTTGCCAAAGATGGTATAGCAAGCATTAGAACGTTCTGGGCAGTTTAGGCTGGCGCAGGTGCACTTTAAATGCTCTAGGTCCTGTGAGGAACTGGGTAAGGTAGAAATTCACCTCGCCGTGGCTCCGCTCGAACCATTGATGAACCATCACTGGGCAACATCCCTCTAGTTGTGTCACTATCTTTTCAATTAAAACTGCCCATACCTTTTTTGTGCCATTCTTCAACTAATCACTGCAGATAAAGAGCCGAGTTGAGGTTTTCTTCGATTTAGTAGCGTCAAAACGTGGTGATCTGAAAAAAAACTTTTTTTTTTGCCGGGTTACTATACTTTCCGTGCCCTTTGGGCAGCGGACGCCAAAACTCTCAGAATTAAACCATTTATAGGAGTTTCCGATGTTTGTGGATATGATTAGTAAACATTTAAAAGGTGAAACGTACCTACATGAATGCGTACATCCCATTTTCTCTAATGGTGTTGTTCTCAAGGCTCAAACAACTTGGTTAAGATTGCTTGGGAAGAAAATTGAAAATTTAAATGTCCAGCCGATTATATAACTCGAGTGCAAATTGTTTGAGTGAACATTAGAGGATTGACTGAAGGCTGAGAGTTCAATAAGAGCTCTTCAAACTAAGCGAAATATCTACATAGCGACGTTCTACAATAAATCAGGTTATCACGAGTGCGAGCATCGAAATTCTAATTTGCTCCTGCCTTTGATTCAACGTCAACGACCTGATAATAATTCAACGGAGCAAATTTAATTATAACTAAACGACTGGCGGTTCGTATTTCGTCATCCCATACGCTCTGTGGATTGGCAGGAGGAACACGCAGTTTTTGTCCTTCGGCTCTTGTCATCGTCGGACATCTTTAATGGCACTTCGCTCTCGTCGAATGGCTTTCTTCTCCGGTTTCGGAAATAAACTGCAGGCTCCGAAAGGGGATCTAATTTTAGCTTGAAAGCACAGTGACCTCATTCTCTGGACGTCGACGTAAACCAACCCCCAGACCTCCATCCGCCGCTCTGTCTGTTCTCCTTTCGGCGAGACGGTCAAAATCGTATTTTCTGCTCGTTGGATCGAAATCACGTAATTGTCCCAGATGTCGGGGGGGGGGGGTGTCGTCACACTTTCCTCTGTTCCATGTTATTCATGTAGATGTGACGTGAATAAACTGTTGAGGAGTCGAAATGTACTTTGACCCGTCAATTTCGACGAAGATATGTGGACAGTACAACAACCCTAACAACACCACACTCAATGTTACGTGTTAATCGATTTTGCGACAAACTAAAATCCGAGCTATGAGCGCGTAAACTGGAGCTGTTCAAAAATATTTGAAAAGAGGTGAATAAGAACTTAAGCTCATAACGATGAATGATGAAATGTGCTGGTGATTAAAAAAGCATCCCTGACACAATGCGGTTCGCAAACAATCATTGTCGTCGACCACATTCGCTGAAGCTCCGCAGCCTGTGCGGTCAACTCTAAAGAGCTGGTACAGAGGTTACGGCTACTAGGAGAGCTGCTAAGGGCTGCTTATTCTCATCGAGTTGGGCCGCCGGATTGCAAGGGGCCTTGGTGATCGTGTTATGGTAAGAACTGCTATCCCTCAGGTTTCTAATGAGACTAGGCATCTTGACACTGGAACGACCGTGGCTCTGCAGCAGGACCTTGGGCACCTTGCGTGGACTATGGGCAGATAACCACAAGGGAGCTAATCACTCCCTTCTCTGCGACCGCTGCGGGGAACACGAAGAGGATGAGCACAAACCTGTAAAGCTGGTCACTGGCGTTTCAATGGGCCGAATGGCACGATAGAGCGCCAATGGAACGACGTGAATGGCAAAACCGATCGAGATTTGGATGTATTGACGAGGCTCGATGGAATTCCACTCTGGTCAAAAGCCGTCGTCGCGCCACGCCAAACCTGTCACTCCAACTCCTCAACTCGAATCCCGGAGGTCTACTGGAGCGTTGGAATGACCGTGAATGTGGAAACCTAAGGGGTTTTCCGTCTCACTGCGTGGCAGACCGTCTACGTGGAAGGAGCTCGACGTTTTGGGCGCAGACCGAATTAATTGGGATATTTAGCTCGGGCCTTTCCCAAATAGGCACTGAAGGATTCCTCTTCAGGATCGCGACGCAGGATTCAGGAATAATGACTCCCAATCTCTAGGGTGGTATTGCCGTGATGAACTTCAGCTCTTCATAATTCATCCCGGAAAGCCTCTCATGGGAAGTAATGCACTGTCTTATGACTATCTTGTTTTAATCATCGGCGTTATCAAACGGAGTAAATGGTGGCAGGTATCTTCATCGATACGCAAATAATTTCTCCTGCTCGCAGCAAATTCATGTGCGAATGATTTCGCCTCTGCAGATTCAAGCGTTTGGCCCATTTCCGTTGCGGTATATTAAATACAAACAAACAGTTCTTCATTCATACTTGCAAGGATAACTACCTACCTATCGTATTGCAGCAGCAACAGTAGGGGTTACCTTGGAATGAAATCGCGCCTCGCTACGCCGTTAGGAATGCTCGTCAGTGACCAGCTTAAAATGCCTGCTCTGCTTAGCGATGATCGGGGGGGGGGTGTAACAGTGGATGAGGTGGCTCAATCGCCTGGTGGTGGGATGCGCAGGGCGCAATCGTCCTGGGGGAGGGCCTCGATGATGGTATGCAGTTTCAGGGAAAGGATCGATCTGCTGCTCTTGAACGAGTAGTTCCATGACCAGGGAGCTCACTGGTTCATGGACGACATGGGTGACCCGGCTCAGCCAGAAGGGGATAGAGCTTGCTCCTCTGGGGCCAGTATGTCGCTGAGATGGAGGAAATGCCGCTCCTGAATCTCTCAAACCGGTGTGCAGTATGGGAGGATGCATGGGAATGACGGCATCGCAGAAAGACGTTTGGGCCAACCGACACGCAAGGAGTAAATTCGTGAGGCCACTAGGAGTAAACCTATCCTACTACTTCCTTAAAACACCGTCTTTTTAATCTGTCAGTTGATATAAACATTGTGAAAAATAAATTGAATTAGTAGGTAAAACCATAAATATCGTTGTTTCTTCGTGGAGCTGAGGAAAGTTGCGTGATGCATCCCACCTGATGGATCAGTTAGTAAAACTGAAGTCTGGTAGGTCTTCACTGATGGTCTGGTAGGGTAAATACTAGAATTACCAGCGCACCGCTGTCCGGGACCCCTCCAATGAGGTTTCCAAATTTCATAAACAGCTCAATGCATAGTTCTCCTTCCGCTAGAGTTCCGTGAAAAACGTCAAGTTGATTAGTTCTTCAAGGATATTCTCGACCGCGTATTTTGATATTTTGCGTATTTTTCATGCACGCGGCATTGGCGAGGAAGAGGGAGTCGCGGTTATTGTCGACCGAAGGGAAACGAGTGGCCTGGAGCGTGGTTCCGGCTCACCTGCAACTTACTTGGCGGACTGTTGATTTCGTTTCCAAGAGAAGCCGAGGCCAAAAAGTTGTGCTTCTGTTTGTGCAGAAAGGCGAAGCCTTCGTCGGTCAGGGAAGACGAGCTGGAGCGTGACGGGACGAACGTGAACGTCCTGGCGGAGCCTTTACGCTCTTTGCAGGTTCCTCACCGTGAAACGAATTGGTGCGAAAAGGTATTATTTCTGTTCAGTAGAAGAAAACCGAACAAAAGTATTGTCAGAGCGATTAAAATCTCATAAATTGCTTCATTTTTTCTCTCTCTTTCTTTCGTACAATTAAAGTTGCACAGGATGACAATTACGAGGCGGACCTATCTGGTTTTTAATTGTCGCCTCTCGCTGGATTTTATGAGACATGACGTTTTCAGGGTGAATTGACTTAATTCCAACTAAAAATCAGGTGCGACGCGTCACGCGAAACTTTCCTGAACTCCCTGTTTAAATCGGTCATTTTTCTCACTTCGACCATTAACTTTTCTTATAATTTCAGAGTAATAAAAATAAATGTTATATTAAAAGTAAATAAAAATGTTTAGTGGCTTACTTACAAACTTGTTGCGCTTAAATTTCCAGAATTTATTGAGCTGTTGCTACTTATTCCCCGGCCTTTATTTAAAAACCAACATAAGTAATTTTTGGTACTTCTTTTAATTTTTTGGTTTATTATTCAACCATCGGTCAGTGTGACTCGTAGCGTCGTGCCAATTGCCTAGAGTAGCGTCGCCTACAAAATATAAATCTTCGTCGTCAATCATGTTTCATACCGTTTACTCGTATTTTTCGATGTTGGACCAAATGCGATGTGCCTCGGGAGGTGCTCTCCAAACATTGTCGTTTGCTGGCACGTCAGGTGTGGTTTCGCGAATATAACTGTGACATTCTCGAAATTCGTTGACGTTGGAATGAATAGGAAAGGTCATAGCCACGCTGTGCTAGAAAATAAACCGTTTTGTAATAATTTGCAGCATTTTTGGAGTGGTTTTGAGCGTTCAGAGTTTCGGAATTACAGGGGGGAAAACTGACACAAAAATTAACCTAACAAAAATGTATATATGAGTATGTGCCCTCAATTATCATATGGCCACTATTCAATAAACTGTATTTTTTGTTTTGATCGCTATTATAAATCAAAGTTAGCATTGAGTGGATGTTACTCGTACCCTTTTCGTGGCTCCCCACGGTGGTCAGCAGGTTCAGGTCAGATGTTTTGTCTCAATCGCGTTCGCAGACACAGCTTTCGAAACATTTAACGCGGCGATTAACGCAATTCAATGGTAGAAACAAGAATAACAGTTTGGTTTCACACGTGGTACGTCCACGTCTTAACAAAATATCATTGGGTGGAAGTAAAATCAATTATCTACGTCGTGTTTCCGCCGAAAAGCGTTGAACGAAAATTCGATTTTGTGTGCGTAAAGCGTTAATCATCATCGAGAATAGAAGAGTGCAAGAAAGTTGTCGGCCCTTCAAGATAGTCCAAATATCGTTCATAGCGTAGTAGGAAGGAATATTACGTAACCGGCTGAAATAAAAATTTTTAGTTTTCTTTAGATCGTCTTCAGAACTGAGTGAACAAAAAGGGCTGAGGAAACGTTGAGTGATCGTCACACAATATTTTTTTTCAAAAAGAAAAGTATTGTAATTAGTTGTTTTTCTTATTCAACTTTTCCATCAGATCTTCAACGTTTTGAAGCCCTGAATCGAAGGAAAAAGCAATTTTGTCGTCGTTGTATTTGTCTCTTCAGTCAGATTTGCGGAGAGCGGCTGAACCCGATTCGGTTCGTTCTTTTGTTTGCTTTGCCCGCTGTTTATTTAAGGCGTGAGCACATATTGAGCAGTTTCCCATTATGTTGGGATCATGAAACACGAAAAATGATTTTTTAATAAACTTTCCATATGTTTTGATCAAATTCACGGAGTACTATGTTTCTGCATTTTGTTATCCATGAGCGTTTCCGTAGGAATGTAGGAATGCGTCAAATAAACGTTCAGCGCCTGTACATTTCGTATATTGTGGAGTTCCCCACGTTTATTCCATTTTTTTTTTTTTTCATTCGAAAGACATTCGTTTGTATTTTGCTTAGTGCTGCAGAACAGGAACGAAAGTTGTATACTTGTCTGAAAAAAATGTTTACATTTTGCGAGCATCTGACTCTGAAAAACGCAATTTGGGTCAATATTCTGTGCGTGTGAGTTTTTGAACGAGATTGAGATAAAACTGCAGTGCCGAATGACAAAACAGTACCATATAATTCTCATTGGCGGCAAAATGACGAGGGCGGCACAATAAATTATCGAAAAACTTATTATATTTATCTGCAATTTTAGTGCAATTATTTTCCTATAAATCTCGTTCACGCGATAATGCGTTCCCGTAAGTTGGAGTGGCAGTCAATTAAGCTGCTTGCACGATATAATGTCAATAATAGTGATTAGATAATCAAGGGGCAACCGCAGATGTACCGGATTCCAAACTAACGTCTTCAGTTCTGCGTCCTTGGCCTCATTGGAAGATCTCTAGCTTAGGGCATTTCCCCAGCTTTCAGCTTACGTCGCCAGTCTTGGAATCGTAGAGCTCCTCGTCGATCAACTTGTTTGATATGTCTAGCCATGCCGACCCACTTTATGATCCAAGCCAACGACGTATTTCCCTTCTCACCTCATCGCCAGCACCTACGTCATTTGACACTCAGGTCGCACACTGTTTACATCGTTCGACTCGCTTCAGCTGTGGTCCGTATCCCAGGCCACCTATCCACAGACCCCCATGCGACCTGAGCTCATACGCTATTTCGTACTCCATCACACTCGTATCTTTGTCCTGTCGCAAGTGTAACGATACTTTCTCTCACCCTCCTCATTCGTCAACTTTTCGCCTGTACTATATTTACCATCCTACGTTGCACCCATCAGTCATTTGGTTGACTAACTTTTTTCAATAATTCCATAACTAAAGAGGAAATCGTATTGACTGTTCCGTAAATTTAATTTACCTTAGTTGTCAATTAAAGTCGTGGCATTGGTAGCAACAGGACAGTAATACGGCACAGGACAGTAATACGGCACAGGACACGAATAATAATGTGTGAGGCGGCGAAGTAGATATTTTTCGTTAATTTGTCATTGCACTGTGCTCGTTTGTCTCGTGTCACAAATGCGCCCCCGATTTTTACTTTCCGCTTCCCGAAGGGAAGGGAAGTATAGTAATCGGCCCAAAAAAAAGATTTGGGTTTTCTTCAGATCTTTACGTTTCAGACCCTACTGAGTCTAAAAAACCTAATTTCGGCGCGTGGCAACATTTCCGTAAATTCCAGGGTAACTTTTTCACCAGATGTGATAAATCTTAATGGAGTGTCTTCTAGTCACCCATACCAACATTTCGTTCTCTATAATTATTTCTGTATATACATGTTGAACGGAGATATAAGCCAAGTCAACTCAGAAAAGGAGATTTGTCGCACATTAATTTATCGGTATTCCAATTTTCTCAAAAACGGCTCTAACGATTTCGATCAAACTTTCGGAGTACTCTCAGCTAACTAGCCCCTACATTTTGTACTTTATAAATGTTCCTGTAAAAATGCGTTGAACGAAGATATAGCACCTGCATATGTAGCTGGTGTTCGAACTTATGGGGTGGCGGAAAGTTGTGTGTTGCTACGCAGCAGATATTTCGGCTTTGTGTTAAATTCCTCATTTCCTGGCGGCGTCTGGTGAAAGGCTTCAGAAGGAGCTCTCATCTTTTTTTTCACGCACTCCCCAGAAATATCCATTGTGTGCAAATTTTAGGGGTAGCGACCTTAACCAAAGCTCAATTGATTGAAAGAGGCTGATTACGAGACTGTGGGGATGGTAATGAGGGGGAGGGGGGATTATGAATTGACCCGGTCGTATGGCAAGGGGTAAGGATTGTAAGTAGCGGGGAGATCCCCTTCCTTTTTCCTCAGTAGGTTAACTGAATGTGTCACCTCACTATTTAAATTACGTAACAATCTGGTCGCTCGACCGTCCCGACCCCATCGCCTGCCGTCTATCAAGTTGTCCCTGACCTCCCTATTCTCCCAGCTGCTCCTCTCCGCTTCCCCTTCGGAGGCCTGATTTGTTTTCCGGTTCACTCGTATCGCCTGCGCTCTCCCGGTTGAATTCATTTAGTTCAGCGGTTTTGATTCGATGACGATCGACCGAGAAATGACGATAAGATCGGCGCTAAAGAACATCGGCCGCCGTAGACGACACACAAGTCATTTCCGTGCAAGTTGATGATGCCTTTGAGTAATGAACGCCATAGGGCGACCTTCCCGGTGCGAGAAGACAAGCCAAAGTGTGCTTTAACCCCCAACCCTGGAACCTCGTCTTTTATTTTTACTTTCCTTAGCTCTGCAAAGTATGAATTCTCTTCAGATCTTTACGTTTCAGACCGTCCTGAGTCCGAAAAACACTTATTTGGGAAAATGGCCTGTGTGTGTGTGTGTCTGTTAACGATTTTTTGAGAAAACCGCCGTACCCAAAGGTTATAGTTCAAATTAAACAAAAAATTGGTTGTTTGGCCCGTGTGACATTGCATGCGTAATTTGTGTGACTGTCAAGACGATTTTTTTTGAAGAACTTTCAGAGGATGTCCTTAATTAATCTATAACCCGTGTGAACGTACTCAACCAAAAAGAACCGGGAATAATTCGTTAATAAAGTGATTTCGTTGGTTATTTCACAACGAGTGAACAGCTACGTAAAAATTTCATCCGTAAACCGGTTGTCGGAAAGTGCAACCGAATGCGACCGAGCACAACAACATTATAGTTCGCCGACAGATAAAACGTCGATTTATGAAGGTGCAGTAACGCCGCAGACGCCTCTAATAAAATGAAGAACATCCATCAACTTGACCTTAAGCGTTTCATATCCTCCGACGAGGAGATAACGGGGGCCATTCCCTCCAGCTGCAACAACATTACCGCTATCCATTTTCCCCAAATCTTTATCCGCCGCCTTGATTGCTCTTTTCACTTTCAATACGTTCAGTTCCTCAAAGCAAAGACAAACGAAACTCAGTTTTTCATCAGACCTTGACGTTGTCTGTGCGGGCGAACAAAAAAACTGATACGTACGTAAAAACGTTTTTCTCACCGCCGCCGGTTAATTCCATGATTTACCGCAACCTCGTTCTTCGCAAAAAAAAGTCAACTTACCGTTGATCGAACCAAACAGGCTGTAATTTAATATTCAGTCTGCAGCGATGGGCAAATGCAGTTATGATCAAGTAACTACCAACTACAAAACGGAAAATATCTGGTGCGTAGCAGCACACAAGTTTCCGCAACCCCTTTAAATTCGGTGATTCGATGTACGGGGGAGTTGTATCTTTTGTAGAATAAAATGCGAATAGTAGTCACCTGAATGTACTCCGTGAATTTCATCGAAATCGTTAGAGCAATTTTTGAGAAATGTTCAAAAAACATTATTTTCCGCGCATTTTCTTTTTTATGTCTGTTCAATGGACTGTCGTAGGAGCATTTGTTGAGAACGATGTATATATGTATTAAGTATTTAAAAACATTTTGTGAGTTGTGTGAAAATCGTTAGGCCGTTTTTCCCTATTTTTGCTTTTTATGCCTATATTCCCGTCTGTATTTTAGTGGAGATATTTATGTACAAGAAAAGTCCAAGAGAAAAATGCGAAAATTCTAGTGTTAGGTACATTTTTGACCCCCGTCGATGGGAATCGCCACATAACTTTATTTTCGAGTCTATGAAAAATCACTATCAAAACGAAAAAAGAACCAGCTCAATCGGTCCAGGCGCAGGCACGCACGCATGATTCGCTCCGAAATCAGGTTTTTTGGATTCAGTAGGGGGTTTTTTTTGGAGACGATTACATTAATTTTCTTACCTTTTGGGTTGCGGAAAGTAAACAATGTATTACTGTAAATGGAAATTTTTTTAAAAATTCTCATCGGTTTTACTCAAATGATTTTAAAATGAAAACTATATGGTGCGTCCGGAGAACGGCACTATCGAGAGGAAGGACTGTTCCTGAGCAATCGCACTCTCCCCCTGTGAGAGGAGGCTTCGCTATCGTTTCTCCTCCTTGCAGTCAACCTTATCACCGGCACGTGGAGTGATAGTTGGATGTGATACCGGCTCGTGCAAGTGGTTCAAATCCGAATTTAGCCGAATTCGTTGATCGCATTTGTACAGAGAACGAAATATAGGCACTAGGAAGCTCAAAGCACCTTGTGAGGTTGAATAGAATCATTACAGCCGTTTTCTTGAAAATGTGAAAAACGAACTTATAATGTTGGATGAATCTGTCACTCCGAAGAGTTTGGTTTATAAATTAACGGATTTCAGTACATGTTTCACCTTCAGTCTTGAAAAGTAGGAAGCTAGTCGATTAGTTGGCTAGAAACTTCTTTTTTTTCACTGTTTAAACGTTTCTGAGTTAGAAAAACAGCATTTGATAAAATTAAATCGAACATTTCACGTCCAGTCCAATCGGATGATCGAATTTCAATAATAAATATCTGCTGCATCAACCAACTTTTTCCCGCCCTACTTGCAATAATCGATTTTTATCGCTTCACCAACTACTATTTTGCACTCAGTTGGGAGGAACTTGGTAAAAGCTCAACTATTCCGGAAGTTATTGGGTTGGCCCTGTTTACGTCACGGTGTTCATCAAGTAACCATTCAAAAAAACTGATTTGGATGATGATATCGTGGAATTTCCCGAATTATATAGAAAACTCAGTGAAAACATTTAGTCGAGGAAAAGTTGGGATTTCCTGAATTATTTCATAACCGATATTAAACTGCCATTGTGTTGTTTAGTATTATCATAGGAACGAGATTTATCGTGAATAACTGCTCTAAAATCGAATTTTGCTTAGGTTGTGGGTAAGTTATTGTGCCTCTCTGGTCATCTTCCTGCGAATAAAAATGGCGCGTGAACTGTCCTTTACAAAGCCATTTTAATCGTTAGATTCGGCTTGGTGTTAGTTTTAACATTACTACGATAAATGTAGTCAGTTTCTGACCAATTTTAGTCATCTTGGCGTCCGACGTTGAATTGCGGAGTGAGTATCGGCTTTGAGCCGATTTAATTGAGCAGTTTCCTCGCTTATTATTCGCAGACCATTTTTGTGACTTGTGCGTTTCGGTCTTACGGCTTTTGGAACTCTGAAGGACATTAAACAATAAAAATCGGCCGATTGCGTTGCTTTCCTCTCTACTTCGTAGGGATAATGAGCGCAAAAATGATACGGTAAAATTATTTGAAGAAAAAGAAGGGAAAAATCATTTTTCCTTCAATCTGGCTGACCTCGTTTTTTCGTAAAACGTGGCATTAAACAATGGGAACGAAAAAAAAAGTTTAGACTTCCTGACTGTTATGGTGCACCTGGCGATGTTAACACGGTACACACAACTATAATAAAGCTGCTTGTCAGCCTCGGCGTTTGGTGCAAGTGAGCAAGAAGGAAATAGGTTTGAATTAATTGATGAATGTGACGGCCGAAATCACTTGAATAGCGTGATAGCGTTCTGAATAGAGCTACAAGTCGAGCTGGTTCGCGCAACACAGTGGTTCTCTAAATAGTTGCTCTGATGTAGGCTGGACAAGTGGTAGTGTTCAAATGAAGGAGAACATAGTTGTTAACTACAACTTGAGCGCTAGTTAGATTGTAAAAAAAAAAAAAAAATAGGAGCCGGAGAGAGCAAAGAATTCGAAGGGACACGAAACTCCCAGCAGTCAAATTTGAAGGCTGTAGAGATAAGAGGCTGAGGAAAAGCCCGAAAGGTTGAGTGGCAGAATTAGGGCCTGGTAGGGTGTGAATAAATAAGGAGGTGCAATCTTGGACAATCATTCTGACGGCTACCTCGGGTTTTACCAGGTGATTGCTCTCAGCTTGACTCGGACACGCGTAGTTTTTGGCTCTACAAAGTAGAAAGGAAAGTTAAGTATTTTAACATATTTTCTCGACCTAGAGTTCTTGTCAGCCAGAATAGGCGCAGTTCCGCTCTCCTCAAATGCGAATTTAATGATGAGGAATTATCGAATTGTAGCTGAAGCAATTTTCGTAAAATGAGTTTTTTGTGTTGTGGCTTCTTCCGTTCTGCGCATATTTTTCGTGATCCGTTTCTAAACCTAGATAAATAGATATATTTGTGTACTAGATTTGAGGTAATGGGTGCTCATTGACGTTTTTGGTGCAACATAACAGACGCGCTATGCTGTCATTGTGATTGATTTCATCCCCCTAGCCATTGGTGGTGGGGGGGGGGCTTCCCCTTCACAACACTAGTCCTTCAAGAGCACACATCTGCTCCGTTCACTATCGTCGGTTCGCATTAGCATTTGAAATGATGCTCTTCATTCTCATATTCATTGGCCGTGAAGGTTTTTCGCGATCCCCATCGCGGTCCATAAATTATACGAGGGCGATGCTCGAATAGCAACTAAGCCGAGGTGGTAGGAATCTAATCAATTATTGAGGGCCACCTAATAGTTTGCAAGGTCTATTTTTGGCACAACTCGCTCCAAAAAAAAAAAACTCAAATTGGGCCGAGAGATGTATAGTTTAGTTGTTGCATAGCGCCGACGGGTTAGGGAATAGAAAGGGAAGTTGTGTAGGCTTCAACATATAGTTGAGTTTCCCTCATCTGAAAAACACAATTTGAGAAAATGTTCTGTGACGCCTTGAGAGGAAATGGTTGAATTTTTTTTTCTCAAAAACGGCTTTAACGATTTTTATTGAATTTTATGTATAGTTAGCTGCGGGTTGTGTAAGATTTTCATCCTTCATGGTAGCATAAAGCGAGCAGTCCAATAAATTGTTATAATGTTCGTCTCAAACGGTTAGCTGTGCTTTTTCCCTCGTGTAATTCGCTCTTCGAAAAATCAGGCTGTTAGTTCTGTAAGCTCCCCGCACTATGAGAGGGCTATTAATTATAAGGTAATTAGGGGCATATTCCAAAAATCAAACACTTTCACTTCCTTCACTCATACTTGGAACGAAAGGCATGTAACCGGCTGAGTTTCGGCCTGATTCAGATCAGAAAAACCCTATTTAGAAGATGGTTTTGAGTTGTGTACAAAATTACTAGAGAGCGGCTTTACGAAATTAGCTCAAATTTGAGGTCGTACGTTCACATTTTTATGACAAGCGAGTCGGGAATCCATGTCGAAGGGATGTGACCCGTATGAGTTTTTTTTTTTCAACATTCGTGAAGGTCTTAGGAGAAAGTGGGTTGAGCCTAAACGCTGGACGAGCCAGTTCCATATTGAAACCGCAGCCTCCATGACTTTAGTCTGATATAACTCTCTTAAAAGTGTTTAGTTAGTAACACTTGACGTTCTATATAGAAACTGGGGTGTGCCTAATGTTCAAGAATTTTTCAGGGTGCCCCTACTCATGTCCAGCCTTTATTGAACTACCATTGCAGAAATTCGAAAATGTGGGTTTTCCCCCCTTCTCGTCAACAACTTGGGAATTATAGGGAAAACACTGTGAACAGAATTAGAAAAAAAATTACTTTATTTTGAATTTCGTAATTTTCGAGGTTGTTCCTTATTATCTTATTATATTTCTACAGTGGATGCAGCATATTAGGTAACCAATACGACTTTTCTTGATCACGTGTGAGTGGGACTTATGAGGAAAAAGCTTTTCGTCGAACTTATTGATAATTTATTGTGCTGCATTGTATATCATCGAATCAATGGTTACTGCTGATACGAAAAACGTATTCACAATCGTTGAATCCTATTTTTGAGGGGAAAACAATCTTATTGATCACTATAATTTTGGACAGATTATGCTCATAACGTTATTTTGGCGTCCTACGTTGATCTGCAGGGTGAGTTTCGAATTTGATAAAAACCACCATGCGCTCATTTGGGGGTTTCCCTCTTTAAAGCCTTTGAAACTCATTAAAACATGAGTAGGCCCGTAAATCGCTTCTTAGGCCCAAAGTATTTTCATTGATATACTGATAAGAGTACAATATTAGGATATTGCTCAGTAGATGCTGTGCTGCTAGTTTAGTCGAAACCGTTGAGAGCCACTTTTGAAGGGGACAAAAACAAAAAAAAGAACTCCGTACCCTCTTTGGTTTATTGAAGCCCCATTTTGGGCGTTTTGGCCCAAAACTGTCACTTTTACCGAAGAGTTAGTCCAGCCATTTCAAAAACTTTTTAAATTAGAAATCGAGAGAAGAACGCTTAGCACTGCATAAGTAAATAAAAAAAGCACCGAGACAGACCAAATTCTGTGAGGAGCCAATTTACAAAAAAAAAAGTCGCTACAGTAAGACTAGGTATGTAAGATGTGCGAAGAAATTCTTTCCAAGGAGCAAGTACCGCCTTTTTTCTAAGGAAGGAGTATGTCTGGATTCACTTACCGCTGTTTTATTTCTTACTCCACTTAATTTAAAAACCTTTCATTTTTTATGTAACGTTTGAGGGTGATATATTTGGACACGTTTTTCTCTGCAATTATTTCTTATCTTCCATAGTACTAGTTTTCAAAACGTGTCAATGAAGGAATTATATTGTACCCCGAGAAGCCTGTACGTTATTTTCAAAACTAGTTTTCATTTTCTGTCCAGCATATACTGCACTAAAGAGCTTTAAGTAAACAGTGAGCGGTATGTGAAGAGCCGGTGCATCAACGTTCGCTTTCCTCTTTCGCATGGGCCTCAAATGACCACGTGCTACTCGATTTTGACTTAGTTGAAGGATCAAATGTGTTCTGGAAGTTGGTCGCTTTTATTACTCCACGGAAGGCCATCGAGGTTTATTCCGGTGGAAATGAAACGTTGCCGGGTTTGTGCAGTGCACCGAAGCGTGGCGTTGTGAAAGGAGGCTACGAAAGTACACGTGGAGAGACCACGTCCTAAGATTCCAAGGTCAAAAGCGATACACGTGTACACCCCTTCTCTTCCCCACCGTGTCAACTCTCCCTTCTCTCCGTCTGAATTCCCTTTCCGCTCCTCTGCCCTCCCTTTGAAGTCATCATCTCTTCACTGTCCGCCTTCGGTTCGGAGCGCCACGCTCACAAATTACCTTTCCATCACCTTTCAGAGGCCTGCAAAAGGCGCATGATTTTTCAGAATCTGTCGAACTTTATTTTTGCTCTCGTCGGCTTTACCAAGTAAAATGAAAGGTCGTGTCATCCGATGAAAATTTTATATTTTCTTCAGACACTACGTTTTAAAGTCTTCCGAGCGAGTAAACCACCATTTGAGAAAAAAATTGTGTGTGAAAAGATTCAATTGGCAGAAAACTGCCGGAGCATATCAAGTCAAATTTAATGTACAGTCTGCTGGTCAACCTGGGTATTGTAAAGAAAGTAGGCTACCCAAATTTTAACGTTGGCGAATATAATTTTCTCATGATTTTTGGCTTAAAACTTGTGACGAAAAAAGGGAAAATAATAAAATTAATTCTTAATGGGGATGAAACCATTAATTTAGGGAATGAAAAAGCAAAACCAAAAACAATTAAGACACATTCAAAGGGAACTATAATATATTACAAAGAAATGGAGCTTCATATATATAACAAAAAAATATTAATACTGTTATGGAAAAACGAACCACAATTAAAAATTAATTGTCCCCTCCTAGCTACGGCATGCCAAAAGAAAAATGATAATAAAGAGCCACAGACTTTGAACAGTTTTCACGCAGGAAGGGAGCAGGGAACAGGAGATAAGATCGATAAAAATCAAGTAGAACATGTGCCAGGACAAAAGGGGGAGAAGATATAGTACGGCATAACCTTATTTCCGAAACCGTCCATGGTCCTTCGTTTCTGGCCAGGTTTGTTCTCAGCAGCTAGGACGGTTCATGGGATTTTAAAGCCCAAACCCCGAAACTGCTTCAGTCAGATTTGATGTCACAAACTCCGCTCAACAGTTAGTTACAGCAAACAAAATGTGTGTAAAGGGTGTTACAAGAGAATTTCATACTACAAAATTCGTGCGTCTGTGCCCGTCCCAACCCTCATTCATTTCCTTATTTGTAACTAAACAAAAATATCGAAAACGTTCTCTTTTTTAACTGAGAAGAAAATTAGTGTTTGTACAGGTCTGGAGTTATAAGGGATACACTACCATAAAGGTTAGTCAAATAATAATACGACTTTTGGAAGTTGGTAGGTTACTTGATTATTTTATTAGGGTGTATAACGAGCGTTGAGCAGGTAACCGTGCGCGAACCTATACGACTTTAGTAAGGACGCGAGTGTCGTATGAGCGGGGTTCATCACAAAAACCCTGCAAATTATTACACAACGGTTTATTATTCGGATAATCAGCTTGACCTAGCATTAATGCTCCGAGACCCATCCTGTTCGATTCAGCATCGAAAAATATCATAATGAAACCCAAAAAAAGGTCGAAAAGAACTGAATCGTAATATTAAAATAAACAAAAGAAAACGAAAGTATCTAGAAAAAACTGAATTTTAATATGAAAACATGCACGCTGAATACTAATATCAAAATTTAACCAAAAATCAATGAAAAAACCCAAAATGAGAATGAAACGAAAGAATCTAAAAAAAATTGAATCGTATTAAAACCAAAACGTCGGGGAAATTGGAACGGGGGAGCTCGAAGTGAAAGGCGAAAGGGGAGTTGGGTGGCGGCGGGCGTCGTTGGGAGGCAAGCGAGCCTCGAGCGCGGTTGCTTCTTTAATGAGACAGGCGGGAGCGAGGGAGTTCAAACGACAAAACGCTGTAGCTCCTGCATTGTACTGCGTTTCGTTAATTTTTTTAACCGTTTTTTGCCCATTACAACCACAGGCTTCGTCCGATCGGATTGCCGAGATGGCGGGCACAACTAGATACCAAATCGGATTTTTGGGCGAAAGAACGAATTTTTTAGACCACGTTAAAGGCACAAAACGGCCCGGACGGCGGACGGACATTGCAAATTCTCCATGTCTTGAAACGTAAAGTATCAAATTTTGAGGGGGGGTTGTAAAAAATTTTTCGTGAACGAAAACATAGGGTTGAATATAACCCTAAACGACCACTAACATCGCCAAATTATTCGATGATTTGTTGCGCTGCTCACATCTTGTTACCTTGGATGAAAATTGTTTATTACCATTTATTTGGAACTGTCCGCACACAATGTCAAGTGCCACGCCACACCCATTCCTCACCCCATACGCATTTAGCGATTTTCATAGCTCCACCAATTAATCAAATCCGTTTTTCATTTACTTCATACGAACCTGTTGAGAAACGTTGTTGTGCGTAATGTCCCGGAATTTATTGAGTTGCTCCTACTTATGCGACAAGCAATATGGAGTAAACAGTGCACAAGTGATCCAAGAGATTGCCGAAAGAATTTTTCTGAGAAGGTTCGTGAAAACACTTATCGTGTAAATACTGTGAAACAGCAGTGGATTACATCCCAGAATTCCGGGGTTTGCTCCTGTCTTATGAACTCTCATCCTTCTCAAATAGACTACCATCCGTCCAGACCTCATCGACTAGGTAATTTATTGGACCACAACGCTGCCTTTTCTGATAATTCTAGTATCATATGAGTGGGATTTATGAAGGAAAAACTGTCCCATCTTTTTCGAAATTATAGACAATGTATTGTGCCGCCCTGATCATTGGTACTGTTATGCCATTCAATCAAAATCGTTGAGGCTGTTTCTGAGCAAAGAAATTGGTGCTTTGATCATAACTGTAGTTAGTTCAGGATGTAACCGAAACACATTTTGCTCATTTCATTGCATTTTGGAGTCTCCAATGGCATTTTTAGAACTCAGAAGCCTCGGTATCGTCAAAAGATCAAGAAAAATGAAAGTGTTTATTTCAGTCGATCACATAACATCCCTTCCTACTTCGTAGAGCTAAGGAAAGTAATTTTATCGTTAAGGCCGTTCTTGACAAAAAAGGTGTTATGATCACTATGAAACTAAAGTGAGTTTCGTTCAGTTTCTTCTCATAACCACGTTTTGGTTCCCCAGTTGTTTGGTACAACAACTGACAGTTCTTTAAACATAATGAGGATAGCTCTCCAAATTGCTTATTCGCTGGGTATTGAACGTAAGAGAAGTGAGAGGCATATTGTGAAACGGATTTTGGTACAAATATTTTTTTTTTTTAATAACCTCTGGAGATTTTTTCGCAGCAATTTTCTCAACAAATTTAACAGCACTAAAGTTAACGTACCTGTTAGGTGAGTCCGTCTCCTCTGGCTTGTGAGTTACTGTGGGCAAGCGCTTTCGATGTAAAGACATCATCGTCTGGCCGTTAAGTCAGTACTGGAGTCAGTCAGTTGGTCGTGGTCTTTATATACAAAGAGAAAGGTGAAAGGGGTGATGGAGCGTCGGGGAAGGGGCGGGAGAGGAGGTCATGTAGCTCAGGAAACCCCTAGAGATAAATGGAACGTGTTGGATGGTCTGTCAATTGTGGAATTTAAGTCTTTTTGTGTAGGGTGGTCTGTAAATCCGTCAGTTGGTTGTTTTCGTTTGTGTAGTGTTTTGAGTGGTGTGAATATGGTGTCGCATTTTGTGTTGATTTGTTCATTTATGATCTGTCCATTGAAGTTTTTTTGTTTATAAATTTCCATGTTTTCTAATATGTTCAGTTTTCGTCCTTTGTATTGTTTGTGTAGTAAGGTGGTACAGTCCTGTATTTTGGTGGGTTCATGTCCAGTTGTTTTGAGGTGGTTGGCAAAGTTTGAATCGTCTTTGTTCCTACTAAGAGATTTAATGTGTTCTGAGTATCTGGTCCGTATTTTTCGTCCTGTCTGTCCTATGTATGCGTTTTTACAAGTACAAGTTATTTTATACACCCCACTTTGGTCGAGTGGGTCTGTATTTTCAGTCTTTGCAGTTAGTTTGGTTCTAAGTGTGTTGTCCGTACGTAATGCAATTTGTATACCTTCCTTTCGGAGGATATTAGTTATTCCGTATATTTGTGGTCCTGTGTACGTGAATGTGCAGCGTCTTGTTAAAGTCTGTGTATTTTCTGTTTTTGAGTCGTTTGTTTTGGAGTCATATTGAATTGAATTTAACAGCAGTTCTAGTTTGAAATTTTTCGTATCCTTCCGAGTGTTTGTCACTAGAGGCTTTAGGACTCGACATTTTGACATCTGATTGTTAGAAGCAGAAGCTACATCTACATTTTGCCTCTATTTTCCACGAACTTCGACATTTTGGCCGTCGTGCGGGCGGATTTTCTTCATTGAAGGTGTTAATTTAATGTTGGGGGTTCCGATGGCCCTGAAGCAGACGAAACACGAAAATTGTTTACCTCGTCGAGTTCAGGTGAAACGGGTTATTTGTGCTGCTCGAGGTTTGTTGTAATAACCTGATTCCACCGTCGACGCTCGAATTAAAACGAAGAGGTCGCCTTTATTTGAAGGAATGAGCCGTTTGAAGGCCGCGCTCGGATCGTCATTACATTACGTTGCATGGCTTGCCGGCCGCATTTCCTTCCAATATTATCTCTTGTCACGTCCTCTCGTTTTGTAGTGCAGTGGGGTGAAAGTCAGAATGGCGCGTTGTTGAGTTGTCCTTCGAAAGATAAGATTACCGGAGAAAGAGAATAAAAAGGAAGAAAACCTCGTTTATTGACCTCAAAAATTCTACTGCGGACTGTTGATAGGTTTGTTGATCGTGAGGGAAACAGGTGGTTTCTCGTTGGAACCTCCTATGAAACTTTTTGTGTGGAGCACTGATGCTGTTGGAGTGTCATGGAGAAAAACGCGGAAATGAGCTTCTTTCCCATCTGGCTACACATAAACGAATCTACGGTGCGACGCCTCACACAAATTCCGTCGATGCAATACGTAACTTCTCTGTAACAGAAATACGATGAACCAATTTGAATCAAACACACGGGGTGTCTTCAGGTAGTCGATACCTATTTATTATTTTATATAAATATTCCTGTATTCATCCGTTGAATGAGAATAGAAGCCATTCTCTACAAAAAACTACTTTTTTTAAAAAATGAACAACAGTTATCGAATTTTCCCCTACAACAGCTTTTCACAATTTCGATTAAATTTGCGGTATATTGATAACCCCTTATAAGTCCCCTTCAGATTTCTGTAGACACTTGTTCGAAGATGCTGTGAACGCACGAATACAGTATCGTACAATTCGCTCGGTTGTGAGGAGCATACATTTTTCCCACTGTTGAACGCTCATTACTGTTGTTCGTTATTTTTATCATTACTATCAGAGCATTGCACATTATCATTGGTGTCGTATTTAACTAATCATTAAGACTATTTGAAATAAATGCTCACTTTTACTTTCTTCCAAAGGGTAATGATCGCGTAAATCGACAATGCACAAAAATGAGGGTATTTTGATTTTAAACATTAAATGTTTAAAATATCGTGCTAGCCAATTTCTTCATAAATGAATCTCTGAAAATTCGGTGAGCGATGGTAGAAGCCAAATAGGGGTTTCATTAACTTTTTGATAAAATTAACAAATTTACATCAAGCCCACTGAGCGTCTTCAAATACCCCATACTCATATGTTGTGCTCATTGCGCAGTCATTGAGCGGTAGTATGGTACCAAATGTACCATAAACGATTTTTTGAACGTTGACTAAATGTTCATACTAAATAGAATTTGATTAATCTAATCTTTCAGAAACTTCGTCTTTTGTTCCCTGCAACTAGTTCTGTTGTAATGTAATCCAAGATCTGTCGGAAATCGAGGTTTAAATTAGTTTAATGTAAAATTAAACGGTTACTTTCAATATTCTAAATAGGAAGAAAACGTCATCGGATGCAAAAAAATTGAAGTTAACGTACCTGTTAGGTGAGTCCGTCTCCTCTGGCTTGTGAGTTACTGTGGGCAAGCGCTTTCGATGTAAAGACATCATCGTCTGGCCGTTTAGTCAGTACTGGAGTCAGTCAGTTAGTCGTGGTCTTTATATACAAAGAGAAAGCTCACAAGCCAGAGGAGACGGACTCACCTAACAGGTACGTTAACTTTAGTATTTGCCTACTGGCGGACACAACCCAATTTCTTTAATACCTAACACAGCCAGTCCGGCTAAGGTACTACTCCCCGCCCCCTTCCCCAACGCTCCATCACTCCCTTCACCTTTCTCTTTGTATATAAAGACCACGACCAACTGACTGACTCCAGTACTGACTAAACGGCCAGACGATGATGTCTTTACATCGAAAGCGCTTGCCCACAGTAACTCACAAGCCAGAGGAGACGGACTCACCTAACAGGTACGTTAACTTTAGTATTTGCCTACTGGCGGACACAACCCAATTTCTTTAATACCAAAAAAATTGAGTTTTTTCAGATCTTTACCTTGCCAGGGTTACTGAACCCGAAAAACACCATTTGAGAAAGTGGTATGTTAGTGAACGTGATTGAGAGAGAACAATTCTTCTCTGATATTCACTCTGCAGGTTACAATAAGGGCATGAGCAAAATCGGTCCGAAATTAACTACATATAGTTCTCATAGTGACCGAAACACCAATTTATTTTCATAAAAATAGCTCTTACTATTTCGATTGCATTTTTTGTATATGTAATTCCTAAAGTTGAAGCAATACTGTAAAATTAGCCTTCTGAGGAAAATGACGAGAGCAGCAAAATCGATTATGAGAAATTTCGACGGTAAGCGATTTTGTTGCAGTTTATTAGCCATATCGCTCGTGGGGCATTCGCGTTCTCAACAAAATCAGAATGGTAGTCCGATCAAGTTCCTAAACGATGAAATTTCGTTGAATTGTGGTCATAAGAACATTTAGGGCAACTTCAGAAATTCCGATATTCAAATACTTTTCGTTTTTTGGAAATTTTCCGCAGTTTTTTCGGTATAATTCTAGTTTCTCCGGTTTCTCCCTTTCCTTTATGCTAGAATCCCGAAAATTAACACGAACTACGGAATAATATCATGTTTCCATCTTTTTTTGCTGTACAAAGACCACACACGTCGAGCTCGGAGCTCGTTGTTCATAAATGTACTTCCAGGTTTGATTTAGACTGCGTTCATTCTCTCTGTGAGGGAGCGTAGAATCGTGGCGACTGTGGGGCCTGTCCAGGGTAGAAGGGGGATCCCCCAAGCCTCATTGTGTGAGTGTGTGCCGCCAGAAAGGAAGACTGTGGAACCTCGCGCTGAATACTAAGTCCCGGGACCCGCCGTCTATGCAATAATAGTAACCAGTACCTTCCGCAGCGAGGAGAACGAGTCTTTTTCTTCCTCCCTTACCACTTTCTATATTCGTTCAAATGATCTTTTCTTGTTTTCCCGATTGAACCGGTTCGAATTCTTCGGAACGACTCCGTTTTTTTTTCTTCTTCTTCTTCCGCGAAATTAACACTACCATTCGCAAATAGAATGCATTACGCCATTACTGGGGAGATTTCGTTTCGGGTTCCCAAGTTGGAGAAGCTGACAAGTGACGACGTTCGACGGAAATGGTGGCCAATACTAAAGTTGAGAGCCATGAGCAATAGCAGAGCAGCCATGTTGCAGAGCAATGAGTGACCACTGTGTAGCCAGTTACGTAGAAAGCTTGTAGGTTAAAGCAAAAGTGAAGCTGGTCAGAGTCATATACTGTTCCTCTGTAGGTTGGTGAGTGATTAGGGGCCAATGATGCATTGCTATTATCAATTTAACCTCCAAGTTGTTCCTTCGCTGGTTTCTTTTGTTTGAGCATTTCAAGTATTAACACATTTTATTTATGATAATTGGTTAAATGCAGCTCTCTCAATCGCATCTGTCAACCATTTGTCTGCACTCTACCTGGTTGATGCGATCCTGATTGTTTTGTCATGATATCAATCATGGCTGTTAACTACCTTCTTATGCGCTCAGGTTTTCCTCGCTGTCAGGTTTTCCTTGAAGCGACGTTCATTGGTCATCTAATGAGCATGAGCCTGCACCTCCTCTCACCGCTTGCAATTTGAATTTATCCTCCGCTCTCTAATTTCTTTCCACCTTATACTTCCATCCTGTATAGTTTCCTCCTCACAGTCCAGCCAGCGACAATTGCTTGTATGCCTTCGTTTTACATGTACTTCATTGTATTCCTGTTCATCTCGCGTTGGATTCAGCTGAGGTATTTTGGTTCGGATTGAAAACCGAGTGACGTTTTATACAGCTAGGGGCATTGGAATAGCGCATCCCAATATGTGCGTCACCCTGGGAACTGGACGAGCGGGAAATTCTGGCATGCACGTGGAAAACCGACGTAGGTAGGTAGGTTGTTTCCTAGTTCGCCAGATTCAGGCAGAAAAAATTTGTTGTATGCCTGTGCGTATTTATTAGACAATACTATCGCCAATTAAAATTAAAACCGTCGTTTTAATCAGCAATTGCAATAAAAAGTTGCAATCAGAAACTGTGTCTTATCGCATTCCTTTTGCGATGCATATCCAACATTTCATATGAATTTCCTATGGTTAACTCTATCTCAAGTATAAGTGCTTATATCGTGGTGAATAATACCGAATTTTAAAAATGCTATTCTTTGTGTTGCAGGTAAGCGTAATGATGCTCGCCTTGACTGACACTGTATGGTTCGTTACTATCAATAATTCTAAAATCCGACCATCCGAGTTTATCTAATTTACGTAAAAGTCAATGCTGGATCTATTTTTCAATGTTTGACAAACATCATCGATTGTTTTTGATATTACCTGACCATTTACTGACGTATGAGTTTCTACACGGCTAGAAATTCGCTAATAGTGAGAATGTAGCCTGTCGACAAGTTATTGAATTTAACTGATTATCTTATCGTTAATACTAAGTATCGAGGAACGTTGTGTAGAAGTTCGACGGCTAAAAAAGTGGAATTTTCCTCAAATCTTCAAGTTTCAAAGGTTTCTGAGTCCGAAATACGCCAAACATCTCTCTCTCTCTCTGGTCTGCTGGTGAGGTGAAACCTATTACCTACGGCGTGATTCAGGGGAGCACTTTGGGCCCAGTTCTATTTTCAATATATATAGATAGCTTATCTTCTTTAACATCCTCCGGTGAAATCTTCCTTTTTGCAGATGATACTGCAGTGCTTATATCCGGTCCGACATGGGGAATTGTTTTTGACGATATGCAAAAGCTCCTTAACAGAATCAATGGGTGGTTACTTGGAAGTTTTCTCACACTAAATGTTGGAAAAACCAAGTACATGCTAATTGGAGGAGGCACTATACCTGAAGGTGGTGGTTTGCAGATTCACTCATGTGCTCCTGGTGTCCCATGTTGTTGTATGCATCTTGAAAGAGTGACCGGCTATAAGTACCTTGGAGTTATTGTGGATGCTTCTCTTGTCTGGGACCAACATGTCTCATATCTGTATGCCAAACTCCGCAAATTCGTACACATATTTTATCATGCCAAGTATGTACTTTCTTCGGAGCGTCTGAGGTTGGTTTATTTGTCTCTTGTGCAATCAGTGCTTCACTATGGCATCCTGGTGTGGGGTGGTGCCTATCCCTTTCACTTACGGAAACTGATAATAATCCAGAAAGCCATATTAAAGGTGATGCTTGATAAACCGAGGAGATATTCGAGTGACCTATTATTTCAGGAGACCAAAGTGTTTACCATCCGGCAGCTTTTCATTAAGGGACTGGCTCTATTCTTCTACAAACACCCACACATTGTTGAGAGGCCCTACGTTCATAAACATCAAACCCGCTTCCAGATTCTTCAAAATGTAGTGAACCCTAAAATAAATTTAACCCTAACTACTAGAAGTCCGCAGTACTTGATTTATTTAATTTTTAATTCCTTGCCTGCTCAACTGAAGATTCCTGGAGTGATAACTCGCCCTGCATATAAGAGAAAAATATTTACATGGTTGATAAATCTAGGGCCAGAAAATGCAGAATTAATTTTAAATAGTATTTATAGTAAGTAACTAATATATAGAAAACCTGTAAACTGTAATAGTATTGTAATGATTCCTTAGAATAAGTATTTACAGTCACATTGTTTATAACCTTACGTTGTTAAAAGTTAAAATTTAAATATAGAAGTCGGCAACTCTAGCTCGTCAACACAGGCTTTGCCTAAAGACGAGCTATTATTATTCAATAATTTAATCAGGTATATTTTCTTTTCTGTCGATGTATTTACTGAATAAATCTTCTTCTTCTTCTCTCTCTCTCTCTCTCTCTCTCTCTCTCTCTCTCTCTCTCTCTCTCTCTCTCTCTCTCTCTCTCTCTTTCTCTCTCTCTCTCTCTCTCTCTCGCTCTCTCTCTCTCTCTCTCTCTCTCTCTCTCCCTCCCTCTCTCTCTCTCTCTCTCTCTCTCTCTCTCTCTCTCTCTCTCTCTCTCTCTCTCTCTCTCTCTCTCTCTCTCCCTCCTCCCAAAATGCGCGAACGGTTTTCATTAGCTATTTTAGTTGTTGGTTTTCAGGTGAAGGTCGCCCAATTAATTCTGGAACTTTGAGCGTTGCCAGTTCCTAAACAGTTTTACGAGTTTCGTATGAACTGAGTGAAACCGGGATTGGATAACTAGAATGACCGCGGGGCTGAACGAAGTTGCGCGTGGGCACCAAGTGTATTTTATGTGTAGTGTATGATTATCGATTTAACAATGTTTTATTTTGCAATAATTGCGATATTGCTACGAAATACTCCGCAGTCTCCTATCAAATCGCAGCCGTTCAGTCTTTATGAGTTTACTTAACAGATCGTAATTTTGAGCACGATTCGGGATCTACCCCTTTTATTTTATACGTATCAGTATTAAACCATCACATATGCTTGCCGTTGTTTACAAGCAGCTAAGCCTGGTTGTATTATACATTTGGGGAAGTGGTGAAGGAAATTGTGAGGTGTGGGACACCAGATGCATTCAGGTATCAGTTGTACGTTGCGAAGCAGGGATAAAACTTGGGAATAGCGATGGGTCTTCCATAAAACTAGAAGAATTGATTAAATGGAAGTTAAATGAGAAGTGAGCTGAACGTCTGAATTCATCTCGCGTCCTACCAGCGTAGTTTGAACCTTCTCTTATGATTGTGAGGGTAGGATTCCCTTCGTTGGAGGGGAAAAACGTGAAGGTGGCAGAATTGTGGCGATTCAGAAGCTCGTGTTATCAGCACGTTTAAGTCTGGTTGCATCATCACTTCTGCGGGCAGTAATAGGAATACCAAGGGAATAAAAAGAAGAAGGCATTTGCCAGGAGAGAGAAGCTGCGGTTTTCATAGTCGGAGCCAAGTGCAAGGCGGTGGAGGTGAAGTGCAAGGCCTGTAACGCAATCCTAGAGCCAAGGTCTGTCGCCCTCTCCCGTCCCATCCCATCCCATCCCATCATCGCCTTCGTCCTGGCCCGGCCAGGCCGGATAGCAAGTGTTCCCCCTCTGCTGTTTTCTTCATTCCATCCTGGTGTCTCCTCCCCCTTTTTTTCCTTTCTCGTTCTATTATAGCAACAAGTCAAGGTCGCACAACGATCCCAAGCAAAGCCTTCTCTTGCCAGCAGTTCCTATAGCGAGGCTCCTCCTCGACTCCACAACCTCAGGATACGGGCCACGGGAGAACCTCCCCACTATTGTACTTAAAATTCGCTTCGTCCCGAACCCACTCGTTACGCTCACTTGCTGTTAGTCATAGTTGGCTCCTTCTGATTCTCAGCTAGTACCTTCCCGTCTCTTCCCTCGGGTTTCCTCTTTTCTCGGCGAAACTCATTTTTCTCTTGAACGCTTCAAAAGCCTTCTCCTTCCGTTGAAAACACATCGTGGCGCTTAACGATGATGCTTCACAGGACCGAAACTGGCGTTGAATAATGCAAGCATCACCTGGGAGCATTGTCTCTCCTGTTCGCTCCAACAAAGTCAAAAATGAGCCGGAAATCGGTTCAGGAGAATGTCACGTCCAGAGCTGTCTAATTTTATAAATTTTATTCAACTTTCATCTCAGTAAAACGCACTTTTCAGCGTATTTGACCGACCTGACGCTCTCTTTTGTTGATAGCCATATGCATCTCACACGTGACCACTCCTTTCTTTCCGGACGCGAGTGTGATTCACTCAATAACAAATAGTTCGGTTGACCCCAGTTCGTGAAAATTCGAATGTCTACTTTTGACCGGTTTCCCGTAGTTCAGTTAGGTGCAGAATATGTTACAGAAATACAATTTAGGAACCATCTTAGATATTCGGTGGAACCACAACTGCGGAGAAGAGTATTCTCCAACAGTGAGAACTTTTATTGTTTGAGCAGTGCTCGGCGGGGTTGGATTATTAGTTTTTAGATTCTACCTACGCGACTTAACACAATAATGCACATCTTCGACGACAACAGACAATAAGAACCGCCATGAAACACATACCCATGTACACGGAGCCGCCTATGCGAACACATCAGCTTTAAATGGAGGAAAGAAGTTTATACAACCAAATTGTGATTTGATAGGAAAGAAATATATATGTGTGCATATTAGCTCACGCATACCTTTTCAAACAAGTACCCTAATCACTAACTGGAAATAGAAAATTAACTTACTTCCTTGATAAAATGTGCTCCAGAAGCAGAGAGGAAGCTTCACACTACTGTATTGCCACTGAATACGTATTAAAGCTTCTGGGAAACTGGCACGTGTGAAAGATACCACCAAATGCATTAATCTTATTTTTCTCAGCTGTACTACGTTGTGAGCAAAGTTATGTATCGGCTGAGTTTGAGTTAGATCTACCATTTTTAGCCGCTTTTGATTCCAAAAACACTCTTGTTTGTCAACGAAACTAAGAGAGGTTGACCTAAATCACCTCTAATTTGATATTCAGCCAAAATAAGAGTTTTACAATTTTCATCAATTGTAGGGCCAGTTTCAAATGACTTAACAGTAATGTAAACTTTCCATTCGTAGGAACGTGATCATAGCAGCCCAATAAATTATCAAACTTTTCGACAATATCCTAATTTTAGTACAGTTTTTTTTCTCTTGAATCCAGCTCATCTAAAATTCCGTGTTGGTATTCTAACGTGATACCTGTTCGTTAAATATTTAGCATCGGTACTAAGAGAATATGGAGCTATCCTATGAATTTCGCAAATTTCATTGACTAACTTTTTTCACCGCGCTTTCCCAATAACTTCCAGAACTGTAAATAAGAGCGGTTCCGAAAACACACTTTGGTAGTCTCATAAATTACCTATGCACAAATTGATGGTGGTCCGAATAAATTCTGAACGTTGAGATGAGTTCACATGAACTGAATGAAAAAACCGTTCGATTTGTCGTAGGAGTCAAAGTCTTCTGAGACGAAAAACACCATTTAGGAAAATTGTCCGTGTCTGTGCCTTTGAAAGCAGTTGTGAGAGAAACTAACTCGGTATAACTTTCATATTTAACCAACTGATTACCATGGGCAGTTGCGAATAGCTCAACATATTATCAAACATTTGTAAGAAAATCGATGTTAGCTCAGTATTTTTTCTCTCTTACGGTGAGTACCAGCAACTCGATAAATTTCGAAACATATAGCTCTACTAATCTCTACATGATCTTCAAGTTAAGGTTCATACAAAATTTAGTGAAAAATTAGTTGCTAGAGCGATTTGTCTGAATGTACCTGTTGGGGACCTTGAGACTGAGAAATAAATGAACGTGGTGAGCTTGAGTGAGGACTGTATTACACTTGAGTATGAGTATGTATGCGCACAAGGGACCCTCAATCCCCCCCCCATCTGGTTGTGAGATGCTGAGTGGTGGGTGGGGAAGCCTGAGCTGAAAGACGAATCCTTGGGAGAACTGGGAGGCGACTGGACTGTATCGTGTGAGCTGAAGGATGACTGACTTAGAAGGAGCTGTCTGTTGAGAAGATGGATCTAAAATTGAGGGGTGGGAAAAGATAGATGGGGAAATCTGTTGTCACTTGGAAATAACTGAGCTGAGCTGGGCACTGAGGAGCTGGGGTTTCCACAGGTACAAACAAAAGGATTGAGATAGAAAGCTGTTTAGGGAAACAATGACTTTCCGTAAGGCCAATGAGTACTATTAAGTGCGGCCGTTCTCAGATTAAAAACCCCTCTTATTCGGCTTGTGCCGAACAGTACCTGTGGCGATGCTAAATTGCATTGCACCAGTCGTTTTTACTTTCCGCTACCCGAAGGGAAGGAAAGTATAGTAATCGGCCCAAAAAAAAATTTGAGTTTTCTTCAGATCTTTACGTTTCAGACCCTACTGAGTCTAAAAAACCTAATTTCGGCGCGTGGTCCGTGTGTGTGTGTGTGTGTATGTGTGTGTGTCTGTAGTTCGATTTGCGGGAGAACGGCTGATCCGATTGAGCTGGTTCTTTTTTTGTTTTGTTCGTTATTTTTTGTAGACACCAAAATAAGGTTATGGACGATTTCGGCCGATGGGAAGGGGGTGGGGGACGAAAATGTACCAAAAACTAGGGTTTTTTGAATTTTTCTCGAAAACGGCTCTAACGATTTTGATTAAACTTTCAAATTATCTTCTCCTAATCAATACCTAACTTTTCTTCTCTATACATATCTCCATGAAAATACGGTGAACGGAGATAATGACCTATGAAGCAAAAATAGGTTTTTTAAGCTTTTTGGCAAAATGACTTCAACGATTATCATCAAACTCTCAGGATATTTTCGAATAGTTAATACCTACATATTGTTCTCAATAAATGTTCCTCTGAAAGTCTATTGAGCAGAGATAAAAATGAAAATGTGTTGAAAATAACGTTTTTTCGAACATTTCCGAAAGTTCCAGGGTAATTTTTTCACCAGATGTGATAAATTCTAATGAAGTGTCTTTTAGTCACCCATACCAACATTTTGTTTTCCATAACTATTTCTGTATATATATGTTGAACGGAGATATAAGCCACGTTAACTCAGAAAAGGAGATTTGTCGAATATTAATTTATCGGTATTCGTATTTTCTCAAAAACGGCTCCAACGATTTCGATCAAACTTTCGGAGTGCTCTCAGCTAACTAGTCCCTACATTTTGTTCCGTATAAATCTTCCTGTAAAAATGCGTTGAACGAAGATATAGCGCCCGCCTATGTAGCTGGTGTTCGAACTTAAAGGGGTGGCGGAAAGTAGTGTGTTGCTACGCACCAGATATTTTACTTTCCGCTACCCGAAGGGAAGGAAAGTATAGTAATCGGCCCAAAAAAAAATTTGGGTTTTCTTCAGATCTTTACGTTTCAGACCCTACTGAGTCTAAAAAACCTAATTTCGGCGCGTGGTCCGTGTGTATGTGTGTGTGTGTGTGTGTGTGTGTCTGTAGTTCGATTTGCGGGAGAATGGCTGATCCGATTGAGCTGGTTCTTTTTGTTTTGTTCGTTATTTTTGTAGACACCAAAATAAGGTTATGGACGATTTCGGCCGATGGAAAGGGGGTGGGGGACGAAAATGTACCAAAACTAGGTTTTTGCATTTTTCTCGAAAACGGCTCTAACGATTTTGATTAAACTTTCAAATTATCTTCTACTGATCAATACCCAACTTTTCTTCTGTATACATATCTCCATGAAAATACGGTGAACGGAGATATAGGCCCATGAAGCTAAAATAGGTTTTTTACGCTTTTTGGCAAAACGGCTCCAACGATTATCACCAAACTTTCAAGATGTATCCGAATATTTAATACCTACATATTATTCTTAATAAATGTTCCTCTGACAGTCCATTGAACAGAGATAAAAATCAAAATGTGTCGAAAATAACGTTTTTTCGAACATTTCCGTAAATTCCAGGGTAACTTCTTCACCAGATGTGATAAGTTCTAATGGAGTGTCTTTCAGTCACCCATACCAACATTTCGTTCTCCATAATTATTTCTGTATTTATATGCTGAACGGAGATATAAGCCAAGTTAACTCAAGAAAGGAGATTTGTCGAATATTAATTTATCGGTATTCCAATTTTCTCAAAAACGGCTCTAACGATTTCGATCAAACTTTCGGAGTAGTCTCAGTTAACTAGTACGTACATTTTGTACCCCATAAACGTTCCTGTAAAAATGCGTTGAACGAAGATATAGCACCCGCATATGTAGCTGGTGTTCGAAATTACGGGGGTGGCGGAAAGTTGTGTGTTGCTACGCACCAGATATTTTTTATTTGCAACTATACATATAGAGAAAACAAAACAAATATGTAACTGCAATAGTTATACGAACTCCTCCGGTGAGGACTAGCTCGAACACTACCAGTCCAGCTAGTAAGTACACATTTTACGAACGTGATATCAATGAAGATGTATCTGTGCTGTTATGCCGTAGCTTGGTTCTTAAATTATTATTATTATGATCTCTTTCTCGGCTGTTTGCGCAACTGTTACTAAATTTATTTATGAATTTAAACATTTTTGTGTCTAAAGCAATGTCTACATTGGAAGGTTTCAACTGGCGCTATCATGACAAACTATGTAGTATTTTGTGACGAAGGAAATTCTAGGAAGTATTTTTATTTGGAGGTGCATGTTTCCCCTTGTTGATTTCCCATGACGATACGTTCGTAATGCATAACGACGAGTAATTTCTGAATCACTTAGCTACCCAGCTCACGTCACACCTTCAAGTCTTAAGGTCTGAGTCTCATCGTTCTGCTTGGTTTTCTTCGCTCTCAGCGCTTTTTCCGCTGAGCGAGAATATTTTGTGGTCCGCTAAAACCACGATTCGGATGAAGGATTTCTGAAATGATATTGCGAGCCGAAAAGCACGGACGGCGATGTCGAGGGCGTCGTCTGAATTGTAATATCCCGATGACTTGGAATAGCTCAATCCTGTTCGCTTCAATAGATTGATATCTTACAAAAGATGGGTTTCCGCGACTCAGCTGGCGGATTTTCCCTTCGGCATTTGGCACATGTGACATTTCCCGATTTCGTGATTTGTCGGTACGGGGTTAACAGACAGGAACGTTCGGGTTTGCGTTTGGCGCTGGACTAATGGCAATTTATTTGGATTTTGAAAGTCACTTTACGTCAATCTTCAGAGTTCGTTACGTTATGTTTCTTAACACCAGCCGCGACGCACGAAAACAAATCGTTGTGTGTCACACCGTCAAGAAGTTGGTCCCAACGTTTCGCAATTTTTCAGGTTGTCAGTACTCATCCTGTTCTGAAATCGAATGACCAATCGATAGGCAGGTCATAATGCATTTACACTCATATGCGAGAACGAGCTACATTTCCAAGGAAAACAAGAAAAAAACACGGAAGGTTCGACGTATCGCGCAAATTTCCTCAGTGCCCCAGTGAATTCAGCAATCTTTAGCTCTCTAGAGACTCGTCTAGTGCGTTTTTCATTCAGTTTGTATGAACTTAGCTCAAAGTCATATTTATATATTGGTAGTGTATCAAGTCCCCCAAATTATTGGGCTGTACGTATTTATGTCACCTCGTCTTCATTAAATAATAATTGTGTCGGGTCTGATGATATTTAAAAAATGGAAACGTCCAAGTTTATGGTTAATTCTAGAATTACTGAGAAGACTTTGAAAAAAAAATGTAATCGAAAACTAAGACGGTTTGACTTCCGGCATTTCGTCGGATGTCCCTGGTTATTTATATTACCTGTGGGTAATTTTTCGGAGGACCATCATATTAGCGAGATTTATCTGGGAAAACACCACAAAAATCGTTTTAAATAGAAAATTTTGATAATTTATTGTGCTGCTTTCTTCACTTTTTATATAGGTACGAACATTTGTATAGCGTCCTTTTGAACTGATAACGCGGAAAATTTGAGCTTGATGGAGAGAGGCGTGATTTGATCACTATGATAACCTTAGTTAGTGTTGAATCGATTTTGCTCAAACTTCAATTTTCACGTTTTTAGACGATGTGATATTCTAAATTTGAGCTGATTTGGACTCAGGAGGCTTCAAAACGTGAAATTCCGAGAAAAAAAAATAGCCGATTACGAAAGTTTCCTGTTTTATTTTGTCAAGCTAAGGAAAATCACAGCCGAATTATTTGACCTTCTCGACATAAATAAATTGATAACCTTACAGCCGCTGCGAAGAAGAAAATTGATATGTTTTATCTTTTGTGCATTTTCTGCAGGCACTGCTCAAAACTTCTGGTAGTCGAATATGAAATTTGAACCGATTTTATCATGATGTGTTCACTCAACCGTGTTCAAAGAATATAGGATGAAGACCATTTTTCAGAGTAGCTCCTCGAAAAGAAGATACATTTTTTCCGTTTGATTAAACTACTTTGTGAACAATAATTGGTACGTCCCAACCGAGGATGGTTTTCGCCGAATTGACTAATTAATTCGTCTTTTCTAGTGAACTTTCTAAACGGCTCTTAATGTAAATCTAAACCTTTCGTCTGGTAATGAAGAATCGAGGAGTTAGTGCTTGCAGTTTTGCTCGAAGTTGTGTGTTTGTTGGTATATTCGCTTAACATGTCACACAGATTCGAATGAAATTCGATACACGTGGAAACAATAAAAGCAATTGTAGAACTGAAGGTTAAGTGGAACGGCAGAGATTATAATGAAAAGGAAACAATTGCAATTTACTTAAAATCGGAGCTTTTTATCTAGCGCACATGTAACGCCTTAGTTTGCCAATTGGAGGTTCCCGCTCTCCTTTCTTTGTTCAGTCGTCATTCGTCAGGTTCGTCCTCTTGCGTTACAAATTCATGCGACGGTTGAAAAGAAGCCAAGGAAGAGAAAAGCTGAGGGTGAAAAGAAGCTCACTCAGGCGAATGACACTTGAACTTTCATGGTGCAAGGTTATCTTTAGATTGCGAGAAAAAGTAACTCATTCGCCAAGAGTCATCTTTTCTCGGACGTAGATAAATGACAGCCTTGAGCGAGTGAGACGAAGGCAACGTCTTGGTGGCAGGGAAAGTAAGTGCCTTGACCTCTCCTTCGAGATTTACTTTTGTAAATCTGCAGAACTCTACGGGCGATTTTAATTTTCGAAAATGACAAGTAAATTTTGTCAACAACTGTTTTTTAACGGTTGATAATAATTGCGGCGTGCTTTCAGTTAACCAGTAATTACATTGGAATGCGCTGGAGCGATGTGAGCAAATCGATTTTTTTAATACAATTACTATACTTTCTGCTACCCGGATAGAAGCAATGCTCTGAATTTAGAAGGCATGCCACTCTGTTAATGATGAATTTCACCGTTTTCCCTAGTTCCAATCAGTATCTTGTACGCGCTGAAAAAAGTTGTCTTTCTTTAAATGACCCACACAAGCCCATTGTCAGGGGGCTTGAATTTTCTTAGCCTTTGTATAAAAAACATTTTGCTCGCCCAATTTTCGTAGTTTGTGAATGTGAAATGTTGAGTTTCTTGTCACTTGTTTTCAGGCGCGAAGTCTTTTAATAAAGACGTGTTGTAGTCACGGGGAAGATTCTGGGTGGGGGGGGGGGTGCGGGGGCTCAAATCTGTCCGATATTATAGAACCCCCTTCACAACTCGTGGATTTCCCATCTTCAGCCTCACGTCTTCCGACTTAATGGATCATTGAACTTGATGGCGTCGTATTATTGGGCAATTTGGTGAATTTCGACGGAACAGGGACACGTTTTCCTTCTTCACCACACCCTCTCGTTATTCGACTCGACGAAGGTCTTTTCGTTCGCTAGCGATCCCTAATCGAGAGTCTGGTCTCTCTCGGGGGAGCAGAAGGAAAGTCCGGTTCCCCTCTCAAGGATAACCTCCTCTCTATTGGTGCTCGAACCTTCCTCATCTACTTCGGTCCGGTCTCTCGGGGGCCCCCATCGACTCTCCGATAATTAATCCAACGAGATATAAGTGCAACGTTCTGGAAAAGAAATACGTCTCTTTTTCGATTTCTTCCAGCTTCGTATTTTTATGAGAGGTTCATTTGCCCTTGTAAATCAAACTACAAAAATTAGGCGTCATTCGTATAATTACTGAAATGGGCACAAGTGCTGAGTTGCGGTTTAATTTCACTCGGGTGACGTTACGTAATTTATAGAATTTTAGTTTCTGTTCAAATCCATTCTGAGATTTGTATATTGTGTCCCACTCTGGAAACTACATTCAAAGTTTTGGTTCGAAATTCGGAGTAAACATCTAGGGCGACGTATCACACAACTTTCCTTAGCCCACTTACATTCAGTTTCATATCTTTAGGCACTAATCCAACCTATTTTCACTCACTTGGTAAAATATGACTTCTCCTTGTTCCGAAATTTATTGTGGTCGTCTTACTTATACCACGCTCATTATCAATCAGCACACACAGGATTTGCGGTACTCTCAACATGATTTTTTTAAAAAGATACTATTCACTGTTTCAGAATTAATTTAAAAAATATATACTGTGTTAAATCGTAGTAAGTGAAACGGCGGTTGTTGGGATTTTAGGTTGCTTCTAATTATTTTATGAGTGTTATTAAACGCTCATCGTATCGATAGTTTATTGGACTTCCACCCTGATTATTCTCAGAATCTATGGATCGTATGAGTAGGATTTATGCAGAAAAAAACTACGCTTAAATCGATTTACGCCGGCGTTTTTAGTAACTTACTGCGTACATTTCGTCTTTTTCTCACATATGATAATTTTGTGGTCGTGTTATTTTGAACTGTCTACAAAAAATGTTTTTGGCGAGCCAAGTCTATGTGCAGGCTGAATGTCGAATTTGAGCGGTGTGTGCTGTGTCGAAACAGATTTCCCAATACTTCCTTCGTTGTCATTGGACACCTGACAACTCCCTTCTGTGGACGCTAGCTTTGGAAATAAGGTTAGCACGCCTGCTTTCCCTCTTCCACCTGCCTACTGGGCCTACTGCGTATGTGCTTAGGAAATGAAGCATCAGAGGCTTGGGGAAACCCCATGTGAAGCCGCCGTTCATTGGTTCAACTTTCTAGATTCCTGAGTCGCTTCTGGAGGCGGACTCAGCAACTTCGAATGGAAGGATTTGCAGGTTTGAGGTTGTGAGGGCCTTCTTTTTCATCTTCGTCTGAAGTTTGACTCATTTTTTGACGTATTTTGCAGGAAACTAGGACTAGTTGTCATTTTCAGATGAAGTAACATCAGTCGTCTTGAAGTGCAGCGACCATCGAGAAGCTGCTTCGTCACCCACTTCAAGAGTTGTTGAGCGCTGTAGGTTGAGTCGGGCCATGCAATTTAAGGAAAAGCCACTTTGCAGCTGTTGTCAGTTGGCAGGTTCGACTGGGGTTTTTTTTTTCTCTTTCTTGACGGAAAGGTCTCGCACTCCACGCTCCAGAACCGTTTCGTCTATCGTAAATCATGAGCAATTCAGTTCAAATAAAAGACGTTGGTCGACTTAATTTATTTTCAATTTTAATTCCCTTCTAATGGATCTATTTTGGAGAAATACGCCTGAACGCCCAACATTTCTGACATTTACTCGCGGACGGGCGTTGCGTAATGTACGTTACGTATGAATCCTGAAAAGATCAACTCGTTTTTGAGCCATTTATCGACAAAACTAGTCGAGTTTCGTTATAAATGAAGGTATTGACACGAAATTGACCACCTGACACGCTTTAATAAATATGTGTATTTATGTTCAAAGCGAATCACTCAACGTGTGAGACACTTTCTCCGTACAGTCAACACCCAAAATACAACAAAAAAATTCTTCATGAACTTCTTCCAATTTCCTTTGTTAGCAAGGTAGAACGCAATTTGTATTTTTTTCAAAAAGCTGGGGTTTTTAATAAAGCAACCAGTATCTCCTTAACTACGTACGGTTCACAAGCTCTTCGCTGAAAACTTGAATTTAAAAAAAACTTAACTTAAGCAAATGGTTTGTGTGTGTCCTTCAATTTGCGGGAGAATGGTTGGGCTGGGTCTTTGGTAGTTGGGTTTGGTTTATTTGGATTTGGATGGTCTTCTTTGGTTTATGGCCTCTTGAAGAGTGTGACAAAAATCAGCTCCTAGCAACTTCTGTTATTTCGTATGAAACAAACTATCAATTCGACGAGTGTTTTATAACTCTCATAAAATCGATAAGAGCAACTTCATAAATGTCAGAATCCCAATCTTACTGCTATTGGATTAATGGACACCTGGCTAAATTCAGGGACTTGGAGACCTTTAAGGAGCTCAGCACGATGTATGAGTTCGAGAGGAAATATAATGTTCAGCCATTGAGAGGTCCATGGAACAGCGAGAGTCGCCAGTTTCGGCCTCCCAATGGTATCAACATCTTTACAGATGGATCGAAAACTCCGGAGGGAACAGGATCCGGGGTGTGGATAAGTGGCTCTGGAAGGAGTGGGACGTATATTGCCCTAGGTTTTTCAAGCACAGATTCATGCTATTATCGCCGGGACAATCGTAATGCATGAGAAAGTCTGTAGCAACAGAACTATCAATATATTGACCGATAGTCAGGCGTCGTGCAAGGCGCTAATGAACTACTGCACTACGTCGAAACTGGTGCGAGAGTGCAAGATGTGGCTTACCTCCTTGGCAAGTGCGAATAGAGTAAATGTGTATTGGATTCCAGGACACAAGGGGATCATTGGAAATGAGAGGGCGGAACATCTGGCCAGACGCGGTTCGGTGGGCCACCACACCATTGTGGGATTTCTCTGTCACTAGTAAAAAGGACTGTGAGAGAACACGTCAGAAGACTGCATCAGACAGTGTGGAACGCTGCCGGAGGGAAACATTGCAAACGCTTTGTCTCGGAGCAATCAAGTAAGATAAGACACACCCTTCTGAGGATGGAGAGGAAGGACTCAAGTCGGATTGTGGGGATTATAATTTGGCACTGCAGAATGAACAAACACATGTATGTTATGGGTATAGTCGACACCCCTCGATGCAGGTGGTGTGGCACGGATGAGGAGACTCCCTACCATGTCCTACCCAGTGCCGGAGATTTGAGAGGGAGCGACTTTTGGTCTTTGGCGCTACTTCTCCCAGGATGGATACCAACGAGGACTCTTTCAGCAACTACCAGGCTTTCCTCAGGAGGCTAGGCATTGGCCTGTAGGATATTAGAACTGGCACCTGGGCGGTCATCTGGCCGCGACTATATATATACTGCTATTGGATACTACTGGAATCCTTACTGTCATAATGAATAATAAAACAAAATAATGATTTACAATGCTCTGGTGCAATCTCATTTATATTATGGAATTGTACCGTGTGGAAATGCACACTCAAATAAAATTAAAAACATACTGACTACCCAAAAATTATTAATAAACCTCCATCAAATGAATTATATAGGGAAACTTTCGAAAAATTGCCCTAACCGTTATTCACAAATAACTACTAGCAGGCTAACTTGTTAGAATTGCAGCGTTATCAGAGCAGCTAATAAAACCCAAATTGAGATAACTACAGCTTTAATGAACGACTGTTTGTAGAACTGGTGCCACCGATGAGTTTGGAGAGATTTAAATTGGAATTAAAAAAAAGAGAAATGTTTGATTGAAATGAATAAATAGGAATTTGGGAGTATTTGGGTATTTTACTTTCAGTCAGTGTTTATTTGTTTTGATAGCTACTCCAACACGTCAAGTTCACTTAGAAGGGTTGTAGCGTTTAAGATATTTGTTACATATGTTTAAAATCCGCGCCCCCCCCCCCCCCGTGATTCACGACCTACCGTATGTACGGGCGTTGTATCTTCGTTCAAAGTACACGTGTACGAAATATAGGTACTAGTTAGTTTTATCGAAATCGTTTGAGCCGCTTGTGAGAAAATGGGAAAACCGATAATGTTCGGCTAATCTCGTTTTCCGAGCTATCGTGGCTTACATCTCCGTTCAGCAGGTAGATGCAGAAATAGTTGAGGAGAACAAAATGTGGGTAAAGGTTGCTAGAAGACTCCGTAATGTGATGAAATCCAGTGACGCAGTTACAGTTATCTCTGTTCAATGGACAGGCAGAAGAATATTTATTGAAAACAATATATGGGTCATTCAAACACATTCTGTGAGTTTGGTGAAAATCGTTAAAGCCGTTTTGCCAAAGAGTTTCAAAAACGTATTTTATCTTTTTAGGCCAATATCCTTCTCCCCGTTCACCGTACTTTAATGGCGGTATTTGATGGGTACTATCCAGTACAAGATAATTAGGAAGTTTAATCAAAATCGTTACAGTCGTTTTCGAAAAAATGAGAAAAATCCTTGTTTTTAGCACATTTTCGTCTCCCCCGCCTCATTTCCCAGCGGTGGAAATCGCCCATCACCTTATTTTCGCGTCTACGACAAATTACGAACAAAACAAAAAAAGAGTAATTAGGTTTTTCGGACTCAGTAGGACTCAAAAAACCCCGTAACATACACCAAGTGCATTCTGACACATGATACGGAGACTAAAAATTATCACGCTATCCTAACAAAAGGTCAGAAAATAATCTTAAAAATATGTACAAAACAATTTAGAGAATCTTGTAGAAATGGATCCTCGTGCGCCTAGGTTACCAAAAATTCATAAAGTAGGAGTACCAATGAGACCAGTTGTGTCATATATTGGTGCCCCAGCTTACTAATTGGCTAAAAAATTAAATATTTTGTTTAGGAATAAAATCAACTTTCGGCCACAAAATACCGTCCAAAATTCACAAGATTTGGTATCTAAAATTAAAGATATACAAGCACCTCCAAATGCCAAACTTGCTTCATTTGATGTGGTAAGCTTGTTTACCAATATCGATGTAGCTACCTGCAAAGATGTGGTTAATGGGCTTATACATAGTTCGATATTTTTGAAAAGAATGAATTGTGTAGTTTAATGTCTGTTTGCATGCATCAGAATTATTTCTTGTTTGAGGGTGAATATTATACTCAGCGGGGGGATGCGATGGGTTCTCCACTGTATCCTGCTGGTGGACATTTATATGGATTATATTGAAAAACAAATTTTTGGAAAATGTAAATCAAACAGCTTCTTGTATTGAAATTTAGGGAACGAATAAAAGAGCATGAAAAGGATTTTAGGGATAACAAAGGTGATTCTGCGTTTGCAAGTCATCTGAGTGAATATAATCATGACTTTAGTTTTGATCTAACAAATAAACAGTATATAGAATTTCTTCACTTTTGCCCAAAGGGGTGTGGGAAGTCTCTAAGTGAGGTAATCCTTCAAAATATTTCACCATTAATAGGTTCATTTTTAGCTTGGGTTTTCCTTCCACCATTGTCTGAGTTAATTGACATCGCCCCCCTCCCCCTGCCCCGCCCCCTTTCTCTTCTCTGAGCCAGTAGGATTCAATATCTCCGTTCACCTGAGTATATAAGATGTCCTTTCTATGAGGTACCTTCAGTTCATGTTTGTTACTGATGATGACCTAACCGTCGACATCGATTTAACAATTGTGCTCATTATTTCTGTGGAAATGTAGGCAATTTATCGTTTATTCTGATTTTTAATCTCTTAGTTGTAACAAATTTTGCCAACCTTCTCAAGACAAGTGAACACGAACCTACCGAAATACAGGATTGCAACACCTTACTACGTAAACAATATAAAGGACGAAAACTGTACATATTAGAAAACAAGGAAATCTATAAACAAAAAAGCTTCGATGGACAGATCATAAATGAAGAGTTGAAATCTGATAAATCCTCTGTGTACCAACTGCTCAATAATGATCATGGTATAAGTAAGAGCACTACAATATATTCCGGAACTTGCAAGCCACTAAAATCATTGAATGTACGTGAGCTGAGGAAAATTGTGTGGTGTATCGCTTCGATGAGCGTGGTTCAGGTTCAACGCAACCCGTGGGTGTGCGTCCTTCCTTTGGTTCTTGTCATCTCCATCCACCGGTTGTGACAGGCGACACCGAAACATCGTTTTGATACGATTTGATTGATTCCTCCGTCTGTTTCAATCAGACGACCCGACTGTTCAAAACTCTCCCGGTCCTGCGAGCAGGAAGTTCGTCAACGGCAGCCGGAAGCGGAGGAGGAAGACGAGTTGGCTTTGGAAACGCGACGGCGGCGGCGGAGGGGCTTTCGCTTCCTCCGCCGCCAGACTACGTCCCTTCGATATCACTCGTTAAATGCGGGACGAAGGAAAAATCTTCGTATAGTCGGCGACCCCGTCGATTCCGTTCAATTCAAAACCGCCGCCCCGCGTTTCGATTCTTCCCTCAGAGACAACATCTGCAATTTCGTATCAACTAAACTAAATTCAACGCGACGGATGTCGGCGCCGTTTCTCGCATTCAACTCGTCAAGGGGCGTCGTGGAGGGGTAAAAACCGTTCCCCCCCGTTTGATTTCAACGTCAGGGAAGTGAGTGCACGTCGATTATGTCGGGAGACGTCGAATCACTGACCCGACCAGGAGTTTAATCGTCAGCCCGCGTTGGGTTCCAGACCTCTGACTCACACTTCTCTATCCCCGCAGAACGCTATGAATTTCCGCATAGTTCGATCCCCCCCCAGAACACCTCTTCCCTTTTTGCTTTCCGCTACCCAAAGGACAGTATTGCGATCGTGTCAAAAAATATAGAAGTTAAAGTCGAATCGTGGTCCGTGTGTGTGTCTTGAATGAATCTCGGTGACGGGTTTTAGTGGAGTTGAGCACGAATTAATATTAATTAAGTAATTTGAAGAGTTGGGATATCACAAGATTTGGATACATAGAAGGGTGGTATGAGTTGAGTGTATAAGTGCGAACAAGTAGGGCTCTGAAGGCGTGAAACTGGTTGTACAGGGAAGGAAAGAGAAATCCGAATTAGAAGTCGACGAGAGGTGAAACGAGTGTCCGTTGGGAGAATCGGAGACGACTGTATCACGAAAGGTGGGAGAATGGGAGAGGACCGACCTTCCCGAGACTTCATAGGAGAATGAATGAATGAGTTTGGGAGGAGCTCTCGTCGTGGAGAGGAACAAGAGGGTAATCCATAAATAACAATAAGCGGTTTAGGACGAAGGTTTTTGGGGAAACAATCTCTGCAGTTAAGGGCCGGGGAGTCCCGTTAGGGCAGGTGTGGGAGTTGTGTGGTAAAAAAACTGATACTGATTCGGCGTTTTGCACCGAACAGTTGGTGATCATGGATGTACAACACATTGATACAGGGCCGTTTACTTAAGCCTGAATGGCTGCTGCCTTGTTGTATGGGGTAGCGTACTCACAATGTATCAATGAAAAGTATTTTGATCATGTGGGTCAATAAGGTCTACAAGACAGCGTCCACTGAAGTACTCCAAGTGATCATGACCAGTTACCCATTGACTTGGACATTGAGCACATTGAGGACGAGTGGAGAGTGAAACAAGAGTCTCTGAGAACAAGAGAACTCTGGGTTGAAGTCCCCATAGACCATGAATGGGCATTAGATAAAGGGACTTGACACATCTGAGTTTGGTCTCAACATTCGTGAACGTCTTGGGAGAAAGTTGGTTGAGCCAGACCACTGACTGAGCCAGTTCCGTACAGAGCGGCTCCACTTTTCTCTCCATAGAGAATTCTGTAAGTGTCGCGCCTCCATTGGCGAGGAAACAAGAATCTTCATGCTTGCTCCACTGCACTACCTCCAATAGTGAGCGACGCTCGTTGAAACAGCCAAACATTTCCGCTTTAACTGCTGTTAAGTAATCTTATAACTGGCGAAGAAGGTTATGACGAAAACATGTGGTCACATTCAGTCGCTCCCTTTGAAACTTGCCACCCGTGTTAGTAGATCAGCTGGGAAACCAGATTGAGAACTCCTTCCAGATGGTATGTATTCCCCAGGGTCATATCTCCTTGTAGTAACACATGAGCAACAATTCTCTACCGGGAGACTGGCTAAAGACCCGTCTACTGCTCTGGGTTTGGTGAATCCGTACTCCTGCATGCTTACCTGCAACCTCAACGACGTTTGACTCGTATAATTCTCTCACGAGTGTTAACAGTCATTCTGATAAGGAAACGCCTGTTCAGGTAGCTTCTGGAAGCTGGATCTTCATGTAGTGTTGTCAGACCCTTGTGGAGTAGAAGCAAATAAGATCAGAATTGCAGCGTTGACTATGCCTTGGAGAGGAGTGCGGTGGAAGAAAAATGTCGAGAAAATGCGTCAGCCAGGCGTTCTTCGAGATATCACCAGGTTGTACCTGAACTGCTGGGCATTTTTATCGGGGAACACATTTCGTCCTTCTTACCTTCCATCACTAGAGTCAGTGTTGGGTACTCATTCCGAATAATACATCTATGTTTCAGGTCAGGACATTTTCTTTACAACCCTCTCTAAGATTTCGACGAAATACGCAAAACATGGGGAATCTAAATCTCCAATGTCCGCTCGTCATACATACTCCCAATTTTTTTCCTCACAACTTGTTTTGTTACTATCCGTTGATCGCGGAGCCAAAATAGATCCTAAAATGAGATTTCTTGAACATTACATCAGATTGTCGGCTGGAAAGATGATCAAACGTGCTTGCAGATTAATAATACCCGCGCTTAGTTTCACATAAATGTTTCAGTAGAAATGCGTTGAACGAACCGTTGCAGATCGACGAACTTGTGGGGTGTGTTCTGTGTTACCAGATATTTTTTCAAGTAATAGAAAGCAATTAGTTGGGTTTCTAATGAGTCTGTTTTGCTACTTGAAACGGGTTTCCACAGCTTTTTTGTTAGTGACTTAGTGCGTATCAATATTCAGTCATAGCTATCAATGGTGCTATTCAACTTCTAGGTATTAAAGAAATTGGGTTATATCCGCCAGTAGGCAAATTACTAAAGTTAACGTACCTGTTAGGTGAGTCCGTCTCCTCTGGCTTGTGAGTTACTGTGGGCAAGCGCTTTCGATGTAAAGACATCATCGTCTGGCCGTTAAGTCAGTACTGGAGTCAGTCAGTTGGTCGTGGTCTTTATATACAAAGAGAAAGGTGAAAGGGGTGATGGAGCGTCGGGGAAGGGGCGGTGAGAGGAGGTCATGTAGCTCAGGGGGAAACCCCCTAGAGATAAATGGAACGTGTTGGATGGTCTGTCAATTGTGGAATTTAAGTCTTTTTTGTGTAGGGTGGTCTGTAAATCCGTCAGTTGGTTGTTTTCGTTTGTGTAGTGTTTTGAGTGGTGTGAATATGGTGTCGCATTTTGTGTTGATTTGTTCATTTATGATCTGTCCATTGAAGTTTTTTGTTTATAAATTTCCATGTTTTCTAATATGTTCAGTTTTCGTCCTTTGTATTGTTTGTGTAGTAAGGTGGTACAGTCCTGTATTTTGGTGGGTTCATGTCCAGTTGTTTTGAGGTGGTTGGCAAAGTTTGAATCGTCTTTGTTCCTACTAAGAGATTTAATGTGTTCTGAGTATCTGGTCCGTATTTTTCGTCCTGTCTGTCCTATGTATGCGTTTTTACAAGTACAAGTTATTTTATACACCCCACTTTGGTCGAGTGGGTCTGTATTTTCAGTCTTTGCAGTTAGTTTGGTTCTAAGTGTGTTGTCCGTACGTAATGCAATTTGTATACCTTCCTTTCGGAGGATATTAGTTATTCCGTATATTTGTGGTCCTGTGTACGTGAATGTGCAGCGTCTTGTTAAAGTCTGTGTATTTTCTGTTTTTGAGTCGTTTGTTTTGGAGTCATATTGTCTTAGTAATTTGTTTATTGTTTTTTTAGAGTAACCGTTATTTTCTGCGATAGTATTTATAATATCAAGTTCTTTTTTGTAATTTTGTTCGGATAGTGGGATCGTTGTTAATCTCCGTATCATGTGTCTGAATGCACTTAGTTTATGTTGTTGTGGGTGGTTTGATGTAAAATGTATGGTCGTGTCGGTAGCGGTAGGTTTTCTAAAAATGTCGTATTGTAGTTCGTTGTCCAACCGTGTGATTTTTAGGTCCAAGTAATTAAGAGTTTTATTTTGTTCTTTGTCCATGTCATATTGGATGTTATGGTGGATATTGTTTACTTATTTGTTAACAATAAACAAATTACTAAGACAATATGACTCCAAAACAAACGACTCAAAAACAGAAAATACACAGACTTTAACAAGACGCTGCACATTCACGTACACAGGACCACAAATATACGGAATAACTAATATCCTCCGAAAGGAAGGTATACAAATTGCATTACGTACGGACAACACACTTAGAACCAAACTAACTGCAAAGACTGAAAATACAGACCCACTCGACCAAAGTGGGGTGTATAAAATAACTTGTACTTGTAAAAACGCATACATAGGACAGACAGGACGAAAAATACGGACCAGATACTCAGAACACATTAAATCTCTTAGTAGGAACAAAGACGATTCAAACTTTGCCAACCACCTCAAAACAACTGGACATGAACATGAACCCACCAAAATACAGGACTGTACCACCTTACTACACAAACAATACAAAGGACGAAAACTGAACATATTAGAAAACATGGAAATTTATAAACAAAAAAACTTCAATGGACAGATCATAAATGAACAAATCAACACAAAATGCGACACCATATTCACACCACTCAAAACACTACACAAACGAAAACAACCAACTGACGGATTTACAGACCACCCTACACAAAAAAGACTTAAATTCCACAATTGACAGACCATCCAACACGTTCCATTTATCTCTAGGGGGTTTCCCCCTGAGCTACATGACCTCCTCTCCCCGCCCCTTCCCCGACGCTCCATCACCCCTTTCACTATTCAACTTCTATTTCAACTGGGGCGCTCATTACTCTCGCAGATTATTTTTCAAGCGGAGGTTAAGAGAAGTTGTGATACGTAGCAGCTGGTTCTGAAATTATAATATCGGGGAAAATGGCAAGTTCCAGAAATTTGTTAATTTATTTCCTGATTATTATTTGAATTTAGTACGGGAGTAATTAGTTTTGCGAATTCATCGTATTCTCGATTCACTCGTTTTGAAGCACGTCAATTCTTCTACGAGTTTAGTTCAACATGTCAGCTTCTCAATTCCATCGACTTATTCCAATGAGGGAGAGAAAAAAAGTTTTAAAAAATGGAAGGGTCCTCGAAGTGTTCTGAGCGATGAAACTTTTTCTCTGTTATCTGTTGAGCCGCACTTAAGAAGGTCGTTCCCTCGGACTGTCTGACTGATCCGAGTTCAGGATAAAATGGTAACAAAAAGGTCGAAAACGAACAAAATGGTCGCTGTCTCTTCTCTTCTTCTCTGTAACTAGCAATAAAGGGGCCTCGACAATATCGGCCATTGTTCCAACTCGTTGGCTGTCGTTTGTCTCGTCGTTGAGACGTCTCGTCGACGGTGTTTTTAGACGGGAAGTCTATTGCGAGTCGTTGGAAGCTATTGACAAATTCGTCTCGTCGGCAGTTGACCGTATTTCTGCCCACTTGAAATATTTGGCGGTTGAATCTGTTCGGTATATCTTACCACTTTCGTACTTTAATTGACATTTTTTAATGCCTAGAATCCACCCACTCACCTTACCCTTTGTTGCTTAGGAAGAATATCTTGTTCAAAAGCGAAGAGATCTTCTAAGATCCATACGGCGGTTCACCTGGTTTGACTTGGTAGAGGATGGTGGACAGGTATCCCGTCAGCCAATAGTTTTTTTTAAAATCAGGGTGTATCCTTCTAACGTCTTTCATTTTGGTGCACGGATGATACTTACTTAATTGTTATCACTGCAGGAGTAAGAAAATTGGCTTTGACGGCCATTCTAGCAATGCTGCTCTCGTTGTATTCTATGTTCTTGATCCTGGACTGCTGGTTGGCAATGAAAGTATCCGATAAAGCTCCATTGCTCAGAGAAAATGATAGTTTTGTTATGAGTCTCCTTGGGTTATAATTTCATCGTGGCCTCCACTATATCGTGATTCCACTGTTTACATTGATTCTATTGTTGTGGCGAACTTATTGATTAATCCATTGGCTGGCTTTGTGCGAAAAAGTGTCTCAATATCTTCTTAAAAACTCGCACGCATCTCTCCCATTTTCCCCTTTGTTAAATGAATATGGTGAGCTGTCAAGGGTATTTATTTGATTGATCATTACTTGTCAGTATCACGTCAGTCCCATCTTCAATTTTTCATTTCAATCCTAGGAGTACATTCATGTCTTTCTCTCATAAAACTTGAGTAGGTTTGTATGTGCACTATCACCGTGCATTCTTATAGGTACTGTCTTTTCAGTTATCCATGGTAAATTAGTGTTCATTCATTTCACGTATAGTTACGCATGAAATTCCCGTGAGAAACGAATTTCAAACCTTGAACTTCCTTTACTAATGAAATAAACGAACCTGCAAACTCATACCCGTTGTCGATCTTCAGGATGAGTACTGGCAAGATAGAATGGCCAGCCAATGTATACTGGTTCATCTCATGGCATTGTGTTGCCGGCCGAAATGGCGATGTTCCTCTTTAACAGCTTGGTTGGCAGGTAGTTGCATCACTAAAGACTACCCGAGGCACTTCCTCTGGGTGTCCCACACCCTGTACAAGTAATTGTTTTCCTTGCTGGATGCCTAGAGTTCTGGTCCTGTCCGTTGAACGTCTTGAAGTCCTCAGAGGTGACGGTACGAGCTGCTAACGTGTGGCTCGTGCCCACTTTACTGGGAACGCTAGGTGTAGGGACCGTGGGTGGGGCGTTGATAGTCCGACGCAGTTCTTACATGATGATTGTTAAGCAGTGGTTGTAAAATAGTTAGCAACCCACACGATTCCTCTTCTATCTCCTTTTTGTCTTACTCTCTTCACAGTCGTATCCTTATAGTGTCCAGTACACTAATATGGACCTATATTAAAAAACATTATGTTGGCTGCCCAATAAACGCTTATTTAGTTAAAGTTGGATGATAACTTGGAGCAACCACCTTATGTACTTTTTTGGTTGTGAGGCGAACTTTTTCCGTTCAAGAGTAATTTTCAGTGCGAATATTCTGATAACCATTATATCCCCACACATGAGCTGGCGTTAGATTGGTCGCACGATAAGAATAGCTGAATGTACCGTGGGGGTGAGGAACGTTGTGGGATGCGTCTCCCCAGGTATTTTGAGGTTAGTTGTCTCCAGAGGCTCTCGCGTGTTTAGCTAGTTCGAAAATCCGAATAATGTTGAGGGAGGCGACTTCAACTTTGTTGAGGCTCGAGTTGGTGGTCGAGGCCGTCTAGTCGTTCCGCTTGTTTTTCATTCAGTTACATAACGCTCCTATGAATTTGAACCTGAGGTTCGTGTGAATGTCGTAGTTTGCGCTAATTAATAGAATCGGCCAACAGGTCATGTATGACGGAGAACATTGGCCTGTGGCCGCGGGGCTAATACTCATATTTATGTTCCATTTCGAGACTCTTGACAATATTAGTGATTCGTGCGACAAAAAGATTGTTTTTTAATATAGTAAGGAGCGAATTTCGATGGTAACTCTGGCGAGACACATTATGTGCATTCCAGAGACTCTGAAGTACGCTGGCCGAATTACTCTTTTTACTTTCCTTGCTCTACGAAGTAGAAAGGCAAGTTATGTAATCGGCTGAAAAAAAAATTTTGAGTCCTCTTCAGATCTTTACGTTTCAGACCCTCCTGAGTCCGAAAAACACTATTTGGGAAAATGGTCTGTGTGTGTGTGTGTGTGTGTGTGTGTGTGCGTGCGTGCGTGCGTGCGTGCGTGTGCGTGCGTGCGTGCGTGCGTGTGTGTGTGTGTGTGTCTGTTGAACGATTTTTAGAGAAAACCACCGTACCAAATCAGCTCAAACTTGATATCTACCCCGGAAGTCACTATGGGACGCCAAAATAAGGGTTTGAACAAAATCCACCGAAATTTAACTATAGTTATCATAGTGATCAAAACACCAAATATTTTTTTTCTCAAAAACGGCGCTAACGATTTTGATTAAGTTTTTTATGTAGATAGCTCTCAATAAGACAATTATACCATGAAATTTCCATTCGTGGGAAAATGACGAGAGCAGCACAATAAATTATCAAAATTTTCGTCGAAAAGCGTTTTTAGCGCATTTTTTTCCTTATAAACTCCGCTGGAGTGTTAGTAGAATGTTAAAAAAAAAATTGGTATTGTAGTCCAATTCAATACCTAAAGGGTGAGTGTTTAAAAACAGTCATGAGATACATGGGGGTCACTCCAGAAATTCCTGAATTTCAACTACTGCCGTATCGCTTACTACCAGTTCTAAAAGTTGTTACCCAATAACTCTGCAAAAGTAATTACTATCCTTCTTCAAAAAATTCTTGTTTACAGCCCCATTAATTCTCTGTGTATCAATTGCTCAATAATGGTCCTGGAATGAGTACGAGCATCACAATAAATTCCAGAACTGTAGGCGCTACCGTTTCCTGCTGCTGTGACGTGTTGTTTGACCAAGTTCAAAGGCCATGTACAAAGTGAATTGACGTAGAGCTAAGGAAAGTTGTGTGTTGCAACGCACCAGATATTTTTTTAATCGTCGATTGTTTATTGTGTTATCGGTGAATGTCCATTACATTAGTTACTTGGTGTTAGTTACATATTTTTTGTGTTTTTTTCCTAAAAACCTCTATTTAAATGTAACCGCTTCCGAAGTCGATTTGTCGAACAAGAAGTAGATGAAGCAGGAGGATTTCAGTGCCAAGTTCTTGAGGGCTTGATTTGCCGTAGGACGCAGCACGATGTCAAATCAAACCCCTCCCCTGCTGCGAAAATGACTTAGCTAAGTTCCTCCTACCTTAACTAACTACTAGTACTTGGAGATGTTATGGCAATAAATGTACCGCCGGTTGGCTTCAATCGGTGCTCATTCTCAGGCATGAAGGTTAGCACTGCCTGTTGGGTATTTCGTGCTTAGAAGAGGTACATTTTATCAGATTGTTCGACGAGTGGAAATCACACACCCACCTCTACCACAATGTTTCGACACCCCCCCCCCTCCTCATCACTCCCATTCACTGCCTTCAGCCCTCATAGTTATCTAGACCCCCCGACCTTTATGTTCTCCTTTCATAGTCATTAGAGGCGAAACAATCGCGTGTCTTTCCTCGCACCTGTTTCAGCATGACAATTTCGGATCTTAGGGCTTCAAGTTGAGTTTGAAAGTTTGGGTACTTGAGCGATGGGTAGGAGGGACTTGGGACCGAGACCGGAGGCCGTTAGCGTCACTTGTCATGGGACTGTATTGTTGCCAGTTGGCGTGAGCGAGCGTGACAGGAACACGGTCCCCGGTCCGGTCCAGTGTTGTCTCGTGCCTCATTCGAAACCCACATGCATTTGCCAGAAAAATGGCCTCGTTTAGTGACGAAGACTACGCAAATATTTTGAGTAATTTCTTAGTATAAGCTCGAAGATATCAACGGACCAAGTGAACGCGCTTGTACAAGTTCGTCGTACAATTCTCTAATATCTGCAGGTTCGTCAGAATACCAAACACGAAACGACTTTGATCAGAATAATTGTACAAACGTTAAGGCAAACTTACTTAGAGTTAGCGCCAATTTTTTTGTCAACGCATTGTCTTTTTCAGTAAATTTGACACATAATTGAACTGTTTTATTGAGACGAAACTAAGTCCTAATCATCAAAAAATTAATAGATATTCTTCACTAAATAGGTCCTTCTTGGCCTCTAGTCGAATATAATTCGCTAATGGGCAGTCTATTCTTTGATTTGCTATAATAATACAAGAGTAAATCGTCGTCTTCTCCTTCTTCCTCTAACAGTAACACCATTTGTCTTCCCATTATTACACTGTCCAAATTAGTGACACAACACAACACGCAACTGACTTTACCGACAGACTACGATACAGAATTTTTTTTGCATTTATTCTTTAGGAATATAAAATCACACTCGTATTACAAAATGCTGCGACTCTTTTTGAGTAAGCATACTCGTGCTAAGAGTCGGAGCCTAGTTCACATTATATGTGTGAAATTTAAACTTACCAAAGAAAAAAGTTCGCATTCAGTACAGAAAAAAAAAAAAATTGTGTACGCACAAACAAAGCTCAGAAGAATGTATATCGCGCATCAATATTGCATCCGAGTCACCACTCAAAGGTACTCCATCTATTTTTTATTTTTTCAGAGAAGTATTTTTTTACCTCCATTTTGAATTTAGCCAATGATAGCTGTACTGTCAATATTTTGCACGGCAAATTATTGAAACAATCAACCCCCCAGATGTTATATAAACCAATATAATTAATCATAGTTTTCGTTGATGTCTCTGTCTCGATTTACAGTTGATGCCGAGTTAAGTTGAAGGTTGGAGGGAGTGGGGTACTTGATAAAGGCGTGAGGGGGAAGGTGACTTACAAACTGTGGGAGGACTCAGATAAGTCTTTTTTGAGACTGGGGAGGGACTTGGTTTGACCTCCTACTCGTGTATGGCAAATCAACTCCCATCTACGTAATCATGCTTCATCGACTCCAAGACGAACCACAAAATAAATGATAAAAACATAATGCTGTAGCCCTTCCATGTATAAGTATAACCTATTTTATTGATTAGATATTAACTGAGTGCATTCTGTCGACTAAACCATTCTGCTTTTCACTCAGTTCATATGCACTTTGTAAAACATAATTTAACGTTTTATGTATAAAGTAGTAGCGATTTAATTTCCGTAATGTGCTGCTGCTATTCTCACTGTATAGATGGCGTGTTGGGCATCACCCCGATTCTTTCTAGTGTCATATTAGTGGGTTTTATAATTACACGCCTGAACGATAAGAAAGGTAGATCGATTTTCGTACAAATGTTCGTTGATTTGTTATGCCGCTCTAGTAATTTTCTAGCGAATTGAAATTTTATATTGACGTGCTATTTGGATGACCTCACACGTAAAATTTAATCAAAATCGTTAGAGCCTTCTATTGAAAAATAAAATTTGGCATTTTAAACTATGATAACTATAGTTAGCTTTGGACCGATTCTGCTCATACCTTTTGTTTGGCGTCCCACGTTGATGTGCAGGCTGAATGTCTAATCGGATTTGATACAACCGGTTTCTTTCAATCTCGTTCACAAATACACAGACCATTTTACCAAACGGTGTAGTAGAGGCTCGGTAGACCGTAAAACGTCAAAATGTGATGAAAACTCATTTTAAAAAAATTGTTTTTCAACCGATTGCAAACTCTGCTTTTAACCCCTTTGGACTAAAGAATGTAAAACGTTTTGTTTGTGGAAGAAAGCAAACTTACTCATTACTCATAATAATAACAATACAATCGTTTTTATTACATAGGGCTTATAAGAGCGAAGTAGTAAGTAGTTCGTCGACAATAAATGATAAATACAAGTATAATATTTTCAAGATTAATAATAACAAGTATAATTCTCTGCAAGTTGCTGTAAATACGTGTTATTATTACCTTCGCTATTCCCGACCTTTAGATGTGGATAATTCGCTTGTTATTGTTGATGTCAACGGCACGTAAAGCCTTGGCAACTCATTAGCGCAGTTGTTGGACACTCACCCGTTCATTTCCAATCTACGAATAATAAACCTTTTGAATCGCATTTAAAATCTTCCACCTCTTTTCTCTCTTTCTCTCTCTCAGTGATGCAATTATTACTCTGTCGATGCGTTGCGTTCTAAAGGAATACAGATAATGACGTTCTTTGGCTTCGTGTATCATTACGAGAGGCGAGTCCAGGGCCTTGTCGAACTATCGAAAGCCCTTTAAACGTCAACAAAAAAAAAACGTTCTAAGCGATAAGAGTTATTCAAATATGGACTATTGGTTTTTTGATGTTTGAGTTCTCGAGTTTAACATTTTCAAGGTCTTTTCATTATCTTTTCTAAATGGAGAGAAAATTCCTCGGGTTACCGCTTCACTCTTTATTGGTTTACTTAATGTGTTCGCTAGACGGGAACGCAGTTTAGTTTTGTCAAAGCCTGTTGAATAGGTTTTGCGTAGGCCCATGACCAATAACAATTAGTCAACATCGAATTTAGTCCCGTAATTGTAAATAATTGTATACTTGAGCTGCCATGCTTGGCTCCAGAAATCAAGAAAAGAAATTAAAATTGTACACGGACCGTGTCGTGGAGTTCCAACTTGGAAAAAATTAATCCGTGGGAAAATGACGAGAGCAGCGAAACAAAAAAAACCAAACAATTTTAGTGAAGCTTTTTCTCACAGCTCCTTACGGCTCCGGGAATTAGGAACGATCAGCCACCTTAAAATATCCCATAGGGTGTTAGTCGAATTAAACTTTCCATATAAAGTCTTGTAGATGGTCTGATATAATAATGACCTGCGTACAACCCGCAACTACATCAATTTTCAAGTATTCTTACCGTCAATTCCCTAGCTGTTTTTTTTTCTGATGTCTCACATAATTGTGAACTGTAAGTACATAATTATTTACTTATTTATATTAAATTGCGTTTTCATCGACCTTCATGAAAGCTGTGAGATTTTATAATACTTGGGATTGGGTAAGACTTGTTGCAAAACGAGCGATAATTGTAAGGAAATGAAGCAAAATAAATAAAAAATCGAGTGTTTATTTATTGGAAAAGAACAAATATCTGGCGCGTAGCAGCACACAACTTTCCACAACTCCTGTAAATTCGACGACCATGGTTGACGACCATCCAGTGAAGCAGTTGAAATGGAAATTATGAAAACGTAAAAAAAAGTCTGTTTATCTTTGTTCAATTGTCAGAGGAACATTTATGGATTTTTACGATGTATAGGTATTAATTATTTTAAAACACCCTGTGAGCTAGGTGAAAACCGTTCAAGCCGTTTAGCCAAACAAATGAAAAGCCCCTATTTTTGCTTCATAGGCACAAACATGTCCGTTCAATGAATTTTCATTGAAATATTTATAGAGAAGAAGATGGGTACCAATTGGTAGAAAATAATTTGAACGTTCAATCAAAATCGTTATAACCGTTTTTGAGAACAATATTTAAAACCTAAGTTGGGGTTTTGGGGCTTTTCCCCTTTTTCCCATTGGTATAAATCGCTGATAACCTTATTTTAATATATGTTGTATATTTAATAACAAACAAAACTAAAAAAAGAGCCAGCTAAATCGGTTCAGCCGTTCTCCCCAACCACACACACGGACCATGCCCCGAAGTTAGGTTTTATGGATTCGGTAGGCAATAAACTGTAGATCTGAAGAACACTCAACTTTTTTTGACATGATCAGAACACTTTGCCTTACCCTTTGGGTAGCGGAAAGTTAAAAAAAATTGTTGGTGGGTTTAAATAGAAATCTATTCATGTAGCGTAACAATGAGAAAGTAACAATTACGTAATTACCTTCATTAAGTAAAAATGGAGGGAAAAGGAGGAGTTGATTCATGCCAGCGAGCTTTCCTAGATAAATGTTTAGCGATTTAAAGTTGGTATTTAAATCCATTGTTTCTGCAAACGTTGACGTTGAAGTCCTAGTATACACCTGCAAATTAATCGTTTATTGGTAAAACGGCGGTCTAGATTGTATTTAGATGCTCCAAAAGGGATGCCGAGTTGTGGATTTTGAGGTGGAATCGAAAATGGAGCAGTTGAGGGTTGATTCCAACTGTACGTTCACTGTTGTGAGCAATGCGACCGCGGACAAGACCTACAGTTTCAATAGGTTTCCAGCATATCATTTCACTTGATTCAAATGACTCGAATGCTTATTCGCCTAATCGAATTAGTCCTGATGGGGGGAAAGGGAAACCAGTGACAGACAGTGATGGGAGGGGAGGGGAGGTAATTTGCGTGTTCAAGACAATAGAGCCGTTGAAGTTCTGTTCGATCGAATAAACCCATTTAAACGCAGGTTCTCATGACTCGCGGCTTGAATGCTTCAATACCGCGTCTCTGACGCTGAGATTCAGCCCCGGGAAAATGGACGGGGACGACAGGGCTAATTTTAGAAGATAGTTTGAATCAGTTGCTGTTTGGTTCAGAGTGCATAATTTATGACATCTATTGCCTTAGGCCTTCCGACTTGTGATAGTTGTTTCAGTTCCCTGTGGTTCTGATAATTCTGTGTAATCCAACATTTGTAATCCGAAAGCGTTGTATTCATTATTTGGTAGCTGAATTTCCAATTTTTACTTTCCTGAACACGAAGAATGGGGGAATTATCGGGCAAAAATAGAGTTAATGTTGGAAGCCTGTTACTACTGTGTGCAAGTTTTTTGAATCTTCAATTTTTCCGGGCTTTCCTCTGTTCCTGGAAAGGTGACAAGTGTGAGCAATGTCTCACAGGTCCATGCGTAGCTTCCTATGGAATGTCAGGTATTTTCAGCAAGATGTACCTAGACCTTTGGAAAAGTTGTTCCTAAAAGCGAAAATCCCTCCTTATCTTCTCTCGCGCTGGCTTAGTACATGGTCTAACATACATGTGTTTGTTCATTTTGCAGTGCCCGGTCTAAGTCATTCCTTTACAACATCAGAAGGCTAGGCCCTGAGATGAAGCGTTTTTAATTCCTCACTCCTGCAGCGTTCCAGACAGTGTGATGCACTCTCCGGGCATATTATTTCACCAGTAATGAGGGAGTGGCCATATAAGGGACACTGGACGAACCGAGTTTGGCCAGACAGTCTGCCCTCTCATTTCCAATTATTACTTTACGCCCAGGAATTGAGTAGACATTAACTCCATTAGACTTTGCTAACGATTTGAGTCGCAACCCACACTCCCTCGCCAATTTTGACGTTTTAGTATTGTCAGTCATTAAGTTGATAGTTTTATCGCTGTCTTTTTTTTTCAAGCATCCTGACGGCCAGTGCTTATAACATAAATCTTTGCTAGAAAAATCGTTGGAGTGGGAGCCAGGGCAAGCCGTCTCATTTCTCCCACATCCACCTATACACCCCCCAGAGCCTGCGCCCTCTAGGGTTTTAGATCCATCCGTTTAGATATTGAAACTAACGACTTCCAGTGTTCCACAAGCTTCCTTCTGGTTGCACTTTGTATTTCCCGTCGAACTCCTCCCAGGGCACATGTTGAGAGTTTTGTAAAGGCTGATGTTCCTGAATATAGCCTGTGGACATAACTATTTCAAGCCTAGTTAGTCTGTATCCCACCGTTATAGCGTCTGCAAATATATTGTTAGATTTAGCACAAGAAAGTCAATTAATACTGGACTATTAATAATAATGGAACACGAGCGTTGAACATCCAAACCAGAACTGAACTCTTTATTTATTGGTAACCAAGCAGACAACTCGACGCTGTTGTCAACGACACGTCACTTAACGACACGTCACTTAACACTCTTCCCGCTCCTCTTCAAAGGGGGCCAACCGATCATGGTGTACAACCTTCAGCTTCCCTGATGTAGTACGAATCCTGAACACTACGTCATTGAGGACAGTAACAACAGTACAAGGTCCTTCCCAGTTGCGTTGGAGCTTGGGGATTAGCTTTTTTCTACGTCTAGGGTTGTAAAACCAAACATGGTCCCCCGGTTTGAAAATGTTGACTTTCATCCGCAGATCATAGCGCCGACGCATTTCCTCCGCCTTGACTTGTAACCGCTTTCCTGCAATACTGTGAGCTTCCATTAAATTTTGACGAAGTTTCTCCACGTATTCTGGCAAACTTGTGTCGTTCGGACGTCTCCCTAAAAGCATATGCACTGGAAGACGAAGTTCTCGACCAAACATCATACGAGCAGGCGAAATCGTGGTACTGGCGTGTTCAGAAGCTCTGTATGCCAGAAGTGCCACTGGTAGGTGCTCATCCCAATCCTTTTGGTGATCCGAAACCATCTTGGATAAAAGCTGCCATAGAGTTCGGTTAAGTCTCTCCACTAAGCCATCGCTTTGAGGATGCAGTGGTGTTGCTCGGGTCTTGTGTATCCCTAACAATTTTGCTACCTCTTGGAACACTTCTCCTCAAAACTCTTCCCTTGGTCGGAGTGAATCTCTATTGAACTCCGAAACGCGTTACTACGTGATCCACTAAGGCTCGCGCAACTGTTGAGGACTTCTGGTCAGGTAACGCTATCGCCTCAGGCCACTTAGTGAAATAGTCTTGAATAGACAGAATAAAGCGGTTCCCCTTTTCTGATACTGGCAATGGCCCCATGAGGTCAACACCTATTCGTTCAAATGGAGCTCCTGAAAACTTCAATTGAAGTGGCGCTTGTTGTCGACCTTGTGACTTCTCTCTGCAAACGGAGCACCATGCACACCAATTCCGGATATCTCGATGCATACCGAGCCAATAAAAATCTTCTCTCATAAATTTTGACGTCCTTTTTTCAGCCCAGTGTCCTAAATGATGCACTTGTTCCCATATTTTCTTTCTCCAAATCTCAGGAACCACAATTTGAAGTCTAACTTCTTTCCCATTTTCACTCTCCCATCTCCTGTACAAGCACCCGTCAACCAACTGCAACGAGCGACGCATGTTCCAGTACACCTTCACATCTTCAGCATGCGGCTCAATTGCCTCCCGTTGGGGCCAATCTTCTTGTTCTAGCCAACGTACCAGTATCCCTAATACTGGATCTTCTCTTTGAGCAACTCTCATCTCCTCTGGTCCAAACATGCCTTCTAAACCACATCGTCGGATTACATTTGCGGCACCTAATTGCTCTTTTTCATCCCTAAGAGTGCAATAACGGCATTGATCTTTCAAGCAAGGACGCCTTGAAAGGGCGTCAGCATTCACATGTGACTTCCCAGGACGATAAACTACTTGTAGGGAATACGGGGCCAACTGCTCAAGCCACCGAGCCATCTGCCCATCAGGATTTTTGAACCCAAGTAGCCATCTCAATGAAGCATGGTCAGTTCTAATGATCAACGGGAATCCATTAGCAAGCCCATAATCTTCAAAGTGTCGAATTGCTTTTACCACACTAAGCAACTCCTTCCTTGTTGTACAGTAATTGCGTTCTGGCTTCGAAAGACATCTACTGAAATACCCGATTACTCTTTCTTGTCCGAGTTGTACTTGGGATAGAGTTGCTCCAATCGCCAAATTGCTGGCGTCTGCATCAATTATAAACGTTGCTCCCTGCTGAACATGGCCTAACACAGGAGCACGTACTAACTGATCTTTCATTGATGTGAATGCTTCATTGCATTCTACTGTCCACAGCAAGGGAGGGTTATTTTGAGCTGTATAAAGAGGTTTCATTTTGTCAGCAAAATTTGGAACAAAGTTCCGATAGTACGCACACAACCCAACAAATGACATCAGCTCTTTGGTCGTTGTCGGAACTGGCCATTCTACAATGGCTTTGATTTTTTCCGGGTCAGTGTGGATTCCATCGCGTGATACTCTATGCCCCAAATAACTCGCTGTAGTTTGAAACAGCATTGTCTTCTTTGCATTTAGCTTCAACCCTGTCCTCCTGAGAATAACAAAGATCTCTCGCAAACTATGAAGCTGTTGCTGGAAGGTCTTAGTGTGCAGCAAAACATCATCAAGGTACACACTAGCTACCCCTTTACGTAAGAGCTCCCAAAACAACTTGGCCATGGTGCGCTGGAACGTTGCTGGAGCATTACAAAGCCCAAAAGGCATAACCTTGAACTGCCATAGACCAGATGGAGTACAAAAAGCTGTTTTCTCTTTGTCTTTCTTTCGTAAAGGGATTTGCCAATACCCAGCCTGAAAGTCTAAAGCAGAAAACCACTTGCCCTGATCAAGGCCTCTCAATAACTCATCTATTTTAGGTAAGGGGTGTGAATCCTTCTTCGTGACTTCATTTAAACGCCTATAATCCACGCAAAATCGGCTTGATCCATCTTTCTTTGGCGCAAGGACGATTGGGCTAGCCCATGGACTTTGCGAAGGTTCAATCACGCCTGCTTCCAGCATTTCTTCTACCAATCTATCAACTTCTGGTCGCTTCACTGGAGCCACCCGTCGTGGTTGCTGACGAATCGGATGTGCGTTACCAACGTCAATTTGATGTGGTTCAATCTGTGCCGAACCATACTGCACAGGTCCTTCTGCAAAAACATCCTGATATTCAGTTATCAGCTTACGGGTATCTTCATAATAATCTTGTGGGACGTTTGTGGCACATCTTTTCCACAAGGCTTCCAATGCAGGTCCCAAATCCTGTGTCTCAGCAAACTCTACAGTACCTACAATCGGATGCTCGATTGGAGTGTCCAACCGAACTCGGTGACTCCCAATGTGCATCCAGCCATCTTTCAAGTCGAGAATACACCCGTGTTGAGCCAGGAAGTCGAGTCCAAGTAAGCATGATTCCTTAATGTCTGCAAAGATGACTGGGTGTTCAAAACACAGATCTGGACCTAGTTGAAGTTGAGTGACCACTCGTCCACTGGTTTTAATGGGTAGTCCATTTGCAGCAGTTAACGTCTGTGGTTCAGGTAGCGTCACTTTTCCCATGGCTACTCCAATATCGTTTCGAACTACAGTAACTGCTGCTCCTGTGTCAACAACCATGATGCACATTTCTCCTCCCACTGAGCCTTGTATGCTAGCTGTGCGACCCTGTAAATTCGTGGATGACTCATTGAGGGAGTATTCTCTTTGCACCAAGCTTCCCTCTCTAAACTGGTGCTGATGCGTTTCCCGACGACTGGTCACACTTGCAGGTAGACGCTGATGTCTTAGTTTTTCTTTGAGGACAATTTCTGTTCCAATGCCCATGGTGGCCACAGTTCCAACAGGCTCCTTTAGCCCTTTGGCATTGGCCATTCCAACTCGGTCTCTCGTCATGCTTAAGGCTATTGTGAGCCTGACCACGTTGGTGTACTGCCATAACTTCACATTCCTGCAGTGGGTCTGTACAATCAACAGTCTTATCATCGCATGCAGATGCTTCACTAGTGAAGCTGCGAATAGTAGGACGAATGCTTCCAGCTCTCAGTAAATTTGCTTCAACCCTCTGAGCATAGGCTAGCAATCACGCACTGTTGTTGCAGGAAATCCAAGAACCAACTCCCGAAGCCTGTCATTACGTATCCCTTCATAGAATTGTTGTAAGGCAAGGGCTTCAACAGCTAAGGTTGAACCTCCTGGTTGGGCCCGGCGAGCCAATACCATTAGGTCTACTCCAAACGTAGCTAGATCTTCTTTAGGACCCTGCAGTCTTGTCCTAAGTCTACTCATATGTAGATGTTCTTGTCCTTCACCCCCATAATGCTGGCGCAGCACCGTTATTATCTCATCATACTCTGGTTCTCCGGGGATTAGAGATATGAGGGTGAGGGCATGTCCTTTCAGTGCTGCAATGAGTTGTCCACGTTTGTCAAGTTCATCAATCCAACCATTAACTCTACAGACCCATTCAAATTGAAACAAGAAATCAGACCATGAGTTTGTGCCGTCAAAAGTGCCAGGCCTAGTCATTGAACTGCGAGGAAGATGATGAACTTGGCCAGGTGCACCCCGGTGAATTGGCAATCGCTGACTCGCGGCCTCTCCCACCTCTGGTCCTACAGGTCTAACTTGATGGGCCACTGGGACGTCTGATGATCTTAAACAACAAGTAAGCTGACTTACTTGCTGTTGGAGAGCTACTACTGACGCAGCCAAACTCGGAAGGTCGAATTCTTCTGGCTCTTCTTGACGTCGCTGGCGAGTTTGACGAGGCATCTCAAAAGTAAAAACAGTTCGTCACACTAAAAGTCTTTATCACTTGCGATATGCGAAGATCCCACTTCTGACACCAAATGTTAGATTTAGCACAAGAAAGTCAATTAATACTGGACTATTAATAATAATGGAACACGAGCGTTGAACATCCAAACCAGAACTGAACTCTTTATTTATTGGTAACCAAGCAGACAACTCGACGCTGTTGTCAACGACACGTCACTTAACAATATTAAGGGGATGAAGATCAAACATCCATAGTGCCGGTAGGTGTGTGTTTGATCACTCGACCGGTGGTAATCAAATAAGGTATACTGCGAGATTTAAATTACGCCCATATGATGGTTTAGATCAACTCCAGCTTTGCATCCACCGCCGTTTCACTTACAAGTACTTCTCACAGTCGTATCCTAAGTAGGACACTACTCAATAAATTGCGGAACCCCACGCGCTACCATATTCTAACGTGAGGCGTTTACTGAGTTAAGATGAACTGAGTGAACAATAGCTAAAGCCATGAACGCCGCTAAATGTACGAGAAGTAGAGGAAAGTTGTACGATGCGTCGACCAGATTTAAAAAAATTAGTTCGTTTGCTAAAGTTAAAAACCTTCATATCTGCTGTGAACAACATTGAACGAAACTACTTGAAGGGTACAGGGGAAGAAGGCGCATTGTCAGTTTGAGAAAATTTTTGGGAAATCAGCTTTTTCGTTCAATGTTGTTTATAAAATCAATTTGCAGTGTTATTTTGTCATAAATTTTATGCACGATCAATCTTAAACTATCTGGCTTTATTGTAGTCATGTGAAGTATTGAATGTCAATGATCCAAAGTTTATCCAATCAAACATTTTTATTTGAAACAATAACAATATATCAATAAAATCGGCAATAGAATGACAAAACTCACGACCCGTGACAAGATAAATAGGTATTTTTCAGTTATGAAGCAGAGCCTGAACAAAATCTGTAGAACAAAATGCGGCAAGGTTGTTTAAGTCTTCAAATTTCTTCTTTGAAATGGGTAGAAGAGCATCATTTGAAGATTCTGGCAGCTCGATAGTCATCGGCGTCCCTCCTTTTTTGGGATGATATTATGAGATACATTCCCTCCATGGTAAGTGGAGCGATGAAAAATGAGGCAGGGGTGTTGTTGGTCTACCTTTAACACTCTAATGGGACGGGTCTGAAAATGGCATTTTTTCACGAATTTCGGCTCAAAATATTTGGTTCAACTTTTCAACAGTTCCTGATCGGCCTCCACCACTTCAAACGGGAAGGGTTTTCTTCTCGATGTTCGGAAAACTTCAGCCCATTCCGATGGCATGAATACCCCGGTATGAATATGAAGAATCATGAAATTTTCGAGGGTCAATCATCTCTTGACGAGATCGGCGTTGTTTGATGGGGTGAGATGTGTAATAAGACCATAAAGATACAAGTTTTATTCATCTTGTCCATGAAGTAAATTGAAGTGGCGGATTATATACTGCCTGGCTGCTGGCGAAATAACTTCAAAACAACGAAACCTTTTGCACTTACAGTCAGCTGCTGTGGCGTGTCCTTGTAAACGAATCTTTTTGAGAACATCAGTCATACGCCCTGTTTTCTTTCGTTTTTTTTTGACGAGCGCTCAATGTTTCCACCTTCATCACTACTTCCGCTTTCACTACTCACGGGTAAATCATCCATCATTGAGCACAATAAACAACAGTTCACCCAGCTTGATTCGAACCGGCACGACCTGATAACGCACAGACAGAATGACGATAACAATGGCGGGGCATGGAAGCTTGACATTGCGCCTTCTTCCCCAGTGTGCGAAAACTTCTTTCTCCATTTTCTTCGGATCTAGCGCTCTTATCTCCGAAACGATTAAACAGAATTGTAGATCTGATCATCCTCCTCTAGATGGCATTAATATCTCATTTTTGCCCAAAGCTTGACATTGCGCCTTCTTCCCCTGTACCCTTCACTTAGACCAGTCATCCGAATTGACTCTAACGAGAAGGCGGAAGTCAGGTGTTGGCAATTATTTGGCACATTAGTTGTAACATCCCACGTTTATCTCTGAAAAAGGGAAAGACAAATCTGAGTATTGAGTTATTTTGTTTGCAGGTCGAGAGGACTTGAGCCCACCTAATTCGCTGAACGGATTTTCCGCCGATAGCTGCGATGGTTCGAAGAAGAAGAAAGGGACGGCCACTCGTCAGCAGGAGGAGCTTTGCCTGGTTTGCGGAGACCGAGCTTCAGGGTAAGAAATTAGAATTTCGTCGATTCAGATGCGTTTATATCATTTGATCTTTGACGTTGAGCTTCAAAGACGAGATTTTCTGAACCCAATCGTCTCGGTCGAAAACCCAAGGATCATTCCATTCGCGGCAGTGTCTCTTGAGAAGATTATCAGATGTCCTAGTGATGTATCGTATTTCCACTGTCGTCAGAGGGATTCTGATTTCTATTGGGAAGGAGGGTGCGGCTTTGTTCGAATCTATCGCTGTGAAAAAGTCTGTGACCGAAGCAGAAAATCTCAATCTTGATTTCTTGAAGTTGTTAGTTAAGTTGAATGTTAATGCCATAGAAATTTGTGGTTTTTGTTGCACCTAAATAGCTATTTTGTGAAAAGTTTCCTAATGGAACTAAGAATCTGTAATAACAGTTTTAAGTAGGATTTAGATACGCCCTTCACTTCAAAATAGTCAGCTGTAGAGACCTCTATCTAGTGAGGATAACCTTCAAATTCAAATTTCATAAGGTCTTGAAGCCATTGATGACAGTTGTAGCCAAACGCACGTCTAACAACCTCATGGCTGCTTACAATGACGCAAATTTTGAGAAAAATCAAATGCGTAAATCCGATGGCGAAAAAAGAGGCCTTCGTATGATCCAGGAGTGGCAGGACTTATAGGACTCCTTGGTCAGTTGCGTATTGGGAGCAGGAAGAGATGGATTATTACTACTGGACTATTCCTCAGTTCCTTACACAACTTGCCTTCATGATCTGCAGTCGTTCTTTTTGCACTTACCTTACCTTCCCCTAGCAGAGGTTCATCAGCCCCCACTGTCCACCCCTATCGCCTTTATTAGGTCGTCAAATCTCCTACTCCTGGTCGTCACTGAGTTTACTGCGACCTGTCACTATTCCAATTACATAATACTGATGGCGTTATTCTTGGTACATCAAAAATGATCCGTTCATAATTCTTTCTTTTTTCAGTACTTCATAACAAATTTATGTCGTCTTTTAACAAACTATCTCACTCAATTTTGGTTTATTATTCATTCTGAATAATAATCCTATGTTTTCGGTCACGAAAAATTTTGTACACCCCCATTAGTTTCTGCGGGCTCCCTGTTTCTTGAAATCGCAGTATTTTTAGATTTATTGCAATGGGAACCTCAGATGATGTAGACTACATATATAAACCCCTAATTAAGGCTCAAACATCGCAATATTTAGTCAAATGGTACGGTAAACTTCTGAAACATGTTGCACTTCGCCCTGCATTGTTCCACAGTTCTCCTACTCACGGGTGATTAATTTCAACCAGAGACAGAGCTACGGGCCAGCACCAACTTCGGTTATACTAACATTTATCATCACCCGGTTTCAAGTCTTACAACAAACGTTGGCGCTTAGAGAATTATTTTCTATTTTATTGACTGGCGCCTTAAACTCAAACCCAATCTCTATCTGAGACTTCAATTCTTGTTGTAACTCACGCTCTGATCGTATTTCGTCGTTCTACATTTCTTAGTTCTGCACTAGAAATTGAAGTTGGGTGGTCGGTTGAAAATAAAGTGAGTTTTGTCTACATCTTTTTGCTTCCAAGGCTCCTGGGTTTGAAACACTAAGTCTCGTTCCCTCCGAGTGCGTGTCAGTGAAATTACGATGGAACGATTGTCCCAAATTAGCTCAAATTTGATATTTGGCCTAAAAGTCAACATGGGTCGCCAAAATAATAGATAAAATAGTTTAAATTAAAGAAAATTTTGTGTGGACAGTTCTAAATGACGTAGCACTACTGTGACACTTCAATACGTAGAAAATATGTGAGAGCAGCACAGTAAATTGTTTAAAAATCGTTTTGCTAATGTAAAATATATGTTTTCACGAAAATCCTGCTGGTACTCCAATATGCTGCTTATACGATGAAAGTTTACTATACTCGTAAGATACTTAGGAGCAACCACGTCAATTTCGGAAATGAAACTACTTTCGTTTCGTTGGCTAACTTTCATCCCAGTTACTCCATCCATCCAAAACATCACGTTGACTGTCGCATTAGTTATTTATGCGTTGTTCACTTACTTGAGGTCCTCGCAAAGTGGAAGCAACGCAATACATTCCGGAACGTTAAATACGACGTTTCGCGCTATAGAACGTGAAGTTCTTAAAGGCTCACATATACTGAGTGATAAAACTTCAATTAATGCTATTCAAATCGCCGAATGTACGAGTGGCTAAGGTAGGTTGAGTAGTGCGTCGCACCAAATATTTTAGTTTCGTTTTCGGTGTACGATTCTTCCTACCTTACCTGCATAAGATTAATATTGTCAAAACATTAGGCATTCAGGCAGTGACGATCAAGTTTCCAAAATAATTTTCGACAGTGACAGTGACATTTTCGAGATTTTTCGGATTTCAAGAAATTAGTATCTGTGTCAAAACGATTATAACATTGCTGTACATTTTTCATTTTATGTAAGGAATTAGTGGAGGTCTTTGAGATCTCTTCCTCTCTTCTGTCCTGGTGAACAGACCAAGTGATCAAAAGCTCCAGCAATTTGCTTTATAGTTTTCAATGGGATTGCGGTCGATATGAACGAAGGTTAAAGTTGCAACAAAAGGGAAGGCGGATAGCCAAGGAAAAGGATGAAGAAGAAACGTACGAAACCAGGCAGAGGGAGCCGGCCATAATACCCGCGAGTCTCACGTGCCCTTGACGCGGTCCTTGACGGAGACTTATCTCGAGAAGAGAATCCAGCCCTAGGGGACTCTAGTCCTCCGCTTTATTTTCCTCGTAGATCGCTCGAGCCTCACGAGGACAATATATAATGAGTTTCCTACTTCGGAAGCATTTCGCTGTAATGCACCATTCATGTTTTGCAGTACGAATTTTTTTATAGTTGGAGATACACTACTTGAGTCGTTTTCCACAACTTACCATCTCTATTGAGCAACTGTTCAACTTGAAAATATCCTTATCCCCTCGAATGTTGATTCTGTTTGGTGTAAGAGGGAAAAGGGAATTCAAATACAGGCGAAAATATCTGGTGCGTTGCAACACACAACTTTCCTTAGCTCTACGTCAATTCACTTAGTACATGGTTAATTCTATTTAATCAATTCATTTATCACTCAGTTAATTTGAACTTGGTCAAACAACGCTTTACGGCAGCAGAAAGCGGTAGCGCTTACAGTTCCGGAATTTATTGTGCTGCTCGTACTCATTGCAGGACCATTATTGAGCAATTGGTACACAGATAATTAATGAGGCTATAAACGCAATTTTTTAAAAAAAGGATAGTAATCATTTTTGCAGAGTTATTGGAAAATAACTGTTAGAACTGGTAGTAACCGCAACGACAGTAGTAGAAATTCAGGAATTTCTGGAGTGAGCCCCATGTATCTCATGAGCGTTTTTAAACACTCGCCCTTTAGGTATTGGATTGGACTACGATACCAATTTTGTTAAACATTCATAAACACATAGTTTATTAGGAAAAAACCGCGCTAAAAACGCTTTTGGTCGAAAATTTTGATAATTTATTGTGCTGCTCTCGTCATTTTCCCACGAATTGGAGTTTTATGGTATAATTGCCTTATTGACAGCTATCAATATAAAAAGTTTAATCAAAATCGTAAGAGCCGTTTTTGAGAAAAAAATTTGGTGTTTTGATCACTATGATGACTATAGTTAACTTTCGGTGGATTTTCCCCATACCCGCATTATTGCGTCCCATGGTAACCTGTAGGCTAGACATCAAGTTTCAGCTGATTTGGTACGGTGGTTTTCTCTAAAAACTGCGCTAAAATCGATTTCGTCGAAAGTTTTGGTAATTTATTGTGCTGCTCTCGTCATTTTCCCACGAATGGGAATTGTATGGTATAATTGCCTTATTGGGAGCTACCAATATAAACAATTTAATCAAAATCGTTAGAGCCGTTTTTGAGAAAAAAAATATTTGGTGTTATGATCACTATGATAACTATAGTTAGCTTTCGGTGGATTTTGTTCAAACCCTTATTTTGGCGTCCCATGGTGACCTGCGTGCTGGATATCAGGTTTGAGTAGATTTGGTAAGGTGGCTTTTTCTAAAAATCGTTCACAGACACACATACACACACACAGACTGACTGACTGACACACACACAGACCATTTTCCCACATAGTGTTTTTCGGACTCAGGGGGGTCTGAAACGTAAAGATCTGAAGAGAACTCAAAATTTTTTTTTCAGCCGATTACATAACTTTCCTTTCTACTTCGTAGAGCAAGGAAAGTAAAAATTAGTACGTTCGTAGATGTCGGTGAAGTGGACTGTATTTAAATCGAAATATTGGTTAACTTTAAATTCACCAATGAGATAGGAACGATAGAGACAGAGTGCAGAATTCCTTGCTCAAAGCAGTTGCAGCGGGTTCGAGAAATACTATGGTAGTCATTTACTACAGGAAAGACTTTCTGTTTGAGTCTACCAACGATGGATGGGGTGATTAGAGGGGCTGATTCTAACTTTTTTATTGTACTGCTCTAGTCAATATAGTAAGGTAATTTCATTGACTACTGCCTGTACAACTAAATATTTAAAATCAGTAAAGCCGTTTTTGAGAGAAAAAAATCTGGTGATAACTACTGTTAGTTTTGAACCAATTTTCCCCAAATCCTAATTTGACATCGAAACATAGTCATTTTCCGTTTTGTACAGCCGCAAATGCGTTTTACCATCTCTCGTTCTAGAGGCTACCAATCGCCACCCTGGCTCAGTTTTTGGTTTATTTTCAGACTGCATAATAACCCTATGTTTTTGATCAGGAAAATCCCCCCCCCCCCCCAGCTAAAGTTGATATTTACATTTCAAGACCTCGGGATTACAAATCTGCAATGCCCTTCGGCCGTTTTGTGCCTTCAACGTCGTGTGAAAACCCTGTTGTTTCGCACAAAAATCCCATTTGGTATCTACCACCCGCCAGCTGTTCAAGAGAACAATAAACCGTTGTGTAACTATTTGCAGCGTTTTTTAGATTAAGAAAGTCACATAAAGGAAGAAATTGTTCGTCATTAAAATTCGTTTTGAAATTTTCAGAAATCAAAAATGTTCGCGTGGTTTTTACCACCTACACGTCTATGGGGCTCCCTAGGGTATAAAATAGCCGTTAAAAAAATAACAAATAGCCTTCGAGGTGTGACAAACTGAGAGGAAGCAGGACAGTTGAGAGACCCGGTAAGAGTGGGTTGATTACCGATCCGTATAGTTTAGGCAATAATGGTATAATAACTCCACGGTACATGAAGAGGAAGCTCAGTACCAAGCCCGCCGAAGTGTGTGCCAATGCCTCCGCCCTTGCCCTAATCTTAAACAAAAATAATTTATCAGAAATATTTGTCTCCAAGCGAAAACCTGGTTACAAAACGACGTCCAGCCTGTACGTACCAAGAGTGGTTGGGGGGCGGGGGGGGGGGCTACCGCTTCCGTTCTTGCAGTCCTTGATAAGACCAAGGGAAGACCGGATTATAGTGAGTGAGAATAAGGGTAGATTATTATGGGCCACAATAATAATTATTAATTTTTGAATCATTGTCATCATCTACGTGTCGTTTCAAATGCCAAAAATTGTTCGATATCAATCTGAGTTGTGCGTCCTCAGCATGTACCACATATCTACTAACGTCTTGTTTATTGTTAACAGTTACCATTATAACGCTCTCACGTGCGAGGGCTGCAAAGGGTTCTTCCGGCGAAGCATCACGAAGAACGCCGTGTACCAGTGCAAATACGGAAACAACTGTGAAATAGATATGTACATGAGGCGGAAATGCCAAGAGTGTCGACTGAAAAAATGCCTCAGCGTCGGGATGAGGCCCGAATGTAAGTTTCGGAATTAACGACCCTAACGTAATATTCGACAGCCGACGTTTCAATGTCAAGTGATATTTGACGCTTCGTTTTTTTCGAACAGGTGTCGTGCCGGAGTACCAATGCGCCGTCAAGCGAAAAGAGAAAAAGGCGCAAAAAGAGAAGGACAAGCCGGTGAGCACGACGACGACGATTTCTCCAGAAGCCGTCAAAGCGGAATCTGAACCCCACAGGGTCAATTTCTCGTCAAGTCTCTTTCAATCTGTGATCAAAGAGCCGACCAAACTGGTACATTTTCTGGTTAATATTTGTACATTATTTGTCTTACTAGTTTCCAATTCGAATTATTTACGCAGGCCTCCGAATAAGAAAATACAGCGGAAAACTTTTTTGATATATTTTTGGTAGTTAACAATTTACGAGAGTGCCGAATCCGACAATGGGCAGGCTTTTCTCTACGACTCACCACTTCGCTGCAACTTGACCCAATATTCTGCCATTAATAGGCAAAAATGGGTATTAACGAATATGTAAAATAAATATTTAAAATGTTATAATAATCCGAATGAAATGAAAACTAATAATGTTATTTTTTATCAATTTAATCCACATTTATGTACTCAGTACTTTCTTTTCCGCTCCCCCAAAAATCTCCGATTGCTACTTTTTCTTTTGTGAGAAATCCCTGGATTTCTTCGAAGAAGTGATAGCATTGCAGTATTCTCTCATTATACTGACGTCCGTCTGACGTCCTTCACCCTAGTTCGGGTGATTTTTATTCCTCATTAATCCCGGGGTCGCTTTTTTGATCGGACTCTGAGTATCTCTTTCAGTACGTGGCATTTTGTAAACTGCGGCAAGACGTGTTACCAAGAGTTGACACACAAATGAAGCATTGAGCAGAATGAACGTACCCAAAGGGTGTTTGTAAAGAATGACTCATGAACCGTTAAGAGTGTTTTCAAATCATCAATGCGATCAAATCATAAAATGCCATCTAGACCTACTCAAAAAATGAAATTTGCGAAATAACCGAAGGTGATTTTTCTATTATTTTTCTCGGATTCGACACACGAAAATCTATGAAATTCGGCGGTTAGTATCAAAAAGGTTTGTTGGCTTGTGTCATTCATAGCAGTAAAGTAGCGAATAATGTGGGCTTCGAGTGTGTTGATTGCATAGAGGACCGGCTGTACCAATTAGCTTGATTAAAGAAACATTTGCTTGGTGGATCATTTTTACTAATCAGAGGGTTCTTTATTTCCTCTTTTATTTATTGAAAATTTCATTTCCTCGATGAATTTCAGGAAGGGTTTTATTTCAAAACATGCAAGACTACAGCTGTAGTTATAGGGTTATCAATATGTTCCACGAAGTTCGGTTTATTGTCAAGAAGACCGTCATGGGTATTCTTAGAGACGTCGACGACGATAGTCATCTATACAAGGTGGCAACATGGCGAAAGTTGCAGGACCAGAGAATTTCCAAGCTACTTTTACGTAAAATACGTATTGCCTGGTGTACTTAAAACAGTATGAAAATGTTTCGATTTACGTGCGTTACGTCAAATACCCCGGCGAGGCCAAGTGAATGCTAATTTAGAATAAGATGATGTTTCTCATGCGTCAAAAGAGCCGCTTAATTCGAGAGTTGGAACCGAAGGCAGTTTGATCAGGAGTTAGTTAACTCGAGAATAGCGACGATGCCGCTAACAGTTAACTTTATCTCGAATGTATGCTTCTAAGGTTGGAGGGGTGCTGAAATTGGATCAGCTCGAGGAGTGAGAGGCTCTCCTTTTTGAAAGTTATTAGATAACTGTCCTCGTTTTGAAGACTTGAGAAATTTATCCTTACGATGTTTCAAATTTTAAATTGGAGAGTTACAATAAAATTCAACTGTGATACAAATAGTAGACAGAAAAACATGTGGTGCTACGCATCATAATACTGTCCTCAACCCCGCCGAGATGACATTTTTATCACTTCAGCGACTAATCCAATATATTCGATCGTAGCAGGTCTATTTGTCAAGTAACGTCTGACGAGCAATTATTAGTTACGAGGAATTCTTCGACCTTAACGCTCGTCGAGAAGCGCTGGCCACAAAGGAGTCAAACGCGCTGCTGCTGTCAATGAGAACTGCTACCACATACATAGCAGGTGCCACCAGGGAAACATTGAAGGATTTCAACAACGACTTCCTGCATGAACTTTTCTCTAGTATACCTCCGGTCTGTGAGAACATCAGTTTCTTTATAGAACGGTTAGTTTAGATCCGCCAAGTTCATAAAAACTGAGAGGAAGACAGATGTGAATTGAAGATATCTAAAACATATCCTGGGAGTGCTGATTGATTAACTTGGTAGAGGCCGATTCCTAAACTTCAATGTTTGGCTTTTTAGTTTTTGCTGGCTGTTATGTTATGTACGAACGATGCTGACTCTCCACGCGCTGCAATCACTACTCAATTTCTCGTTTCCTATCCGACATTTTATTTCGCTATTCATTTCAAACGTTCTCTTAATCATTTTTTATTTATCTGCTCATCTTTTTTGTTTGTTTTTGTTTCCTGTTCAGTCGCCCGAAACCGGAGCAGAAGTGGCGCTCAAGATCTGTTTGCCCAACGGTATCAAACCCGTGAGCCCCGAACAGCAAGAGCTGATAAACAGGCTCGTCTACTTCCAAAGCGAATACGAACACCCCTCGGAAGAGGACATCCGACGAATTGTAAGTCAAACTTTTACACGCGGAGTTTCGGCTCGTGGTGTTGTTCGCTTATATTTCACGCTTCGTTTCTTGTTATCTTGTCTCAATTAGTATTCGAGAAACTTGTCCCCCCGGTCAACTTGTAGCCGGTTGTCTAAAATTAAAAGTTCGCCCTGTGTATTTATTGCCTCACAAATAATTTGCATACAAATGAATTCGTTCTTTCGGTTCTCTGCAGCAATTTAAGTTTTAATGCGACTACCGTCAAACTCGAAAGTTGCCCGGTGGTGTATTTGTTATTGCGACAGCAACTGACTCGACCACCAAAGACGAGGTCGTTACTGTCGTTTTTAATAATGCCTGTTACGATTCGCTATTAGAGCGACTGCAGTACTGTAGATACTCCCCCTCCGCCTAACAGTACTACTAGTGAACTGAAGAAGCTATCTATGTGTGACCAAACGAGGAAGACGTATGCTGTTGCTAAATTGATTATAGTTATCACAGACCAAAACACGTTCGCAGTGCCTCATTACGAGCAATTAGCAGGGCACTTTTGGGTGTGTGTTACCGTGACACAATCCTCACGTAGAAGGCCACTTACTTGAACACGATCAGTTACTGCCCCGTTGTCTGGGGTTGCGAAACTCACATTTTGGTAAAGAAACTGATCTGTACAAATATGTTCACAACACAACAAAGATATCACTTTTCGTATTATGGTCAGTCTTTTCTTTTCTCGTCTCACTTATATTTCGTTCGAACCGAACCATGCCGGAGCCATGCCCCACTAGTCTGATGAAGAGACCATGATCGAAAAGTTTGATGTTAACACAATTGGCTAGTTATGAGAATTCGAAATGTTGACACGTGCAGCCTAGAAGCGCGTTTTCCAGCAATTATGCAACGAGTCAGTTTAATCACGAAACAATATCGAATTTACGACTGGTTAAAGTTTTTTCAAGAAACCAGGTCAAGGTAAATAAAAAACTCGGCAAAGTGCTGATAATGTTTTTGGCTTTGGCCTCATTCATCCTCATTAATTGTACTTACTCATTTTGTATGTACGGTTACATCAATTTAACGTTGATTTATCGCGTTGCAGAGTTCCCCCAACGAAGACGAGGAGCAACAAGACTTTAGGTTTAGACATATAACAGAGATTACAATACTCACCGTTCAACTCATAGTGGAATTTGCGAAAAGACTTCCCGGTTTCGACAAAATCATCAAAGAAGATCAAATAGCCCTTCTTAAGGTCGGTAAAGCGTGTTTTGTTAAAAATAATTCTTCAGCTTCTCAAAGTACGACTCGTTTAACGCTCATTCCGTTTCGTCAGGCCTGTTCGAGCGAAGTGATGATGTTGAGAACTGCACGGAAGTACGACGCTAGTACGGATTCTATCGTTTTCGCGGACAACCAACTCTATTCTAGAGAATCGTATCACCTTGCTGGTACGTATTTCAGTTATATTTGTTTCTTATAAGTATATAGAATGTAATTATTTACACTGTGTACATTTCATTGTGTGCTCTGTTTATTTGTGTGATTTTTATAACATTAGCAGTAACAGGTCACAAATTGGCGGAAGGTACGTCATTGTTATAAGTAAAACGTGAGTAAAAATAGGAAATACCAAAAATGCCAACTTAAGCCGGACATCATTTGAGTAACACGTCGAGCTGGTGTTACTCGTGTGAGTGATTGAATAATAATTTGTTTGCAGTAAGAAAATTAGGATTCACGATATCGCCCGTTGCACATGATGGAAAATACCGCGTAGCTCAAAGATCCGTACTGGGGAGAAGTGCGTTAGATTGTTCTAGCTCTTTAATAAATAGAGACTGAGATAACAAGAAAAGGGGAAGTTGGGAAAGGCAGTCCCCATAAAATTAAAAATTGGAAGATCAACTACTGTGGAGCGGAAAAAAGAGGGGAGTTCAATAGGTTGAAGCAGGGTGGAGGTATGAGGAAGATGGCAGAGAGGCTGATGGCGCAAGTTATTAGCTGATGAAAATGGGGAGTCAAGGCAGAAGGAGGCCAATCTGAACAAGCACCAGTGGTGAGTCGACCCTGACAGAGGACATATTATGGGGGAGACCATGGCAGCCGTCATATGTTGGGCAGCAGTCACATCAGAGATGTATTGAATGCAAAGTGCACTGTAGTCACATCACGCACAATACCCGTGTGTAAGCCTGACTTTGTGGATAGCTCAGTATATCCAGTCGATCTTCTTGACCTCGTGACAGCTATAAATGCGACTCCAGGAAACAGGTACAGCAAGGCTGGGGTGTGAGAAAGCAACAGGAAAGCAGAGGTATGAAGAGCAGAACTCTTGTCTTTTGCTTTGGCAACTACAGGAACTACATGGCTGTACAGGATGCGTAAGGGGAGGCCTCATCTGTGAAGGGGAATTGATCCAGCCAAAGCCATAAGTCGCAGATTAATTAGGAGCGGCCGAGAAGAAGCTTATTTACCGTTATTTGTGGTGATAAGTTATTTGCTGGACGCTGAGGCGTGTGTATTAAGACTACCAGAAATAAAATAAAACATTACGAGGGGCTGCAAGCCTATGTGTTTCTCTTAATGAATAAATAACATTGGGATAAAAAAAATTGTGGAAACCTCACTGAGTAAATAAAGAGGAATCCATCATGCGGATGGTTTTTTTAGTTTCGTGTGTTGTATCGAATTGTCTTTGTTTATTCAGCTTTCTTTGTTCAGCGTTGCCTGTTTGAAGTGAGTTCGGTAGTTAGTTGTTGGGATAATCATTAGTATATATATATATATATATATATATTTTTTTTTTTTCTTCTTGACCCGAGGGCGTGTGGGACAAGTCCCTTTGTCACTGCGGCCGCATATGGGCCTATTGTGACGCTGGCCATTTCTTAGTAGAAGGCGTCGTACATACCCGCCCCCATTAGGAAGCTGAGTATGTCCTTCACCGCAGAGTCCGCTACGGTTTGGGGTTCAGTGGTCCCCTGATCGAAGTATTCAAAGCGTTTTGCTGCCAAGGCAGGGCATTCACATAGGATATGCTCTGCTGTCTCGTCCTCCTCACCGCAGAGTCTGCATTCCACCGCCTCTGAGATGCCCATCTTGTTGAGGTGATATCTGAGTGGGCAGTGCCCGGTGAGGAAGCTTATCAGTACTCTCAGATCTTGTCTAGAGAGTGTCAGCATCGCCTTCGCCATTTGACAGGAAGGCGTGACAAGCCTTTTCGCCTTTCTTAGTCGTGGCTGGCGATGCCAATGGGCGCCATTTTCCTGTATCTCCCATCGAGCAACCAGACGGTTCAGGTGACTTTTCGTCAGACCCACGTGTGGTTCAGGCCTGATGGGTAGGGATTCTGTACCCCTTTTCGCGAGGCGGTCAGCCTTTTCATTGCCCTCATGCCCCCTGTGAGCTGGCACCCAAATGAGGGAGAGCCTGTTACGGGCGCCGAGCTGCTTGAGCGCATGGAGGCATTCCCATGCCAGCTTAGACCTAAAACTATAGGCTGCGATGGCCTTTAAGGCGGCCTGGCATTAGTATATTGAGATCAGAGTTAAGTTTGAGTTGAATGTGCACCTTGGTGCAATATCGATCATCCGAGCCTGAACTGTTTGTGGAGTAAAATTGTATTTCTGTCTAAAAGCTGATTCTCATCAGCTGACTGGCATCTGTGCAACCAGATAGGCCTTTGTGTAGAGATAAATAGGGTCTGCTTAGTGTGCAGGGCTTATGAATACAGGAAAGAAGGAAGAATGTGCACAGGTACCTAACGTGATTAGTCTGGATAATAATTGTTACGTTCATGACAATTTAATTGTAATTTATGTGTTGAACTTGACAAAAAGGATACGTTGTAGTAAAGAAAATTTCCATTAAACCCAGTTCGTCGAAAAATAAAATGTACCAAGTCTAAGAATCGCGAAAGTATCACTTCAATCGCCTGATCATCATGTTCACATCCGATTTCGGCAATAATTGCGTCTTGTCGCGTGTACGTTGAGCCACGAGAGGGTTGTGATGAAGAAGTTGGAAATGGAATTTCTTAGCGCAAGCTGGAACGAGAATTGAAGTACCACGGTGGATAGGAGATAGACCCCGAAGGGGAGTTTTAGAACCAAGAAGGGAGTCAGTGCATCAAAACGAAGCGTTTATTGCTGAGAGGATTGCGTTGGATCAATGCATGTGAGGCGTAGCGTTATCAAGTTACCATCCTCAACCATAGTCACTACCTGTTGAGTAATTGTGAATACGCTTGATATCGTGTGCCATGACTATAGAACTTAAGCAATCGTCTATCGGCTCAGAGGCTTTCACATTATTGCTCTCAGGATGGAACTACTGAGGTCTGCCATCCTCATTCGCCTCTATTGGTTCTAGTTGGAATTACTTCTCCCTACCTTTGATAATGTATCTTAGTTCAGCACCATCACTCGTGTATTTGTGATAACTCGAAACATGTAGATTTCCTTAGTCCTTCAGTAGCACAATAAAAAGAAATGTAATCAGCTTAATGGATTTCCTGCTTTCTTCAGTAATGTGAAAACAGAAAAAAAACTTTTTGTGTTGAACAGTCCTTTTTATACACGCAATTTGAAGAACTAGTGAAACTACCGTTTCTTTTGAAAGTTGTTACAGCAAAAAAGTTAAAAACGTAGAAATAAAGGCAAATGCAGAACACTAAAACTCGAGTATCTCTACTAGTGTACATCGTGAATATGTTTTGTTATGTAACGCTCATTAAGTTCGAATGAGAGGTTTGTGTAGCGATGAATTGTTAGTTCAGGGTTCGTGAATTCGTCATGACGGGGGGGGGGGGTTGATGAACTCCCGCGAAGTGTGCTATTTGGGTTTCGTACTATTTCTGTGCAAACCTACTTGACCAGTTATGGAAACAAAAAATGAAAAAACCTGGCTGTTAACAAGAAATGTTACTACAAAGAACTTCATCGATCCTTTCTGAACTGTAGGGCAAGTCACCGCTGCTTCTGAAGGTACCATCAGTAATCACGACTCATCCGTTGTGTAGATGTGTCAATGTTTTAGTTATAAACGGCCTTTTCAAGTGCCCCACATGTAGGTAGGTTCTAATTTGAAATGTACACGACGTTCTATGACGGTTGATCTTGTTTTATACAGGCATGGGAGATGTAGTTGAAGATCTCCTCCGGTTTTGTCGGCTCATGTACCGCATGAAAGTGGACAATGCAGAATACGCTCTTCTCACCGCCATCGTAATATTTTCCGGTAAGCTATTCTTAGTTTGTACCCTAATTTATTCTTGTGTTACGAAAGACTAATTTCTATCCTTATTTCTTAATATTGTACAGGTTGTGGTATTTGTTGTTGTGGTCCCATCCTAATTACGGTTACATCTGGGGTTTGTGATTTCGTTATAATGTGTTTTATTATTAATTTTCTATGGGTCCAATGAGAGTATTAGATGATAGGTAACCCTCTTCAGTGGATACTGCTGAAGGGCTGTTAAGTTGTGCGACTTATGGATCTTGCTCCCTAAGAAGAGTTAGTCACGAAACTCTACCACAACGCCAAAGCGCTGCCACAGTGGAGGCAGTACGGAGGAAGTGCTGCCATGGGACGAGGGCAGTAGCGCCACAGTGTCCGTGTCAGAGGTGATTTATTTAGTGGATATGTGGGACGGCCTCAAAGTGCAGTACATCAAAGGTGGAAAGAAGAAATTGAAAAGAAAAAAGTAACAATTTCCCACTGCAGTTAAGACTAGTACAGGAGGGTGGATAGGAGAAATTGAAGAGGAAGCTGGAATTTAATAGAGGGGAGCCACTAGGTGAGGAAGTGATGAGACAAGGAGGTTGGCTTCTCTGGAGATTCGGTAGACTGTGTGACTACGATGGAAGAGGTGATATGGTAATAGAGAAAGGGACAGGTGAACAGGACACACATGACGAGACGCATGCAGGTCAGGAGATTCGTGGCATCGATTTATCCAGAGAATAGTCTGTGCTAAAAGAAGATATCAGAGGGGAGAGCTCTATGTAGTTGACCTCTCTCTCAGGCCAAGTAGCGCGAAATTGTTCAGAACACGAGGGCATCGGACCTCATAGCCGTACTTGAGGATGGGCTGAATCAGCACCTTGTACATGCGGGTGAACCCTCTGCTGACCCTCTTCAGAAAGCCCATGCGAGACTGTGTGGGCTATATGGTCGGAAAAGGAGAGCTGGTTGGTGATTGTGGAGGGTGTCAAGGTCAGACATATTCGAGGAGCATAGAAAGGTGACTCCATCAATAGTTTATGCTAAGCAAGGCTTGTGAGTACTAGCGACAGAAGGTAGTGATGGCGCATTTAGCTGAATTGATATAAAGACCATTTGGAAGCACCACAGAAAGTGATTCAAGGCTTGACTGGAGGAAGTGGGTATCAGAGGGATCACAGAGAAGAACCTGAGGTTGTTCGCATAGATCAGGAAATTAACATGTTGTAAAATTGAAGCCACGATTAATTACCAAATTGAAGAGAAGAGGGCAGACATGGCAGCATTGGGGGACACCTGAGAAGGCAGGGAAAGTGTAGGCTGAAAACTCCGACAGAATAAAGGACATCCATGATTGAACTATGAGGGAGCTTGAAACATGGTTACGACCATGGACCAGGGTGGCCTGAGCCTATTTGCATTAAATAGGTGAATGTGGTTTTTCTTTGTAATTCCAAATAGTCAGGGAAGCTGCAACGTCTTCCCCGGGAGCTGCAACAGTTGAACTCAGCTGTCAGACACACCAGGTACTTCCGCACGTACCATCATTCAGGGCAAGCAGGGTGCAGGATCCAGGGGCGAAACTGTAACGGATCCATGTTGTCCACCCTCAGATTCCCTGATCTCACACTCCTAGAAGATGCTGGATATAAAGGGTTTTGAGATTCCCGGGCATTAATCCTGATGTCCTCTATCCAGTTCTGACAAACTGCTCCACCAACGTCTTCAGCTGCTCCACCCACTCTTCAAACCTCCCTGGATCTCCGTGGAAATCACAATCCTGACGTCATGCCAGCACTGTGAAACCTCGGAAACAAGCCACCTTCAATCTGACAGCCTCCCTGGCTAACACGCCTGTTGGAGGGCATCCTGCCTGTCACAACCACATACTGGTTGGCAAGGGCCAGAGTGGTAGCAAGTATAGGTCTTACTCCAGACCCTAGGTAAATAAATTAGTTAGGAGTGTGCCTTGGTAGCCTGAATATCAGCCTGATTACCCGCTTAAGTGCATTGGATTTGTAGCCTATGACTCGGGCGCCATAGCAGAAACTGCCAGTACAACAGCATTGAAATCCGCGGGATAGATGGGTGATAGGAGATTCCTTCTTTATCTCGCTTTCTGGGTTTTAACCATATTGTTCCAACATTGCCATTTTCTTGTTCACTCAATTTCCTTTTGATCTGCTTCTATCAGGGTCTCATTCTTTCTGGCCCTCTGATTATTTCTCTTTCTTTTGCACAACTCTAAAACGTTTCTCTTCCTTGTAGACTGAAGGTTTTAAATCATCTTGAAAATAAATCCAATCTTGTATTGTGTGATCAAAATCAGGTAATTAAAAGTGAGAGTTGAGAGCTCTCACGTATTTGAATGTTGTAAGTCGGCTCTAAGAACAATATTTGGATAATTTGTGGTGGTGAAAAACTGAATGCTCCCAACCTAACGTTTTCCGATAGTTTCCTTCCTTCTTTCCCCTCCCCTAATCATGACCTTTTTTCTCCAATTCGACACCAGTTCCCAACCACGTATCACTCTTTCAGTCTTCAATGATAGCGATTACATCCTGCTGTTACTGTGTTCTTCTTCCTGCGTTTAATGTCTACGTATTTTGTATTTATTAAAGTTTACGTATCTGTTAGGCGAGTCCGTCTCCTCTGGCTGGTGTGTTGCAGTATGATATTCATATTCTGATATTCATATTTTGTATTTCGTGTGTTTGCACGACTTAACCTCTAATTAGAACAATGGTAGCCAAGTTACAAGTAATCCACAGTTCAATTCTGCCTGATTCAAAATTCGTAGGAAGTTGACCCCGCCCCATTTTTCTCATCTGAATCCCGTTTTGTTTGGTTATTCCCGCAGAAAGACCGTCGCTAATGGAAGGTTGGAAAGTGGAAAAGATCCAAGAGATTTACCTCGAAGCGCTCAAATCTTACGTGGACAACCGCATCAAACCCAGATCGCCCACAATTTACGCCAAACTCCTGTCGGTGCTGACTGAGCTTCGCACGCTCGGCAACCAAAATTCGGAAATGTGCTTTTCGTTGAAGCTTCAGAACAAAAAGTTGCCCCCTTTCCTCGCAGAGATCTGGGACGTCAACTCGTAACTCGCAATACGGTTTTTATTTCTTTACGTTCCTTCGTGGCGTTTTTAGCCTTTAAAAAAAACATTATTTTTTTATTTCTATTTTATTTTTTTTCTTTCGATTCGTTTCGAATTTCGCGGATCCTCAAAGGGATAAACGTGCTCTCTTTCTACGATTCATCAGCAATTTGTTGATTGCCTCCTTTGTTAAAAAGTGGGGTACGTTGATATGTTGATTTTTGTTGTTATTCTCGCACGATGGACTTCAAAATGGAGAATTATTATCGAATTGATCTCAAGACAAAAACACTTTCTGGAGCTCCTTCCATTTTTTCGGCCAAATTCGACTTGAGATGTTTGGCGTTTGTATTTTCTTTATTTTAAAAGAAATGGTAATTCGAGTTTTGGGAAGAGCCTAACTTTCTTATTAAGACGTAGCTGTGTAGCTGAGAAACTTCGTGATTGTAAAACGTATCCCACGTACTTCGCTGTAATACTGGGTTTAATTTTGTCTTTATTGTAACGTAATTAAGTGGGATCGATGGAATTGTCAGCACGTCGAAGTTGACTCGTTAATTACCAACTGACGAATATTTGCACAAACGACGAGTTTTTCAAATCTCGAAATTTTTGTTTTCGTTTCGAGTTTTTATTTATTTGAGCTGAGATGCCGTTATGTGAAAGAAGTAATATATATTGACTGAGTGAGTTTCAGATAACCCGTAGGTTCCCTGTTAACAAATTAATTTTTTGAAGAAAAAGACGTTTCGTATTTAACGTTAAATATGAATTAACAATTTTACAATGTCACTTCTGAGAATAATAATTTGAGCGAGAGATTAAGGAAGTACCTGTATCATAAAACGCAGGTACTTGAAGTATTTTGTTCGTACTGAATAGATCGCAAATTCGAAAATAATTGAAATGCCCATCGTTTCACGAATACTCGAAATATTGCTCAAATTAACGTACACAACGCCCGATATTTTGTTTTCATGCCCATTCCACACAATCTACGCTAAACCAGATGCTTGTCAAAACTCGTGATCTGAATACAGCTCGTTGAACTTAGTTGCAATTACGCCACGAAAAGCACAAAATGGCAATCGAAAAATGCTCGCCCTACAGCGTGAGTCTTCTTTTCAGTACTTCATCGAATTTGCATGTGTTTCGGGCCTGTGGGGTTGCTAATCGAAATTTAATTTGACGCCCAAGACGTTGAAATTTACTGAAAATGACATACGTAGCCGACTTGGTTAGTTGAGCCAAATGTGAGGTTTCACGTCGAGGAGTGTTTTGGTTTAAACAGATGTGAAAACGGACTTGTGATTCAAGTAACTTCCGCCCTGAACTTGGGACACGTAGACAAATTGAATTAGAAGACAGTTATGCCAATGGTGAAGAGCCGCGAATGTTTTTGAAATTAAATTTAGTGGCATAGAACTTCTAACAAAACAAGAAGGCATTTTCATAAAACACGGCTGTGAAAGTTATTCAATGCATGAGTGAATGAATAACAGCGATGTTATGGTGCTGTTGAATAAAATGATGCAAGACATCAGTAAAAAATACGGTGTAGTCGATGAAGCAATGTATTGTATTATCGTGTCCCACTCAGCTCCTATTTCAGCTCATGACTGGCTGACTATTCAATTTTTAGTTGTACCAATTATAGTCTGGTAGCGATGACAGCGTTTCCCCTTGTATTTCGTGTTTTGTCTTCACCCCCCCACCACCACTGCTGCTTCGCTAGGAGTTTATACATTGATTAGCTCTTCAAAGGCCAACGTTTTTGAGAAAGTACCGAAACCTTTTGATAGCCTTCGTTCGTCCCTTCACCATCCCATGCGAAATATACTGTAATCGAGATGTGTATACGAACGGAACCAAAAAGACAGCTGAATCGATCCCGCACCCCAAAATTTAAATAAATTACTGCATCACAATCTTCTCAATTGGCATTTACGGGGAAAAGCGCCGAATAGAAAAGATAATTATGAAGCGAAAAACGATTTAAAGTTCGTGCATTAAAAAAAAAGATGAAGATTTCGCTGGTTCCCAGTTCCTTCAAATTATTTTCGGTGTTGAAATTCTTCCGTGATTTTTAACAAGAAAACTTCCACACACTTCACCACGAAAGCAAGCGATTCGAGAACGATTAACGTTTAGCCACATTAGGGAGCTAAGGCTCCCCCCGTCAAACGCACTGATTCCTGATTTATCCGCAAAATCGTATAATGCGTTTTTAGCGTAATAGTGTCACGGTTGTCGGGGGTTATGGACCATCTGGGATGACACCATTTGCCTCTTGCAGCTTCCAATGGTGGGATCTTTAGTTGGGCAGCAGAAACGAGTCCATGGAGTTTAAGGAAACAGAATACAGAGGAAAAAAACATCTAAACCGAAGTCTCATGCCCTGAAACTAACTTCTATCTTCCCCTGGGATCCTACCTAACCCTGGGATTGAGAGAAATCGGTAAAGTACTTTGTACGGATGTTCTGTCGCGAACTCAAATTGTAAAGCAAAGTCCACCCGGTTTCCAGTGGTCGTGAAGAAATGGTGTTTAGTCTAGGGGGATTTTGATGGATTCGTGATTCCTTTTAGAACGCCAGAATGAACTCCAACTGTGGTTAAATTTGTCCCCACTGGTCACTGTGTAGCTGAGTAAGTCAATGTTGTCTTCAGTTCTAGAGGCAAACGAAAAGCGCGTTGAGTTGAATGTCAGCCAGTAGTTACTTCAAGTACACGCAGCATATGCGCTTACTTCTCCTATTGTGTTCTTGTTCCAAATAGTACTGAATTAAACCAAAACACTACGTAGAGCAAGGAAGGCATCTGATTACTCCAAGTCACCAATAACTACTAATGATCGGTTGTTAGTTGCTTGTCACAAGCCATCTGCAGCACGTTCATTGGCTTCAGTTCTCCCGTGTGCACGGGTGGGCCGTATGAAGAAAAATCTGTGTGCAACAGAACGCAACCGAAATTAACCTGATATTGTATCAACTGAGGGCATAAAACCAAAACTGAAGGTAGCCCTGGACGTTTTTAAACTTTCTGTTCGCCGTAAAAACGGGAAAACCTAAAGGCAGAATTGGAAGCATAAAAACTTCACATTTACAATAATAATCGGGGAAGGGGGTTGCAATTAAATCATTTTGATGGTTAACGAATTAAAGTAGGGCGAATGGATGTAGGATAATTATAAAACTTCTGTTCTTAGGTTTCAGCTCCGACCAAATGAGCTGTTGATCGACCATAAGAACACCGTGAGGTCGTCTATTAATTTGGTTGAAAGAAAATAAATTTTGTCCTCAAGGAGACAACATTCAACTTCATCGTGAAACGCAGCTTTCCTTAACGTTTCTTACACAACGCATCTCAGCTCAAATGTTAGTAGCTCGTATCACGCCGGCTACTTCGCGAAGTTACCTTGAGATATTTTTTAATGTCTCAATTAACAATTTGAACTTCTTTTGTTACATAGAAATGATACTCATTCGTTCCAAGTGCCCACGGTTTTACAATAATACGAATTACGAAGGCGGCAATGCCAAATTCTTACTTAAATACTTAACATATTCTTATTGAAATACATCTGCGTGTTTTAAATCCAGCTAACTCGTCAAAAAGAGCCCAAAAAACCAGGCCTAACTGATCGAAACGCCTAAAAACGGATTTTTTTTAAATTAGTAAAAAAAAAAGCAATAAAGAAAGCTTCGAACTTGATAAGAGCTTTCCCTCTTTTTCAAAAATATTTTGCTCACAACTCGAAAAAAAAAAGTAGAAAAATTAACTCGAGGTCGAGGATTTTGATCGCTTTTTTGTACAATAAACGTCAACCCAGTTTAGTGGTATTTTGACTTGCACGCGTCGAACCTTCTCCAACTTGAGGCGAAAATGAAATCTCTCAATTTCTTGAGCGAGGAATTGTTTGGTTACCTTGTTGTTGATGTATTAGAGTATTCTTTTTTTTATTATTGAAATTTTATATTTATTTTTTGGTTTTATTTGCCAAGAATAGCGGCAAGTTTTAAGTAGTTTTGAGCGGTTGTGAAAATTCAAGGAAAAATATTTCGTGGGGGAGGGGACAGGAAAGGACCCGTTTGTACCCGTTGGCTGTGACTTATTTAGTGTAATTTTTAATTTTTTACTATTGTAAATAGCAAAATCTAAAATTGAGAAAAAAATTGAGAAAAAAACCTTAATATAGCTGCAGAACCATTTTTTTAAATGTTATTACCCCGTGGAGGTAAAATTGTACATATAGACTTTCTTTATATTACTTTTTTTCTAAATGAAATTTACTATTGGGAGTATTTATTTAATGAATATTTATGTTGAAATTGTAGTAAAATAATTTTTGTACATAGAAAGAAATTATGGTAGGCAAAGCGATTACATAGAATAATATATTTCAGAGAATGTGTGTACAAGTTTGATGAACATAAGCCTCGATGATTGATGGTGCGCTTGATTATGTAATTTTTGAAGATGCGAAGGTTCGTCCACGCTACGCTCTTTGGTTGAGGGTGCACACGAAAACATTGCAAAAAAAAGGGTAACGTGTTTCTTTCCTCGGTCGTCTGAAGTATTTTTACCAGGTTATTTCATTGGTGACTCGCAATTGAACAGGTAACTCCGAAGCATCGACAATTTTCTTTTTCTCGCGTGTCTTGTAGTTGTTGCAATCTCAAGGACGGGCTATTTCGAACTAAACTCCCTTGGTACTCGCCATTTGATGGAAACGGGTTTGAACGTCCGAAGTCATTCATGATCGCAATTTACTGAGTTCGAGAGAATGGAGAGTAAGATAAGTGGTTTGGTAAGGGACAAAGAGCGAGTAAGATGCAGTGGCACGAGGCAAGGGAACAGTTTGAGTGCTCTTTGAGTCGGTAAAGGTAGTCGAAGGGGACATGTAGGTTCGGGTTGTACTTGGAAAACGTGTTGAAGCATTGTGCGTGTTTCTGTGCCACACAGTATTAATTTTAACGCTCATTTTGTGGGCAATTTATACGATTATCCCGATATGAGCATTGAAAAAATTGGAGTTGAATGTAGTTTCAATTCAAGAATAAATGAACATTTTTGGGACGTAGTTAGCCATTCTATGGGGACACTCCTCGTCTTTTAAGTTGAATCACGGTTGCCTAATTGGTTTAATTGTCATCAAAGTCGCAGGCCTGAAACCCTAGCAAGTCTCAATTAGGTGTTTCAAGTGAGTTAGCTTCAGTCGAATGCTGTGTCTGCGCAATGGGAGGTTTACGTTCTTTGTATCTCCCATGATGCAGTGACTTCGTGTCTATTTACTTCGCTGAATAACCGAGTGCTAGTCATGGGATCGAGCCCAGTCCTTACTGCTTCTTAAACAAGTATTGTAAACCATTACGATACCAAGAAGAGTGAGTTCAAGAGGTGACGAGTCAACCATTGACAAAACCGCGGATAACTTGAATGCTGCCTTCATATGATTGATGGAGGCAGTTGTATTTTCTTCAGATTGCAAAACACTGCTGCCACACACAAATGGGCCCATTGTTCGCCCACGACCATCCTCGCGTCCTCCTAGTTTCACCCCCAGGTGCTGAGGAGCTAGTAGCTCTTAGTGCTCCCTGCACTTTCACATAACGCACTGTACACGTTTCACGTCCTTACCAAGCTACCTCCATCGCTGCCAGTCCCTCACTCGCATATAGTACGTGCTGCGCTGCCTCCACCTGTAGCCCCAAGTATTGGCAGCATTGAGTGGACAGTGCTCACGAATACAAATCTGTTTCCTTCCTAAACCTTCAACGAGGGTTATATCAGTCATAGTGATTATGAACACACAACTTAAAATTCATTCACTCTCCCCTTGAGTTCTTATTGAAGAGGAGAAGAGCTCGAAAATTGTGCCCTTCTGAGTTTATTCAGTTTCCTGACAGTTTTTATTCCCTCCCACTCGGCGAGAGCAGAGAAAGGAAGTTATGAATAACTGCATTATTTATTCATCGAACTTTCTTAGAGGCAGTTACGGTTTAGAAAACATTTTCTTCTTCTTCAAACACATTATGTGTTGCGACATGCGTTTTCTGGGCACTGTAAAATGTTTAACGAAGAAACTACGATGCTGAATCACAATTACACGATGCAAAGGCTCGTTCAGTGGATAGAGGTGTAAGCATCGCAACCGATTGTCTTTGATCAACTGTCAGTTTACTACTTAACCAGTGCAATAACCTATAAATATCTTTGTACGCGAGGAAGGTTTTAGTAGCGTATACACAATGTAGCATTACTCATCGCTGTTGATATTTGTTCAACCACAACCTCTTGCACTTAGCGTTATCTACGCCTAGCGTGGACCTCAACCTTCTACTTGTCAACAGCCAAGAATAATTACAGAATAACCGCCTGTATGTATCATAATTTTTAAGACTGGAACAAAAAAGTAATGGATATTTTGGTGCCTTTAACGTGCGCCGCTCACACAGTAAATCAACCTGTCCGCCTCACGCCAATCCACAATTTACGCGAAAACTATGATTTATCAACTATGTTTCATTAAGCGCACTAAGCGTAATAAAGACTTGGAAAGAACAAATTAACGTTTGTTGTACAAAAAAAAAAGTAATTTGATGAAAGGACTCGTTGATTTGCTCAGGTGCTATGATGTGCAAAAATAGATAATGAAAATAAATGAGTAAGAAGTGTAAAAGATTAAGAGCGTTATATTACCCGTGTACCTATGTCGAAATGAACGTTCAACTATTATTAAATAGATAAATAAAATGAATTTATAAAGTAAAAAGGTAACCTAATTAAAACGGATAACCGTCCTTCAGGTTTCTAAAAGCTTTATAGTTTTATTTGTCAATTAAATTGAAGGGGACTTAGGGCAGACTTAAGTAAGAAATCGTTGACAAATAGTCAATGAGAAGTTTGGTTCGAATTTTGTGATAGCTTATCAGTGGTTAGGGTGCTTGAGAGTGAATATAAGTACTGAATCGTTTCAAGCTCTGGTAAATAGCGCTTTGAACTGAGCAATAACGTTTTATTCTGAGGACAATGCTTGAATCAGGTGATTTGATTCTTTCGGTTTTCAATAATGTCGACGTGAAACATTTCATGAACCAAATTCATTGTTTCACAGGAAAATTGTTCTTTATCTGGGGAGATGAAAGTCGACTTTTGTCAGTTACCAATTTCAGTGTCTTATTAGCAAATTCACTTTCCCAGCCCATCCGAATCAATTATTTTTTCATTAAAACTCCTCTTTTCGTGTTCAATTTAACTTTTACTCAACCAAATTTTGTTTTCCATAGTTATTAACATTTTTCCAGTCAAATTCAGTTTCCCATTTCTGCGAAGTAGTTTTACTCTTTTCAAATATAATGTTTTCCCTTGCAAAATCACTTTCTCGAAGACACATTCAATTTTTTCACAACAATATTTTTTTCTGATTCATGGTTGAGCTTGAACTGAATTTAAGGTAGCAGTCGTCTGTAGTTGACACAAAACTAGCATGAGAAGACAACCCTCTGGGACTTGGAATTGTAAGGAGTTGAACCACACTCTTCTATTCAGTGAAAGCTGTGGAGCATTTGTGCTGACTGATCTAAGCTTTTGTACCATGGAGGTGTTGTCCTGTCGCTCGCGTTTGCTCCCACCCAGCTCCCTGTTTTTGGCGGTAAATATCTGAACTGTAATTGAGAATAAAACGCAGTATTCCATTTAGGTTCGGTCGTTATTGTGCATACTCTCCCACACTTAGTACGATATTGTAAAAGTTACATCAGTGTGCCATCTGGGGGTTCCTATGTCGGAGGTAAATTCTCCCTTTACTTAGGAACCTGGAGTAATAACGGAGGTTTCTGTTTATGATAGTGATCAACGTGATGAATCGCGCTGTGTTGCAATTGATGGCATTAAATATGAATAAGTTGAGAGGCGAAAGTACAAGTGCTAACCCAAATACGATTTGACAAAAGATCCAATACCCTCAAAATTTGATTAGGCTAGTATCAGGGGTTGTTTTCTGCAAATGGAGTGTAACTGACTCTGTCCTGCGAATTCACCTAGATTAGGCGACGATTCCTTGAATGTATGAGAAATGAGAGAACGGTGGGAGTTTCTTGCCCATAGGTAGACGAGCTGAACTTGGGAAATTTGAAATAGTAGGGGTATGAGGTAGTTGATGAACCGTTATATTCACATGTCCTTTTAGCTACGGTACTTAGATTGTGGGTATTTGTGGTTCTGAGACTTAGGGATCTCTGTAGAGGGAATCGATCGGTGTCTTAAATTAATGCCCTTTCGTTAGGATACAACCGGAGTGAAATTACTTTGATGTCCTCCGAGCTATGAGGACGGTGAAAGTGACAGCTCCTTATTTTATTTCATAACAGACTATCCCTTACTTGGGATGAGCACCACAGCCTAACTTCTCAAGGAATACCACCTATTCCCTGCAAGTCTTCTTTAATGTTTACCCTTGGAGAAGTTGTACCAAAGACGAGTGTTTCTCTGGCGTTTTTCTAACACTGGGTGTATGGGTCAAAAGTGGGTTCAAGTCTCTGAGCACTCTTCGTCATCAAAAGGCTACGTCTTATTTCGTGTGTCGGCTCTGAGATAAAGCGTTTAGAATGCCTCAATTCCCACAGCGTTTCAGACAGCCTGAAGCATTCTCGTGGCGTATTCTCTCACTGTCCTCTTGACTAGTGACGCAGATACCTCACAATGGGAGAATGGCCCTACAGCTACAGTAGACACTGGCCTGACAGTCTGTCCTCTCATTTCCAGTGATCCCTGTGTGTAACTAGTAAACAGTAAACTAAGGAGTTGAGCTACATCCTACTCTCTCCTCTCCATTTTCGCCGATGTGCTGATTGTTTTTGTGTGTGTTTTAGTCATTATGTTGATAGTTTATTGCTAGATCCTTTTTCATGCTCCTTATATCCCCATTAGTGTGAGAGGATTTAGATTTAAGAGCTGGACCATGAACGAAGGATCTCCCGTGTTATGAAAGTGTACAAGAGCAACTTTTTTCTGTATTAAATCCCCCTCATATTGTGATTTTAAATTCGTTGCATCATCATCAGCTTGTTAATTGGCGGCATTTATACCTTCTCTAATCTGTACTCGTTGATGCCCATTAAGTTTCTGGTCTCTTAAGTTTGCAATTCTTTCTATATCAGTGGAAATTCTACACATATAGTGTAGAATACGCAATGGACGCAACAGCTGGCTCTGTTCACATCCCGAATGAATGGCTACATTTTTTTGCAGGTTTTTGAAAAAAGAAATCATCCTCCGATGAGTGAAAATTGATTAATGTTCCGATAAAGGGCCCTTATTCTCTGAGGAGCAGCGTGAAAGTATAAAGGAGCCTCATTGAAGTTCTTTACTCGACTATACTTCTCGAGTGATTGCTGGAACTGTGGGGGAATAATGTGGAACCGCTCGAGGTGAATATAAGTTGGGTTGTCTTTAATGAGATTTGGGGTTTCTATTAAATTGTGCCAAGTGGGCTACAGCTCACTAGGATGCCTTGCTCAAAGTTCATTTGACCCGGCGATTGAAGTATGACAGGTGAGTTATTCGCGTCTTGAAGATCCACTGCCACTACTAACAAATTGAATATCTATTTCAAAGAGGTGGCAGTAACAAATTTAACGCTAAACTGGACTGTCGACGTGCATATCAACAATGCGAACTGGATGAGGATTCGAACGATTTTGTCACTATTACGACACAGAAAGCTTCATTCAGGTAAACTAAAGTGCCCTATGGCGTTTCAAGAGCCCCGCCAAGATTTCAAAATACTGACAACAGCCTGATCCATATCCCGGCAGCTTCCTTGGAGGATATTGGTACCCTATCAATTGGCATTCAAAATAACAGACTTGAACAGTTGTAAACCAACTTAAGGACGGAGAGTTGACTGTGTTCAGTACCCACTAGTTGGAGTGCTTGGGGTTTCGGATTGACAAATTAAGACTGCCCTCGACTAATCAAAACGTTTTGGCAGGCGGACGCCACAAATCCCCAGTCTGTCGAGGAGCAGTAAGCCTTCTTGGTGTTTGTAAAGTTTTTGTCCCGATTTTTGCCAGAGCTTTCAACCGTTTTGAGACCTTGATACCAACTTTTGAAAAAAAGACGAAGTAAAAGAGGAATGCGAAATGCAAAAAACGGTTTGTAAATGTCGAGAAGAAGAATTGTGTCTCGTGTACCGAGGCTGACTCTCCAACTAATGAAGACCATCCAATTGTGCATTACATTTTCAAAGACAAACCGACTTCCCTCTACAATCCAACGGTGTTTTAGATCCTATCGTTCAAAAAGTTCTCAAGTACCTCAAGTTAAGATGGTCAGACGCGAAGGACATTCAGCCTTTTGCATGACTCAAGGAAGGGCGCCACTCAAAAAAAGTAAATGTTGCTCTGAGGTTATAAAGTGGTCGTCCCTATTAAGTTAGAGAGCTGCATTTTCACACAACAATCAGTATGACTGAGGATCTAGCCACTCCTATGTCTGATTGCCTGACATGGATGTTGTGATTGAAGCAACAGAGAGGGATTATGCAGGATGATTCGGCAGTACAATCCTTGATTCCGTGGGAATGACCAACAAAACCTTGGACCAGCATTTGCGTAGAATATTTCACAATCAGTTTTGGAAACAAAAATTGTGACCAATTATCTTATTTCGAAAGCTCACTAAGACGTGCGAGTAAACAAGTCAAGGAACTGCCTTGTGTCTCTGTGAACAGTCTGTTGGCCACCACAAGACGAAAAGTGTGGCCGAGTGCGTTGGGATATGAGGCTCTCCGGTCCTGGTAGACCAGCAGACTTTGGTTCGATCCTTGACCAGGCATCATCCCTCCAGCAAGCCCAGGGGGTTGAGGCAATGGGTACAGGCGATATAGCTGGGAAAATCGGAGCAACCTTCCCAATGCATCCGGAGATTGGAAATAATCTGTCAATAATAAAAAGGTGGCAATATTCGTTAGTTGTTTTGGCGTGCGAATTGCAGATAGCCTTGGAACGACGCCCACATTTAGAGACAGTTAACCCCTGACGCTCATCTCTGTTGTGTAGGGTTTACATCCACGCCTCTTGGTTCCTCCTTCTCCTTTTCACTCTTTCAGATGCCGGTCTTGGCATGTACTTCCAGGGGAGGATTCGAAGACTGCTGCGAATCCCTTGTTTTTTTCTGGCTTCTTCAATAATTTGGATAATGTTGTCGCTGAACAGGTTACTCCAACACTCAGACGGAGTTTTGGTCAGTGCAGCAGTCCCTGTGACCCCAAGGAAGCGAGTTAAGATATTTTCGGCGTTTGCTGTTGTTTGGTGTTTTTGTGGTCCATTTATTTTGTTCATCATTAGCCACAGTTAAGGGGCTCTCTTCTACTTTCGTATATTCATCTTCACTTTCATTCAAATACCCGGTTGCATTGCCGCATCATCAATTTTCTCTTCGATTTTGTCTTCCAAAGCCACGTCATTTTCAACTCCAATTCTTCTGTTTGTACTGGATTGTCTTCATTCTTATCCACCAAACGGCTCTGTAAGTCCAGCTACCAAATTTGACTCGTTGTACATATCCTTGATAAGTTAGAAACAATCTATGATTAAAGAAAATTCCAGTCCAGTCCAGTTGCATTGAGCCAATTATACACACTAGCTGAAATACCCCCTTATTTCTCCTAAATCCAACAAAGTGACCAAATAAACTAGCAACAAGTAGCCCCTAGAGAAGGACATGTGGTTAAAATAGTCAAAATTCTCACTTCAAGAAGTGTCACTCATTGGGTATGCGAATTTGGTCATTTGCACAGGCACTGCTCCTTGTGAAGGCTTACTGTCAACTGCTATCTGGGGTTAGAAAAACAATCCCGCGGCAGGAAGGTACTGTGGGAGGGGGAGGCCGATTATCGCCCCTCATAAGCATAGTTATTTATTGAAAAACTCTGCTTCTAATGTGGTGCTATATTTTCGAAAAAGATCTTTCATTAAGGTTGGTAAATATAATAAATCCATAAATAATTTCACTCATAAAACGGCTCATTGTCCAAAACTGCTCGTGCATTACTGGTGAATTGAAGAAAGGAAAATGTGACAGGAACACACATAACGTTTTGGTGTACGTTAAATATAAATATAATACGTGTTCAAAAAAGTTAAATTTTAAACAAAATACGTAATGGAGACATTTTCCCCAGTGATGTGCGTTGATTAAGTTCCTTTACGTATTTTTTTAATCATATTTCCGCGTGAAGTGTCTAGTGTTTTGTACGTATGTACACCTTACCTTGACGTGTGTTGGGGAAAACGCGCAGTCAACAACCAACCCAAAATATCTCTAGAAATTGAACAAAACTCAAAGTGTTTGATGGTGTCTCCTCACAGTACTTGTCATTGGTACTACTTTTCGCACAACAGACAGAACAGGTACGTTCAAACCATAATATTCTGATCTTTTCTTATTCAAGACAGTACTTTCGTAGCTCTCTGAGGTTTCAGTCGGCCGAGAATGACTTTTAAATTTCATGTATGGCAGGAGATCGGGTGTGTGGCACACTACTTCGTTAAGCTCTCGGATGTATTTTGGTGTTTCTCCATCATCACTGAGCTCTGGAAATACCAGGCGTCCTCTTTTATGGCTCTGGGTGCGACATTCTGGAGCAATCTAGAGGGAAGCTTTCTTGATATCAGACGCATCTATTGCGTCTTCAATGCATTCAGCAACAGTTATCACACAGTTCTGTTTCCTTATCAAAATGATTGTCCCTTAGCACTCGTAGGGGTTGTGGTTGCCCCAGGGGCCGGTGCTTCCACAAACTTCTGCCAGCCTCGCCATTGCACTTTGGATGGCTTGGTGGTGGGCTTTATTTATCTGGATGTTGGTAGTTCAGATTGTCACTCTGCCTTCAGGATTAGTCTGCCGGTGTATATTAGCGCTGTGGTGATGATGTCCACTTTGCTGTTCTCTGAGGTGTTCTTGCACAATTAGATCGGTTTCTGCAGCTCATAGTTGACTTTCCAAAGCATTCGAAAATTGAGACCTGTCAGCATTTTTGGTTCCAAATCGTTTTTCATGAGCTGCTGTGAATGCGAAGTCAGTAATCAGGTGGTCGCTCTGAGTTGCCCCTGGTACGACTCGCCGACGCATTATTTCGATAGTAGGGTATGAGACTCAGCTGTGAAATCCATACACACACATAACATGCCCCCTATTTAATCCATACCCTTATGGAGTATAAGGACTCAATTTATTCTAATAGTTTGCGTGCACTCTTTACGGTTTACTATACTCAATGATTTATTCAAGCTTGCCAATCAGGGGTGGGAGGAAAACTTTACCTAACTCTAATCACTAATGGATCTTCAAAAGACCTTCTTTTTGTAGCGCTTTTGTCAGAGAAATGCCTGCACAGTACCTGATAATTAGCAGACTGGCAAAACAACAAATTATAAACTCAATAAATCGATACGAAAACTCGAAATTTGTCGAGCGTCACACTACCAACGTCCCGATGGCACCAAGTTCCTCAACATACGCAAGACACACAGTGGAAGAGTGCTTATACGGGCAGTCTTCGGTGAGTAGCGGGATCCAATTCTTCCTCTCCCTCGACCCTGACATAATCTAATCACAATCGCCAGAGTTAGGCATCACATGTAACAACAGCGTCATCTCTGAAACGGAGTTTTTTTGTTCCCGGTGAAAATCCAGCTCAAGACAAATATTGTCATTACAATTACCCGTTACAACGCAGCGGTATTTTGAGAACTCTTCGATTGGTTTTTCGGTTTCCTGAATCTAACGTTTTAGTGGGTTCAGCTTCAGCTCTCACCTGATTGTCATTGCCAACGCCAATTTCAACCACTGTTTTCCTTAGAATTCGCGTTTCCTAGGAACTGCACAGTCAAGAAGTTCAATTTTGCCAATTTGCACTATCAAAACCCCACACACAGAGACAGAGTAATTGCTACTTCAGAATCAACAATAGGACCAACTGCAACAACTACTTCTGATCAATCAAATCATCTGGTTCCAATCTCTGAATTCCTCCATCTCACATTTTGTTTTGAAGGTATTTTGTGGTACGCGTTTTGTTATTCAACTTGATATCGTGTGTTACTTGATTTTTACGAAATATTGACGCCCCACGGGCTTTTAATTTGTGTAGTCAACCGGTGGATGTGGGGAGTTTACAGGTCTGCACAGACATTGCAGTTCTGACCAAAGAGTACAAATATAATAGAACTGTTTAGTTCTCATTTTTATGTCTTTTGAAGAGTTTGCTTTGTTCTAACGCGTAGGCAACGGGTAGGTTAATTCTAAAACTGGAAAGCTTCGTGTTGAAATGACGTGTGTGTGTGTGTGTGTGTGTGTTTCCAGTTGGAGCAATGTTGTGCTGAGCTGTACTTCTGCAGTGGAGTTCCCCACGTCCACCTTAAAACATGACCTTGTATTCAAGTGGCCTGTCAAAAAATATTCAGTTGCTGTGTGAAACCAAACCTGTAAAATTCGATCGTTGTGATTGATTTAACTGAATTATTTTATGAATCAAGATGATAAAATGGCATGTACAGTAGCTTTGGAGGATTATCAACAATAGTGGTTTTTCTATTTAGGGGTTACAAATTATAATAATGAGGAGTACACAATGTCCCCCTTTTGTTGAGGTCCCACCAGACTGCTCTTCCTTCTTGTTGTCTCCTGCACTATGGGTTGATTATGAATTTAAAAATGGAAGACCTTGAGGCTGCACGTCAAATCATCGTAGCAGACGAGGAACTGATAAGGCACATTTTCTCTTGAGATAGAAAAATAACTTAGTATGCGACCAGGACACCTTAGACGTCGATGAGGCGAGAGCAGTTCTAGACCTCCCACTAATAAATAAAACTGATGCGTAGTCGTAGATTGTAACTGATGATGGAGCCACAAAGCTGTCAAAGGAGGGTGTTAAGCACTGAACTCTGATGGCTGTGGCACCCCAATACCTAGTCAAGGAGATCAGGGCAGGAGAGAGTAGTCACGAGAGTTGGTGCCCTGAATAGCTGAGTCAAATGATGAGGGGAGACCTTTCTACCACCTCTCACAGCCCACCAAGGATCCCTTAGACCTCCTGGATAGAGGATACAATGAAAGTGGAACCCGGGGGCCGGTCAACATCCAGTGATACCTACAGTTAGTTTGCTGCAGCTCATTGGCATCACCCTAGCCACCTGACGCTTACTTTGTTGATCTCTCTCACCAGTTTCCATCACTCTCAAATAATTTGGATTCATGGATCGTCTCAAGGTGGAGCTTGAAGTGTCCACCACCGTCTCAGTTGAATTTCTCTTAACTCCCATCCTCCCATTACTTCTTGAATACAATAAGAACTTCCAAAAATGGCGAAGCAGTCACATTCATTGTTTGCGTTAGTATTACCCTCAACTCAACACTGTATTCTACTGCCCACTCAAGGGAAACTCTACTGTTACACCAACCTATAACTTAATTAAGGCTATTAACGTCGACTGTCTGAAAGATGTGCCGGCGGGTGTGCCCCCTCGAGTTTTTGCCAGCATTGGCGTTTTAAGTGAATCTTTCAGCGTGAAAGAAGAAAGTATGAAGGCTCAGGGGCGTTGGAAAACTACATCTGCCCCAAAGACACCAGCAGCAAAACAGTTCCCACTTGTAGTCATTAGTGAACTACGAGGAACTAATGCGATTCTCATGATAGCACACACCCCTTAACGTTAAGTACCACAGCCCATTCTTTGACGCATTCACTCCAATCTCTGCCATCATTGGGAACTTCGATTAAAGAGAGGGTATTTTAACCAGATTCAGCCTCAATGCTTGTTGAAGAACCTAAGCGCAGTACAGCCAATTTCTACAGGTTTGGTTTTGTTCAGCAACTCTCTCCCCCACTGAACCCTACAAAATATTGAAATTATTAGTTTTAAACCAGCGAAAAACCAACGACTTTAAAATAATTGTGGTGAACGGATCTTCGTTTGATAGTAACATTTTGTGACATTTGATATAACGACGTAATAGAAGCGTGGAAGAGGGTGTTTTGGAACAAATCGAAATTTAATGTACACTCAACCGTAGTTAGTTCAACTGTAACCTGTGTCAGTGTAGTTGTTGTTGTAACACAAAAAATCTCAATGTGCACTCGAGGAACTTACAAGATCTCCACTTGTCTTTGTTTGCCTTTTAGGGCAACATGCCACCCAAACGTTTTTGTCAACCCCCTAAATTTGTGTAAAAAAAATACAATTAAAAATGTTGGTATGTTAGGCGTCAAAACGTCGACGCTTCTCAAAACAGTTGCTCCCGTTATACTCACTGCCATGTTCGTATAGATATTTGTCTACTGCCTGTTTTTTGTACGTTTTGATATATTTAACAAGAAAAAAAAATTGAGAAAATACAAAAAAAATTGTTTCAAAATTTTGTGCGAAAGCTTTGAACGTTTACATTTATTTATAAATGAAAATTCGTTAGTTTCCAACGTCATCAACACTTGAGACACTGCCAAGAACAAGGCTTGCAGGCTTTTTCTAACCCCCCTGGTTCGTTCAGTAAAGGTACGTTCTTCTCGATATTAAATAGACTTCGACAAGTGGCTTAGCTCGAGCGATGAGTTTTTGTATTTTGATTTCGACAGGTTGTAGCTATATTAGTTTATTTATTTATACAAAAACTCGACACTAGCGTTGTCCGGTTTTTTTGTTCAATTTCGGGGCAAATTGCTTTATTTATTTTTTAAATTAATGTGCAATAGACAGATTTACGTAATATGGTTCAACGCTGAAGAAACCTACCTCGTAAATTGTGTATGTTAACGAGTAAATTATTTAAATGGAAAAGTCTTTTTTGTATTAAACGTAAAAAACTGAAAGGATTTCATGTGAATAACATTGCACGAATGTTACCAGAGAATTTTATTATGTGCGTTTCTTTTCTTTTGCTACTATCAATTAATATTGTACAATTTCTAAGATCTAACAAAAGAAATTTTTAGATTAATTGTGTAATTACTTTGCATCATACTGTCATAAACGTAAATGTGCATTGTACGAACTTATAATGTGCATTTCTTTTGTAATAGATATTTGGGGGTTTTCTGGACTGAATAAAGAAAGAGGCAAAGAATCCTTCACTCTAACATGATTTTTTCACACTAATAGAATTTTTTAAAACAGTGTAAAGACAAAAAAATTTGAAAGTTTGCTTATTTGCAAACAACTCCTGCTGTTTTTAGAGAAAAAATCGAAAGAATGTGTGTATAAAGTGTTTTGTATAAATATATATTAATTATATTCCGTTATATTTTGTGATTGGAGACGGCGCATAATTTACATTACCTTAGTCATCGGGTGGTGAGTGTTGATAGAAAAAAAAACTGGGGTGTTCAAAGTATGGACTGGATGAGGGGCTATCCGCCAGTCAGATATAGTGAATTGATAATTTTTCTTCACAAGTCCTTTCTTGTGTTATAGGATATATCGGGCGTCTCGCAATAATAATTCCTTCCTTCTCAACCAGTATCGCACGTTCCAAGAAATAGCCGAGCTCACAGGTACAGATAGAAAGAGGAGCAACGTGGTGCCGCAGGAGTCTGGAAGAGTAATAGGACGATCGCCTTGTTGTGCGCCGCGGACACAATTTTCCTAACCTCCCGATCGCGGCAATGCAGTTCCCTCTCTCCATGTCCTTCAGCAGTTTTCTTCCTATTCAGATTCAATCGGAGCTGCTTTGAGTGGCTTTGCCCGATAAAAGTGGCTCCGATGTTCCAAGTCACAGCTTAATCCATTCGTGCTCGTAACATCACTCCCCCTTGCGAGAAGATGGCCTCATGATTGGTTGGCAACAGGGGTGATTAGGCGTTTTCTCAAGGGAGGTCCTCATCATCTCTTCTCGAGCGGGTAGCGAGGAGGCGCGATGGGCGTTGGTGCAGGCAGGAGGGAAGGTACGCTTGTGGCTGCTGGGCACGGAGAGATCGGGTTCTTGGTGACTGGAGTGTAGTGGAGCGGCTTGAGTGGCGGCGTTTGGCGTTGGGCCTGGTTAGGCAGCAGCGATCCGGCATCTGCGAAGGAGGCCTCAGAGTGATGGGCCTAGGCAGTTGAATCTAAGGTTGGCTGGCGTCCGTGGAAAAATGTAGGCCATAGAGCACCGAGCCCGGTGAGCTGGTTGGCAGGAGGCTGGCGACCATGGGAAGCGTAGGCCACGGCGCTTTGTGCTGGAGAGGAGGTGCGAAGGAGGTCGTAGTTTGTATCGGTAGGAGGCACGACGGTGGACACTGACGATCGATAATGGACTACAGTGAAGAAGATATCTAGTGCGACGCAATACACAACTTTCCTTAGCCCTATGTACATTCATGGGCTTTCCTGGCTTTAGCTATTAATGAAATTCATTCCACTACCACCACCAGTCCTATCCCAGTTCCATACCAATTTTATTCACTCAGTTCGTTTGTTAACACATACCACGTTTTACGTAGAAAATTGTAACGCTTAAAGTTCCAGAATTAATTGAGTTTCTCCTACTCGCGCTACGAATATTATTGAGCAATCGTTACACAGGAAAATTATGTGACTGCCAAGTTGATTGTTTTTTAAAAAGAACAGTATGCGTTGTTTCAGAATTCTCGGGTAAAAATTGTGAGCGGTGGTTTGAACTCATGAACTAGTGGGGTTGCTATCTTATGAGTGTTGAACGCTCTTCGTAAAGCATTGTTTTATTGGATCGTGTTCGCATTAGTTTATTGGACTACCTCCCCCAATATATGGGCCCTCAATATTTTTTTATAAGTTGACACCACTGGCTGTTCCATTCTGTGCATATCACTCAGTGAGAAAGTCAATCGTGACAACCCTCGAGCTGGCGGGCATCCTTAGTTTATTTTATTTGTATAACACATCGGTAGACAGTCATGTTTTGAAGATATACCACATTTCAGCAGGCTCCTATGCAGTTTCAATCTTCTGTTACGTTGGCGTCTTTTCACGTGTTAGAACGAAACGTTCATGTATGGAGCCAGTTTTATCGTGACGAGTTGTCTACATTCAACTATTCAGGAGTTCTACTGTTACGTTTTGTGCGTTTCCATAATCCACTAAACTTGAGGCCCCATCTCGCACAAGCCCCTTCCTTTATCGAGTTACCAACGCGTAGGTAATTAACACGATACAATACGACGCTTCGAAAGTATCGGTAGCGCGCCTGACTGTGGGGAGGTAGGAACCCGTCATGTTAGCCCAAGCTCCTGTTTATTCGTGATCTGTTGATAAAATCTGAATTTTAATGTTGTTTCGTTCTAGCAGGATGTTGAAACCGTGTTCACAATTGAAGGCGTCTCGTAAAATATGTTGTAGGTTTACATAAACACTTAGAGTAATATGTTGATTTCGTTATAACGCAGGGAATGCCTAGCTTACCATCTACCGAGAGGTTTGAAGTGGACTGGCGGTTTTTCGAATTGATGCTGGCGAGTCTTACGCTGGTTTCCATGTGTAGCTGCAGGTCAAATGACAAATTAGGGGTGATTAGTGTTAGAGCCTCACTCTGTTGACTTCAACTGCTCCTCCAATAAGCCGCCACCTGACGACCTTGTGGCGTGCATTTGTTAAGCGTCTTTGCTTGTACGTTCGTTCCCAATCCGTTTTTATCCATTTCGCCGACTGCGCTTAAGCTTCTGCTTAAAAATTAGGTCCAGCAGTTCTCTCCCAATTTCGTTCACATTTTTCTCAAATGGCATTTCGTGGGTTTTTCTTAAAAACATTATGAACTGACGAAACCTCAATTATTTTTCCGCTGATTATAGAACTTGGGGGTTTGGAATTTCATGGAATGTCCCAAATTATTTCATAACTGTCATTATACTACCATCCTGTAGACAACTCACTGGAGTACCAACACGTTTTTTGACGACGCAAGTATCACATAAAAAATCTTCTAAAATCGTCTCATCGTGGTAAAATGTCACTCCTACGTGCGTAATTCTTAGGCAGACATAGTCGAGCAATGGTACACCAAAAACGTGACAATTTTGAAGACTCTAAAATATCTAAATACTTCACATCTAACAGGGGATGCATTACTCCCTGTTTCTTGTACTCACACCTTTTGAAAGGGGCAGGCACCACATTTAAAAATAGTCACTGAGGCATTCCTTAACATATATATTTCGTACAAAAAAATATATGTATGACAACGTAGAATCGTCGATAAATTAATTAGAATAAAGTTAACATCGATTATAATGGTATGCTTAACAAAGGAACTAACAACATTCAACACATCTATTTAAAAAAAACAAAATGTCGAGCACTTTCACTGGAGGAACGACACGTTTTGGTACCCCTGAATATTTGCGACAGAGTGAACAGTCTACAATCGATTTTACATAAATGTCTTCGGACTGTAATAACACGATTTCTTTGCGTTCATTTGCACTTATTCTACTTATATTAAACATTAAGTTCGTAATGTCGTAAGTAAAGCCGCGCAATAAGGAGTTGAGCAACTGGCTCTCATCATCCACGAGAAAATGTTTGAAGGCGAGTGACAATAAGTCATCTTACAAATACAGACGGAGGCGACATTAGTTAACACATACGCTGATCGATGATGGACGCCTGCGAAGGAGTTCTAATAAAGTTGATGCAAATGATTGCACAACGGTCTACACCCTACTGCGTTGCCACGTAATGTGAGCTGTGAAAGTATCATTGCAGTTGAATTACGTTGACTCAACTAGTGCAACGTCTACTGAGGGAGAGAGTGACGAGGAGCCAATTTGCTATAAAAGAACTCAAACTAAGTTGTCTTTATTTCGCTTTTTCTGAAGTGGGAAACAATGAATATGACACTTAATAATCAAGTGTCAGTGACGCAATGGCCAATGTTTGCATGTTGTTGTCTCCTCAAGAACGAGCACTAAATTACGTTTCTCTTTGCAACTGAATTTATTTCACAGGCGAGGAGCGTTAAGGATGCGGGATATAACGGATGTGGCAGACTAAACACACCAGTTTCCTTTCGCGTGGTCGATCAGCAGACATAGTACAGAGTTTTCCTGGTCAGGTTGCACCCTTGCGCATTTACAGACACAGCTGAGGATGCACTGGCATTTCTAAATTATTTTGTTGGCCATGCCAGAGTAAGAAAAAAAAATCGCTTGATGCGGCAGTTATTCCATTTCCACTAAGCTTAAGAAGTTCAAAAAAACAGTCTACCTGGAAAATCGTACCCATGATTGTATGGGAGCACCGCAATAAATGCCGAATCTTAGACAACAAAAACTCTGGGGAGTAATTCTCAGCTTCGTGTTATTATCATTAATTTTAAGTGGAATTATGTGAAGCATCCTCCCTATAATCCCTCATCAGCTCCTACCAACCTAACTACGTCCCCCTCCAGACTTTCACAGTGCCCCTGCATGTTCGCCAAAGTGGGGTAAGTAAAAAACACGCATCCACTATCTCCCAGAGCATCTTTGTGGAGCGTGTTTGCCAAAGTTGGACGAGACAAAAACACACGCATCCACGCTCCCGCGAAGTATCCAGGCGGAGCAAGTTTCACTCGTTAGTTCCTTTGACTCGCGGTACAAAAAACTCAGGCAGAGTGAGAAGAGGGCGATTAAGGAGCCCAGAGAAACCCCTTGCTCACATCAGCAACATTCTTGTTCCTCAGCACATAGCGTAGACGAAAGAAGTGAGGCAAGGATGAACAGGCAGGGCTGAGGAACTTCTCCACATTCTCGCTCCTCTGGCTATTCCCTGGGAATCTGGAAGGGATTTGAAAGATCTTCAACGAGGAACCAGACTTGAAAATGACAGAATGATACCTGCTGCACAGTATCACCTTACATTTGTACATTTGTAGTTACCTAAAAGTGTGAGTTTGATCAAAATTGCGAAATCCGTTTTTGAGAAAATTTGAAAAGCAAAGGATCGAAGCATCTCATTTTCTGACGTATTTTGGCTTCTATCGCTATTCAACAGGCGATTACAGAAATAATCGCAGAGAACTAAATGAGGGAAGAGGTTGCTAGAAAGCAGGTTGATCCAATTCTGTTAAGACACTCAAAGACTTTCCAGACTCACATTTTTTGGCACATTTGTGTGTATCTATGAGTAACTGTCAGAAACAATTGCACAATTAACCAGTTGTACCATGTGCATTTGACCTAAATTGAATTGATTAAAAAAATTATTTTCGCTTCTTAGATCAGTATTTGTTGAGAACTACAGTAAAGCGTAAATTTAATTAACGTAGTTGGAAAGGTTTTCTGACAACTGCGATAAGCTATAATTTTTTGAACATTTCGGTGCTCCCCTCCATTTAACAAAAAATGCTCAAACAAACAACATACTGCTATCCGAAATTTGGGGTTTCTGGCTCAGGAGGGATGAAAACGTTAAAAATCTTATGGACACCGAAGCGTTAAACTTTTGTTATCACACAAAAATGTTTGTCAGCCTTTTTTTGAAAATTAAAAAAAAAGGAGTCTTCATTTTATTGAACAACTAATCAACTGAAGTAGCTACGAGCCGTGAAAATGTCGAGCTTTCGGAGGATTGCACTACTTTACCTCAAATTAAGACTAAACAAATAAAAAAAATGAACGCCTGCAACTTATCGTGCCCTTTCTAACCGAACTGCGGCTTTTTTTTTTGCGAATAAGAATCCGAGAGTCGAATTACATCGTGGTAGCTCCCTTTTCTCCCAGGGAGCCGTCAATACTCAACTAGCCTCCGTCATACTTGTCATACGCACCATCCGCATTTTTCTCCCCTCCCAGAAAAATTTCAGAAGTCTGTAAAACACGAAACCAAGTCAAACGTCAAAAAAAAAAACCGCACGCGCCACTCTTTCTTGTCACATTACGCATTATTCACAACCAAATTAATCAAATTGCGTGGCATAAATTTTATAAATAATACTGTTACTCCTGAAATGTCTACAATGAGGTCGCCCATCGTGTCTCTGAAGACGACGTTACAAATTATTTATGTACAATCCTTCTAATAATTAATTACAACACAATTATAATTTTCGCCACTTCAAAATTTCGCAGTATAAAACTACAATTTACAAATATTTATAATTGGTCGGTAATTGCCCAACGTCGTTCAACGTTTAGCAAGCGACCGAAATAAAATAAAACCCACATTGTGGTTTTGGTAAATGTACACCCAACTTCGGAAGAAGTGTTATATTCAAGCTATAAACACAAATCATCTTAAGGCACGTTCCATTTAATCAAAGCGTTTTCAAAAGCTCACTGTCAAAATCTCGGGCTCGACGCACAATCGGGCGTATCACAGTTTTATTTTTATTTATTTTTAATGAACAAATCGTCAAACTTAAGAAGGCAACCTGATGAGGTTCGGTGTTGAGAATGCGAGTTGAGATGCGTTATACTTTGTTCGCTCGGAGTTTGTCTTGAGAAACGGACGCGGGAGCCGATTCGTTGGGCTCAGCGAAACACGTTCGTTTGCCGGGGAAAAGTTTGTAGACTTTTCTCGCCCAGGGGTGAACGAGCTTTTCGTCGTAGTTGTCCTCTTCAGAAGCTGCAAACAAAATTACGAATTAGTTACGATTAAATTTGGGAAGTATCGATTGTATTCTTCCTTAGAGGCTTGAGAGATTGAATAACATTTCAAGGCCTTTCCAGACTCTCGAGGAGTAGCCCGAAGGGCAGAAACGGAATGGTTGTTTGGGGTGTTCTCTCCTTGCTCCGCCTGAATTCGCTCGAAAGTGGTTTTTGTACCATGAGTCGAATAATCGCTCCGCCTGACAGAGAACATTTTTGTGTCGGATAATCAGCTCCATTTTGCACAATTGCGAGTCTTCGATTTCTTGTAAATTTCCCTCGCTGAGCTGGACAGCTTATTGTCATTCCTTTATTCATTTGTTGAATGAGTACAGCACGATGTCAGAAGATTGATGTTAAATACGTAGTTGCCCCATCATCTTGTCATGTGTTTTTATGTCATTCAACGTGAGCAATTAGGTTTTGACTTTTACAGCTGAGAATATTTATTTTCTTACATTCATTAGACTCAAGTCGCCTTTTCATACACTTTCAATGAAAACAGCAGGACCCAATTTCAGCTTTTCCAAGCTGCTGGGAAAGCACGACACAATGTATCAAGCGGAAATTCTAGCCATAAATATCTGCACACAAGATATCCTGGCAAAAGGAGCCAGTCATTTCCCAGACTATCCTTAAAGGCCATCTCAGCCTACACGTCTAGTTCCAGGCTGACATGGGAATGTCTTCAGGCGCTCAAACGACTTGGTGCTTGTACTGTGCTATCCCTCATTTGGATACTAGCTCATGGAGGAAGGAGGGCAAAGAAAAGGCAAGCTATCTCACGAAAAGGGGCACAGAATTCCTATCCGGGGATATATCGGGCCTTAGGGACAAAACGCCGCCTAAATAGAACGGTGACCCGGTGGTAGACACAGGAATAACGCCCATTGGCATGGCCAGTCACGACTAAGACAGGTGAAAAGGTTCATTGCGCCCTCCTGTTCAAGGGCGAAAGCACTGCTTACACTCAATAGATGGGAAATGAACTCCTAACTAGCTTTCTGACTAGGCACTGCCCATTTAGATACCAAGCTCAATAAGGTGAGCAAATTAGAGGCAGTTGAACGCCAATTGTGCAGTGAGAAGGACAAACCGGCAGAGCACATCTTACACGAGTGCCCTATAGTTCCACAGGGAAGTCGGAGGCGAAAGACGTACTCTGCTTCTAAAAAGGGGCTATACGTACGATGTCTGTTATTATCATCACAACAAGCCCACTGTGAGGATGTGGCTGCAGCGCCAAAAAACAAACTTTCGATCACCAGCGTCCTAAAGCATCATTCGGGGTTCTTTTGAGGAACGATTGTCTTGGTTTACTTTTTGCCCCATTTCCACTCACACTTGGCAGGGAAACGAGTGTGGAGTACCATAATGCATCCCACTTTACGCTGCCTAGGCCTTAATTATGTCCTAAACCTAGCTTTCCGTCGTCCCTTTCAAATAAGGAGTGGTACTGGGTGGGCGAAAGTACGAGAGGGACTGTTACTTTGTGTGACCCTGTGAATCGAGCAATCGCTGGCAATTATTTAGCCATCCCCTTTTGAAAATGAGGCCATCTCGATCCATGGGGAGCACGATGGACGCTCGTGACTTCATACCAGAACCGAGTGTCTCAATATTCGACACAAAACTAACTGATGCGAGCAAAATGAATTTACTGAATTAGAATCGTGACTCACCAGTAAATAGACTGACAATCGTCCCAATGATCACTGTGGTGAGCGTTCCAATCATGGAATAGTACATGTATGTGATGCTGAAAATGTATGGGAAAAAATCTCTGCAACAAAAAATTAAGTAACGTTAGAAGAGGGTTCAAACGCAAAATGACATTAATTTTGTGATAATTAAAAACAGGGAATTATCTTACTCGACTATTAGCGCACATAAGAATTTATTACACAACTCGAATCATTAGCACAGAAGCAAAATAGAATATGCCATTACTAGTTCGTCAGTTTCACAAGAACTCAAATAACTTGGAATAATTTTTGATGGGTTATAAAAGAACGGCGTTTCCAATCGACATTCTAAAACGTACAACATCTGCCTTTGGAACTCTCAGAGTTGTCATTTTGGTTTATTATTCATTCTGAATAATAACCCTATGTTTTCGGTCACGAAAAATTTTTTACAACCCCCCCCCCCCTCAAAATTTGATACTTTACGTTTCAAGACATGGAGATTCCAAATTTGCAATGTCCGTCCGCCGTCCCCCATCCGGGCCGTTTTGTGCCTTTAACGTGGTCCAAAAAATTCGTTCTTTCGCACAAAAATCCAACTTGGTATCTAGTTGTGCCCGCCAACTCGGCAATCAGATCGAACGAAGCCCATGATTGTTATGGGCAAAAAACGGTTAAAAAAATTAACGAAACGGAGTCAACGTTTCGGTCTCATCGAAATCGCTCGCTTCGACTGGCAACGCCGCCCCCACTGAGAGGCGAGGGGCAACGCTCGCCTGCCGCCGCCCGCTCTACTCGTTGGAAGCCCCCCGACTCGTGTTTCGTATTTCGTTCTCGTCTTCACCTCCACAAATGACTGTTTCGCTCGTCTCAACTATTTCCGTTAGCAAAATATCTGTTATCTTCGATTGAGCTTTTCATTATTCGTTTATTTTTGGTTTATTTATTTAATAGTTCGTTCGTTTCATTTTTTTTGGTTTTAATACGATTCAATTTTTTAGATTCTTTCGTTTCATCCTCATTTTGGTTTTTTCATAGATTTTTGGTTACATTTTGATATTAATATTTAGCGTGCATGTTTTCATATTAAAATTCAGTTTTTTCTAGATACTTTCATTTTGTTTTTGTTTATTTTAATATTACGATTCAGTTCTTTTCGACCTTTTTTGGGGTTTCATTTTGATATTTTTCGATGCTGAATCGAACGGGATGGGTCTCGGAGCATTAATGCTAGGTCAAGCTGTTTATCCGAATAATAAACCGTTGTGTAATAATTTGCAGGGTTTTTCACATTGGTGCTGTACAGCAGCACACCCCTGCTCGACTTTAGGTACATTTGCAAATGTGAAGACCGTCCAAGTTCCTCAGAGCGGTTTTGTCCCACGAGTAAAAGGATCGCGAGGAACAAATGAGGCTTCTACCAAGATATTTTGCGGATATGTGTGTTTCCGCCTCGTCCAACTTTTCCGAACGACAAAGCCTCCTAGGAAGGGGCCCACTCAAGAAAGAGGATAAATATACAAGGTCTGAGTAATTTTAACCCCATATCACTATTATTATTAAGTGATTTTTCGAGTGTGATTACTGAAATGTTCAACAATTTTTAGTCACCTCAATGATTTGTATTAAATACCGCAACGAATTTTCTTATCTATTTTCCAAGAAATAAATTTATATTGTTTTTTAAAATATTTTCAAATGAATTTAAAAAAATGAGTTCTTGTACATAAATTTGTAAATTTTCGAACAATTTAACATCGCTATTCTACCAATTTCTCTACGATCTAAACTTATTATTCTGCAATTTTGACTCTTAACAGTTTTTAATAAATTTCTGAACGATTTTCGGCTAATTTCATATTTACTTTTATTGAATAGGATAATAGGAATAATATTTTATGCAACGACTTTTACTCATTTTAATCAATGATTGAAAATCTTTATTCCAGCAATTTTTACTGAAACGTTCAACGATTTTCGGAAGGTAAGTTTAATTGTTACAATTATCGATTTATAGTGTCCTTCAGATCTTCGAGTTGGAACAACAATAGATAAAATGGTTTTGATGTGCGGAGGTCTGTGCACGAGTGAAAGGGGATGACCAGACCACATTGGTTCCAATTCGATATTTTACCTACTGCCAACCATATCAGCATCTATCACAGTTTTTGCCCGATAATTCCTGAACACAACGGACTCCGTCTTAATAAATCGCGATGACAAGTTTTATGAATCACCTGCGCAGTTATAGCTCATTAATGGTTGTGTACCGGGGCAGTTGTGCTGACTGGGCACCTCAAATGCCCCGATTCACTCGAGACTACGTTGCCGTCAGTTGTAATTGAGCGATTCCCTAACACCCAGTTCCCTGTTTGTGGAGGTAAAACTTCCCTGAATGTAATTAAGAATAAAACTCTGTATTGCAATCGCATTCGGTTCCTATTGTAGTACTTCCCGAATCAACTAGGAGCACCTCTACTAATTCCAGAACTTTAGGCACGACGTGAAGTGATTTTACCAAATTCTAATGAACTTAGCGAAAATTTGCCTGACAGTTGCTGATGCACCAGATATTTTCGCATATTTCTAAATAATTGCAGAAAAGTAAACACGAACCTTAACAAAAAAAATTATTGACAGTCCCATAAGTTACCTCTATGTTGGTTACTCAATAGAAGTCTTGATATGAGTAAGAGCGACGTTATAAACTCGAGCACATTAAATGGTGTGGGTTTCGAGGTAAAATATTTTCTGTTGCAAAACTATTTTTAGTACCTAATGATATGCGACACAAATGTATTATTTTACAGCTAGTTCACCTGATGTTTGAATAAGAGTAATTTTTCATGTTTCAAAGATCTTAATAGCTACAAACATTTCTGAATGCACGTGGGACTAAGGATAGCTGTGTGAACAGCCATTTCAGCGAATTTCTATGTATGAAATCATACCCTTCATCTTTAGCAGGTCCGACGATTGGGTCAACATCAAAGTCTTCAGTCCAAACAGAATGGTTCTGAGGAGGCAACGGAGGAACATTTGGAGAAAACGTAGAGTTGGAGCAACCATCCACTGAGACGGGGAGAGACGGAATAGGAGGAAGGTCAGTCGTCAATCGCCCAAATGTTACCCACAGGACAAGCGCGTGACTAGTCAACATACCAATCGCTGCTCCCTGCAATGACAAACGTGAATGTAAACTATGTATTTTCCTTTAATGTAAAGGAGCGCATTTATGAACGTATAAATACCTTCCAATTAGCAGGAGGGATCAACATGGCAAGAATAAATACTCCCAAAAGAGGTCCGCTGGTAGCAGACGTCACCAACTGCTGTGCTTCAATGACTCCACTCAGTTTTGAAACTACGAACGCCATTCCCATCATCATCAAACCCAACAGAGCGCCTGAAATAACACATATCCGGTAAGCGCCAGTTGCTAACTTGTTACCACATGCCCAACTCAAGTTTAACAAATTTCAAATCTGGTTGCATCTGGCCAGAGTTTGAGCAGTCACAGTATAAAGCACAATTTTGAAGCGTCTTACCTAATAATTTGATCATCCAAAGTTGAGCCTTTTCGCTCATTTTCTTGCAAGCTGGGATTTGGAAGAAGAAGTCCTCCCACGTGACAACAGCCAAAGAGTTGAGATTCGACATCATCAAACTGAAAAGGAATGTAAAAATATTGGAGAATGCGATCAACAAGAGACGAAGATGTTAGGTGAGATGCAAACGAAAATCAGGAATGTTTGACAGTTGAGTGAGTTGCTTTTTTTCAAATACACTATAGTACTGCCTGACTCCCTTGGTAGGCACTCCAGTGATCGTAGTCTACTAGTTATAGATGAAGATTCATAATACGAAGAAAGTTGGGCACTGGATTGGAGATCGAGGTCGCTGTAATTTTTGCCTGAGTCAGCGGGTCTCCAAACATTTCTAAGCCCTAACACTATTAATGACATTTTAAATAAAAAACACATCGACAATGAAAGTAATCAGCATCGATCACACGTTTGGGGCAAAAATAAATAACTTGTACCTAATTGGGTGATAAATGTGAGCAACAGCCTTAAATGTAGAGAATCGTGTCTAGGAATTTTGTAGAGATTAGTAGGTAAGAGTTACTTAGTTTTGCTAACTATGCCCAAAACAGAGCAATGTAGGGAAGTTCTAGGTCAGGAGCGGCCAACAACTACCAATGATTCCTGTCAGTTCAATTGTACAACTGCAGTCGTCTCGATCCATTAGTCTAAGAACAAAATAGTTGGTGCAATGCACCTTTCCTCATCGAGTGCAACTTCAATGATACACTACATGTACATGCACTGTAACATTGTTCACACTGTGAGTAACGAAATATGAAGTATCGACAAGTTATGAATACTTTCCGAGTTGAATCAAATTTGTGAGAAGGCTGACACTGGCATTGTGATTTTTATCCCTTTACCATATTGTTGTCTTTTTAAGGTGAGGGATACAGCCGTATTCTACTTCACAGTTTTATCCTGAGTCTGAGAAGATTTTCAGGGTCGTTGAGTATGATGGTGGACATTTTCGCAACAGAATTCCATCATCTGGGTAGAATCGCCCGTACTTCATCTGTAAAATGGATAAGGTAAACTGCTCAGGCAGTTATCAATTGACCGCTAATTATGTCTTGTCCCGTTATCACGATCTTCTGTGGGTCTGTTATTTATTCTGGAAAATTGACACTTAAGGTTCAAGGCACGGAGATCCCAAATCTGTAACGTAATGTAAGGTCCATATTTTGCCTTTAACGTGATCTAAAAAATCCGTTCAGTACATTTGAATGACGAAGGAGTTTTTAAAAATCGAAACAGGAGACAACTGAACAGGTTAAATGAGGATCCTAGGTATTTTCGATGATGAGTCGAACTGGACAGGTCTCAGAGTCAGACATCTCCATGAAAATTTGGAGAACGAAGATTTAGGAAAAAATGATTTTTCTCACTTTATGGCAAAATGGTTCTCAATAAATGTCCATTGAACAGAGAGGAGATTGAAAAAGTGCGTCGAAAATAGCGTTTTTCGGACTTTTCATAACTTCCAGAGTAACTGCTTCATTGGGTTTGATCAATCGAAGTATCAATATGCAACTTATACCTATATTTTGTGCTCAGAAACCGAGATTTGCCAACGGTAAATTAATATTTACAGTTTTTCCAATTTTCTCGAAACTCTTAACGATTTCGATCAAATTTGCAGGGCTCTCTCAACTGACTACACATTGTTCTCCATAAGCTTTTCCGTAGATATATAGCAGGTCGTCTAATTTACAGGGACGTATATAGTTGCCGCCTCACCAGAGGTTCCTGATGTGCCAAGGGGAGAAGAGGCTGCCACCCTAACCCGTCCATCAGCTGCCTCACACAGTATGGTTCCAACGCCTAAGACATCATCCTCAGGCCCTACTCCCTCATCTCATGCTAACCCCGTCACAACCCCCTAGTCTCACGATAGCGTATGAGTCCCCCCGCATCATTCTAGTCTAGAACCTCAGGGTTAGCAACTAAGGAGAAGGGGTTTTAGTTGGTAAGAATCTGACACTACCCACTCAAGCGTTTTTCTGAAGATTTCCCCTCCCTAGAAGTGTGCAAACAAGAAAAAAAAAATTACGGGGCGTAATGGATATTTGCTATGTGAAAAAGTAACTAGTTAATTTGGATAAAATGAAAACACGAATTCAGATGATTTTTGAATTTGCACTCATCACAGACCATTTTGATGGAAGGTACAGGAAACGTAGCAGATGGACACCGTTCGTTACAGTCAACCACTGCCCTCTTATTAATATCCTATATTAATTATATATATTTGTTGACCCATTTGTGTTTACCTCTCCACACTCACAACTTAACATTATTGTGTCGTAAGTCATACTCGAGAAATTCGTAGACAGTAAAAAGAGCCAATGTTTTCGCAACATCCTTCCAATTTGAGACTGCTGCACACATTTATCTCTCACTTCAGCACAAGTTATATATTTTTGTTGTATCCCAAACAACACGTACAACTAATTCATCTAGTGATTCCAACCAACGTAACTAATTCCAACAGATACACTATTCTTAATATCACAGGGAAGACTTATTTTACAAAACTCACTTCAAGGCCCCATTGAAGAGACAGGCTATGACCAAACCGAGGAAGCCCGGCAGCAAAAAGAATTTGTCTTCGACGTAAAACGCGACAATTTCGTCATTATCTGTAATATATCCAAGAGCCTTTGGGTCGCAGTTGAGGTAATTGGCGAAAATGACCATACCAACTATCCAAGAAAGAGAAAATAGAACCGTCATCACTGGAATGTTGTACCAAATTGTTCTGTAACAAGGTCGAAATTATGGACTTTGGAATTCCGAGCACATTGTACATTTCTGCCTTGAGAATAGAAAATACTCACTTGTTTACTTTGCTTTGGGAGGACATGCTGCAGTAACGTTGAACGAAATTTTGTTGACACCCGAAAATTGAGAGGGACATGAAAAATTGGCCAATAATGGCCGAGATTGTGGTTACTCGAAGAGTGGGATCCATGTCAAAGCTGTAAGATCACGCCAAAAATTATTATAAATTATAATATCAACAGGAGCCGTTCTGGCAGCAATAATACAAACTACTTTAGATATTAATATTGATTTAGTAATTTAATCTGATAAGTGCAGAAAATCGCAGTTAGCGGATAATCAGTGTTTGCGCTGTGGAAGAAAGAGATTCATTGACTTTTTACTTACACACCAGAGAGCTTATGCCCTATCATCCCCCTTTCTTGGACAACACTGTCGCATGAAATTTTGTAATTAGGGCGGAAGCGGTTGCAGGTTTTCTCTGCCGCATGTGCCGCTCCACGACAATATTTCTTCTATTTATTATTTTCTGCAATTCCGAAAAAGAATAAACCAAATCCTACTCTGAAGTTTCCCTAGTAGCTCCGTTCGATATGAAGAACCCCTAGAGGATCATTAAGCTTCGACCCGTCAATTTTCTGCCATTCATTTTTCGTCTGCTGTCTCCCCTCCTGAACGCCAGCATAATTACAATTATTTCACAATAGCACAAACCCATTTCCCGTTCTGGCCAATTTATTGTTAAGCAATTACAAGCCTCACTGCCCAAAATTGTCGAAGATTTGTGTTTTATGTCGCCTTTCATTTTGGTTTATTATTCATTCTGATCAAATTTTGATACTTGGCGTTTCAAGGCATTCGGATTCCAAATGCAATGTCCATCCGCCGTCGTCCAGTTCGTACTTTGCCTTAAACGCGGTCTCGCAAAAAAAAAAAAAAAAAAAAAAATTGGTAACTAGTCCGCCTGCTCAGAAATTCGATCTGATGAAGGCCATAGTAGTTACGGGCAAAAACTGGTTAAACAAATTAGCAAAAACGCACTTCTGGCCGTTTTATCACAATTACGTCGTGTTCGGTATCGTTTTCTAGGTATTTTATGTTGTTTTGGTTTATTATTTGTAGTAAAAAAAATAGGGCTACCTTATCTGCTTACTCGATCTCATCGTATCCCTAATCCCAAGTGATTTGCAACTATCTCTAACCTTAGCACTCGTTTGTTTATGTTTACTAGAAATCATTCACATTCACAATGCCTTTGCATTACTTAAAACTCGCACATTCTACCTTTATGTATTCATATTTTAATGGATCTCCTTAAAAATGAAACTATTGCTATTGGTACAGACAAGATTTAATTTACGTTTAACTTCTAAACGAAATGCAATTCTCACACTAGTTAGCTTTCTGCTCCCGACAGTTAGGTTTTAGTCTTTTAACAGGTAGTTAAAACAGACCACAGTGGATGTGAACTAAAATCAATAACCCCCAGAGGTGGGGTAACGTAACCTAGAGAGAACAGCCATGGTTCAGACAATTATATTTTTTCTTTAGATTATACAGATAAAAGAATGACAGTATTAATGTATATACCTGTACAAATGCAATAATTTGACTGTTCCATAAGGCAGCTGTTCGACGCAAAGCGCCGAATCAGTCCAGGGTTTTTGACCTCGGAATTTCCATACCTACTCTAACGGGACTCTTAACGGCAAAGTCATTATTTTCGCAAACACCTTCGTCCTCAGCACTTTTTTTACCTGTGTAAATTCGACCTTTAGAGCAGATTCCAATTAACGACGGGTTTCCCCTTCGTCTGGACATTCCCATGTTTTTCCCACTCCTCAATTTCAGACTCCTCTCCACAAGAATCACCTCCTTTGAAAATACACATTTAGCTACGAACTATCGCTGAAGACTCGACTCCTGTGCCCGGCTACAGCTCGCTTTCTCGTTCCAATACACTTTCCTGCCAGTTCACGCATATTTCTGAGTAGTCCTTCTATGTCTCCATTTTGTACACAAACGCTACTCACTTCATTGCATTTAATACAGTCCTTCTTACGCTCACTGAGTTTCTATTATTTTCAATTTTCAACTCCACGGCCCTATTGGTTGTTGAAAACTATATAAAATTTTCGCAATTGAATAATTTTTAGTTTTTAATTTGCCAAAGCTGCTCTTTACTTTCGTTGTTCGTGATATTTCATTTGTGCATAATTTAAAATTTTTGTTCTATATAAGTTACCATTTTTTACATCTTTCAAGTCGTTTTACTTTGTTTCCGATTGTTTGATTGAATTATTTATCTATTTTTGGCCGTGGGTTTATCCCTACATGAGCGTACAAATTGAAAGAGTACAAAATGTGGAGATACGAGGGTCGTAATTAGGCAAAGCTTCTACTGTTGTTAGATTTAATGGTCAACCAACAGAACAATCGATATTGAGGCGACATTATAGGGAGCACGATGTCAAATTGTTGGGAAGGCACAGGAAATGACTCGCCTTTCCTCAGCCTTGACTGATAGCAACTTTGAGAACAAAATAAAAAACAATGTTCTCGTCGGACGTTCATTTTCGGAGGTCAGCCAGACAGCAGCAACTAACAAAGATGATAGAGTGATGTTCTGGCTGTTGCTCGTTCTGTACAGAGTTCATACTGTTAAAAACTGCACCTAGTCAATTTTGTGCTTGTTGAAAGCTTACAGAACAGTTTTGAAGTCAGGTGGTTTAGTTCCCAGAATAAAGCCTGTGTAATTCCTCAAGTAAAGGCCCTTCCACACCTTTGCAAGGTAGCTTGATGACAGTTCCTTTGTTTTCCCTGGTCGTCCTCGCCTCACTCAGTTCACTACGATGTGGAAGTTCCTCAGTTCCTCGCTCAACCTCTCTTCGCTCCCCCTGACTTTCCTCAAGAGCGGTTTTTGTACCACGAGGAGCAAATGCATAAGAAAGCTCGCATTAGAGGTTGGTACGAGGGAACTGACGCTTCATTATTCAAGCACGTCCATTTGATTATGATCTACTCAAAAAAAACTTTAAAGTTCTACATTGAAATATAAACCGTTTAAGTGTCTACGTTATGAACTGTGCATTTACTTGAAAAATTGAAATCGATCGTGATTGTAGGATGAGTGGATAACGTTGGCAATCCCTCCTGCGGATATTGTTCCTTGAAGAATAATGACCAAACTGCAGCCAGTCATGACTAAAAGTTGCGTTACATCGGCCATGATTGCAGTACGAAGACCACCCTAAAACAATCAACAATTATTCTTTTAAAAACGAAAAAAGAAACTATTTTGTCAAAAAAGTAAGGTGAATTTACACAAGTTTTTCCAACAAATCCGTTATATGGTATTTCTTGACCTTTAAATGGTGTCACTGGGGGACGGTAAAATAAGAATAAAAAAAGACTCATAACAAGGTGGGAGGGCCATGACAGTTGAGAACATCAAAAATTCACTAAACTATGATACTTCGGTTGGTGAGTGACAATAATGAGCAACGGTTATTGGAAGAGCAGTCAAACCAGCTTTTCCAGCTTGGTGCAGCTTTTGCTCAGTTCGCGCAGAAGGTTACGACAAAGAAACGTGGCCTCAGTTGAACTGTCTCTTTGAAGCTTGCCACCCAAGTAAATAGCTGGATCATTAAAACGTGGACAACAACTCCCCATCGGTTTGGTTTTTTGGACAGTGAAAATGCAACCTCCATTGCATGCGATTGGTCCAGGAACAGTCTTTTTGCTAAGGAAACAGTCCTGTTCTTTATAAATGTTCCTCTGACAGTCAATTGAAAAGAGATTAAAATTTAAATACGAAAAATCGCAATTGCACATTTTTGAAATTTCAGCGTGACTTAATTAACTGATCAACTTGACTGAGTGCCTTTTTGACAACCCATGCCCGCGGAGATATAAGCCACTCGGCAAAATCGGAAAATTATATTTTAAACATAACAATAAATTACCATTTATCTGATTTAAAAAAACGCCTTTAACGATTTCTATCAAACTTACAGGGTACTCACAACTAACTAGTACCTACGTTTTGTTTTCCATAAGAAAAATAGGTTCACAGAAATGCGTTGAACGAGGGTACAGCACTCATATCTTCGAATTTAGAGGGTTGTAGAAAGTTGCGTTACTTTGTACCAGATTTTTAATTTTCCCCTCGTCCAGTGATAAGATTATATATATCTGAACAGCTCTCCACGGAACACAAGTTTTCAGGGAAACAGTTGGTACTTCTGTCAAAGCAGTTCTTCATCTCCCACCAGTCCTGCAGGGGTGGTGGCAAGAAGTTGCGAGCGAGTTGCACGACGTTGCAGTAACTTCTCAAGTCTTGAGTCTGCCAGTGTTTGGGAGCAGTGACCGACATTTGACTAGTTCATAGATTGAAATCAGTCCCAAAGTATAGTTTAGTGTTGTGCCACAAGATTAAACCCGTGACATTTCTTAATATTCTTGCACCGTAATGAAATGGGAGATCAACAGCGAAGAAGGCGAGCTTCTTGAAAATAGTCGCCCTGGTTCTGGGGTACGGTGAAATATATTTATTTAAATAGTAAAGCAGAGAATGACCAAGAGAATTTGCATAAAGAAGACACAACTGATCGCTTCCTTCACAAATATTTGCTGTAAATATATTACAGGGCTATACACTTTTTATACTTACCATAACTGTGAATAGAATAGCGATGCCAGAAATCAAACAAATAGAAGCCCAGTAGGGGAGATTGAAAACGGTTTTGAGGGCGACACAAGGTGTGAACACTGTGACGGCATTGTTCAATACATTTCTAAAGACGTAGGTGAAGGAAGCAAGGGATCTCACTAGCTTAGAGTTGAATCGTAAATCGAGGTACTGTAACAGACAATGAAACATGTTAGTGGTTCTGTAAAAATATGTGAATGAATGAAGGAGAATTATGCAAAGGTTTGGGCTTTGTATGTAACTCTCTATCACATCAAACACACAACACGTAAGTTTTTAGATCGCTAATATCCACCAGCATCCAATGACCCACAGTCACCAGAAATTTCTGTATAAAAGCAGAGTAGTTGCATTTATCAAATCTTTCGTTTTTGGTTTCACCCCAAGGGGTCTGTGGTACCCCCTACCAAATTGTGAAAACACTGAGCCAAAAAGCATTGTTGCAATGTGCTGAAACTAACTCGATGCATGAGCTGGGAAAAAAAAGGCAAACAACAAAATTCCTCTCAAGATAAGCTTAAATAACAGTTGCGGCTATTAAATTTAAGGGCACTGTGTGTCGAGTTAACTGTACTCACTGCTAGGGCGTGGAAGGGACAGATATGCTTGGGTTGGGGGAGCTCCTCCGACTCCACATGGTCTCTGCTGGTTGTAATAACTAACGAGGCATAACTGGTTAACACAGTGCATTCGCCAAACTGTGCTCACCATGCAGTTGCGAGTCTAGAATTCCTCTGCCGTATTCCCTGCTTGTCCATAGAAAGCCAAGGGCAGACGCTAAACAGCAGCAAAATATTCCCTCATGAGTTCCAGTCCTGGTGGGTTGCTAAACTGGCAGCTGTGGCTCTTGTGGGGGTCTCACCTCAGGCCTCAATGAACATTGAAAGGGCCTGTGGTAACACATGGACAACAGCTCGTTGGCTAACTGACAACCTGCCGTACCTCCGTAGGTCTGGGTTCGATGGATGCTGAGTGAGTAGCCAGGCTGTTGAACGATATCGAAACCACATCCTCCATGACTTTCGAGTGATGTAACTCTCTTATGAGTGTTAAGGAGCAGTAATTCTGATAAAGAACACCCACCCAAACAAGGGCTGAGGGAGCACCATCAGAAGGTTATGGATAAGTTAGTGTTACATTCTAAATTTGACGGAGTAAGTGACACTCAATCATACAAAACCATTATACAGTTGCGAAACCTGCTGAAAGAGGTGTTGAACTTACCTGGTACACTGAAGTTATTCCTAGGCTGTAATACACAGGGACGAACACGTACAAGACGACTGGAAATGCGAATATCATCCCATACAGTACCTCCCACATTGCGCTTCCCCTGTAAAATAATTCTGAAGGGTAACCTGAAACGAAAGCCAAAGTGACTTATTAAGCCTCGTTGTGGAGGTTTGTTTGATGTTTATCCAATAGTCCACAATTGTATGCCATTCCTAATAAGGATAACTGGGTGATCGTGACGTCCACTGCACGTCATACATAGCATGTATTACACTCATTTAAAGACGAGCATTTGGAGAGAATTGGTAAAACTGTTAATCATTGGTGACTCTAAAAAGTGGCACAATGGCACACATCTAACTTAATTGCGCAGATGCCTTCCATTAGGTTGGCGAATGAGTCAGTTTTCATGCAACTTTCCACAACTCTCTTCTTTCAACTTATTTTTACTCAAACGTTTATCGAAAACAAAATGTAGGTACTCGTTACCTGAAAGTACTCTACATGTTTCGATCAAAACCATTAGAGCCATTTTTGAGAAAGTTAGAAAAACGATCATTTAATGTTCGGCAGATTCATTTTTCGAAGAGTTTTGTCTTCTACTTCCATTCGTGGGAGGGTCTAAGAAATAGCAATTGGGTTAGGTTCGCCAGTACGCAAATTACTAAGGTTAACATACCTGTTAGGTGAGTCTGTCTCCTCTGGCTGGTGAGATACTGTGGGCGAGCGCTTTCGATGTAAAGACACCATCATGAGGCCGTTAAGTCAATACTGGAGTCAGTTGTGGTCTTTATATAGGAAGAGAAAAGTCAACGGGATGGTGGGGGCGTCGTGGAAGGGGGGTGTGGAAGGAGGTCATGCACCTCTGGGGAAACCCACTATAGGTGAAGAGAAAGGAGCGTCTTGAATAGGCTGTCAGTTGTCGATTCTAAGTCTTTTTTGTATAGGGTGGTCTGTAAATCCGTCAGTTGGTTGTTTTGTGTAGTGTTTTGAGTGGTGTGAATATGGTGTCGCATTTTGTGTTGATTTGTTCGCTTATGATCTGTCCATTGAAGTTTTTTGTTTATAAATTTCCACGTTTCCTAATATGTTCAGTTTTCATCCTTTGTATTGTTTATGTAGTAAGATGGTGCAGTCCTGTATTTTGGTAGGTTCATGTCCAGTTGTCTTGAGATGGAGTTTGTTCCTACTAAGAGATTTAATGTGTTCTGAATATCTGGTCTGTAATTTTCGTCCTGTCTGTCCTATGTATGCGTTTTTACAAGTTATTTTATGTACCCCACTTTGGTCGAGTGGGTCGGTCCTTTCAGTCTTTGCAGTCAGTTTGGTTTTAAGTGTGTTGTCTGTACATAATGCGATTAGCATGCCTTCCTTTTGGAGGATGTTAGTTATTCCGTATATTTTTGGTCCAGTGCAGCGTCTTGTCAAAGTGTGTTTTGTGTTTTTGAATCGTATTTTTTGGAGTCATATTGTCTTAATAATTTGTTTATTGTTGTTTTGGAGTAAGCGTTATTTTCTGGGATAGTATTGATAGCATCAAGTTCTTTGTTGTAATTTTGTTCGGACAGCGGGATAGTTCTTAGTCTCTGTAGCATGTGTCCGAATGCACTTAGTTTCGGGATCGTGTTTTGTCATCAAGGTCTGGACGAGGTAGGGTTTCCCATACCTAATCCATCTTTTGGCTTGAATTTGAAAGTAGTTTTGTCCGAGTGTCAGTTTGGTAAGGTTGGTTTCTAGTAGTTGTCATATCCATTTGTCTTAGTTTGGTTTGTAGAATGCCAAGGGTTTCTTTTATTGGTATGGAGGAGTATAAGCTTTTTATATCAAATGGAACCAGTCTAGTGTTTGGAGATATATATTCACATCTTTTAATGTAATGGCGAGTTCTTCTGTGTTGGGTATCGCATATCTGTTTGGTAATGTAATGGTACTTTTTAGAATTGTGGTAAAATATTTTGAGAGTTTGTATGCTAGTGCAGATGTGAAGTTTATGACTGGTCTGATGGGTGTGTCGTTTTTATGAATTTTTGGCTGTCCGTTGTTTTGGGTTCATGTTTATGTATTGATAATGTTGTTCTTTTGGTATATTAGTATCGTTTCTAAGTGCATTACGTATTTGTGTTCGGTATGAGTCCGTAGGGCCTTTTTTCAGTTTCGTGCATTGAGTTTGGTTGATTAGTCAGTCGTCTTATTTATGTAGTTCTGTTTATCTAGAATAACAATGATGTTTCCTTTGTCTTTTAAATTATTTTTGTTAGTTTGGTTCTAATGTGTTTAGCTGTTGTCTAGCCCGACGCTCCACCATCCCATTTACTTTTCTCTTCGTATATAAACACTACGACGAACTGATTGACTCCAGTACTGACTTAACGGCCAGATGATGATGCGTTTACATCGAAAGCCCTCGCCAACAGTATCTCACCAGCCAGAGGAGACGGACTCACCTAACAGGTACATTAACTTTAGTCTCAGAAATAGTTATGATGAACAATATGTGGGTATAAGTGGCTATAAAACCCTCTGTGATGTTGATTAAATTCAGAATGAACGAAAATCGAAACCGTTTAAAAAACAAGATTTTGGTTATTCTCTCCATTCAGCAGACTGCCAGAAGAATATTTTTAGAGAGCAATATGTAGATATGGACTAGTTGAAGACACCCTGTGATTTCGATATACATCGTTAGAGCCTTTAAAAAGAGAAAAAGAAGAATTCAATCTTCACAGAGATATTAACGGAAGAACAAAAATCAAGTATTGATAAGTCGAAGATATTACTTTAAACCAAATCGTCTGACGCAGCCCACTTTCTTTTAAAACGTTCACAGATGTTGGGGAAAAACACACTCATCCCTTTGATGAGAATCCCTATCTTGCCAGCTATTCACATAATGCCTATTCAAGAGCTTCCTTTTCACTTCCTACTTGTCCTCCAAGCACTAAATGGTCAAGTCGACTGGTAACTGGCCAGTAGTCACTTGGAGCGCTAATGTGGCTACCATCCAGTTATTATTATTATTCGCTTGTTCCATATGACCAGAGTTCTGTTTGACGTAATAGAACCGAGTTGATTTATTCGTGGTAAATTCGTAGATTTAAGTTCCACTTACACACTTCAATCAATGCTGCCTTGTAGACCTCAGCGATCCACAGCAGCTACCCCAGACAATGGCAGTAGCCAATCACGCCTAAGTAAATGGCATTGTACATGAGGATTGTGTTGCGGTACAAACATCTCAAGTGGCCTTGCTAATTGCTTATAACGAGGCAAACTGTGGGAGGGAGTGTCTTTGAGGGACTGGAGGTATTGAGTGAAGCCTTCCCTTAGCCTCCTGCTGCTTGACATGCTCGAAGCATTGGGTGACAGTTTCCTCCACAGTCAGGTCATCGATATAGGATTATAGCTCTCAGTCAGTTTCTATGAGAATCGTAAGGAGACCAAGAAAACGTTCTGAATTTCAACAATGAGGGAGTAGCAGAAATGCCGTTTACCTTGTACTGTAAAAGCATTTCTCAGTCAGCAATCTCAAGTTCAATCACCTTGTAATCTCACAAGTTATCAAACGCAACAACCCCCCCATTTAGTCCATGAAAACTCGCATAATGATTTCCTTACCAATACGTGGGCATGTGGTACAAATAATTAAGAAGTCAATTCACCTAGAAATACTCGAACACCGAGGAAACCTCTGGCGATTGATAACATCATCGATATCATCGAAACTGAATTGCTTTTTGCAAAGGCGAAGTCATTTTTCGTCTTTTCGGACGGCCCTGAGAACCTTCCATAGATGGCAAGTGAGAACGAGCCGAGTATCAGCGCTCCGAATACGATGGAGTCCCAAATCAAATTTCCTTCCATTCTGCAACAAACAAAATAAATTGTATAAAATGCGCTGCAATCAATAATCGTTATATTATTGATTGGAAGAAAATTCTCATAAGAGGAAGATCAGTGGATATTACAGCAGATCAGAATAGACTTAATCAATGGAACCTTTGATTTCATTGACTCTAAGACAAGGTAATATTTGACCACACGCATGGTTTGTGCTACTGCATTGCTCTGGAGGCAGACTGTCAATCTGTTTGTTCAGCTTTGGTATCATAATTATTCCAGCACGCTTCCATCATTGATAAAAGTAACAGAGTAGCAAAGTTACTGAGGCATTGTAAATTCCTACATTTATTTACCTCTTAGCCGACTTTATCATAGTTTATAGTTCTCATCTTAACTCATATTGTAGTGGGTAATTTCTTATCAATGCATTAGCCAAAAGGCATACACGCAACTTCAACTTACATTCCCCTGTTTAGACAATTAGACGGTAAAAGCAAAGAATATGGACCGCTCCCTCTGGTAAGGCAATATATCGATATATCAAGACCGAGGTCAGGTTATCGATATGCCAGACATCGCTCATACGCTCCCCCCCACCAACTGCGCCGGTGACGTATATCGATGCTTGCAGTCATAGCGTTCAAGCGAACTATCGATACGTGCAGTCGTAGCGTTATCAAGCGTGAAATTACAATCATAACTGACTGACTGATCTAACTCTCTTCCCTGTACTACCGTGTGTGTAGTGGCCACGTAAGGGTTGGCTCAGAATGTAGGGGCACTTGTTCTACCCTGGAAGCATTCCTTCAAGTGCAAAGATGTGCAAGGTGAATTCATTCGGCCCAAAAATGAAAGTTGTTTTATTTTTCAGGATCATCCCTCATAGAACGTTCACATCGTACTTGACTAGATTCTATCGACGGTACACAACGTCAGTTCAGTGAGCGGATAACTTTAAATACCTAGTCTCAAATTAGTCAAACTACAATTCTACCTGGTTGTCCTCGTTCTTGATAAACTGCGAACCATCACCACGTTAATGTTTTCCTAAGTTTCTTAAGGGGCAACGGATCAAATTGTTTACATTAATAACTAAGTGCCTCGAACATGCTAGGACTCCCGATCGCCGCTCTTTTTTTCGGTACCTCGACCATAAAAATAACGCGAACCGACAATTATCACACTCCCTCAGCAAATTATAGGCAGACTTTAATGAATTCATTTAATGAACCCAAATAGACGAGAGGCAGACGATGCGGACAGTTGAAGTGATAACTGCACCGATGACGTAGATAAGGAAGCCGATAAGCTTCTGGTGCCTACCACGTCACTCAGCAACTTGTGGTAGGACTAGTTATTTATTCGGCGACAAAACCCAACCCCGAACACCCATACGCCGAGTTACAAGGTAATGGCTGATATGAAATAAATTTATTCTTTCTAAAAACAAGAGTTTTGCAATCAACTAGTACTGCCGTACTATTTGGAGTCGTCCATACAAAAATTTAATCAAAACGGTCATAGCCGTTTTTTTTGAGAATAAATATTTGGCGTTTCAATCGCTATGATAACTGTAGTTAGTCATGGGTCGATTTTGCTCATACCCTTATTTCTACGTTCCGTAGTAAGTTGTAACGATAAGGAACGTGATTAACTACAATGGAACAACGAAAATTAACATTTTCTAATCCACGCTGAATATCAGTTTTAAACTGTAGTCGTTCTCTCACAGTGGTGTTATCAGACACTCATCGGCCATTTTCTCAAGTTGCGTTTTCTGGTCCCAGAAACGTTTGAAACGTAAAGATCCGAAGAAAACTCGAAAAACAAAATTCAGATGGTTTTGCTCCAAGTTGAGTGACAACTTGAAACTCCTTTAACCAGAGAGACGCATTATCGAGAAGGTTTTCTATTTACCCTAAAGCCCCCGTGCCACTCAATATTCAGGGAGACTCAATTACTCGAAGGACGTGGAGGAGCTGAGCTGTTACGTGTGTATAAAACGTTAAGTTCAATTGTACCAAGTTTATTTAAACACAGCGAAAAATGAGAGCTTCAGGTAGATAAAAAGAGAGGGAGAGAGAGAGAGAGTGAAATGTTCGTCTATCTACCAGGGAAAATTAGGCCTAGGAGCCCTCTTTACCAGTTCCCGTGGGTTTAACATACTTGCAGTCCTCTTGTGATACCCGGTCTCTGAGTCTGTAACAAATTTCACTTCCCAACGTGAAGTAATTCCCATTCATTCCCAAATGACAGCGAGCCCAGACCTTCTATGTAGATCCTATCTAAGTACATCCTTTTCAGCACCTCCCGCCTATGCACTCGTAAGCAAAATAAATAGTTCCGATAATTTCTGGGTGTCTGAGTTAATATTTCGATGCTGAATCGAATAGGATGGGTCTGGGTGGTGCGAGACTGCGTTAAACTGTGAAATCATGTTGCGCAGCATAAACTGTTGTGCGATGATTTGCAGAGTTGGGTACTTACTCGTATTAGGATTTTAATCTCTTCGGTGATTTTTTCCTTCAATCGCCACCCGAAGCTACTCGCAACATCCCAACTATTTAATCAATATAGCAACTAGCTCGAATTGTTGCTACTCATTTTATCTGCAGAAATTTGGGGTTCGACGCATGAACCACAACTCGCTTAATCAACTAGTACTGCCGTACTATTTGGAGTCGTCCATACAAAAATTTAATCAAAACGGTCATAGCCTTTTTTTGAGAATAAATATTTGGCGTTTCAATCGCTATGATAACTGTAGTTAGTCATGGGTAGATTTTGCTCATACCCTTATTTCTACGTTCCGTAGTAAGTTGTAACGATAAGGAACGTGATTAACTACAACGGAACAACGAAAATTAACATTTTCTAATCCACGCTAGGCAATTGAGGTGACAAGTCGAAGTGACGGGTGGTTGGAGTGAGAAAGGAGCAAGAGCAGGACAATAGCGCCAGCCGAGAAATGGTAACTTTCGCTACGTCGTCCCTCGAGCTCCTTCAAGTAGTAGAAATTGCCTCATTATATTTACTATGAGGAATGTTATGAGGAATATACATGGATTTCCATGTATTCCATCTGGACGCAGTCCTACACTTCTGAGATCCGTTCTATTCGACTCAGCACCGAAATATACACAGGAAACGATACCAAACCGACATCAATTCAATAAAACTGCCAAAAATAGTTTTTAAAAATAATTGTTTAAACTACGTATTGCCCATAACAACTGTGGGGTTCGTCTGACGAAATGGCCAAGTAGGCAGGCATAATATGGCTTGGATGGTGGATGGGGATTGCAGATTTAGAGCCTCCATGCCATGAAACGTAAAATTTTCTTGGCAATACACCGAAAACATAGGCGTATTATTCAAGTACTGTTGAGTTACTGTTATTTACAGGTCTATCTACATGGTGTGTTGGGGAGATTCGCGCGTATTGTTCAGGAATAGTAAATTAACACTATGAAAATGTTAGTCATTGAAATGGAAGCACTCTGAATTTCAGAATTTCTTTAGCTAGTCCTTATTATTTTTTGAAAATATTGCAGTTCCATGGCGTAGATAGCTCATTTGACTACTAACTTAATTGTTGGGAGTACAATAGCTTTTATATGGTCGGGATTTACAAGGGAGGAAATGTACTAAAATCATTTTGGTCGAAAGTTTAAAAATTTATTGGGCTGCCGTTGTGTTTTCCCCACGGACGTACATCTTTCATTACCGTTGTTGTCACTCGGATCCCTACACACCCTTGACGTAATCAAAATCGTTTTACCTGTTTTTTGAGAAAAAAAAGTTAGTGTCTTGATCATCCTCAACATAACTTCAGTTAGTTTTAAACGTATCAGATTCATATCCCTAGAATAAATATCTGGTGCGTAGCAACACACTACTTCCGCCACCCCTTTAAGTTCGAACACCACCTACATAGGCGGGCGCTATATCTTCGTTCGACGCATTTTTACAGGAACATTTATGGAGAACAAAATGTAGGGACTAGTTAGCTGAGAGTACTCCGAAAGTTTGATCGAAATCGTTAGAGCCGTTTTTGAGAAAATTGGAATACCGATAAATTAATATTCGACAAATCTCCTTTTCTGAGTTAACATGGCTTATATCTCCGTTCAACATATATATACAGAAATAGTTATGCAGAACGAAATGTTGGTATGGGTGACTAAAAGACACTCCATTAAGATTTATCACATCTGGTGAAAAAGTTACCCTGGAATTTACGGAAATGTTAGAAAAACCGTTATTTTTGACACATTTTGATTTTTATCTCTGTTCAATGGACCGTCACAGGAACATTTATTGAAAAGAATATGTAGGTATTGACTATTTGAAAACACCCTGTGAGTTTGGTGAAAATCGCTGAAGCTGTTTTGCCAAAAAGCGTAAAAAACCTATTTTTACTTCAGGGGCCCATATCTCCGTTCACCGTATTTTCATGGAGATATGTATGGAGAAGAAAAGTTAGGTATTGCTTAGGAGAAGATAATTTGAAAGTTTGATCAAAATCGTTAGAGCCGTTTTCAAGAAAAATGCGAAAAACCCTAGTTTTTGGTACATTTTCGCCCCCCACTCCCTCTTCCCATCGGCCGAAATCGTCCATAACCTTATTTTGGTGTCTACAAAAAATAACAAACAAAACAACAAAAGAACCAGCTCAATCGAATCAGCCGTTCTCCCGCAAATCGAACTACAGACACACACACACACACACACACGCATGCACGCACGCACGCACGCACGCACGCACGCACGCACGAACGCACGCACGCACGCACGCACGCACACACACACACACACACACACACACACACACAAATACACACGGACCACGCGCCGAAATTAGGTTTTTTAGACTCAGTAGGGTCTGAAACGTAAAGATCTGAAGAAAACCCAAATTTTTT